>CATOUR010000094.1:5686000-7107500 GCA_951848785.1 Callosobruchus maculatus
TTCAAACTGCACTAATAAAAAAATGGAGTCAAGTTGATTGACTCAATACTTCCCACACACAATGATGATACCATTTTATTATTTCTCATTGCATGAATATAGTCTAAAATCCCCTTGTTGATGCCGATGAATGAAGTTTGCAGATCGAGACGACCTCTACGATCTAAATAAATATCTTTTTGAATGTTTGAAATCAGATTACAGATTCCAGTAAGTAAGTACCTAATCAAATATGTATGTATTTTCACGATTGGCTGGGAATCTAGAATCTAGTATCGATGTAGGACGTCGCTGGTCAAAGGAGCATGTTAACCACCATCATTACGTCACACGGGTTCGGGAGCCGTCGGCGTGTTTTCGGTACTCGATTCAAAAACCCATTTTTATTTTGATATAACTTTTGAATTATTGCGAAAAAAAAGAAAACAAAAACAGTTTTATTATAAAACTTATATATGATCTTTCGATTTATGACAAAAAAAAATTGATTCAAAACCTCAATTGCGGTAACAACAAGTGTTGACGGGCTGTGACAAGTCAACACCCGGGCTATTATTGATCGGAATTTAGGAAGGATCGCACAATATTACAGGTCTTCAGGATTAGAGACCTTTGGAATACTTTGTGTAACTTTTCGTCCAGGCCCAACTGTTGAAGGTGTTGTGTAAACGTGTTTGGTGTAAGGCCTGAGACAGACATAATGAGGGGGACAATTGTGACTTTGTTTTGTTTCCAAAGTCATTTTATTTCCATGGCAAGATCCGTGTATTTAGATATCTTCCCAGCGTAGGTGTTTTGGATATTCACATCATTGGGATTGGCAATATCTATCAAATAGGTAATTTTGTCGGCCTTTGATTGGAAAGCTATATCTGGTCTATTGGCTGGGATAGTCTTGTCTGTATGTGTTTCAACGTCCCAGTATAGTTTGTATTGATCGTTTTCGAGTACTGATGTCGGAGTGTAATTGTAATACGGAACTGTGTTTTCTATTAGTTTGTTTGTTGTGGCTAATGCTTGGTGGATGAACTTTGCGGCAGAGTTATGTCTGGCTGTGTATTCGGTACCGGCAAGAGCTTTGCACCCGCTTGTTATGTGATCTATTGTTTCTTTTTGTTGTTGACATTTTCTGCAATTATCGTCTGTTATGGATGGATCTTTAATTATATATTTTTTGTAGTTTTGTGTTGCAATCACTTGGTCCTGGATAGCAAGCATGAAACCCTCCGTTTCTGGGAACAGCTGGCCATCCTGCAACCAGGTGTATGACTGTTGTTAATGTGGTCTTGGGTGACACGGTATCTATGTTTGCCATGGAGTGGTTTCTGCGACCAGGTGCTTATTTTTTCTTGTTGTGATTGTGTGGGATTGTGTGTGTCTGCGACGTGGTCTGGACATGATAGGTTGAGTGGTGTATAGTTTTTGTCTGCTTTTACTATTGCTCGATGTAAATTTGTTTGTTTGTTTTGGAAGAAATGTCTGAGTGTCTTTATCTGTCTTGTGCGAAGCGACTGTATATCTGTAATCCCTCTGCCTCCTTGTTTCCTGTCTATGGTGAGCCTTTCTTTGCACGCGTTTGGATGTGACATTATATGTTTCGTAAGTTCTGTCCGTATGAGAATGTGGATGTTTTCTATATCAGTGTGTGACCACTTGATGATGCCGAAAGAGTATGTGAGGACCGGTATCGCAAATGTATTAATTGCTTTTGTAAGATTTTTGGAATTCAATTTTGATTTTAGAAGTTTCACGAGGCGGTCTGTGAACTCTTGTGTTAGTTGAGCCTTGACTTGTGTGTGGTCGATCTTAATGTTCCTGTTCGGATTGGTTCTTCCATTGGCCTTTATTGATGTGGAGCACCTTACATTTGCTCATACCGAACTCCATCCGGACGTCTGATGTACAAACTTGTTATTCTGAGTAACTCTCTTAGTTGCACTTCAGTGGCTGCATATAGTTTTATATCATCCATGTAGCGAAGATGATTTATTCTGTGCTGATTATTATTTTTATTCGCAAAACACAAAAAGTGCAGCCCGGGCTCCGGCACACCGAGCTGCTGTTCCATTACCCAATGACTACTCCTCACACCGTGAGGTGAGCAATTACTGGGTCCGCAAATCGTGCGCCCTAAGTAGACGAAGGGACCCAAGATGACTGCATTCTGCATTCTGGCGGCTAAGATGTGCGCCGCCGCACGGCACACCGGTATTTTGCGCAGTGCAGAGAGCAGCGTATTCCTCATTCCACCTAGGGATCCAATGATTTTGAATGAATATTATTATTATTATCATGTTTTTTCAAACTTCTCTCGCATGACTGCGGTGACGACAAATGTTGACGGGCTAGGCCAAGTCAACACCTGAACTATTACTGATCGGAATTTAGGTCTTAAGGATTACAGACTTTTGGAATATTTTATGTAACCCTTCGTCCAGGCCCAACTGTTGTAGATGTTGTGTAAATGTGTTCGGTGTGAGGCCTGAGACCGACATAATGAGGGGGACAATTGTGACTGTTTCCAAAGTCTTTTTGTTTCCAGAGCCGCTTCACTTCTATGGCAAGGTCAGTGTATTTAGATATTTTCCCAGCGTAGGTGTTTTGAACATTGACATCATTGGGAATAGCAATATCTATTAAGTAGGTAACTTTGTCTGCCTTTGTCTGAAATACTATATCTGGTCTGTTTGCATTGATGGTTTTGTCTGTGTGTATTTCAACGTCCCAGTATAGTTTGTAGTGATCATTATCGAGTACTTACTTACTATTATTATTATTATTATTATTATTCATCACAATATTACAGGTCTTCAGGATTACAGACCCTTGGAATATTTTGTGTAACTTATCGTCCAAGCCCAACTGTTGAAGGTGTTGTGTAAACGTGTTTGGTGTAAGGCCTGAGACAGACATAATGAGGGGGACAATTGAGGTTTTGAATACATTTTTTTTTTGTCATAAATGGAAAACATTTTTTTTTGTCATAAATGGAAAGATCATACATAAGTTTTATAACGAAACTGTTTTTGTTTTCTATTTTTCGCAATAATTCAAAAGTTATATCAAAATAAAAATGGGTTTTGGATCCAGTACCGAAAACACGCCGACGGCTCCCGAACCCGTGTGACGTCACCATGGCGGTAAGGATGCTCGTTTGACCAACGACGTCCTACTCCGATACTAGATTCCCAGCCAATCGCAAAAATACGTACTGCTAAACTGGTAACTAGTGTATATTTGTTGCAACACAGTCGATGAATGAAGTTTGCAGCTCGAGACGAAGTCTACGATCGAAATAAATATGTTTTTGAACATTTGAAGTTGAAATCAGATTACAGATTCCAGTAAGTAAGTACCTAATAAAATATGTTTCGTTGAAGAGATCTCCTCAATCGAAGGATGGCCCTGTGGTTAGAGAGTCCGCTGGTGGATCTCAGGGTTTTTGGATCGAAACCCAGGCCTCCCAACTTTTTTTTAATTTTTTTTATCAAAAATTTTATTGATGTGCTTTTTGCACTTGTTACGCACATTTTTTTCTACGATCAACATAAATATGTGTTTGAATCAAATTTTGTTAGACATATTACTTGCACTGCCACCTCAATTGTGACTTTGTTTTGTTTCCAAAGTCGCTTTATTTCCATGGCAAGCTCCGTGTATTTAGATATCTTCCCTGCGTAGGTGTTTTGGATATTTACATCATTGGGAATGACAATATCTATGAAAATTCGATTTTATGTAGTGCAGGAACTAAAGAACGGATATTAACATGACCTATTAACAAATTCTTCCTGTCACTATGATCCATTTTGAAAAAAAAAGTATTTTAACATAAATACAGTGATTCAATATATAATAACCTAATAATCAGCAATGAGGGTATCAACTTGCTGAATGTTTGATATAATTATTGCCCTTTCACCTTCATCTTTCCTGGCAAAAACCTTACCATTTTTGCACCAAACATACTTAAATTGATGATTTTTCAAACTTCTGGCTTTGCCAAACAATAACCTAACATTTTTACTCAAGTCCTCGTTGATATAGATGTCCGATATCACTCCTGGTATCCCACACTCCTGGCTATTCAATCTTCGTGCTCTCCTCCTTGCTTCAATAAGTCTCTTCTCAGCATCCTCATTTTTGAATTTTACCAGGACAGGTTTCTTGTTGGATCTGCTGTTCAAAACTTGTACTCTATATTCGTCGTCATTGAAGCTCTAATTTATTGGAAACCTTTTTTATATTCTGCTCGATTTCCTTCTGACCTCCATCATTTACATCTTGACAAGCAAGGCCAATTATTATAGCATTGTTTTTCCTGTGCTCCACCTCTTCCTTTTCCATGACATGGCTGACATTACTCAGCTTTCCTTCCAGTTCTTCTATCCTGGTTCTTAATTGTTTATGTTTTTTTTTCAGGGCCGCATTCTCCTTCATAATGGATTTCAGGGTTTTTTGTATGTCATCCATTGTGTCACTTGAGAATTCCAGATCAGAAAATCGTCGCGTGATTATATCCAATAATTCTTTGTTTGTCGGATTATCAATATTTACCAGTTTTGGACTTTTTACAGTTTTGGACATCGATTTTCTTGTAACATTTTTAACCACGGTCGATGTACTATCACTATCAGACCCACTATCAGATGATAATTGGCTATCGGATGAACTTGCTCGGTCACAATTATTACAAACCCATTTACTCTTGGTCTTCTTATTAGCAAATGCAGCATATTCAACTTTATTTAACTTAGTGCAGTTTTGGTGGAACCAACCTAGGCAATTTGAGCATTGTAATGAGCCTTGCGATTTGGTGATTGTCGTCTGGCAACCTTCAACACTTAGTTGGAGTTTTCTTCTTGGACATAATAGAAACTTATTGCGTAGCCCTCGTATACAGCAGCAGCGAAGAAAGTATATTGAGGTAAAATATTACGGTAAAATTATTTTGTACCCAGCGGTCAGTTGTTTTTGCTATGAATGGGTTTTACACCCATCAACAAAAAACGGCAACTTTTTCTGGCTGCTACCGTTATAATAATTTTCCATCAATTCTCTATTTGCTCAATTATCTAAGATCGATTAACTTTTCCAAATAGCTCTTCGTATCTGCCATTAAACTAACTTCACAGTTGTATAAATTTGAAATTAGTATTGCAACTTTTACCCACAAAAAAACACGAATTTACGAGAGCACATACACACATGTACATAAGTGGCTACTTTTTTTTACTGTGACACCTATAATTATATCGAATAAATATCTCGTGGAAGTTTGAGAAATGATCTTGCTCAAATTACGCTGGTATCCTTAATTTTTTTTTAAGTTGGATACCAACAATCTACAAGAATAAAGTCAAACTACTTGAAACGGTAAAGTTATGGATTTCGAAGAATGGTGGATGCGCGCGTATTGTCATCAAAAAGTGCATTTCATAATATTTCTCTCTGTTTGGCAAGCTGCCCCTTCGGTTATGCCTATACGTTTCGCTTTGAATTTGAGTATATCATGTCAGCTAAAAACAATATCACTAAGGGCCGGTTGTACAAACGTCGGTTTAATTCAAGCTTTCTTAAACCTGAGCTTAGCTAAGCTTAGGCTTAACGTTGGCATCCGTTGTACAATTGTCGGTTTTGTTAAATCTGGTTGATAATAAAATTCACTACGGTTGGCACTAATGTAGCAATGCATACTGTTATAATTATTATTTAAAAAAATTACCTCTTCTGGTTTGTCACTGCGACGGTTTGTCTCAAATTCGGGCAATAGCCATTTCTGTCCCTGTTCTTTTATTTGCTCTCTTTGTTAAATTAGACACAAATCTTTCCAAAAATATAACCTAATAAAGTGACAAGCAATTTGAAGGTTCCTGCTTGACATATCATGACATTTGAATCAGGTTAGGTTTAAACCTCAACTGAGCTCGGGTTAAGCTTCGGTTTACGTAAGCTCGTGTTAAGCTTGGAGTGGGGGGTTCAGCCAGCATTGTACAACGGACGTTTTGCAACTGACGTGGTTTAACGTCGGCTTACCTTAAACCGAAGCTTAAACTTGCATTGTACAACCGGCCCTAAGAGAGCCTATTCAAATAGAACGATTTCCGACTGATCAGTATTGGAAGTATTTTGTTAAATTTCTGTATACTAATAATATTACCGATTTAATTCTTAGAATGTGTAGCACATACTGGAACCAGAAAATCTGATTAGGAGATACGCTTGCTTCAAAATGAAATTATACAGTGAATAAAAATCACCTCACAGTTTTTCTCACTTTGGTACCGTACAAAAAACCCATGTAAAAGATAAGGATGAACACAAAAGAAGTATGTATATGTCGGTACGATCTATTGATGACAACATACATCATACGCATAGAATTATATATTAAAAGTAAATCACAACCACCCATTTTGGTAAAAGGCTAACTGTCTAATAATGGACGGAGACCATTAAAACACTCGGTTTCAAAAAGTCAAGTCGACAAATCCCTTATTATAAGTACTAAGCGATGGAAGGAAACCATGGACTCATTGGATTTGACACAGTCAGTCCGACAAGCACTTCTAAGAAAACGGGAATGGGGAGGGCGCAAATCACATTAAGTGCGATAAATATCTTATCGCCCTTAACGCAACTGCAGCACATATTGTAAGTATTCAGGGCACCAAGTCACAAAGCTCAAAACCAAAATGAGTCATGAAATTAAAACATTATGGCCCATCTTATCAAGATGCATATTCTACAAAGGTTTTGACAAAGCTTTCTATTGGATGTTATTTAGCAAAAACTTTCTATTGGGTATTGCGGGCTATGTTAATAAGAAGTATCATCCAATAGTATTTTATCAATATTGGATACAAAACGTCAAAGCTTGATGACACTTTTCATCGTACCGTATATAAGTTTTATAACAAAACTATTGTTGTAACAAGTGTATATTTGTTGCAACATAGGCGATGAATGAAGTTTGCAGCTCGGGACGAAGTCTACGATAGAACAAAAAAATATATTTTTGAGTGGTTGAAATTAGATTACCAATTTAATATTATTGCAGTAATAAAGTACCTAATCAAATATATTTCGTTGAAGCGATCCCCTCCGTAGAAGGCCGGGTAGCGCATTGGTATAGAGTGTTATACAGGAAAATTGGTGTGTTCGAGCGGGTGTTGGTTCGAAACTCAGCGCTAGCAACTATTTTTTTTCATTTTTTTAACCAAATAATTTATTGATATGCTTTTTACTCATGTTACACACATTTTCTACCATCGACATGAATGTGTTTTTGAATAAAATAGCACGAGTTATACGACAGGTTCTTTGTTTACAAAACATAAGGTTATCGCCAGCTCGGGACTTTCGGGAGCTTTACCGTTCAGGGTAGGCAACCAGTAATGCACATGCACACTTGGGGAAACTGCTTGGCGAACAGTTAAATCGTGTCTCTAGCTTTGTGAAATGTAACAAAATGTTATTTTTACCTCTTTTTACTATAATACAAAGGTATATTGTATGTATTTATAATTATTATCGATAATAAATTATTGTTTTATCCAAATAATGCAGTAATTTGAATTTCTTGTCATCATTTTCATCTGATACACCAACCATCCAGTGATCAAGTGCATTGGTTTTCTGGAATCTGATTGGTTGAGATTAGCAATTGCTAAACTCTTTGTTAAACAAGAAAATGTAATTTTTCGCCCATTCAAGATGGAAAATCAGACTGGACATGATACTAGAGGGTTCACAATGGTCGATTGTATATAAAGCATGTCATTTTTGACCTTTTTGAGGTAAACTTCAAGGGAAATAATTTTCAGAGTACTTTGACAGGGACATGTTCTTGAAAGGGCTGCTCTGATTGGTCAAAGTCTTTGTTAAATTGCGCATCTTGATAAAATCGGGCCTAAAAGTATTTTCCTACGAAGACCAAATATACCGGTCTGTTTTCGGACTGCACTTTCAATATTCTACGTATCGGATATTTTATCCTCAAGGACAGAATAATTCCCAAAAATTTGAGAAGTAGTTCTTTGTGCGCAAAAACAAATTTCAATATGATAAATTGTTACAGCAAAAAACTTGTAGCACGTAATACAAATACAGGCAAACAAGTAAGGCACTAGATTAAGGTTAAGGCTGTAAATGTCAGAATTCTCTCTGTGGAGTAACCAAAGATGACAGAACTCGTGCTGTCGTTGTGCATATCGCCAAATAATTTGTACGACACCAGTGATCTAAGGAGATAGTTACGGTTTCCTTAAGTACAGATAGGGCTATCTAATACTGTTAACGTCCAAACCAAGCTGTCAACGCCTTTTCTACAAAACAAAATAATTTAGATAGGTTTTGACTCGGCAGGGAGAATGAGAAACTAATGCTATGTATTGGCAATTCCAAAAATCGATGTGACCTCTAGCGGCAAAAATCTACACTGACAAAGCAGGTACTCGAATTTCGGACGGCACCCAATTAACATGCCATTAACCGTTTATATGCCGTTTATGTTTCTTCGTTCAGTCGTGTTTTTGAGTTTGTGCTTTGTTAATTGGTATATAGTGTGTTAGAATATTTCTTCGGACCTTCTTCATACGCTATTGTCAAGAATATGGCATCTACATCAGGCTTCAAATCAAGAAAGGCTAGCAAGTTTAATACAAACTGTAGTGTTTATGGTTGCCACTCCAAAACAGGCTATGATAAAAGCATTCATTTCCACGCATTTCCTCCAAAAGCGTGTCACAGCGTGCAGGATACCTGTTATCCTCCATATTTGTTTACAAACGCCAGCGCCCTCATCGGTAATTGGAATCGCCAATACTTCAAAAACTTCCGGGCTTTCATCTGTTCCGAAAAACTTGGCCTATCTTCTTTCAGTGGGGTCTCCTTAATGTAAATGTCATATGAACAAAAAATAGCGTCAAGTTGCGTGACTCATTACGTCTCACACATTCTCGATAATCATAAAAATGTTAGTTACCAAATTCTTCCACCATCCCAATTTCACCTAGATACGAGCGAATATTATCTGTAATAAATAACCAAATGCTATTGGATATGTCTGCATAGTATGCCTTGTATGTATGATGAAATCATCCAACAAAGCTGAAAAAAGTGTTTTCTAAAATCGTAAATACGTTCGTTATGTTTTTGTTCACACCTAAAACTGCTGAAAATGTGTAACATCCATTATGATTTCCGAACACACACAAATTAATTAGGGGTTGTGATAAACGTTAAGTATAACTCACCATACTCGAATTCATATGCATCGCACCAGAAGTCACAGCGGAGGCGTATGAGCTCCAATCACTCAATACAACAGGAAACGTAGCTTCCTCCAACCTAACCTCAAGCTCTTCCCTCATAGGAATCACGCGAACCTGTTCTTCCTCAGTTACTCCCGACGTCGGTTTCTCTTTCTCAGCTTGTACGTCTTGTTGCTCGCACTGCTCATCCGACTGCACCTGTTCACGGCTCACCGTCACGGCCGCCGTCACCACAGTTTCCAGCAGTTTCTCTGTGGTGGAGTCCACCATACCCCAACAGCATTCATCTGATACTAAGAACAGGGTTACGAATCTTCAGCTATTTATTACTGGGCGACTATTATTTGGTCAACTCGTCAATTATAAGAACGTACGAGTTGGTTAACAACTGCATCAAATGTGACATGAGGGACCTAACGTTGAGATGACCAAATTTGAGTGCATAGTTTGCGCCTTGTTAGATTTATCCATAGGATATATATTTCCTTAACGTTAATAAACACAGTAATGCTTAAAATTAAGACTTCGGTACTATCTTTTTTTAACGGCATGGCACTAGGATCTTGTCCCAGGAGCGAGATCCAATTTTAAAAATAATATAAAAAATGGAGGCAAGTTGATTGACTCAGTACTTCCCACACATAACAATGATACCATTTTATTGTTTTCCCATTGCATGGAGCTAGAGCCTGAAATCCCCTTGCAACGAAATCATCGCCCACCCGCCCGCAAAAGAACATCCAACACAAAAACTGTCGTAAAGGGTTTCTTGTGTCTCCCTCCTTAGAAACTAGGACGCCACAGTGTTCATTCCGCATGCGTCAACTGAACGATGCGAAACGATCAAGAGCCTCTAAACCGTCTAAAAACGAAGTATGAGCTGTTTTTATATTTTTAGTTTTTTAATTATTGTTGCGCCGCTACTGACATGATTTTTCAGAACTGGCGCGGTTTCCACTCTCGCCGCGATAGTCAATTCTGTGTCGAAATTTCATTAAAATCGATTTAATGATTTTTGCTTTACGCAATATACATACATACATAGCAATACTCGTATATGTATACATCACAAAATTGTAAATCCCCTGGTTTCTGTAATAGGCAAGGCAATTGACATGGACTTCGCGCACAGATAGACAGACAGACAGACCGACGGAAATGAGTGACATTTATTTTCGTTATGTAGACATCATAAAACGCCCAAAAAGCGTGGTATCTCAAAATCGAAAATTTTCGCGATCACAATACTCCCGCCACCTATCGGTATGGGAAGTACAAATATATAAACAATTAAAACAGTGAGTTACACCACATCTAAGCCGGATAACCCAAAGCAGACCAGGTGATAAAATAACACAATCCCTAACTAATGGTATAGGATGTAGGACGATAAGATAAACAGGATTACACGCTTCTTGCCTAAAGGCATACTAAGGCATTTTTATAACTTAACAAACAGAAATTAGGCCACGGAAAGGCCAGGTTGATACGGAGGGTCGATATACAGAGACAGAGAGCTACACGACCTAAATTTTTAACCCAGAGTTTGGAAGAATTCGAAAATTCTGCATATAACATCGAACTTATTCACTGATATGATGTGAATAATATTCAATGGAGTATTCTCAATTAAATCCGAATATGCACGATGGCTTAGGCCCGATTTTATCAACAGGCGCATTTTGACCAAGGTTTATCAATCATAATAGCCCATTCAAGAACATGCATCTCTGAAAATTATTGATTTCTCTTTAAATTTACCTCAAAAAGGCGAAAATTGACATGCTTTATACACAATCGACCATTATGAACCATCTAGTCTTTTCCATTAGTTTAGAAGCTATGGATGCTTTGAATATCACCCATTATTATTGTCTAATCCGGCAGTTCATAAGGCAATAAAACAAAATACTCAGTGGTCACGACATTTATTTGGGTAAAATCAAATCTCCGGTCTTCGGGAAAAGCACGATTCGACCCTCGACAGACCAAGTTTCTGATTTAGCCACGAGCTAAATGCCGGTGGAAAATTTTTTCCAGTAGGTGTTTGTGCCATCCGGGCTAGGCTGGTGGTGGCTGTTGGAAAAGGCGAGAAGGTCTTTCGTAAAATATTCTATTCTCCACCAGACCCCTGGCCCGCGTCACCAGTGATCGCTTAGCAGCGATTATCATCCGTATCCTATCAAGATAATGCTGCTTGACAACAACCACTTGATTGAGTGTATGATGGTCGCGCCTTAACCCGTAGGCTATTTGGCGCAGAAGTGTGAAAGGCTTCCCAGCCGCTCTATATTCCATCACACGCTGGATACGGGATGTTTCCTGACGAGCCAACTGGATTCCGCTTCTATTTGGTGCAGCCGTCTCTATGCTCTCTCAACAGGAGAGTCTCTCACTCTTCTCTGCCTAGACAGCCTCGGAGCCGCAGCATAAGTTTCGCAATTGATGCTTCGGATATCAGAGACGTCCGATAGACGTTCACTCGCAGCCTCATTCTCTCTGTTAAAATCTGCCAACTTGAAGGACCTCTTGTTGTTGTGTAGGCTCTTCGGCCACTGAAATCCCCAGGTGAGACGGCTTCGTCGATTTTCCTCTCAGCGGACCCTATGGCGACCTTTCAGCCTGGTTAACAGGCCTTCCGTCCGCCGAAGGAGCAGACTGAGCTGTAGCACAAACATATCCCTGCCTCCGAAGGTACGATACATAATCTCGCAAATACTGAGAGGTAAGCGTGCTATGTTCTGGGTGAATTTCACACCACCTCTCACGCATGCGGGACGTATCCCCTACGACGCGGGCTACTGCTCTTGTAGCAGCTCTGCAGGTCATCCTTGAGCTCCGTCGTCCACCTAAAACGGTCCTGTCATAGCAGCAGTCGACACCAGGGTGATCCGAAGTACCTTCACCTTGCCCGATGCCGGCTTCCGAAACCGGCTGACTGTGGGTGATTTTCCTTCCAGGTGGTCGAACCCAAAGATAGAGCCCGTCAGGTGGTTAGCCCTTAGGGCTCTCAGCCGACATTTCAGGAGACAGTTGTCTAAATTGCTAAGGATGCACCTGTTAAGGTTTCCGGCTGGTTTGCATTCTTAGGCTTCGGTTTACCCCGTGATGTCGCCACGCATCGGATAACCTCTTTACGTGGGGCGGCTTCATATTATTATGTCAGGAATTTCTTGCCTTTCCAGTATGAATTGAATAACGGCAGCAAGAGACTGGGTAGTTCTTCAATGGCCTACTTGACCGCCTCTGGAGGGATTGCATCTATACCAACTGCTTTGTTCGACTTTAATTTCTGCCATGCACTTCAAAGCTCTTCCAGCGTGAAGAGATCCTTAACCTCTATCGTTTCACGGGATTAAATGGTGTCTAGCCTCATTGGAAATAGTCTCTGATTCAACATGCGCTTAGTAACTATTTGGTACCCCTCACCATAGATTTCGTCGTCAACCGCATCACAGACTTCTTTCCATAGCTTCTTTTCGGAGGTTTCGATTAGTCTACGCAGCTGCTTCTTTTTTGTTTATATTCCTGCCTCAGGTCTTCACATACCCCTTCGTTTTGCCGTTGTCTTATCATCATTCGTCTAGTAACCCGTGCTGTACACTTTTCTCTTATCTTCTATTTCCGAGCTCCGCCAGAAAGGGACGCGAGCCACAGATGTGTTACCTCGGTGTACAGCACTTTCTGCGACAGCTTCCTGGATAGCGGCAACACATGTATTCAGACTAGGAGAATATCATCTAGCTTCTTGATTCAAGAAGTTAGCGATAAATATTACTGATCTACGTACATCGAATGTAAGTGAAAAACACAAAACAGTGTTGGCTGGCCATTTAGGAGAATATACAGGGTGTAAGTAAATAAGTGTAAAACATTTAAGGGGATTATTCATATAAAGAAACTTCATTAGAGCATCCGGCTACGATTCACTTTAGGGTACAGCCGCTAGGTGGCGCCCCTATATGTCAATCGAAGGGGCTCGAGGTGGGGAGCAATAATGTCCCTGGGCATAATACCCGGAAACGAAAGACAAAAAAGTTATGGAGGAAACAATTTCCCATGTCAAGCCTATGGGAATTTTTCTTTCTCGTTAAAAGTGAATGAAATCTTCCACGTAGGTTAGGTTAGGTTAGGTTAGGTTAGGTAATAAATAAAATAGACATGTTCCTTTTGATTCCAATGACTTTTAATGAGAAATTTTTTTTTTCGAAAATTACCATATTGTTTCCTGCATAACTTTTTTGTCTTTCGTTTCCGGGTGTTGTGCCCAGGAACATTATTGCTCCCCACCTTGAGCCCTTTCGATTGACATATAGCGGCGCCACCTAGCGGCTGCACCCTAATTTTTAGAAAAATTCCCATACACTTAACATGGGAAATTGTTTCCTCCATAACTTTTTTGTCTTTCGTTTCCGGGTGTTGTGCCCGGGGACATTATTGCTCCCCACCTTGAGCCCTTTCGATTGACATATAGCGGCGCCACCTAGCGGCTGTACCCTAAAGTGAATCCTTACCGAGCATCCCTTGTTAAGATACAGCCCCTTAAAGGTGGTACATAAAATTTGTTTAACAATTTTTTTCACAAGCACTAAAAAAGTTACAATATTGAAATTAACCTGACATTTCTAATACCAAAAAGACACTTAGTAATTTATTTGGTTTACCCCATGGTTATAACTGACTATAGCAATTAAATCAAATCGTAAAAATAGTAAGCAATAGAGAGGAACGAACCGAAGCAAGGTTTCTGGGCATTCATCTTGACTCTCGTCTACTGTGTACAACAGAAACTGCCAGTCTGTGCAGCAGACGAGCCAGTGCTTGGCATTAGAAAAACAGCATCTATGGTTGACAGTGAAGCTGCATTAATCGCTCACTACGGACTTTTCCATCCTGTTTTAAGCTACGGTATTCTCATTTGGTGAAATTCATCTGCAACACATCTTCAGAAAATATTTCAGGTACAGAGTGCAGCAGTACGTAGCATAATAAAAGCCAAACATACAGATCATTGGGCAAATTATTCATGAAAATTTAGATATAAACTCAACCCCTAAAATTTATTTCCAACGCAACTTTTTGCCTTATTATTTGTTTACTATTTAAAAATTTATTTCCGATAGCATGTTTCATCGAAACAAAAAATGTCTTTTTTTTGCCCAAAATAAACCAGTTCGCAGCAAAACATTATTTTACGAACAAGATACATATCGCATGAAGTTGCTTTATATGAAAGATCCTATATTTTTTTCGATGATGAATCACCTTAAATGTCTTACACTTATTTAGTTACACCCTGTAATCCTGTATACGCGATTTTTGATTATCACGAATAGCACCCACCTATACAGGGTGGGCCAATAATGCGTGGACGGAAGATTGTGGGCTTACTAAAAAATATTTCAGAAATCTGTCACTTGATCATGGCAGAGAAACTTGAGGGCTATAACGTAAAAATAATTTCACTTAAATTTTGACGTTTATACAGAGTGATTTATATCAAACTTACAATTTTTGAATGGAACCCCCTATATATTATTGCATATTTGGATTCCTTGGTGAATTGTAGTGTGACTCTATGTATTATACATGGAACTTTCAAATTAACGGTTTAGGCGCAAATCACCATTTTTGGTATAATTAGGTATCAGAAAAAAAATTAATATCGCAACCATTATAAAACTTAGAAGGCCGTGACTTAGCGGTACGACTAAGCATGAAATGCATCACCTTAGGGCAGGCGGCTAAATTTGAATTCTTTTTGTACTTCGAGAAATCAGTAGATTAATTAAGGAAACATCAATCACAGATAAATTGATTTTTTTAAATGGGAGTGCCTATTTTGGTTTATAGAATCAAATGTAAAATTTGATTACCTTTCTAACGATATAGGATTCTCAATATCAATCTTTTTTTGTTTTCATTTTATTTCAAATTTTCAGTCAAATCGGTGTTTTTGAATTTTCCTGCGTGCAAGCAACCTAGTAGGCCATGAAAAATAAACAAAACCCCGTTAGTATGAAAGAAACCAACTAAATTAGTAAAAAGATGCAAATGAACTAGAGTAGCGAGACAAGATCATGAAAATCCCTTACAACACATCAGCTCTAACTGGATACAACAGCGGCAAGATATCTAATGTCAATGACGAGCTGGGGTATGACAGAAGTGTTTGTAAGTTTTATAATCACTGCGATATTCAATTTTTTTCTGATACCTACTTATACCAAAAATGGTGATTTGCGCCTAAACGGTCCATTTAAAGTTCCATGAAGTCACAATAGAATTCACCAAGGAATCCAAATATGCAATAATATATAGGGGGTTCCATTCAAAAAAATGAATGTTTCATATAAACGTCAAAATTTAGGTGAACATATTTTTACGTTATAGCCCTCAAGGGTCCCCGCCATGACCAGGTGACAGATTTTTGAAATATTATTTAGTAAGCCCACAATCTTCCGTCCACGCACTATTGACCCACCCTGTATACTGCCGTCCTAAGGAAAACCATTACTTACAATCACGAATAAGCCGGACTCAAAGATTGCTCATCATTCATAATGTGTACAATTTCTGATTACGCTGTGAATGGGAACAATTTCACACCGCGTTTGCATTTACTCAGAACCTGGCATGTACAGGCTACGATAAGTTCAAGGGGTGTTTTTCCTAAGTAGCATTATGATTGAGAGGTTCTTCTTCAGTTTTGCAAACCTGGATGTTTGGTTTACAATTATCTTAGAAACAATCATTTGTTTATGATGTAAATATGTAATATATGCTGCCTACAACTGATTTTTGTTCGTAACAATGTTCATCCACAGGCATTGATACTCACCTGGCTGATTGCTTGGACAATCTCGAACTGGCTCACCAAAGATTGTCGTTCTAATATCATTTCCAGTAGTATTGGCATCAGTCTCCTCTTTGGCATCGACGGTTGAAATTTGTCTCGACTCCTCTAAAACATACGTCTCGGCATCCAAGAAGCGGTCGTCCTCATCCACCGCTGGCACATCCTGATTTGGCATGGAAGGGTCTCTAACAAAGTCTGCACATGTGGTCAATCGGGCTATCACCTGTTAGATCGTAACAATAATTAAATTCATATTACAAATATATTACTAAGGATTTTCATTATTTGCGAATTTATCTGCATTTGATTCTAATAGGGTAACCAACAAGATGTGATTTTTTTTTAAACAATAATGCTACTGACTATCGAGGGTGTTCCAGTTCTGTATTGGTGCGCTACAGTTTTAAGTAACTAAATTCATGTAAACCTTATGGTACAAAATCATTGAATGTTGATGAATGTTTGACCTTTTATTAAGAGCCCATCATGTTCAACCAATGATAATGGACAATATTAATGCTGATAAAAAAGAGTTGCAGCGGTATTTTGATAAAACAAGTATGCTATTATCTACAATTGGTAGAATACGTCAAGTTATATATCTCAAGGACGTTCATTCACGATAGTTGTTGGTAATTTTTTTTGCAGTTTTGATAAGTTTAGTCACATAGCTATCTACCCTAAAACATTCAAAGCTTCTTGATCATTTCAGAAAGTTATTAAAGGGGTCAAAAGGCTGGCAAAAGGGTACCGAAGGGCTGTTTCTGTGTCGAGAAGCAGACCACTTAAATATCGGTTAACACCCACTGTTGCCAACAATAGTTGGAGCTTTGAGAAAAGCAAGTCAGCTCTTACAAGCAAACCCTACTTCCTCGTCCTCGGCGTGATTCCTGGGCAATGCATGGCGTACAATGGGTGTGCGTTATGTAGCAGACGGAAGAGGGTGAAATTCGAATTTCCGGCGCCTCAAAACGGGAACCACTCGACTATGGGAAGAAACCCAGACAGAAAAATCCTGGTCCTTTAAGTATGGGGGTTTTGCAGTGGGCCAGCACCTCGCTCATGTAAAAATTCAAATAAAGCTAAAAACCCCAGAAATCAGCCTCGGATGGTAGATCGGATTTACGGTAAACGAAAACGGCGACGGAAAAGGAACACGCAAAGCATAGCAATCCTCAAGGCCATTCCAGAAAAAAACTGGGTGAATGATTTCCAACATCTCTTACACGAAACGCGGAACAACTTCATGAATAATGATGCGAACTTACAATTACAGCAAGACGACGTAGAATTAAGCATACAACAAATAGCGGAGGCGATAAAAACTCTAAAGCTCAAGAAAGCGCCAGTCCTCGGAAACATAACCGCCAGAACTTATCAAATACGGATCTCCTAAACTATGGCTTGTGCTAAAAAATCTATTTAAAAGATGTTTAAATGATGAGAAAACTCCCGAGGATTGGCAAATGGCGTATATAACACCTATACTCAAAAAAGGCGCCAAAGATAATGTGAATAATTATAAAGGAATTGCAATGATACTCACGATAGGACGGGTGTACTCCAGAATCCTAAGAAACTTAATAGAAGACGGCATTGCAACAGAACAATCCGAAGAGCAGTCTGGTTTTAGAGCTGGGAGATCAACCACCGACTATTAAATCAAATAGACATATCTATTTACATTTCAGCTCATTGCATACATATACAGATCCCCCCTCGTAAGTATTGCGATGTTGATTTTGACAAGATGGGGTCCCAAGAACTAGGGAAAACCATTTATGCATATCTGCATATCTATGCGTACCCCAGAACTTTCCCCAAATTGTAGGATCACGCTAAGACATTTGGCAACAGCGGCACGCGATAGTACTATAAGTTCATTCATACAAAAGTCAAGGCGCCAACGACGAGTGACAAGTCGACAAGTGGCAGTTGACACTTCTCGTTGACACTGTCACAGCTGACGAAGCTTGATTTTTCCATTTTAATTTTATCTGAAATCGAGTGTATTTAGTAGTGAAAAGTGCTGCAGAAATGATCAATCAGTGCTATATCTGCAAGATATGTTCCTATAAACCAGAATATGCTGGTTTTCCCTTTCACCGGTAAGTTGAAAAAATGTCTATTGAATGCATTATTTTTACTGTTCATTGGCGTGGTGAAAACCTTTCCTAAACTTTGTTTCTCTTGGTAAACATTTTTACCTCATTATTTTTGTATTTTGTGTGTATATTTCTATATTTTTGATGATTGTTAAGAAATCTTGTCAAATAGTATCAGAATACAGTGAAAAATAGCCCTTAGTTAGCTACTTCCTAAGCTACTTCAACCACTGATGTTTTCAAATTGAGAAAACAACATTCTTTGTTTTCGTTTGTTAATTGGTTTAGTATATGCTGCTACTTGTTTCCAGGCTATCCACTAATAGTGGAATCAGAAATATTTGGTTACAATGCCTATGTTTGGAGAATACTGCATTGCCCAAAGACACAGGATTGTGTTCCAGGCAGTTTGGGCCCTGATGCATTCATCCATGGCCGACTATTCATCACAAGGACAGATAAGAGAAAGTGTTGAAAAAGGATGCTCTATCTTCATGTATCTACCCTGGAAGGTGAATGGTATACAGACAGACAATACATAATTATGATGTAACTAATTGAAGGATCTTAGATTTAATATAAAAAAGTTAATTGTAAACAACAGGCTAACATAAAAAATATTTCAATTAAAGCATTCAATTAGTGAGAGTATAGGCAAAAATAACCTCTATGGAATGATTTTTTGTTTTAGAATATTCTTTTCGTTAGTTTGAAAATTATTTTTTTTAATTGGTTAAGGTAGTTTTGGACGATACATGAATGTTAGCTATGATGCTTATCTGTGGCTTATATATAAAGTATGTCCTCTGCTCAAAGTATGTCTTTAAAGCATTTATGTATTCATATATCACCAGTTACAACCTTCCTTGTTTAAAAAAACTTGCTAGTTCCTTGTATCTATTTTTAATTGCTGCTTAACCCAACTTTTTAATTAATGGAAACTGGGTTTATGTTTCAGCCCTGGACAGCAGAAATTTGTGACGATGGATCTAAAGATGCAAGTACAGCGACTGCAACAGAAGGTAGTCTCAAAAAAAGGTGAGCTCTTAACACCACCCTATATTAGCATGTTTTGTTATATTCGGTGATAGATCATGTATGGCTTTCAGCAATACTGTAAGCTGAAACTAACAGACCAATAACTGTCTGAGATTGTCTTCAAGCAAAACTGACTAATAAACACTAATTAATAAATAATAAAGAATTGGAATAGCCTCCGCAATAGTAAATCCTTCAGCATATTACTGAAAACCATGCGTAACCATAAAAAAAAATTGAAATCAGACATCTTCTTTCAAAATCCTAAAAGGAAGCAAATCATCTGGCTCCCAAGTTGATTTGTTAATCATAATGGTAACTTTTTCAATAATATATTAATTATATACATAGATCCTTTCTCCTTAAAAAACCTATGTCTATGCTTCCATTGTGTCCTACGGCCCATTTTCCAAATAATGATATATTTATTTATGTTTCAGCAATTCATTAGCAGAACATGCTAATAGATCAGATGCAAGTACAGTGGCTGTGTCAGAATATTTGGAAGGCTATAACAAGGTGAGTTAATGAAACTTCCCTGTATTTGAAACATTCTGGTCATATTACGACTCCCACAGATACTGTAACCTCAAACCCATAGATAAATAACCTTTAGCAATACTAAATCATTCAATGCACTTCCATTTTTGAAGATCACCTGAAACCCTGGGAACAATTTGAGTTAGACATTAATTGATTGATTTATTGATTATAATTGGTTGATTTTTTGTCAAGATTACAGTGCATGGTCATTGGGGTGAAACATGTTATTAGAAAATGTTCAGTGGGAAACATTTGAAATGTGATGTAGAAGCAAGCAAGGATTAAAAAATATTGTATCCTCTTGTAAAGCCTACAAGGCAGTGACCAGAGCAGTGGATACCGATGACACAGGAGTAAAAAAACACCAAGCATGCAAATTTTATCTATATGAATGTACTTTGTTGGTAGTTATTGTGTATTTTATATTGTTTCGTGTTTTCCTTAAATACTCCATGTGTAAGCTGTTTGATTGATTGTTTTAGGCTGGAGCTGCTGGATCAATTCTAGTCTTCCTCAAAGCAAAGGTGCTTAAGACATATTCAAATGCTAGTACATTGGACACTTCTTTCAGTAGCAGAAGGATCTCCTAGTAAAAAAAGGTGAGAGTGCTGCCATTGTCTTTGTAATTTTGAAAAAATCCAAATTTTATGGTTGAGTCCCAAATACTTTAGTTATCTGCTTTATGAAACAAATAAAACATTGGTAACAAGGGGCTTTCTATGGGTGTAGGTAATCCTTAAGTTATACAATGTACTCAGATAGTCTTTATCCAGTGACTAATTTGTTTTACGATTAGATTAAAAACCTATTTAGGGCAATGTGTTACTATAGAAATTTGGAATACGATGGTAGCTCCAACATTAATTACTCAGAAGAATGGACAAGTAGAGAACGTCTGTAGATTCATTATCCAAGACTTTTTGTTCGCCCTAACACATTTCTCCCCTTCCGGATATACTTGAGTAAAGAGAAATGCAATTAAATAATACAATTTTTTTCAGAAGGAGAAATTTTACATTACTGATTTGTCGAGTGACGACTTCGCCTTACCAGCAAGAAGGAAGAAAGACAGGAAGCTGATGAAATAAAAAACAATAGTGGACTAACAAGATAAATATGTTATTATTTATTATGTATCAAACATGTGTGTCTACTCTGTAGATTAATACATCTCAGCTGTGAATGTTTCCCCTTTGACTTGTCCAATAGCTTGTGTAAGGTCTCATATGGATCAATAATAATCTAAGCCTGTCGTTCAATATGTTAATATTAGTGTTGTTACTCATTTATATTTAATTTGTATCTTATATTTTTAAATGTTGATCTTGGAATATATCTTGTTATTGTTGTAACGAAGTTAAGTGTAAGAGAAAATTGTTAATAAATATGAAATCCCTGTCTATCTCTCTTGTCTCCTCTCTCACTCTCCTCTCTTCTCTCTCTTTCTTCTCTCTCTCTCTCTCTTCTCTCCCCCTCTCTCTTTTCTCCCCCCCCTCTCTCTCTGTCTCTCTCTCTCTCTCTCTCCTCTCTCTCCCTCTTCTCTCCTCTCTCTCTTCTCTCCTCCTTCTCTTCTCTCCTCTCTCTCTCTTCTCTCCTCTCTCTCTTCTCTCCTCTCTCTTCTCTCCTTCCTCTCTCTTATCTCCTCTCTCTCTCTCCTATCTGTCTGTCTCTCCCTCCGTCTCTCCCTCTCAACTCTCTCACTCCTCTCTCTCTTCTGACCCCTCTCTTCATTATCTCTGTCTCTCTCTCTCTCTGTATCTCTTTCTTCTCTTTTCTGTGTGACTTTCTCAATCTGTTTCTCTTTATATCTTTCTCTCACTCTGTGTATCTTTGTCCCCTCTCTCTAGGAATCTCTCGCTATCTCTGTAGTGTGTCTGTTTCGCACGGTATTTCTCGCGATCTCTCTTTCTTTTACTGCAAAGTAATTGATAATTCAACCTCAACTCGCACCCAGTGAATAAAAATGATTACCTATATTACTCTAACATTTTTTTTGTCATAATTCACCTCTCTGTATTTATGACTGATGAACTTTCTCATACTGGTTTGTTTATTAGCTCTGTCACACTTATTATACTGTGGTCTCAGGCTTTCTAGTTTTTACAATTCAATACTCCAAAAAATATATTTCTTGAACAATGTTACAATTTCGCTACCCACATTGCCGTTTCTATGGGACGCCTATGACATTTGTGGAATTTGGTCGCTCAAGGTCAATTTTGTTGACATTTCGCCGTATTTTGCCCCCGTTTGGCCCGACTCATGTGTGCAATGAGAAGAACTGAAATCCATGAATGAGTAAAGGTGTCTATTTGTTTTAATAGTCGGTGAGATCAACCATAGACAACATATTTACAATAAAAATCCTGATAGAAAAACGGATACAGAGAAATAGAGAAACACACATAGCCCTAATCGACCTGAAAAAAGACTATGATAATGTACCGATAAACCAACTGTGGGCAAAGATGAATAACTTACAAATAAAACCCTCCCTAACTCAACGATGGTTTAACAATTATGCCTCTGTCAAAGTCGGGAATACGGTAAGCAAAGAATTTCCTACCACAAAGGGGCTAAGGCAAGGTTGCTGTCTCTCTCTCTCACCCTCTTTAAGATTTATATGCACCAGTCTCTATTAAAATAGTAGTAGTATAGCGTTCATCGTAAATATAAAATAAATAAAGTACAATAAACAACAAGTGCCCCAAAATAGTTAAAAGCTTGCGCTTGGGTACAAGGTAATTATTATAAAATAGAAACAACAAATAAGGGTTACTTCAGGAATATTTATATTTAAATATTGTATTCTATATAGATATATTAGTAATAATAGGTATTACATATGTTTACAAGTTGGTGAATTTTAATGCGATTTTTATTTACTATCAATTGTTTTAAACCATACTTGAATGAATTTAAAGGCACTAGACATTTTATGCTTTCTGGTATCTCATTGTATAGTCTTGGAGCAAGAAATGTATGACATCGTAATAAAGTATTTTTTCTTGCTTTTGGTACAACATTACATGCATATCTTATGTCATATTTATGTTCGTGTTTTGTCAAGTTTGATTTATTTTTATATTGGTAAATACCTAATGACATGAAAAATGTTTGGCGGATATCTAGAATGTTTGTTTTAGAAAATAACAAGTCACTAGGATATGTAGATTTCACTTTATATAAAATTTTTATTAAACGTTTTTGTATAACTTCTATTGCTTTTATATTATTTTTACATGCTGCGCCCCACACCACAATACAATATCGTATATGACTATGAACAAGTGCTTCATATACAATGATCATCTGTTCATAGGTAAGTATAGTGGAAAGGAGTTTAAATTTGCTTATAACGTAACGTATCTTTTTGACAACATATTGTGTATGCTCCTTCCATTTGATATGGCAGAACCAATGTAAAGATATGGGAATAGATATTTGCGATGATGTACTATACAGTGTGGTCCAAAGAGTGTGCAACAAATGGGATTTTTTTTATTAGCTGCACAATCAAAAATCCAATATTGCCAAAAGTTGGTGCATGTACGATAACTAATTTAGGTGCACTTAGAATGGTTCCAAGTTCATCAGTATACGGGGTGAATCAAAAAATATAAAAATTGTACAAGAGTAAAGTACACTTATTATCAAAAATTCAGCAAAATGTTATTAACAAAAGTTGTTTTGTTTTTGAGTTATGCCTAAATACCAAAACTTGGCCTCCTCTGAGAAAAAATTTTTTGTTTTGAAAAAAGTGCAATAACTCCCAAATTTTTTTTTTTAGTAAAACTATTTGATACACTAATTGAAATAGAATTAATTTTGTATAACTTTATTTAAATTCAAGCATTTTTGTGAAATTTACCTGAGGTTAAATTTTTTTTGGGAATCACAATATAAATGTTTGTTGCAAGGATATTAAATATGGCTTTATAATTTCGGAAAAAATCTGTTTACTAAGGCAAGAGGTTGCTTATAATTACATGCATATCAGAATAACTCTTAATAAAACCGCAAACCTTTTATCAATTTTTTATTTCTAAACATGTATTTAAATTAATCCACAAACATGAAATCTTACTAAAAAAATCATGGATACCCATGAAGGAAACAAAGCGTGGAAACAAAGTGTGTGTATTAATACATAATTATAATAAATGGACATGTCATAACCGTATTTTACCATAAGTGAAAAATTGAAAGCTAAAATGAAAAAATATGTGAAAAGTAGAAACAAAAGAAAAACATAGTTAAGAAACATAAAATAATTATCGGCGCGTCTCGGTATGTCCACCTTCTCGTTCAATGCACTTAATTGTCCGGTTATAAAATTCGCTAAGAGTAGATCGTAAAACATTTCCCGGTATATTCCGGTAATGTACTCGTATTGAGTTTTCAAGCTCCTCGAGATTGTTAAAGGGTCTATCCTTATACACTTTTTGTTTTAGATAGCCCCATAAGAAAAAATATAATGGGGTAAGGTCCGGTGAACGAGGAGGCCACCGAGGATTAGTACTTCGTCCTAACCATTTATTTCCAAATTCCCCATTTAACCATTCAGTAATGATTATGGCTGAATGGGCCGGACATCCATCATGTATAAACCACAACTGATTCCGTTCTTGCAAATTTAAATTGTCCAAAAAGTCAGTTAGTTCGTTTTCTAAAAACTGTAAATAAGTGTTACCAGTTAGGTTTTCGCGAAAAAAAAAAGGTCCAATTAATTGATTGTTCATTATGCCGCACCACACATTTGTTTTCTGATAATACTGGTTTTTATTAGCAATAACGAAATTTGGATTTTCATCCGACCACCATCGACAATTTTGGGACGAAACAACCCCATTTTGTTGTAAAGGTGGATTCATCCCCAAAAAGAATGTGCCCGTGGAAGTCTTGCTGACCTTCTATTTCGCCTTGAATCCACATGCAAAAATCGAACCGCAAATCATAATCTCGTTCTTGGAGAGTACAGATGAACATAGGCTTGTAAGCATGATATTTATTTTTCTTGAGTATTCTCTTCACGCTGGTTTTCTTCACACCCGTATAGGCGGAAATCTCTTGGGTAGATCGTCGTGGATTTTCGACAACTGCTTGAAGTACCTCCAATTGATTTTCTTCAGTACATACGGTTTTAACATGTTCATGTTTATAATTGTAGTTTAGAGACCCAGTTTCTTTAAAATTAACCAAAATTCGGCTTACTGTTGAATAATGAACCTGTTTATCTGGATGCCGTTCATTGAAAATATCTGCTGCTTCTCGAACTGTTTTGTAGTTGTCACCACATATTAAAACCAATTCCGCCCTCTCGGGTAACGTTAACTGTTTGGGAGGAGGCATTTTAGGTACGTAAAAAGACAATAACCGAGCAATAATTTTACAATATTGTAAGAAAGTGAGACTAATGTCATCAAACTGTCATAATGTTTACTTAAGACCCACATTTGTTTTTTTTCCATGGGTATCCATGATTTTTTTTGCAAGATTTCATGTTTGTGGATTAATTTAAATACATGTTTAGAAATAAAAAATTAATAAAAGGTTTGCGGTTTTATTGAGAGTTGTTCTGATATCCATGTAATTATAAGCAACCTCTTGCCTTAGTAAAAAGATTTAATATCCTTGCAACAAACATTTAGCTTGTGATTCCCAAAAAATTTTAACCTCAGGTAAATTTCACAAAAATGCTTGAATTTAAATAAAGTTCTACAAAATTAATTCAATTTCAATTAGTGTATCAAACAGCTTTACTAAAAAAAAAAAATTTTGGGAGAGTTATTGCACTTTTTTCAAAAAAAAAAAATTTTCTCAGAGGAGGCCAAGTTTTGGTATTTAGGCATAACTCTTGATTCTAAACAACTTTTGTTAATAACATTTTGCTGAATTTTTGAAAATAAGGGTACTTTACTCTTGTACAATTTTTATATTTTTTGATTCACCCCGTATACTGATGAACTTGGAACCATTCTAAGTGCATCTAAATTAGTTATCGGACATGCACCAACTTTTGGCAATATTGGATTTTTGATTGTGCAGCTAATAAAAAAAAATCCCATTTGTTGCACACTCTTTGGACCACACTGTATACCCTATTCTTTGCGGACGACCAAATACTTGAGGCAGAAGACATAGACAACCTTAGTTACTTGGTAAGAAAACTACAAACGACCTATATCGAATGTGGACTAAAAATGGTAGTTGGGAATGAGAATATTGAGGACTTGCCCTTAGAAAATACATATATTAAGGCTGTGGGGTATAGCTGGCGAATTCGGCGAACCAAGCAAATACGTGTTCCTGTGTTAGCGAGGAGGCGTGGCCGCCTGTTCCCTTTCTCCAGTGTGTGTCTAAATGAAATGAGGGGAGGTAGGTCCGAAGGTCGTCTTGCGATAATACTAACGTGTAACGCTGACCACCGAGCGTCGCCGCAGCGCCGCGAAGACGATTAGTTCTGAGGGGGACAGGGGACAAAGGAAGCCGCCGCAAGGCCGGGACCGACTGGGCCCACGTGAATGTTTTTATCTCTGCCGCGGTCTGCCTGTGCACCAAAATATAATAAAATAATTATTTTCCATTTACTTCACAAGTAATTTGGGGAGGTATGAGAATTACGAAATATTTCGAAGCTGATGATAGTCATTTTACTTCCCACAGCGATGATAGGTGAGGACAGTATTGTGATCGCGAAAATATTCACTTTTGAGATAATATGCTTTTTATGATATCACATAACAATCCACGTCACTGATTTTCATCAGTCTGTCTGTTGACGTTCTTCTACACGCGTAATTTCAGTAACCGCTGCATGGACTGTGATGAAATTTGAGTAGCGATATGTCGTGTGGTCGTAGTAAGCTAGTAGGTGCAAGGGCGGAGGAGTAATTAGCAAACAACAATAACATTTCAAATATTCCCCAAAGTTCGGTTTTAGGCGATTTAGGGTTTTCTGATCATTATATACTTTTTTCAGTGGGGGAGGAATGGGGTGGTTGAGGGGTGGGGGATAGTGAAGCTGAAAAATTTATTTTCTTTATAGCAATAGGCTGTCCATTGATTTGTGAAAGAAAGGCCTAGCGGCATACTACACTTTTATTTCCGACACCGATAGGCGAAGGGAGTATTGTGATCGCGAAAATTTTGATTTTGAGACAATATGCTTTTTGGGCGTTTTATAATATTGCTAAACTATAACGAAAATCCACGTCACTCATTTCCGTCGGTCTGTCTGTCGCTTTTTTCTAGCCTCGTAATCTCAGCAAACGCTGCATGGATTGTGATGAAATTTGGGCAGCGATATGCTGTGGAGTCGTAGTAGGTAATGTTCCTATAATTTTGAAAATCGGTGCATAGGTGGCGGAGTAATTATTAGGAAAAAACAAAAAAAAATTAAATACTGCTATATTGCTAAACTTCGGTATTAGGCGTTTTAGGGGTTCCTGATCATTTTCTACTTTTTTTGGATGGTGAAATTGAGGTGGGTCGGGGTGGGGGGTTGTAAAATTGAAAAACTTGTTGCTTTCATAATACACTGTCCACTGACCTATGAAGGAAGACCTAGCAACATAAATAACTTTTTTAGGTCCATCCGGACCTAAACAAAGGACTTAGAACTTTTCTGGTGTAAACATACGACAGTATTGCTTTAGATCGTTCTATATTGTGTTACGAGGAAACTGTTGAATTGATTTTAATGAAATTTTGACGCAGTATTACTACGGTAGCGTGGATGGAAAACGCGTAAAGTTTTTATAAATCGTGCCAGTGGTGGCGCAGAAATAATAAAAAAAACTAGATATATAAAAACAGCTCAAACTTCGTTTTTAAGCGTTTTAGAGGTTCCTGATCGTTTTCTGCGTTTTTTTTTGGGTGGGGGTGAAATTAGAGTGGTTGGGGAGTGGGGGGTTGAAAAACTGAAAAATTTCTTGTATTCATAATAGGCTGTCCACTAACTTGTGAAAAAAGACCTAGCGACATAAATCACCTTTTTAGGTCCATATATGAACATTGCCTAGCCTATTACGGTAACTAAGGGTCTTAGAATTTTCTGTATACATAGGAGTATTTATTGCTCTAGATCGTTTTGTATTTTGTAACGTGGACACTATTAAATTGATTCTAATGAAATTTTGACACAATATTATTACCGTGGTGAGGATGGAAAACGCGAATGTTTGTTCAAAATCGTGTCAGTGGCAGCGTCGCAATAACGAAAAAACTAAAAGAATGAAAACAATTCGAACTTCGTTTTTAGATGTTTTAGGGGTTCCTGATCATTTCCTACCTTTTTTTTAGGTGGGGGTGAATTTGGGGAGGTTGGTCTGTCTGTCTGTTGGCGTTTTTCTAGCCTCGTAATCTCAGTAACCGCTGCATGGATTGTGATGAAATTTGGGTAGCGACATGCTGTGGGGTCGTAGTAGGTAATGCTTCTATAATTTTGAAAATCGGTGCATGGGCGGCGGAATAGTTAGCAAAAACCAAAAAATTCAGATATGCCTCAAACCTCGTTATTAGGCGTTTTAGGGGTTGCTAATCATTTTCTACTTTTTTCGGGTGGGGTGAATTTGGGGTGTTTGGGAGGTGGGGGGTTGTAAAGCTGAAAAATTTGTTGTATTCATAATAGGCTGTCCATTGACTTGTGAATGAAAAACCTAGCATCATAATACCCTTTTTTAGGTTCATCTGGTTCATTGCTTTGCTTATTATAGGAACCAAGGGATTTAGAATTTGTGATGTATACATACGGGATCGTTCTATATTGCGTAACGCGAAAATTATTGAATTGATTTTAATGCATTTTTGACACAGAATTAACTACTGCGGCGAGAACGGAAAACGCGTCTGTTTTTGAAAATCGTGTCAGTGTCAGCAATAATAAAAAAAAACTAATAATATAAAAACAGCTCAAACTTCGCTTTTAGATGGTTTGGAGGCTCCTGATCGTTTCGCATCGTCCAGTTGAAACATGCAGAAAAAAACTGTGGCGTCCTAGTTCCTAAGGAGGGAGACGCAAGAAACTATTTACGAGAGTTTTGTGTTGGATGTCTTTTTGCGGGCGGGTGAGCGATGATATGGTTGCAAGGGGTTTTTAGGATATAGCTTCATGCAATGGGAAAATAATAAAATGGTATCATCATTGTGTGGGAAGTACTGAGTCAATCAACTTGACTAAATTTTTTTTTAGGTAAATCCGAACATTGCCGTATCTATTACAGACATCCAGCGAGTAAGTATTGCTTTAGACTGTTCCGTATTGTGTAACCTAGAAATTATTGAATTGATTGTAATGAAATTTTGGCTATTGACTATTATTACTGTGGCGAAGACGGAAAACGCGTATGGCTTTTAGAAATCGTGTTATTGACGGCAAAAAACTTAATAAACTAAAAATATAAAAACTGCTTAAACTTCGTTTTTAGGTGTTTTAGAGGTTTTGAGATAGTACGCTTTTTGGGTGTTTCATGATACTACATAACGAATATCCACGTCGCTCATTTCCGTCGTTCTGTTTTTTTTTTTGGCGGCGTTTGGTGTTTTTTCTAGCCGCGTTATCTCAGCAACCGCTGCTTGGATTGTGATGAAATTTGGTGTGCTGTGGGATTGTAGCACGTACCGCTGCTATAATTTTGAAAACCGATGCATTGGGGCCGGAGAAATTGTTAAAAAACAAAAAATTATCAGAACTTCAAACATCGTTTTTAGGGATTTCAGGGTTGCCTGGTGGTACAAATTTCCGTTTGGCTTGTACCACTTAGCTTAGTTTTAGATGCCTATCTCTTGGGCGGCCAAAAACACACTGTAGGCCTCTGAATTTTTGCAAATCTGTATCACGGCTATGTAACCCTCCTAAGTGCCTATAAATTGTAGAAGTTTGTTGGTGGTACAAATTTCCGTTTGGCTTGTACGACTTATCCTAGTTTCAGGTGCTGCACCCTTGGGCTGAATTTTTGCAATTCTGTACCACAGCTATGTAGTTCTCCTAAGTGGCTGTAAATTTTAAAAGTTTGGTGGTGGTACAAATTTCCGTTTTGCTGTTACGACTTATTTTAGTTTTAGGTGCCTATCTCTTGGGCGGCCAGGGTCACCCTGCTATGTAACTCCCCTAAGTGCGTATAAATTTTAAATGTTTGTTGGTGGTAAAAATTTCCGTTTGGCTTGTACGACTTATTTTAGTTTCAGGTGCCTATCTCTTGGGCGGCCAGAGTCACCCTGTAGGTCTCTGGAATTTTGCAAATCTGTATCACAGCTATGTAGTTTTCCTAAGTGGCTATAAATTGTAAAGGTTTGTTGGTGGTACAAGTTTCCGTTTGGCTTGTACGACTTATTTTAGTTTCAGGTGCCTATTTCTTGGGCGGCCAGAATCGCCCTGTAGGCCTCTGAATTTTTACAAATCGCTGTCTCGGCTATATAGTTCTCCAAAGTTCGTATAAATTATAAAGGTTTGTTGGTGGTACGAATTTTGATTTACTTTATACGAATTTTCCTAGTATCAACCCATTCCATGGGGTCGGAGTCACCTTGTATAACTAAGTTTGTAGTGTAATCTACTATTATGCATATTTTCGGCCAACTATTATCCATTTATGATACGTAAATCAACATCAAACAAGTTTAGTTACGATCATTTGGAATTTAGAGGTATTTTTCATTTGCTTTTTCTACTGGACTAGTCGACTGTAATTTCGCGATTTTCGATCTGAATCTGAAGCTAACTTCAGCCACGTTATTGTAAAAAACCAAATAATTGTCTTTATAACACTCAATAATAAATAAATCCTAAATTAAAGATGTTATCGCCTCATACAAACAATGAATAATTAAATGACCTATGTAAAAATAAACTTCCGATTCATCAAAGGGTCAAAGTACCATAGACAACTGGCTATAAAGTAAATTCTTTGCTACAACTATAAATACTGGGTGTGTGCGTAAAATGCTGTGTTTCTCACTGTTAGGGCCGGTTGTACAAATGCGGGTTTAACACGAGCTTTGTTAAGCTTAAGCTTAGCTAAGCTCAGGCTTAAAGTCGACATCCGTTGTACAATCGTCGGCTTAGTTAAACCTGGTTGATAATGAAATTCACTACAGTTGTCATCAATGAAGCAATACGTACTGACATAATCATCTGAAAAATTACCTTTTTTGGTTAGGCACTTACGACAGTTTGTGTCAAATTTCAGCAACGACCGTTTCTGTCTCTGTTCTTTCATTTGCTCTCTTTGTTAAATTAGACACAAATCTTTCAAAAAATATGACCTAATGAAGTGACAAGCAATTTGAAGGTTCCTCCTTGACATATCATGTCACTTGTATCAGGTTAGGTTTAAACCTCAGCTAAGCTCGCGTTGAGCATCGGCTTACGTAAGCTCGTGTTAAGCTTGGAGTGGGGGGTTAAGCCAGCATTGTACAACGGACATTTTGCCACTGACGTGGTTTAACGTCGGCTTACCTTAAGCCGAAGCTTAAGCTTGCATTGTACAACCGGCCCTTAGATCTAAACAGACAGAGGGACAATGAAATAATGAAAAGGAGCACAAAAAAAAGGAGAAGAGGGGAAGGTGTCGGCACGTGGCGGTCGAGGCACCGTCGCCGGTCGGGCTTGCTGATACGTCGATCTGTACGTAAAAAGGTGGTGGGGGAATAATCTCAACCGGCTTGGCTGTCGAATGCATACATGCATATAGTTTTTCACATCTCCTGACGTTACCTTTGAACTTACAGTAATGACTCAAAGAGCAAATTGAAGAAGAAAGCTTGCGCTTGTGCAACTATTTAGCCTTTTTTTGATATCGTGTTTGGTTGTTAAATTACAGGCATTTATAGAATGTATGATTTTGCATTGCGAGTTTTTTTGCACATTAAAAAACTTTTTTGAGAAAATCGAAAATAGTTGTCACTCATTAAGGTCTTAACTATCACGTTCTGAAATATTATATATGTAGTTTGAAAATGGATTGAGTTATGCGTGAAATTCTGAGTCCGTGTTTTACATGGCAAATACATACGTATAAATGTGACTACCCCGGCCCCTTAAGGGAACAAACCAAATAAAGGGAGTCACATTCACTAAAAGGGGAAACAGCCAAGAGGAAATCAATAATAGAATAAATAAAGGCAGAAACATGACAAAGTGCTTAAACTCAGTCATATGGAGTCAAAAAAATTCAAACACAACAAAAATGAGGATATATAAATCTATGATGGAACCAGTGGTCATATATGGAGCAGAGGTGTGGGATGTTAGTAGCAGAAATAGGAAGAAGTTGTAGGCTACAGAAATGGATTATATGAGAAGAAGCTGTAGAGTGACAAGGAGGGATAGAATCCGCAATGACGAGATAAGAGACAGAATGGGGCTAGATAGAGATATAATAGACGAGATTCAAAAAAGACAGCTTGTATGGTTTGGTCATGTCAATAGGATGATAGACGAAAGATGGCCTAAACGAGTACTAAAATGGACACCACTCGAAAGAAGAAAGAGAGGACGACCCAGGAGAAGCTGGAGAGACGACGTGAATGACAGTTGTAAAAATCCGCGAAATCAATATACAGGGTGTTTACGATCTTAATGCTGTTATGTAAAGTACGAATATTACACATCATTGTAATGCTTGTAGCACAAATATAATACGAATATCCCAAATGTGAAGTTTCAAAAAAAATCGCAACATTTTCTGATAACACAGAATATGCGGCAACAAGTCTAGAGATAACATTTGTTTAGATAGTGAATATCTCCAAAAACACCTGACAGAAACTAGGGCGGATACTGGGCAATGTTGTCGGATTGTGATTTTGCAGTCATACATTTTAAATTTTTTTGTTTAACTATGCGTTAACTAGTGAAATGGTAGTGGGGTTTCAGGTTCGAAATATCATGATCTATCGTTCCTCCAAATTAATGCACTAAGATCGTATATATTAACGATTAAAAATCAGAATTAACATGGGGCCTTATGAGAGATTAGAGTTTTTTGTATTAAAAGGTAGAATAAAGATATTTTAAGAGTATTAAAATTGCATTAAAAAATAACGTTGACGACCGTTTGAATCAGTTATTAATAAAATTATTCTCATGGTGGTTAAAACTGTTTCGGAGATTAAGAGACCATATTGAAAACTGACAACAGCGCTCTGTCTTACAAATTCACAGCTTTTTCTCTGCTATAGTGACAGTAACGTAAAAGCGCAGTGCTTGTGGGTTAGGTTAGGTTGCTTATTGATTATGGTTTGTGTATTATCTAAGACGTTAATACTGAGAAACACGCTGTTGACAAATTGATTAAGTAATTACAATGGAGTTAAAATAATAACCAAGTTAGATTAACTGATATTTTAAAATAGAGACTTTATACAGGGTGGGCCAATAGTGCGTGGACGGAGGATTGTGGGCTTACTAAATAATATTTCAAAAATCTGTCACTTGATCATGGTAGGGACCATTGAGGGCTATAACGTAAAAATATTTTCACTCAAATTTTGACGTTTATACAGGGTGATTCATATCAAACTTACATTTTTTTAAATAGAACACCCTATATATTATTGCATATTTGGACTCCTTGGTTAATTCTAGTGTGACTTTATGTATCACACATGGGACTTTAAACGAACCGTTTAGGCGCAAATCACCATTATTGGTATAAGTAGGTATCAGAAAAAAATTGAATATCGCAGCGATTATAAAACTTAGAAGGCCGTGACTTTGTGGTACGACTAAACATGAAATGCGTTACCTTAGGCCAGACGGCTAAATTTGAATTCTTTTTGCACTTGGAGAAATCAGTAGATTAATTAAGGAAACTTCAATCACAGATAATTTGATTTTTTCAAATGGCAATGCCTATTTTGGTTTAAAGAATCAAATGTAAAATTTGATTACCTTTCTAACGATATAGCATTCTTGATATCAATCTTTTTTGGTTTTCATTTTATTTCAAATTTTCAGTCAAATCGGTGTTTTTCAATTTTCCTGCGTGCAAGCAACCTAGAAGGCCATGAAAAATAAACAAAAGCTCGTTAGTATGGAAGAAACCAACTCACTTAGTAGAAAGATGCAAACTAACTAGAGCAACGAGGCAAGATTATGAAAATTCCTAGCAACATATTAGCTCTAACCGGATACAACAGCCGCAAGATATCTAATGTCAATGAGTAGCTGGGCTATGACAGAAGTGTTTGTTTTTCACAGCCTACTAGCTATCGAGGTCTACCAGAGTTTGACAACTTTCCAAAACGATTAAAAATTTTGAAACAAAAGGAAAACTACCAGCGATTTTTGCTAACAGTCTAACATGTTTAAAATAAAATTTCACATTTAATGGGATAAAAAAATTAGTAATTTCCATTTAGTTAAGTCAAAAGTGAAGATATCTCCAACTGGAGCATTCTGAACATCTATTGAAATAATTGCTAGAATTAATTACGCTATGTTGTAATTGTCTTTATTTCATGTAGTTTTCTGAAAACTAAATTATGTTTTACAATTCAAACACACTGCAATTCAAGTTTCATTTTCCGCGGTTTTGCTAATAAATAGACGTACCTACTGAAGAATTTGAAGGGTTGCAGTCAGAGGTGTCATTACTTTTGACTTACGGAAATGGCTACTTTTTTATAGCATTAAATGTGGAAATTAATGCCAGCAACAATCACTAGTAGTTTTCCTTTGATTATTGAAATATTTTTTTACTGACTTTGGAAATTGGCTAATAGCTAGTAGGCTGCGGAAAATGAGCGTTCTTGTTACCGCTATTGTTTCTGGTTAGAGCTAATATGTTGTAAGGAATTTTCATAATCTTGCCTCGTTGCTCTAGTTAGTTTGCATCTGTCTGCTAAGTTAGTCAGTTTCTTCCATATTAACGAGCTTTTGTTTATTTTTCATGGCCTGCTAGGTTGCTTGCATGCAGGAAAACTAAAAAACACCGATTTGACTGAAAATTTGAAATAAAATGAAAACCAAAAAAGATTGATATCGAGAATGCTATATCGTTAGAAAGGTAATCAAATTTTACATTTGATTCTTTAAACCAAAATAGGCATTCCCATTTGAAAAAATCAAGTTATCTGTGATTGAAGTTTCCTTAATTAATCTACTGATTTCTTCAAGTACAAAAAGAGTTCAAATTTAGCCGTCTGGCCTAAGGTAACGCATTTCATGTTTAGTCGTACCACAAAGTCACGGCCTTCTAAGTTTTGTAATCGCTGCGATATTCAATTTTTTTCTGATACCTACTTATACCAATAATGGTGATTTGCGCCTAAACGGTTCGTTTAAAGTCCCATGTGTGATACATAAAGTCACACTAGAATTAACCAAGGAGTCCAAATATGCAATAATATATAGGGTGTTCCATTCAAAAAAATGTAAGTTTGATATGAATCACCCTGTATAAACGTCAAAATTTGAGTGAAAATATTTTTACGTTATAGCCTTCAAGGGTTCCTACCCTGATCAAGTGACATATTTTTGAAATATTTTTTAGTAAGCCTACAATCCTCCGTCCACGCACTATTGGCCCACCCTGTATATATTTAGTTTAATATAAAAAGAATATAAAATGATGGCAAGATTATTATTATAACTTGCAACTGAGACTCTAGCGTAGTTATTGAACGTCCATAATGTAGCAATAAATGGGCCTATACCACATTTTTGGTTTATCGGCTTAAACGAACCCTGACACCACGTAGATGCCATAAATAATTTTACAAAATTTTTCTATCGTATTTATAACCGAAAAAAATGCTCTAAATATTGAATTTTTTGAACCCATACACTTCCCACCCAGGTCGTGACGTCACCTGTAGGGAACCAACAAGAGCTCACTGGTACAAAACAATAGCATCCGCTCGTAGTCATCGGACCACGAAAGGACGCTTCTCATTGGTTCCCTACAGAAAGGACGCTTCTCATTGGTTCCCTACAGGTGACGTCATCATCGGCTATTTCAAATTACAGTACAATTTTCGTTTTAGTGTCATTCTCATTTGGATCAAGTTTTCTGCTGACTTTTTACAGTAAACGGTCCTATGTGTCATCAAAAATAATAGCGCATTAAGTAAATTATCAATTTGAGATCACGGTATAGGCCCATTATCCATTTCAATTTGTAAGGCATTTGATCGATTTTGGTCTTTTAGAAGTAATAATGCAATCATTCAGAAATAAAGATATCAGCCTATATTGGAAACTGTAAGCAAGAGACGGATGCCCATTCCTGTTATCCAGCCTTCCAGGTTCAGAAGCCAATCAAAATACCAATCGTGTATATGACTAAATCCAATCTTGCTAACAGGATAAATTCTGGAAATTTGGTTGGGTAGTATGGAATGAACTCCTCAAACCGAAAACGACAAAATTACCACATTCTAACCTATTGAACCAATTAGCTATGAGGCTTTATTTTGTCAAACATTTTACATTATTAGTACCTACTTATTTCCATCTTTTGTAATGTTATTTGAGATTTCATAGATTGTACCATACATATACATACTACGTGCGCGGAGCATGCATTAATGAGGTCTTCAGATAATGCAAATTCCCTATTCTTATTTATGCCATCCTGGCCAGGAGCTGTGAAATTCTTTGCGCCTCGTAAGGCGTCAAGAATTTCTTCAGTGTTTTTACGAATAACGAAGTACATTTAAGTTAGGAGTCCTGCTACAAAGAGACTCGAACTGCGCCAAGACCGGAGTGTCTGTTTCGAGAGATTTGGACTGTTCGTAAATGTCCGTCCAAAGATCCTCCACGCCATCAGCAGTTGACGGCTGCTCTGTGGCTGTTGGTCGCTGTTATAAGAGACGAGAAGACCCTTCAGAAAACATTCTGCTTTCCTACAGACCTCTCGCCCGCGCCACCAGTGATCGCATAACATCTCCACTAAATTTTCTACCATGCTCAAACTCTTCCAATATTACAGATCCGTTAAGGATCAAATTCCTGTAGATTCGGAAGATGTGTAAAAAACAACATGGTCTTGTGGGAAAGTATATATTGATGAAACCCGTAGGAATTTAGCAAAGCCGTTTGAAGGGACATGAACGGTAATACTAGACTTAGGGCCGGTTGTACAAACGTCGATTTAACTCAAGCTTTATTAAACGCGAGCTTAGCTAAGCTTAGGCTTAACGTTCACATCCTTTGTACAATCGTCATGTTCCAGCAATACTTCCAAAAAATCAAGATAGAAGATAGACGTCATTCATGATCAACACTCTGACATTCAAGTCATGGTCAAAAAGATATTGAATATTTTTTTGTAGCTACTTTACATATTTGTGGTGTACTTAAGTGCAATACATTCATTTTTAAACCAAGTGAAACATTCATTCACTCAACTCCAATACATGGTCCTTCGAGCTGGATTACAACGTTGAAGACAACCAAAAATTCGAATCTTTCATCAGCAGACAGTACGAAGAGGAAGAACAGGCGATAATCCAGTGGCCCACCTACAGGCGACAAAGCAGAGCAGCGACGTCATCAGGTGTACCGAAGAAGCCTACTGTACAGAGGCACCGGCGGTTCCAGCGGAAGAGCGAACAGAAATCCAGAAATCAAGAAAAAGCCGAGCAGCGATGTTTCTGGAGTTTAATGAATTGCCCCACTCCAAAGTCCGAACCGACCACAGGAAACATACAGACACCAGCCGCATCCTAGCAAAAAAACGGACGGCTCAAAGCCGGCGACAAACAAATGGGGAAGTGAGCATTTTTTCCATAGATTTCTTTACCTTCCTTTAGCACTGCTTTGATTTGATTACGTTTTATTATCATTGCCTATTCATTCAGTTAGGTATATTTGTCAGCGCATTAAGACAACATGGAAACAGAATTGCATTCACTCCGCAAGAAACGCGGCGGTATCATATCACGTTTAACGATATTTAAACATTGCCTATCTAAACGAGGGCTGCTCTATACCTATCTAAATTTGATGACTCTAAATTTGATGACTCAGACAAGCCTGAAATTAACAGGGTAGAATTTAAAAATCGTATAGCCAGGGCAGACTATTTACTAGATGAGTTCAATAGCATTCAAGATGACATTGAAAATTTGGTAGATGATTTAGAGATTGAGCTCGCTGAGCGAGAGAATTTTGAAAGTTAATTTCATTGTATAATTGCAAAGGCTACACTACTCACACAAAAACATGGTGACAATGAATCGTCGCATGGTTGCTCACGCTCAGCGCGGACAAATCGTAGTGTTTCAATGCAACAGCGTAACATAAGTCAGGAACTAAATATTGAGCAGATTCATTTAGATGATCAAGGGATCAAACTTCCCACAATAAGCATGCCACAATTTTCAGGTGCTATAGAGGATTGGATTGAATTTCACGATGCCTTCGAGTCTCTAATATTAAGGGCCGATTTTATCAACATGCATATTTAACAAAGAATTTAACAAAGCTTTTCTATTATTTTCTGTTATTTAGCAAAAGCTTTCTATTGGGTATTGCGGGCTAGGTTAATAAATATCGTCCAATAGTATCTTATCAATATTGAAAACAAAACGTCAAAGCTGGATGACACTTTTCATCATATCGTATATAAGATTTATAACAAAACTATTGTTGTAACAAGTGTATATTTGTTGCAACATAGGCGATGAATGAAGTTTGCAGCTCGAGACGAAGTCAACGATCGAAATAAATATCTTTTTGAATGTTTGAAATTAGATCACAGATCCCAGTAACAAAGTACCTAAACAAATATCTTCTGAGGCGATTTTGCTGTAGCATGCTAGGTGGCCGAGTGGCAGAGTAGCCGACATCGTATGACTTGGTATCGCTGGTGGTGTTGGTTCGAGTGCAACTATTTTTATTTTTTTTATCCAAAATATTCATCGATGTGTTTTACTCATGTTACACACATTTTTTTGTATCATCGACATAAAAATGTTTTTGAATCAAATTTTATTAGACATTTTACTTGAAATATTGCAAAAGCTAAGTACCGGAGGCGGTGGAGAATTCAGTCAGTGGAAGTGAAGTTTATCCGTCAATATCAATCGCCAATTGCTCTGATAGCGGTATAAAAATGAAATTATTCCAAAAAAGTAAAATTATTCGTAATTTTTGTTGTACTAGTAAAACATTTAATAACATTTGATTCAAAAACACATTTATGTATATGGTACAAAAAAATGATATAACTTGAGTAAAAAGCATACCAATGAATATTTTTGATAAAAAAAATAGTTGCACGGGCTGGGTCTCGAACCAACACCACCAGCGATACCAAGTCGTACGATGTCGGCTACTCTGCCACTCGGCCACCCAGCATGCTACAGTAAAATTGCCTCAGAAGATATTTATTTAGATACTTTATTACTGGGATCTGTAGGGTTTGCAAGGAAAACTTCTCAGTGGCGTGGCATGCACTGTGTGACAGTTATTCACAGATAAAAGATAAAAGTACTTTGATTCATGAGCATGTCAAGGCGCTTCACGCCATTCCTTCAATCATCAAGGAATCTTCTACCTCTTTGAGAAAAATAGTAGATCATGTGAACAAGCATTATCGTGCCTTGCAGAACTTTAATGAGCCATCGGTCGACACTCTAATGATGTTCTTGATAACTGACAAGTTGGACTCTGTCACGAATCGAGAATGGGAAAGTAGGGGTTTTTCTTATGACACACCAAAATTGACAGATCTTTTATGGTTTCTACGGGATAAAGCTAACTTGTTAATGAAATTAGAAAATCCAAAGAAACCTGAATCATTCACTAAATCTTTTCCCAATTCAGCGGTGCAGCAGCCGAATAAAATATTTAAGTATTTTAAGAGCGAAAAAGGCTACCATGCATATAGCAAAGTTTGTTCAATTTGTGATTCAAATCATAAAATGTAATTGTCCCAAAGTTTTACGACATTCTATAAAGGATAGAGTCAGTAAAGTTCATTCACTTAGGTTATGTGTCAACTGCCTGTGTTCGGGGCATCACGCAGAACAGTGCAAGTATGGTCATTGCACAAAGTGTACTTTAAAGCATAATACACTGCTCCATGTAGGGCAAGAACATTCTAGTTCACGAATCAGTGAAAATTCACGTCATAGTGGTACAGCAGCCTGACAGGGCACTAGCGAGCAAGCACTCACCAGTTATAGCGTAGTTTCAAACCAACAGGCGCTACTTTTAACAGCAGTCATTCTAGCCATTGATGAAACAGGGAAATCACATGGATGTAGAGTCATTTTTGATTGAGGCAGTCAATCTAATTTTGTCACTCAGAGATTCGTAGATAAGCAGATCAAACATAAATATGACAATTATTGGCATCACAAGGGTAACATCAAAAATAAATTCTAAATGTGATATCCAAATAAAATCATTATATGGCAATCATTCAGCCACTTTATCATGTTTAGTTGTTCCACATATCTGCGAATCTGCTCCTAATACAGTAATAGATCTCAAAATAATGAACATTCCTGATAATCTTCAACTGGCAGATCCCAACTTTCATCAGCCAAGAGAAGTAGACATTCTGATAGGTGCATGGCTTTTCTGGGAAGTATTCTGCCCTGAAAGAATAAGCCTGGGTTCTACTAAGCCCATTCTTCACAGAACGAGGTTGGATGGATCACTGCTGGTCCCTTTGCCTCGCACATTCAAAGCAGATCTCACTGCAACGTTGCTCAAACAACTGATTTACAATATCAGTTGATAAAGTATTATCTGTTGAAGAACAAGCCTGCGACCAACATTTTAAGGATACCCACGCTAGGGATCCGCATGGTCGTTTCATTGTTTCCATACCATTCAAATAATGCACAGACAAACTAGGTGACTCAGAGTCCCAGGCTCTCAAAAGATTTCACAATTTAGAGAGCAAACTCCTGAAAAACCCAGAGCTCCGTACTTATATTCTGACTTCTTGTCGGAATATGAAACCTTAGGTCATATGACTGAAGTAGCAGATGTAGAGAACAGTGGCGCTCACTATATCTTCCCGCATCATGGGGTTCTAAAGGAAGACAGCCTAACTACAAAGTTAAGCGTCGTATTTGGCGGTTCATGTCCAACCAGTTCAGGTCTTTCTGTTAATGACATTCAAATGGTAGGTCCAAACATTCAGAACCATTTATTGTCTATACTAATACGATTTAGGCAATATGGCTATGTAGTATCTGCCGATATATGTAAAATGTACCGGCAGGTGCTAACGTCCCCAGATCAAAGACAATTTCAACAAATATTCTGGAGATCGGATCCCTGAGAGCGACTTAAGTTGTATAAGCTGAACGCAGTTACCTACGGGGCCGCTTCAGCAGCCATTCTGTCAGTCAGATGTTTGCACCAACTAGCCATTGAAAATGAGACAGCATTTCCACAGGCAGCTCAGGTCATTAAGGCAGATTTTTATGTCGACGACCTGCTAACAGGCTCAGACTGCCTGGTGGAACTGACAGCATTCTGCAAAGATGTATCGAACATTCTGCAGCAAGGATGTTTTGAGCTTAGAAAATGGGTATCAAATCATCCAGATACCTTATCTGAAATTCATTGCTCTTCTTCAGAGCTAAGCATGTTTCAATTAAGCAACCACGAGAACTCGAAGACTCTGGGCCTAATATGGCATCCACACAGTGATGCATTACTATTTAAAATTCGAGAACTTAACTGTTCTACCAACTCCAACAAGAGAGCTATATTATCATATATTGCTAAATATATATGACCCTTTAAGGCTACTCAGTCCTTGCACGATCATTGCAAAAATTCTACTCCAGAAACTTTGGCTGGCAAACCTTACATGGGACGAATCAGTGCCTTTAGATATCCAAAGGCTTTGGGACCGACTAAGACATGAACTTCCAAGTTTAAATAGTCTTCAAATTTCAAGGCACGTACAGCGCGAAAATCCCGTAACCATAGAACTTCACACATTTTGCGATGCCTCAGAAGACGCCTATGGGGCGTGTGCTTACATTCGCAGCATAGACAATGATGGCCAAGTGTCAGTGCACCTGCTCTGTGCAAAGGCCAGGGTGGCACCTCTCAAAAGGACCACACTTCCTAGGCTTGAGCTTTGTGGAGCTTTAATCGCGGCGAGGTTGTCAGAAAAGATTATTCAAGCATATAGGCGTCCCTTTGAAAGCGTATACCACTGGACTGATTCGATGATAGTCCTTGGGTGGATAAATACGCCGCCGCACTTGCTAAAGACATTGGTAAGTAACCGTGTGTCCGAGATCCAGTCAAAAACGGATCCCAGGAGCTGGTGTAAACACCAAAGACAATCCAGCTGATTTGCTTTCGCGTGGTTTATCACCCTGTGATCTCCCAGGCTCCTCTTTGTGGTGGCGCGGTTCTCATTGGTTACCGGAAACAACCCTTAGACCTTCAAGGTTATCATTGCCAGGTAGCAATATACCGGAGTTAAAGAACCAAACGACAGAACTCACTGTACAGAAGGTAAATGCGTCCCCCATCTCCAGATTTTCAAGATTATTACGGCTTAAGCGGGTTACAGCTATTTGTTTACGTTTCATTAACAACTGCAAACATGGCAGTTTGAAGGCATATGGCTCTTTAACCCCGCATGAGCTAGCTCCAGCTCAAAACCTCATCGTTAAACAAATCCAAAGTGAGCATTTCAAGTCAGAAATCCTCTGCTTGCAGCAGAACAAGCCTCTGAACAGATGCAGCAAGCTTCTCAAACTAGCTCCATTTATTGACTCTAATGGCATCTTGCGAGTTCGGGGCAGACTAAAACACTAACTTAAGCTACGACAAGCGCCACCCGACACTTCTGCCATCTGATAGCCATTTTACTGTCTTAGTCTGTAGACGTTACCATTACCAGCTACTGCACGCTGGTCCTCAACAATTGCTAGCCTCAATTCGTGAACATTTTTGGATAATATCAGCCAGACGAGTTGTGAAAAAAAAGGTTGGTGGATGCATCACATGTCTTCGGGTGAAACCTGATGTAATATATCCGCTAATGGGGAACTTACCTAAAGAGCGCATTAATCCAGCTCCTCCATTCCTTATCACAAGGGTGGATTATGCTGGACCATTTACCCTGCGTGACAGGAAGGGCCGTGGCTCAAAACCTTACAAGGCATGGTTGTATTTGTTCATTTGTATGACTACGATTTAGAGATCGCCACGGATTTGACCAAAGACTCTTTCTTAGCCGCTCTGCGAGGGTTTTGTTCAAGAAGAGGGAAACCAGCAAAGCTATTTTCAGATAATGGAACTAACTTCCATGGAGCAAAAAATGAACTTCAAGCCCTCTCTGGCATTTTGCATCAAATAAAATCAGCCATCACAGACTTCTGCGCAAACCAAGGCATGGAATGGCACTTTATCCCGGCGCATGCGCCACATTTCGGTGGCATTTGGGAAGCGGCCCTTAAATCAGCGAAATTTCATTTCAAATGGGTTTTAGGTAATGCTTCGTTGATTTATGAAGACTTTTTAACGATAATTAATCAAGTCGAAGCAGTGCTTAATTACAGACCGCTTTACCCAGCCAGCTCCGATCCTAACGACCTAAGTCCAATCACTCCAGTTCACTTCCTTATTGGAAGATCCCTCACTTCGCCTCCAGACCCAGAATTGAGGGATATCAAAGAGAGTCGGTTGAACAGACACCAAACAACAACTGCAACAGCACATATGGAGCCGCTGAACATCAGAGTATCTCGCAGACTTACAAAGACGAGGGAACTGGTTCCAAAATTCAGATAACATCAAAATTGAAACCTTAGCAATACTGAAGAATCACAGTCTTCCTCCACTATGCTGGCCCATGGCTAGGGTAATCCACGTGCACCCAGGAGGAGATGGAGTTATCAGAACTGTGTCCCTGAAGACATCCAAGGGCCTTGTGAAAAGGGCAGTCGCCACTATCTGTCCTTTGCCATCTTCAGAAGAGAGGACTTTGGAAAACCCAACTCCTCCAAGGCGGGGGGCATGTTCCAGAAATACGTCAAAAAAATCAAGGTAGAAGATAGACGTCATTCATGATCAACACCCTGACATTCAAGTCACGGTCAAAAAGATATTGAATATTTTTTGTAGCTACTTTACATATTTGTGGTGTACAAAAGTGCAATACATTCATTTTTAAACCAAGTGAAACATTCATTCACTCAACTCCAATACACGTCGGTTTAGTTAAACTTGGTTGATAATAAAACTTAATACGGTTAGTACTAATGTAGCAATGCGTACTGTCAATTATCTAAAAAATAACATCTACTGGTTTGCCACGTGACGGTTTGTGTCAAATTCGAGCAACGGCCATTTCTGTCTGTTCTTTTGTTAGCTCTTTTTATTAAATGAGACAAAAATATTTCCAAAAATATAACCTAGTAAAGTGACAAGCACTTTGAAGGTCCCTGATTGACATATCATGACATTTGTATCAGGTTAGGTTTAAACCTCAATTGCGCTCGGGTTAAGCTTCGGTTTACGTAAGCTCGTGATAAGCTTTGAGTGGAGGGCTAAGCCAGTATTGTACAACGGACGTTTTGCAACTGACGTGGTTTACCTCAAACCGAAGCTAAGTTTGCATTGTACCACCGGCCCTTAGACACCCAACAGGAGCAGAACATCAGTGACACGGACCACAAAATCCTGTTCGAAGATACGAAGATTATTGCAAAGAAAGGTTCTAGAAGCCACTGAAATTCTGAAAAATTCAAATAAACTATATCAGGACTCTGGGGTCTACCTGCATAATTTCTGACCAAAGAATCTCTCCCGAGGATGGCTATCTATACAGGCTATGTTAGTGCTAAGGTTAGTCTCAGTCGTACTAGAGCCCTTAGGATGTCTTGTGAAAAATCAGACGCAGGTTCCATCCGTAACTGAAGAATTTTCTAGTGATAATATCTGTGGAAATTTCCAAACCAAGCCTCGCATGAGTTTTTTGGCCAGCTTTCAAAAAATAGATACTCTCAAAAATTAAAAATAAATAGCAACAGTTCCCGAGGAAATTTCAGTTTTGGTATGTCATTATTTTGACTACCGCTAGACCGCGTTGACCACCAGTTAGTTTTTTGGCTCAGTTTTCGGGAAAGAAATATTTTGAAAAAGATTAAAATACGAAGTTAGCGACAAAACCGAAGGACAATGGATACTAGATCAACCAGAAAAATGTTCCAATGCACTTTGCGGAAAATAGAAGTTCACAATAAGAAATCACGCCTAAGGCGCAAACTATCTATTTGTATGAATGGGAAAAAACTTATTTGGATTTAGCGCAGATTTGACTCATATCTTATTTCATTTGCACGCCTTTACACTTTCTTTACTCAAGGTAATGTTTTCAAAAAGTGGGTAAAATACTTGATTTTTAGACATACCTTTTTTCGAAAAGCGGGTCGAAATAATACTTGTTGTGACAAAGAGTCCTATCGTTGACCATGAAAAATCTAAATGTCCCAGGATCGTCTTGCTAACCGCCTTATTTTACAACTTTAAGGGGAGTTTTATATGAAACTTTATGAAAATGCGAATGAAAATTAGTGTTAAGATATTTAATAAACCTGTTTATTTACCAGATCGCATTCTTCGACGCTGGCCTCGAGCGTTTCTGCGATGTCGGCTGCCGCCACTATTCCATCGCCGGCATCTCCGTTACTTCCGCTGCCCCTAACGCGATCATCTTCGTCCAGCAGTCTTGTTAACGTCCCCTGCTGCAACATCAACGTGGCTGGATCGTCAGGTAGTATCTGGAACGTCGCCTGATCAGATCTCACAGCCTCATATGATTCTAGCGGTTGTTCGCCAGCAGCATGATTGCGATCATGTTGACTATTATTGTGCTCATCTTCAGGCTCGTCTATGGTTGTCGTCGCATCGCTACTGATGCTTATGTCGCTGCGATAAAGTGAAAAACAGTTAAAGAACTTTAACGTTTTACCTATCTGAAAAATAAATAATCCAGATACTAATTATGATTAAATAATTTAATGAAACCGGAACCACCTAGTATCGCTCACGGTGTAACAGACCAAATGTTGTCATTATAGAAAACAAGAGTTTGATGTTCAATGATATATTCAAACATCGACATGGAAGTTGGAGGATATGAACAGGTCTCAGTGGAAATAACGTTGCGTAGGAATACGTTGTATCGCACAAAATTCTAAGCCGTCAATTATTAGCTGAAGATGGGTTTGACTGAAGATTAAGACTTTTGCGAAGCGGTAATAGAGAAAATTGGTGAACAAAATATTTCCTAGATTGTCTCGTATTCACATGAAGCTACATTTTCTCTAAACGGCACTGTTAATGGGATAGAACTGACTAATATAATGGGTTTGAAAACAATATTTAAATCATTACAACCTCTTAGTGTATACAAAAATAGGTGTACTGATGCATTACGTTACTCTCTGCATCATTTTGTCTATTAGTAATTCCATTTTAATTAAAAAAAATGGACTCAAGTTGATTGACTCAGTACTTCCCACACATAATGATACCATTTTATTATTTTGTCATTGCATGAAGCTATAGTTTGAAATCCCCTTGCAACCACATCATCGCCCACCCGCTCACAAAAAAACATCCAACGCAAAAACTCTCGTAAATAGTTTCTTGCGTCTCCCTCCTTAGGACCTAGGACGCCATAGTTTTTTTTCTGCATGCTTCAACTGGACGATGCGAAACGATCGGGAGCCTCCAAACGGTCTAAAAACGAAGTTTGAGATGCTTTTATATTTTTAGTATTATTGCTGCGCCACCACTGACACGATTTTTCAAAACCAGACGCGTTTTCCATTCTAGCGGCGGCACTAAATACTGTGTCAAAATTTCATTAAAATCAGTTCAATAGATATTCAGACAGACCTAAAAAAAGTGTAATAAGCCGCTAGGTATTTCTTCCGCAGGTCAATGCCAACCGCCCCAACTTCACCCTCACCCAAAAAAAAGTAGGAAACGATCAGGAACCCCTAAAACGCCTCAAAACAAAGTTTGAGCTGTTTTTATATTTTTAGTTTTTTTATTATTGCTGCGCCGCCACTGACATGATTTTTCCAAAACACGCGTTTTTCACCCTCGTCGCGGTAGTAATACTGTGTTAAAATATCATTCAAATCACTTCAATAATGTTCGCGTTACGCAGTATAATAATATAACGATCTAAAACAACACTCGTATGTATACTTCACAAATTCTAAGTCCCTTGGTTTCTATAATAAGCAAGGCAATGCTCGGATGGACCTAAAAAAGTGTATTATGCCACTAGGCTTTTCATTCACAGGTCAATGGACAGCCAATTAGAAATAATACAACAATTTTTCAGTTTTACAACACCCCACCCCCCCCACCACCCCAAATTCACCTCCACCCAAAAAAGTAGAACATGATCAGGAACCCCTAAAACGCCTATAAACGAAGTTTGAGGAATATTTGAAAATTTTTGTTTTTTGCTAATTACTCTGCCCCCTGTACAACGATTTCCAAAATTATAGGAACATTACCTACTACGACCCCACAGCATATCGCTGCCCAAATTTCATCACAATCCATGTAGCGGTTATTGAGATTACGACGTTAGAAAATCGCCAACAGACAGACAGACCGACGGAAATGAGTGACGTGGATTTTCGTTATGTAGACATCATAAAACGCCCAAAAAGTGCATCATCTCAAAATCAAAAAATTTTCGCGATCACAATACTCCCCTCACCTATCGGAAGTAAAAAAACAATTCAAATTTAGCCAATCAGTGTGAAGCGCACCATATATCAGCAGTGCACTGTTGCCTCGTCAACTCCCAAATCACGGTATTGACCCAATTTTCATGAAACAAGCTATTGTGGGTTTCATCTCTTAGCTGTGTCACAGAAAGGTTCTGTGTGTGACATAAACAACACTTAAACTGTGCTCAAAAACGTCAGCTTTTTGTTTCAAAAGATTTTCGTTCACTACTGCAGATGACAACTGGCTTAATATAGTTTTAATGACCGCTGGGGAGCTCTTGTAAAAGTCCTTGTAAGCGTTCTGAGATCAAAATAGACAGTCAAAGATAAAGACAATGAATAGCATTTTTTGCCTTTTTATGTAGCTATCACCTGGTATAACATACCAGAGAAACGATCTTTTAACAAGATTTTTCACTGTATTTTAGTAATGATATTGTCAAGACGGCCACTTTTCTTCGCTCTAAGGAATCAAAGTGCACGTACTTTTCACGTTTTTACTCCACAACTAAATACAGAATCACTTAAGGACGTTCGTTCAGTACACCTAAAGTCAAATGAGTGCTATTCATTTATGAAATTTATTCGGGACTTTAGAAAAGTTGCAAAGTATATGAATAATCTTGTAATTATTTTTAAATTATTTTTATATTTACTAGGTATCTATAAGCTCTTTATTTTAAAATATCAGTTAATCTAAATTAGTTGTTATTTTGACTCCATTGTAATTACGTAATCAATGTGTCAACAGCGCGTTTGTCAGCATTGATGTCCTAGACGTCAGTGGTTCTCAGATAACTCAAAAGATATTAGTCGGGGAGCTGGCGGCAAATTTTCATGGGTAATTATACTGAGAATTTACAGTTCTTGTAGACGATTTTTTTTGTAGCAAAACAAATAAAAACGTATGTTCTTTGACGCGACTCCGTGATCTGATATTTTGAGAGTATGCGTACCTCGCAAAAAAAATCGGGGTATTTTACTGAAGTTGGAAATTTGCAGATAGGTAATTGATGTTCGTGAAGTTCATCACGAAAAAATATGTTAGCTGCAAAATCTGTGCAACTCCTCATGTTAGCTGCGCGCATGGTCATTTATAGGAAACTGGAAAATTGGACTGTTTTACTAAAGCTGGAATAAATTTGTATGGCAATGAATAGTATGAAAAGTACTCGGAAAATTATAAAAACAATTGATCGGTTGATGTGAATGCAGATTGTCTATACTTTGGCGGTAGAAGGCAAAATCTTTGGTAACAATTTTGATCTAACATCGGATTCGCTTCTAGTGTTCATAAAAATGTGAGGTCTATCACCTATCAAGCGTTGTCGGTCGAAAAACCGGACACCCTGTATATCGATACTCGCATGACTGTTGATGCAGTTTCACATTCCTGGCTAGTACACATCAACTGTGCTTCTAAAAAAATGAATGAGCCTGAAAAAGTAACAAAAATATAAATTAGCTATTATAATAACTGTTAATGAATTTAATTATCATTTAATATCAAACTATCGTCTATTTTCCAGTTTCACTTCCTGACAAGATTCTTTGACAAGTTCTTCTAATGAATTTCCGATGATCCTTTCATGGCGTTTAATCAGCGCAGATGACACTGGCGGTATATTCATTGCGGAAAGGAATGTATTTATTTGTTTTCTTCCCAAGCCTGCATCTACCATTTCTATAAAATATAAATTTATAGTATAAGTGACATTTCTACTACACTACTTTATTCATAAGAGGGTGCCAAAATATACTTAATAACTATCATTTAAGTGTATAAATAAAATGGAGTAAGAAAAAATAAAAATAAGAAACACTTACCAGTGGATAATTTGTAATTAACGTCATAAAGTTTCTTATACGAACCGTGAGGTTTATTTGTATGAACTGCAACACATTCTTGAAATTTTACGCATTTTAAGTATACCTAACCCCATGAAAATTTCCTCAAAGATTTCTCTTACGGAAAATGGAATTTCACAGTTTCTACATCATAATTTTTCTGCTAATAACTTTAACTCTACCACTCGTTGGCCTGACAGGTTAGGCGGGTTAAGTACCGGTGATTCACTGTTCATTTTTTTACTATTCATTTGATTATTTCTCCATAGGTTACGTTTTTACGTGGAACAATTTTTCCTTTTAGTCTGCCGTGATCGTTTCTTACATTGTAACTATAACTATTGTTGTTCATGATTAATACCGTAACCGTAAATTTGTCAACAAAATAATATTGACAACTTAGAACCATTGGCGTCTAAGACGTCAACGCTAAGAAACGGGGAGTAATTATAATGGAGTAAAAATAAAAACTATTTTAGAGTAACTGATTTTTCAAAATGGAGACCTTATAAATATCAAGTATATAATTATGTAAAAAAATTGTATAAATAATTGCAAGGTTGTAAATATACTTTACAATTTTTCTAAAGTCCCGAATAAATTTCATAATTGAATAGCACTCATTTAACTCTAGGCGTAGCGAACGAACGTTTTTAAATATGGGATTCCGAAAATAATAATACACTAAATATGAACTATTTTTACAGTTTTGAAGACTAGATATTTTTTTCGAGGCTCCGGATGCCTACAGAAGGATAACTTAATTATATTGCATCTAATAGAAAAAAATCTTGAATATCCATTCTTTCGTTTTTGGACAACTCTCAGGCGTCCTAGAATTGAATATGGTTGCTATCTTCTCCCAAGATGTATCTCACAGCCGTTTTAACATTAAAGGTGAGCCTTAATATTTTTATAAAATGCCCATCTACGAGTTTTATCTATGCTTTATCTATTTTTCGCCATGTACCAGCATCCATTTTTATTTAAAGCGCAGCTAACAGGTACACCCGCGTAGCTAATTATGATTTTTATAGTTTTCATATCACTAATTGTCATATAAATGTAGCTAACATATTTTCGTGTGATGAAAATTTCAACTTTCTATCTGCAAATTTTCAACTTCCTTTTTTCAAAAGGTCTGTTTCGAACTTCCATTGCCTATATAATTTCAGATTACAAAACGCTGTAATCTAAAATTATATAGACAACGGAAGTCCGAAAAAGACCTTTTGAAACATCTACCTTGTCCACAAATGTCAAACAATAGATAGATAGACCTTTTTTATCATCGACATCACGAAGCCGTATACTGAAAAAAAAACAGCCCCAGTATAATGGCCCGGCGAAATTTGATGTCAGCTCCCACACTATATCACCAATATCACCATGGTTACTGTAAAGTGTGGGAAGCGCTATTTCCAGATTGCAATGTGGTAATAAGTAGTTTTAACTATCATGACCAAGAATATTTCCAAATGTTATTTAATTTTTTTGTCTAATCTTAAAATATGTTTATTTTACCTCAAAGACAAAAATTCGGTGCTCCCTCATGAGAGCCCATGTTAAAATTCTGATTTTTAATCGTTAACAACTTTCTGAAATGATCGATAACATGTGTTGATTTTTTTAGGGTAGATACCTATGTGATTAAACTTATCCAAAATGAAAAAAATGAATTTCATCTAATAAACATTTATGTTAACGAACGTCCTTGTACTCTCTACAGGGTGAGTTTTTAGTACCGGATCGGCCGGTAACTCTACTATTACAGAATATAGTGAAAAAAGTTGTATAGAAAAGTTGTAGCCAAGGATATGATCCTTGCTCAGAAAATATTTTGATTTATACAGGGTGATCCATAACTACGTGATGATGCAAAAATACATTTTTTTTAAAAGAGTCTCCCTATATATTATTTCATATTTAGATTCTACTAATAATTCCCTTCTTAATATACATGGTGGTCCAATAAGCGCGCGGTGCTCCCTAGCGGCCATACCGTTTAAATTAGACGAAAATGTTTTAAATAAGAAACGTTTCTCTTCAAATGCTCTACATTTATATAATAATTTGAATCCGGATATACCGGAAGTAGGCATCAACTTCCTTATTTTAAATGGAACACCCTGTATATTATTACGTTTTCGAATTCAGCACCGATTTTAGCAATTTTTACAAAATTTGACGTTTGTAGTACCTTACAAGAAACGTTAATATGTCGAAAACTAAACGCGATAGAAAGATGCGCTTTTCGGTTCTGAAACAAGCAAGGAACGTACTTGTGTTTCAGTAAGATCGTTGTTTCAAAAGACCAATTAAATCAATAGACTATCAATTTTCAAATTTGAAAAGTTAGTAACGTTAAAAACTTTGTTTTTCAAATGGTATGGTATGATAAGTTTCACATCGGTGGATGCGAAATTAAATTCTCTTTCACTTTTATCTAGTTACATGTGGTTCTATATTTGATGGTTTATAAGATATTTACGGTTTTGTAATTATTGCGTAGGAATTGGAAAAATCGTAGGTGGCGTGACTCGCAGACGAAACAATTGGCTGGCAACCTTTCATCCAAAGTGTTTCGACCTCTAATACTAAAATGTGCTTTCGCTCCATCTGCTGTAACCACATTATTCTTAAAAACTCCAGTGGTGAATTTTTCAACAGGTTTTCCAAATAATTTTCATTTAGAAAATTTTGGAAAACATTAATTTATTATGCGGTTTCCAGTAATACCACCCCAAATGCTTAGACTCCATGCTGGATTTTCTCAAGATTTGGATTTACATGGGCGTAAAATATGAGAGAAGGAAACATGTAGTAGTAAAGATAGTGAGTCTGACATTCTCGCAATTGTAGTTGAAGATCCACATAGCAGTGCTACAGCAGAAATTAGTCGCTATTTGGGCATTGGTCAAACATCTGTGAACATGATCTTAAGTACATATAGCATCCTTATCACGTGTAGCTAAATCAAGCAATTGAAAGACAAGACTTTGAAGCTGAATGAATTTCTGTAACCGGAGTCGTGCTCGAGTCCAAGAAGATGCACTCCTTTTCAAAAGTGTGTTGTTTACGAATGAACCTACATTTCTTAAGAAATTCTTTCATTTTCTTTTTTATGAAATGTAGCTACAGCGTTATCATTAAGGGCCATGTAAACTGGCATAATTTACACTTTTATACCGACGTAAATCCAAATTTTTGTAGGTTTGTTGACAACCAGAATGGAGTCTAAGCATTTGGTGTGGTATAATTGGAAACCGCACATTAAACTAATGTTTTATAAAATTTTCTAAATGAAAATTTGGAAAACCTGTTGGAAAATTGACCACTGGAGTTTTTAAGAATAATGTGGTTACAGGTAGATGGAGTGAAAGGACATTTTAGTATTAGAGGTCGAAACATTTTGGATGGAAGGTTTCCTGCCTATTGTTTCGTCTGCGAGCCACGCCACCTACGATTTTTCCAATTCCTACGCAATAATTACAGAACCGTAAATATCTTAAAAACCATCGAAGATAGAACCACATGTGTCTAGATAAAAGTGAAAGAGAATTTAATTTCGCATCCACCGATGTGAAACTTATCATACCATACCATTTGAAAAAAAAGTTTTTAACGTTATTATCTTTTCAAATTTGAAAATTGCTAGTCTATTGATTTAATGTTCTTTTGAAACAACGATCTTACTGAAACACAAGTACGTTCCTTGTTTGTTTCAAAACCGAAAACCGCATCTTTCTATCGCGTTTAGTTTCCGAGATATTAACGTTTCTTGTAAAGTAGTACAAACGTCAAATTTTGTAAAAATTGCTGAATAACTCCGAAAATAGGCTTCGTAGACATAAACAATGGTTAACAAACTGGACCTAAAAAATCGATGCTGAATTCAAAAACGCAATAATATATAGGGTATTCCATTTAAAATAAGGAAGTTGATGCCTACTTCCGGGATATCCGGAAGTCCGCCATCTTTGAAATTATTTTCTAAATGTAGAACATTTGAAAAGAAACGTTTTTTATTTGAAACATTTTTGTCTAATTTAAACGCTATGGCCGGTAGGGAGCACCGCGCGCTTATTGGACCGCCCCATATAGCATTTCATATACTTAAATTTATCAGTTTCTGGGATATTTCGATTTTTCTGAAAATTTTAAATATACCTTCTATTTGTGTACTGAAAATGATTCATTTTGCGAAAATGCTATCGATTTTTATTTGTATTTAACAACTAAAATATAAGGCAATAGTCGTATTTAATGGAGTCAAAAGTCAAAACCCTGAATTATCGAGATAATATAAGTCAAGTGTGCTGAGGAAACAATTTTATAGACGTGATGCATAATTATCAATCAGAGCTATCAGGTAGGCTATGAAATATTAACTGACCCAGTCCGAATGAAACGATTCTTTAATCTTTCAAATGCATCAGTTTTAGAGTACCTCCGTTCGGGATATCGCTGTTGATAGTTGATATATTCTAGAAGCAAGAATGGCAATTTCTCAGTGATTCTCCTAAATACCCTTTATTTATTCTTTCACGGAGAAATACATTTTTAAAGGTCGGTTTTCACTCAATACCAAATTATTAAGCAGGTTATAAAAACTGAAAATATTTCAAGGCCTACCTGATAAATTTGCTTGATAATTATGCATCACGTCTATAAAATTGTCTCCTCAGCATACTTGACTTAAAAATTGCCTACTTGCTTCTAGAATATATTGTAACATACTGTATATTATGGTATTCGTGTATTGTGTATTAGTTGTCATGCATGATGTAAAGTCAAAGTGTTAGGTTAAATCTTTGAAGTGTAAACGTCATCGAATCGTCTAGAGTTTTCGGGAATGACGGATGGATTCTAGAATGTCATCGAATTCTATAGATGGTTCGATGAAGTGTATATAAGGCGCCACGGGTAGCGTGGTAGTTCAGTTGAGTTCAGTTCTAGTTGAGATAAGGTTAAGAGATATTGTATTGAGTTGTGAAGTAAAACGGTGAAAGTTACGTCCAGTTTGATTCTTTGGTGAAGGAAAGCCGACGGGACAATTGGTGTCAAAAGTGGGATTAACCATCGAATCAAGCCAGGAAACGGAAACTAAAAGTGAGTACAGCTTCAGTCAATGCCAATAACCAGAGCTATGGCGTCCGAAATGAGTGCATTGGTGAATATGATACAAGAAATGCGAGCCAGTTTAGAACAAAGTGCAGCCGAAACGAGGGAAACGAGGGCAGAAATAAGAAATCTTCAAAGTGGTCAAGACAAACTTGAAGAAAAGCTAAAGCACCACCAGGACGAGGCAGTTGTGAACCTTGAAGAAAAGCTAAAGCACCACCAGGACGAGGCAGTTGTGAACCTTGAAGAAAAACTAAAGCGCCACCAGTATGAGGCAGCCGCAGGTTTGAAAAGTGGACAGGAACTGGTGATGACCAGACTAGAGGAGCAAAGGCAAGCCGTAAGTCAGGCATTAGAAAATCACGATCAGCGTATTAATGCAATAGAGACCCGCGTCGAGGAGCAGCTAGCTACATCACGAAAACACGTTGAGGAACAGCTACAGCGGGTAGAAGATCGTGTCAAAGAAATCGTGAGAGACGAAATACAAGGACTTAGTGGAGGTGAGCGTGAACAACTACAGCAAGTGAAAGATCGTGTCAAGGAAATCGTCAGAGAGGAGCTGCGAGAACTTGGTGCAGGTGAGCGTTGTTTAACAGCTGTACCACCTAAAAACATCGCACGCATGAATAACTGGTCGAATGAAGAAAAAGCTTGTGTGCCGACATCAATGCTCAGAGACTCTGCAGCAGCTATTTTGGAAAACCTCTGCTCGTCAGATCTACGTGACTATGACAAGATAACGTCTACACTAAAGTTACGTTTTGGAGACGCGCACTTAACAGAGCTGTTACATCGTTAACTGCACAACCGAACACAGCAAGCCAAGGAGGATCTGATCACGTTTGCATATAAAGTCCAAAGCTTAGCTAAACGAGCATTCGTCAACAGCCCCGTCGAGACACAGGAATACGTTGCTGCTCGGCATTTTGTCGAAGGCATTGCGGATCGTGAGACTATCCAGCCCCAGAACCTTACAGGATGCTTTGGTCAAGGCTCTAGAAATTGAAGCTGCCACAAAAGCCACGCGAAACACACGAAGGGTGCGCTCTGTAGAACAAGATGATGAAGCAGAAGTCAGGGCCACATCGTTCGTTCCAACAAGAAGAGGTGGTACCTTCCAAAGAAACCTGGTTCGCAGAAATCTAGAAGGAGCTGAGACGTCTACGTGTTGGAGATGTGGGCAGAAGGGGCACCTTAGAGTAGGCTGCCGCATACAGGTGGATAAGATGCAGGTGTATGTAGAAAAAGCAGATGAATATGCAAGCGAAATGAAATCCATGCAAGGCATGATAAACTCAATGAAGGAGCAGTTTGACAGAGACACGAAGAATTTGCTGAAGAAGAACGAAAAAACTATCGTTAAGCTTCAAGGGCAACACAGAGTAGCCATGAGGGAACTTACAGCAGACCGGGATAAGCTAAAGCAGTTGCTTGACTCTCAGAAACGGGCATGTATGGGTATTAAGAGCAAGTTTGAAAGGAACAAAAAGAATCTGTTGAAGAAGAATGACCAACACGAGGCAGCCTTGAGAAAGCTCAACGAAAAATACGACAGAGAAGTTTCTGCTTTGAAAAATGAAATCAATAGATTGAAGGCTTTGGATCAGCCGAAGAAAGCGGAGGATAGATGTGACCAAGTTAAGGATGAAAATGCAATGCTCAAACAGAAGATTACCCAGCTGGAGGCTGAGAATGCATCGTTAAAGAAATACCTGGACCACGCGATTGTGCAAGCCAAAAAGACTGCGGTCAAGGAAGACAAGTCAAGGTTGGGAGAAAGGTTGGTGCATCATGAAGCAGAAATCAAGAAGATGAAATCAGATATGACAGATGAGCTTGATAGTGCGAGAAAGGTCATGGAAGACTTGTATAAAGCAAGAGACGTTGACAATAAGATAAAAGAGCAACTGGCGAATTTGAAAGATGAGAACGTTCGACTGAAAAAGGAGCTGGAAGACGCTTTGGCTGCAGCACAGGCTGATAGTTCGGCGATGAAACAATTGAAGTACGGGCATAATAAGATAAAGCAGAATATTGCGTAGATGGAAAGCGAGGTCGGTAGCGATAGGCTAAAGAAGAATTCGAACAAAGTCATTGAAAATGCAAACAAAGGTGTGTACGAAATATCAGCGATTCAAAATGACGATGTAGATTTGAAGCAAATATTGGCGCAGCTGGAGAGAAAACGCGAAGCTAGGAACCGAGCTTAACGTTGCGCTCAAGGACGTGTCATGGGGATCTGATCAAGCCGCGCAACTCAGGAGCGAGAATAGTAAGCAGAAGATCAGGATTACGCAACTGGAACACAAACTCAGCAGACTCACTGAGGAACTGGAGGGCAACCTGAGTAACGAGAAGGGAGTGTCGAGAGTGGACAACCGACAAGACGAAGAGGTGCAACTGAAGAGAATGATAACAGAGCTAGGAAAAGAGAATCCTGCTGGAGCTGAAAATGAGAATCGCAAGTTGGGCAAAGAATATCGCAGTTACAAGGTGATCTGGTATGGTCTTACAACTCACGACGGAAGGAAGGGTAGATGTCCGAAGCTTCAACATCATTTGGAGGGACCCTACTTGCTGACGAACCGCCTCAATGACTTGGTCTACAGGTTATGTACGGAAAGTGGAAAACCGAAAGTCGACTATGCTGATGTCTGTGGTGATACAAGAATCGAAGTTGTTCGTCGAGGACGCCGAACGCTAAGGGGGGAAGAATGTAACATACTGTATATTATGGTATTCGTGTATTGTGTATTAGTTGTCATGCATGATGTAAAGTCAAAGTGTTGGGTTAGATCTTTGAAGTGTAAACGTCATCGAATCGTCTAGAGTCTTCGTGAATGACGGATGGATTCTAGAATGTCATCGAATTCTCTAGATGGTTCGATGAAGTGTATATAAGGCGGCACGGGTAGCGTGGTAGTTCAGTTGAGTTCAGTTCTAGTTGAGATAAGGTTAAGAGATAATGTATTGAGTTGTGAAGTAAAACGGTGAAAGTTACGTCCAGTTTGATTCGTTGGTGAAGGAAAAGAGGCCGTCGTGACAATATCAACTATCAACAGCGATATCCCGAACGGAGGTACTCTAAAACTGATGCATTTGAAAGATTAAAGAATCGTTTCATTCCGACTGGGACAGTTAATATTTCATAGCCTACCTGATAGCTCTGATTGATCATTATGCATCACGTCTAGTAAAATTGTTTCCTCAGCACACTTTACTTATATTATCTCGATAATTCAGGGTTTTGACTTTTGACTCCATTAAATACTATTATGGCCTTATAATTCAGTTGTTCCTTAAATAAAAATAAAATTCGGTAGTACTTTCTCAAGATAAATTTCAGTACACAAATAGAAAGTATATTTAAAATTTGCAGAAAAATCTAAATATCTTGGAATTTGATGAATGTACAGGGTGACCTAATAAGAATGGGCGCCGGCAGTATCTCGGTAACCGTTAATCATATAACTTCGAACAAAAAATATTATTAGGTAAATCGGCTAAGAGAAATCGCTGGAAATTATTTTCAAATTCCACATGTGGTCGCTAGGGGGCGCAACCACCAGGTGGCGAGTAGTCGCCAATAAGTGCTGTATTCAATTTTCATAATAATGGAACTTTTAAAAGAAACAAATAAAAATAAGTTAAGAGTATAAAATTGATTATTATTTTTACTATCATTAAACGTCAATTTGAGTTGCTCACAAAGTGTTACATGAACTCAACAAGTAAACATAGAAAAAATCAATGTGAATAGATTTTAAAAATTAAGGCTAACTAACAGGAAAATCAAGCAAAGTAACAACAAATTTAACAGATAAAATACATAAACCTAACTCACACACGTATACTAAACCTATTTTTAGTGTTGTTCTAGATGCTCAAAGTGGCAGGTTTATCCACGCGTGAATGGATGCATAAGTGCATCTAAAACGATGGACGCTATCGAACATCTAAGGCAACACTTTACAATAGGTATGGTATGCCCATGTTAATTAGGTTTATGTATTTTTTGTTTGTTATCATTGTTGTTATACCATCTTATTTTGCTTTATTTTGCTGTTAATTGCTCTTAATTTTTAAGATCTATTCACATTGATTTTTTCTTACTATCATTGCTTGTGAAGTTCATATAACACTTTGTGATCAATTGACGTTTAGTAATAATGAATATGATAATCAATTTTATACTGTAGTTTCTTTTTGTTTGTTTCTTTTAAAAGTTCCATTATTTTGAAAATTGAATATAGCACTTATTGGCGACTACGACGAAAAGTTAAAATATGATTTCTAGTGGTTCTACTCGAGTATTATCTATTTAATCAATACTGAAACGATGTGACGGAGACTATATTCCTATTGGGCAGCAATTGTTTCTGAATTTCACGGCACACTTGTCATACTTGTTTTATTGATATCTCCAGTTTGAAAATAGATAGGAAGTTGAATCTTGCACTGACTTTTTAAGAATTTCGTCCCCTATATATTTCTGTTAAAATATCTATAGCATACTATTTAATAATGCATAATAATTGTTAAGATGTCAAATACCGCCCTGTAGCTACTAAGTCAAGATGAACTTGGATAATTTTTATATAGCAGATTATTAGGTAAGAATAGCTTTTTCAAAAAAAGACCTAGCTCAGTTATGCCCTGCTGAAGTTGTTGAAGTGTGGAATGCAATAACAGAGTCTGACAGAAAGACCGGCGCTCAGCCCTTTGTGGCATCTCTGGAAATAGCCATCATCTGGAAATAGCCAGGAAGTTAAGTCTTGCACTGACCTTTTAAGAATTTCGTCCTCTATATATCTATGTTGAAAGATATATAGCATACCATTTAAAATTTTCGTAATAATGCGTAATAATTGTTATGATGTTAAATACCATCCTGTAGCTACGAAGTCAAGACAAACTAGGAAAATTTTTATATAACAGATTATTAGGTAATGTTTTGGCTTTTTTAAGGGTTAATAATGTTTTATTTTTGGAGAAATTTGTACCGAAAAGTCTGGCAATGTCGCACCTCTGAAAGGATATAACAATTCGATGATTGGTAGAGGTCACCAGTCAGAGTCAGACATCGGAAGTCGAACGGCACAGAATCTTCAGTTATAAATCAAATATTTGACTATATAGTTCAATTTCATATACGCGTCGCTATAGTGCGGGATTGTGCAACAGGTGGTATAATCCTTATTATTTTATATTTTTTACCCTTCCTTTGTTCCCTTGTTGCCATTTGTTGCATAGCAATTTTGGACACAAATTTGTGGGGAGAGATAGCGGTAAGCGTTTCAACTTTTAATTATTACAGTCCACTTTCATCGGACAATTTGCGTGAATATATTTTATATATTTGTATTCGTGTAAATTGCCCATACAGGTAAGAAGAGCTCTTCCAAACTCATACCAAAGTTATGGCCATTAGAATAAAACTTTTTTGACATTCCCCACCACTACATCTTACAAGATAGAGCAAAAAACTATTAACAATAGAAATCAGAAATTGTCCTGTCTACATGATGGTAGAATTTATAATATACCTTTACTTGCATATTTTTTGAGAAAAAGCCGTTTGTCTGATTGATCGTAACAGTTGCGCCCCCTAGCGGCCACTTGCGGAATTTGAAAATAATTTCCAGCGTTTTCTCTTAGCCGAATTCACCTAATAATGTTTTTTGCCCGAAGTTATATGATTAACGGTTACAGAGATATTGCCAGCGTCCATTCGTATTAGGCCACCCTGTACGTATATGAAATGCAATACAAATATGAAAGAGCTTATTGAAAGCAATTTTTTGGTATAATAAAATATGGGGGGTGACATTAAAAAAAAAGAGAAAATCTAGTTTTTGCATTCTACCTTACCCTGTATACGAGTATAATAATAATAATAAACGTCTTATTCGTCATCCATATAAATTACAAACAAGAGCATGAAATTGGAAATTCAAAGAAAAATAATGAAGATGACGAATGGGCGAAGTTCAGCAGTACACCACAAGTGATGCACTTCTGTTCTACCACTTGACCGCTTGTTCTACCACTGCGTCAGCGACTTTTTTATAGCCTGTTTTAAAACTAGATGATATTTTTTATCTTTCCATGTAAAAAATAATTTTTGGTTGGTTAATTTTCAATTTGCAGTAGTTCATTTGACAGCGATTTGGATATAGAAATGGTCATAACTCTTGAAATATCCAGTATAATGTTACAGTACCTGATATTTTAAAAACGGGAATCATTAGCAGAATCTAAATATGAAATAATGTATGTATAATATGTATAGAGTGCCTTATTTAAAAAAATGTTCGTTTGTATCACCACGTAGTTATGGGACACCCTGTATAAATCAGAAGATTTTCTGAGCAAGGATCATATCTTTGGCTTCAACTTTTATGTACAACTTTCTTCGCTATCTTCTGCAGTAGTGGAGTTATCGAGCGATCTAGAGGATTCGAGACATTCAGATGACATTCTATACCCGATACTTGGGCCCGATTATCAAAACATGCGCATTTTAACAAAGACTGACCAATCAGAGCATGCCTTTCAAGAACATGCATCCGTGAAAGTACTCTGAAAATTATTGATTTCTCTTGAAGTTGACCTCAAAAATGACATACTTTATATACAATCGACCATTGTGAACCATCTAGTATCTTTTCAAGTCTGATTTTCCATCCTAAATGGGTGAAAATTCCATTTTCTTGTTTAACAAAAAGTTTAGCAATTGCTAATCTCAACCAATCAGATTCCACAGAAGCGATACATTTGATCACTGGTTTCTTGGTGTATAAAATGATATGATGACAAGAAATTCACTCACTGCGTTATTTGGATAAAACAATAATTTACTATCGATAGTAGGGAAATATTAAAATCAAAGGCTGACAATAGTTTTAAAAAAATGTGCAACTGGTTCAGTAGTCGACTTTTAACAGTCAATTTCAACAAGACTCACATTGTTCCATTCGCGTCGTACGCAAACGGCTTACCGAAATACAGGGTGACCTAATAAGAATGGACGCCGGCAATATTTCGGTAACCGTTAATCATATAACTTCGAGCAAAAAATGTTAAATAAATCGGTAAATCGGCTAAGGGAAATCGCTGGAAATTGTTTTCAGGTTCCGCAAGTAGCCGCTAGGCGGCGTAACTGTTACGGTCAATTAAAAAAACGGCTTTTGCTCAAAAAATATGCAAATAAAGGTATATTATAAATTCTACCATCATGTAGACTGAACAATTCTCGATTTTTTTTTTTGTTAATCGTTTTTTGCTCTATCTTGTAAGATGTAGTGGTGGGGAAATTTAATAAAGCTTTTTATTCAAATGGCCGTAACTTTGGTATGAGTTAACAGAATTAAACAAGCTAGGTCTCGTTTGAAAGAGCTATCCTTACCTAATAATCTGTTACATAAAAATTGTCCAAGCTTATCTTGACTCAGTAGCTACAGGGCGGTATTTGACATCATAACAATTATTGCCCATTATTACGAAAATTTTAAATGGTATGCTATATCTTTTTTAACATAGATATATAGAGGATTAAATCCTTAAAAAGTCAGCGAAGGATTCAACTTTCTAGCTACTTTCAAACCAGAGATATCAGTAAAACAAGTATTCTGACAAGTGTGCTGTGAGTTTCAGAAACAAATGCCGCCCTATAGGGATATAGCCTCCGCATAATCGTTTTAGTAATCACTTTAATACTCAAGTAAAAACACTACAAATCGTATTTCGACTTTTTGAAACAACCACCAGGTGGCGCAGTAGGCGCCAATAGTTGCTGTGTTCAGTTTTCATAATAATGGAACTTTTAAAAAAAGCAATCAAAAACAAATTACACTATCAGATTGATTATTGTTTTTATCATTATAAAACGTCAATTTGAGCTGATCGCAAGGTATTATATGAATTCGATAGGAAAGATAGTAAGAAAAAAATCAATATGAATAGATCTTAAAAATAAAAGCCAATTAACAGCAAAATAGAGCAAAATAACGTCGTATAACAACAATTTTGTTAGATAAAATACATAAACTTTTATCACATGCGTATACCATACCTATTTTTAGTGTTGCTCTGGATGCCTAGACTGGCAGGTTTATCTACGCTAGAATGGATGCGTAAGTGCATCTAAAACGGTAGACGCCATCGAACACTGGCAACACTGACAATAGGTATGGTATGCGCAAGTGAATTACGTTTGTGTATCATTTGTTTCTTATCCTTGTTATTATGCCACCTTATTTTGCTTTATTTTGCTGTTAATTGGTCTTAATTTTTAAGATCTATTCACAGTGATTTTTTCTTAGTATCTATGCTTGTTTCATACAACACTTTGTAATCAGCTCAAAATGACGTTATCTATTTTATACTGTAATTAGTTTTTGATTGCTTCTTTTAAAAGTCCCATTATTATGAAAATTAAGCAGCTATTGGCGCCTACTACGCCATCTGGTGATTGTGTCAGAAAATCAAAATATGATTTGTAGTGTTTTTACTTGAGTATTATCTATAAAATAATTACTAAAACGATCAGACTATATGCCTATAGGGCGGCAATTGTTTCTGAAACTCACTTGTTAGAATGCTTGTTATATTGATATCTCCGGTTTGAAAATAGCTAGGAGGTTGAATCTTTCACTGACATTTTAAGAATTTTGTCCTCTATATACCATTTAAAACTTTCGTAATAATGCGTAATAATTGTTATTATGTCAAATCCCGCCCTGTAGCTACTAACTCAAGATAAACTTTGACAATTTTCATATAATGGATTATTAGGTAAGAACAGTTCTTTCAAACGGGACTTAGCTTGTTTTAATTCCGTTAACTTATACCAAAGTTATGGCCAATTAAATAATAAGCTTTATGACATTCCCCCATCACTACATCAACATCAACATCAACATCAACAAGATAGAGCAAAAAACGATTAACAAAAAAAAATCGAGAACTGTTCAGTCTACATGATGGTAGAATTTATAATATACCTTTATTTGCATATTTTTTGAGAAAAAGCCGTTTTTCTGATTGACCGTAACAGTTACGCCCCCTAGCGGCTACTTGCGGAACTTGAAAATAATTTCCAGCGATTACTCTCAGTCGATTTACCTGATAGTATTTATTGCTCGAAGTTAGATGATTAACCCCTGTACACCAACTTACAAATCAGTTGTAGACAGGTAGCTCCTATATCAATGGTCACCAGTATCAAGTACTTAGGAATATATCTAGATTGCCATATCAAATGGAAGGAGCATACAGAATATGTTGTCAAAAAGATACGTTACGTTGTAAGCAAATTTAAACTCCTTTCCACTATACTTACCTATGAACAGATGATCATTGTATACAAAGCACTTGTTCATAGTCATATACGATGTTGTATTGTGGTGTGGGGCGCAGTATGTAAAAATAATATAAAAGCAATAGAAATTTACAAAAACGTATAATAAAAATTTTATATAAAGTGAAATGTACATTTCCTAGTGACTTGTTGTTTTCTAAAACAAAAATTCTAGATATCCGTCAAACATATTTCCTGTCATTAGGTATTTACCAATATAAAAATAAATCAAACATGACAAAACACGAACATAAATATGACATAAGATATGCATCTTATGTACTACCAAAAGCAAGGAAAAATACTGTATTACGATGTCATACATTTCTTGCTCCAAGACTATACAATGAGATACCAGAAAGCATAAAATGTCTAGTGCCTTTAAATTCATTCAAGTATGGTTTAAAACAATGGATAGTAAATAATAATCACATTAAAATTCACCAACTTGTTGACATATTATGTAATACCTATTATTACTGATATCTATAGAATACATAATATTTAAATATAAATATTCCTGAATTACCCCTTATTTGTTGTTTCTATTTTATAATAATTACCTTGTACCCAAGCACAAGTTTTTAACTTTTTTGGGGCACTTGTTGTTTATTGTATTTTATTTATTTTATATGTACAATATACGCTATATTAAAAAAAATAATTATAAATACATGCAATATAGCTTTGTATTCTTTGTTTTATAGTAAAAAGGGGTAAAAAATAGCATCTTGTTACATTTCAAAAGCTAAACACACGGTTTAGCTGTTAGCCAAGTTGTTTCCCAAAGTGTCCATGTGCATTCTTGGTTGCCTAACAGTGGCCTATCCTGAACAGCAAAGTTCACCAGCGGGGAGCAACTAGCAGGAGGGATTTTTATTCCTATGTATGCCTTACAATGGGTACGCTGCACCTTTACATCCTCTGTGAATATTTCTATAAATGTATTTCTTTCGGGAAGCATTTTTTTTGTGAATTTCTTGTTCAGGAAAAATATTACTAAGACGGTACAGACTTACAGGATTACCAATTCAGACCACTACTACAAAATTAAATCTGAAATTTCGCATCCCTGCTGTGAAACTTTTCATACCATCCCATTTGAAAAAGTTTTTATCGTTTTAATGTACCTTTGAAACAATAATCTTACTGAAACACAAGTATGTTTCTTGCTCGATTTAAAACCGAAAACCGCATCTTGCTGTCGTGCTTAGTTCCGAGATTTTAACATTTCTTGTAAAGTACTACAAACGTCAAATTTTCTAAAAATTGCTAAATAACTTCGAAAATAGGTTCCGCAGACCATAAGCTATGGTTAAAAAGCTGGACCCAAAAATCGATGCTGGATTCAAAAATTTAATAATATACAAGGTGTTGTCAACTTCCCGTATATACGGATGTCCGCCATCTTTGAAATTATTTTCTGCAAGTAGACCATTTGAAAATATAGGTTTTTTGTTCGGGACATTTTCTTCTAATTTAAAGGGTAAGGCCGCTAGAGAGCACCGCGCGCTTATGGGTATAAAGTGTAATTTTTCTGCAGGATATGTAAATCAAAAAAATTTTTATTTATCTTAGGATGTTCAAAAATGAACGACGAATGATGTTTTTACGTGTTTGCCGCTGAAATGCAGATTTTTGAAAGATTCTAAAATAAGGCGGCATTATCTACTACAGGCTTACGTATCATTTTGCTCCACAAATCTCGCAAATTGTATTGCTAAATATGTACTTGATGACAAACGCAGCGGCGTATAGAACAGACAAGTAATAAATTATAAACATCGACTTTGTGCGTAATATGCAACGTAGTTTTTGAAAGATAACCCCCTAAGCATTGACCTTACCTTTGAAGTGTTTTTTCCTCTTTAATTGCATCTTCGTGCTGCCGAGTATCACAGATCCCCTTACTCCCTCGCTCGTCAAGTTTCTTTATGCCTTGAAGTTCAGTTTCTTCTTCCCCAGTAATCTCCTCATCCTCGCCCTCCTCAATCTCCTCCGTGTCCTCAACGCTGTACTCGACCTCCTCTTCAGCTACTCTATCGACTTCACCACTACATCTTACCTCACCTTCTTGTGTCGATTCGTACGTCGCGACCGTCTCCTCGAACTCGTTCTCTCTATCCCTTTCTCCATCTTCTTCCTCCTCTTCGTCACTACCCTCCTCGATCCCTTCTTCCCGATCGTTGTCGTTCAATTTCAAAGGGTCGCTGTCCATCTCTGCCATGTTGGAGATGTCGGGTGTAGCGGCCAGCGTCTCCTCTTGCTCCTCCTCCTCTTCCTCCTCCTCAAGAAAATAATCCACAAGGTATCAAACATTGTATAAATAGTTAAATGTAGTTGCAATATGCGCAGTTTCTTCGAATGTATAGTATAATATCTTATCTGGAAGTTAACAGTTATCTACTGGATAAGTTGTTTAAACAATGGAAGGTTAAACTTTATCTTACAGTTAAATAATTTTAACTAGAGGATATTTTGACTGACACTAAGGCCCAGTTTCACAATTGGCAGTTAACTAGAGGTTAAAAGAAAACTAGTGGTTAGCCTACACTTTTCGTTTCATAATCGGCGGTTTACGTCAAAAGCTCTGGTTATCCAGTAGTAAGTTAACCCAACGATAAAGTATGGGTCATCTCTGACGTTTGTTGTGGTCAACCGATGACAGATAAGCTTGCTTTGGAGGTTATAAAAACATGCATTTTGACATTGACGTCTAAGACGTCGATAGATTTTGATTATAGTCTGTTGTGACTCAAGTCAAAACTATGGATACAAAGGTTAGGTTTGTTTGTCAAAGGGTTAGGTTGTATTAGCAGAACACAATTACGACAGTCCATCCGTACTGCCAACTTGAAGATATACTGTGTAAGGCTTTCGCGGCCATCGTCCAATGAATTTGTGGTTCTTGGGTTTTTAGGCCGGCGTCGTTTAGCGTTAAAGCTTGACGTTTCGCCACCACGAGTGGATGGCATCTTCAGAAGCTATTTCACTTCGGCGACTTCCAAAATACTGTATTTACTGTATACAGTATTTTGGAAGTCGCCGAAGTGAAATAGCTTCTGAAGATGCCATCCACTCGTGGTGGCGAAACGTCAAGCTTTAACGCTAAACGACGCCGGCCTAAAAACCCAAGAACCACAAATTCATTCAACTTGAAGATAGATAAACTTAACCAATGGTTGTCTTTTTGAAACAGAGCAATCCGATAACTACTGGTTAACTTCCTCCTGTCGGTCAAGCGACTACCAGGGGTTACCAATGATTGTGAAACTGGGCCTAATACCAACATTACCAACCTACAGTTAAAATGCTAACAAAGATAATAAATATCATTTAGGCCCACAAACGCATATAAAACATGAAACTCCCTATACCATACCACAAAACTCATTTTTATTTTTTCATGAAACATACCACACCACAGACACACTTATCTTTTCATAAAACATGAGTATAGCCACGGGATGATCACAGGCGTACCAACCTGAACGAATTCACGTAAATCTTATCTGACAGTTAATATATGGTTCAAAAACGCTACAAACATATTTAACTGACAGTTGTCGTTAACTGGCAGCTACCTACTGACAGGTTGTCTGTACATTGAGAAACCGGCCCTAAGATTCTAGTATACATACACAGAAAATGCGGTATGTAAACAGGATGCATACGCATCACAACGGAGCACGGAAAGAAAATAGAACAGATATTGACTTATCTGAAAGTTAAAGAAAAGGAGTAGCATTATGGCAAATTATAAGTTAGATGAAACGGTGTAGTGTATAACGTCGAAAAAAGGTGATTGGTTTTTGATATTAACATTCCATAACAAAGTAATACATTTTTATCAAATATATTTTTTGCGAAAAGATGTACAACCCAACACAAAAGTGAAAGTACAATCCAAAGGCCAGTTTTCAAACAAAAACGGAGAACTAGAAGATCGTTCAACATTTTTCAGTGGTGCTGTAATAAAAACCATTTTTTGAAACAGGCCTTACTTTCGTTTCCGCCACCTCTCTGACATTCATCAAAATATAAGAATTTGACAAAAAAATAATTTTGAAAGACATAGTTTGAGAGCTGTTCCAGGAAACACCACTTTGTTTTTTTAACCTCTTAGGTAACTAACGGTGAACGTCAAATATTAAAGAACATAGTGTTGCATTTTTATTTTTGCTAAATCCAAAATGAAAGCTAATAATATTACATCAGCGTCTCAGCATCACGATAGTGTCCCTTAGTTGATAAAAAACAAAATGCTGTCTTCTTGAACAGCTGTCAAGTAATGACTTTCAAAATATTTTTTTCTTGCGGTTTTATATTTTGAAAAAGGCCACAGAGGTAGCCAAACTGTTAGTAATGTCTGGTTCAGACATATATGTGGATTTTATTAGAAGGCTAGCAAAAAAACGATAAAACAAGCGGAAAACCACATAATAATTTTAGATATTACATTAACCTAGTAAACCGTTTAATTCCGCCCACCCTGGATATAGTTATGCCATTTTCAAGAGTTTTTTATCAATTAAACCTGAAGTTCCACATGAACACTACTTGTGGCGGAATTAACTTCACAGCACAAAAAGAGGGTGTAATAAAAATAAAATCGGCATGTTATGATTGTAGATAATGGAGGTGACATGTACATAAATATTGTGGTGCAAAGCTTTCTAAGTCTAAAATGGCCACTGTTAGCCACCCTTCGAATTCCTCACTATGATTCTGTTTATTGAACCGGAGAACCGTGAACAACACCTAAACTGTTAACCTCGTGCTCCCGAAAGTGGCGCATCTTTGTGGTTAAAAACTGTATATTTTTGGTGAAAATTCGCATAGATGAAGACCATGTAGTGACTTAACGACTGTTGCAGTTTGCCTGTGAGGTTATACTTCCTTATTGATTATTATCAAAGGAAACATCAAATACACATTGTTCGTAGCTGATATCGTTAACCATCCCACTCCATAGACGTGCTGATTTTTATAAAATGGTTCAAACAAAATGCCATTGTTGTAGTAAAACCTGTGAGCAAGCAGCAGTGCTTGTAGTGTGTGCCAGAACTGTTTCTAACATGGCTGTATTAATCTAACGTCGTCCGAAACTCGTCTCATAAACAGTAAGAAGTCGGTTACCTGGACATGTAATCAGTGTGAAAAATTGGGAAACGATATCATTTCCTTGAAGGCTGCAATAGTTGCGCTGCAGAATGAAGTTAAAGCAATATCTTCTACAACCCACAATACTTTAGCAGAGAAATTTGAATTTGAGGATGTCGTTAATGAGGTGATGGAGAGACAACATCGCAAATCCAATATAATGATATTTGGTCTGAAGGAACAGGAACAATCGACAAGGGAGTCAATTTCACCGTCAGGAACTTCTGTGGTAGATATTAGAAGAATAGGAAAATTTGACAGTGAAAGAACTCAACCAAGACCGGTGAAAGTAACTCTAGGCGGCAGAGATAAAGTTTTGGAAATAATAAAAAAGTCAGCTAAGTTAAAAAATTCAGTGTTCAATAATATTTCGGTGTCGTGCGACAAAACTCCCAAGCAGATTGAATACCATAAGAAGCTAAAAGCTGAATTGGACCAGCGTCAAAATAATGGTGAAACGAATATTCGAATTAAGCATTTCAATGGAGTACCTAAAATTGTGAACTTTTGAACTACGCGCCCAATAACGCAATCGATATCACCTGCTATTATCAGAACGTCAATGGCCTGGATTCCAAGACATCGGTATTTTATAATTCAGTGTTAGCTCGACACGACCTGAATCTAATCCTTCTAAGTGAAACATGGTTATCGGGCAATATGATCAGCAGTGAACTGTTTCCTCCCAAACTATAATGTTTACAGAAGTGACCGAAAATTCTCGACAGTTAGTGCAACTAAAGGAGGAGGAACTCTTTGCTGTGAAAAATTGTTTCAACTTCGAAGTGATTGATTTAAGTTGCGTTACCTCTCTCACACCTAGTATTGATATTGTTGGTGGTAAATTGATATTTAATAGTCTTATAGTATACATATTTGTTGTTTATATACCTCCGAATACAAATGCCGATGGTTTTGAATATTCCTTTGATCAGTTCTTACTACTGAACTGTTTGGCAAATAATAATGTAGAATAGTAGGCGATTTTAGTATTCCGGCATTTGCTGTAAATGACACTGATCCTAGACTTATCGCACTAAGAAATTTTATGGAAGTATCTGACCTTAAGCAATACAATAATGTTAGAAATACAAATGAGCGGCTGTTGGACTTGATATTGAGCAACATAGATTGTCAGTCTGAACGAGACTATTGTCCTCTAGTCAAGGAAGACCGTCATCACACATCTTTGTGATGTCAATTCAGAGTATTAACAGAGCAGTCTAAAGACTTCCTAATCATGATGATCAGATATTTAATTTTAGAAAAGCGAATTATCCTCTTATGCACCAACTTGTAGCACAAATAGCATGGAATAATGTACTTTTCAGCACTAATGTTAATGATGCCGTACAGCAGCTTGAGAATAATTTAAAAAATATTTTTGAAATTTCAGTTCCATACAAAATCAATAGTTCTCACAGGTACCCTCCATGGTTTTCACGAGAAATAATAAAACTGATAAAACAAAAAGAAATAGCTCATAAACTCTACAAAAAACATAAGACAGGTTTTTATTATGCACGGTTTAGCACATTACGAACCTCAGTGAAAGCAAAAATAAATGAATATTATCTTTATTTTCTGTATTCTGCGGAAAACAGTATATCCAACGATCCGGCACAGCTTTGGAGTTTTGTATGTAGCAAAAATGGAAATAGTAGGATTCCCGGTGTTATGCGAATAGGTGACCGTATTTTTGATAATGCGCAAGATATCGTAAATGCTTTTGGTCAGTACTTCTCCGATGTTCATAATATGCCTAATTCAGACCTAGCTGATAATTTATTGCAGAAATACTTTAACTTGCCTGCAATTGCTCTTACAAGTATATCCGAGAACGATGTTATTCAATCAGCAAAAAAATTGAAAAATAAATTGATTATAGGGCCGGATCAAATAAGAAGTTTTTTGGTTCAAGACTGCATATCTTCACTGCTACAACCATATACTTACAACTTAATATTACGAACAAATACCTTCCCTGAAGCATGGAAACAAGCTAGAGTAACTCTAATACTTAAAAACGGAGATCAATCTCAAATTATGAATTATAGACCTATCTCGGTACTTTGTAACGTTGCTAAGTTGTTTGAGATGACAATTTACACTTACGTTTACGCCGCAACTAACGAAATTTTAAGTATCGATCAGCATGGTTTCATAGATAAAAAAATCTTGTGTCACGAACCTTGCATGCCTGACGCGAAACTTTGGATGATAGGGGCCAGGTAGATGTTGCTTATATGGATATGGAAAAAGCTTTTGATAGAATAGATTTAGGGGTTTTACTTAAAAAATTAAGTTTCTTTGGTTTTTCGGACGATCTTCTAGCATTATTTAGCTCTTATTTATTTTACAGAAGTCAGCACGTGGAATATGAAGGCTATCGTTCACCGCTAATAACACCTACCTCAGGTATTCTACAAGGTTTGAATTTAGGACCATTATTATTCTTATTATACAATAATGATCTTATTTTTGACTTGCGATGTTCAAAATTACTGTACGCGGATCACTAAAAATCTATTTTAACATTAGCTCTATGAGCGACTGCATTGTGCTACAGCGAGACATTGAGGCAGTATCTATATGGTCCACTTCCAACTATCTCGAACTGAATATGGACAAATGCTATATCGTGTCCTATACAAGAAAAAATAACATTATAATGTTCCTATAAGGTCTGTTTTTACAGCAATCACAAACTAGTCAGCGTCAATTTGATTGGCCAGTACTAGTCAGAAATAGTTTGACAACTGCAATGGGGAAGACTGATTGGCTCTGACTGGTTTGTGATTCTCTGTAAAAACAGACCTATATAGTATAGGTAATCATAATTTAAAACATCAGGAGCAAATGCGCGACTTAGGAATTCTCTTTGACCAAAAAATGACTTTTGCTGCTTATATTGAGAATACTGTATCTACAGCCAACAGGATGTTGGGATTTATCCTACGAAATGGAAGGGAGTTCCCAATCTCAGCTATCACCACACTATATATATATGCTATGTGCGTAGCAAGCTGGAGTATGCTGTCCTGATTTGGTATCCTTTCTGTGCTAATCAGATAGGACAGATAGAGCGTGTCCAAAGAAAATTTTTAAAATACTTGCACTTTAAAAGAACTGGTGTATACCCTGGGCGAGGATTTGATTATTCTTTATTGCTAGATGAGTCCAAATTTATTTCTTTAAATACACGAAGAATTTTCGTGACCATAACGTTCTTGTATAAGCTGTTACATGGTAATCAGTGTGTGAGTATTTGTTGGGAAAAGTTCCATTCACTGTTCCGCAACTTAACAACAGAAATATAAGGATATTTTGTTGTAAATGCGCGCATACAAATATTATGAGTAAGTCGCCCGTATCAATTATATGTAAGAATTTTAATCGCATATGTAATAGTTGTGACATTAACTTCTCCACATTGTCAGATACCTTCAAATGTATCCTACAGCTTACTTCTAATATGTAGCTATCATATAATGTTTTCTTTTTGATACATATCTGTTCTTATTTTTTATTTTATATTAGCTAATTTACTTTATTCATGTTTTTCTGGCTTATTCTGTTATTGGGTGCGTGCACCTGTTGGATATTAATAAAGATCTATTCTATCTATTCTTATTAGTATTCCCGCTGACGGGAAAGCATTTCTGATATGACTAGCGACCCTAACGCATATTCATATTCTGCCAACGTAATAGGGTATTCCGCTGAAGTCCTAAGTAGACTAAGGCCCGATTTTATCAACACGGGCATTTTAACAAAGGTTTTGACCGATCAGAGCAGCCCATTCAAGAACTTGCATCTGTCAAAGTTCCCTGAAAATTATTGATTTCTCTTGAAATTTACTTCAAAAAGGTGAAAAAAGACATGCTTTATATATAATCGACCATTGTAAACTCTCTAGTATATTTTCAACTCTGATTTTCCATCCAAAATGGGTAAAAATTTGCATTTTCCTGTTTAACGAAGAGTTTAGCAATTGCTAATCTCAACCAATCAGATTCTACAAAACCGACACATTTGATCACTGGATAAAATGTACCGTTAATTTATTGATGATGATGACAAGAAATTCAAATTACTGCATTATTTTGATAAAGCAATAATTTACAATCGATAATAATTATAAATACCTCCAATATACCTTTGTATTATAGTGAAAAAGGGTAAAAATGACATTTTATTGCATTTCACAAACCTATTATAGACACATACGATGCAAGCGTGCATTACCGGTTGCCTATCCTGCTTAAAAGCAAAGCCTTGCGATCTGGCAAAAGTACTCGTATACGTATATCCTTATTTTTCCTAAACTAGAAACCTTACGTATAGTCAGAAAGTGAATAAGGTGCTTTAAATAAATGTGTTTCTGCGCTACGGTGCCTTTTACGCAGTGCCTACAACCTTTACATCCTCTGTGAATATTTCTATAAGAAGGTCTATTCTATAACAAACATGCATCCAGTCTATAATCAATCTGACTGCAATTGCAATTGGTAATTATACAATAATTATAAGGTAAACATTAAAAATCTAGCATTAATTTGCAAATCAATCACTTTGTTCTGATTTCTGCTACGATTTTGATCCATGAATAATTCAGAATTATTCTAAACTATTTTTAATGAAAGTGTCATCCAGCTTTGACGTTTTGTTTCCAATATTGATAAAATACTATTGGATGATACTAACTTATTAACCTAGCCCGCAATACCCAATAGAAAGCTTTTGCTAAACAACATCCAATAGAAAAGCTTTGTCAAAGTCTTTGTTAAATATGCATATTGATAAAATCGGGCCTAACGGTGGTAGTTTATATGCCGCCTGACATATGCTTGACCCATGCGATAGTTAGACCGGTTTGCATATTATTCACGCGGTTAATGTTGTAAGCTGTTAATTGTTTAAAAATCGACCACTATGTCGATATGAAGGCCCCAAGAGCCTAATTATTTTGACTCCAGTCAGAGCGAGTTCAGAATTAACATAAACACTGAAGAATAAGTAGATGTAAATTGTCTTTTATTATTAACACAATCTCACTACATGTTGTAGCAATTTTATGCTCATCAAATGAACCAGATTTCGACTAATAATGTTATTGATTATTGGATTCTGGTTGATTTGGTCACACAGTGCTTTGCAATGTAAAGTTATGTGACGTTTACTTAGGAAAGGCGCCTAATTCCGACATATGTACCCCTCAAACTGCCGACATACAAAATATGGATGAAAAACCAAGTAGAAAATCAGGAATCTAGAACAATCAGCGCAAACAGTATATCCGAAGAGGATGTGGAAGACGTCAAAAGAGATTGGAAGTCATTTAGTGAAAGACTAACGAACCATTTGAATAATGGTCCGGTTGGATCGTATCCAGCAATTAAAACGATTCTGCAACTCCAAGGGTCACGGTAGAAGTTCTGGTTCTTTAATGTCGAGTCTTTATACATCTTTCCAGTATCAGGGTGTACATACGAAAAATAGACACCTCGTATCAAGAAATTGGAAGGAAACTGCTTTGCAGCCAACCCCTATTGCAAGAATAAAAACATCATGAGTGGTCGCAGAAATTTAGCTGAAAGAAAAGCAGGACCAGTGGTGGCTAAGTGCAAAGCTAAAGCTCCTCACTCACTACAAACACGTGTTGACAATAATATTGCTTTCGGGAATTCGGAAATCAATGTATTATTTTTGAAAAAAATTTCATTTATTTGCTTGTTTTACTCTCGTAATCTATAAAATGATTCGAATGTAAAACAAACTTTTGTCATTGATGTAGTTTAAATCTGCATTTCAGCAAGCTTGAAACCATTCTTATTTTTGTTCATTTTCCTTGGGATGACCGTCTACGCAACTATCAAATTACACCTGCTGCTTAAACAGAAATTAAGTTGGTTTGCGATCCTCATAATTTGCTAATGCTTCATGGCTCACGGGACGAATCCAGCCGAAGGTGTATTACGTTGTGTGGTGATTCGGAACAAAGAAGTTCATTCCATTAATCTAAGCTAAAGATGTTCTGTGACGGGCGGTTGTTACATCGATACGGTAGTCAACGAGATTGTTTATTATGAATGAGAGCAGGTTGTTTTTGAAAATGCAAGAAAACGATATTTACTGGTATCCTTTCTTTTGATTTTGTATTATTAACTAATGTGGTCTGGCTACAATATTTAATGTATGTTTTATAATATATGCGATAAATTTGGCAGGTAATATTATATGGCGTGGAGTCTCTGGTTTTCGTCTACTCTTGATATTAGATCCTAGGTCCTCGGATATTGCAACCTGCTGGAGAGCAGAGAAACTTTCGTTGATGTTTAGGTGTATCTATTTCAATCCTTACTGTTTCCTCTTAATTTATATATGTGTTTGTGGAAACCGTGGGTTGTTCTAGAATTTGGCACTAACCTAATTGGACCGAGTTCAATTACTTCCTAAACAGTTTCCTTCTATCACTGTTTCATGTGTCGTTTATTGTCTATATTTATTTATTTATTTATATGTTTATATTTTACATTTTCTATATCCTAACCTTATTTCTATCCATGACGTTGAACAGAGGCCTAGCACACCATGTATTATTATTATTATTATTTAGACTGAATATTTATGACCAGTACTTTATTCAAATATCAACAATAAGAGCCAGTTAACCACATTTATTGTATTTCAACATATAAATATCAATTCTCTACCATACTACCTATAATACAAAGCTCTCATGTTTAATAAATAATACACCAATGTGGGAATCAATAAAACATTATAGAACATGTATCTGTTTTGATTTCTTTTTCTCCTTTCAGTTGGTACACATGCATGCTAGAAGAATCTGGTTATCACGGACACACAATTGGGTCTGAATTTCACCACTAACATCTTGATTACGTTAAATATTTCAAAATATGCAAGAAAATGGATTGCTCCAGAGCAAATGTAATTATTTCAGTTAGGCTGAGTAACTTCATTAACAGTTGGCAGTGCAAAAGTAAGAATCCAAGTAGTGAAAAAAGAGAGTTCTAACAGAGATTATGAAGAGCGGTACAGAATGTGGAGAAGGAGAATATGCAAGTATACCTCACAGTCTCTTAAAGGACAGAGAACTTTTAAAGTTACTTGGAAAGAATGAGAGAGAGGAGTTACGCAAACTGACGAGGGGGATACTTCAATCCATATACTTGACTATAGCAAATGGATAGACAACCAGTGATTACTGGTCAACTGGCCACTGACAAGTTTTCCAAATATTATGAACCAAGAATTCTAACTGTTTGAGGCAGACAAAACATCGGTGTCAGGCGAAGCTGGCTAGATGCTGATTCTGTTAGTATTTTTCTTGCCGGCCAAAATACTCTATTAAGCCGATAAGCTCTGATACATAAATAATTACTACAAAAACTTAAGCATACCTCTTGCTCGGACAACTTATCAGTAGCTGTTGTTGCCGTCGATGACGTTTCGTCAGTCTGCTCGTCTTTATAGTTAACATGCAGTTGCAGGGAGTCCACCGTTTCCATGGTGTCATCATTTCGGGATGAGTCGTCCATGTGATGTTGGTGAGACCGATAGTTTTGATGAACTATCATCGCCGTAGAACCCACTTCCCCACTCGAACTGCTGCTGCTATTTTCATCAAACATCTGCAAACAATGAAAAGAGCAGACGTATTGTACCGTTTCAAAGATTGCCACGTATGTTCGAGCATGTTTTTATTCAATAAAATTCTATTAAATTGAATGGATTCGGATAGTAACATTCATGTGGCAACAGAGTTAGGCATACTGTACCACCTCCGCGAAGACTAAGGAGAAATAATTTGATTTGTACTCTCTGTATCAGCTAATAATGTTATATGAATACACTTATTACACATTAGAGCTTCTGTCCGTCATGGACCATAAAAAGATACTGAGGTCAAGCTGGAACCGTGTAATTACAGCAGATTACAGCTAATATGTACAAAGTTCTGGCTCACCGAACTCAGTTACAGAACTCCACTGTCGGAAACGGACAGGCTTATATTGAGTCCAGGAACAAATACAGTGAAACCATCCGACATGGTAAAATCCAACACGACGCCAAAATAAAAGTCACATCCCAATGGCAACCGTTCCTTTTGAACTCCGGCCAAACAAATAAAAGGTCACTTCTCGAGAAGCAGCTGCCCTCCGATCACATGTGTGGATCGAACAGTCGCAACTGCTTCCAAGGACAAAGCCGAAGTACTTGACGAAACATCTGCAGTAAATGCCAGTATAAATGTCCCAACCAGATGCGATTTATACAGAGAGTACCCCAAGCTATCAGCTAAATAACGTTCAGAACAAAAATAGTCCGGAGCTTGCTGCAGTCGCTTGGCAAATGGGCCCAACATGATCCCCTCTATTGTTGTGAAGAAGTGCTCAAATATTTTATATTTGGAAAAATACAAAGTAACAATATCATGTATAAAAATGAAAATAACTGCAACCTGCAACTAAACAAAATGTTAGAGATATCAATGGCAAATCTGTGTAGTCTATGGTTTAGAATTAAGCTTGGCAACATTGCTGTCAATGTCAATAGTGTCCGTTGCCAAGTCACAAGTCGTTGTAGTTGTCAATGTCATGTAATGGTAACGTAATCTTGTAAAACTCAACTAATAAAAGTAAAAGTTATTAAACGGTTAGTTTAATTCAAATTCGGTGTCTCGAGCTTATGTAATATGCAATAGCATATCTACAACACAAAACAACAAAACAGTGACAGGCTGATACAAAAAAATCAAGCATCTACATCATTCCTCTTATCTTTGGGATTCGGGTTAAAACATTTCAAAACTGTCACAAGTTGGGCAGCTTTTACGGTACCTAAATGATTTCTCAACTTGCGGTGCATCAAGCCAAATGTTGAACTAAGCCTGCAGATGAAATTGTTGAACAGTGACGCACCACACGACTCGTTTGAGGTTTTTCAATGACTCTAGGTGATATTGATAGCGGCGAGGATCGCGGGTTGTTACGCTGTTATGTTACACAGGTTACACTTAACACTTCGACACAGCACCTCAGCCTCAGACCTCGCATGCACTACGTGAGATGTGACAGCGAAAGAATGCAAATTTATTCATAGGTCGTTCGAGACCTTCCTGGCTCCAGAAATCCCGGACATCAGACAGTCAGTAATTGTGGTACCTTTTGTCTATACAAATCTTGACGCCTAGCCCCATCCGACGGAAATATAGTGTAGCTTGGTACTCGCTAGTTGCTGTGTAACCTAGTTATCTACACAGTTATGTTTCAATCATGTTTTTGTGATTTAAACATGTTTTTGTTTTAAATATGTTTTTTTTTGTAAAACGTTTTGAAGTTTTTAACAGAAAAAAAGTTAAAAAAACACCTTGTTTGTTTTTAAATAAAAAAAACCTAAGATTTTTTTCAACCCTGCTACCAACCCAATCCACAGTTTTGCAGATGGCAGTACTTTGTATGCAGGCATCATGAACAATAGACCGATCTTGTGGTAGAGCAGGAACGCAAAAGGCTGTCGGCAGCGATTTGCTTCTCAAAGGAACTGGAGACCATCATGATCGCTTGGCTGCTCAAGAATATGCTAAAACTGAATGCTTTCAAGACCCAGTATTGTATGCTATCAAATGAGTGCCCAAGCCAGAATGCGGTTCTAATGAAAAATCGGGCTCTGCCAAGAAGCCATTCATTCAAGCTCTCAGGAGTCAACATAACAGAAAATCTGATCTTGCACGAACGCGTTACGTCAATTGAAACAGCTGCTGGGAAAAAGCTTGGATACCTATTCAGAGCCAGAAGTACTTATCACCATTTAACCTTTTCACGCTAATTAAAGCCCAGATAAAACCTGGCCTAGAATATATTATTTTCTGTTGTTTGCTGATTCTGGAAATTCATTCATCAATATATTTTGCAATATTGAAAAGCACCTATATTTATCGAAATCTTTGCTATGATCGTTACGAAAATGGCAGCAGATCCACTTATTTTTTAAATCATTAGTAAAAAAGGTATTGGTCGGAACCTGCACTGCCGTCCAAATGCTAATGGGCGTAACTACCATTTTCACACAATCCTATTTTTTGGCGAATTTGATATATAAGAATATCCTTTATAGATATGCAAAGAATTGTTAAGTCATTCAAAAATGTTAACGATATTTTCTCTATCTGTACAGAGCAGTCATAGTACAATGGTAAATAGGCGTAACAAGCCATTTACCTAGCCAGAAGGCCGTAACTGTGTTGTAATAATAGTTGGTCTATTTTAACTGATAGCTTAGCAGAAATCTAGTATTTGTTGTTCATATCTTTTTAATATAAAAAATGCGTCATAGGCTTTCTAAATAAAGTGAGATTAGATGCATTGCATCGTTATAGTCGTTTCAAATACTTTATTCGCGTAAGTGTTAATTCGTATGAATATGAATTACAGCAAAAATACGTTTTTATGAGTGTTACAGCGTTAATTTAGTAATGTTTCAACTTTTTGCTAGTATAAGCCGCTAATTTATTACTTTCAGAGTATGAAGAATGCGCCCAGAAAGCCAATAGTGCCAAAGTAGTAATCATAAATATGAAATACAATGATTTTTACAACTAGGAAGATCATATCTCTCAGTATAAATTGAAAAAAAATCAGTCCCAGGCTTTACCCAAATAAAAATGATGCATCCAAAGTGTTTACACGGAGAATACAGTATGCTCTATAAAGAAAGTTTTTTTGATACTGTTTCCATAAAATTTAACTTTCTAAATGCTAAAGTTCTAAAAACGGTTTTCCTTAATTTATTGCTTTGACGAGCAAACAGATGCATTTTAGCAGTACTCTGACCACTCATGCCTAGAAATAGGTTACAAGTTACACTTCTGGGAAGCTACCTTTTCAGAAAATCCATCTGAGTATTAAGAGGAGGAGAGTTAAGGTTAACATACTAGTTATCTTTCATGTTCAGTATCTCTAAGTTTTGCTACCTTTTCAAGGCGCGATGTATTTCTCCACAACTATTCACTAAGTCAATTACAATGCTAACATTCATAATATTATTGACCGCGACAGATCTATATTCTATTTTGGCTGCATAAACACTACAGAGCTACTAACAAATTGCTATAAAACATTTAAGCACGTGTGCAGCATTTTCACTTACTGCTTCTTTCATTGATAAGCGTCTCAGCACTAATAAGGCTGTCATAAATCAAAATCTGAACACAATAAACATAAATTGAAGAAACTACAAAAATTCGGCGAAACATTTACTACAAATGCATATATTACCTTTCACTTATGTTTCGGAAACGGTCGGCATCTAACAAAATATAAAACTCTTTTTTCTCAATTTTCTCAAAACTGCATTTTTGCAGATACGTCCTTTAGCATTTGCCCCTTAGAAGGAAAGGAAAGAGAGGGGATACCGCACGCCAGTCTGATGCTATATGAATTAGCTGTGACCGAAAACGAATGGCTGTCAAAATGTTGGTGGAAAATAAATAATTTGGTACGGTAGTATTTTTTTGTGATATTTAGCGTGACCAATCATTGTAAAATATTGTGGTGTGCATAATAGTAGGGTGTGCAGCTTACGGTTGTAAAAGCCACAGCAGCAGGAAGGACCCAGGAATCACTTTTCACAGGTAAATTTGTTCATATTTCTTGGTGTATCCGAATTTATGCAAATATCTGGATATCTAGTTCAGAGATATATAGGTATATGTTTCCAAAATATAATTTGAATTGAACCACTAACATGCGAGTCATAATACTCGTATTATTGAGCAGGTAGAGGGTAAAAATTATATTTTTTGTACACTTTGAATAGAAATATAGCCCAAATTAGTTATCTGACTTTCAATATATATGCTTAAGCAACATAATGTCACTAAATATATATTGTGTTCCTTAGTAATAAAAAATGATTTACTACGAGGAGTATTTTTTTCTAGGTATAAGTACAATCCTGTCTTCCATCAGTCATATGCTGCAAATGAACAACAACATTATCCATTTTTATAATTATTTGCCACAAGATATTAAGGTAATGTTAATCACTTAAATTTTAATTGTAGATGGTAAAATTGGCCATATAGAACTCGTGAATAACAATATTTCAATAAATTTTATTTGAAAATAGATTATTTTTCCAAACAGCTTAAATGTTAATCCCATTAGCTACGCCACTGAGAGTAACGCTTTGGTACTTTTTGGCGCATTCCGTCCTCTCTCTTTCCTTGTCTAAGATCTGCACGGCAGTGCAGTAGACGCTAAATTAATGAGTATGGTCAGTAATTATATCCCCGCGGAGATCTAGCGCTGCATTACATGCTGGTATTAAAATCATGCGATGAAGTGTGTCTCGATCGTCTGGGGAGTATGTAGACAATCATTTTTTTATTGGATATCAGAAATATCTCTACTCCTGCAACATATGATGCAGACCTACAAACTATTCCGAAAAGCTTTTCAGAACGCGTGGATTTCAATGGTTTGAAATTATTTGGTTAGCTTCGTGGCTGGTACATTTTTGCGTGTTCATTTTGACTACAGCTTGGTAGCTGTAACCTTATAAAAACGTTATCTAAAAGACTGAAATAGCTAAAAACTATTTTAGTAACTTCAGCGACATCAGCTTCCTGGTAGCGCGATAACGGAAAAATGTCGAATTTCTTTGCTTTATTTGTGTCAGGAGAACACGACATAATAAAACGATTTAACCTTTTGGAGTGGCACTGCTAATATTAGACACGACAAACTCGTGTTTTTTTTTCAAAGTAAAAATACTATTTTGGCTCGAGGAGTGAGAACCAACAGCTTTCACGCATGTTTACGCACAACTGAGGGTGAGTCTACCTCAAACTCAGTAACTGTGTCACGTCAGTGCTGATTGCAAAAAAGATGGGAAATCTAGTGAAATGGCCTTAGTTGGGGACCAAATATGCAGCAGTTGCTATCAGGGTAAGGAATATTATACTATACGTACGCCTAGAGATCTAGTGAACATATTAGGTTTGCACGTAATATGTTGCCACCTACTGCAAGGCACTCGTAAGCATATATCAGGAATACCAATGCACGAAATAACTATTATAGCAGCGCTAATTTGTTTAGGTTATCATTTACTTATAACTATTAATACTATGACGGACTTAAATTTCGGGTTTCGAAATTTGGTTTTTTTAAAAAAAATTATTTCTTTTCAACTTTAAAAAATACAATTGCACAATTCGAAATTATAAAAATAAGATGTTAAGCGTACAAAGTCTATGTTGAATCTGGCTGTTCACTTATCCAAATAGCTTCTGCCTGGCTCAGCATTTTCCTATCATGCATTGTGGAACTCGTGGAACGCTATCGGCGAGACGACTATAATCTGCTTACAGGATGATTCTGGCGTACATAACTCTTCCATCCCTTAGAAGGAACTCGAGGGCGAAGATACTAGAGTTTTGTCCACCCTGATAGTTGGATTTCGTTCTTGATTTTCTTTCTTGAGAACTTGCCTAATGCAGCGCCATTTAGTAAAAGCTAGGTAACTAATAGCAAAAAGGGCAAGCATTGAAATGATCCCTAGAGTTTCTGGAACTGGATTTCTTGTAACTCTTCTTCTGAATCTTGAAGTTAAATTTGCTAAGACTTGTCTAATGAATTTTTTTTAAGCGGAGTTTCTTAACTGCAAGCTTCGGTATCTCAGCTGATTTCTTGAATGCTTTTAACGTTATTGGATGACCAGGTATGATGCTTTTTTCATTCTCGTAAATAAATTTAGGGGTGATAATGGAACATCCTGGTGGAACGGTAATTAGATAGGAACCTTGCAGAATGGCTACTTCTTCTTCTGGATCTTCTCTGGATCAGGAAAAATGCCAGTATAATGGGCATCGTTAATTTCTTCTACCATTTGTTGAGTAGCATGAACAGGAACATGTTGACAATTCTGTGCTTCCGTATTTCTTGACAAAAGGGAAGCAAAACAGTCTGGATTATCTTGCAAGGGCAGCAATTGATTCTTGGAGCAAAGATATTCGCCTTGGAGGTTTAGGTATTCATCGTAGTCGTACTCATAGTGGTTGTTGCTTAGGCTTAGGGTAAGGTATGGTGATGGTGGTATAATAAGGGAGTTGTTGGAATTAGGAACAGAGAATAGGTGGTAGTGATTGAAGGTATCGGAATGCACTAGTGGAAAATCTAGCGAAAAAATGATATCATTTGCCAAAATTACTTCGGTTTTAACTAATGTGTAGTATCTCAGGTAATTTTCCTTAGAGTAAACATTCTGAAAATGATTGTGTGATTGCAATAACAGATTGACAGTTTCTTCAAGTTGTTTAGGAGAAATTATACTATGATGCAAAATTCCAAGACTTGCAAAACTAATAGCATTTTCAATGTCAGTTAAATAAGCTAGAATAGAATCCAAGTTGATCTTAACTTGATTCAAAATTTCGTGCAATTGCAAATAATGTGATAACGAAAATGATGTATTAAGTGCTATTATCAGTTGTTCCACTTTAAGAGCTATTGATTTTTGATCATTACTTACTCTAGTGAGTGTTTCATTAAGAGAATTCATAAGTTTCGTGTTAAGTGAAAAATGTTTGTTTATCTTTCGAATAATTTTGTTTTGACCTGATTCGAGCTTTAAGATGCTGCCATATTTCTTTTGCGTCTTCGTTATCCATATTGCCAGATATAAATTTGACCAAAGATCCTAGAGGGTTGATTAATCCTCTTTTCTTTCTTCCTGTAAATTTTCGTTGAGGTTTGAATATTTGTTTATGATGTGTTTTGAGGTGTTGATACAGTTAGGCCATTCGTTGTTAAAATGTGTTCAGGTCTGTAAAGAGCTTTTCTCTTAGATTGTCTATTAGGTTGTTTTCTATATCCGGTGGTTCCTGGTTGTATATATTGGAGACAATTCTCGGGGATTCCAATCGTGCACAACCATAAGGGAGTCGTGGTGACGCGTGAAGTTCACCCACTTCGGTGATGGTGCTGAATATTTTTCACATGGAAATGTAAAGTGTCATCTCTTGCAATCCCTTTGTACTGGATAATGTACCGTTCCACACCCGCACGAAGCGAGATTTCTCGGTTAAAATTCGAAAACGCAGGGTTGCGGAGGTAGAGTTGCTACGGCGCTACGATGATACGAACAGTTGTAGGGGACTTCATACCATCTCAGTATTAAAAAAGTATAACGAAAGTGGCTCATAAACTCAGTGAATTTGATGGTCAAACTCGCAGCAAAAATCTTGCAACTTTTATTTTGGACACCTAGTAACTCTACTTGTCTTAGCAGCGGCACATTTCATGCGATCGCGACGCAAACCACACTACTGTTTAGAGAAAACTCAGGGCTATATTGACGTTTAAACCGTAATTTCATCGAGATTATACAGGTGGAGAAAAAAGCATCCAAAGAAGCGTTCCTTTAATTAAGTTGAGCAGTTTGTATTATATGTAACTTCTGTAAAAATAAGTTCCATAATCAGAGCACTAAAATCAAAGATGTTGTAGCTAATTGTATTGCCGAAAATACGGGTTTAATGTGGTTCTGCGACAAATCCGGTGAAAAAGTTAGTGAAAAACTAATCAACCTCCACACCGATGCATCATCATCCAGCATTGCTAACCATGACCCTGAATCTTGTAACTCCACTATTAGAAAATGTAGCAACTGTGTCTCGTCAAATGATCGATATAAAACAAGTTTTCCTACTGATCATTGGGCAAATGATCTTGATTGCCCTAGCTGTAAAAGAGTATACGAAACCCTAGTCTTATCTTATTCAACTTAAATAATTTTTCATGTCTGGACATCTTAGCATAGGACGTGAACTGTAGATCGCTTTTTGATATTTTGATAATTGTAAGGACTACACTCTGAAGAAGATGTACTCTATTGTTGCCGTTAGTGAAACCTGGTTGCAAAGTGAAATACAGGATAGGATAGGTATACATATTGATGGATATACAGTTATAAGGCAAGACAGATCTGGGCGGGGAGGTGGAGTTGCCATTTATATTAAACAAAATTTTAAATATCTAGTAATAACTTTAAATGTGCGTAACTTTGAAATTTTGGCAATTATGCTTAACTTGAACAACAAAAACATTATATTTGCTACAATCTATAGACCCCCTGGATACACCAATATATGTAATCTCCTGGATGAGCTTGATGAAATAGTGTCCTCTTTTTGCATGGAATGCGACCATCTTATAATAACTGGAGACTTTAACATCAATATGATGCTTTTAGACAATCTGCAGATAGTTATCCAACCAACTAGGATTGGGCTAACTAGTGCTTCGCCGTTGGATCTCATTATCTGCTCGAGTAATCTGGAAACAGTTAGCTCAGAGGTTATTACGGATGTTGATATTGCTGACCACTTCTGGACTGATTCTGTTTTTAAAATCGGTGTTCAGGAAACACAACCTGAATTTCACTCTCTTAGAAACTTAAAGAACATAGATATGTATCAATTTAACCGTGACTTGGAAAGCATTCCTTTTTATAACATATACCGCACAAAAGGAATAGACAATAAATTAACACTGTTCAATAATTACATTATTCAATTGTTTGATAAACACGCTCGTTGAAATTTGTTAGAATAAACCATAAAAAGAAGCCATGGGTTACTGAAAACATTAGACTCATACAGAAGCTACGTGAGAAAACATTACATACATTTAAGAAAAATAAAACGGAACATGCCTGGTCGCAGTATAAATATTGGCGAAATTTTGCCGACTGTTCTTTAGGTCGGGAGAAAAAGGCATACTTAAACAGTCAACTGGCGAAAGGTAGTAACAATGAAAAGTGGCGTATTTTAAAACAACTAGATGTCATAAAGTCAAATAAAAAGAATGTACCTGAACATCTTAGGCCCGGTTTTTCAAAGTGTAATTAAGTATGAATAAACTGTGCAGTGTAAGTAAAATGTCTAACAAAATTTGATTCAAACACATATTTATGTTGATCATAGAAAAAAATGTGCGTAACAAGTGCAAAAAGCACATCAATAAATTTTTTGATAAAAAAAAGTTGGAGGCCTGGGTTTCGATCCAAAGACCCTGAGATCCACTAGCGGACTCTAACCACTGGGCCATCCTTCGATTGAGGAGATCTGTTCAAAGAAACATATTTGATTAGATACTTACTTACTGGAATCTGTAATCTGACTTCACTTCAAACATTCGAAAACATATTTATTTCGATCATACACTAGTTAAGAGTTTAGCAGTACGTATTTTCGCGATTGGCTGGGAATCTAGAATCTAGTATCGGAGTAGGACGTCGTTGGTCAAAGCAGCATCCTTACCGCCATGGTGACGTCACACGGGTTCGGGAGCCGTCGGCGTGTTTTCGGTACTCGATTCAAAAGCCCATTTTTATTTTGATATAACTTTTGAGTTATTGCGAAAAAAAAGAAAACAAAAACAGTTTTGTTATAAAACTTATGTATGATCTTTTCATTTATGACAAAAATTTTTTTATTCAAAACCTCAATTAATGAAGTTGGTGATCTTGTAGCTTCCATAAAATCAAAAGCTGTGGGTTTTGATAGCATAGGTATCGATATGCTGACTTTGTGTGGGCACAAAGTATTACTTGTCATGTGTCACTTGATAAATACCTGTATTGAACACGGCTGTTTTCCGGATATATGGAAAGTATCGTTTATTTCTCCCGTTCCTAAAGTAAACTCGCCAAAAGATTTCAACGATCTAAGACCAATAAGTATTCTCCCTTGCCTTTCCAAAATAGCTGAGAAATTTTTAAGCAAACAGACAATAGAGTATTTAAACTCCTGTAATATTTTGCCCTCTTTTCAGTCTGGTTTTCGATCCCAACACAGTTGCGCTACTGCACTGCTGCAGTCGTCACGTCCTTGAGCGCAACCTTAAGCTCGGTTCCTATCTTCGTGTTTTCTCTCCAGCTGCGCCAATAGTTGCTTCAAATCTACATCGTCATTTTGCATCGCTGATACCTCGTACACACCTTTGCTTGCATTTTCAATGACTTTGTTGGAATTCTTCTTTAGCCTATTGCTATCGCCCTCGTTTTCCATCTGCGCGATCTTCTGCTTTATCTTATTATGCCGGTACTTCGGTACTTTTTCAGTCGAACGTTCTCATCTTCCAAATTCGCCAGTTCCTATTTCATCTTATTGTCAACGTCTCTTGCTCTATACAAGTCTTCCATGACCTTTCTCACACTATCAAGCGCATCTGACATATCTGATTTCATTTTCTTAATTTCTGCTACATGATGCACCAACCTTTCACTCAACCTTGACTCGTCTTCCTTGACCCCGGTCTTTTTGGCTTGCACAATCGCGTGGTCCAGGTATTTCTTTAAGGATGCGTTCTCAGCCTCCAGCTGGGTGATCTTCAGTTTCAGCATTGCGTTCTCGTCCTTAACTTGGTCATATCTATCCTCCGCTTTCTTGAGCTGATCCAAAGCCTTCAATCTCTTGATTTCATTTTTCAAAGCAGAAACTTCTCTGTCGTGTTTTTCGTTGAGCTTTCTCAAGGCTGCCTCGTGTTGGTCATTCTTCTTCAACAGATTCTTTTTGTCCCTTTCAAACTTGCTCTTAATACCCATACATTCTCGTTTCTGAGAGTGAAGCAACTGCTTTAGCCTATCCCGGTCTGCTGTAAGTTCCCTCATGGCTACTCTGTGTTGTCCTTGAAGCTCAGCGATAGTTTCCTCGTTCTTCTTCAGCAAATTCTTCGTGTCTCTGTCAAACTGCTCCTTCATTAATTTTAGCGTGCCTTGCATAGAATTCATTTTGCTTGAATAGTCATCTGCTGCTTTTTCTACATCCATCTGCATCTTATCGACCTGCATCCGGCAGCCTACTCTAAGGTGCCCCTTCTGCCCACATCTCCAGCACGTAAACTTCTCAGCTCCTTCGGGATTTCTGTGAATTGGATTTCTTTGGAAGGTACCACCTCTTCTTCTTGGAACGAACGATGTGGCCCTGACTTCTACTTCATCATCTTGTTCTACAGAGCGCACCCTCCGTGTCATTCGCGTGGCTTTTGTGGCAGCTTCAATTTCTAGAGCCTTGATCAAATCGTCTTGTAAGGTCCAGGGACTAGACAGTCTTACGATTCTCTGAACGTCCAGGTCTGCAATTCCTTCGACAAACTGACGAGCAGCGACGTATTCCTGTGTCTCGATTGGACTGCTGACGAATGCTCGTTTAGCTAAGCTTTGGACTTCGTATGCAAATGTGGTTAAATCTTCCTTCGCTTGTTGTGTCCGGTTATGCAACTGGCCATGCAACAGCTCTGTTAAGTGTGCATCTCCAAAGCGTAACTTTAGTGCAGATGTTATCTTATCATAGTCACGTAGGTCTGATGAGCAGATATTTTCCAAAATAGCTGCGGCAGAGTCTCTTAGCATGGACGTCGGCACACAAGCTTTTTCTTCATTTGACCAGTTATTCATACGTGCGATATTTTCAAATTGCATATAATAAATGTCCCAGGACGTTTTGCCATTGTACGGATAGGGCCTTGCTACTACGCTACTGTGTCTATCAGGAAAAGCGGGTGGTACAGCTGTTAAACAACGCTCACCTGCATTAAGGTCTCGCAGCTCCTCTCTGACGATTTCCTTGACACGATCCTCCACTTGATGTAGCTGTTCTTCAACGTACCTTTGTGATGTCGCTAGCTGAGTCTTTACTGCACTAATACGCTGGTCTTGATTTTCTAATGCCTGACTTGATATTCTTCAAGTCTGCGACTGCCTCGTCTTGATGGCGGTTCTGGTCCTCCAGCCTAGTCATCACCAGTTCCTGCCCACTCTTCAAATCTGCAATTGCCTCATCCTGGCGGTGTTTTAAGTTTTTCTTCAAGGTTCACAACTGCCTCGTCCTGGTGGTGCCTTAGCTTTTCTTCAAGGTCCACGACGGTTGCTTGCATATTTGTTCTCGTTTCGGCTGCACTTCATTCTAAGCTGGTTCTGGTTTCCGCTGCACTCTGTTCTAATCCGTTTCCCATTTCTTGTAGCATAATCATCAATGCATTCATTTCGGATGCCATAGATCTGGTTACTGGCATTAGTGGACACTTCTTCTTTCCTTTTCCTGGCTTGATTCGATGGATAATCCCACACTTCTGACACCAATTGTCACGACGGCCTCTTTTTCTTCACCAAAGAACCAAACTGGGCGTAACTTTCACTGTTTTACTTCACAACTCAATACAATTCTCTTACCCTTATCTCAACTAGAACTGAACTCAACTGAACTGCCACGCTGCCCGTGGCGCCTTATATACACTTCATCGAACCATCTAGAGTATTCGATGACATTCGAGAATGCCAATCCGTCATTCTAGAAAACTCTAGACGATTCGATGACGTTTACACTTCAAAGATCTAACCTAACACTTTGACTTTACATCATGCATGACAACTAATATACAATACACGAATACCATAATATACAGTATGTTACAATATTAACATTAAAATGCTATTACTGTGTTGTCCTTATGTGCTTCCAGTTATAACCAATATTATTAATTCTTGTCTCTTAGACAGTGTGTTTCCTGAAATTTGGAAAGTTTCAAAAGTAATCCCACTGCCTAAGAAGGATAACGTATCATCATTATCAGACCTCAGACCTATATCCATTTTACCAGTTTTGTCCAAGGTGTTGGAAAAGATAATGAAATTTCAAATGAGTCTGCATGTGAAAAAATATGATATTCTTCCACAACATCAGTCAGGCTTTCGAGAGGGCCACAGTTCTTCTACGACACTTTTGAATGTATCTGATGATATCCTTAGAGACGTAGATAATGGTGATACTGTCGCGTTAGTTTTGCTGGATTATACAAAAGCCTTTGATACTATCAATCATCAACTGTTGTATCCGATACTTCGTTTTATAGGTTGTTCGGAAAAAGCTGTAAATTTGTTTTCAAGCTATCTTTCTAACAGGAGTCAGTTTGTGGAAACATCTCAAGGAATTTCAGGTGCTTCAGAGATTGTCTGCGGGGTTCCCCAGGGGTCCATATTAGGTCCTTTATTATCCGCTATATATTCCTCAAATATCACGAAATGCCTGAAGAAATCAACTGCATATTTGTACGCTGACGATACTCAGTTAAAAATGTATTTTAATTACAATAACTTGAACATAGCAAATATAGAGCTTAACACAGGACTCAATAGCCTTTCTGTTGAATCTAGAGCCCATCAACTTATAATAAATCCCTCTAAATCTGCTGTTCTTATTTTTGGTAAACATAAATTTAATGTGGAGGGAAGGTTCAGTGTAATGATAGACAATAACCCGATTAATAAAGTTAGAGTAACCCGTAATCTAGGACTTGAAATAGACACGGATCTCAGGTTTACAAGTCATATCAAAAAATGTGTACAACGTGCATATGGTCGCTTAAACATGTTTTTTCCTCACCGTCATATACTTTCAAGGAAGTTTAAAGTAATGCTCACAGATTCACTTATATTGTCACTGTTCAATTATTGCGACACAGTCTATGGACCTTGCCTGACCAGCGCGGACAGTGAACGTATCGAAAGGGTACAAAAATCCTGTCTTACATTTATTTTTAGCATTAGGAAGTCTGACAGGATATCTCATAAGCGGAAAGAGTGTAACTGGCTCGATATGCGTTCTAGAAGAAAACTCTTTTTCGCTGCTTTGTCCCACAGAATAATAAAATATAAAACTCGACCATACCTTCAGAAAAAGATATCGTTCAGAGGAGACATCCACAGCGTTAATATTCGAAATCCTGATCTCATAACACTTCCTGCGCATCGTACATGCTTCTTTGAGAGATCGTTTTGGTATACAGTTTATAAGATATTTAGATATTTAACAGCATTCCGGCAAACATCAAGTCTTTATCGTAATCAAGGTTTGAGCAAAAGTTGAAAGATCTTCTACTATCGGATTAATTAGCTGCTTCCTTATGTATGTATGTGTGTATTTTGTATATGTGTATATATTTCCTCATAATTAGCATGTTTTTACGCTAAATGAAGGATCCTTTCTTGATATCGTCTGATACCTATGTTCATCCCTTTAACAAAAGCTTCTTTTGATAGCAGATTTTTGTAAAAGTTCTTGTATCTTCTGTTCCTTTCCGAAGACCTACCTGTTGTATGAGTAACCTCCCCAAGAATCGGTAGTCTGGCTTTTATTATTAGATTAGATTTATATGTATTTTCATTTATAGTCTTTATTTTCCATCTTTATATACGGCTTTACAATTATTTCAATTTCAGTTGTGTAAGCTTGAAATGTTCAATAGAATAAGGTCATTTTAATTCATTTTTTAAGTCATCTCTGCCCTGGACAGCTCACGAAGACGTAAGTGGGAGGAGACTACGTCGGAAATGAACTTCCAACACTCAAGTCGAAAGGCCTGGAGCCTTCTTAGAAAACTAGGCTCAAGCACGCCATCCACACGGGCACCGTCGGGAGTAACTCCAGACAAGATTGCTGCGCATATTGTAGAAACGTCAAGAGCACCTTCTGATAGAGAGCATACAAAACGCGTGAAGAAGGGATTGACTTTACTGAGGAGGAATGCTCCTACCCAAACATCGTTTTCCCGACCCTTCTCGATCGAAGACATTAATAATGCCATATCAGATGTTAGGCCTGGAAGGGCTCCTGGTTTCGACGGCGTCCTGCCGGAATTTCTCATTCACGCAGGTCAGCAAACAAGAGTGTGGCTATCTCTCTTCTTCACGAACCTCCTTAATACGGGAAACCTCCCACGGGAATTCAAAAGAACGAAGGTCATATCAATATTAAAACCCGGTAAACCGAACGATCAACCCGCCAGCTACAGACCTATAGCCTTGCTCAGTTGCTCCTATAAATTGCTAGAAAGAGCCGTCTACAACCGATTGAGCGCGACTATCTTAGACCGGGTCCCGATAACCCAGGCTGGTTTCAGACCGGGTCGCAGTTGTTGTGATCAAGTACTGTCCCTCACAACGCATATAGAGGCAGGCTACCAGCAAAACATGAAGACAGGAGTGGCGTTTGTTGACCTCACTGCCGCATACGATAGGGTCTGGAGGGAGGGTCTCCTATATAAATTGCTGCAGGTGATTCCCTGTCAGACCACTACAAGACTCATAAACAACATGTTATGCGACAGAAAGTTCCAAGTAATCCTAAACGAGAAAGCAAGCAGGCAGCGCAAATTGAACAACGGACTTCCACAAGGTTCAGTACTGGCCCCCTTACTTTTCAATCTATATATATCTGACATGCCAGAAACAGTTAGTTACAAGTTTTGCTATGCGGACGATATAGCCATAGCTTTTTCCAATAAGAGCTTCAAGAATGTTGAGCATACTCTTTCTAAAGCTCTAAACAACTACTTCAAGAAATGGAGACTAGTACCGAGCCCCAACAAAACCGAAGTTTCCTGCTTCCACCTGAATAACAAACTAGCTAAATATGAACTGCAGGTACTTTTTGCAGGCGAACCCCTGAAGCATAACCATTTCCCAAAATATCTTGGAGTAACGTTAGATCGCACCCTCTGCTATAAGAAACATCTCGCAAACACTGCAGGAAAACTCAAGAACACGCAACAACATTATCCAAAAGCTGTGTGGAACGACGTGGGGTGCCACTGCTCCAACTCTACGAACCAGTGCACTAGCTCTTGTCTATTCGTGTGCTGAGTACTGTGCGCCTGTCTGGATTAACAGCCATCATACCAGACTAATTGACGTCCAACTAAACCACACTATGAGACTTATTACAGGCGCAGTTAAGACAACCCCAACTCAATGGCTGCCTGTACTCTCTGGAATAGCCCCACCGCAGCTGCGAAGGACTGACGCCCTTCTAAGGGAGTATAACAAGATTACGGCCAACAACAAACTGCCCATCCACCGAGCAATACCCCCGTTGCAAATACACAGACTTAAATCCCGACAACCACCAATAAGGGATGCAGAAGGGCTTAAAACCAACAACTTCGACTCCTTAAACCAATGGCGCTCTCAGTGGGAAGGTTTTGCGGAACACCACTCGCGATGCGCATTTATGGGGGCAGCCTTACTTCCAGGATCAGAACTACCCCGGAAAGAGTGGGTAAAACTTAATAGAGTCCGAACAGGCCACGGCAGATGTGCCGACTCCCTTTACAAGTGGGGCTATGTGCAATCTCCCTTATGTGACTGTGGCGCGCCCCGACAAACTGTAAACCATATTACGAGCGAATGTGAACTGCGTGCGTTTCAGGGATCGCGAGAAGAGTTCTTCACAGCCACACCGTTGGCGCTGAAGTGGCTGAAAGAACTTGACATCAACCTGTAAATACCAAAGACTATGTATCTTAGTTTGTAGCTGTATATATTTTATTTTAGTATAGGTTATAATAGTTTTTCTTTTAATCTATATTTACTGTTGTCATGTTTTTGAGCCATACGATAAATAAAAAATAAATTTTTTAAGTCAGTTTTAGTGTAAGTTGAGGGCTAGCGCTTTGATCAGTTTTCTGTTTGCTGGTCCTTTTTGCAGCTACATTTCATTTATTATTTAACTCATTTACGCTGTACTTATACCTAACTACAAATAAATCTGTTTATTATTATTAATACTTTGACGGACTTAAATTTCGGGGTTCGAAATTAGTTTTTTTTTATATTTCTTTTCAACTTTAAAAACATACAATTGCACAATTGAAAAATAGGATGTTTAGCGTATGAAGTCTATGTCGAATCTGGCTGTTCGCTGCAATTTACTTATCCAAGTAGCTTCTGCCTGGCTCAGCATTTTCCTATCATGCATTGTGGAACTCGTGGAACCCATCGGCGAGGCGACTATAATCTGCTTACAGGCTGATTCTAGCGTACATAACTACGACAGCTAACAGAAGCGATGTGTAAGATGCCGTTAGTTTTTTGTAAAAATGCTGGATGAAATTTTATATTATCTAGTGGCAAAAAGAATACCTGATGCCTACCCTTAAATCGGTTGATGTAACAAACAATTCCGAACTTGGAACGCGAAATAAAGGGTGGTAGAGTAGTAGACGATATATGTCAGATAATTGGATGATTAGACTTGACCACACTATATGTGTGTTTTTTTTAAAGAGCATACTCGGGCCGTAATCTGAGAAGTGGCTCTCGTGAACCGCCCCACTTTAGGAACAGTCGTGTAGACATAGCATCAAATTAGGGCTGCCTTATCTTCGATGTCTAACTATTTGCCTCTGATTTAAGTAGCTTGCCCTACATGTTCTCTCTTCTAACGAACGATGTGAGACTCAGAATGTTCCTCTCTCTTCTCGTTCTTTAGGACATATGTTTTTCAGCATGTTATGAATACTGACCCATTCTTTCTTCCCTCGTTCCATTGTTTGCACCATAGTGTCCAGCGTAATTTATTTCTCCAATCAGCCTTTGTGCATTCTGCCGCACCGCTTCCCATCTTCTACACTCAAAAAGTGCGTGGTTTGCTGTGACAACTTGTTGGCAGTACGTACAAGCATAGTCATCGATCTTTCCGAATCTTCTTTGACAACCCTTTTTATACGCTTCCAGAAAGTCTTCTCATTTCATCCATGGTAATTCCAAGGTATTTAACAGTCTTATTAGGTACGATTTCTGTGTTCTTAACTATAAATCGTACTTCTTTCCTCGTTTCCCTTGAGCCTTTTAGTACCACTGCTTCAGTCTTTTGAAGGACCATCTCTAAATGGTTCTCCTCCATCCACATGTCTATTTCCTTCAAGGAGTTATTCATCCTATTCATTACGGTATACCTGTCGTTCGCCGTTGTTACTACTGCAGATCATCTGCAAAAGCAATAGCAGTAGTATCGTGTGGCAATGCCAGTCTAAGTACCCCGTCATATAAAATATTCCATAACAGGGGATCTAAAGCCGTTCTTTGAGGCACCCCAGCCGAAACCGACATCTTGCTCCGCAGTGCCTTGACCTTTCGCTGACGAAAGTAATCTCGAATTATATTGGTAATGTAGTTAGGCAATGCCCTAAGATTCAACTCCCACATGATCACTTCCCACTATTCAGAATTGAAAGCGTTCTTCAAGTTCGGATAGTCCTGCCTCCTTTTCAAACTCCTCTTCCACCTTTGGCTTTATTAGCATTTCATACAGCTTGCGCATTGTGTCTGACAAACATATAGGTCTGTATGCAGAACTTATTCCTTCTGGTTGTCCACGTTTATGGATTACTGACACATGTGCCATTTTCCAACACTCTGGGAAGACCTGTTGTTGTAAAAGGCTGGCGCCTCAGCTCTGGGTAAATCCTCCTGTCTGTTAGTTGAAGAGATCTGAAACAATCCCTTTTTGCTTTTGGATAGCTCTCGCCCCAAACGTCTTCCTTCAATGTATTGCACAACTGCATCCAGTGCTGACGTTTGCTTAATTGAAAGGCTTTCCTCAGCACTTTCTCGTTTGTGTTGTCATCACATTGGGCATTAATTGCTATCTCGCAATATGGACTCTTTGCTTGCTCTAGCCGCTTAACTTTACGCCTAGCTGCCAAACAGTCTGACTTCTTGGTTTCAATCTCACTAGCTCAAAAGAAAGGCGATCTGCTGGTACCTATTATAGTGCCAGCTGAACTTATTGCGTAGGCCTGCTTCAAAATATCTACTGTTATTTCAGGACATGCATCAGTTGACTCCTTCTGATCCAATTGCAGCAATAACGTCTCTTTAAACTTCTTCTTATCTATGCTTTCTCCCCGTCTATCACTCATAGGCTTGCTGAATATCTCTGCGTTCTCCAACTCAAAAGATATGCCACCTAGATATCCTTCTGGCTAACTCTTGAGTGCTAAACGTAACATCTAAAAATTGCTGCGCGTTGGTGTTACACCGTCGTTATGGACTACCGTATCGGGTCTCTTATCTCTGCCTTATAGTATAGCATTGCAAAGAGAAGTTCCGTATGATAAACAATTTAAATATTATTTGAAGGCTACTAAATAAAATGGGAGGTTATAATTTATCAACTATCATGTATCGTAAGTATATAAATTAAAGATCATAATTTTTATTGAACAAAACCGCATTATAGTCATTTATTACCATTTTGTTCGTAAATATGATCAATATTGCTCACTATTGTGCATACAGAAGAAGAAGTTTACTAATAACAAGAAACTTCGATATGTACTTTCTCTGATAGACAACACAAATCGATATGATTTAATGTATCACAGCAAAGCAAAAAAATCTGATTTGCTTTTGTATTTATACTAATTTACTGCAAACACGAATTGGTTTGAACTTTCAGGAATAATAATTGCACTAACCTTATCCTCATCTTCCAAAGGATTGTCTTCTCTGGCCGAATCGCTGATCTTATACACAGAGCTACTTCCAATCGCCTTCCCAGTCAGCACATCTATTTCCTCCTTAGAAATAACTTCCACGTGCTCGGGACTAGGGGTTTTCCTTTTGGGAGATCGATATACTTCTTCTAAGTGTTCTTCGCTACGTCTCCTATTATTCAATTAGATAAGTCTTTGAGTATAGGTATAAGTTTATAGAGCGCACCCAAAAGTCGGAAAATTCGCTTCGCAAAATTTAGACCAAGAGTTGCATTTTTCCAAAATAGCGACTGAAGCATTAGATGTCGATTCAGGTTCAGTCTGGAATATGTCCATAATGCAATAAAACATTTTGCTGTTAATTTTTCTTTAAGGATGCATCTTAACATGGAAAATTTTAGTAACTTAAGATTGTTTGAGTTTTTCATATGCTATGATTAGTGTTGGGACGAGCGAACTCAATTCCGTAATTTACGGTAAAGTTCGCTATGGTTGAAGCGAAAGTTCCCATTTGGGGAATGTTGAGGATAATCTTTTTCCTATTATTTAGTGCGGCATTTGAAAAATCTCGCTTGCACGTTGTATACAATACCTCTTAAATTTTTAGTGATAAGACAATAGAGCATAAATACTTAAAATATGCCGAATTATAAAGGTTTTGTTTGGGAATACTTTAGATAACAAAGTGTTAGCAATAAAACTGTGTACGCATATATGCTTTGTTTTTTCACGTACTTGTTCTTTTAATACTATTAAGATTTTTTTAAGGAAGTGACGTTCATTTTTTATTAACACTCTTTTATTATTCACCTGTATGTTTGTGGGTAACTCTCCTTTCAACTAAAAAGTCAGACCGAACATTGAACGCCAAGTTGGCACTTTTGTGAAATTTATTCAGGAAAGTTGACAGTTTTAATTATCATTTATGCAGTACTGGTAATGATTATGCTATGCATACAGGGTGGCCAATCGGTTGACGATAATAATTTTTTTTAGATAGCCCGTACCGAGACCTATCCAAAACACCGCCATATATGTGTACCGATTATTGATAGTTTTCGAGTTACGATTTTTTTTTTGAAAACTTAAAGATTTTCCAGTTTTTACAAGAAATCGTCAAAATCAAAAACAAGAATGCTTTTTGGCTTTTATTTTTTTCTGCAATTATACTCAGTATTAAGCCTATTTTAAATTTTAATATCCAATAAAGAGAACCTGTACATCCGAACAATAATCAAGTCAGGAGACCAAAACCTTCAAAATAAAATTAAAAATACTTATGCCTGGTTCTGGAGCTTCAAACTAATCTTAAAAACTTTGCAGGACATTGCACTTTCGAAATAATAATGAAAAAGTAGCACTTATGGGGACATTTTGCGCCGTACGTGAGTGTTAAAGGTAAAAAGGTGATAATTCACAAACTTCCAAAATGATTTGAAAAACTATTATTTTGCTTTATTATTATGACAAATTAAAGAAAAACAACTCGTAACAACTAATAAACCCGATAATCATTGATGTTTTAATGACCTTTAATAAAAAATCTAATACCCAAATTGTGATTTTTGAGGTGTTTTTGCTATGTACTATTCAACTTCTGCTAATTTAAGTTGTATGGAAAGTTAACAAACAATAATCTGACTTCCAATTTCATGACAGAATTACCTGGGAAGCGATGTCGTAGCATACGCCATCCCTTTCTTTCAGAGTAGCTTTTTGCGAGCTTATGTCGCCGAAGCGCAGTTCTGTTAATTAATTTTCGGTAATAGGCAAGGCACTGTTCGGATGGACTTAAAAAGGTGATTTATATCGCTAGGTCTTCCTTGACAGGTCAGTAGACAGCTTATCATGAATACAACAAATTTTTCAGTTTTTCAACCCCCCACCCCCACCCAAAAAACGAAGAAAATTATCAAGAACCTCTAAAACGCCTAAAAACGAAGTTTGAGGAATATATGAAATTTTTGTTTTAATTACTCCGCCGCCCATGTACCGATTTCCAAAATTATAGCAGCATCACCTAAGACACCACAGCATATTGCTGCCCAAATTTCATCACAGTACATGCAGCGGTTACTGAGATTACGAGGCTAGAAAAACGCGTACAGACAGACAGACCGACAGACAGAACGACGGAAATGAGTTACGCGGATTTTCGTTATGTAGACATCATAAAACGCCCAAAAAACCTATTATCTCAAAATCGAAAATTTTCGCGATCACAATCCTCCCCTCACCTATCGGTGTCGGAAGTAAAAGGGATGGCTTATGCTACGATAACGCTTCCCAGGTAATTCCACCGTGAAATTGAAAATCAGATTGTTGTTTTATTATTCCTTTCCTTTGTTAACTTTCCATACAACTTAATTTAGCAGAAGTTCAATAGTACACAGCAAAAAGCACATGTATTAGTTTTTTTATTAAAAGTGATTAAAACATCAATTATTGTCGTGTTTATTAGTTGTCATGAGTTTTTTTCTTTAATTTGTCATAATAAAGTAAAATAATAGTTTTTTAAATCATTTTGGAAATTCATGAATTATCACCTTTAACAGTCACGTACGGGGCAAAATGCCCCCATAAGTGCTATTTTTTCATTATTATTTCGAAAGTGCAATGTCTTGCAGAGTTTTTAAGATTAGATTGGAGCTCCAGAATCAGGCTTAAGTATTTTTAATTTTATTTTGAAGTTTTTGGTCTCCTGACTAAAAACAGAGATTTCAAACTTTGGGCCCAAAATGTACTTAATTATTGTTCGGATGTACAGGTTCTCCTTATTGGATATTAAAATAGGCTTAATACTGAGTATAATTGTAAAAAAATATAAGCCAAAAAGCATTCTTGTTTTTGTTTTTGACGATTTCTCGGAAAAACTGGAAAATCTTTAAGTTTTCAAAAAAAAATCATAACTCGAAAACTATCAATAATCGGTACATATACATGGGGTGTTTTGGATAGGTCTCGGTACGGGCTATCTAAAAAAAATTATTATCGTCACCCGATTGGCCACCCTGTATATCAAAAACAATTGTTTATCTTCATTACACAATTACAGATTAAACAAAACTGAAGAGAAAAAACACGCGTCAGTGATAATGTTAAATAAAAAATGAAAAATATAGTTAAACACGCTAAAGAACATCGGACTAAACATTTTAATATATTTTTTAATATAAGCTTAAAACAATAATGGACGAAAGATACTAGTATGATTGTGAAAAAAGCGTGGGCGCTTTGTGCCGTATTATTCGTAAATCGAGCGCCTGATGCTTTTTCACAATAATACTAGTATTTTTCGTTCAATATTGTTTAAGTTTATTTTCAAAAATATGTTTAACTTTTTAGCCCGATGTTCTTGAAACGCATGTTTCTTAGCTTTTTTAAACTATATTATTTCATTAGCAAGTTCCGCTTAAAAAGCTGCGTTTCAATTCCTTTCTAACGGTTGGTTTTGGTAACATTTTCAATGATATACCCATGTAATATTTTTTTATAATACTTTAATGTTTATAATGTTGAATAAAGTCCGCTTGAGTTTCTATCAAGTTTTATGTAACTATACATTCTCCATAAAAGTAGCAACGTCCAATTAAGGTAGGTCTTATTAATTAGCGAACGTTCGCAACGAAAAATAAATTACGGTAATTTTCCAATACTAGCTATGATCACTACATCTTTCTATTTTAGTACTATAATCCAATTTTGATATCTTGGCAGTATTTCAGCAACAGCTGATATCATTTTGAAGTTTGGTTTTCTTTTTTAATTGATATAAAATATACCTATCTATGTTTACATAAATGATTATTTTATCTATAATGAAACTTTTCTGCCGGCTCCACACATTGGGGCCAACGTTAGGACCAACAGCGTTCGTCATAATTATGTGTGGATGAATTAAATACCGTTGACGCCAATGCTGGATGACATTGGTGCACTTGTTGGTAGTTGGCCGTTGTTTGTCGGTTTTCTTGAGAAAGATCACAGGGTCTGACCTGGAACCCTATTCGGTAACTCTGTCGATCTTGCTTCTCCCGCTCCCGTTCCGCCGTCCACCACCCGCCGCCGATCCGTTTCCGTGGTTACTACCACAATAGTTGGTCACCTTGTAGTGAGTATGCTTGTACTGTTCGAAAGAATGGGTAAGGACTTTGTATTGGTTAGGTTATGCGTTGGGCTATATAATTTACAGCTATTTGCACTGGTAATACTTAAGGTCAACCTGTGACTTAGGTGGACCTTGGACCTTAGATGGCAGTTTTTCTTTGCACTGCTGTCTATGGCGCATTTTTTAAGCACAAGTGCACAAGTGAGTGCTATCTCTCGTCCCGCTCGGATCGACACGGAAAGTCACCTACTGCCTGGGAGTGACGTCACTTTCCGGACGGGCTACCGCCGTGTGCATGCGCTAAGCTTCCGTGGACTTTCCACTGTCGATCCGCCGCTTTTCGCGTTCCGTTGCACTCATAGCCGCGGAAAGCCGCGACGAGTGCGGATAGACGTAGTGTCATTGTTGACAACGTGTCATATTTGTATCGTTTTCACCTTTAAGTGAGTTTTTGAAAGCAAGGTAAGTCTATTTTGCTGTATTTTGGTCTTTGTATTCTTCAGGTATTCGTATTTTCACAACCAAGCCGTACACATTTGCGTGTCAGGTTCACACAACTTGTGTACCGGTTGTTTCCTTATAATTCGCCACCCCTCTTATCTTTTTTATATGAAGAGATAGAAAAAAGTTCTTATATGAAGGTTTTATAGCCTTCGCTTAGCAAAATGTAAGAATGACACAAAACATTACCGTATTTAATTGTTTTGCAGCCACCATGGCTATAGTAGATTGAGGTTAACTCCCACATTTTAGAAGCTTTGAAGCTAAATATTTCAGAACTTCTCAAAATAAGGTGATCGAACACTATATTTTTGTCAATAAGAGAAACAAATATTTGTAACCTTCCCATAAAAATATAACTTTAAACGAAATACAGGATTTTCTGTTATTTTTTCTTTTTATTCGTGTCTAATTCGAAATGTCAAGAGAAAACTATAAAACTTTCATAGAAAACCTTTTTTCTATCTCTACAAATAAAAAATATAGGAGTGGTGGCGAATTATGAGGAAACACCCGGCACATGTACACTGTGTTTGAATAAATTATTGTTTGAGTGGCAATGGAAGAAAAATTCGTATTGTGTTATATTTTAACATGTGCTTCTTATTTTAGATGGAATTTGTACATGCTGATGCTGAAGCCTTGGAGCTAATAGAGGAGGGGGCAGAATTTGAGCATCATCAGTATACAAAGCTGAATTACTGTGTATGTGGTTCGCTAGTTCTTTAGGGTTTCAGTGGACTGTATACGAATTTGGAATTGAAATTGAAATTTGTAGCACCATAAATATATTATTGTACTTATCGGCACCTACCTCGCTTCTTCGCTCGAAGGGACACTGGGCCCAGTGGTGCTCGTCCTTGCTCTTCCAGTGGTTTCTAACTAGGGGTTTAGTACTGCAATTTTCTCTTAGCACTTCCTTATAACGTAGTTTTATCGACCGTATAATATAAGTGGTTCCCGTTTGAATGCTCACGAAGTACTCGCTGCGGAGGTTGCAGATTCCAACAAAAATGAAATTTATGGTGCGGGCGGCAAATTTGAAATTAATGAACAAGATATATCGATACACATACATACTGTCATATAGAAATAATAAAGAATGAATGAATTTTCATTATTTTATTGTTAAATTAGGTTAACTAGAGTGAAAAGACTGAATTCGTCAAGCTTATCAAAATAATCCACTCTGTCAAACACTTGCCTTGGTAGACCAAACAACATTAAATGTAATTTGTCCACTTCATCATCATCGTTAAGCATGCTATTTTCAATCATATAGTCCATTTTACTAGCTTTTATTGAGATTTTTTCGCATCTAACTTAAATACTTGTTATGATTGACAACAAACTACAGAACTAAATGACACGGAAGTAAAAAAAGTGAGACTAGTGTACCTTAAGCCTGAAAAATGTAAAGCTTAACTCGTGCTTAAATGCGCCATAGACAGCAGTGCAAAGAGAAACTGCCATCTAAGGTCCACCTAGGTCACAAGTTGACCTTAAGTATTAGCATTGCAAATAGCTGTAAATGATATAGCCTTACACATGGCCTAACCAATACTAAGTCCTTATCCATTCTTTTTAAATACATACATCGTTTAAATCCATCTTCTCACAAATAAAACGTGCAATCAAAATAAATTCACAACGTAACAATTTCGCTTCCCGCCTTCACTTCTTCCGAACACTACAAGCATACTCGCCACAAGATTACTGACTATTGTGGTAGTAACCACGGAAACGAAAACGGGAACGGAAAGCCTTCCGAGACGCTTAGCCAATGCACTCAGCCGAGTCGATTCGTGCGGGTCGGAAGGCTTTCCGTTTCGATTCCCGTTTCCGTTTCCTCGATTACTACCACAATAGTCGGTCATCCTGTAGTGTAGTGAGTATGCATGTAGTGTTCGTAGGAAGTGAAGGCGGGAAGCGAAATTGTTACGTTGTGAATTTATTGTGATTGCACGTTTTATTTGTGAGAAGATGGATCCAAACGACGTATGTCTTTAAAAAGAATGTATAAGGACTTAGTATTGGTTAGGTTATGTGTAGGGCTCATTTACAGCTATTTGCACTGGTAATACTTAAGGTCAACTTGTGACTATGGCGCATTTAAGCACAAGTTAGACTTTACATTTTTCAGGCTCAAGGTACACTTTTTTTACTTTCGTGTCATTTAGTTCTAGTTTGTTGTCAATCATAACAAGTATTTAAGTTAGGTGCTAAAAAATCTCAATAAAAGCCAGTATAATGGAGTATATAATTAAAAATAACATGCTTAACGATGATGATGAAGTGGACAAATTAAATTTAACGTTGTTTGGTGTACCTAGGCAAGTGTTTGATAGGGTGGATTATTTTGATAAGTTTGACGAATTCACTCTTTTCACTCTAGTTAACCTAATTTAACAATAAAATAATGAAAATTCATTCATATTTATTATTTTTATTTTGCAGTAATCTAGTTTTGTATACACTATTTGGATCCTCAATCTTATGCGATTTGCCCTGTGATGCTCAAATTCTTCCTCCTCCCCCATCAGCTCCAAGGCTTCAGCATCAGTAAGCACAAATTCCATCTAAAACAAGAAGCACATGTTAAAATACAACACAATACGAATTTTTTTCCATTGCCATTCAAACAATAATGTATCTAAACACAGCGTACATGTGCCGGGTGTTTCCTCATAATTCGGCACTACTCTTATCTTTTTATTTGTAGAGATAGAAAAAAGTTTTTGTATGAAAGTTTTATAGTTTTCTCTTGTCATTTCGAATTAAATACGAATAAAAAGAAAAAATAACAGAAAATCGTGTTTTTCGTATAAAGTTATATTTTTATGGGACGGAAAGAAATATATGTTTCTCTTGTTGTCAAAAATATAGTGTTCGATCACTTTATTTTGAAAGGTTCTGAAAATATTTAGCTTCAAAGTTTCTAAAATGTGGGAGTTGACCTCTATCTGAGAAACAATTAAATACGGTAATGTTTTGTGTCATTCTTACATTTTGCTTAGAAAAGGCTATAAAACCTTCATACAAGAACTTTTTTCTATCTCTGCAAATAAAAAAGAGGGGTGGCGAACTATAAGGAAACACCCGGTACACAAGTTGCATGAACCTCACACGCACATGTGTACGGCTTAGTTGTAAAAATACGAATACTTGAGGAATCCAGAGACCAAAATACAGCAAAATAGACTTACCTTGCTTTCAAAAACTCACTTAAAGGTGAAAACGATACAAATATGACACGTTGTCAACAATGACACTGACGTCTATCCGCACTCTGCGAGGGTTTCCGCGGCTATGAGGTCAACGGAAAGAGCACGAAAGTAGCGAATGCACTTGGCGGTAGTCCGTCCGGAAAGTGACGTCACTCCCGGGCAGTAGGTGACTTTCCGTGTCGATCCGCGCGGAACGAGAGATAGCAAATAGGCTTTCTGGTCACGCTGGGTCGTTGATCTAGTCGACCACACATGGCTTCCATTTCAGTCGTAATTTAGACGTCAATGGTTACATCAGAGTGATTCATTATTAAAAATGGCTTGCTGGAGTAGCGAATTAGTTTTGAAATTATATGTAAATATTGTTGTAGGCACTCATCACGGCAAATGCACACAACGTAATTTCTTTTTTGCGCCGAAAGATATTAACGATGGCCCGGTACGCAACGGAATGAGCTTGGTGCCAATGTGTAGACAGTCCTTATAAACGCACCACGAGTCAAGTCGGTCCCAATGATGGAACTAATGTGTGGAGCCGCCGTATCAACGATCACGGCTTTCATACGGTGTTAAGTTACTAAATATGCTTTAGTATTGTTGGAAAAAATCTTAAGGTAGTATCTTATTGCCGAATGAGAGAAAAAAATATTATCATCTGTTATTTCAAATGGTGTCTCACTGTTATTCAGCACAGTCTTTGTGTCACAAGGAACAACTCGCTGGAGTATAATTGGGTTCAATATATCAGATTCATCTTGAAGACAATATGTTTTAGTGTCTAACCAAAGGTCAATATTGAAAGCCATTTACCTTTTGGCGCATACAATGATTGTCTCTTCGTTATTCTCCAGTATGGTATCGCTAATATTTACTATACAGGCCGCGGTGGAGGATGAAGGCTTCTCTCCGGAAGATAGAACTTCTGTAGTAACTAAGTCTCGCTGACGCATTTGCTTGATCGGTAGTAGGTCAGGTATTGGAGGAGGCTTATTATCGAGACGCATCCCTCCACTGTCTGTCGACGAAGACATTCTGGTGATATAAAAGGACAAAAATTAGTTCTCCATATATAGAGAGTATAAGATTGGATCTATATCAATCAATCAAAAAACCTTATATTTTCAAATACGATATTACCATTACAAAACCGGATATCCAAATTGCGAAACACCTGTATCATACGTATCGACTTTATTTTGGTTTCCATTATTCATATTAGACTACAGGCCCGTGTCAAAAAATAATGGGTCATTTGAACCACCAGGTGACCTATCTAGAACGATATAAGAGCATATCTGGTCATCAGAACTGTCCGGCAAGAACAAAGTCGCTGCCACAAACATGCTTGCGGTCCCATTGTTGCTATCAGCTGGAATGTGGAAGAGCTGCGACAAATCGACATAAAGACCCGCAAAAGGATGAATATGGAGGGAAGTCTACATCCTAGATCCTCTGTCCCGCGAATATACCTCCCGCGACACCTGGGAGGGCGTGGACTATTGAGTTTGGAGCGTCTGCACAACAGAGTAGTACTGGCCACTGTCTGCTATGTTACGACGAGCACCGATCCCCTGATCCGCTTTGTGCGAGAGCACGAGATTGCGGGTAAAGGAGCCTTCCTTTTTAGAGCAGCAACACGGGCAGCCGAAGAACTTAGTCTCACGCTCGACTTCACGGGGAGGTGTCAGCAGTCCATTACGGAACTTGCTCCCGCACAATTATAAACCCGGATTAAAACTGCTGCAGTCCAATTACTTTTAAGACTTCACAAAGATAAGCCAATGCACGGAACCTTCTACAAACATCTAGAAGAGCATGGTTTATCTGAGCAGTTGACCTTCTCCTTCCTAAGGTCTAATGGGTTGAAGTCAGAGACTGCGAACTCTATAATGGCTTGCCAAGACGGTGTCTTCAACACCTTAGTATACCGTAGCCGGATTATGGGTATGGATGTGCCCGATATCCGCTGTAGAGCTTGCCTGCAGGCGCCAGAAACCCTTACGCACCTCTTGTCGGCGTGTAAGGTGTACGCTGACACAGCCTACGTCTATCGGCACAACGCGGCTCCACGAGTGCTGTACTACCATTTAAGGCACTCAACGGTATAGATGAGACACCGGTGCTGCCATACGCTCCAGGGGACATTGAGTCCGTTGTGGAGAAAGAGGTGCCGAATTTACTGGAACTACTCATTCTCCACGCCCGAGCTTATACATGCAAATAAGCCCGACATAGTCCTCCTCGACTACCAACAAAAACGATGTTTGTTATCGAGTTCTCGGCACCTGCCGAGGGGAATATCGTCTCTTAAGGAGGAGGAAAAGCGGACCAAGTATCAGGAGCTCCTCGGACAACTTCGCAGGCTCTGGCCGGACTACACTGTGAGTCTGCTAGTAATGGTCATTGGATCCCTAGCTGGTATGAGGGATACGCTGCTCTCTGCACTGCGCAAAATGCCGGTGTGCCGTGCGGAGGCGCACATCTTAGCCGCCAGAATGCAGAAGGCAGTCATCCATGGGTCCCTTCGTCTACTTAGGACGCACGATTCGCGGACCCAGAGATTGCTCACCTCACGGTGTGAGGAGTAGTCGCTGGGAAATGGAACAGCAGCCCGGTGTGTCGGAGCCCGGGTTGCACCTTTTTGTTTTGTTTATATATATATATATATATATATATATATATATATATATATACAATGTGTTCCACCATCATGTCGACAAACTTTGAGGTATGAAAATACAATTAAAGTTATCGAGAAAAAATGCAAAATAGGGGTCAACCTTTTAATTAATTTTTTATTACATTTTCAATTTCTGTATCACGACTCCATGGGTTCGCGCAGTTGTAGCGCCATAGCTTGATTATTGATCGACCGATTCATGACATTTTAGACTCATTTTATAGGAGAATGACTGGGCATATCAACTAAAGCTAAAAAACATAATACCTAACAATTTCTAAGGCTAAAAAATTCACCAAACTGAAAAAAAATTGAAATGCACTTATTTGGGTTACTTACAAATAATTTGAAAAAAAGCCGTATTAGTGCCAATTTATTAAGACAGTTTAATATTTAGCAGGATGTTTCCTGTCTAACCACATGCAATTCGTATATGTAGCACGAAAATTTTCGACAGAATAGGCCTTTTTGTATTATGACTTCTGTATCACAGCGTCATGTGTTCACGCAGTTGTAACGCCATATCTTGATTATTTATCGAGCGATTCACAAGTTTTTGGACCCATTTTATAGGGGAATGACTGGGCATATCAACTAAGGCAAAAAAATAATATCCGACAATTTCTAAGGCTAAAAAATCCACCAAACTTAAAAAAAAATTTTGTAATGCACTTGTTTCGGTTACTTGCAAATAATTTGGAAAAAAGCCATATTAGTGCCTATTTATAAACACAGTTTAATGTTTATCAGGATATTTCCTGTCTAACGACATGCAATTTGTTTATGTAGCACTAAAATCATCGACGAAATAGGCTTTTTTATTACGACTAATTTTGAAAAAAGCGAGAATTTGGTATGCACATTGGCTTTATTGGACTTCGGTACAGATTATTACTTAAATGCAATTTACATGAATGTAATATGGCTTTTTTCCGAATTATTTGCAAGTAACCAAAACAAGTGCATGACAATTTTTTTTAAGTTTCGGATATTATTTTTTTACCTTAGTTGATATGCCCAGTCATTCCCCTATAAAACGGGTCCAAAAACTTGGGAATCGCTCGATAAGTAACCAAGATATGGCGTTACAACTGCGTGAACACATGGCGCTGTGATACAGAAGTCATAATACAAAAAGGCCTATTCTATCGGAAATGTTTTTGCTACATACACCAATTGCATGTAGGTAGACAGGAAACATCCTGCTAAACATTAAACTGTCTCAATAAATAGGCACTAATACGGCTTTTTTTTCAAGTTATTTGCAAGTAACCAAAACAAGTGCATTACAAAAAATTTTTTCAGTTTGGTAATTTTTTTAGCCTTAGAAATTGTCAGATATTGTATTTTTTTGCCTTAGTTGATATACCCAGTCATTCCCCTATAAAATGAGTCCAAAAAGTCGTGAATCGCTCGATAGATAATCAAGATATGGCGTTACAACTGCGTGAACACATGGCGCTGTGATAAAGAAGTCATAATACAAAATGGCCTATTCTGTCGAAAATTTTAGTGCTACATACACGAATTGCATGTGGTAAGACAGGAAATATTCTGCTAAACATTAAAATGTCTTAATAAATAGGCACTAATACGGCTTTTTTCAAATTATTTGTAAGTAACCCAAATAAGTGCATTACAAAAATGTTTTTTTCAGTTTGGTGAATTTTTTTAGCCTTAGAAGTTATCAGGTATTATCTTTTTTTGCTTTAGTTGATATGCCCAGTCAATCTCCTATAAAATGAGTCCAAAATGTCGTGAATCGGTCGATAAATAATCAAGCTATGGCGCTACAATTGCGCGAACCCATGGAGTCGTGATACAGAAATTGAAAATGTAATAAAAAATTAATTAAAAGGTTGACCCTTTTTTTTCGCATTTTTTCTCGATAACTTTAATTATATTTTCATACCTCAAAGTTTGTCGACATGATGGTGGAACACACTGTATATATATATATATATCAATAATGTTTGAAGTTTAAACCAAAAAGTATACAAAACTGTTGATACTGGGATTGACCGTTTCAATTCTTGGATATAATATACACACCGCTTCAGTTCAGTTAGACGTCATAGTGATTTTATCATATTATCAATAGGGTACTTGCAGAGGTCGTGAAATCGTCTCGGGAGTATACATAGCGTAAAGAAAACCATATCAAGAAGCAGTAGGAAACAAAAAACATGATTTTACTGACGGCCAAAAAAAGATATTTGAAAAATAAAATAAGGATATATTCAAATTCTTCCACGTGACTTAAAACAAGGGCTGACGTCACAGGTATCTTATCGATATCGACAGTCGATACTGCTACAGCTGAGGTCAGTGAGATTCAACTGCAAACTAGAGATGATCTGAATTCTTTAACAATAAGACTCAATTTATTGATACTTAAACATATTTGAAACAGGCAATTAACCCACTAGCATTTCCGTTGCAATACATTTTTATATCTGATAGGTATCACAGTTCATCCTGTTTGTGACCGAGATTCGCAACTAATCGAAGCCATCATTTTATAATAATAATAATAATAATAATAATAATAATAACCCCCATCGGGTGCTAGAACGTTGACGTTCGTTTGGGGGCTTAGAAAGTGACTTTTTGACAGGCGAGCTATTTCGGTGGACACCAGCAGGGTTCGTGATCAAAAAGTCACTTCAACCAAGGCTAGCACACCCAGGAGGCTGGGCGCTCGGTAGATCTCACTTACTCTACCTAGCACCAAGCTCCGTTCCTCAAGCTATCCTGACTTCGGTCAGATAGGGGTTTGGCAAACCCGGGAAGATATGCCACAGAGGGCTGAGCGCCGACCCTTCTGTCACACACCGTTATTGCGCCCCACACTTCAACGACTTCAGCAAGGCGTGGCTGGGGAACGTCGTGAGGGGTAAGCAACCGGGGGGCTTGCCTTAACCGGCCGGCCTGTGAGGAGAAAGCCTCAACAAAACCCGACAGTAAAGTCGCAAATCCTCCGGAGCACCTTGGGCCAACTTCGGAGTAAATATAAGTCCCTTCTCTCCTGGAATGGGCGTCACCCGGGAGAGCGACATTTAGATCGTCCCTACTCGTGGGAACACGATGCATAAAGTTACTTCTAAAAATAACCAACGACGGCCTAGGGTACGTCGATTAAACTCACCCGAACCCCAAACCCAAACAGAACAGCCCAAAGATCACAACCCAGCTGCGGACGTTTTGCCAGCACAGCCGGCAACCACCAAAGCTGGTAAACCTAGACAGCGCTTACAATGGACAACTGAAATCAACAAACATGTAATGCACTGTTACTACACCGCCACAAAACTAGAAACCATCTCTACAGGCTACAGACATGAGCTGCACAGGTTGTTTATAGCACAATACCCACACCTCGCAGAGCGTGTAACTGAACAGCGACTCATTGACCAAAAACGAGTCATAACAAAAAACAACCGCCTTACACCCGAAGAACTACAAGCCATAAAGATTCTTGTATCCAATGAAATAAATACTGCCCATCCGAATCACCCGCAGACCTCAAACAAAACCACAATCGACAACAGTAGCATACACTCAGAGACAAATCCAGAACATGAGCACACACAACATATACCAGATACCGCTGCCCAACCTAGTGATTCGTTAGCTACTGAATCAATCACAGAACGGCATGCCATTCGTACCCGAAATAATCGACCCCCAAATACAGGCACGATCAATAACACCAGCACACACTTAGAATTGGATCTAGAAAATGATCATACACCAGATACACCAGAAACAACATGCACTAACTTACCTTCCACAGCCACACAAAGCCAAAACATCACTGTACCACCTGCCATCACACAATCTGCCGAACAAGTGATGAACACACAGTACAACAAATGGTGTGGCACCAATCCTACATTGCGAGATCCCCTGCCCAGACTAATTTTTAAAAACAATACTCTACAAATATTACACACAATAAATTTCAACATAATACCACAATTTTTAACCAAAGACAGTGACCTAGAGGACATCCATACTGTTATATATGCTGCCGCAGCAACCACACTCACACTCAACGGCCAAAAACTCCCAAAACGATCTATAGCCCGTACAACTGAAAGATCTAAACCTAAATGGCAAGTAAGAATTGAAAATAAAATCAGCACAATCAGAAAGGATCTGGCACACCTCGCGCAATACACCAACAATAACAACCGCTCAAAGCGCGTACAAACAACAATTAATATACTCAAATCCAAGTCACCACAACAGACAATACCAGAAATAGCTGATACCCTTAAACAGAAGCTCGCAGTCTATGCTGCTAGACTCCGCAGATACAACGAGTCTAATGCCAGAAAGGATGCTAACAATCTTTTTCAGAAAAGTGAAAAACAGTTTTACCAAAAAATAACAGCCGACAACCAGATAACAGCAATAGAACCTCCTAGTAAACAAGAGTTAACTGAGTTTTGGGGAAGCCTATGGTCGGAACCCAAAACACATAATGAAAACGCTCCATGGATCAGACAAGAAGAGGAAAAGCATCAACATATAGTGGAGCAGGGAGACGTTATCCTTACACCAGAGGAAATAGCTGAAACCATAAAGCATACCCATAATTGGAAGTGCCCAGGCGTGGATAATGTGCAAAATTTTTGGTACAAGCAATTCAGTGCAACATACGAAATGCTTACGGACCAAATCAATAAAGCCATACTCCAACCGAATAGGCTTCCCAAATTCCTCACGCAAGGAATGACGTATATAAAACCCAAAAACGCAGACACCAAGAACCCTGCCAACTATCGCCCAATCACTTGTCTTCCCACCTTGTACAAGATCATAACCGCAACAATATGCAGAAGAATTGAACAACACCTCACCCAAAACAATATCCTCACTGAAGAACAGAAAGGATGTCGAAAGCAAAGCCAAGGTTGCAAGGAACAACTTATAATTGATAATGTCATCATGGAGCAAACCAGAAAAGAACATAGGAACCTTCATACCTGTTTTATCGACTATAAAAAAGCTTTCGACTCTGTACCCCATAGCTGGCTAGCGAAAACTCTTCAAATATATAAAATCAACCCGGGGCTACGTGAGTTTCTTACAAGAACCATGGAGACATGGCGAACCAGCATACATCTCAAAACCCAGAACGGCCATATCAAGACGGATGAGCTACACATAAGACGCGGCATCTTCCAGGGTGACTCTCTCAGTTCACTGTGGTTCTGTCTCTGTCTGAATCCGCTCTCCAACGCACTTAACAACACAAACTGCGGTTTCAACATTAGACACGAGAAATTAAATCAACACAGAATCAATCATCTCCTCTACATGGATGATATAAAACTGTATGCCGCCAATGAAGTACAACTGAGAAAGTTAATCAGAATAACAGAAACTTGCTCGTCAGACGTCAGGATGGAATTCGGACTGAGTAAATGCAAGGTTCTCCATATCAACAAAGGCCAATGGAAGGACCACCCCCAGCAGGAAACAGTAGCTGGCCAAACACTAAACAACATGAACAAGGACGAAACTTACAAGTACCTGGGCTTCAATCAGAACGTTAAAATAGACCACACACAAGTCAAGGCACAACTAACCCAAGAGTTCAGAGACCGCCTTATTAAGCTACTAAAAACCAAATTGAATTCCAGAAACCTTACAAAAGCCATTAACACATTTGCGATACCAGTCCTCACATACTCCTTCGGCATCATTAAGTGGTCACACACTGATATAGAAAACATCCACATCCTCATACGGACAGAACTCACCAAACACCGAATGTCACATCCAAACGCATGCAAAGAAAGGCTCACCATAGACAGGAAACAAGGAGGCAGAGGGATTACAGATATACAGTCGCTTCGCACAAGACAGATAAAGACACTCAGACATTTCTTCCAAAACAAACAAACAAATTTACATCGAGCAATAGTAAAAGCAGACAAAAACTATACACCACTCAACCTATCATGCTCAGACCATGTCGCAGACACACACAATCCCACACAATCACAACAAGAAAAAATAAGCGCCTGGTCGCAGAAACCACTCCATGGCAAACATAGATACCGTATTACGCAAGACCACATAAATGAAAAACAATCATACACCTGGCTGCAGGATGGCCAGCTCTTTCCAGAAACTGAGGGATTTATGCTTGCTATCCAGGACCAAGTTATTGCGACGAGAAACTACAAGAAATACGTAATTAAAGATCCATCCATAACAGACGATAACTGCAGAAAATGTCACCAACAAAAAGAAACAATAGATCACATAACAAGCGGGTGCAAAACTCTTGCCGGTACCGAATACACAGCCAGACATAACTCTGCGGCCAAGGTCATACACCAAGCATTAGCCACAACAAACAAACTAATAGAAAACTCAGATCCGTATTACAATTACACTCCGACATCAGTACTCGAAAACGATCAATACAAACTATACTGGGATGTTGAAATACATACAGACAAGACTATCCCAGCCAATAGACCAGATATAGTTTTCCAGTCAAAGGCCGACAAAATTACCTATTTGATAGATATTGCCATTCCCAATGATGTGAATATCCAAAACACCTACGCTGGGAAGATATCTAAATACACGGACCTTGCCATGGAAATAAAACGACTTTGGAAACAAAACAAAGTTACAATTGTCCCCCTCATTATGTCTGTCTCAGGCCTCACACCAAACACGTTTACACAACACCTTCAACAGTTGGGCCTGGACGAAAAGTTACACAAAGTATTCCAAAAGTCTGTAATCCTGAAGACCTGTAATATTGTGCGATCCTTCCTAAATTCCGATCAATAATAGTCCGAGTGTTGACTTGGCACAGCCCGTCAACACTTGTTGCTACCGCAATTATGCGAGAGGAACTTAGAAAGCCAGATAATTATAATAATAATACCTACCTACCGCAGTCATGCGAGAGAAGCTTGAATAATAATAATACCTCGCGAGGGTTTGCTAGATCCCCTCAGTGGCGCCTCCCCAAGGTGGCGGATAGGGGAACGCCTCCCAGATATGGGTGGTACCGGGGAAATCAAATACCCGGGGCGGACCAAAACTAGCACGGTGGAATAGCGTCTGCATCCAGAGGATCGGCTATTCCTCAACAATTAGGACACGACTGATCTCCATGTGAGGAGCGGTACTCCGACAGCGTCTGACTCCATGTTAGGGGCGGCTGATAATACACCCGCAGGAAGCCACCCAACATCAGTAGGCTATCCGGTGCGTGGCGACACCGCAGGGTATACCGAAGCCCAAGGATGTAATCCAGCCGGCAACCTTCGCAGGTGCATCCTCAGGAGGCAATTTGGACGGCTGCCTCCGGAAATGTCGTCTGGGGGCCCTAAGGCCAACCACCTGACGGGCCCTATCTTCGGGTTCGACCACCCCGGAAGAAAAGCACCCACACCGAGCCGGTTTCGGAAGCCGGCGTTGGGCAAGGTGGCGGTGCTTCGAATTGCCCTGTTGACGACCCCCGCAATGACATGGACCGTTTTAGGTGGACGACGGAGCTCAAGGATGACCTACTGAGCTGCTACGAGAGCAGTAGCCCGCGCCGTAGGGGATACATGTCCCGCATGTATGAGAGGTGGTGTGAAATGCACCCAGAGCATAGCACGCTTACCTCTCAGAATTTGCGAGATTATGTATCGTACCTCCGGAGGCAGGGATATGTTCGTGCTCCAGCTCAGCCTGCCCCTTCGGCGGACGGAAGGCCTGTTAACCAGGCTGAAAGTTCGCCGGTAAGGCCCGCTGAGAGGGAAATCGACCAAGTCGTCTCACCTGGGGATTTCAGAGACCGAAGGGCCTTGCATAACAACGGAAGGTCCTTGAAGCTGGCAGATTTAAAGAGAGAGGATGAGGTGGTTGGTGAACGTCTATCGGAGGCCTCTGACATTTGGAGCATCAATTGCGAAATTTACGCTGCGGCTCTGAGGCTAGCTAGACAGGGGAGAGTGAGAGACTCTCCTGTTGAGAGAGCACAGAGACGGGTGCGCCAAATGGAAGCGAAAATCCAGTTGGCTCGCCAGGAAGCATCCCGTATCCAGTGTGTGATGGAATATAGAGCGGCTGGGAAGCCATTTACGCGCCGAGTGCGCCAGATAGCCTACGGGTTGAGGCGCGACCATCACACACTCAGTCAAGCGGTACTGGTTGTTGTCAAGCAACACTGTCTTGACAGGATACGGATGCTAATCGCTGCTAAGCGATCGTTGGTGGCGCGGGCGAGAGGTCTGGAACAGAACAGAATGTTCTACGAAAGACCTTCTCGCCTTTTCCAACAGCCGCCTCCAGCCATAGAGCAGCCGCCAACTGCTGATCGCGTGGAGGCCTTTTGGAGGGACATTTACGAACAGCCCAAACCTCTCTCAGCAGACACTCCGGCCTTGGCGCAGTTCGAGTCCGTTTGTAGGAGGACTCCTAACTTGAATGAACTGCGTCACCCGATAAACACGGAAGAAATTCTTGACGCCTTACGAGGCGCAAAGAATTTCGCAGCTCCTGGCCCGGATGGCATAAACACCTACTGGTGGAAAAAATTCCCCAGTTGCCACCGGCATTTAGCTAGAGTTTTTAACTCGTGGCTAAATCAGGAGCAGCCAATTCCGGCTTGGTTTGTCGAGGGTCGAACCGTGCTTCTCCCGAAGACCGGAGATTTGTCTGATCCCAAAAACTACAGGCCAATAACATGTCTGAACGCATGTTACAAGCTCTTCACCAGAATCTTGTACATGCGTCTCCTTCAAGCTGTGAATCCTGTATTTCTCGACGTGTATGAACAGAGAGGGTCAAAGAAAGGAGTAGCTGGCTGCAAGGAGAACTTGTTGATTGACCGATGTGTCACGCAGGACTCCGTGCAGTACAAGCGAAACCTTTCTATGGCCTGGATTGACTATCGCAAGGCATTCGACAGCACGTCTCATGAGCTCATTGTGCGGCTGTTGGAATGCCTTTCGGTGGATAATCAGATAGTGGGATGCATCAAACAACTGATGCCACTCTGGAAGACCCGGTTCACTATAACATCAGGTGAAACTCGGGTTCAGACAGAGTTGGTGTCATTGAAAAGAGGTGTCTTCCAAGGAGACTCCTTGAGTCCCTTGCTCTTTTGCATCTCACTTTTGCCTCTGTCCATAGCGCTGAGGAATACTAAAGGATACAGCTGTGGCACGCCCAATAACCGGAGGCACAAGGTCACCCATCTGTTTTATATGGATGACCTAAAACTTTATGCCTCCGGCCAACGCGAACTACAACAATCGCTGAAGGTGGTGCAGGAGTACAGTCATGCTATCGGAATGGAGTTCGGGACAGACAAATGTGCATTGGTTCATCTCAAGAAAGGACGAAGCGGAGATAGTGGAGATGAGGAACAGCTCGTTGATGGGAGCATCTTGCGACAGCTGCATGCCGGAGATACTTATACCTACCTTGGAGTGGCGCAACGTCATGTCCAAGAGGCAGCATTGGTTAAAGAGTGTCTCCGCCGCAAGTATTTGCACCGACTCCGGCAGATCTGGTCGTCAGAACTGTCCGGCAAGAACAAAGTCGCTGCCACTAACATGCTTGCGGTCCCATTGTTATTATACACCTTTGGTGCTATACACTGGAAAGTGAACGAGCTGAAGGAAATCGACACGAAGACCCGCAAAAGGATGAATATGGAGAGAAGCCTGCATCCTAAGTCCTCTGTCCCGCGAATATACCTCCCGCGACACCTGGGAGGGCGTGGACTATTGAGTTTGGAGCGTCTGCACAACAGAGTAGTACTGGCCACTGCCTGCTATGTAACGAACAGCACCGATCCCCTGATCCGCTTTGTGCGAGAGCACGAGAATGCGGGAAAAGGAGCCTTTCTTTTTAGCGCAGCGAAACGAGCAGCCGAGGAGCTCAGCCTCACACTCGACTTCAAGCGGAGGTGTCAGCAGTCCATTACGGAACTTGCTCCCGCAGAATTAAAATCCCACCTTAAAACTGCCGAAGTCGACTTCCTTTTAAGACTTCATAAAGATAAGCCAATGCATGGAATCTTCTACAAACATCTGGAAGAGCATGGCTTGTCTGAGCAGTTGACCTTCTCTTTCCTAAGGTCTAGTGGGTTGAAGTCGGAGACTGAGGGCTTTATAATGGCTTGCCAAGACGGTGTCTTCAACACCTTGGTATACCGTAAAAGGGTTATGGGTGTAGATGTACCCGACACCCTTTGTAGAGCTTGCCGACAGGCGCCAGAGACGCTTATGCATCTCTTGTCGGCGTGTAAGACGTACGCTGGGACGGCTTACGTCCATCGGCACAACGCGGCTCTACGAGTGCTCTACTATCATTTGAGGCACTCTTACGGTATCGATGAGACACCGGTGCTGCCATACGCTCCAGGGGATATAGAGTCCGTTGTGGAGAACGAGAGATGCCGGATTTACTGGAACTACTCGTTCCCCACGCTCGAGCTTGTACAGGCAAACAAGCCCGACATAGTCCTTCTCGACCACCAACAGAAGACGATGTTCGTTATTGAGTTTTCGGCGCCTGCCGAGGTGAACATCGTCTCTAAGGAGGAGGAAAAGCGGACCAAATATCAGGAGTTGCTCGGACAACTTCGCAGGCTCTGGCCAGACTACACTGTAAGTCTGCTGGTTATGGTCATTGGATCCCTAGGTGGAATGAGGAATACGCTGCTCTCTGCACTGCGCAAAATACCGGTGTGCCGTGCGGCGGCGCACATCTTAGCCGCCAGAATGCAGAAGGCAGTCATCCTTGGGTCCCTTCGTCTACTTAGGGCGCACGATTCGCGGACCCAGTGATTGCTCACCTCACGGTGTGAGGAGTAGTCATTGGGTAATGGAACAGCAGCTCGGTGTGTCGGAGCCCGAGCTGCACTTTTTTGTTTTTCACATAACAATTCTTAACAAACGTCAGTAACCTAGAGGACATCCATACCGTTATATACGCTGCAGCAGCAACAACACTCACAGTAAACGGCCAAAAACTTCCGAAACGGTCTAAAGACCACACAAGCAACAGGCCTAAACCTAAATGGCAAATACGAATCGAAAATAAAATTTCCACAATCAGAAAGGATTTGGCACACCTCGCACAATACACTAACAACAACAACCGTTCAAAACGCATCCAGACAACAATAGATATACTCAAATCCAAGTCACCTCAAAAATCGATACCTGAAATAGCTGATACACTGAAACAGAAACTTGCAGTTTACGCAGCTCGACTACGCAGATACAATGAATCCAACGAGAGAAAGAACGCTAATAATCTTTTCCAAAAAAGTGAAAAGCAGTTCTACCAGAAAATAACTGCAAACAACCAGGAAGCAACCATAGAACCACCAAGTAGACAAGACTTAACTGAGTTTTGGAGTAGTTTATGGTCAGAGCCCAAAACGCATAATCAAGACGCTCCATGGATGAGACAAGAAGAGGAGAAACACCAACATATAATGGAACAGGGTGACGTTATTCTTACACCAGAGGAAATAGCGGAAACAATAAAACATACTCACAATTGGAAGTGCCCAGGCGTGGATAATATACAAAATTTTTGGTACAAGCAATTCAGTTCAACATACGAAGTGCTCACAGACCAAATCAATAGAGCCATACTACAACCTAATAGGCTTCCTAAATTCCTCACACAAGGAATAACGTATATTAAACCTAAAAACACAGATACCAAGAACCCTGCCAATTACCGTCCAATCACTTGTCTCCCCACCCTGTACAAGATCATCACTGCAACAATATGTAGAAGGATTGAACAACACCTAACACAAAACAACATCCTCACTGAAGAACAAAAAGGATGTAGAAAACAAAGTCAAGGCTGCAAGGAACAGCTTATAATTGACAGTGTGATCATGGAGCAGACTAGAAAAGAACACAGGAACCTTCACACTTGTTTTATAGATTATAAAAAAGCCTTTGACTCTGTACCCCACAGCTGGCTAAAGAAAACTTTACAAATATATAAAATCAACTCAGGACTTCGTCAGTTTCTTACAAGAATCATGGAAACATGGCGCACCAACATACACCTCAAAACTCAGCACGGCCATATCCAAACGGATGAACTACACATAAGACGCGGTATCTTCCAGGGAGACTCTCTCAGTTCACTGTGGTTCTGCCTCTGTTTAAATCCGCTCTCCAATGCACTCAACAACACAAACTGTGGTTTCAACATTAGACACGAGAAAGTTAATCAACATAAAATCAATCATCTCCTCTACATGGATGATATAAAACTATATGCAGCAACCGAAGTACAACTGAGAGAATTGCTCAGGATAACGGAAGTTTGCACGTCAGACGTAAGGATGGAATTCGGAATGAGTAAGTGCAAGGTGCTCCACATCAACAAAGGTCAGTGGAAGAGCCATCAAGAACGGGAAACTTTAACTGGCCAAACACTGGACAACATGGACAAGGGCGAAACATACAAGTACCTGGGGTTCAATCAAAGTGTTAAGATAGACCACTCACAAGTCAAAGAACAACTAATACAAGAGTTTAGAGACCGCCTTATTAAGCTACTAAAAACAAAACTAAATTCCAGAAATCTTACAAAAGCCATTAACACATTCGCGATACCGGTCATCACATACTCCTTCGGCATCATCAAGTGGTCGCACACTGACATAGAAAACATCCAAATCCTCATAAGGACAGAACTCACGAGGCACAGAATGTCACATCCGAACGCATGCAAAGAAAGGCTTACCATAGATAGAAAACAAGGGGGCAGAGGAATTATAGATATACAGTCACTCCGCACAAAACAAATAAAAACACTCAGACAGTTCTTTCAGAGCAAACAAACGAATTTGCATAGAGCAATAGTCAAAGCAGACAAGAACTATACACCACTCACCCTCTCCAGTCCAAACCACGCAGCAGACACACAAAATCCCATAGAATTACAACAAGAAAAAATAAACACATGGTCGCAGAAAGCACTTCACGGCAAACATAGATACCGAATTACACAAGATCACATAAATGAAAAACAGTCATACACTTGGCTGCAGGATGGCCAGCTCTTTCCAGAAACGGAGGGTTTTATGCTTGCTATTCAGGACCAAGTAATTGCAACGAGGAACTACAAAAAGTACATAATTAAAGATCCATCCGTGACCAACGATAATTGCAGAAAATGCCACCAACAGAAGGAAACAATAGATCATATAACAAGTGCATGCAAAACCCTCGCTGGAACCGAGTACACGGCCAGACATAACTCTGCAGCCAAAATCATACACCAAGCCCTAGCCACAAATAACAAACTAATCGAAAACACAGCTCCATATTATAATTATACACCGACCTCAGTACTTGACAACAATCAATACAAACTATACTGGGACGTCGAAATACACACAGACAAAACTATCCCAGCCAATAGACCAGATATAGTTTTTCAGTCGAAGGCAGACAAAGTTACCTATTTAATAGATATTGCTATCCCTAATGATACGAATGTTCAAACCGCCTACGCTGGGAAGATATCTAAATACACAGACCTTGCCATAGAAGTAAAACGACTCTGGAAACAAAACAAAGTTGTTATTGTACCCCTAATTATGTCGGTCTCAGGCCTTACACCTAACACATTCACACCACACCTGCACCAGCTAGGCCTGGACGAAAAGCTACACAAAATATTCCAAAAGTCTGTAATTCTTAAGACCTGTAATATAGTACGATCCTTCTTAAACCCCGATCAGTAATAGTTTAGGTGTTGACTTGGCACGACCCGTCAGCATCTGTTGCTACCGCAGTCATGCGAGAGAAGCTTGAAAAAAACTTGATAATAATAATAACCCCCATCAGGTGCTAGAACGTTGACGCTCGTTTGGGGGCTTAGAAAGTGACCTTTTGATGGTCAAGCTATGTCGGTTGATGGTTCATCGGAGGCTTTGATACCACCCGGAGTTGTCATGCCGGCAGGGCTCGAGATTAAAAGGTCATTTCAACCAAGGCTAGCACACTCAGCAAGCTGTGGGCTTGGTAGTTTTACATACCCCACCAAGCACAAAGCTCCTTCCCCCAAGCTATCCTGGCCTCGGTCAGATAGGGATGTGGCGAATCCGGGGAGAAATGCCACAGAGGGCTGAGCGCCGGTCCTTCTGTCACACACCGTTATTGCGCCCCACACTTCAACGACCTCCGCAAGGCGTGGCTGGGGAACGTTGTGAGGGATACGCAACCGGGGGGCTTGCCTTAACCGGCCGGCCCGTGAGGAGAAAGCCTCAACAAAACCCGACAGTAAAGTCGCAAATCCTCCGGAGCACCTTGGGCCAACTTCGGAGTAAATATAAGTCCCCTCTCTCCTGGAATGGGCGTCACCCGGGAGAGCGATATTTAGATCGTCCCTACTCGTGGGAACGCGATGGATAAAGTTAGTTTTTCAAACAACCAACGACGGCCTAGGGTACGTCGATTAAACTCACCTGAACCCCAAAGCCAAACACAACAACCAATAGCACACAATCCAACTGCGGATGTTTTGCCGGTACAGCCGGCAACCACCAAAGCTGGTAAACCAAGACAGCGCTTACAGTGGACTACTGAGATGAACAAATCTGTAATGCACTGTTACTATACCGCCACAAGACTTGAAACCATCTCTACAGGCTACAGACATGAGCTGTATAGGCTGTTTACAGCACAATACCCACACCTCTCAACACGTGTAACCGAACAAAGACTTATTGATCAAAAACGAGTCATAACAAAAAACAACCGTCTTACCCCACAAGAACTACAAGCTATAAAGAGCCTTGTATCCAACGAAATAAATACTGTCACACCAAATGATTCGTTAGCCGATGAATCGATCACAGAAAGACAAAATAATCATACCGGAAGTAACCAGACTCCAAACACAGATACAACCAATAACACCAGCATACACTTAGATGTGGAGTCAGAACATGAGCACATACCAGATACACCAGACCAAACATCCATTAACTTACCTTCCACAGCCACACAAAGCCAAAACGTTACGCCACCACCTTGTATCACACAATCTACAGAACAAGTGATGAACACACAATATAACAAATGGTGTGGCACAAATCCTACACTACGAGATCCCTTGCCTAGACTGATTTTTAAAAACAACACTCGACAAATATTACAGACAGTAAATTCCAACATAATACCACAATTCTTAACAAAGGACAGTAACCTAGAAGACATCCATACTGTTATATATGCTGCTGCAGCAACCACCCTCATAGTTAACGGCCAAAAACTTCCAAAACGATCGAAAGACCACACAAGCAAAAGATCTAAACCTAAATGGCAAATTAGAATCGAAAATAAAATTAGCACAATCAGAAAAGATCTCGCACACGTCAGTCAATATATCCACAAGAACAACCTCTCGAAACGCATCCAAACAACAATAAGTAGACTCAAATCTAGATCACCACAACAAACAATATCCGAAATATACGATACGCTGAAACAGAAACTTGCAGTCTACGCAGCTAGACTCCGCAGATATAATGAGTCCAACGACAGAAAGGATACTAACAACCTTTTTCAGAAAAGTGAGAGGCAGTTCTACCAAAAGATCACATCAAATAATCAGATAACAATAGAACCTCCAAGTAGAAAAGAGCTAACCGACTTCTGGGGAAGCTTATGGTCAGAGCCCAAAACCCATAATGAAAACGCTCCATGGATTAGACAAGAAGAGGAAAAACAACAACACATACCGGAACAGGGAGACGTAATTCTTACACCACAGGAAATAGCCGAAACAATAAAACACACCCACAATTGGAAGTGCCCGGGCGTAGACAACGTGCAAAATTTCTGGTACAAACAATTCAGTGCAACATATGAAATGCTCACAGACCAAATCAATAAAGCCATACTCCAACCCAACAGGCTACCCAAATTCCTCACACAAGGAGTAACATATATAAAACCAAAAAACGCAGACACCAAGAACCCTGCCAATTACCGTCCGATCACTTGTCTCCCCACCTTGTACAAGATCATCACCGCAACAATAGGCAAAAGGATTGAACAGCACCTTACTCAAAACAACATCCTGACCGAAGAACAGAAAGGATGTAGAAAACAAAGCCAAGGTTGCAAAGAACAACTAATAATTGATAGTGTGATCATGGAGCAAACTAGAAAAGAACACAGGAACCTCCATACCTGTTTCATCGATTATAAAAAAGCTTTTGACTCTGTACCCCATAGCTGGCTAACGAAAACTCTTCAAATATATAAAATTAATCCAACCCTTCGTCAGTTCCTTACAAGAATCATGGAGACATGGAGAACCAACATACATCTTAAAACTCAGGACGGTCATATCCAAACGGAGGAGCTATACATAAGACGCGGTATCTTCCAGGGTGATTCACTCAGTTCACTGTGGTTCTGCCTTTGTTTAAATCCACTCTCCAACGCACTTAACAACACAAATTATGGTTTCAACATCAGACACCAGAAAGTTAATCAACACAGAATCAGTCATCTTCTCTACATGGATGATATAAAACTGTACGCAGCCACTGAAGTGCAACTGAAGGAATTACTCAAAATAACAGAAGTTTGTACGTCAGACGTCCGGATGGAATTCGGAATGAGCAAATGCAAGGTGCTCCACATCCATAAGGGCCAATGGAAGAACCATTCCGAACAGGAAATATTAACTGGCGAGACTCTGGATAACATGGAGAAGGACGAAACGTACAAGTACCTAGGCTTCAATCAGAACATTAAGATTGACCACTCAGAGGTTAAGGCTCAACTAACACAAGAGTTTAGAGACCGTCTCATTACACTTCTGAAAACAAAATTGAACTCCAAAAATCTTACGAAAGCAATTAACACATTTGCGATACCGGTTCTCACATACTCCTTTGGTATCATCAAGTGGTCGCACACTGATATTGAAAACATCAACATACTCATACGAACGGAACTCACAAAGCACAGAATGTCTCATCCGAAAGCGTGCAAGGAAAGGCTTACGATAGACAGGAAACATGGGGGCAGAGGAATTATAGACATACAGTCACTTCACACAAGACAAATAAAAACACTCAGAGACTTTTTCCAAAGCAAAGAGACAAACTTACATAGATCAATAGTAAAAGCAGACAAAAACTATACTCCACTCATCCTATCCCGCCCAGATCACCCAGCGGACGCACACAATCACATAGAATTACAACAAGAAAAAATAAACACCTGGTCACAAAAAGCACTTCATGGCAAGCACAGATACCGCGTTACACAAGACCACATTAATGAAAGACAATCATACACCTGGCTGCAGGATGGCCAACTGTTTCCAGAAACCGAGGGTTTTATGCTTGCTATCCAGGACCAAGTGATTGCGACAAGGAACTACATGAAATACATAATTAAAGATACATCCATAACCGACGACAATTGCAGAAAGTGCCACCAACAAAAAGAAACAATAGACCACATAACAAGCGCATGCAAAACTCTAGCTGGAACCGAGTACACAGCTAGACATAACTCTGCAGCCAAAGTCATTCACCAAGCACTAGCCACAACAAACAAGCTAATAGAAAACACAGATCCATATTACAATTACACACCGACATCAGTACTCGAAAACAATGAATATAAACTATACTGGGACGTTGAAATACATACCGATAAGACTATCCCGGCAAATCGGCCAGATATAGTGTTCCAGTCGAAGGCAGACAAAGTTACCTATTTGATAGATATTGCTATTCCCAACGATACGAATATCCAAAACGCCTACGCTGGGAAGATATCTAAATACACGGACCTTGTTATAGAAATAAAACGACTCTGGAAGCAAAACAAAGTTACCATTGTCCCCCTAATTATGTCTGTCTCAGGCCTCACACCAAACACATTTACACCACACCTACAACAGTTAGGCCTAGACGAAAGGTTACACAAAATATTTCAGAAGTCTGTAATCCTGAAAACCTGCAATATAGTTCGATCTTTCCTAAATTCCGATCCGTAATAGTTCAGGTGCTGACTTGGCACAGCCCGTCAACACCCGTTGCTACCGCAGTCATGCGAGAGAAACTTGGAAAATCAAAATAATAATAATAATAATAATAACGTGACACTGTCTTGACAGGATACGGATGCTAATCGCTGCTAAGCGATCGTTGGTGGCGCGGGCGAGAGGTCTGGAACAGAACAGAATGTTCTACGAAAGACCTTCTCGCCTTTTCCAACAGCCGCCTCCAGCCATAGAGCAGCCGCCAACTGCTGATCGCGTGGAGGCCTACTGGAGGGACATTTACGAACAGCCCAAACCTCTCTCAGCAGACACTCCGGCCTTGGCGCAGTTCGAGTCCGTTTGTAGGAGGACTCCTAACTTGAATGTACTGCGTCACCCGATAAACACGGAAGAAATTCTTGACGCCTTACGAGGCGCAAAGAATTTCGCAGCTCCTGGCCCGGATGGCATAAACACCTACTGGTGGAAAAAATTCCCCAGTTGCCACCGGCATTTAGCTAGAGTTTTTAACTCGTGGCTAAATCAGGAGCAGCCAATTCCGGCTTGGTTTGTCGAGGGTCGAACCGTGCTTCTCCCGAAGACCGGAGATTTGTCTGATCCCAAAAACTACAGGCCAATAACATGTCTGAACGCGTGTTACAAGCTCTTCACCAGAATCTTGTACATGCGTATCCTTCAAGCTGTGAATCCTGTATTTCTCGACGTGTATGAACAGAGAGGGTCAAAGAAAGGAGTAGCTGGCTGCAAGGAGAACCTGTTGATTGACCGATGTGTCACGCAGGACTCTGTGCAGTACAAGCGAAACCTTTCTATGGCCTGGATTGACTATCGCAAGGCATTCGACAGCGCGTCTCATGAGCTCATTGTGCGGCTGTTGGAATGCCTTTCGGTGGATAATCAGATAGTGGGGTGCATCAAACAACTGATGCCACTCTGGAAGACCCGGTTCACCATAACATCAGGTGAAACTCGGGTTCAGACAGAGTTGGTGTCATTGAAAAGAGGTGTCTTCCAAGGAGACCCCTTGAGTCCCTTGCTCTTTTGCATCTCACTTTTGCCTCTGTCCATAGCGCTGAGAAATACTAAAGGATACAGCTGTGGCACCCCCAATAACCGGAGGCACAAGGTCACCCATCTGTTTTATATGGATGACCTAAAACTTTATGCCTCCGGCCAACGCGAACTACAACAATCGCTGAGGGTGGTGCAGGAGTACAGTCATGCTATCGGAATGGAGTTCGGGACAGACAAATGTGCATTGGTTCATCTCAAGAAAGGACGAAGCGGAGATAGTGGAGATGAGGAACAGCTCGTTGATGGGAGCATCTTGCGACAACTGCATGCCGGAGATACTTATACCTACCTTGGAGTGGCGCAGCGTCATGTCCAAGAGGCAACATTGGTTAAAGAGTGTCTCCGCCGCAAGTATTTGCACCGACTCCGGCAGATCTGGTCGTCAGAACTGTCCGGCAAGAACAAAGTCGCTGCCACAAACATGCTTGCGGTCCCATTGTTATTATACACCTTTGGTGCTATACACTGGAAAGTGAACGAGCTGAAGGAAATCGACACGAAGACCCGCAAAAGGATGAATATGGAGAGAAGCCTGCATCCTAAGTCCTCTGTCCCGCGAATATACCTCCCGCGACACCTGGGAGGGCGTGGACTATTGAGTTTGGAGCGTCTGCACAACAGAGTAGTACTGGCCACTGCCTGCTACGTAACGAACAGCACCGATCCCCTGATCCGCTTCGTGCGAGAGCACGAGAATGCGGGAAAAGGAGCCTTTCTTTTTAGCGCAGCGAAACGAGCAGCCGAGGAGCTCAGCCTCACGCTCGACTTCAAGCGGAGGTGTCAGCAGTCCATTACGGAACTTGCTCCCGCAGAATTAAAAGCCCACATTAAAACTGCCGAAGTCGACTTCCTCTTAAGACTTCATAAAGATAAGCCAATGCATGGAATCTTCTACAAACATCTAGAAGAGCATGGCTTGTCTGAGCAGTTGACCTTCTCTTTCCTAAGGTCTAGTGGGTTGAAGTCGGAGACTGAGGGCTTTATAATGGCTTGCCAAGACGGTGTCTTCAACACCTTGGTATACCGTAAAAGGGTTATGGGTGTAGATGTACCCGACACCCATTGTAGAGCTTGCCGACAGGCGCCAGAGACGCTTATGCATCTCTTGTCGGCGTGTAAGACGTACGCTGGGACGGCTTACGTCCATCGGCACAACGCGGCTCTACGAGTGCTCTACTATCATTTAAGGCACTCATACGGTATCGATGAGACACCGGTGCTGCCATACGCTCCAGGGGATATAGAGTCCGTTGTGGAGAACGAGAGATGCCGGACTTACTGGAACTACTCGTTCCCCACGCTCGAGCTTGTACAGGCAAACAAGCCCGACATAGTCCTTCTCGACCACCAACAGAAGACGATGTTCGTTATTGAGTTTTCGGCGCCTGCCGAAGTGAACATCGTCTCCAAGGAGGAGGAAAAGCGGACCAAATATCAGGAGTTGCTCGGACAACTTCGCAGGCTCTGGCCAGACTACACTGTAAGTCTGCTGGTTATGGTCATTGGATCCCTAGGTGGAATGAGGAATACGCTGCTCTCTGCACTGCGCAAAATACCGGTGTGCCGTGCGGCGGCGCACATCTTAGCCGCCAGAATGCAGAAGGCAGTCATCCTTGGGTCCCTTCGTCTACTTAGGGCGCACGATTCGCGGACCCAGTGATTGCTCACCTCACGGTGTGAGGAGTAGTCATTGGGTAATGGAACAGCAGCCCGGTGTGTCGGAGCCCGGGCTGCACTTTTTTGTTTTAAACATAATAATGATTTATTGCCATTTCAGTATAATATATCTAACTACTTAACAATTTCAACAGTTGTACCTAATAACCAACTAAAATAAGTTTTTATAATCTAACAGTGTAAGTTTATATTACAGTAAAGTAAAAGAAATATTCAAACTAAAAGGTTTTTTTCGGCACACCTTATGAACAGATTTAAAGCATATATATTTTTTGGATTTTTTGTAATTTTTGTTTTTTTTTTGTTTTTATGTTTTGATTTTTTTTTCTCTTTTTTCAAATATATCTTTGTCTGTTTTTTTTATTTTATTTTTTAATTGACATTAATATGATTAGTCGGCATAATCAATCAGTAATTGATTTATCAGTCTGTGCTTAATGCGAAATGGCACATCGCAAGCATAATGTTGTCCAATATTTTCAGTAATGTTTAGTTTTTTAACTTTATCATTGAAAAACTTTTCAGTGTTTTTAAATATAATATGACCAATTGGGGTGACGTTTAATAAGCTATGTAGTTCCCTATTGCTAATTTGATGACTTTTTTTATTAGCTATTATTCTAAGGCAGGTATTTTCGGCTACAGCTAAATTTCGGTAGAGATAATCGGCTGCACTACTCCAAACTGGCGCTGCATATAACAGTATACTTCGCACGTATGCTTTATACAGTTGCAATTTTAATTTTTGGTTAAGTGGGGAATGCACATAAATATAGGGGTATATATAGCGCCTTGCGGCAGCGGCCTTTCTTCTAAGCTGGATTATATGTTCTCTAAAGATCAGTTTTTTATCAAGATGTATGCCTAAATATTTAATCACAGGTTTTTCCTGAATAGTTTCCCCATTCATTTTCACTATGTTTAAACTCGCCTCTCGAACCTTATGACTGAAGTTAATGAGTGCAGTTTTATCACTATTGATTTTAATTTTCCATTTATTGTAGTATTCGACTAATAGTTCTGTTTGTTTAATCTCTGATTTGCTATATGTGTCCGCCTTGAGCTAGCCATGATCGCAGTGTCGTCTGCAAACATGGCTAGGTCAGTGAAATCAGTTTTTGGGGTATCATTAACGAAAAGTATGAAAAGTACAGGTGATAGCACACTACCTTGTGGAACTCCGGCAGGAATACTTTTAACATCAGACAGTTTATCATTTACTGCTACTTTGAAGTTACGACAGGATAGAAATTCTGTTATTAGCTTAACCAAATATAAAGGAACATTTTGAAGTATGAGTTTGTAGATAAGGCCTTTATGCCATACGGTGTCGAATGCTTTTTCTACATCTATGGTAAGCATGGAGGTAGTATGCTTTATGTTATAATTAATTTTTATTTTATCTACCACTCTCGCTAATTGAAGTTCAGTATTTCTATTCTGTCGGAAGCCAAATTGTTCATCAATAATAATATTATTTTCGTGATTATGAGTTTTCAACCTTTGTAGCAAAATTACTTCAAAAATCTTCCCAATTGCAGGTAGTAAACTAATAGGCCTGTAGTTATTAGCGATTCCTTTATCTTTTCCAGGTTTGGGAAACGGTAGCACTATAGCTTGTTTCCAAATATCTGGAAAGTGCATAAGTCGCAGACAAGCGTTAAAAATATAATAAAGTTGCACTATTGCTTTCTGTGGTAGCTTTTTTAAAACTTTATTTTGAATTCCGTCATATCCAGGTGCTTTGAGAGGTTTAGAGTTTCTAATAATTTTGAATATTTCCTTAGGTGATGTGAAATTTTCAACAGGAGTAATAACTGTAGCATTTTCTAGTTGTAGTAGAGCAGCATCTACGACCGCTTGAGTTGCCTCATTAGACAAATGTTCAGTCATGCAATGACTCTCATAAATTTTGTCTGCGATGATATTACTTTTACGAATGCTGCTATGGGCTACAGTATTGCCATTTACTAATGGCGGTATAGAAAGCGAACCCCCATTTTTACGCGCTTTACTTTGCCTCCAAACATTTTCTTTTCTCTGTTGTACTTTTCTAATTTTATTTTTCCATTTTTCCTCATAAAAACTGTTTAATGTCGCGGACACCATGCTACTTAAATTATCTAAGTCTACTCTATTACTATTATCTGGAAATCTTTGGAATCTTCTTCTTGCTCTATTCCTGTCCCTAATTAGGTTTACTATATGCTCAGGAAGTTGATATTTACGTTGAGCTAAGTTTGGAATGTATAAGTCCACTGCAATTTTGATTAAGTCTGTCAGTCGTTGAATTTCTGAATCAATTTTTTGTATTGAGTCAATGTTTCTGTTGATAGTTATGTTGCGGTTGAGATGCCTTCTAAAGTTAAGCCAGTCTGCTTGTTCGTAGTCCTTAAATATTCTATGTGGTTTTATATTCACATTTGCTTCATTTATTTTGACAACTATAGGTCTATGATCTGAATTTAAGTCATTAATAGCATCTATGGTACTAACAACTACATCTTTAGCTACCGCAAAATCGATAGTAGATTTTGATAATCCATTTGAGCTATACCTTGTTGCTGAATCTGGTGCACATAAAATGTAATTATTATCGTCGCATATTTGCTCAAGTCTGAGTCCATTTAAATTGTTTTGATTATTATTCCAAAGTATATTTTTGGCATTCCAGTCCCCAATTGCAATGGACTTATTGCATTTTTCCATTATACTGGTAATAGTAAGCTCATTTATCAAATTCTCTGGTTTATTGTAAATATTTATTATGGCTATATGATTTCCAAGATAGATTCCTAAAACCTCCAGATCACCTAAATCATTAAAGCTAATCTCATCTGCTTCTAATTCTTTCTTATAATAAATAGCTAGACCTCCACAAGCGTTTCTCCTAAGGTTTTGTCTATTTTTGAATAATAGATGATATCCAGCCAAGGCCGGTGGTTTGTTATCATTCTTGTATTTTGTTTCCTGTAGTAACACAATATCATAGTCAAATAAAGATATTTGCGATCTTCACTCGTTAAATTTGTTCTTTAAGGAATTACAATTCCAGCTTAAAATAGTTAAAGACTATTTAGTATTGAAGGGCATACTTCTGTAGAACATTCAGTTTATCGATCTCATTTTGACAACCAGCAAGATCGGATTTTAATTCTCTAACAATTTTGATCATTCTATCAATGTTGCAAATATTATTAAGTTCTTTTAACTCATTCAGTAGAATGTTAAAATTTGTAAGGTTTGAACTAGTGTCCATGTTATTGTTGTTAAGATTACTTATAGTAGGGTTTTGTTTGCTATTTGTGATTTGACTAAAGGTTTTAGTAGGTGTAACATAACTTGAATTTGGTATTATTCTGGGATTTTTTATCACAGCATTTGAATTATTAGGTTGGTTAGATTTTTGCGTATTTTTAAACATGTTCCTTGATTCTAAATAGTTTAGCAGAGCTGGACATTTGGAATAATTTGCTGTGTGGCCACCACTACAATTGCAACAATATACACTAAATCCGATTTTTTGTGTTTCCTTACAATCTTTAGTAACATGCGACTTGCCGCATTTAACACAGCGTGGTATATTATTACAATTGTTAGAACCGTGGCCAAACCTTTGGCATTTAAAACATTGAGAATAATTGTGCTTCTTGCTAAACTTTTGCCATTGCACTTTAACATTAGATACTGCGTCAAGTTTGGTCATTTCTTTTACATTTACATTGTGAGGTACAGTTAATAAATAAGAATGGGACATAGCTGTCTTGCCTTTCAAGGGAATACAATCTTGAACATTTACGTCTAAGTTCTTCGATATTTCTTCTTTCATATCTTCAAGATCCATGTTTGGGGCCGCCTTCAAGACAATTTTTTTCACTTTGTCATGATGGCTGGTATAACTATGATATGGAGTATTGCTTAAGGAAAACTCGTTCTTTAATATTTTATATTTGTCATCATCTGGCAGCATTACTTTGACGTTGTTTCGGCTAAATTTGATGGTGAAATTGTCTGATTTAATGACTGACCTAATTTTATCAGTGAAAGATTTATAGTCTTCAATATGACCCGTTACAACTATGGGTGGAATCCTAATTCTCTTCTTTGAAACAGTCTTGCTGGTGGAATTTTGAGTACATAAAACGTCATCCGTAGTTTCACTACTTGTCAAAACTCCGAATTTGTTCGTGACTTGAATTGTATTGGTATCAGAACTATTAGGTATAGCTGCTCTTACCGCCTTTCGTTTCTTCGGTCTAATAAAACCATCAGAACTTTGGTCTGGATCCGGGATAGATAGTATAGCTTGCCCTTCCTCCATCATTACTTCGGCATTCCAGTCGATTCTAGCATCGCCTGATATAACAATAGGCTCTATGTGACTTAGATTTTCGCGGGATGGCCCGCAAGCATTATTTTCATTGATATTTTTAGAGAAATATTCAAGCGACATTGCAATTTGACAGTGTCAACATGACACACTACCATCATTTTATTTCGGCGCATCCCATTATAAAGGAATCCAAAGATAGAATCTAATTCAAGCCCATCCCTACAAAGTGAATTAGTAATCTATACTCTGTTACCCGATACTTTAAACTGTCAGCCGCGTCAACAGCAAACAGCTGTTCGGTTAGTGATAACTAAAAATACCCAAGATTGAGTCTTTGACGTACCAATTTTAAGCTTTGGAGGAATAAAGGGCTGTACTGAGTGAGAGTACTGTTAATGACGAGTAATTGTCACTTGGTGACGTTTTCATCTATGCTCTGAGTTCTATGTTTAATTTACATTTTCTCAGAAAATCTGGCGTTTCTATCAGTATATCAGTATAGCTGGTCTGAATGATGATGATTATGCTTTAAATGAGGTAAGAATGAAGATAAAATCATTTTTAGCTTAACCATACACAAGCACTGAGTTCCTAACATTTTTTTACAGCAATGGGAGAAAAATATAACGTTGAAGGGCAACGCAGCGGCTATACAAATAGTAAAAAGTGTATGGAGCTATTTCAGAAAGTTTACACAGGTTCGGTTTCCTGAATTAGAACTGAACATTACTGAGGTGCCAAATAATTGGTGGTTTAATTAGAAACATTTTGATAAAAAAGTATAAGCATTTCATTACACAAATCAATAAAATAATCTATTTCTTTTAACCAACCATTTTTGCTGTGAATTTCTGGATATTGAAGCAATTTTTTGTTTACAAAAATAGTCATTCCTTTTTGCCAATGAAAGATTCAGTGAGAATATTACTAATACGGTACTGATCGCAGGGCTGCCAATCAACACCGCTAGTAAAAAATTAAATTTGAGATACACTTCTTCGTCAGCTGATACTTAGCAAATAGACGTCAAGCCAGTTTAAAGTATTATATCAGGTAACAGAGTTTAGCCTAACTTTTATTCATTTGACTTTTGCACTTTTGTGTGTGACTGTGTTTTGTGGTTATAATGATCAATGTCAAAATGTTAGGTTAGCAGTGGCTATCGATATCGAATATCAATATTTTCCATCCCATCACTATAGGATATCACTGACGTCAGAGGTTGTTTGCGCGGCATTATCCGGCATTTGAAATAATTTTTGGAATATCTCTCACAGCCGATTCCAAAAAAGCAAACAAGTGATTTTGTCATGTTTACTAGGCTCTAAGGAACGCGTAAACGACGTAATATTTTTTTCTGCAAATACCCTATTGTTCTCTTCAAAAATATGTTAATTCCGTACTGTATCAGATGGCCATAGAGTACCCTTAAAATGGTAGCGTCATTTTCATCAGCCTAAAAGATATGGTCTGCATTAAAATGTAGATTCTTAAAACTGCTATATTTCATTAATCTATGATATTTAAACTTCTGCAATAATTTGCAAAATTTCAGTTTCTGTATTTCTCTATAATTTTTTTTAGAAGTTTCTTTTGAACGGCAATACTATGTAACAATTGTATTTTACAATATCATGTTAAAAAAAAGTTCCCGTAGAGGATTAAGATAATTATTGATATACAGGGTGAGTTTTTAGTACCGGCTCGGTCGATAACTCCACTACGATAGAAGATAGCGAAAAAAGTTGTATATAAAAGTTGTAACCACGGATATGCTTCTTGCTCAGAAAATATTTAGATTTATACAGGGTGATCCATAACTACGTGGTAATGCAAACATGGATTTTTTAAATGAGACACGCTATATATTATTCCATATTCAGATTCTACTAATTATTTCCGTTCTTCCAATATAGGGCATTGTTACATTATACAGGGTGTTTTAAAAGTTATGACCATTTTTATATCCAAATCGTAGTCAAATGAACGTACTGTTTATCAAAAAGTAATGAATCAAAAATTATTTTTTTCACATGAGAAGATGTAAAATATCCTCTAGTTTTAAAATCGGCTCTAAAAAAAGCCCGAGACGCAAATTCGTATACAGGATGACTGTGTCGTTTCATATTTCATAGCCTACCTGATACATCTGCTTGATAATTATGCATAACGTCTATAAAATTGTTTCTTCAGCACACTTGACCTATATATTATCTCGTTAGTTCAGTGTTTTGTCTTGATCAAGTATTGTTATCGCCTTATATTTTAGTTGTTTGTTAAGCAAAAACAAAATTTGGTAGTATTTTCTCAAAATAAATAAATTTTATTAAATAATTAGGAGGTATATTTAAAATTTGTAGAAAAATCGAAATATCTCAGAAACTGATGAATGCAGCCATCACAAGTGCTATACAAAGATGAAAGAGCATATTAAAAGCAATTCTTTGGTATAATAAAATATTGGGGGTTGCATTTAAAACAAGAGAGAAAATCTAGATTTTGCATTCTACATCACCCTGTATACAAATATGCGTCGCGGACTTTTTTATAGCGTATTTTAAAACTAAAGGATATTTCTAAACTTCTCATGTAAAAAAATAATTTTTGATTCATTACTTTTTGATATACAGTACGTTCATTTGACCGTGATTTGGATACAAAAATGGTCATAACTTTTGAAATACCCTGTATAATGTAACAATATGCTATATTGAAATAACGGAAATCGTTAGTAGAATTTGAATATGGAATAATATATAGGGTGTCTCATTCAAAAAAATGCATGTTTGCATCACCACGTAGTTACGGATCACCCTGTATAAATCAAAATATTTTCTGAGCAAGGAGCATATCCGTGGCTACAATTTTTATATACAATTTTTTTCGCTATCTTCTACAGTAGTGGAGTTATCGACCGAGCCGGTACTAAAAACTCACCCTGTATATTCAAATGAACAATCATTTTTTGACGGCATTATTTTTTTAATAGTACTTTTGAGTGCTAGATAATGTTTTGGAACTGAAGCCGTACTTTTTCAAATCACCCCATGGACCACGGAGTATGGAACTGATGACGTACAAAATCAAATGACCAAATTTACCCTGGAAATTGTCGGGAAATAAAAAAAAATCCGACTTTGTGGCGCACCATTTTTTTACGGCACTGCGCGTTTTCTTCTATCTATCGATGGTAAGAATGCCGTACAAAAATATATGACCAAAATATACTCACTCTACCTGTACTTTTGAATTCTCACCTGCCCTCAGTTGGACAGCTTACAAGTGACGGCATAGTGCTGAATCTTATTATTATATGTCGTTCTAGATAGGTCACCTGGTGGTTCCAATGACCCATCATTTTTTTGACACGGGCCTGTAGTCCATATGGGATCGCCAATAATAGATTATTTTGCTGTATTTTTTTATTTCAAAATATTTTAAAAATCCGTAAAAACATTTTCAGGACAACTTTTCGACGTTTTGGTTCTGAGATAATATAATAATAATAATAATGTGTTTATTAACAAAAAATTCACAGGCTTTCGGTACAACTAAATATGTAAATATCAATGATAAACACAGAAATACTCACTGAAGTAGCATTGTCAGTTACTTGTGTGTGAAACTATTTTAAAATTGTCATTTCCAGTATTTCTTCCTAGTTTTAAATAATGTTGTCTAATCGGTTCATATCAAGTCCAGGTAATTATTATTGACTATTTCTATTTCAAAAACTTCCAATCAGGTTATCACTTGTTCACTGCTGGTCACTGCTAAATATTATTTATTAAATCATTTAACAGTTTTCTTCCGCTATGCAGTTTTTTATTTCGAATTTAAATTTGTTGATTGATATTGACCTGTCCTTGAGCTTTACAGGTAATAAATTAAAAATCTTAGGAGCCCTAGAGTCTTGTTGCTTCGAGGGATCTTGCAATTTTCTCTGTTGCGTGTTTGATGACTGACTGTTCAATATTCTCCAATTTAATTTTTCCTTTATAAACATAAAACAGTAGAGTCAAGCAATAGAGCTGTCTTATATCACAAATTGATGTTTCAGAATATAATAGGTTTGTTGAGTAAATTATTTTTTATCGTATATTGTTCTTATAATCCATTTTTGTAAAATCCCATTGTTGTAGGTTACTCCACCCCAGCCAATAATTCCATAAGAGAACTGGGATTGAACAAGTGCTGTATGAAGTGTCTTTAGATATCTTCAACTTCTTGTTTTCTTATGACAGACATGTTGTAAGAAGTAACTTTTTTCCCTTTTAAAATGATATATAACACTTTATGAACATACTTTATTTTTAAGAGGAGATATAACAACAAGGATAGCAAAAAACAATATATAAACCTAATTTACATGCGCAGCGTTGGCTCAGATGAATCCTTTCACGCGAAAATAAACCTGCCAGTATGAACGTCAAGAGAAAAACTGAAAATAGGTCTATACCTAGTATAGTATACGCGTATGAATTGGGTTTGTGTTTTATTTGTTAACCTTGCTGTCATACTACCTTATTCCGCTGTTAATTGGCCTTAATTTTTAAGATCTATTCACATTGATCTTTCTTACATACTATTTTTGCTTGTTGAGTTTTTTTTACGGTCAGCCTGCCGCAAACGCAGCTGTAGAAGCGCTGCAAAAGGATAAGTGTCGGTGCACGTTAGATTTGGCACGCTGCAGGTTGTAGCTGTCGGGAAACAAATTATCCGGTAGCTCATTCCACAGCATCGAAGGAATGCTGGAGGAGACTGGATCGGGGAGTAGGGACCTCGACCTGGCGAGGATGAGCTCGCAGAACCCCTCTAGTGTACCTTCATTCCCCCCGCTTCGATGTTCCAGGCTGTGGTGGTCCTTTGTGAGGTTTGGCGTACCGATTAATCTAATTGTTCTCTTCTGGATAGTGCCCAGAAGCTTTATAGAGTGCTTCGGAGTGCATCCCCACACATGGGAGCAATACCCCAGTGATGGTCGGATCTGTGCCTTGTAGAGCAGCAGTAGTTGGTCTGGTGTGTACAGCTTCCTACAGCGCAACAAAACTCCAAGCTTCTGGGATGCCGTTTTAGCAATACTGATGACGTGGTCGTGCCAGGACATGTTATTGTTGATGTTGATCTCCAAAAACGTGACTCGATTATGGGGTGACCCTCCTGGTAAGCCAACGTGAGACTTCTTTGTAAGTGTTGTTGCCAGAGTTTTCTGTGCGTTGAACCTGTACTTTATTTTCCAATCTCCACTCGACAATTATTTTGATATCTACGTTGATCTGTGAAGCATGCTGCTGTCTGTGTCCTGGGATGATAATGGCTTGCCTGGTTCCATGCACGATATTAATGCACTGTCGTCTGTGAAGTTGTAGATTGGATTGGATGTTATTTCCAGCAGCTTGTTGTTGTACAGCAGAAACAGTGTAGGGGATAGGACAGATTCCAGAGGAACACCGGCGTTTATTGAATATACGTCTCATGAACTGCCCTCGAGTACAACAGAGATCGGTCGTTCAAAACGATAGTCAGGTGGTAGTCCATAAGCAGCTAGCTTGACCAGAAGTCCCTCATGCCAGACTCTGTCGAAGGCTTTCGATATGTCAAGTGCAACAACACGGGATTCGCCATGATTTTCTATTGCTCTGTTCCACAAGTGAGTGCCGTAGGCGCGAAGGTCACCCGTAGACCTGTGATTGCGGAAGCCATACTGGCGATCATTTATGATGTTATCGTTGTCCAGTTATTTCAGGAGCTGTGTGTTAATGACAGTCTCCATAACCTTAGACATCATGCTGAGAACAGCCACAGATCTATAATTGGTGGGATCAGTTTTCTTGTCTTAGGGATGAGTTGCACGCAGCCAATCTTTCATGAAACGGGAAACACGCCTCACTGATATGATAGTTTGAGGAGCTTGCAAAGAATAGGTTCAAGCTTAGCGGCACAGCGTTTAAGGACAATGACTGGAATTTGGTCAGGACCAGTAGCTCTCCTCATGTTTAGTTTTTGAAGGATGCTCTTTTACATATCGATGTCGAAATTTGAGCTCTGCCATTCTCGAATTCACATTTATGGTGATGGTTGGAAGTCTGCAGTAGAATTGGCTGCGAAAAGCTTCCCTAAGATGTCTGCTTTTTCTTTAGGAGTAGAAGCGATGTACTTATCCTCTCTGGTCAAGGGCGGTATCGATGAATAGGAAAAGTTCTAACTAACAGCCTTAGGTATACACCAGAATGTCCTGGACGAACTAGGACATGAGAGGAGCTTGTTCTTAACTTTTTGGCTGTGTTCCTCCTTGCTGCTGTCAATCACGCGTTTACAGTGATTTCTGGCGTCGATAAAATTGCGGTAGTTCTCAGTATTTGGATTTTTCCTCCATTCTTTGTAATGTTGGTTTTTAGAGGTAACTGCATCTCTACAACGGGGTGCAAACCTGCTCGCGTCCGCGGCCGAAAACGTAGGCGTTAAATCGCTGAAGGTAAGCCGCACAAGCACCCTGGATAGCGCTAAAGAGCAGGGCCTTTCCGTGCTGAATGACCAAGAGCGGGTATCCAACCCCGGTGGCGGACAGCACCACGGAGAGGTTGATGGGCAGCGTCTGACCCGGAGCGGGCGGCTGTCTGAGGACGACGACCTGGCTATGTACACGGAACCGACTATGGATCAAGAAACTGACTGCGACCTGGATCGGCTTGACGACGACACGGCTATGCACAGGACAAGAACCCAACTCAAGGTGTCAGGCGACCCGTGCCGAGGAGTGCGTGGCGGTAGGGGAGTACCGTCTCAAACGGAGCCTCTGAGATACCGGGCGACCTCTCAGAGTACGAAGCCTTACATCCGTGCAGGGGGCACCGCGGATGTGGACAGTATATTTCCCCTACACTCGGAACAGATATGGAGAGCATAGAAAACTTTTATCAGGGGGGGAAACCGGAAGGGGAGGGCATAGATCCTTTCAAGAGGAGGGACAGCCTCAAACGAACGCCGCCTGGACGGGGCCGAACTAAATCTCTATCAGACATTGATAGGAGGGAATCGGAGAGTGACAGCTCCGCAAAGAGGAAACGGGAGGAAGAGGACTCTTCAAAAAAGATGGTCCTAGACGAGTTAACCGATGTGATACAGAGGTTAGTTAATAAAGCCAAGGAATTGGAATCTCATATAAGAATAAACCAAAACACTAAGACCACTATAAAGCAGACTGGCTTGGACTGCCTGAGGCTGGCCACGAAAGTACAAGCGTTAAACAGGAGCCGACTGGAATCTGCAAGCAAGGTAGATGAAGGGTGCATCAAAATAACTAACTCTATTGGTGTACAGACTGATCCGGAAGCATTTGAAGGTCAAGGCAGAAGCATAGGTACCCAAGTGGACTTGAAACAGATTGTATCTGAAGAGGAGGAACTAGAGATAAGAGAGGCTCAAATAATCCGTGAAATCGTAGAAAAAGAAGAATCTTTTACGGCGCTTACGACAATAATAGACAAGAACTGGCCGGACAGGGCATACAGATCTACCAGAATGGAAGCTGGCTACCCACAGTCCACCTGGGAACTAGATGTGGTAGTAATAGTCGACCCAACAAAGTATAATAGAGGCGGGATAGTAAGAGAGATAATTGATAGGTACCCCGAAATTGAGCAGGTAATGAAGGAGAGTGATGAAGGCCAGGTGGACCACTTTGTGAAGACGACAAAGATAATATCAGATAAAAAGGGGAGCCTGGAAAGGTCGCAACATGTCTATGTCATCAATCAATGCGTGGATGCAGGAGGAGTGAACGACATTGAAAAGACTTTCGAATTAATCAGGGAATGCAGGTGCCAAATCCTAGGTTTCTCAAGTAAAAATTTCGTGATAGCTGCAACACAAGGCATGGACGCCATTTACCTGAGGAAGATCACGGAATTTCTACTAAACGGTACTGAACTGACAGCTGCAATTTTAACAGCATGCCCGACAAAAAAGGCAGTAATTCGGCAGGAACCAAAGGCACCCAGAGCTTCTTTAAAGAAATCTTCAAGGCCGCGAAATGACGCAAGTTATTGTTAAGGCAAACGGTCAGTCATATGCTGATCTCGTTAGAGGACTGAAGTCTAAGGTGAACATTGACAATGTCAATGTACAAGTGTCTAAGATGCGGGAAACAAAGAATGGCGACCTAATTGTGGAGATTAAAATGGAAATGTGGATGACCTCCAGAGAGCATAAAGACTAGCTGCCAGGACGCTCAGCTCATCAAAAAGGTAAACGAGACCGTTATACATGTAAGAGGGCTGGACCGCACCGCAACCGAAGAGGAATTATTAAAGGCAGTGAAAGGTGCTTTGGGCGAAAATATTAAAACGTGTAGAGTAACATCTCTGAGACCAGCCTCTGGGAAAAGCCAGAATGCCACACTCATTTTGGATTACTACTCGGCGAACAGATTAGTCAGAATGGGGAGCATACTAATAGGCTGGGTCTACGCCTCAGTGGAGGTAAGGAGCAGAGTACCGGATAAATGCCTCAGATGCTGGCAAAAAGGACATGTCACGCATGAATGCAAAGGCCCAAATAGAGAGGACCTTTGCTATAAGTGCGCTCAGCCAGGTCATAAACGGGTAGGATGTCCAAATGATGCTTTCTGCCCCATATGTAACATACCAGGTCATACAGCCGGAGACAGGAGGTGCAGGCAAAGGCCCGCCAGCAGTAATCAGTAAGCCTATATAATGAGATTTCTCCAGCTTAACCTCAATAGGTCCAGGGCCGCCCATGATATGGCTTGGGCCACAGCGATGAAGAGGGGCGTTCATCTTATACTTGCAAGTGAACCTAATCGGCAGATAAGTAGTAAGCCAGGGTGGTATACTGATCAAAAAGGAGTTGTGGCTGTATACTTCCCAAATAGGAACCTTCAGGTAGAAGCTGTTAAGCCTGGCATCGGATACGTGGTAGTGAAAATAAGGATTTGTCACGTTTTCTGTTGCTACTGTTCCCCCAACATAACTCTGGAGGAATACGAACAATATCTGAGCACCCTTTGGCGAGAAGTTATAGTAACGCGGGGGGAAGTTATCGTCCTTGGAGACCTCAACGCCAAGGCACCAGATTGGGGTTCTGGAATCACTGACCATCGGGGGAGTATACTGTGCGATTGGTTGGCGAGACTCGATATGGTTGTCCATAATGACGGAGTAACGCCAACATTTCAGAGAAACAACTCTCAGTCATTTCTAGATGTTACGTTCAGTACTCAAGGTTTGGCCAGAAGGATATCTAACTGGAAAGTCCTTGAGGAAGAATCGTTAAGCGACCATCGCTATATATATTTTGAGTTGGAGGACGCAATAACATTAAACAAGCCTATGAGTGATAGACGGGGAAAAAGCATAGATAGGCAGAAGTTCAGAGAAACATTACTGCTGCTATTAGAGCATAAGGAGCTAAATGATATATCTCCTGAATCAACAGTAGAGACCTTGAAGCAGGCCTATTCAAAAAGTTCAGCGGGCACTATAATTGGCACCAGCAGAGCTCCTTACTGGTGGACTAGTGAAATTGAAACCAAGAGATCAGACTGTTTGGCGGCTAGGCGTAAAGTTAAGCGACTGAGGCAAGCAGCAGGTCCTATTAGCGAAGTCACAATCAACGCCCAAGGTAATTATAACATAAAGAAGAAAGATCTGAGGAAAGCCATTAAACAAAGTAAACGTCAGCATTGGATGCAACTGTGCAACAAATTGGAGGAAGACATCTGGGGCCAGGGCTATCGCATCGTCACTAAACATTTGACTAAGCTGAGGCCACCCTTTAGCCTTACTGCAGAAAAGCAAAAAGAGATTATTTCCGATCTCTTCGTTAACAGACATGAGGACTTAACCAGAGCTGAGGAGCCAGCTGAAGCCGAGCCATTCACACTAGATGAACTGAAAAACGCCGGAAACAAAATTAAGGCAGGAAAAGCACCTGGTCCCGATGGTTTACCGCCTGAAGCAATTCAAGAATGTATTGATACGGCACCTGGATTTCTGCTGAATACACTAAATAGCCTTTTACAGCAGCAGGTCTTCCCGGAGTGTTGGAAAACGGCACGCGTCCTACTAATCCATAAATCTGGACAGCCAGAAGGGATAAGTTCTGAGTATAGGCCTATTTGTCTCTTAGATATATTAGGCAAGCTGTACGAGATAAAGGGTGTTTTTTTAAGAGGCGGAGAACTTTAAATTGGCATCACTGTTTTCTGGGACAGCCGATCTGACAGTTCTGGGTTGATTTGAGGTTAGGTTGGTTCGGCAATTCATCATGAATAGACTCACACCGGAGCAACGTTTGCAAATTGTACAAATTTATTTTGAAAAACACGGTTCGGTCCGAGAAACACATCGGGCATTACGTGCGTACTATGGTGCACATAATCGTCCATTAGAGCGATTAATTCGCGAAACTATGGATCGTTTTCGCAGGACATTCACTCTTAATGATAATACGCATCCTGTAAGATGTCGTACAGTACGCACACAACAAGCGATCGCTGCTGTTCATCGTAGTGTTGAAGATGATCCAAATGTTTCAATTCGTCATCGTGCCCAGGAATTAAACTTGTGTTCGTCCACTCTATAGATAATTTTGCGTAAAGATCTTGGTTTACGTGCTTATAAGATCCAACTTGTGCAGGAATTGAAACCAGATGATCATCGTTTGCACCGTACATTTGGTGAATGGGCAGAAAGAAACATTGCGTCTGATCCCCAGTTCCATTTGAAAATTTTGTTTAGTGATGAAGCACACTTTTGGTTGAATGGATTCGTCAACACACAGAATTGTCGCATTTGGAGTGATGATAATCCAAGAACCATAGTCAAAAGACCTTTATATCCAGAGAAAATCACAGTTTGGTGCGCTTTACGGGCTGGTGGCATCATTGGTCCATACGTTTTCAAAAATGATGAGGGTCAGAACGTTACAGTCAACGGTGAGCGGTACAGACACATGATTACTAACTTTCTCGTGCCTCAACTGGAAAGCATTGATGTTGCAAACATATGGTTTCAGCAGGACGGCGCCACATGCCACACAGCGCGCGAGACAATGAATTTACTCCAAGAAACATTTGACGAACGATTGATTTCACGAAATGGATCTGTTAACTGGCCACCTCGTTCATGCGATCTGACGCCGTTAGATTATGTTCTTTGGGGATATGTGAAGTCGCATGTCTACGCCGATAAACCAGGAACAATTGAGCACTTGGAAACCAACATTCGTCGCGTTATTGCCGGAATACAGCCTGATTTACTGCGAAGAGTATGTGAACACTGGACATCCAGATTACGTCATGTACGCGCCAGCCGTGGCGGCCACATGCCCGAAATTATATTTAAACATTAATGTCATAAAATTATCTTTCAAATAAAGCCAATTTCATATATATCAAAAACATTTTTCTGTGTTTTATTTCAATTTAAAGTTCTCCGCCTCTAAAAAAATCACTTATTACTAATAAGAACAAGGTTGGAAGATGAGCTTGAAAAGGGAACAGGACAATTCGGTTTCCGGGCAGGAAGATCGACGATACAGGCCATTGAATTGGTAATGAAGCGCGCAACTTCTTCAGCTGACAAATGGTGTGCCCTAGTGACGCTCGACGTGAAGAATGCTTTTAACTCTGCATCGTGGGAAGTGATCATGCGAGAGTTAAACCATAGGATGGTGCCCAACTACCTCATGAATCTAATTGGAGACTACTTTCGTCAGCGAAAGATCACGGCTGCTAGGAGCAAGATGCGGGTGTCGGCTGGGGTGCCGCAAGGATCGGCTTTAGGACCCCTGCTTTGGAACATACTATATGACGGGGTACTTAGACTAACGTTGGCATATAATACCACGGCTATTGCTTTTGCAGATGATCTGGCAGTAGTATTAACTGCAAACGATAGGTATACCCGAATGAATAGGATGAATAGCTCCCTGAAGAAAATTGACACGTGTATGGAGGCAAACCGCTTACAGCTTGCGCCCCAGAAGACTGAAGCAGTCGTTCTTAAGGGGTCTAGGAAAACTAGGAACGAAGTACGATTTATAATTAAGAACATAGAAATCGTACCAAGCAAGGCGGTTAAGTACCTTGGGATTACCATCGATAATGAGAAGACATTTGGGGAGCATTTAAAAAGGGTAGTTAAGAAAGCTGAAACCAGAGCAGCGGTTCTTGCTCGGCTGATGCCTAACATAGGGGGACCTAGTAGTCGGAAGCGAGAACTACTTTGCGGTGTGGTACAGTCGACCGTGTTATATGGAGCCTCTGTGTGGAGCATCGCACTAAAGAGAAAGCGTTATCGGGACTTACTCGACAAAGCCCAGAGAAAACCTCTGTTGAGAATTCAAAGTGCCTACTGCACCGTGTCTACTAGAGCCCTACAGGTGGTTGCGGCAGTTCCCCCACTTTATCTGTTGGAGGAGGCAAGGGCTAAACTGCATAAGACAGGTGGACAAATAACGGCAGCGATAAGAACAGAAGCCAGAAAATAGACACTGGAAACCTGGCAGGCAGTGTGGGAAGAGACAACAAAAACGGCCCAATGGACCAAGAGGCTTATACCCCGGATCCAGGAGTGGGTCGGCTGTAAACATCGGGTGGCGGAATACTTTCTTACACAGGCTCTAACGGGACATGGTCCTTTCAGATCATACCGGAAAAGATTCGGACACATTCAAGACGACGTTTGCACGTCCTGCCAACAAATTGATACCCCAGAGCACGTACTTTTTGAGTGTAGAAGATGGGAGGAGGAGCGGCAGAATGCAGCAAGATTGATTGGAGCTAGAATTACGCCAGACACCATGGTTCGATTAATGATCCAAGGGAAACAAGAATGGGAGATAATACACGATATGCTGAAAAGCATACTATGTGTCAAAGAACGGGAAGAGACAGCAACATCGTGAGGTAATGTCCCGAACTCCTAATCTCCACATCAGTGGAGGAGGGGAGATGTAGGGCAAGCAGACGAAATTCAAGTAGAGAGAAGACCATAGACGAAGACCGCAGAAAAGACAGCCCCTAACGTGATGTTATGTCTGCACGACGGTTCCGGGGAAGGGGTGTTTCGCAGGACCCACTCGTTCCGGGCTGCGGCCCGGCGACGGTCCATGAAAAAAAAACTGCATCTCTACAACGCTGATTAAACCATGGCTTGTTTTTGGAGGGACGCTTGGCGACATGAGGAACACAGGCTTCCATGCCGGATATTAATACCTCTGTTATTTCTTGGACGCAACTGATAGATCTTGTGACTTGAAGCATGCGTCGTTCCAGGGAAGGACTGGTAGTATTCTCTTAGGTCGTCCCACTTTGCTGATCCGTAACGGCAAACCCGGCCAGGCTTTGTATGGTGGGAATCTGGAGAATGCATCCTGCATAGCGTTGAGACGGTGTTATGGCCAGAAGATCCTAGTGGATCTTGGTTACTTTCACTGTGTAAATTGTTGGAGCAGTTGTGAGATATAGGTCCAGAAGACTAGCAAAACCTCTGTGGCGGCTGGGGATCCTTGTTGGTTCTTTAACTATCTGCTCCAAGCCACAGCTAATAGCGAAGGCTTCAGCTTCACTTCCCTCGTCGTCCGTTTTGTTTGAATGTTTGAGCCAGTATGAGTTGCGAACGTTGAAGTCACCCAGGAAGACTATCTCTGAATTGGCGTGTCCTGACTGCAGCGCGTCCACCGTGGCTGAATGCTTCTCGAAGAGTTCTTTGCAGTTGTTACTACTTGGACGTCTATAAGTGCAGCATTTTAATTCGAAATGATTTTGGAAGGATATTTTAAGCCTTGTGATGTCAAATCCTTCCGGTTCGAGCTCTTCTTATCGATGACAAGGAAGTCCAGGTTTAACGTACACGCACACGCCATACCTACGGCTAAATATAAGTCTTATCCGGGATATATGAAGCAGATATCTATTGTTGGAGAGCCGAATTGTGTTTCTGTAAGAGCCAGAATTTGTGGTTGCTCTGCCTGAAGGTGTTGATGGACAGAGTTTATGTTGGTGGCAAGACCTCGTATATTTGTGAAGTCGGCTCTGAACAAGTTTTTCTGGCCTTCGGGCCTGTCGTCAGTGCAAAGTTGCTGGAAAGACGGCTTCTGTTATTAGCCTGACGAGGGGTGGCAGCACAATTCTTTAAACAAGCTTCGCTTAATGTTCTCCCCGGACCACCTGGCACCCGGAGATCCGAAAGACCAGGTATTTTACCTCTTTTGATCCTGGAAGAGCCATTGAGCATTTTTTACTTCAAATTAGTTTAATTTGCCACTTAGTAACCGGGGACATCAGTCTTGTCGATATACTCCTAGAGAACGGCTCGCTGTTTCTTATCGCGGTAGTAGAAAAAGTGTCGACCGTTTCTTGCAGAAATTATTTTGTGTTTATTTATCCCAAGGATAATAAAACCAGGAAGTTAATAAAATATACAATGGACAATAGTGATCCCCCCGATATCGGGAGAACGACATGATGGTGGATACCAGGAACACCGGCTGGGATGCCCGTGCCCTAGAAATAAATAAAAACTATGGGCCTACGGACCCATCAGAATCAGGAGTTGACCTCTCTTTTCAGACGGCTCCAGGTGACTGTGCAAGAGATAAAACTATTTCATTTACAAAAGGCACATATGTATTCTGACAATGTTTAAATCTATATAGAAAAAAGAAACTCGCAAAATATCGGTCGCCTACACCCAATGGCCTTCGGTCACATTTTGCATAAGGAGTTGCGGATACAAAATATCTTAGGTATTACTAGAATAGGTCATCATCATAGTCACAATGTCTTAACAGACATGTTGTGAACTCGTACAATGCATTAAGTCGGAGCTAGATTATTGCCGACACGAACATTATCAATAGTTTTGAGAACTGTAGCTCGCTATCGTTCGCGATTTACTGTCCGTTCAGTGGCGCTCTTGATACTCATATCCAGCAACTGTTTCGTCGTATCCAACCAGCGTGTAGGAGAACGGCCACGGCGCCAGCCACTCGGAGCTTGACCCTAAACTACAAGTTTCTCCATATGATCGCTTCTGTGTTTATGTCCGAAGAATGTCAGCGTTCTTGTCGACACAATGGAGAATAGTCTCTTCGGATTACCGAGCTCATCCAGCATGGAAATGTTAGTTCGATGGGCGGTATAAGGAACTCTCAGCATTCTCCTCCACGTCCATATTTCAAAAGCATCTATGCGAGCTCAATCTGCCTTTTTAACAGTCCAAGTTTCCGAGGCATACAAAAATATGGAGAACACGAGAGACCGAACCAGCGAAATTTTGGTAGCTTTAGTGATGTTATGGTTACGCCATATTTTAGTAAGCTTTGCCATGGCCATACGTGCCTGTTGAATGCGCCGTCGAATCTCATTTTCACAGATACCCGAATTGTCGATCAAAGAACCGAGGTATACAAAACTTTGAACTACTTCACAAAAGCGTACCGACTTTACTGCTCGATGATTATTGTGCTCTCTATCTACGATCATAACCTGGGTCTTGTTGTAGTTAATCCCAAGATCATACGCTGCACTGTGTTGTTCTAAGATGTTTAATAGAGCTACTAGTTCTTCCTGAGAAGCAGCAATAAGGGCTGTATCGTCAGCAAATCTTAGGTTGGATATTTTGCTTCCGCCAATAGTTATACCGCCATTCCAGTTGTCCAATACCTGTCTCACAAATTCAGAGTAAATGTTAAATAACGTCGGAGATAATACACATCCCTGACGAACTCCTTTTCTGGTTGCAGTTTGACCAGACAGGTTACCATCAATTCTTACATGAGCTGAATTAGACTCGTAGAGTTGCTGTATGAGAGACACTAGGTGATGAGGAACTCCCATAGAGATGAGGATTTCCCACATTTTAGGCTACTTTACGTTATCAAACACCGAATAGTCCACAAAGCAGATAAAAACAGGAAAATAATGCTCTCTGGCTTAGTCTGGCTGAGTCAATAATTTGTCTTAAGTTTAAGATCTGTTCACGCGTACCGCGTCCTTTCACGAAACCTGCCTGCGCCTGAGAAATTTGCCAGCCAACAACACTCTCCAAACGAGATTGTAAAATATATAGTAGAATCTTGCTTGCATGAGAGATTAACGAAAGTAGGCGATAATTGTCTGGATTTGTTGGAGATCCCTTTTTATGAAGTGGAACAAAAATTGATGTGCACCATTCATCTGGCCAAACACCGCAGGACCAGACACTCTTACAAATATTATGTAAAAGAGAGATGCTGTCATCACCCAAGCATTTTAACGTTTCGGCAGAAATAGCATCAATGCCTGTAGCTTTATTAGTTTTTAACTTGTTGAGGGCATGTTCCACTTCAGACAAAAGAATATCCGGTTCATGTTCACAATCCAATGAGAGGGCCTGAACGCCACCCTTATGGTACAGATTTTCGCGATAATTTCGCCATACCTCAATAACCTCATGCAAGTTGGTAATTAGATGTCCCTCAGAATTTTTAACAGCACAAAATTTGGATTCAAAATCCCGACTGAGGCATTTGACCTTAAAAAACATCTCTTTCGGATGGTTAGTATTGGCATGCATCTCTATTTGCGCTGCTGCACAATTGCTGTAGAGAAGTTATTATCTTTTCGGCATAATCTTTGAATCTCGCGTGAGAGCTGTCTATATGCGTTTTGCTCTGTATATGAATCCAGACCTGAAATCTTAAGGCTTCTACGTGCCTCAATAACGGTCAGTGTGTAGCTACTAATCCATTTTTGTTTTGGTAGAGTGCTACTTTTTGGTTGGCTTATATGGGCAGCATGTAGAAGCACATTTTTGAATGATAACCACATATCATTTGAACTTGACATATCTGTTATAGAGGCATCCCGAAAAAGCTCTGAACATTTTGACCAAAAAGAAGCAGGGTCAGCGATCTCCATCCGTACTATCCGCTTAGAACTTGAACATACCTTCAGTTTTAAGTGAAGTTCGCATAGAAGTAATTGATGGTCTGAGCCGCAGTCAGAACCTGGTAGAGTCTTACAAAGGCTAATAGATGACATCCACAGTGTACGAACTAAAATGTAATCAATTTGATTACGAAATCGTCCGTCGGGAGAGGTCCAAGTATACAAGCGCCGCGGATGTTGTGAAAACATAGTGTTGGCAATTGAGAAATTATGGTCAATACAGAATTGAAGCAGACGTTGACCCCTTTCATTTCTGACATCAAGACCGAATTTAGCAATATGTGCCCTAAGATGTTCATCATCTATGGTTTGACCAACCTTTGAGTTAAAATCGCCCAAAATAAGGACCATTTCCCGATTCGAAACAGATTTAAGTGCAGATTCAAGATCGTTATAAAAAGATTCGATCGTTTCCTCATCCGAATTTGACGTAGGTGCATAGATACAGGACATAAATTTAATTTCGACAATCCAAAAATATTAACTCGTAAATGTAACCAACACAAAAGAAATATAAAGGAAATAATTCATATTAAGAATGACCCAAATTCAATAAATTTCAGAACATATAAATCAATTAAGCGATATATATATATATATATATATATATATATATAATAATTTAATAAAGTAGGGTTTCTGCATCTTGGAAAAATCTAACAAGCCATATTTATGTATACTTAGATAGATACAAAAGCTTTCACCCCTATTGTTCCATCAACCTTTTCCCACCACTTTAAGAACATCTGTGTATTTTACAATATCCTAAAAACGCCGTACCGGTCATTCAGCTCTCTCAACCCGTAGAGGCTGTTTCACAAACAAAACAATTTTATAGAAATGTAACCGACATCTGAAATTAACGTAAGTAGGTTTGTTAGTATTATTTTCCTTGTCTCAGTAAATTTAATTCTTTTATATTCATTTTCAATAAACGGAAATAAAATCACTAAGTTTATGTTTAAAAGTTTTATATATACATTTATAGTTTTATTTCTACTTTATACCATACAATTTATAATTATTTTATTTAATTATTGTTTTTCTTTTTGCGGCTTTTTTTGTATTTTCATTCTTATTTTTATTATATACCGATCATTTTCTATTCGTCTATAGACACCTGAAGATGGATTAGATTAAAATAAACCGAAACGTAATGAAGGAAAATTATAGTTTCAATCGTTGACCGAAAACCATAAAAAACAACCATAATCTATAGTCGCGGTCACTAGAAAAATAAACATTAAGGATCTTTCATTCAATGCTAATAAGACTGAGGTATTGAGATTCCATAATTATCAAAATAAAATTGACACATTTAAATTTGAGGTATCCAGAGATTGTTTTTATAGCTGTGCTGAAACTAAATTTTTTGGCGTGTACCTTCTAGCCTATAGCGATATGCTTAAAATATATTATTCACAAGTAGGATCTAGACTACGTTATGGAATTTGCGTGTGAGGCAGTTCACCAGCTGTAAGAAATGCTTTGATAGCACAAAAAAAGTATATTCAATTTGGCACATGATACCTCTTGTAAACAGCTGTTTTTAGAGTATAAATTGCTAACACTGGCAGGTTTGTACATACTGGAGGTATGTGTGTACATTTTTCAAAACAAGACCAAATTTAACAAAAATGCTGATTTCCGCTCATACAATACTCGAATAAAAAATAAAATACATGTACCAGCGGCCATTTACAAAGTGTGCCAGTATTCTCCCGATTTCTTAGGGATAAAAATCTATAATAACTTGCCAAATACTATCCAAACAAGTGTAACCGTGAACCAGTTTTAAAAAAGATTGAAACAATTTTTGTACGAACACTGTTTTTATTCATTGGAATAAGGACATTAAATAAGGCTGTGATATTTTCAATTTATTGCATTTGTATGTCTGTTACTATTATCGTAATACTTGTTTTTTTTTTGACAATTCCAATACATGTAGTGTCATGTCCTTTTAGTAATAAAAGATTTGATTTGATCTGATTTGATTAAATAAGAGTGCATACGTTCTGGATGTTACTTTTGATAGTTAATATATTCTAGAGGCACGTAGGCAATTTCTCAATTCTCCTAAATACCCTCAATGGAAAAAATAATTTTTAAAGCTCGTTTTTCACACAGTACTCAATTATTGGGCAGGTTATGAAAACTGTCAATTTTTCAAAGCCTGCTTGATAAATCTGCTTAATAATTATGCATCACGTCTACAAAATTGTTTCCTCAGCATACTTGACTTTATTGTCTCGATGATTCAGGGTTTTGACTTCATCAAATACTATTATGACCTTATAATTTAGTTGCTCATTAAATAAAAAACAAATTCGATAGTACTTTCTCAAAATAAATAAATTTCAGTACACAAATAGAAGGTACATTTTAAATGTACAGAAAAATCGAAATATCGCGGAAACTGATGGATGTAGGTACATCAAGTGCTTTATAAATATGAAAGAGCATATTAAAAGCAATTCTTTGGTATAATAAAATATTGGGGGTTATATTAAAAAAAAGAGAGAAAATTTAGATTTTGCATTCTACATCACCCTGTATATGAGTATGCGTAGTCGGCCGATTTTAAAACTAGAGGATATTTTTAATGTTTTCATGTTAAAAGAATTATGTTTGATCCATTACTTTTTGATATACAGTACGTATAATGTTACAATAACTTATATTGTAAGAAGAGGGATTATTAGTAGAATCTAAATATGGGATTATAGGGTGTTTCATTTAAAAAAATATATTTTTGCATCACCAGGTAGTTATAGATCACCGTGTATAAACAAAAATATTTTATGAGCAAGGAGCATACCCTTAGCTACAACTTTTATATACAACTTTTCTTGCTATGTTTTACAGTAGTGGAGTTATCGACCGATCCGACACTAAAAACTCACCCTGTATAACTACAACTTGGGAATGACCAATTTGATCGTGATGAAATTGTGTCATCGTATTACTACCGTGGAGGAAACGGTAACACTATGGTTGTTGGAACTCTTGTTAGTGGTGGAGGAGAAATCGACAAAAAAAGATATATTTCAAAATAGCTCAAACTTCGTTTGTAGATGTTTGATGTTTCAAAGGTCCCTGATCATTGTCTACTTTTTCGTGAAAATGGTGTAGGGATAGAGGAACTGCCAGTTCTTGTTTGCACCGATGATGTGTGACAAATACTGAGTCAAGACAATTGACGCCATTTTTCTGATTTACCGTATCTATTGCACCCTCTAGTGGCTAGTTGCGGAACTCGAAATTAATTTCCAGCGATTTATCTTAGCTGACTCACCTGATAACTTTTTTCAGTTCGAAGTTGTACGATTAACGGTAAGCGATGTATGCCGGTACACAGACATGGCCATATAGAATATGGAATGATTGATTTTTTATTACAGCATCACTACTATTCGAATAAATTTTCCTAAACGCGTTTGAAAACAAATAATACCCGTTCTACATCGATGATTTCTTCGCGAGTTTATTCATGGTTAATCCGTGGTCATCTTCAAGGTCAAAGTTATTGTGTTTTACATCTGTGAATAAAACCATGGATTTTGTGAGAGCATGCAGTGCTGCCAACACGGTTGCTGTCTCATATGGTTTGGTGATTTACGCACGATCTATTCAATTTGTATTTTTTATGTAATCGTGACAGTAAAACTCTCGATTTGATTGCGAAATACATGAAGAAATCCATGTACTTATTTGACGGCTCTCTTTTACACTTGTTGGATTTTACCACGAACTGAATCCATGAATAAAACCATGGATTTGTAGTTGATGTAAAACGGGTATAAGAAAGCTATGTATACTAACTCGGATTTGAGACTAGTACAGGACCTAGTCATGGCCCCTACAGTCCTCAACCGCTTCACAGGAGGTTTGCCTTGCTGTTTTGTCAACGTAGACGGTCTAAGTTTGATGGTGGTCTTGATTGGAGGCCTTGAGTTGTTACTACTGGCATCCTGGAGTGTATCTGCTATAATTGTGGTCGTCCAGGAACATGAGCGGTCTCCCCAAATAGGTTCAAAGTGCTTCAGTTTCCAAGGGTCCACCTAAAAATTGACTTGCTGGTTATCAATTCGAAGAAGGTATAATATACCTTACAAAACCCGTTTTGGAATTCAAAATGTCATCCTGTTTATTCCGTTTCAAGCAATGTAAACCATTAGTATTATTCAGTAAATAAGGAACAAATGCGTATAGGCTATCTGAGAACCACTAACGTCTAGGACGTCAATGCTGAGAAACGTGCTGATTGCGTTTAGGGAAGATGAGCGCTCTCGAGCTCTCAGGTAGCAGTCACTTAATGCTCCGCTACTTATTGAGCGGACGCCATTTTATGTAGCAGAATTATTTTACGCTCGATTTGGATAGCGACAATTCAGCGGACAAACATAACCTAAACTCATATGATTTTTATCTTGTCAATCGGCAGTAAGCGTCACCGACTTTACCGAAAAATGGAAATCCAAGCCTTCACTTTGTAATATAAGGACCGAAACATAGATTGCAAAAAAATCGGTATACAGAGGTATCACATTTTCAAAATAATTTACGTTTTTGGTCACCTCAATCCTATTTTCCAGGCCACCATGAAGCGGTAGGTAAAACATCATTAATAACAACGACGTCCTACTATTAACTGTTAATCTCTTTAACTGTTAATCTGGCGGTTGTTAATGAATGTATGTTGTCATGCCAAAATGTAATAGGTTAAGTGTGACACTTTAGACGTGGACCGTTCAGTATTCCGCTCTAACAGAGCGCTCTTGCAAAGCACTCAGTACCCTTAACCATTGATTAATAGCGTTTTCGATTTATTGCCCTATCACTGCTCTCATAGGAACTGAGTGTCAAAATATGTTCATCTTACATTTTAGTGCAAAACTAGTGTGGTTTTTTTATTTCGTCTTATCCGCTTAATTGCACTTGAGAGCAAATTATCGCCACGGACTCTCTGAGCTCGTGGAGATTTCAGTGCATTTTTGACGTCTATAAAATATTAATTACGAGTATAACCTATTTCACGTGTAAAATAAAATAATTTTTTGAATCAAGAACTGGGTAGTGATACAGTACAGGGGTAGTGTACATAGTAGTATGGATGCTAGGATAGGTTACGGAACGTACGGGAAGTGTAGTTGAAAGAACTGCGAGCATCGTCATCTCGGATGATGAAGAGATAGATTCATATCTAGTTAAATTGCAAACAACGGCTGCGTGTGTCCCAAAAATACGAAATGTTTGTTGAAGATGTTGTTCATAAACTGACGGAAGAAGAGATATAACAAGATATACATAAATATTTACAGATATAGAAAGATATTCATTTTTAGTGGGCAAACCCTAGGCTGGTGCAAAAGCCATATTGCACAAAATGCTGTTAGGTTTTATCTCGATAAATCAATAAATGATTGAACAAGGCGGATTCAAACTATCCAAAAACCGCCACAGAGCGAAATAGAGCTCTCGGGATGCAAAATGACATGAAACTGTCATCAGTTGGCTGACAGAACAGTTACTTCAATTGCACTGAAATTTGGTGTATGTTCGACTTACCAGTTCAGATTTATTACACTTCTGGGCACCAGACGAGTGTTCAATCCTGTAGTGCAATCGATGTTAAAATCAGTGCAGTAAGTCGAAAACACTATAGATAATTACAATGGAGTCAAAATTATAAGAAATTTAGATTAACCGATATTTTTAAATAGAGAACTTATAAATACCTAGTACATATGAATAAATATATAAATAACTGCAAGATTATTCGTATAGTGTGCAACTTTTCTAAAATCCCGAATAAATTTCATAAATGGATAGCACTCATTTGACTCTAGGCGTAGCGAATGAACGTCCTTAAGATGCGATACTGGTGAAGTCTGTGTGTGCACAGTACTCTTTTTTGAATGATTAGCTGCGTGTCGCGCATTAATCGGTTTACAGGTCTGTATATTTCTAGATGCTTAAATAAGTATTTTTGAGCGATTTCGCTTGCGAGTCCGTAGAAAGAAGTAGAAGAAAGGAGGACGCAGAACCATCGAGAGGCTTGTCACGACGACCGCTTTTTCAGTACTCCAAGGAATCAAACTGGACGTAACTTTCACCGATTCACTTCACAACACAATACAATTGGTTGCATTAGCAGAAAGATCGGGAGCCGCTACTTTTGCAGCCGCTGCACCTCAACAGTTGACGTTCTGGTGAAAAACGTTATTTGTGCGCTCTGAGATGTCACGATAAATAGTTTGTGTCGACTTTCAGTTTTCAGTGAAATGTCAAACTAGTGGTCACATTTGAGGTTAGGGTTGGCGTATTTATTAAAATTAAAAAAGATGTAAGATTGTATCAAAGTTCTGGACTGTGTGTGTGACTTTTTAAAAAAATATGACAGCATAACCTATAACACAAGTGTCATAATATGTAACACTCACAAGGTCAGAAGTAGCTTATTCCGCTCCGCTCCAAGTGAGCGTACTTTTGTGTCGCTACAAAAAATGGCGGCCGCTCGAGCGGTAGCTGCTAGGTAGCGCACGCGTTCAGCAGAAAATTTGGTAGCTGCTCCGCAACCTATATACACTTCATCGAACCATGAAGAGAATTCGAGACATTCAGATGACATTCTAGAACTCCCATCTGTCAGTCCCGAAAAATCGAGATGATTCGATGACGTTTACACATTAAAAAATCTAACCTAATATTTTTAAAGAAACGTCAACACCAATACAAATAAGCAATAACTATATACAGGATCTGACAATATATTCATAAACTGTTGAGAGGTTGATCATGCGAACGTGATAATTCTGAAGCCCTGTCTAGCTATCAGAAAGTGTAACTATAAAATGATATTATTCACCTTATTTCGTTCTTTGTCAGCTTCAAGTTTCAGTTTCTGCTGATTTTCCGGTGTGAATTCACCTTCGGCTAAGCGATCCTGCCATTCTAGACATGCCCTGGCAAAAAACTCATTGTTCAAGCCGGAATTGTTAATTTCTAATGAGGCGTTGTCACTGCTTATATTATACCTATCTACACTTGGCAAAAGTTGAACCTGCAAAAAGTTTAATGCGGTAAAATTTATACGATTGTGGTGTCATCTACAAATAAAAAATCAAATTTGACCATCTAACCTAAGCTGACGCATTTCATGATTTGTAATACCACCTTTTTGTAGTCGCTGATATATTTAGCTTTCAGTTCTGTATTGGAAGTAGGGTGATCTGCCAAGATATATAGATAGTGTATTTATTCCAGAAGACCTATATAGGTACTGGGCAGCACTTAAGCCCCATTGGACCCCTTATAGCCAGTGCGGCAATAAAGGTTCTAGACAAAAGTAAGATGTATTCAAACGTTTATTTACTTTACTACTGAATTGTCTATAAAAAGTCAGGCTCGTATTTTAACACGAGCGGAACTTCGACAACTATTTAATATCGTTCCTGAAACATATGAGAAGTAATATGTAGTGGAAACACGATGGCGTACCGCGTATAATACACGAATTGTGACTGAATATTTAGAGTCAATTTATGGTCCAAATAGCATAGCTAAACATTAACCTAGCAAGATTCGCGGTGTTGTCACATTTTTTTATGAACTGAATATTCCCGGTATTTCAAGCAGTTGCTGAAACGAATCTCGGTTTCTGTTCTTGTTTCAGCGCTCATCTGCTCATTCATTCACCCGTTCATATGAATATTCCCTAAGTTATTTATTTATTTAGCGTATGGCTACATGTAGTGCATGCAAAACCGGTCCCGGTTCTTGAATTTTCAGAACCGGTTCTAAATGCACGTTACCCGGTTCCGAACCGGTTCTAGGGTGCCTACTAAAAAACTGGATTAATTCAAATTGAAGTAACATTTATTTCAAAAAAATAATGAAAATAACATAACACAGTTTTTAGAAACATAAGTGTTAGGATCTTGAAATTAAACATAAAGAAACAAAATCGTTCTCGGAACATAAATGTTAAATCTATAACATAATCAACGAAAAGTGATCATCTTAGATCAGTCTCTCAGTGATCGTAAGTCTCAGCCTATATATATATTTAGTTTGCCTAAGATTTACCGGTGTGTTTACTTTTTCACCGACTTTTTCTTATCATCATAGAATGAACGTCAAACTTCGATCTGATAACGAAGTGCGGAGCTTATTACAGATAACCCCAGCCGATGAGAATCATCTCTCTGGCTCCACACTAGTGGGCATGCAATGCATTGAATGCGAACTGCAAACGCTCCGTCAGGCAATCCGCACACGTGTTAGTCACTACGGGCGCGCCAATCAGAACCCAGGGCTTATCTATGTAGTTACAAAACACGAGACTGGGCGCACGAAATTTAAATTTCTTGCGGCACCGTTATGGAACCGAAACCCGGGTCTCATATTTTTAAGAACCGGTTCTGTGGCCTCATTAAATACCCGGGTAAAACCGGGTATTTTGGAACCGGGTAGAACCAGGTGCATGCACTAGCTACATGGATTTATAATAAGTCATAAACAGTAAAATAAAATACAAACATTGAATTAAGGACAAACAAATTCAGATTTTAAAATTAAGACCATTTATCCAGTCCACTACAGAGTTCGAGGCTTCGCAGAAATATGCAGCATGCGGTAAGCGGGCATTCGGTGACAATATGTTGAACGGTCTGCCGGGGCTCTCCACAGTCACAGAACGGTGATTCGGATATCCCCCATTTGAAGAACGAGTCACGACAGATGCCATGTGACGTTCTGACTCGATGAAGGGTTTTCCATGCATGGCGAGGCCATTCCATTGCTGGCAGGGTTAAAGTGGGGTCGATAGCGGGTGGAGCTTGTACCTGCTTCTGGACCTCCCAATCTCTCCTCCAGTACTCATCAGCTTGGAAGCCATCCCGAAGATCCGCGTCAGCCAGATCATTATGCAGTGGAAGTTGGGAATTGGATAGTATGTTTTTGTATTCATTCGCCAGTTTATCCTGTCTGCGGATATGAGGAGTGATATGGCACAGAACGGGCAGTCAAGGCACGTGGGTAGTTTTTAGACAGACACTAATTATTCTCATTGTCTCGTTTAGTTTGGTGTCAATCACTTTTGCATGAGGGCTGTTCAACCAGACTGGGGCGCAATATTCATCAGTCGAATAAACAAGACTTAGGCGCGATTTTATCAACACTGGCATTTTAACAAAGGTTTTGACCAATCAGAGCAGCCCATTCAAATTTACTTCAGAAAGGTGAAAAAAGACATGCTTTATGTGTAATCGACCATTGTGAACTATCTAGTATCTTTTTAACTCTGATTTTCCATCCTACAGGGGTAAAAACTTACATTTTCCTGTTTAACAAAGAGTTTAGCAATTGCTAATCTCAACCAATCAGATTCCACAAAACCGATACTTTTGATCACTGGATCAAATGTACTGTTAATTTAATGATGATGTCAAGGAATTCAAATTACTGCATTATTTTGATAAAACAATAATTTACAATCGATAATAATTATAAATACTTCCAATATACCTTTGCATTATTGTGAAAAAGGGTAAAAATAACATTTTATTGCATTTCACAAAGCTATTATAGACACACACGATGCAAGCGTGCATTACTGGTTGCCTATCCTGCTTAACAGCAAAGCCTTGCGATCTGGCAAAAGTTAACGTATATCCTTATTTTTCCTAAACTAGAAACCTGTCGTATAGTCAGAAAGTGAATAAGGTGCTTTAAATAAGTGTGTTTCTGCGCTACCGTGCCTTTTACGCAGTGCCTACAATCTTTACATCCTCTGTGAATATTTCTATAAGAAGGTCTATTCCATAACAAACGAACGGCGCGCAGATAAAGTCGTACCCGCATATTATTGCAGTCAATTTTGATCAATTGATCAAATTGATTCTGAACAATTGTTCAGAAATGGAGTTATTTCATATTATATATTATTGAGCAAATTTTGGTAGCTAACCAACCTAGAATAAACATTACTAAAAAATGTATATATGCGTCTTAATAAACAAAGATATTGGGAAGGGGGGGGGGGGGGCGGAGTGCTCGAGGGGTGATCATTTGGGTACATTTTATCGAACGCATACATTTCAAAACTTCCCACCACGGATTTATCGAAAACCGCGACTAAAAGAAAAAACGCCGAGACACGTTAAAAGATTTGTCAAGGGGGACAACTTTTTAACAACAAAACTACTTAATTCTCTTGTACCCTCTCCCTCCCAGGATCATCCCCTCAAAATTTTTAAATGACAAGTAGTATCGTGTAATACCTTGTTTTTAAGGTATACCTGTTACCCTATACCTAAGCTTCGCCCCCAATGTTGTCTTTCTCGCTCTGGTCTCGGATACTACACAAGCTGGCGACTTCTGCAGTAGCCGAACGTAACAGCTGTGGTTCACAGAGTCAGTTCACCTAAATGCGACACAATCGGTCGGATCTACCGGGGTGCCTAAATAAGTAGCGTTTGTGTGTATATTGAGCGTTTTGCGCGTATCTGCGTATTTCACAAAAAAATGCCGGCGACATGTTCTGTATATGGCTGCAACAGCAAACAAGGAATGGGGAAAATCGTTTTTTCGATGTCCGAAAGAGGAAACTGGGTAATATAGTTTATCAACTTATACTGGCAGATTTGTCTCAATAAAATTTAAAAAATAAATATTGTTTCTAGATGTGAAAATTGGAAACGGGCATTAGGGTTCGTGGGTACCCATAAATAGAGATGTAAAAAAACAGTTTTTTTTATTGCTAGAAAAAATGCGTAAAAAAGCATGTTTTTTTAATGAAAAAAAAACATGTTTTATTTCATAAATTAGAAACTGTAAATAACACATGCGCATACCTATTCTTATTGATGCGCCGACGTTTGCTATTGGAGATACAGCGCTACTGACGCTACTGTGCACGTTCTGATAGGTTTCAACAAGTCAGATCCAGCCAGATCGGTCGAACGAAAAACGATATTTATCTTCTCAGTTTGTGCTGTTTATCCGTCGTGAACAGAATGTTTTGACAAGTTACGAAGATACGTTTAGAGTTAGAGTAGAGAATAGTTTAGAAAATTTTAGTTATATTTTATGTGCAGTGTGTTTAGGAGTTTACAATAAAAAGAGGGTAAGTAGCAAATCCATTATTGGATACATTATTTAGTAACATGCAAGTAATGAAATTTGAATTTTACAAAATTGAGCTTTTCCAACTGTTCTTATCATTCACGTGTACATACATGAAAACTATTTATTTTACACTTGTCCTAGATATAAATTAGAGGAAGTAGCGTGAAGTTTTTCTATGTTTGTTTGCTGATCTCTCCTAAATTCTATAAACAATTTTTGTGTTCTCAGGCTCATTTTATTAGAAGTTAAATAAGACCATAGTCATATTTCTTGTACAAAGGAACTTTGAAAGGGTGGGGATGAAAGAGGGCTTGATTGGTAAAAATAGAAAACAAAATACGGACTGGTGTAAAACATGGAGAGAGCTTAGAGAATGTTAATGTACCATGTACCTATGGTTTTTTATAATATTAAGGCAAGATAGAAGTCAGCAAAAGATTTAAAGAACTTCGCGTTTCAACGGCAAAAATGAGGTTACAATTTTCGATTTTGAACGCTCAGTTTTCAATATAACTGGAACTTTTTTCAGAGATGATAGAGAAATGTGACTTCTTTTTTGATATTCAAATCACAATTGTGTTAAAGAATTGTGGAATAGTCAAACGTGGGAATTCTCATTCGAAAATTTTTGACAGTATCCAATCAAAAATTGGAAGCCTTTTTCTATAATGTGAATTTGATTCTGGGTAGTGTCCAGCCTTGAGCATATGTTATTCATACAGGGTGGCCAATCGGGTGACGATAAAAATTTTTTTTTAGATAGCCCGTACCGAGACCTATCCAAAACACCCCCATGTATGTGTACCGATTATTGATAGTTTTCGAGTTATGATTTTTTTTCTGAAAACTTAGAGATTTTCCAGTTTTTCCGAGAAATCGTCAAAAACAAAAACAAGAATGCTTTTTGGCTTTTATTTTTTTCTGCAATTATACTCAGTATTAAGCCCATTTTAATATTCAATAAAGAGAACCTGTACATCCGAACAATAATTAAGTACATTTTGGGGCCAAAGTTTGAAATCTCTGTTTTTAGTCAGGAGACCAAAACCTTTAAAATAAGATTAAAAATACTTATGTCTGGTTCTGGAGCTTCAAACTAATCTTAAAAACTTTGCAATACATTGCACTTTCGAAATAATAATGAAAAAGTAGCACTAATGGGGACATTTTTCGGCGTACGTGAGTGTTAAAGGTAAAAAGGTGATAATTCACGAATTTCCAAAATTATTTAAAAAACTATTATTTTGCTTTGTTATGACAAATTAACGAAAAAAACTCGTAACAACTAATAAACCCGACAATCATTGATGTTTTGATGAGTTTTAATAAAAAAAACTAATACCCAAATTGTGGTTTTTGAAGTGTTTTTACTATGTACTATTAAACTTCTGCTAAATTAAGTTGTATGGAAAGTAAACAAAGGAAAGGAATAATAAACAATAATCTGACTTCTAATTTCATGGCAGAATTACCTGGGAAGCGATGTCGTAGCATACGCCATCCCTTTCTTTTAGAGTAGCTTTTGCGAGCCCATATCGGCGAAGCGCAGTTGTGTTAATTTTCGGTAATAGGCAAGGGAATGTTCGGATGAACCTAAAAAGGTGATTTATATTGCTAGGTCTTCCTTGACAGGTCAGTAGACAGCCTATCATGAATACAACAAGTTTTTCAGTTTTTCAACCCCACCCCCAAACACCCAAATTCGCCCCCACCCAAAAAATCGCAGAAAATGATCAAGAACCTGTAAAACGCCTAAAAACGAAGTTTGAGGAATATTTGAATTTACCTACTAAGACCCCACAGCATATTGCTGCCCAAATTTCATCACAGTCCATGCAGCGGTTACTGAGATTACGAGGCTTAGAAAAACGACCGACAGACAGACCGACAGACAGAAATGAGTGACGAGGATTTTCGTTATGTAGACATTATAAAACGCCCAAAAAACCTATTATCTCAAAATCGAAATTTTTCACGATCACAATCCTTCCCTCACCGATAGGTAAAAGGGATGGCGTATGCTACGATAACGCTTCCTAGGTAATTTCGCCATGGAATTAAAAGTCAGATTGTTGTTTTATTATTCCTTTCCTTTGTTAACTTTCCATACAACTTAATTTAGCAGAAGTTCAATAGTACATAGCAAAAACACTTCAAAAATCACCATTTGGGTATTCGTTTTTTTATTAAAAGTCATCAAAACATCAATTGTTATCGGGTTTATTAGTTGTTACGAGTTTTTTTTCTTTAATTTGTCATAACAAAGCAGAATAATAGTTTTTCAAATCATTTTGGAAATTCGTGAATTATCACCTTTTTACCTTTAACACTCACGTACGGCGCAAAACGTCCCCATAAGTGCTACTTTTTCATTATTATTTCGAAAGTGCAATACCTTGCAAAGTTTTTAAGATTAGTTTGAAGCTCCAGAACCAGGCATAAGTATTTTTAATCTTATTTTGAAGGTTTTGGTCTCCTGACTAAAAACAGAGATTTCAAACTTTGGGCCCAAAATGTACTTATTTATTGTTCAGAAGTACAGGTTCTCTTTATTGGATATTAAAATAGACTTAATACTGAGTATAATTGCGGAAAAGAATAAAAGCTAAAAAGCATTTTTGTTTTTGTTTTTGATAATTTCTTGGAAAAACTGGAAAATCTCTAAGTTTTCAAAAAAAAAATCATAACTCGAAAACTGTCAATAATCGGTACACATATATGGGGGTGTTTTGGATAGGTCTCGGTACGGGCTATCTAAAAAAAAATTATTATCGTCACCCGATTGGCCACCCTGTATATACTTTATTTTACACGTGAAAACTAAAAATGCCACGCCGGGATAGATCAGGTCTAAAGCGAACCCCCGTTTTAGGGTTATTCAAAGATGTTGCCTCAACGGGAAAATTGCCACGTGTCGTGTGCACGTTTTGTGCAAAAGAGCTTTCCAAACGTGGTAGTCGGATGGAAATACATATACAACAGTGCTTGTAATGTCCAGCCTCAGTGAAGAGCAAATACCTGGGTAATAAGATTAAGAAAGGAAAACGCGATGTAGCTCCCACTGATATGGATATATCCATTTCACAGTAAGAATACTAAACAACTAATAAACATTTTAGCATGTTACATTTATTATAAGGGACTTTATTTACGTTTTTTTCAGATCTTCACTTGGATCTTCAATGCAGTCCCAGGCATCATCCATTACATCTAGGGAGCCTAGCCAAAGCAAGCAGCCAATGTTTTCATTTGTTGATAAAATCAGTGCAGCGGATCAGTTGAAAGCCAATGAGTTGCTAGCTAGAGCAATATATGCTAGCAGCACTCCTCTACCCATAGTAGAGAATCCTTATTGGCAGAAATTTTTCAAATTTGTAAGACTATCATTGAAATTGCCTTCGCGTTGTCATATATCGGGTCCATTACTTCAGTAGAAGTATACAAGTGTTCATGCGTTTGTTGAACAAAAAATTGCACAAGCTGATTCCGTCGCCATAATGTGCGATGGCTGGAGCAACATCCGCTACGAGTCTATCGTTAATTTTATTTTGACTACTCCAACTCCCATATTATATAAAATTTTAGCTACGGGAAAAAAATCACACACGGCTGAATATATAGCTAGACAGATTCAAGAGGTAATTGATAACCTCATTTTTCAGTGATATGAAGATGCTGCACACTGTACAAACTTTTTTACTCAAGTTGTATCACTGGTCAAAACAGTGAGACAGTCGCACCTTCTACTGGCCGCATTTAATGAAACACTAGGTAAAGGTTATGAAATTTCATTGAAATTACCAGGGCAACAAGATGGGGAGCTCTCGTTTATTGCCTAGAAATTGTGCAGGCAAATAAGCATGCTATCATGTCTCTTGCAATTGAAGAAAATTTACAAGATTGACAAAAAGTGCAGTGTTTGTAACATGGGTTGCATTGGAAGAATTTTTAGGTTAGTTGGCGTTACACAGCATTGTTTACAATTTGAACTGTCTCTGCGCGGTCACAGCTGATCAATGTTTGGAGGCTGAGGTGTCAAAGATGATGACTTTGAGCACGCCATCCTGAAGTGGTTAGTTTACTACCTCTATGTTCAGTTGTTACTCTGAGGGTTATACATAATTTCAGAGATATGGCCACTTTAATGTGAAAATCTTAATGAATTCATCACCCTGTATCTTAAAAAATCAATAACTGGAAGCTTGATTTTCAATGCTAGAATAATTTCGTAGTTGTCTAGTTTTGTCTAAAGTTATCAAGTTTTTGCTATCTTTGATTGTATATACAGGGTGAACCAAAACTCGCGACTATATTTTTCCTTGTTATTTTAAACGGAACACCCTGTATTTTATAGCATCGTCAGAAAGTTCTTACAAAATACTTCCACTTTTATTAAGCATTCCCCAAGCCTAACCGTAACAGTTTTGGAGCTATTTTGATTTGAAGTAGCAAAACGAGTCCTAATACATTTTTGCCAGATACTTAAAGTTGTTCAGAGTTGGCCATGGCTACCGTGTTTGTTATATTGTTTGACCTATCTTAGAAAAGAACTGAGTCAAGGATGGAAGGACTCAAAGGACGGGAATGTTTTTTTCTCTTTATTTTTCTCTTTATTTCGTTCTATGTATGTATATTGCGTAAAGCGAAAATTATTGAATTGATTTTGACACAGAATTTGTTACCGCTGCGAGAATGGAAAACGACTTTGTTTTTGAAAAACCGTGTCAGTGGCGGCGCAGCAATAATCAAAAAACCAAAAACGTAAAATCAGCTCAAACTTCGTTTTTAGACGGGTTGGAGGCTCTTGATCGTTTCGCATCGTCCAGTTCAAGCATGCAGAAAAAAACTGTGGCGCCCTAGTTCCTAAGGAGGGAGACGCAAGAAATTATTTACGAGGGTTTTTGTGTTGGATGTTGTTTTTGCGGGCGGATGGGCGATAATTTAGTTGCAAGGAGATTTTAGACTATAGCTTCATGCAATGGGAAAAATAACATGGTATCATCATTATGTGTTGGAAGTACTGACTCAATCAACTTGACTCCATTTTTCTAATAGCCATCAATCCACTCACCGATTGCATTGAGCCCCATATCGGCAAATGTTTATATGTGGACGATTTTACCATATTTTTTTCGGGCAAGGAGCTATCTGATATAGAAGAGACACTTCAAGCGGCAATTAATTGTCTAACACCTAGTGCAGAAAATCTCTGCTTTTGCTTTTCTCCTATCAAAACAGCGTGCATCGACTTTTGCAGGCTGAGAACAACAACAACACACAACAATCTCCGACTAACTTTGAACGGGCTCCTAATACAGTTTAAGGAGAGGATCAAACTTCTAGGACTAACCTTCGACCAAAAAGTAAACTGAGCCGCTCAAATTGAGAGCTGCTAAAAAATGTAAACGGTCCTTGAACATCATCAAATGTATATCCAATATTCACTGGGGAAGCGAACGAGAAGTTCTCCTCAAGTCCTCAAGTTATACCAGACCCTAGTCTTTTCAAAAATAGAATATGGATTAGTGGTTTTCGCGTCTGCAAGGAAAACTCGCATTGAAAAATTAGAAAGGCTCCATCGAGATGGCTTGCCTTCAGAACAAGTCCGTCCGTTTCAATATACTGTGAAACTGGCATACCACCGTTAAAATATAAAATACAGTATCTCAGCCTGAACTGTGCACTGAAGATTTTAGCACAACCCCAACACATCAACAACACAATTATTTTCAGTGAGGAAATAGATCTTTTTCAAGACAAACCAACCGCCAGTCGCCCTTTTGGGTATTCGTATAAATGAAACCTTGACACACCTAAACAACGATCTGCCAAGTGTAGGGAACTTGAAATATTTCGAAGTAGCAGCATGGATAATGGCCACACCAAAAATCGAGACTGCCATAACTAAGTATACAAAAAGAACTGTTTGCAAACACGTTATGCAGCAATCCTTTTTTAATACTGTAGCAAAATACCAACCACGTGAAATCATTTATACAGATGGATCTAAGACCACTGAGGGTGTGGGTTGCGCTATCGCTACCGATGAGTTATGTCGAAGGAGTTTGCATCCTATGTGTTCTATATATTTCGCTGAACTTTTTGCTATCTTTCAAGCGCTTTGTTACATTCAAGAGCAACATTTAGGGAAATTTTTTGTTTGTAGTGATTCTCTCAGCGCTTTATCGGCAATTCAAGACAAACTTGCTTCAGATCCGCTCATTATGAAAATAATTATTCTACATAATCAATTGTACCAGGAAAGTAAACAAATAATCTTTATTTGGTGCCCGGGACATACCGGAATACGTGGGAATGAAATAGCTGATCAAGCGGCTCGTCAAGCAATTGTGTCGGATATCTTCGTCTCGAAGATGCGAAAGCAGCCTTAAAGCAAAATGTTTTCCAACTGTGGCAAGAAGAATGGAACATGTCTGATCAAATCTTGAAACTATTCAAGACCGCTATTAAAATATGGAGCTTACCATCGCTCGCACGTAGGGAACAGGTAGCACTAACTAGAATCAGAATAGGTCACACTTACCTTACGCACTCACACCTATTACTAGGAAACCCTCTACCAATATGTGTGTCTTATACTTACGTTGAAACATATATTGCTCGATTGTCCCTTATATTCAGCTGCCAGATTTGTTCATAACATACCGAATTATTTTAAAAGTTGTTTACTCAATATTAGCAACATTAAAGCCACCATAGAATTTTTTTAAACTATTAAAATCTTCCGTAAAATTTAAACACTGATTGAGGCAGCGGCTAATAATCAAAGCAGTTGATGCCGCTATACAAAAAAAATAAGATACAGGGTGATGGATACAATAAGATTTTCACACAAAAGTGGTCATATCTCTGAAAATACCCTGTATAACCCGAAAAAACCTATATTTGCGGAATAGGGAAAATAAGCAAAACAAATTAATATATAATATACAGGGTTATTCACGTTAGTCGACACGGAGCATTATGGCTAAAGTATTTGATAAAAAAAAAAGAAAATAATTTCGGATGGATAGGGACCCATTAAGGGCTACATTTTAAAAATATGTTCATGTTATACAGGGTGTCCCCAAATGACGAAATGTATCAAAGTTGTATTTTTTTAATGGATTTCTTGCATATTCAGATTCCTTGGTGGATTCTAGCATGTGTCACACATGGGAGTTAAAGCGAACCGTTTAGGTGTAAATCACCATTTTCGGTATAAGCAGATATCAGGAAAAAATTGAATATCGCAGATATTATGAAATTTGGACGACTGTGACTTTGCCGTATTACTAAGCATAAAATGCGTCAGCATTGATTAGTCTTTCAAATTTAAATTACGTTTATGCTTGGAGAAATCGGTCGATTAATTAAGGAAACTTGGATCATAGATAACTTGATTTTTCCAAATGGGAATGCCTATTTTTTTACACGGCTAAATGTAGAATTTTATAACCTTTCTAATGATATAAAGTTGTGAATATCAATCTCTGGTAGTTTTCATTTAATGAATTTTCAAACAAATCGGTGTTTTTCAATTTTCCTACCTATAAGCAACCTAGCAGGCCATGAAATATAAACAAAAACATGTTCAGATGGAAGAAAATAAGTAACTTAGAAAAAAGATACGGACGACTTGGAATAAAGAGACAAGTTTATAAAAACTCCATACAACAAATCAACTCTCCCAGAAACAACGGCGATAACATCTCTAAGGTGAAAGAGAAGCTGGAGTATGACAGAAACAGTAATAGATATCTTTTACAGTCTACTGGTTACCGCAATTTATTAGGTTTATTAGGTTAAGAAATTCCAAGACAATTAAAACCCTGAAATAAAACAAAAACAACCAGCAATTGTTGCTCCAGCACGTAATTGTTTTTTTTAAATTTTACCATGTGAACATGTGAAAGTTGTCTGCTTTTTGGCTTTTTTAATATGCCCATGAAGATCCATACTTCAGAAACAGATCGTGAAGTCCTGTGAAGTTCTCTACAAGGTGCTTATATCAGCCGTAACTTATTCACAGGAAACCACTCTTCTTTGGTGCCACCAACACTTCTTTAGGGTGCCACCATGTGGACATCATCAACACTTCTTTGGAGTGCCACCATGTAGACATCATCAACACTTCTTTGGGGTACCACCACTACTTCTTTGGGGTGCCACCAACACTTCTTTGGGGTGCCACCAACACTTCTTTGGGGTGTCACCCGCACTTCTTTGAGATGCCACCATGTAGACATCATCAACACTTCTTTGGGGTGCTATCGCCACACTTCTTTGGGGTGTCACTCTCAAGACTTCTTCGGGGCACCACCCTTCAGTGACGTCCCATCATCACATCACTACTTCTTTGGAAGATCACCATGCTGTGGATGTGACACCTTCTTTGGGGCACCACCTTCTCTTCGGAAGGGCACCACGAGAACTACACCATGGACTTCACGCCAAAGCTAAGTTCTTGTTTGCAAAAAAATATACAGCGTGAGTTTTTAGTACCGGCTCGGTCGATAACTCCACTACTGTAGAAGATAGCGAAAAAAAGTTGTACACAAAAGTTGTAGCCACCGATATGCTCCTTGTTTAGAAAATATTTTGATTTATACAGGGTGATCGATAATTACGTGGTGAAGCAAACATGTATTTTTTTAAATGAGACACCCTACATATTATCCCATTTTTAGATTCTACTAATAATTTCTCTTCTCACAATATAAGGTATTATAACATTATACAGGGTATTTCAAAAGTTATGACCAATTTTATATCCAAATCGCTGTCAAACGAACGTACTGTATATCAAAAAGTAATGAATCCAAAATTTTTTTTTTACATGGAAAGACTCAAAATATCCTCTAGTTTTCAAATCGGCTATAAAAAAACCAGCGACGCATAATCGTATACAGGGTGATGTAGAATGCAAAATCCCGATTTTCTATTTTTTTTTAAATATAACCCCCAATATTTTATTATACCAGAGAATTGCTTTTAATATGCTCTTTCATCTTTCTATAGCACTTGTACCTACGTCAACCAGTTTCCGAGATATTTAGATTTTTCGGAAAATTTAAAATAAAGCTTCTATTTGTGTACTGAAATTTATTTATTTTGAGAAAGTACTATCTGATTTGAATTTGTTTTTTACTTAACTAACAACTAAATTATAAGGTCATGATAGTATTTGATGAAGTCAAAACCCTCAATCATCGAGATAATAAAGTCAAGTATGCTGAGGAAACAATTTTGTAGGCGTGATGAATAAATTATCAAGCAGATTTATCAGGTAGGCTTTGAAAAATTGACAGTTTTCATAACCTACTCAATAGTTCCGTACTGTGTGAAAAACGAGATTTAAAAATATTTTTCCATTGAGGGTATTTAGGAGAATCTTTGAGAAATTGCCTACTTGCGTCTAGAATATATCAACTATGAACAGTAATATCCAGAAAGGAGGCACTCTAAAACTAATGCGTTTGGAAGATTGGAGAATCGTTTTATTTGGACTGTGTCGTTTAATATTTCATAGCCTACCTGATAGATCTGCTTGATAATTACGCGTGACGTCTATAAAATTGTTTCCTCAGCACACTTGACCTATAATATCTCGTGAATTCCGTGTTTTGACTTGATCAAGTACTATTATGGCCTAATATTATAGTTGTTTATTAAGCAAAAATAAAATTTGATAGTATTTTCTCAAAATAAATAAATTTTAGTAAACAAATAATAGGTATATTTAAAATTTGTAGAAAAATCTAAATATCTCAGAAACGAATCAATGCAGCCATAACAAGTGATATACAAAGATGAAAGAGCATATTAAAAGCAATCCTTTGGTATAATAAAATATTGGGGGTTACATTTGAAAAAATAGAGAAAATCTAGATTTTGCATTCTTTATCACCCTGTATACGAATATGCGTCGCGGGCTTTTTTTATAGCCGATTTTAAAACTAGAGAATATTTTTTATTCATCCGTGTAAAAAAATGGTTTTTGATTCATCACTTTTTGATATATAGTACGTTCTTTTGACAGTGATTTGGAGATAAAAATGGTCATAACTTTTGAACCCTGTATAATGTAACAATACCCTACATTGGAAGAACGGAAATCATTAGTAGAATTTCAATATGGAATAATATATAGGGTGTCTCATTTAAAAAAATGCATGTTTGCATCACCACGAAGTTATGGATCACCCTGTATAAATCTAAATATTTTCTGAGCAAGGAGCATATCCGTGGCTACAACTTTTATATACAACTTTTTGGCTATCTTCTACAGTAGTGAGTTATCGACCGAGCCGGTACTAAAAACTCACCCTGTATATAATATATACATACGCACTGCATCCATATACTGAAATAAATTTTTATTAAAGCATTGTTGTCCGGTTTTCATTTCTTGACGGCTAGCTAGACTCACGCACGCACCCACAGGCCCTTCATTCATGCAATCCAATTGAGCTGCTGGTTGCTATGGGCAATATTTTGGTTGGTGGCTCATCACCAATCAGCACATCGCCCAGTATATGGCGAACTGACACGTCGTGTCAAAATTTCGGCGTAAATATTTTATCGAATCGTTTGCGATAAAGGTTGAATTTAATATGGAGAATGTGTTTGAGGGGTCACTGGGTGACCCCTCCAAGGCCCCGAATGGAGGTAACACGGTGGGCAGTATGGAGATTGATACCAGGCTGCAGAAACCTGAAAACACGCGGGACCATCAAGAGACGTCACCAGTGACAGCTGGGGAGGCGAAACACGAGAGCCCGGGAACTGAACCTCAGAACTTCCAGAAGATCATAGCAGACCACGCAGCACTAATTAAGGTCCAGGCAGAGCAGATTAAGCGACTGACGGACTGCGTTGAAGAACTAAATACCCAGGTTTTTAATTTAACCAATATTCTTAATAAATGTATGCCCAATGACAATTCTTCCAAATTGTCAAAACGTAGACATGATAGCCCAACTAGTGACCAACATACGGAGACCGAAGATGACATACAGGGTGGTGATTTCACTACTGCCCGTCGTCGCAAAAAGCGAACTGTTCGTAAAATCGACGAATTTCCAGCTTTACCGACGCACAAATCCCCAACTAGTGAAACTTCATTAAACCAAATACCGTCTGTGTCCGTTCCTTCTACCTCTGCCAGCCAGCCAATGGTTGTACAAGCTCCAAAAAAGGTTAACACGCCTACGTCACTATCTCCTACTGCTCCATCGGCTGGCAGCAACATCGCTGCTTCGCCGTCTCAAGCTACCATTGATACACAGGTTGAACAAGCTCGCCAAGGCCGAGTAACTCCTGTTGCATTAAAGGATGCAACGAGATGGCGCTCTATTAACTATTCCTTCATTAGCCTTGGCATAAAGATTACGCGTGCAGTAGCTGTTGATGCTGGGATACGTATAGTACCCAAAAGCGAGGACGATTATCGGAAGATAATCCGTCTTTTTAAAGAGGAAAATATTCCTCAACCTCCGAGAGAAATCTCCACGCTGTCATCAGAGGGATCCCAGCATCAACTAAAGAGCAGAAAATCAAAGAGGAGCCCGAACAGAAGGGTTATGCTCCCCACCACATAATTCGCCTGAAGCGCAACGGTAGTGGTGATTCTGCCAAAGTCAGAAAAATCTCAACAAATTTTTAATGAACACGAATTTCTAGGACTGTCGGTCAGAGTTGAGGTACAAAAGAACTCCCGATTGATAGGTCAGTGTCACCGCTGCCAGAAGTATGGACACGCTCAGCCTTGGACGAGGAAAATCCTCCAAAGATACGCGTTGATTGGGAACTATACAAGTCCCTTCTCAGAGAGTTTCCAAATATCCCGATCATAGATGATGAGAATGAAATAGATGTCGCTCAAATGGAATGGGCAGGATTTGTTCAACAAGCTTTGCAACGTGCAGCAGGAAGGAGACCGGGCAGACCTTTTCTCCCTGCCGACATTAGGCAAAAAATTTCTGACAAAAGGTCAGCAATCAAAAAAGCAAAAAGATCTTGTCATCCCGACGACATCCGTAGGGCAACGAATCATGTCCATGAAGTGAGAAACGCACTTCATGAATTCCGAAACGAGTAGTGGAGCGACTTTCTGGAGGGAATGCTTGAGTGAGCTTGCAAGTGTTCCTCTTTGGAAAGTAGCAAAATCGCTCAGAAATGGCAAACGGGAACAACTTCCACATATCCATGGTCCTGGGGGTATTGTCTTCACGACTGAGGAAAAAGTGGAGGTTTTTGCTGATGCCATGGAAAATCAATTCTCACCCAACTATGATCTGGATAATGACCTCGATGAGGAGCGATAAATTGTAAGATCCGTCAGGAGATATTTTAGGGTCAATGGCGTCAGTGGCGATGATGCTTCTATTTCTGATTCCTCTTCTGAAGATTCTTCTTCGGAAGAGTCTTCTTCAGAAGCTCTACATAGCACACCCAGGGAATCACAAGTGATTCCTCATTGCACACCAGCAGAGCTTCAGGGTCATATTAAAGACCTCAACGTGCGTAAAGCACCTGGAGAGGACCAGATCACAAATAAGGCGTTGAAGTTACTTTCGCCAAAGGCTTTGAGATATCTGGTGGCAATAATTAACGCAATTCTCAGCACTCAGTACTTTCCAAAGGCGTGGAAGGTTGCTGATGTCATCATGATTCCAAAGAAGGTGGGTTCGATCCTCAGGATTATCGTCCCATTAGTCTGCTGTCTGCGCCGTCTAAGCTTGCCGAAAAGGTGATAAAATGTCACCTCGAGAATTGCTCTTCAGATCACAACATGATTCCTGACGTTCAACTTGGGTTTCGGTCTGAGCGTAGCACGGAGTTGCAGGCAGTCAGGCTGGTGGAGCGTATAACCAGAGGATTCACCCAAGACAAAAGTACTGGCATCTTGTTTCTGGATGTATCAAAGGCTTTTGACAAGTTGTGGCACGACGGCCTCATCTATAAATTAATTCAAACGGGCTTTCCATTTTGGCTTCTAAAACTTTTAAAATCCTTTCTTGAAGGAAGGAAATTTAGAATCAACATTAACAACACCTTTTCGACATTACGGCCTATAAAGGCCGGTGTTCCTCAGGGTTCGGTCCTTGGGCCAATCCTTTATTCACTTTTTATACACGATGTACCTTGGCCCCGCAACTGTGAAGTCTATCTCTACGCTGACGACACTGCAATTGTAGCTCAGTCGCGGACTGGAAGTCTAGTTCACGATGAGTTGCAGCTCGCGGTGGATGAAGTGTTAGAGTGGGCGGATCGGTGGCTCTTCAAAATCATTCGAAAACTCAGGCTATATATTGTACCAAAATACGTCATGGTGTCCGTTAGAGGTCTCAGTGAACGGTGCTAGGATTCCATGGGAAAATTCTGCCAAGTACCTAGGAACTACCCTCGACAAGGGCATGACTTGGCAGAAACACACTCAGCGTTAAAAACAAAATTCGTAATTACGTTTCGTCAACTCTACCCTATGTTATGTAGAACTTCAAAATTGAGTTTGGTAAATAAAATTCGACTTTACAAGATGATTATTAGACGAGCACCTATGCCTACCTACCTACCTACCTACCTACCTACGCATGTGCGGCTTGGTGTTTCCTCGCGAAGACGCACATGCGAAACCTGCAGGTTCTGCAGAGCAGGACATTGCGTACAATAACTAACGCCCCATGGTATGTTTCTAACGAAACCTTTCACAGGGACCTTGACATCGCTTACTTGAGGGATTACATTAAACAACAGGCGCAACGACGTTATAGGTAAGCGGAATCGCACAGCAACCCTCTGTTGCGCATCGCACAGCAACCATCTGTTGCGCGAGTCAGTGGACTACACAGTCGAGCAAGTTCGCAAGCACACAAGGCCGCGGCTCGCATTGTGATCAAAATCAAATCGTGCAATTTTGGAAACAACTAAATTTTTACCCTTTTAGATACCGAACCTTAAAATTAACCCTTTTGGTTAAACCCAAAAATTACCGAACTCAAATCGACTATGTCAATAAGCTATACCCTCCAACCGACACACTTTCTCCTCTTTGCTCTTCTCCTTCCTTCCTCTCTTTTTCTTCTTCATGACTTTGTCTGGTCTCTGGGTAACCAGACCTGACAGACCGATCGACCGACACGACTGCAACTAAGAGCAAAGGTCTTCCGGACCGCTCTGACTAACAATGACGAATAGTAGTACCAATCAGCATTTTATTGTTGCACTGTCACTGCCCATGGATCGTAACTTGGGCAGGCGTGCGTTGATTATTGTCGACCTACAGTACAAAATCTACATTTTCAGCTTTAGCGTACGTACGTTCATGATCGATCCATTTTAGACCTACTTCGTTCTGGATGATTTACGACCTCTCATTTGTACATGAGTAAAAATCTACGGATACAAGATACTTCACGTGGCTTGCATGTTCAGCTAGATTACCTAGCAATTTTTTAAGACGCATCCATTTTAAATCACAACTTCAATGTTTCTTCTAAGATTACATAATTTTCAGACCCTATATCAAGTTTTGGATAACCGATTTTATGACTAATCTAGATTTAATATAACATTACTCAAGTACCAACAAATATTAGACATACGATGACAAGTTTTTGCCAAACGCTCTATTGAAACTTTGTACTCGCCGAGATCCAGTACGCTTTTATAGCTTAAACGCTTATCTCCGCTAAATGATACAGGGTGTATCAACGATGTGTGGGTGGACGATAACTGCTTCCCTATTTGAGATGGAGAAAAATGTTTCAAGTAAAAAATGTAGAGGGCAATATAATCTGTTCCAAAAGTGTTATACCCGTTATACAGGGTGTCCAATAAATGTGTTACGTATCAAAGTTACATTTTTCTAACTACAGTTCCCTGTATATTATTACATATTTAGATTCCTTGGTCGATTTTAGTGTGACTTTATGTACCATACATGATACTTAAAACGAACTGTTTAGGCGGAAATCATCATTTACTTCCCACACCGATAGGTAGTAGGAGAGTATTGTGATCGCGAAAATTTTCATTTTGAGATAATACGCTTTTTGGGCGTTTTATGCTGTCTACATAACGAAAATCCACGTCACTCACTTCCGTCGGTCTGTCTGTCTGTCTGTTGGCGTTTTTCTAACGTCGTAATCTCAGTGACCGCTGCATGGATTGTAATGAAATTTGGGCAGCGATATGTTGTGGTGTTGTAGTAGGTAATGTTCCGATGATTTTGGAAATTGTTGTACGGGGGGTGGAGTAATTAGCAAAAAACGAAAAATATCAAATATTCCTCAAACTTCGTTTTTAGGCGTATTAGGGGCTCTTGATCACTTTCTACTTTTTTTGGGTGAGGGTGAATTTGGGGTGGTTGAAGGGTGAGGGGTTGTAAAACTGAAAAATTTGTTGTATTCACAATGGGCTGTCCAATGACCTGTGAATGAAAGACCTAGCCGCATAATACAATTATTTAGGTCCATCCGAACATTGCCTTGCTTATAATAGAAACCAAGGGGGAGGGGAATTTGTGATGTATACATCAGAGTGTTGTTTTAGATCGTTTCTTATTGCGTAACGCGAAAATTATCGAATGGATTTTAATGAAATTTTGACACAGTATTACTGTCATGGCGAGGATGGAAAACGCGTATGTTTTGGAAAAATCGTGACAGTGGCGGCGCAGCAACAATAAAAAACTACAAATGTAAAAATAGCTCAAACTTTGTTTTTAGGCGTTTTAGGGGTTTCTGATCATTTTTCACTTTTTTGGGTGGGGGTGAGATTGGGGTGGGGGTTGTAAAACTCAAAAATGTATTCCATTCATAATAGTGTCCATTGACCTGTGAAAGAAAGACCTAGCAGCATAATAGACGTTTGTTAGGTCCATCCGAGCATTGCCTTGGCTATTACAGAAATCAAGGGACAAGGTAGGTATTGCTTTAGATCGTTCTGAATTGAGTAACATGGAAATTATGGGATTAATTTTAATCAAATTTAGACACAGTATTATTACCGCAGCAAGGATGAAAAAAGCGTATGGTTTTCAAAAATCGTGTCAGTGGCGGCGCATCAACAATAAAAAAACTAAAAATAGCTCAAACTTCGTTTTTAAGCAATTTGGGTGTTCCTGATTGTTTCGTTTCGTCCAGATGAAGCTGAGTTGTGTCGTTTCAGTTCCTACGGAGAGATTTAGGAAACTATTTACTAATTTTTGTGTTGGATGTTTTTTGATGACAGGCGGGCGATGATTTGGTTATGTGTGGGAAGTACTGAGTCAATCAACTTGACTCCATTTTTTTATATATGTAGATATTAGAAAAAAATTGAATATCGCAGCGTCTATAAAACTTAGACGGCTGTGGCTATGCGTGTGACTAAGCATGAAATTTGTCAGCTTAGGTATTATTGTAAAAATGGAATTCTTTTTGTACTTCGTGTAATCGGTAGATTAATTAAAGAAACTTCAATCACAGATAACTTGATTTTTTTAAATGGGGATACCTAGTCTTTTTTATACGGTTAAATGTAAAATTTGATGTCCTTTCTAATGGTATAAGATTGTTGATATTAATCTGTTGTAGTTTCCATTTTATTTGCAATCTTCAATCAAATCCGATTTTTCAAATGTTTCTACCTGTAAGTGACCTAGCAGACCATGATGGAAGAAAACAACTAACAGAAAACAGAAATATGTAAACAAACTGGAGTAACAAGAAAAGATAGTAAACATTCCTTACAACATATCCGCTCTAACCAGAAACAAAAGCAGTAACATACTCTAAGGTCTATAAAAAGCTGGACTATGGCAGAAATGATTATCTTTCACAGCCACTAGGATCGACAAAATTCAAATATGATTGAACATTTTTAAATGAAATGTTGATGGTAGTCTTATATCTACAGAATAAGATTTCACATTTCATGGTATAAAACAGTAGTCACTTCCCTCAAGTCAAAATGAACGCTACCTCTCAATGGAGCACTCTGAACATCTACTGGAATAGTTGTTGAAAGTATTTATTAGTTCATGTTTTAATTGTGCTTACTTCATGTATTTTTTTTTGACAAGTGAATTATATTTTATAATTTAAACATACTTTAATTCATTTTTCATTTTCTGCAATCCTGCTAATAAGTACTGAAGAATTCGGACTGCTCTAGTAAGAGGTATCCTTACTTTTGGCTTGATGGAAATAACTCCTTTTTTCCAGCGGCGAAATTTCCCCCACAGGAGGCAGGTGCAGTCCAAATCCTGCGGCGGAGGTCTGTCCACGACCTAAGTGGCGCGTGGCTGATTGGGTGTCTCCAGGGGGGTGACTCTTGATTAGTAAAATGCTAAGCGGAGCTCACTTCACCCTTCTGGGTATACAATAGTAAATATTGCCCGCGGATCATGTGGAAACCGAAGAGGACCCTGGCTTTCAGAGCGGAGGGGACTCTCGTCATGCCGACGCCGTCTTCGCGCATGCCGTGCTCAGTTGGCGGCGGTTTGCCAAGGGTTCTCGCGTTTTGCTGGCTGGAATAGTTAAGTCCTGGCTTCTTTGGTAGTGCTACGAGGACGAAGATGACCTGGCGAGGAAACGGAGATGACATGTCGATGGATATGGACAAACTTTGTATAAACATGGATCAGTTACAAATAGAGAAAAACCTTACGGAGCAGGGGGTCAGATCCCCAGTTCCGCCGGTGTCGCGGCTGAGCGAGCAGGCCCCACACGACCGTTAGCCAACGACTGCTCAGCACTCTCTGAGAGAAGTCAGGCCGAGGTAGGTAATAGCTACTGGCGTCTTGACTAATGAACAGACTGTTCGAAGATATGCGGTAGGCGACCAGGCCGCTAATGCTACTGGAAGTAAAGACCAGAGAGGCGGCCTAAAAGAAAATCCCTTCAGAAGAAGAGATTTAGTCCCAAGAGGGAAAATCCTGCGAAGCGGAAAAGAGCAGAAATATCGCTAACAAAATGTGAACAGAAGGTTTCACCCATTATCAAGAAACTTGTCGAGTAGGTCGATGAGCTCAAAGAAATCTTAAAGGTCAATGTAAACACCACTACCAGTATTAAAAGGGATGTACAGGAGATAGGTAGGCTTGTGAATAAGCTCAAAAACCTGGACCTACATACCGAAGAAAAAAGACGCCGGCAAAGTCTATAGACCAAAGATCTCAGAGAGATGCTATTCAAACGACGAGCAATAGCGTCCAGACTGAGGGGCCTTGCCACTACAAAAGCAAACGCCAAGAAGAGCTAGCAGCGGAGATCACCATTGTCCTCAAGCAAAACCCTGAGGACAATGGGGCTTTCAAAAAGGAGTCGCGAAAAAGCAGTGACCTACACTAGTATTCACCAGAACGCAGGAATGCGAAGGAAACCCGGTATTGTGGAAACAGGGTTGAGAGTGACCTAGTGCTATGTACGGACAAACACCAAAACTATGACAAAGGGATAAATAGGTCGTTCCTACTGAGATACCGTGAGGTAGAAAATTTAGGTACCGAAGGGGGGGAAGTAGAAGGATTCTCGTACCTAAAATACGAGACTCGTATAGCTACGAGTAAGAGACCAGGGCAAACCACAAGGTGGTGCTGGACGAAGACGAGGACAAAACATTAACAAATATTATCAGTCTGAGAGGGACCACGGTCAACGAGGGCCGTACGAGCTTTGCCGTCCCTACGCCAGATCTGGCACGAAAGGACGAAATAAGGAAAATGTTGGAGTTTGTCTTCACGGTCACCGACATTTTGATAAAATATTATATCCCACCTAAAAAGGAACCCGGACAGGGAGGAGAAACTGTCCAAGGTAGTGCTTCTGGAAAGCCAGATCTAGCTCGGACGCGAAGAAATACAGACGCCGTAATTGTTGCTGCGGAGGGGCTATGCACAAATGCTAACGAAAGTTAAGCAGGAAGTTAAGATCAACGACCTAGGAATCGTGGTAAACAACGAGCGACAGACTAAGAAAGGCGAGCTGCTTATAACAGTACCCGAAACAGGGGGAAGTGTCGAGCAGCTAAAGGCGGCCTTCCACCGAGGCAATATTTTGGTAACGTGTTGAACGCAACGGCGTCGAAAGAACAAAATGGTTTTACACCAAAGCAACGCGTAGCCGGCGACACGTTGCATGCGACGAAATGGAAACGGGTATCCGTTGAACGGCGGACGTTCTACGTGTTGCCTAGCGTTGCCTCGGACCCGACAGTGCTGGAAAACATCCGAGGTCGAACGCAACAACGCAACGATGGAGTGGAGCCAGGATAAAACATGCGATTTCATCGAACAATATAGGGAGTAGGGAGCTGGAAGTTTTGTGGAACATACGGTTGCCAGAAAATAAAAACAAAGGCCAAACTGGATGCTCACCAGAAACTGGCCCTAAATTTTGAGTGTGATGTCGCCAACATAAAGAAAAAAATCAAAAGCTTGCGAACCTCTTTTCGGCGTGAACATAAACAAACGACCGAAAAAAAATCGGTGTCTTCAGGAGGGAAAAAGAATAAGTGGTTTGGACATGATTTATTATTGTTCCTATTGGACGTGGATACATCTAGACCAGGATTTTCGTCAAAAGTTGTTGATGTTCCAGTACCAGATGATGAAGTGAGTACACATTTCCACAGGGTGATCCAACAAAAAGTAATTATCAGTCACATTCTTTGGCACGTTAATTTCTTTTTGAGCTGACACCTTAATACCCATTTTCCCTTTCACCGTTTTCTGATTAACGGAGAAATCCTGGATCCGAACTTTTTCTTGGTCTATCCTGTATATTTTGTGCTTGGAGCATTTTAAACAGAAATTTAAGAGATTCGTAACAATCCCCACTGGCCAGGTAGCGTAACGTTAGCAGAAGTCTGACTTTAGCTGGTATAGCATCTCGATAGTTTCTATCACGTTTGGAGATTATAGGAGAAATTTTTTCCAACAGGTAATTGAAGTCATGAAGACTCATCCGCGAGAAATTTTTGAAAAGTGCCTCGTCGTCCGCTAACAGTTTCTCAAAAAAACGTTCTGTTCCATATAATTTCTAATATAAAGTTGTCTGGTCCACCACCGATGCCTTCTTCTTTTGCGCTTATTAACTAAAATCAAATACGCTGCTGCGGCTATTGTTTGCAGTGACATACCGTTGCCGACTGACTACTAAATATAGTAGAATCTGTGGAAATGCTTTTGGTTGCGTTCAACGAGATAATTTCGTTGCTTTAAACAGTGTTGCTTGTAGAAAGAAACGTGTTTCCGTTGCCTCCAAATTAACATCGTTGAAAGGCAACTTGTTGCGTTCTACGTGTTGAAAGGTTGCACTGGTGGAAGGCCGCCTTAAGGAAGGCAATAGACAAACTGGATGTTGCGGGAATTTCCACCAGGAATACGAGCCGGTCACGTTGCACGTACGTGGTATAAATGGGGTCACCACCGACAAGGAAGTGGAGTTAGCACTTCGAGAAGCGGTAAGGGACGACAAAAATAACACAGTGGTAAGATCCCTGAGACCCACAAGGAACGGGAACCAAGTGGCAACGGTTTTAACCTCCAGGGAAATCTCCAACAGAATATTAGCCAGGGGCCGCGTGAAAATAGGTATCGTGATGTGCAATGGATGTCTGTTGTTATTGTTCTCCAAATATTCCGTATGAAGAATACGAGAAGTACATGGAAGCACTTTGGACTGACGTAGAGGCGTCAGAAGGCAAAGCCATAGTCCTTGGAAATCTAAACGCAAAAGCGACAGATTGGGGTTCCCCTCAGAGTCACAACTGAACATAGAGGTAGTAAACAACTAATTCTAATAGGCCAACATCTTTTCTTACGTTGTCATATTGACCACCAGATACGGCAGTCATAATTGTTTACTATCGTCTTAATTGTATACTATCCAGAAATATTCCATTCTACGTTAAAAAAGACGGTATTTTGATGATTACAGCAAAATCAATAGATATGTGACCTCTATTGCGTTATTGCATGTTTCTTCATCATAAGCGCAAATTCTGTCTTACATAAATTTTGAGGAGCTGGCAACGCCTATATAATTTTCCTGAGATTTGTTTACGGTAAACCTCGACTGTCAAACGTTTGTTTTGTTTGTGCGTCTTTTATGCTTGGTTAGTAAAATCCAAAATCGAATTCGCTATTTGTTGGTAACTGTAGTGAAGCTTTACGGACTTGCTGTGCTATATTCGAGTGTAGTTTAACAGTTTTTCGAGATGGGACAGTGCAGAGCAGTGTTTGTAACATGGGTTGCATTCTATGGTTGCATTGGAAGAATTTTCAGGTTAGTTGGCAATGTTTGGAGGCTGAAGTGTCAAAAGACGATGGCTTTGAGCACGCCATGCTGAAGTGGTTTGTTTATTACCTCTATGTTCAGTTGTTACTCTGAGGGGTTCCCCAAATACGGATAAGTGAGGTCGGCTAATGTGCGAATGGCTTGCAGCTTTAAATATGTAGTATTGAATGATGGAACACCTACCTTCTTCAGGAGAGACTACCAATCACACCTCGACGTAACCATTGCGAGAAGATAACCAGGAATATAGGATGTTGGCAAGTTTTAGATACAGAATCAATGAGCGATCATAGATTCATATACTTCGAGATTCGGAATGCGGGCAAGGTACGCAAGTCCACTTATGGGTGTCATACATACACCTTTTGTCGACATGGTCAAGTTTCGGGCAGTTTTGAAATCACGCTTGGAAGATATCCTAGTTCATGTAGAGTATACAGTAGACTAGTATACATCCCTAATAAAAGAAATGACGGAAAGCTGCACGATTAAAAGAGGAACGAGGACCGCCACGGTTCCCTATTGGTGGAATTCGGAAATTGAATCGGCACGAGTAATTGTGCAGGCGCTAGAGGTAGTTGAGTATGCAAAATGTGAGTACCGAATTTTGCCAACAGATTTGATTACAGAACTAATCAAAGATTAAGAACATGGATCTTGCCGGTCAAGTTTTTGGTCCAGTTTTTTGTTAACTCCCTCTACTCCTCTACTCTTATTCGGATAGGATTCTATTGAGTACGTCAGGGAAAATAATTTCAATAAATATTTTCGTAATAATTTACAGTTTGTTCTAATGCTAAATGTCAGGATGGATTCTCATTTAATAAAAAAGAATTAAAATTAAAGTAATCACTGTTAATTTTTTATTAATAAAAAATATGTTATACAATGTGTCCGGTCATCGGTGTCGGAGCCTTTAGGGAAATGAAATATAGTATTTTTTATTGACAAATCACCCCCATAAGTAGTTTTTCCCCCAGCATAACAAAATGGCAGCCATTTTGTTTTTTTAATCGAAGCTTGAGTGTTGTACTAATTTAGCCATACTAAAAACACAAAAAAAATCTCTTTCGATAGAGGAGCATGTAGACCATAAACTAGTGGTAAATATTTTCCAAATTTCATTTCATAAAAGGGCAAAAACATTGTTAAAAGAAAATAATTATGTAACTTTTCCGTGTTTTTACAGTTCCAGCTTTTTCAAAAAATCTGAGCTCTTAAGCTACAATGTTTTTATTTCTAAGCGATAGTATATGATGTTTCCTAAAAAAAAATAGTTGTACATCTTAGCCCTAAGTAAAGTAGTTTAGAAGATATGATGGTTTGAATATGACCCTTTATTGTTGAGTTGAGAAGGCAATAAAACAAAATACTTAGTGGGCATGACATTTATTTTGGAAAAAAAAAGAAACAAATGTTACAACCATTGTTCGAAATGTCCTCCTTGGTGTTGCAGACATGCTGTTGCTCTTACTGACATATGTTGCGTAGAGCGACTGATCATCGATTTGTCATACCCTTATCCATTTCCGACATGAATCATTTTGCAAATAAGCTCCTCGCGTGTATATGGCACGTCGACAACAACTTTCTGCTACATTGTACCCCACAAGATAAAATCAAGTGGGGTAAAGTCCGGTGCACGCGGTGGCCAAGCAATTGTTCCACCGCGTCTAATCCGCTGCGAATATCGTTCATTTAAAGGGTTTCCCAAAGGCATGAGAGATGTTTATACAAAATCTTCAGACGCAGCTTTCAAACATTGCATTTTGCTACTAAAACTGTTAGTAGCGTTGCAACCACTTACAGCATGTAATGCTGGCAAAATATCACAAACATATGCTTTCACCCAGGGATTCAGAAACCACATGACGCTCTAGAAAATATGTGAGAACTGTCAAACCATAGACCGAGACAACCCAATATTTGTTAAATATTTCCAGAAATAAACTGCCAAGACGAATAGATCTGTATCAGCGCTGATTACTATATGAGCAGATTCACTCCTTATTGCGTGAAATAGTGGAGAAACATTCTTGATTCAGCTTCTAAGTGAATTGATTGTAATTCAACCACCTCACAAATTAAAGATCCTTGAAACATTTAGTTGGATCGTCGAATCATCCACAAGTACAGATCTCGCAGTCTTCTTTTACTTGTGCATATTTTTGAGCATAGCGAAAATGGATCGAATGAGTTGCAATTTATTATTTATTAGGAGCGCTAGCAAAAAAAGCTTTACAATTAGCAGGAAATTATGATATTTTTAATGATCTGGCCTTTACACCGTAATTTTGTCTCCAAAAATTTTATAGAGATGTCATCATATCCCTCAAATATTAGATATATTCTATTAACGTGAATTAAAGTAAAAAATAAAAAAAAATAAGAATGTCTCGGCAAAATCTCCAAAGGTACTGAACTTTTAACTAAATTTTGTGAACCAGTACTATACCATTAATAATATAAACTTTAGAAGTACTTAGATTTAAGTCTTGCTGAGAGCTTGTACCACATTTATGATTTTTTTTAAACTTTAAACAGACATTAAAAATTCACAAAAATACTATTATTTTATCATTATTCAAAAACACGACATGAAAAAGGACGTCTTTACGTCAACGGAGTAGAAACACACTAAATGCATACGCGCGCTTTGCTTACTGTATGGACGAAGAGGGGCGTGGGAAGGCTTCGGGAAGGGACCATAACATCTGGCGGCAAGATGTGTTTTGTTATTATTTAAGGTTTCAGGAGTAAGAATCCGGTCACAGTTGCCGTTATTCGGATTTCATACCCAATAAGTATTTTGTTTTATTGCCTTCTCAACTCAACAATAAAGGGTCATATTCAAACCATCATACCTTCTAAACTACTTTACTTAGGGCTAAGATGTAAAACTATTTTTTAGGAAATCATATACTATCGTTTAGAAATAAAAACATTGTAGCTTAACAGCTCAGAATTTTTGAAAAAGTTGGAATTGTAAAAACACGGAAAAGTTACATAATTATTTTCTTTTAACAATGTTTGCCCTTTTATGAAATGAAATTTGGAAAATACTTACCACTAGTTTATGGTCTACATGCTCCGCTATCGAAAGAGATTTTTTGTGTTTTTAGGACCTCTACATGACTATGGCTAAATTAGTACACCACTCAAGCTTCGATTAAAAAAAATGGCTGCCATTTATTACGGTGGGAGAAAAGCTACTCATGGAGGGCGATGTACTATATAGAATCCCAGTCCGAATAAGAGTAGAGGAGTAGAGGGTGGACCAAAATGGACCAAAAACTTGACCGGCAAGATCCATGTTCTTAATCTTTGATTAGTTCTGTAATCAAATCCGTTTGCAAAATTCGGTACTCACATTTTGCATACTCACTTACCTCTAGCGCCCGCTCTATCAATCGTAATTGAAAAAAGTGAATTCACCGCACGGTATTCTCAACGAAAGAATAAAACACACTACGGCCAGAATAACCACCGCTTAGGCTAGTCGGTGTCTGCACCTAAGCTTAATTTTCCGCGCCCGGCGCAGAAGAAATGACTCAGAGCCGAACGTCAAATTCCTCCACGACCTGTACAAGGAAAAAAGGAATAGGTTGCAAAATCTTATCCTTATCCTTGCAGCCAAGAGGGAAAAATGGAAGCACTGTTCTTCTCTTGAGGACGACATTCGGGGTGAAGGCTACCGAAAGGAAGGTCGAGATAGCGCGGGAACTTTTCCCAGTCTGGCAACATGACAGCTTAGACGAGAATGTGGAACCGTTCACAACGGACGAACTATGCGCAGCGAGAGAAAAGATTAAGACCAGGAAAGCACCGGGTCCAGACAGAGTCCCCCAGACGTCATCAAGGAATTGATTGCCACTGCACCGGGCCTACTACTAGGACTACTGACCCGTGTCTTGAATTACAAACTTTCCCGACCATCTGGAGAAAGGCTAGAGTAGTGCTGATTGCTAAGGGGGGTAAACCTCCGGAGCTTGCTTCGTCTTACAGACCCATTTGTCTTCTGGACACAGTAAAGCTGTACGAAGTACTCATCCGGCAAAGGTTAGGAGAGGCACTCGAAGAGAGGGAAGGCTTGTCGCTAAACCAGTTTCGCTTCCGCCGAACAACGCATTGGAGGCAGTTCTATGCTCCGTAGAAGGAGCCTCCAATAAATGGAGAGCATTGATGTGCAAAATGCCTTTAACGCGACGTCGTGGGGCATCATAATGGAGGAGTTGAATAAACGTGGCATGCCGCGGTATTTACGGGACCTGCTCGGCAGTGACAAGCTATAAAAATAGCTAACGTAGAGCTGGAGATGTCTACAGGCGTTCCACGGGGATCGCCGTTGGGTTCTCTTCTCTGGAATGGGATGATGGGGTTTTAAGGATAGCTCTTCCTCGAAATACAAAGACTGTGGCGTTCGCGGATGACCTTGCTCTAGTAGCATGACGAAGACGAAAAAACTTTGATGCAAACGACAAACGAGGCGCTGAGAAAGATAGATGAGTGGATGTTCAAGCACCAACTTCAGCTCGCACCAAGCAAAACTGAGGCGGTCATTCTCCGGGGTTCCAGGATCACTAGAAACCAAGTGAGATTCTGTTTTAGAGGGGTGCAAATAGTACCCAGCAAATCGATAGGGTACTTGGGGATTACCGTAGATAACGAACGATGTTTCAACGAACCTACAAAGAGAACTGCGGTGAAAGCAGAAAGAAAGGTGGCATTACTGACACGTATAATACCAAACATTGGCGGCCCAAGTATGAGGAATAAACAGATCTTGAAAGTAGTTATCCACTCAGTTTTGTTATACGAAGCTCCAGTATGGTATAAAGCGATGGAGAGGAAAAGCACCAGCAAACCGTAGACAGGATGCAAAGGAAGTCGCTGCTGAGGGTGGCCACTGCGATCGTACTGTCTCCACCATGTTATAACAGCGATTCCGCCACTGCATTTGTTGGCCAAGGAGAGGATACATATGTATGTATATAGCGGCAAGTGCTTTGGCAGAGCGACGGAGGACCGCCAGGCAGAAAACAATGGACGAGTGGCAGGGAATCTGGTCCAGTACAACGGAGGTAACGCAGTAGACTAAGCGCCTGATTCCAGATATACGAGAATGGGCAGAGTGTAGACACAGGACAACCTTCTACATTCGTACCAGAAAATGTCGGTAAAAGTCGGCAGCCGGTGTGACTCGAACCCACGACCTCCAGATTTGTACTCCGGCGCTCTCACCAGTTGAGCTACGGCCGACCCGTCAGCTCAACTTCGAGAGCGTCGACTGGTATTACACGGGAACAGCCAGCGCCCCAGCGCCCGCCGACGATCCTCTCGCGCCATCTTCTGGTACCACCAGGGACCCGCATCTGTGACATCAAGTGATCTGTCGGACACGTATTGCATCTTCGGTCGCGTCGATCTAGATGTCACTCGTCCGGGCTGGCACAGATCCTCTGTGTACGGGGGGTGGGTGTTGAATTGTTTTTACTATCATGCTTACATCCGCATGTGGATTTCTCTGAGAAATTGAACAGGACAACTGCTATTACCTAACACAGACGTTGTCGGGCCACGGTCCCTTTCGGGCATATAGGAATAAAACAGGGCGAGCGACGAACGATCGCTGTCAACATTGCGGGCAGAGCGACACAGTCGAGCAGACCCTATCTGAGTGTGACAGATGGTCCGGTTACAAGCAGGAAGCAAGAGCGAACCTACCTGAGGACCAAACCCCAGATAACATGGTGCCTATAATGATATCGAGAGGGCAACGCTGGAAGATCGTACATGAGATGGTTCAAAGCATTTTAAAATCGAAAGAGGCAGAGGAACGTAGGGACATGTAGTAAGAAGGAGAAGAAAAGCATACTTCTTAACTCATCTTGCACTGCGAAGAATATCGTTCACGATGATGCCCGGTGCAGATGGAGATTGAGCAGAGGTAAGAAAAGAGGAACGGGTTTTATCCGGTCGGGCCGTGGTGACATGTCGGATAGACATCTGGTTCAACGTCGGGCGGGCAGACTCTCTCTCACACTTGCGGGTGTGCGAGTGCTTCTGTCCTTGCGATCAAGCAGATGCCCTAAACCCTCTATAATAAAAAAATGTAAAATCTCATTCTAAAGGTAGTAGACTGCCAGCAACAATCGCTGGTACTTCATTTCAAAATTTGTAAGTGTAGTACATCCCGAAAGCTAGGCAGTGAAAAATAGCCATTTTTGTCATACCCCTTGCTTCGCATACATATTAGATATGCTGCCACTGTTCTTTCTGATTAGAGCTGATATGTATGATAAGATATTTTTATAAACTTGTCTCATTATTCTTATTTCGTTCGCATCTCGCATCGCGGTCAGTTGTTTTCTTCCATCTGAACCATCTTTTGCTTATTTTCATGAGCTGCTGGGTTGCTTACAGGTAGAAAAATTTGAAAAACTTCCATTTGACTGAAATTTTGAAATAAAATGGAAACGACAAGATATTTATATCGACGATAATATATCCTTATACATGCTATCAAATTTTACATTTAACCGTACAAAAAATAGGCATTCCCGTTTAAAAAAATCAAGTTACCTATGATTGAAGTTTTCTTAATCTAACGATTTCACCAAGCACAAGAAGAATGTAAAGTTGACAGTACTACCTAAGCTGACACATTTCATGCTTAGTCACACGCATAGTCACAGCCTTCTAAGTTTTATAGACGCTGCGATATTCAATTTTTTTTTTCTAACGTCATATACTTATATCAAAAATGGTGATTTGCGCCTAAACGGTTCGTTTTAAGTATGATATGTATGATACATAGAGTCACACTAGAATCAACAGAGGAATTCAAATATGCAATAACATACAGGGGGTTCTATTTAAAAAAAATGTAACTGATAAGTCACACATTTATTGGACACCCTGTATAATGGTAAATATATTTGGAACATAGATTTCATTGCCTCTAAATTTTTTATTTGAGACTTTTTTCTATCTCAAATAGGGAAGCAGTTATCGTCCACCCACACATCGTTGAAACATCCTGTATGTGTACCAACTTCAATACGCTCTCGGATACTTCAAATATAAATTTGACTTTCCTCGAAATACTGTTCGGTGCATATTCTATTCATTATTATTTAATTACAAACTTGGCTTTGTCATAGGACTTTCTTTTGTTACTTTCCTTCTAAGCTAGATTTTTTTTATTCTGTCTGTAATTTGATAGTTTTAACTGATGGGCAATTATTATTAAAACAAAAAGGTGCAGCCCGGGCTCCGACACACCGGGCTGCTGTTCCATTACCCAATGACTACTCCTCACACCGTGAGGTGAGCAATCACTGGGTCCGCGAATCGTGCGCCCTAAGTAGACGAAGGGACCCAAGGATGACTGCCTTCTGCATTCTGGCGGCTAAGATGTGCGCCGCCGCACGGCACACCGGTATTTTGCGCAGTGCAGAGAGCAGCGTATTCCTCATTCCACCTAGGGATCCAATGACCATAACCAGCAGACTTACAGTGTAGTCTGGCCAGAGCCTGCGAAGTTGTCCGAGCAACTCCTGATATTTGGTCCGCTTTTCCTCCTCCTTAGAGACGATGTTCACCTCGGCAGGCGCCGAAAACTCAATAACGAACATCGTCTTTTGTTGGTGGTCGAGAAGGACTATGTCGGGCTTGTTTGCCTGTACAAGCTCGAGCGTGGGGAACGAGTAGTTCCAGTAAATCCGGCATCTCTCGTTCTCCACAACGGACTCTATATCCCCTGGAGCGTATGGCAGCACCGGTGTCTCATCGATACCGTATGAGTGCCTTAAATGATAGTAGAGCACTCGTAGAGCCGCGTTGTGCCGATGGACGTAAGCCGTCCCAGCGTACGTCTTACACGCCGACAAGAGATGCATAAGCGTCTCTGGCGCCTGTCGGCAAGCTCTACAAAGGGTGTCGGGTACATCTACACCCATAACCCTTTTACGGTACACCAAGGTGTTGAAGACACCGTCTTGGCAAGCCATTATAAAGCCCTCAGTCTCCGACTTCAACCCACTAGACCTTAGGAAAGAGAAGGTCAACTGCTCAGACAAGCCATGCTCTTCCAGATGTTTGTAGAAGATTCCATGCATTGGCTTATCTTTATGAAGTCTTAAAAGGAAGTCGACTTCGGCAGTTTTAAGGTGGGATTTTAATTCTGCGGGAGCAAGTTCCGTAATGGACTGCTGACACCTTCGCTTGAAGTCGAGTGTGAGGCTGAGCTCCTCGGCTGCTCGTTTCGCTGCGCTAAAAAGAAAGGCTCCTTTTCCCGCATTCTCGTGCTCTCGCACAAAGCGGATCAGGGGATCGGTGCTGTTCGTTACCTAGCAGGCAGTGGCCAGTACTACTCTTGTTGTGCAGACGCTCCAAACTCAATAGTCCACGCCCTCCCAGGTGTCGCGGGAGGTATATTCGCGGGACAGAGGACTTAGGATGCAGGCTTCTCTCCATATTCATCCTTTTGCGGGTCTTCGTGTCGATTTCCTTCAGCTCGTTCACTTTCCAGTGTATAGCACCAAAGGTGTATAATAACAATGGGACCGCAAGCATGTTTGTGGCAGCGACTTTGTTCTTGCCGGACAGTTCTGACGACCAGATCTGCCGGAGTCGGTGCAAATACTTGCGGCGGAGACACTCTTTAACCAATGCTGCCTCTTGGACATGACGCTGCGCCACTCCAAGGTAGGTATAAGTATCTCCGGCATGCAGTTGTCGCAAGATGCTCCCATCAACGAGCTGTTCCTCATCTCCACTATCTCCGCTTCGTCCTTTCTTGAGATGAACCAATGCACATTTGTCTGTCCCGAACTCCATTCCGATAGCATGACTGTACTCCTGCACCACCCTCAGCGATTGTTGTAGTTCGCGTTGGCCGGAAGCATAAAGTTTTAGGTCATCCATATAAAACAGATGGGTGACCTTGTGCCTCCGGTTATTGGGCGTGCCACAGCTGTATCCTTTAGTATTTCTCAGCGCTATGGACAGAGGCAAAAGTGAGATGCAAAACAGCAAGGGACTCAAGGAGTCTCCTTGGAAGACACCTCTTTTCAATGACACCAACTCTGTCTGAACCCGAGTTTCACCTGATGTTATAGTGAACCGGGTCTTCCAGAGTGGCATCAGTTGTTTGATGCATCCCACTATCTGATTATCTACCGAAAGGCATTCCAACAGCCGCACAATGAGCTCATGAGACGTGCTGTCGAATGCCTTGCGATAGTCAATCCAGGCCATAGAAAGGTTTCGCTTGTACTGCACGGAGTCCTGCGTGACACATCGGTCAATCAACAAGTTCTCCTTGCAGCCAGCTACTCCTTTCTTTGACCCTCTCTGTTCATACACGTCGAGAAATACAGGATTCACAGCTTGAAGGAGACGCATGTACAAGATTCTGGTGAAGAGCTTGTAACATGCGTTCAGACATGTTATTGGCCTGTAGTTTTTGGGATCAGACAAATCTCCGGTCTTCGGGAGAAGCACGGTTCGACCCTCGACAAACCAAGCCGGAATTGGCTGCTCCTGATTTAGCCACGAGTTAAAAACTCTAGCTAAATGCCGGTGGCAACTGGGGAATTTTTTCCACCAGTAGGTGTTTATGCCATCCGGGCCAGGAGCTGCGAAATTCTTTGCGCCTCGTAAGGCGTCAAGAATTTCTTCCGTGTTTATCGGGTGACGCAGTACATTCAAGTTAGGAGTCCTCCTACAAACGGACTCGAACTGCGCCAAGGCCGGAGTGTCTGCTGAGAGAGGTTTGGGCTGTTCGTAAATGTCCCTCCAAAAGGCCTCCACGCGATCAGCAGTTGGCGGCTGCTCTATGGCTGGAGGCGGCTGTTGGAAAAGGCGAGAAGGTCTTTCGTAGAACATTCTGTTCTGTTCCAGACCTCTCGCCCGCGCCACCAACGATCGCTTAGCAGCGATTAGCATCCGTATCCTGTCAAGACAGTGTTGCTTGACAACAACCAGTACCGCTTGACTGAGTGTATGATGGTCGCGCCTCAACCCGTAGGCTATCTGGCGCACTCGGCGCGTAAATGGCTTCCCAGCCGCTCTATATTCCATCACACACTGGATACGGGATGCTTCCTGGCGAGCCAACTGGATTTTCGCTTCCATTTGGCGCACCCGTCTCTGTGCTCTCTCAACAGGAGAGTCTCTCACTCTCCCCTGTCTAGCTAGCCTCAGAGCCGCAGCGTAAATTTCGCAATTGATGCTCCAAATGTCAGAGGCCTCCGATAGACGTTCACCAACAACCTCACCCTCTCTCGATAAATCTGCCAGCTTCAAGGACCTTCCGTTGTTATGCAAGGCCCTTCGGTCTCTGAAATCCCCAGGTGAGACGACTTGGTCGATTTCCCTCTCAGCGGGCCTTACCGGCGAACTTTCAGCCTGGTTAACAGGCCTTCCGTCCGCCGAAGGGGCAGGCTGAGCTGGAGCACGAACATATCCCTGCCTCCGGAGGTACGATACATAATCTCGCAAATTCTGAGAGGTAAGCGTGCTATGCTCTGGGTGCATTTCACACCACCTCTCATACATGCGGGACATGTATCCCCTACGGCGCGGGCTACTGCTCTCGTAGCAGCTCAGCAGGTCATCCTTGAGCTCCGTCGTCCACCTAAAACGGTCCATGTTATTGCGGGGGTCGTCATCAGGGCAAATCGAAGCACCGCCACCTTGCCCAACGCCGGCTTCCGAAACCGGCTCGGTGTGGGTGCTTTTCCTTCGAGGTGGTCGAACCCGAAGATAGGGCCCGTCAGGTGGTTAGCCTTAGGGCCCGCAGCCGACATTTCCGGAGGCAGCCGTCCAAATTGCCTCCAGAGGATGGACCTGTGAAGGTTGCCGACCGACTTACATCCTTTGGCTTCGGTATACCCCTCGGTGTCGCCACGCACCGAATAGCCTCTTGATGTTGGGCGGCTTCCTGGGGGTTTATGAAAACAGCCGCTTCTAACATGAAGAACAGACGCTGTCGGAGTACCGCTCCTCACATGGAGATCCGTCGTGTCCTATTAATTGTGGAATAGCCGATCCTCTGGATGCAGACGCTATTCCACTGTGCTAGTTTTGGTTCGCCCCGGGTATTTCATTTCCCCGGTACCACCCATATCTGGGAGGCATTCCCCTATCCGCCACCTTGGGGAGGCGCCACTGAGAGGATCTAGCAACCCCTCGCGGTTATTATTATTATCCTGATTTTTCAAGTTTCTCTCGCATGACTGCGGTAGCAACAAATGTTGACGGGCTATGCCAAGTCAACACCTGAACTATTACGGATCGGAATTTAGGAAGGATCGTACAATATTGCAGGTCTTCAGGATTACAGATTTTTGAAATATTTTGTGTAACCTTTCGTCTAGGCCTAACTGTTGTAGGTGTGGTGTAAAAGTGTTTGGTGTAAGGCCTGAGACAGACATAATTAGGGGGACAATAGTAACTTTGTTTTGCTTCCATAGTCGTTTTATCTCTATCGCAAGGTCAGTGTATTTAGATATCTTCCCAGCGTAGGTATTTTGGATATTCGTATCGTTGGGAATAGCGATATCTATCAAATAGGTAACTTTGTCTGCCTTCGATTGGAAAACTATATCTGGCCGATTTGCCGGGATAGTCTTATCTGTATGTATTTCAACGTCCCAGTACAGTTTGTATTCATTGTTTTCGAGTACTGATGTCGGTGTGTAATTGTAATATGGATCTGTGTTTTCTATTAGCTTGTTTGTTGTGGCTAGTGCTTGGTGAATGACCTTGGCTGCAGAGTTATGCCTAGCTGTGTACTCGGTTCCAGCGAGAGTTTTGCATCCGCTTGTTATGTGGTCTATTGTTTCCTTTTGTTGGTGGCACTTTCTGCAATTGTCGTCGGTTATGGATGTATCTTTAATTATGTATTTCATGTAGTTCCTTGTCGCAATCACTTGGTCCTGTATAGCAAGCATAAAACCCTCAGTTTCTGGAAAGAGTTGGCCATCCAGCAGCCAGGTGTATGATTATCTTTCATTAATGTGATCTTGTGTGACGCGGTATCTGTGCTTGCCATGGAGTGCTTTTTGTGACCAGGTATTTATTTTTTCTTGTTGTAATTCTATGTGATTGTGTCCGTCTGCTGAGTGATCAGAGCGGGATAGGTTTAGTGGAGTATAGTTTTTGTCTGCCTTTACTATCGACCTATGCAAGTTTGTCTGTTTGCTTTGGAAAAAGTCTCTGAGCGTTTTTATTTGTCTTGTGCGAAGTGACTGTATATCTATAATCCCCCTGCCTCCTTGTTTTCTGTCAATGGTGAGCCTTTCTTTGCACGCGTTTGGATGTGACATTCGATGTTTCGTAAGTTCTGTCCGTATGAGGATGTGGATGTTTTCTATATCAGTGTGTGACCACTTGATGATGCCGAAGGAGTATGTGAGGACCGGTATAGCATATGTGTTTATTGCTTTTGTAAGATTTTTGGAATTCAATTTTGATTTTAGAAGTTTAAGGAGGCGGTTTCTGAACTCTTGTGTTAGTTGAGCCTTGACTTGTGTGTGGTCGATCTTAATGTTCTGATTGAAGCCCAGATACTTGTACGTTTCGTCCTTGTCCATGTTATCCAGCGTTTCGCCAGTTAATATTTCCTGTTCGGATTGGTTCTTCCATTGGCCTCTATTGATGTGGAGCACCTTGCATTTGCTCATACCGAATTCCATCCGAACGTCTGACGTACACACTTCTGTTATTCTGAGTAATTCTTTTAGTTGCACTTCAGTGGCTGCATATAGTTTTATATCATCCATGTAGAGAAGATGATTTATTCTGTGCTGATTGACTTTCTGGTGTCTGATGTTGAAACCATAATTTGTGTTGTTGAGTGCGTTAGAGAGTGGATTTAAACAAAGGCAGAACCACAGTGAACTAAGCGAATCACCCTGGAAGATACCGCGTCGTATGAGTAGCTCCTCTGTTTGGATATGGCCGTCCTGAGTTTTGAGATGTATGTTGGTTCGCCATGTCTCCATGGTTCTTGTAAGGAACTGGCGAAGGACTGGGTTAATTTTGTATATTTGAAGAGTTTTCGTTAGCCAGCTATGGGGTACAGAGTCAAAAGCTTTTTTATAATCGATGAAGCAGGTATGAAGATTTCTGTGTTCTTTTCTGGTTTGCTCCATGATCACACTATCAATTATGAGTTGTTCTTTGCAGCCCTGGCTTTGTTTTCTACATCCTTTTTGCTCTTCAGTCAATATGTTGTTTTGGGTGAGGTGTTGTTCAATCCTTTTGCCTATTGTTGCGGTGATGATCTTGTACAAGGTTGGGAGACAAGTGATCGGGCGGTAATTGGCAGGGTTTCTGGTATCTCCGTTTTTTGGTTTTATATAAGTTATTCCTTGTGTGAGGAATTTGGGAAGCCTATTAGGTTGTAGTATGGCTTTATTGATTTGCTCTGTTAGCATTTCATACGTTGCACTGAACTGCTTGTACCAGAAATTTTGCACGTTATCTACGCCTGGGCACTTCCAGTTGTGAGTGTGTTTTATCGTCTCGGCTATTTCATCTGGTGTAAAAACAACGTCTGCCTGCTCCGCTATATGTTGATGTTTTTCCTCTTCTTGTCTGATCCATGGAGCGTTTTCGTTATGTGTTTTTGGTTCTGACCATAGGCTTCCCCAGAACTCGGTTAACTCTTGTCTACTTGGAGGTTCTGTTGTTGTTATCTGATTATTTGATGTCATCTTTTGATAAAATTGTTTTTCACTTTTTTGAAAAAGATTGTTGGCATCCTTTCTGTCGTTGGATTCGTTGTATCTGCGGAGTCTAGCTGCATAGACGGCAAGTTTCTGTTTCAGTGTATCGGCTATTTCGGGTATTGTTTGTTGTGGTGATTTAGATTTGAGTCTGTTTATTGTTGTCTGTATGCGTTTTGAGAGGTTGTTATTGTTGGTGTATTGTGTGACGTGCGCGAGATCCTTTCTGAGTGTGCTAATTTTATTTTCGATTCTAATTTGCCATTTAGGTTTAGATCTTTTGCTTGTGTGGTTTTTAGATCGCTTTGGAAGTTTTTGGCCGTTGACTATGAGTGTGGTTGCTGCAGCGGCATATATAACAGTATGGATGTCCTCTAGGTCACTGTCGTTGGTTAGGAATTGTGGTATTATGTTGGCATTTATTGTGTGTAAGATCTGTCGGGTGTTGTTTTTAAAAATTAGTCTCGGCAGGGGATCTCGCAGTACAGGATTGGTGCCACACCATTTGTTGTATTGTGTGTTCATCACTTGTTTGGCAGATTGTGTGATGGCAGGTGGTAGAGTGATGTTTTGGCTTTGTGTGGCTGTGGAAGGTAAGTTAGAGCATGTTGTTTCCGGTGTATGTGGTGCATGATCATGCTCTGGATCTATTTCTCTCTGTATGCTGGTGTCATTAGTTGTGTCTTTGTTTGGAGGTTGGTTATTTCGGGTATGAATGGTATGTCCTTCTGTGATTGATTCAATAGCTAACGAATCATTAGGTTGGACAGCGGTGTCTGGTCTATCTTGTGTATGCTCTTGTTCTGGGTCTATCTCTGTGGGTATGGTGGTGTTGTCGCTTGTGGTTGTGTTTGAGGTCTGCGGGTCATTCTGACGGACAGTATTTACTTCATTAGATACAAGAATCTTTATAGCTTGTAGTTCTTCGGGCGTCAGGCGGTTGTTTTTTGTTTAGACCCGTTTTTGGTCAATGAGTATCTGTTCCGTTACACGTTCTGCGAGATGTGGGTATTGTGCTATAAATAGCCTGTGCAGCTCATGTCTGTAGCCTGTAGATATGGTTTCTAGTCTAGTGGCGGTGTAGTAACAGTGCATTACAGATTTGTTCATTTCAGTGGTCCACTGTAAGCGCTGTCTGGGTTTACCAGCTTTGGTGGTTGTCGGCTGTGCCGGCAAAACATCCGCAGCTGGGTTGCGTTCTATGGGTTGTTCTGTTTGGGTTTGGCGTTCGGGTGAGTTTAATCGACGTACCCTAGGCCGTCGTTGGTTGTTTTTAGAAGTAACTCTATGCATCGTGTTCCCACGAGTAGGGACGATTTAAAAGTCGCTCTCCCGGGTGACGCCCATTCCAGGAGAGAAGGGACTTATATTTACTCCGAAGTTGGCCCAAGGTGCTCGGGAGGATTTGCGACTTTACTGTCGGGTTTTGTTGAGGCTTTCTCCTCACGGGCCGGCCAATTAAGGCAAGCCTCCCGGTTGCTTACCCCTCACGACGTTCCCCAGCCACGCCCTGCTGAAGTCGCTGAAGTGTGGGGCGCAATAACGGTGTGTGACAGAAGGACCGGCGCTCAGCCCTCTGTGGCATATTTTCCCGGATTTGCCAAACCCCTATCCGACCGAAGTCAGGATAGCTTGGGGAAAGGTAGGAGCTTGGTGCTAGGTAGGGTAAGTACCGAGCTCCCAGCTTCCTGAATGTGCTAGCCTTGGTTGAAATGACCTTTTGACCATGAACCCTGCTGGTGTCGTAGCTCTGCGATGACATTAAAGCCCATTATGAGCCATCCACCTACATAGCTCGCCTGTCAAAAAGTCACTTCCTAAGCCCCCAAACGAACGACAACGTTCTAGTTATTATTATTATTATTATTATTATTATTATGACTTGACTGCGATGCTTGATAGCTAAAAACCATTTTGTAACTTTCCCTCTCGACATAGTAACTCATCAAAATATTGCTTTATGTGGTTTTACGGCGTCGGTCACTATCGATGCGGTCTATTGTAGCTGCTTCATGCAGAAATGCGAGGTGTGATGTAGTGGTTTTTAAAATGGAACATACTATCTATTTACATGGGATGTTACGATTTATTCAACTGTCCCAATAGTTTGGCTGGATTCAATTAGGATTAGAAATACTAAAATCAAAACCGCAGTCTGCATCCAAGTTAACGAGCGTTGGTAACAAACAGACAGACTGCTTTCTTCAAACGAAACTGGATGTCCTAGAATATTTGGACTTTCAACAGGACACTGTGGCTAAAAGAAGTCCTTATATAAACAGGAGTTGCACGAGGGACTACTACTGACAACGTGAATGTTAGGCGCTTGATTACTACAACTCTTTGAGAAACGGAAAGTGGGATCAATAGTTCCGTAGAGAACGTTACAGACAGCTGAAATAAGTACTGTAAATGATAGCAGCACAGTACAATAAACCAAAAGTATGTGGTGCTCCCGGTTAAGGGAAAACTTTGCTCAAACAATTCTTGAAATCAAATCATGTCGAACAGCGATTTTGTCGGCAAAATGGTCGCAACTGGTCCAAACTCATTGTCTTTTATGAAGTTATGTTGTATTGGGACTCCTAGAAGAGTATGGGATACGATAATCAGAATTGGATACAAAACAATAACGTTTGTTATTGGTATTATCTGTTATTCCATTTAGTCCATTTAGTGCGAAGCTTCAAATTTAATTTTTGATACTATGCTGTTATTTGCAGATCTGGCTCATACTCTCATATTTTCAATGAGCCCACAGCTTACAGTAATATTATATTTTGCATGAATCACAAAATGTTAACATAAAAATCTATCCATCGACGATATAAAATATTTTGAAAAGGACCTCAAAGTTGAAAAGGGTAGACGATTCCTTTGCTGCATGTGTCTTCCTCAGAGCCCAAAAGTTAGCAGCGGCGATAGCGGAACTTCATTCAAGAAAAGTCTCAAGAGTGAAGATTGTGACAAATTATTCGAACAGATAAAGCTTTACTTTAATGAGAAACTAGAGACACAAATAAAAAGAATAAAGGAGGAAAATGAAAAGCTGCTCAACATTTTCCAACAAAAAATTGCCACCTTAGAAGAAAATGAGGTGTTGAAGATTTCATCGGTACAAGACAGGGTTTCGAAACTTGAAAGACAATTGGAGGAACTCTCAGCTAAGTTGGAAAAGCCTGATGTGGATATTGTACCTATAAATAACAAGTTATATGAGATGAAATATCAGGAAGTTTCAACAACGAAATCAATGACAGAGAAACTAGGAAGAACAACCTAATGGTTTATAACCTTGAGGAAGGTGATAATACAGTAAACTGTGATATTGCGGCGGCTAAAGAAATAATAAAACATGTCTGTCCTGGCCTCAACGCAAATGATATTAAAACATTCCGAGTTGGTAAGCAACAAGCAAACAAAACCAGGCCACTGAGAGTGGTGATGAAGTCGCAGACTGAAGTGAGGAATGTGTTCTTCAAAGCAAAATAGTGGTGAGGATAATCTAAAAATTAAGTTCTTTAGAGATGTGCCGAGCCAAAAGACTAAATACATCCATTAATATTGACAATGCTAGATCTTCTAGTATAAATTCATCAGTGAATGTCCCCGCAGGCCATCAGTGCATTCGAATATTCCATCAAAATGGCCAGTGCCTCAGGAACAAGTTGCTGGAATTCGAAGCTGCGATCGACCTCAAGGAAAATGAGTCTGACTTCATATGCCTAACTGAAGACTGGTTGAAACCTGAAGAGGAAGCATTCATGAAGATTAGTGGATATACTATGACAGCTATTCCAGAAGGACTATGCAACATGGTGGTGCCTGTGTGTATGTCTTGGAGCATATCAAGTTAGGTTTCATTGAAGAGATGAGTATAGAGGGTCACGTTGAATGTTCTTGTATTTTAATTCCATCCCAGAAATGCATTGTTTTATCAGTCTATACGGCAGGCTTAGGTCAATTATCTACATTTTTGGACAAACTAGATGAAGTTTTAAACATACTAACAAAAAAATGCAGTAAATACCGGATAATTTGTTGTGGAGACTTTGATATCAATCTTTTAGATAATAGCCACACCAAGAATGTCTTCATAGATACAATGAGTAGCTATAATATGACACATCTAATTAACGAACCAACTAGAGTCACAAACACTTCTCAAACGCTAGTCGATAATATATTTGTTAATTTTGACAATATAAATAAAGCATATGATGATGACGTGATGTCCTACACTCGTAAATTGAATCCAGTAAAATATAATTACACTATAAATGATAAGACAGTAGAACAAGTGGATAATATTAAAGACCTTGGTGTGTATTTCCAATCATCTTTTAAATTTAACAATCATTATGAGTTTATTGTAAATAAGGCTTACCGAGGTCTAGGTTTCATCATTAGAAACAGTAAACATTTTATCAAGATTGATACAATCATATTGCTGTACAATGCACTGGTTCGTTCTATCTTGGAATATGCATCTATCCGACCGAAGTCAGGATAGCTTGGGGAAAGGTAGGAGCTTGGTGCTAGGTAGGGTAAGTACCGAGCTCCCAGCTTCCTGAATGTGCTAGCCTTGGTTGAAATGACCTTTTGACCATGAACCCTGCTGGTGTCGTAGCTCTGCGATGACATTAAAGCCCATTATGAGCCATCCACCTACATAGCTCGCCTGTCAAAAAGTCACTTCATAAGCCCCCAAACGAACGACAACGTTCTAGTTATATTATGTTAAAACAAAAAGGTACAGCTCGGGCTCCGACACACCGAGCTGCTGTTCCATTACCCAATGACTACTCCTCACACCGTGAGGTGAGCAATCACTGGGTCCGCGAATCGTGCGCCCTAAGTAGACGAAGGGACCCAAGGATGACTGCCTTCTGCATTCTGGCGGCTAAGATGTGCGCCGCCGCACGGCACACCGGTATTTTGCGCAGTGCAGAGAGCAGCGTATTCCTCATTCCACCTAGGGATCCAATGACCATAACCAGCAGACTTACAGTGTAGTCTGGCCAGAGCCTGCGAAGTTGTCCGAGCAACTCCTGATAGTTGGTCCGCTTTTCCTCCTCCTTAGAGACGATGTTCACTTCGGCAGGCCGAAAACTCAATAACGAACATCGTCTTCTGTTGGTGGTCGAGAAGGACTATGTCGGGCTTGTTTGCCTGTACAAGCTCGAGCGTGGGGAACGAGTAGTTCCAGTAAATCCGGCATCTCTCGTTCTCCACAACGGACTCTATATCCCCTGGAGCGTATGGCAGCACCGGTGTCTCATCGATACCGTATGAGTGCCTTAAATGATAGTAGAGCACTCGTAGAGCCGCGTTGTGCCGATGGACGTAAGCCGTCCCAGCGTACGTCTTACACGCCGACAAGAGATGCATAAGCGTCTCTGGCGCCTGTCGGCAAGCTCTACAATGGGTGTCGGGTACATCTACACCCATAACCCTTTTACGGTATACCAAGGTGTTGAAGACACCGTCTTGGCAAGCCATTATAAAGCCCTCAGTCTCCGACTTCAACCCACTAGACCTTAGGAAAGAGAAGGTCAACGGCTCAGACAAGCCATGCTCTTCTAGATGTTTGTAGAAGATTCCATGCATTGGCTTATCTTTATGAAGTCTTAAGAGGAAGTCGACTTCGGCAGTTTTAATGTGGGCTTTTAATTCTGCGGGAGCAAGTTCCGTAATGGACTGCTGACACCTCCGCTTGAAGTCGAGTGTGAGGCTGAGCTCCTCGGCTGCTCGTTTCGCTGCGCTAAAAAGAAAGGCTCCGTTTCCCGCATTCTCGTGCTCTCGCACGAAGCGGATCAGGGGATCGGTGCTGTTCGTTACATAGCAGGCAGTGGCCAGTACTACTCTGTTGTGCAGACGCTCCAAACTCAATAGTCCACGCCCTCCCAGGTGTCGCGGGAGGTATATTCGCGGGACAGAGGACTTAGGATGCAGGCTTCTCTCCATATTCATCCTTTTGCGGGTCTTCGTGTCGATTTCCTTCAGCTCGTTCACTTTCCAGTGTATAGCACCAAAGGTGTATAATAACAATGGGACCGCAAGCATGTTTGTGGCAGCGACTTTGTTCTTGCCGGACAGTTCTGACGACCAGATCTGCCGGAGTCGGTGCAAATACTTGCGGCGGAGACACTCTTTAACCAATGTTGCCTCTTGGACATGACGCTGCGCCACTCCAAGGTAGGTATAAGTATCTCCGGCATGCAGTTGTCGCAAGATGCTCCCATCAACGAGCTGTTCCTCATCTCCACTATCTCCGCTTCGTCCTTTCTTGAGATGAACCAATGCACATTTGTCTGTCCCAAACTCCATTCCGATAGCATGACTGTACTCCTGCACCACCCTCAGCGATTGTTGTAGTTCGCGTTGACCGGAGGCATAAAGTTTTAGGTCATCCATATAAAACAGATGGGTGACCTTGTGCCTCCGGTTATTGGGCGTGCCACAGCTGTATCCTTTAGTATTTCTCAGCGCTATGGACAGAGGCAAAAGTGAGATGCAAAAGAGCAAGGGACTCAAGGAGTCTCCTTGGAAGACGCCTCTTTTCAATGACACCAACTCCGTCTGAACCCGAGTTTCACCTGATGTTATGGTGAACCGGGTCTTCCAGAGTGGCATCAGTTGTTTGATGCACCCCACTATCTGATTATCCACCGAAAGACATTCCAACAGCCGCACAATGAGCTCATGAGACGTGCTGTCGAATGCCTTGCGATAGTCAATCCAGGCCATAGAAAGGTTTCGCTTGTACTGCACAGAGTCCTGCGTGACACATCGGTCTATCAACAGGTTCTCCTTGCAGCCAGCTACTCCTTTCTTTGACCCTCTCTGTTCATACACGTCGAGAAATACAGGATTGACAGCTTGAAGGAGACGCATGTACAAGATTCTGGTGAAGAGCTTGTAACATGCGTTCAGACATGTTATTGGCCTGTAGTTTTTGGGATCAGACAAATCTCCGGTCTTCGGGAGAAGCACGGTTCGACCCTCGACAAACCAAGCCGGAATTGGCTGCTCCTGATTTAGCCACGAGTTAAAAACTCTAGCTAAATGCCGGTGGCAACTGGGGAATTTTTTCCACCAGTAGGTGTTTATGCCATCCGGGCCAGGAGCTGCGAAATTCTTTGCGCCTCGTAAGGCGTCAAGAATTTCTTCCGTGTTTATCGGGTGACGCAGTACATTCAAGTTAGGAGTCCTCCTACAAACGGACTCGAACTGCGCCAAGGCCGGAGTGTCCGCTGAGAGAGGTTTGGGCTGTTCGTAAATGTCCCTCCAAAAGGCCTCCACGCGATCAGCAGTTGGCGGCTGCTCTATGGCTGGAGGCGGCTGTTGGAAAAGGCGAGAAGGTCTTTCGTAGAACATTCTGTTCTGTTCCAGACCTCTCGCCCGCGCCACCAACGATCGCTTAGCAGCGATTAGCATCCGTATCCTGTCAAGACAGTGTTGCTTGACAACAACCAGTACCGCTTGACTGAGTGTATGATGGTCGCGCCTCAACCCGTAGGCTATCTGGCGCACTCGGCGCGTAAAAGGCTTCCCAGCCGCTCTATATTCCATCACACACTGGATACGGGATGCTTCCTGGCGAGCCAACTGGATTTTCGCTTCCATTTGGCGCACCCGTCTCTGTGCTCTCTCAACAGGAGAGTCTCTCACTCTCCCCTGTCTAGCTAGCCTCAGAGCCGCAGCGTAAATTTCGCAATTGATGCTCCAAATGTCAGAGGCCTCCGATAGACGTTCACCAACAACCTCATCCTCTCTCTTTAAATCTGCCAGCTTCAAGGACCTTCCGTTGTTATGCAAGGCCCTTCGGTCTCTGAAATCCCCAGGTGAGACGACTTGGTCGATTTCCCTCTCAGCGGGCCTTACCGGTGAACTTTCAGCCTGGTTAAGAGGCCTTCCGTCCGCCGAAGGGGCAGGCTGAGCTGGAGCACGAACATATCCCTGCCTCCGAAGGTACGATACATAATCTCGCAAATTCTGAGAGGTAAGCGTGCTATGCTCTGGGTGCATTTCACACCACCTCTCATACATGCGGGACATGTATCCCCTACGGCGCGGGCTACTGCTCTCGTAGCAGCTCAGTAGGTCATCCTTGAGCTCCGTCGTCCACCTAAAACGGTCCATGTCATTGCGGGGGTCGTCAACAGGGCAATTCGAAGCACCGCCACCTTGCCCAACGCCGGCTTCCGAAACCGGCTCGGTGTGGGTGCTTTTCTTCCGGGGTGGTCGAACCCGAAGATAGGGCCCGTCAGGTGGTTGGCCTTAGGGCCCCCAGACGACTTTTCCGGAGGCAGCCGTCCAAATTGCCTCCTGAGGATGCACCTGCGAAGGTTGCCGGCTGGATTACATCCTTGGGCTTCGGTATACCCTGCGGTGTCGCCACGCACCGGATAGCCTACTGATGTTGGGTGTCTTCCTGCGGGTGTATTATCAGCCGCCCCTAACATGGAGTCAGACGCTGTCGGAGTACCGCTCCTCACATGGAGATCCGTCGTGTCCTAATTGTTGGGGAATAGCCGATCCTCTGGATGCAGACGCTATTCCACCGTGCTAGTTTTGGTCCGCCCCGGGTATTTGATTTCCCCGGTACCACCCATATCTGGGAGGCGTTCCCCTATCCGCCACCTTGGGGAGGCGCCACTGAGAGGATCTAGCAACCCCTCGCGGTTATTATTTTATGTTAAAAACAAAAAAAAGTGCAGCTCGGGCTCCGACACACCGAGCTGCTGTTCCATTACCCAATGACTACTCCTCACACCGTGAGGTGAGCAATCACTGGGTCCGCGAATCGTGCGCCCTAAGTAGACGAAGGGACCCAAGGATGACTGCCTTCTGCATTCTGGCGGCTAAGATGTGCGCCGCCGCACGGCACACCGGTATTTTGCGCAGTGCAGAGAGCAGCGTATTCCTCATTCCACCTAGGGATCCAATGACCATAACCAGCAGACTTACAGTGTAGTCTGGCCAGAGCCTGCGAAGTTGTCCGAGCAACTCCTGATATTTGGTCCGCTTTTCCTCCTCCTTAGAGACGATGTTCACTTCGGCAGGCGCCGAAAACTCAATAACGAACATCGTCTTCTGTTGGTGGTCGAGAAGGACTATGTCGGGCTTGTTTGCCTGTACAAGCTCGAGCGTGGGGAACGAGTAGTTCCAGTAAATCCGGCATCTCTCGTTCTCCACAACGGACTCTATATCCCCTGGAGCGTATGGCAGCACCGGTGTCTCATCGATACCGTATGAGTGCCTTAAATGATAGTAGAGCACTCGTAGAGCCGCGTTGTGCCGATGGACGTAAGCCGTCCCAGCGTACGTCTTACACGCCGACAAGAGATGCATAAGCGTCTCTGGCGCCTGTCGGCAAGCTCTACAATGGGTATCGGGTACATCTACACCCATAACCCTTTTACGGTATACCAAGGTGTTGAAGACACCGTCTTGGCAAGCCATTATAAAGCCCTCAGTCTCCGACTTCAACCCACTAGACCTTAGGAAAGAGAAGGTCAACTGCTCAGACAAGCCATGCTCTTCTAGATGTCTGTAGAAGATTCCATGCATTGGCTTATCTTTATGAAGCCTTAAGAGGAAGTCGACTTCGGCAGTTTTAATGTGGGCTTTTAATTCTGCGGGAGCAAGTTCCGTAATGGACTGCTGACACCTCCGCTTGAAGTCGAGTGTGAGGCTGAGCTCCTCGGCTGCTCGTTTCGCTGCGCTAAAAAGAAAGGCTCCTTTTCCCGCATTCTCGTGCTCTCGCACGAAGCGGATCAGGGGATCGGTGCTGTTCGTTACATAGCAGGCAGTGGCCAGTACCACTCTGTTGTGCAGACGCTCCAAACTCAATAGTCCACGCCCTCCCAGGTGTCGCGGGAGGTATATTCGCGGGACAGAGGACTTAGGATGCAGGCTTCTCTCCATATTCATCCTTTTGCGGGTCTTCGTGTCGATTTCCTTCAGCTCGTTCACTTTCCAGTGTATAGCACCAAAGGTGTATAATAACAATGGGACCGCAAGCATGTTTGTGGCAGCGACTTTGTTCTTGCCGGACAGTTCTGACGACCAGATCTGCCGGAGTCGGTGCAAATACTTGCGGCGGAGACACTCTTTAACCAATGCTGCCTCTTGGACATGACGCTGCGCCACTCCAAGGTAGGTATAAGTATCTCCGGCATGCAGTTGTCGCAAGATGCTCCCATCAACGAGCTGTTCCTCATCTCCACTATCTCCGCTTCGTCCTTTCTTGAGATGAACCAATGCACATTTGTCTGTCCCGAACTCCATTCCGATAGCATGACTGTACTCCTGCACCACCCTCAGCGATTGTTGTAGTTCGCGTTGGCCGGAGGCATAAAGTTTTAGGTCATCCATATAAAACAGATGGGTGACCTTGTGCCTCCGGTTATTGGGCGTGCCACAGCTGTATCCTTTAGTATTTCTCAGCGCTATGGACAGAGGCAAAAGTGAGATGCAAAAGAGCAAGGGACTCAAGGAGTCTCCTTGGAAGACACCTCTTTTCAATGACACCAACTCTGTCTGAACCCGAGTTTCACCTGATGTTATGGTAAACCGGGTCTTCCAGAGTGGCATCAGTTGTTTAATGCACCCCACTATCTGATTATCCACCGAAAGACATTCCAACAGCCGCACAATGAGCTCATGAGACGTGCTGTCGAATGCCTTGCGATAGTCAATCCAGGCCATAGAAAGGTTTCGCTTGTACTGCACAGAGTCCTGCGTGACACATCGGTCAATCAACAGGTTCTCCTTGCAGCCAGCTACTCCTTTCTTTGACCCTCTCTGTTCATACACGTCGAGAAATACAGGATTCACAGCTTGAAGGATACGCATGTACAAGATTCTGGTGAAGAGCTTGTAACACGCGTTCAGACATGTTATTGGCCTGTAGTTTTTGGGATCAGACAAATCTCCGGTCTTCGGGAGAAGCACGGTTCGACCCTCGACAAACCAAGCCGGAATTGGCTGCTCCTGATTTAGCCACGAGTTAAAAACTCTAGCCAAATGCCGGTGGCAACTGGGGAATTTTTTCCACCAGTAGGTTATTATTATTATTATTATTATTATTATTATTATTATGACTTGACTGCGATGCTTGATAGCTAAAAACCATTTTGTAACTTTCCCTCTCGACATAGTAACTCATCAAAATATTGCTTTATGTGGTTTTACGGCGTCGGTCACTATCGATGCGGTCTATTGTAGCTGCTTCATGCAGAAATGCGAGGTGTGATGTAGTGATTTTTAAAATGGAACATACTATCTATTTACATGGGATGTTACGATTTATTCAACTGTCCCAATAGTTTGGCTGGATTCAATTAGGATTAGAAATACTAAAATCAAAACCGCAGTCTGCATCCAAGTTAACGAGCGTTGGTAACAAACAGATAGACTGCTTTCTTCAAACGAAACTGGATGTCCTAGAATATTTGGACTTTCAACAGGACACTGTGGCTAAAAGAAGTCCTTATATAAACAAGAGTTGCACGAGGGACTACTACTGACAACGTGAATGTTAGGCGCTTGATTACTACAACTCTTTGAGAAACGGAAAGTGGGATCAATAGTTCCGTAGAGAACGTTACAGACAGCTGAAATAAGTACTGTAAATGATAGCAGCACAGTACAATAAACCAAAAGTATGTGGTGCTCCCGGTTAAGGGAAAACTTTGCTCAAACAATTCTTGAAATCAAATCATGTCGAACAGCGATTTTGTCGGCAAAATGGTCGCAACTGGTCCAAACTCATTGTCTTTTATGAAGTTATGTTGTATTGGGACTCCTAGAAGAGTATGGGATACGATAATCAGAATTGGATACAAAACAATAACGTTTGTTATTGATATTATCTGTTATTCCATTTAGTCCATTTAGTGCGAAGCTTCAAATTTAATTTTTGATACTATGCTGTTATTTGCAGATCTGGCTCATACTCTCATATTTTCAATGAGCCCACAGCTTACAGTAATATTATATTTTGCATGAATCACAAAATGTTAACATAAAAATCTATCCATCGACGATATAAAATATTTTGAAAAGGACCTCAAAGTTGAAAAGGGTAGACGATTCCTTTGCTGCATGTGTCTTCCTCAGAGCCCAAAAGTTAGCAGCGGCGATAGCGGAACTTCATTCAAGAAAAGTCTCAAGAGTGAAGATTGTGACAAATTATTCGAACAGATAAAGCTTTACTTTAATGAGAAACTAGAGACACAAATGAAAAGAATAAAGGAGGAAAATGAAAAGCTGCTCAACATTTTCCAACAAAAAATTGCCACCTTAGAAGAAAATGAGGTGTTGAAGATTTCATCGGTACAAGACAGGGTTTCGAAACTTGAAAGACAATTGGAGGAACTCTCAGCTAAGTTGGAAAAGCCTGATGTGGATATTGTACCTATAAATAACAAGTTATATGAGATGAAATATCAGGAAGTTTCAACAACGAAATCAATGACAGAGAAACTAGGAAGAACAACCTAATGGTTTATAACCTTGAGGAAGGTGATAATACAGTAAACTGTGATATTGCGGCGGCTAAAGAAATAATAAAACATGTCTGTCCTGGCCTCAACGCAAATGATATTAAAACATTCCGAGTTGGTAAGCAACAAGCAAACAAAACCAGGCCACTGAGAGTGGTGATGAAGTCGCAGACTGAAGTGAGGAATGTGTTCTTCAAAGCAAAATAGTGGTGAGGATAATCTAAAAATTAAGTTCTTTAGAGATGTGCCGAGCCAAAAAACTAAATACATCCATTAATATTGACAATGCTAGATCTTCTAGTATAAATTCATCAGTGAATGTCCCCGCAGGCCATCAGTGCATTCGAATATTCCATCAAAATGGCCAGTGCCTCAGGAACAAGTTGCTGGAATTCGAAGCTGCGATCGACCTCAAGGAAAATGAGTCTGACTTCATATGCCTAACTGAAGACTGGTTGAAACCTGAAGAGGAAGCATTCATGAAGATTAGTGGATATACTATGACAGCTATTCCAGAAGGACTATGCAACATGGTGGTGCCTGTGTGTATGTCTTGGAGCATATCAAGTTAGGTTTCATTGAAGAGATGAGTATAGAGGGTCACGTTGAATGTTCTTGTATTTTAATTCCATCCCAGAAATGCATTGTTTTATCAGTCTATACGGCAGGCTTAGGTCAATTATCTACATTTTTGGACAAACTAGATGAAGTTTTAAACATACTAACAAAAAAATGCAGTAAATACCGGATAATTTGTTGTGGAGACTTTGATATCAATCTTTTAGATAATAGCCACACCAAGAATGTCTTCATAGATACAATGAGTAGCTATAATATGACACATCTAATTAACGAACCAACTAGAGTCACAAACACTTCTCAAACGCTAGTCGATAATATATTTGTTAATTTTGACAATATAAATAAAGCATATGATGATGACGTGATGTCCTACACTCGTAAATTGAATCCAGTAAAATATAATTACACTATAAATGATAAGACAGTAGAACAAGTGGATAATATTAAAGACCTTGGTGTGTATTTCCAATCATCTTTTAAATTTAACAATCATTATGAGTTTATTGTAAATAAGGCTTACCGAGGTCTAGGTTTCATCATTAGAAACAGTAAACATTTTATCAAGATTGATACAATCATATTGCTGTACAATGCACTGGTTCGTTCTATCTTGGAATATGCATCTATCCGACCGAAGTCAGGATAGCTTGGGGAAAGGTAGGAGCTTGGTGCTAGGTAGGGTAAGTACCGAGCTCCCAGCTTCCTGAATGTGCTAGCCTTGGTTGAAATGACCTTTTGACCATGAACCCTGCTGGTGTCGTAGCTCTGCGATGACATTAAAGCCCATTATGAGCCATCCACCTACATAGCTCGCCTGTCAAAAAGTCACTTCATAAGCCCCCAAACGAACGACAACGTTCTAGTTATATTATGTTAAAACAAAAAGGTACAGCTCGGGCTCCGACACACCGAGCTGCTGTTCCATTACCCAATGACTACTCCTCACACCGTGAGGTGAGCAATCACTGGGTCCGCGAATCGTGCGCCCTAAGTAGACGAAGGGACCCAAGGATGACTGCCTTCTGCATTCTGGCGGCTAAGATGTGCGCCGCCGCACGGCACACCGGTATTTTGCGCAGTGCAGAGAGCAGCGTATTCCTCATTCCACCTAGGGATCCAATGACCATAACCAGCAGACTTACAGTGTAGTCTGGCCAGAGCCTGCGAAGTTGTCCGAGCAACTCCTGATATTTGGTCCGCTTTTCCTCCTCCTTAGAGACGATGTTCACTTCGGCAGGCGCCGAAAACTCAATAACGAACATCGTCTTCTGTTGGTGGTCGAGAAGGACTATGTCGGGCTTGTTTGCCTGTACAAGCTCGAGCGTGGGGAACGAGTAGTTCCAGTAAATCCGGCATCTCTCGTTCTCCACAACGGACTCTATATCCCCTGGAGCGTATGGCAGCACCGGTGTCTCATCGATACCGTATGAGTGCCTTAAATGATAGTAGAGCACTCGTAGAGCCGCGTTGTGCCGATGGACGTAAGCCGTCCCAGCGTACGTCTTACACGCCGACAAGAGATGCATAAGCGTCTCTGGCGCCTGTCGGCAAGCTCTACAATGGGTGTCGGGTACATCTACACCCATAACCCTTTTACGGTATACCAAGGTGTTGAAGACACCGTCTTGGCAAGCCATTATAAAGCCCTCAGTCTCCGACTTCAACCCACTAGACCTTAGGAAAGAGAAGGTCAACTGCTCAGACAAGCCATGCTCTTCTAGATGTTTGTAGAAGATTCCATGCATTGGCTTATCTTTATGAAGTCTTAAGAGGAAGTCGACTTCGGCAGTTTTAATGTGGGCTTTTAATTCTGCGGGAGCAAGTTCCGTAATGGACTGCTGACACCTCCGCTTGAAGTCGAGTGTGAGGCTGAGCTCCTCGGCTGCTCGTTTCGCTGCGCTAAAAAGAAAGGCTCCGTTTCCCGCATTCTCGTGCTCTCGCACGAAGCGGATCAGGGGATCGGTGCTGTTCGTTACATAGCAGGCAGTGGCCAGTACTACTCTGTTGTGCAGACGCTCCAAACTCAATAGTCCACGCCCTCCCAGGTGTCGCGGGAGGTATATTCGCGGGACAGAGGACTTAGGATGCAGGCTTCTCTCCATATTCATCCTTTTGCGGGTCTTCGTGTCGATTTCCTTCAGCTCGTTCACTTTCCAGTGTATAGCACCAAAGGTGTATAATAACAATGGGACCGCAAGCATGTTTGTGGCAGCGACTTTGTTCTTGCCGGACAGTTCTGACGACCAGATCTGCCGGAGTCGGTGCAAATACTTGCGGCGGAGACACTCTTTAACCAATGTTGCCTCTTGGACATGACGCTGCGCCACTCCAAGGTAGGTATAAGTATCTCCGGCATGCAGTTGTCGCAAGATGCTCCCATCAACGAGCTGTTCCTCATCTCCACTATCTCCGCTTCGTCCTTTCTTGAGATGAACCAATGCACATTTGTCTGTCCCAAACTCCATTCCGATAGCATGACTGTACTCCTGCACCACCCTCAGCGATTGTTGTAGTTCGCGTTGACCGGAGGCATAAAGTTTTAGGTCATCCATATAAAACAGATGGGTGACCTTGTGCCTCCGGTTATTGGGCGTGCCACAGCTGTATCCTTTAGTATTTCTCAGCGCTATGGACAGAGGCAAAAGTGAGATGCAAAAGAGCAAGGGACTCAAGGAGTCTCCTTGGAAGACGCCTCTTTTCAATGACACCAACTCCGTCTGAACCCGAGTTTCACCTGATGTTATGGTGAACCGGGTCTTCCAGAGTGGCATCAGTTGTTTGATGCACCCCACTATCTGATTATCCACCGAAAGACATTCCAACAGCCGCACAATGAGCTCATGAGACGTGCTGTCGAATGCCTTGCGATAGTCAATCCAGGCCATAGAAAGGTTTCGCTTGTACTGCACAGAGTCCTGCGTGACACATCGGTCTATCAACAGGTTCTCCTTGCAGCCAGCTACTCCTTTCTTTGACCCTCTCTGTTCATACACGTCGAGAAATACAGGATTGACAGCTTGAAGGAGACGCATGTACAAGATTCTGGTGAAGAGCTTGTAACATGCGTTCAGACATGTTATTGGCCTGTAGTTTTTGGGATCAGACAAATCTCCGGTCTTCGGGAGAAGCACGGTTCGACCCTCGACAAACCAAGCCGGAATTGGCTGCTCCTGATTTAGCCACGAGTTAAAAACTCTAGCTAAATGCCGGTGGCAACTGGGGAATTTTTTCCACCAGTAGGTGTTTATGCCATCCGGGCCAGGAGCTGCGAAATTCTTTGCGCCTCGTAAGGCGTCAAGAATTTCTTCCGTGTTTATCGGGTGACGCAGTACATTCAAGTTAGGAGTCCTCCTACAAACGGACTCGAACTGCGCCAAGGCCGGAGTGTCCGCTGAGAGAGGTTTGGGCTGTTCGTAAATGTCCCTCCAAAAGGCCTCCACGCGATCAGCAGTTGGCGGCTGCTCTATGGCTGGAGGCGGCTGTTGGAAAAGGCGAGAAGGTCTTTCGTAGAACATTCTGTTCTGTTCCAGACCTCTCGCCCGCGCCACCAACGATCGCTTAGCAGCGATTAGCATCCGTATCCTGTCAAGACAGTGTTGCTTGACAACAACCAGTACCGCTTGACTGAGTGTATGATGGTCGCGCCTCAACCCGTAGGCTATCTGGCGCACTCGGCGCGTAAAAGGCTTCCCAGCCGCTCTATATTCCATCACACACTGGATACGGGATGCTTCCTGGCGAGCCAACTGGATTTTCGCTTCCATTTGGCGCACCCGTCTCTGTGCTCTCTCAACAGGAGAGTCTCTCACTCTCCCCTGTCTAGCTAGCCTCAGAGCCGCAGCGTAAATTTCGCAATTGATGCTCCAAATGTCAGAGGCCTCCGATAGACGTTCACCAACAACCTCATCCTCTCTCTTTAAATCTGCCAGCTTCAAGGACCTTCCGTTGTTATGCAAGGCCCTTCGGTCTCTGAAATCCCCAGGTGAGACGACTTGGTCGATTTCCCTCTCAGCGGGCCTTACCGGTGAACTTTCAGCCTGGTTAAGAGGCCTTCCGTCCGCCGAAGGGGCAGGCTGAGCTGGAGCACGAACATATCCCTGCCTCCGAAGGTACGATACATAATCTCGCAAATTCTGAGAGGTAAGCGTGCTATGCTCTGGGTGCATTTCACACCACCTCTCATACATGCGGGACATGTATCCCCTACGGCGCGGGCTACTGCTCTCGTAGCAGCTCAGTAGGTCATCCTTGAGCTCCGTCGTCCACCTAAAACGGTCCATGTCATTGCGGGGGTCGTCAACAGGGCAATTCGAAGCACCGCCACCTTGCCCAACGCCGGCTTCCGAAACCGGCTCGGTGTGGGTGCTTTTCTTCCGGGGTGGTCGAACCCGAAGATAGGGCCCGTCAGGTGGTTGGCCTTAGGGCCCCCAGACGACATTTCCGGAGGCAGCCGTCCAAATTGCCTCCTGAGGATGCACCTGCGAAGGTTGCCGGCTGGATTACATCCTTGGGCTTCGGTATACCCTGCGGTGTCGCCACGCACCGGATAGCCTACTGATGTTGGGTGGCTTCCTGCGGGTGTATTATCAGCCGCCCCTAACATGGAGTCAGACGCTGTCGGAGTACCGCTCCTCACATGGAGATCCGTCGTGTCCTAATTGTTGGGGAATAGCCGATCCTCTGGATGCAGACGCTATTCCACCGTGCTAGTTTTGGTCCGCCCCGGGTATTTGATTTCCCCGGTACCACCCATATCTGGGAGGCGTTCCCCTATCCGCCACCTTGGGGAGGCGCCACTGAGAGGATCTAGCAACCCCTCGCGGTTATTATTTTATGTTAAAAACAAAAAAAAGTGCAGCTCGGGCTCCGACACACCGAGCTGCTGTTCCATTACCCAATGACTACTCCTCACACCGTGAGGTGAGCAATCACTGGGTCCGCGAATCGTGCGCCCTAAGTAGACGAAGGGACCCAAGGATGACTGCCTTCTGCATTCTGGCGGCTAAGATGTGCGCCGCCGCACGGCACACCGGTATTTTGCGCAGTGCAGAGAGCAGCGTATTCCTCATTCCACCTAGGGATCCAATGACCATAACCAGCAGACTTACAGTGTAGTCTGGCCAGAGCCTGCGAAGTTGTCCGAGCAACTCCTGATATTTGGTCCGCTTTTCCTCCTCCTTAGAGACGATGTTCACTTCGGCAGGCGCCGAAAACTCAATAACGAACATCGTCTTCTGTTGGTGGTCGAGAAGGACTATGTCGGGCTTGTTTGCCTGTACAAGCTCGAGCGTGGGGAACGAGTAGTTCCAGTAAATCCGGCATCTCTCGTTCTCCACAACGGACTCTATATCCCCTGGAGCGTATGGCAGCACCGGTGTCTCATCGATACCGTATGAGTGCCTTAAATGATAGTAGAGCACTCGTAGAGCCGCGTTGTGCCGATGGACGTAAGCCGTCCCAGCGTACGTCTTACACGCCGACAAGAGATGCATAAGCGTCTCTGGCGCCTGTCGGCAAGCTCTACAATGGGTATCGGGTACATCTACACCCATAACCCTTTTACGGTATACCAAGGTGTTGAAGACACCGTCTTGGCAAGCCATTATAAAGCCCTCAGTCTCCGACTTCAACCCACTAGACCTTAGGAAAGAGAAGGTCAACTGCTCAGACAAGTCATGCTCTTCTAGATGTCTGTAGAAGATTCCATGCATTGGCTTATCTTTATGAAGCCTTAAGAGGAAGTCGACTTCGGCAGTTTTAATGTGGGCTTTTAATTCTGCGGGAGCAAGTTCCGTAATGGACTGCTGACACCTCCGCTTGAAGTCGAGTGTGAGGCTGAGCTCCTCGGCTGCTCGTTTCGCTGCGCTAAAAAGAAAGGCTCCTTTTCCCGCATTCTCGTGCTCTCGCACGAAGCGGATCAGGGGATCGGTGCTGTTCGTTACATAGCAGGCAGTGGCCAGTACCACTCTGTTGTGCAGACGCTCCAAACTCAATAGTCCACGCCCTCCCAGGTGTCGCGGGAGGTATATTCGCGGGACAGAGGACTTAGGATGCAGGCTTCTCTCCATATTCATCCTTTTGCGGGTCTTCGTGTCGATTTCCTTCAGCTCGTTCACTTTCCAGTGTATAGCACCAAAGGTGTATAATAACAATGGGACCGCAAGCATGTTTGTGGCAGCGACTTTGTTCTTGCCGGACAGTTCTGACGACCAGATCTGCCGGAGTCGGTGCAAATACTTGCGGCGGAGACACTCTTTAACCAATGCTGCCTCTTGGACATGACGCTGCGCCACTCCAAGGTAGGTATAAGTATCTCCGGCATGCAGTTGTCGCAAGATGCTCCCATCAACGAGCTGTTCCTCATCTCCACTATCTCCGCTTCGTCCTTTCTTGAGATGAACCAATGCACATTTGTCTGTCCCGAACTCCATTCCGATAGCATGACTGTACTCCTGCACCACCCTCAGCGATTGTTGTAGTTCGCGTTGGCCGGAGGCATAAAGTTTTAGGTCATCCATATAAAACAGATGGGTGACCTTGTGCCTCCGGTTATTGGGCGTGCCACAGCTGTATCCTTTAGTATTTCTCAGCGCTATGGACAGAGGCAAAAGTGAGATGCAAAAGAGCAAGGGACTCAAGGAGTCTCCTTGGAAGACACCTCTTTTCAATGACACCAACTCTGTCTGAACCCGAGTTTCACCTGATGTTATGGTAAACCGGGTCTTCCAGAGTGGCATCAGTTGTTTAATGCACCCCACTATCTGATTATCCACCGAAAGACATTCCAACAGCCGCACAATGAGCTCATGAGACGTGCTGTCGAATGCCTTGCGATAGTCAATCCAGGCCATAGAAAGGTTTCGCTTGTACTGCACAGAGTCCTGCGTGACACATCGGTCAATCAACAGGTTCTCCTTGCAGCCAGCTACTCCTTTCTTTGACCCTCTCTGTTCATACACGTCGAGAAATACAGGATTCACAGCTTGAAGGATACGCATGTACAAGATTCTGGTGAAGAGCTTGTAACACGCGTTCAGACATGTTATTGGCCTGTAGTTTTTGGGATCAGACAAATCTCCGGTCTTCGGGAGAAGCACGGTTCGACCCTCGACAAACCAAGCCGGAATTGGCTGCTCCTGATTTAGCCACGAGTTAAAAACTCTAGCCAAATGCCGGTGGCAACTGGGGAATTTTTTCCACCAGTAGGTTATTATTATTATTATTATTATTATTATGACTTGACTGCGATGCTTGATAGCTAAAAACCATTTTGTAACTTTCCCTCTCGACATAGTAACTCATCAAAATATTGCTTTATGTGGTTTTACGGCGTCGGTCACTATCGATGCGGTCTATTGTAGCTGCTTCATGCAGAAATGCGAGGTGTGATGTAGTGATTTTTAAAATGGAACATACTATCTATTTACATGGGATGTTACGATTTATTCAACTGTCCCAATAGTTTGGCTGGATTCAATTAGGATTAGAAATACTAAAATCAAAACCGCAGTCTGCATCCAAGTTAACGAGCGTTGGTAACAAACAGATAGACTGCTTTCTTCAAACGAAACTGGATGTCCTAGAATATTTGGACTTTCAACAGGACACTGTGGCTAAAAGAAGTCCTTATATAAACAAGAGTTGCACGAGGGACTACTACTGACAACGTGAATGTTAGGCGCTTGATTACTACAACTCTTTGAGAAACGGAAAGTGGGATCAATAGTTCCGTAGAGAACGTTACAGACAGCTGAAATAAGTACTGTAAATGATAGCAGCACAGTACAATAAACCAAAAGTATGTGGTGCTCCCGGTTAAGGGAAAACTTTGCTCAAACAATTCTTGAAATCAAATCATGTCGAACAGCGATTTTGTCGGCAAAATGGTCGCAACTGGTCCAAACTCATTGTCTTTTATGAAGTTATGTTGTATTGGGACTCCTAGAAGAGTATGGGATACGATAATCAGAATTGGATACAAAACAATAACGTTTGTTATTGATATTATCTGTTATTCCATTTAGTCCATTTAGTGCGAAGCTTCAAATTTAATTTTTGATACTATGCTGTTATTTGCAGATCTGGCTCATACTCTCATATTTTCAATGAGCCCACAGCTTACAGTAATATTATATTTTGCATGAATCACAAAATGTTAACATAAAAATCTATCCATCGACGATATAAAATATTTTGAAAAGGACCTCAAAGTTGAAAAGGGTAGACGATTCCTTTGCTGCATGTGTCTTCCTCAGAGCCCAAAAGTTAGCAGCGGCGATAGCGGAACTTCATTCAAGAAAAGTCTCAAGAGTGAAGATTGTGACAAATTATTCGAACAGATAAAGCTTTACTTTAATGAGAAACTAGAGACACAAATGAAAAGAATAAAGGAGGAAAATGAAAAGCTGCTCAACATTTTCCAACAAAAAATTGCCACCTTAGAAGAAAATGAGGTGTTGAAGATTTCATCGGTACAAGACAGGGTTTCGAAACTTGAAAGACAATTGGAGGAACTCTCAGCTAAGTTGGAAAAGCCTGATGTGGATATTGTACCTATAAATAACAAGTTATATGAGATGAAATATCAGGAAGTTTCAACAACGAAATCAATGACAGAGAAACTAGGAAGAACAACCTAATGGTTTATAACCTTGAGGAAGGTGATAATACAGTAAACTGTGATATTGCGGCGGCTAAAGAAATAATAAAACATGTCTGTCCTGGCCTCAACGCAAATGATATTAAAACATTCCGAGTTGGTAAGCAACAAGCAAACAAAACCAGGCCACTGAGAGTGGTGATGAAGTCGCAGACTGAAGTGAGGAATGTGTTCTTCAAAGCAAAATAGTGGTGAGGATAATCTAAAAATTAAGTTCTTTAGAGATGTGCCGAGCCAAAAAACTAAATACATCCATTAATATTGACAATGCTAGATCTTCTAGTATAAATTCATCAGTGAATGTCCCCGCAGGCCATCAGTGCATTCGAATATTCCATCAAAATGGCCAGTGCCTCAGGAACAAGTTGCTGGAATTCGAAGCTGCGATCGACCTCAAGGAAAATGAGTCTGACTTCATATGCCTAACTGAAGACTGGTTGAAACCTGAAGAGGAAGCATTCATGAAGATTAGTGGATATACTATGACAGCTATTCCAGAAGGACTATGCAACATGGTGGTGCCTGTGTGTATGTCTTGGAGCATATCAAGTTAGGTTTCATTGAAGAGATGAGTATAGAGGGTCACGTTGAATGTTCTTGTATTTTAATTCCATCCCAGAAATGCATTGTTTTATCAGTCTATACGGCAGGCTTAGGTCAATTATCTACATTTTTGGACAAACTAGATGAAGTTTTAAACATACTAACAAAAAAATGCAGTAAATACCGGATAATTTGTTGTGGAGACTTTGATATCAATCTTTTAGATAATAGCCACACCAAGAATGTCTTCATAGATACAATGAGTAGCTATAATATGACACATCTAATTAACGAACCAACTAGAGTCACAAACACTTCTCAAACGCTAGTCGATAATATATTTGTTAATTTTGACAATATAAATAAAGCATATGATGATGACGTGATGTCCTACACTCGTAAATTGAATCCAGTAAAATATAATTACACTATAAATGATAAGACAGTAGAACAAGTGGATAATATTAAAGACCTTGGTGTGTATTTCCAATCATCTTTTAAATTTAACAATCATTATGAGTTTATTGTAAATAAGGCTTACCGAGGTCTAGGTTTCATCATTAGAAACAGTAAACATTTTATCAAGATTGATACAATCATATTGCTGTACAATGCACTGGTTCGTTCTATCTTGGAATATGCATCTATCATCTGGTCTCCTCAGACAAACCAACATAAGGAATTAATTGAGAAGGTGCAGAAAAGATTCCTCAGATTCTTGTATCTCAAAAGTAATGGTATATACCCATATATGATATCATATAGATCTATGTTAAACAGCTTTAATTTTCAGTCATTAGTATTACGAAGAGAAAAACAGTCTGTTATTTTTATATATCATATTATACATTGTGCTAAATATAAGAACTGCTCATACATAGATTTCATAAGTTTTAAAGTACCAAAGATTACATTAAGGCAAAGAAATGTTGGCATACTTCACACGGGTAGTGATTGTTTACCTCTTGCATTAATGCTCAAGACATGTAACAGATTTACAGTGAAATATAGTGATTTAGATTTTTTTAATCAAAATCTTGAATTGTTCATCAGAAGCATTGACAATATTGTAGTCTTAGGCTCTAGGCTCTCTCTTTTGTACTGTACTCTTACATGTAATTGCTGTATAAGTGTTTGTAAGATGTTTCCTTAAATAAATAAATAAATATGTGTATAATGTAGCAATATCTGATCACTATGGCCAAATTCTAGAAATCCCCTCTGTCTGTCATCATACACCCCCAAAAAAAACCTGAGTTCATGTATAAACGTACCTTCTCTCAAGCGAGAACACACGACTTCATAAATGAATTGCGAGATATTGGTTGGCATGACGTATTTAAATGTACTGATGTAAACAATGCATACGATACATTCTATGTCTTAATAAAAATGCTCTTAGAGAGGATATTTCCAATCAAAAAATTTCATAGCGAAGATTCTGAGAAAACGTGGTTGACGACAGGTATAAGAACTTCTTGTAAAAATAAAAGATTTTTATATAGACAAATGATAAGGGAGAACATAACAACAGATTTTTATAAAAGATATTGCACTATCCTTAGACAGATCATCAAAATATCTAAACAAATTTCGAATCGGCGATTCATTGAAAAAGCAGAAAATAGAACAAAAGCTACATGGTCACTCATAAAAAATCTCACCGGAAAAGATGGAAAATTAGATAACATTTTGGAAAACCTTAAGAATTCAGATAAGTTAACCCCTGAACAAATCAACCAATTCCTTGTGAATTTATGTCCAGATATACAGAGTGAAGAAGTAAATTATGATACCACAAAGTTGTGAATACACATTCCTGTTCACAGTGACACACAAAAGAGAGGTTGAGAAAATAATTTCTGAATTAAAAAACAAAAAATCAGTGGGAGAAGATGAGGTTTCTTTATTGTATTGTGCCGTAATTTCTGTCCTGTATTGTTTTGTAAAATATCTTATTTTAATTGCTTTATTATTCACTGTGTATTTTAAAACATATTTATTTAAACTTTTGACAAGTTTCATATCACTTATGTGATCTCACTGGAATAAATAAAGAAAGATAGATAGATACATACCAATTTATTCTGATATAAAAGAGGCAAAGCCGCAAATGTGGCTTTGTTAAGCAAGTGCCGCAAATTAGTATTGACCAATATGGAATCCGGGGTTTCTAAATCAATTCGACCCTCTTTAGTCTGCTCCAGCTGCGCAGCTGTTGATAACTTCTTGCCAGTACGCCGACGTGGTTGCATAGCAAAACCAGGGATGGACGCCAGCACCTGAAGTTCAAAAAAATACCTTATTAAAGCTGTTTCTTCTGAGATGAATTTATTTATCGTATAAAATTTTGCACATAGCACCTATATTGTTATTACTTGTTTATTCGGTTTTTTAACTGAGTTTTTTAAACAAATAAAAATAAACTCCTTTAATATGGTGTAGTTTGTTGGACCTGCATTCACAATGAGAGGATGGTATATTACCATACTTGAATAGTGATTCCTCGCATCTGCTATGTTGGGTTATAGTAGTGTTGAGCCTAGCCCATGTTTGCTATATATCTATATATTTATTTTTCAAAAATCGTCGCGATGAAGAGTTTTCATCCCCCCAGCCCTCGAGCGGCTACCCCCCGAGGTCGCAAACTTAGGTGTAGGTTCAGGGGACCAATGTCTACCATCTCACAAAATTTCATTTCTTTCTAACCTTTTGCTGTAAAAAGCCCCTTTTTACGACGTAACGATTGGACTAAAGTGTATATGAAGGATGCGGTTCTGAGCAATTTTCTTATAATGTTTTGTTAGAGAAGGCATATTCATCCAAGCACAGTATTCAGCAGCAGAGTATACCATTCCCAGAGTTGAGGATTGCAGCGTGGCAGCCGAGGCATGTAAATATTCTGGATTGTGTAGTTTCCGAGGTAGTTTCTTATTTTGAGTTTAGCGGTAGTCTTTGTGAACTGCAAGCAGCGCTTTTATTTTGATATGGAGATTCAATTTGAAGACTGGAAAAATGAATAATCATTTAGACAGGAAAAGTTGTCTGTACTGACGTCAACATACTGAAGCTCGGCCAGCTTTTGAAAAGCTCTACCCATATTGGAGATGCGCATCTGAGCTGCTGAATGGTCACATAACGCAGCAACCAAAGAATATGTCCACATTCGTCTATGAATTTTAAAGTTTAGCTAAAAAAGTTTTTTGCATTAGCCCAGAACCTACAAGTCAAGAATCAATGCCCTGAAAATTTAAACACCTATGTGTCACTTGTTACAGATAGGGAGACATTAGACATTTTCAAGCTTTCAAATATAATTATCACCGCACGAATGAGAAAGATGATCCAAGTCTTATTGAAGTAATTTGGTATCAGATGTGTTCTGTAAAAATCTTAAGAAACACAAACATTTTGAATTTCAATTGTACTAGCTAAATTATTAATAAATATATTGAAAGAACAAACCTGAACCTTCAGGAACTCTCAATTGAAACCTATTAGGTAACTGTTAAGTTTAAATGCAAGTAATACAGGGTGAGTCAAGCTCAACGCCTCGGAATCTTATGATCAAACGAGATCTCTCCAGGAAAATAACTATGCGAGTGTATGAAGATCAAGTAGGACTATATCCCAAAAATAATCACCTTTAGTCTAATAAAAGCGTGACATAAAAATTATGTTTATTAGATGGAATATCCTGTATATTATTGCACATATAGATTCCTTGATCAAATCTAGTGTGACTTCATGTATCATATGTTGGACTCGAAACGAACCGTCTAGGTGCAAAATACCATTTCGGTACAAGTGGATATCAGAAATAAAATCAATATGGCAGCGACTATAAAACGTAGAAAGCTGTGACTTTGCTGCATGACTGAGCATGAAATGCGTCAGCTTAGATTAGACGGTCAGATTTGAATTACAGCTGTACTTGGTTGTACTATTATGTTAATTCTTTTCTTCCATCTGAACATGTTTTTGTTTATATTTCAAGGCCTGTTAGGTTGCTTATAGATAGAAAAATTGAAAAATACCGATTTGATTGAAAATTTGAAATTAAATGAAAACTAATGGAGATTGATATTCACAACCTTACAATCATTAGTAAGGCTATGAAATTATATATTTGATTGTATAAAAAATTCGGTATTCCCATTTGAAAGAAATAAGTTATCTTTGAGTGAAGTTTCCTAAATTAATCTACAGATTTCTCCAAGTACAAAAGTAATTCCAATTTGACCTTCTAACCTAAGCTGACTCATTTCGTGCTTAGCCATACGCTAAGTCTTCTAATTTTTATAACAGCTGTGATATTAAATTTTTTCTTATATCTACTTATAACAAAAATGATGTTTTGCATCTAAACGGTTAGTTTTAAGTCCCATATGTGATACATTAAGTCACATTAGAATTGACCAAAGACTCAGTTCGTCACTTCCCATTCTCATCACAGCTATCAGATACAATCTTAGAACTCCGAGTAAAACTTAGCAGTACCAGCAGACACCACTGGCGGCTCGTCGGATGACGCAGGTGAAGCGCTGCTTCAGCTCTGAATATTTTTTATTTAAAAGTTTATGATAATATAAAAAAACATTTCGATTTCACAAAATTACATTATGATATAATATTATATAAACAGAAAGCGCAGTGAGCACATGGTAGTAGCCCTTCTGGGAATCGTAACGCGCGAAGCTGCTCACCTGCTGTATTAAAAGGTGCTGTACTTATAAACGTATACGAATACGAGAGAAGCAGCCTCCGAGGCAAGGAACTACTGCATCAAGCAAACAAATCCAGCAAGTGCGGTTGCTATGGCAACGGCACGAGACGCACGCGCTCACTTTCCTATATGCCGAGTGAAGCAACTTTGTAACCTGCGTCATTATCTGTGTCTGCGTCTTACCGGGATACGGGATATCTAAAGAGGATTATTACTCTGAGCGGGATATTGTTTCGGTGCGGTATTTGTTTTATAATAATTCACGATGTTTCCTGTGTATGACGGAGTTTGTGTTTTACTGGAAAAACCGTTTTCGGAGTGGAATGACGCTGATAAAAAAGACCTTTTAAACTCTGAAAAGCCTTCCCCCATATTAAACGTAAATAAAATGGCTAAGATTAAAGAAAAGGTTTCCTGTCGAAATTTCAAAAAATCGTGATACATTGAATGAATGGTTGTGTAGTAAATACTATTTAAATATGCTTTTCTGTGTGCCGTCTATGATAATTAGTTCTAAGTCATCAGTGTGGTGCAACTACTGTTTCAATGGCTTTGGATACGTGACACGTGCTCTCCGTAAGCATGAAGGTTCGGCGGATCATATGCGTTGCGCACTAGGCTTTTCAAAGCTGAAGAAAAATCTTACAACAATTGAGGATGCTCCACGTTAAAATTCTAGGCTGTATATCAAGCATTTCAACGAAAACATGCAACTTAACAGGCGTTTTATGGAACTGCCAATACGTGTAGTACTTTACTTGCGTAAAAAAGAGCTGGCCTTTCGTGGTCATAACGAAGGTATATCTTCATATAATCGTGGAAATTTCAAAGTACAAAGTGTTTATATCAATAAGTCCTGTAGACATCCAACAACACTATCAAAAAATTGCTCAAGTTTTCGCGAGCAATTCAAAAACTATACAGAACGAAATAATCGATTGCATTGCGACTTACATTGATGAATACAGCAATTCCACGACCATAACCTCAATCGTCTTGATCAGCTGATATTGGGCAAACATGGCTTGTTTGCCATGTACCGCCATGTAAAATTGAGGTGGTTACGTACGAAAGCTCTGAGGGGCCATGCATATTAAAAATTAAGTGACAATTTCTAGATAACTAAGAAGAAATTTCTAGATACTATGTGGAAATTTCTTAGTAAGTAGAAATTTCTAGTTATCTAGTGGAAATTTCTACCTACTAAGCAGAAATTTCTGGATACTAAGTGGAAATTTCTAGTTACTTTAAGTAGACATATCTACTTAACGGATGAAGCTTTGCACATAAAAGACATGTATTCGAGGTTATGTACATGTATATATATTATACAGGGTGGTCCAATAATAATAATAATAATAATAATAATAATAAGGGGTTGGGGCGAGGGGTTGCTAGATCCTCTCAGTGGCGCCTCCCCAAGGTGGCGGATAGGGGAATGCCTCCCAGATATGGGTGGTACCGGGGAAATGAAATACCCGGGGCGGACCAAAACTAGCACAGTGGAATAGCGTCTGCATCCAGAGGATCGGCTATTCCACAATTAATAGGACACGACGGATCTCCATGTGAGGAGCGGTACTCCGACAGCGTCTGTTCTTCATGTTAGAAGCGGCTGTTTTCATAAACCCCCAGGAAGCCGCCCAACATCAACAGGCTATTCGGTGCGTGGCGACACCGAGGGGTATACCGAAGCCAAAGGATGTAAGTCGGTCGGCAACCTTCACAGGTCCATCCTCTGGAGGCAATTTGGACGGCTGCCTCCGGAAATGTCGGCTGCGGGCCCTAAGGCTAACCACCTGACGGGCCCTATCTTCGGGTTCGACCACCTCGAAGGAAAAGCACCCACACCGAGCCGGTTTCGGAAGCCGGCGTTGGGCAAGGTGGCGGTGCTTCGATTTGCCCTGATGACGACCCCCGCAATGACATGGACCGTTTTAGGTGGACGACGGAGCTCAAGGATGACCTGCTGAGCTGCTACGAGAGCAGTAGCCCGCGCCGTAGGGGATACATGTCCCGCATGTATGAGAGGTGGTGTGAAATGCACCCAGAGCATAGCACGCTTACCTCTCAGAATTTGCGAGATTATGTATCGTACCTCCGGAGGCAGGGATATGTTCGTGCTCCAGCTCAGCCTGCCCCTTCGGCGGACGGAAGGCCTGTTAACCAGGCTGAAAGTTCGCCGGTAAGGCCCGCTGAGAGGGAAATCGACCAAGTCGTCTCACCTGGGGATTTCAGAGACCGAAGGGCCTTGCATAACAACGGAAGGTCCTTGAAGCTGGCAGATTTAAAGAGAGAGGATGAGGTTGTTGGTGAACGTCTATCGGAGGCCTCTGACATTTGGAGCATCAATTGCGAAATTTACGCTGCGGCTCCGAGGCTAGCTAGACAGGGGAGAGTGAGAGACTCTCCTGTTGAGAGAGCACAGAGACGGGTGCGCCAAATGGAAGCAAAAATCCAGTTGGCTCGCCAGGAAGCATCCCGTATCCAGTGTGTGATGGAATATAGAGCGGCTGGGAAGCCATTTACGCGCCGAGTGCGCCAGATAGCCTACGGGTTGAGGCGCGACCATCATACACTCAGTCAAGCGGTACTGGTTGTTGTCAAGCAACACTGTCTTGACAGGATACGGATGCTAATCGCTGCTAAGCGATCGTTGGTGGCGCGGGCGAGAGGTCTGGAACAGAACAGAATGTTCTACGAAAGACCTTCTCGCCTTTTCCAACAGCCGCCTCCAGCCATAGAGCAGCCGCCAACTGCTGATCGCGTGGAGGCCTTTTGGAGGGACATTTACGAACAGCCCAAACCTCTCTCAGCAGACACTCCGGCCTTGGCGCAGTTCGAGTCCGTTTGTAGGAGGACTCCTAACTTGAATGTACTGCGTCACCCGATAAACACGGAAGAAATTCTTGACGCCTTCCGAGGCGCAAAGAATTTCGCAGCTCCTGGCCCGGATGGCATAAACACCTACTGGTGGAAAAAATTCCCCAGTTGCCACCGGCATTTAGCCAGAGTTTTTAACTCGTGGCTAAATCAGGAGCAGCCAATTCCGGCTTGGTTTGTCGAGGGTCGAACCGTGCTTCTCCCGAAGACCGGAGATTTGTCTGATCCCAAAAACTACAGGCCAATAACATGTCTGAACGCATGTTACAAGCTCTTCACCAGAATCTTGTACATGCGTCTCCTTCAAGCTGTGAATCCTGTATTTCTCGACGTGTATGAACAGAGAGGGTCAAAGAAAGGAGTAGCTGGCTGCAAGGAGAACTTGTTGATTGACCGATGTGTCACGCAGGACTCCGTGCAGTACAAGCGAAACCTTTCTATGGCCTGGATTGACTATCGCAAGGCATTCGACAGCACGTCTCATGAGCTCATTGTGCGGCTGTTGGAATGCCTTTCGGTGGATAATCAGATAGTGGGATGCATCAAACAACTGATGCCACTCTGGAAGACCCGGTTCACTATAACATCAGGTGAAACTCGGGTTCAGACAGAGTTGGTGTCATTCAAAAGAGGTGTCTTCCAAGGAGACTCCTTGAGTCCCTTGCTCTTTTGCATCTCACTTTTGCCTCTGTCCATAGCGCTGAGAAATACTAAAGGATACAGCTGTGGCACGCCCAATAACCGGAGGCACAAGGTCACCCATCTGTTTTATATGGATGACCTAAAACTTTATGCCTCCGACCAACGCGAACTACAACAATCGCTGAGGGTGGTGCAGGAGTACAGTCATGCTATCGGAATGGAGTTCGGGACAGACAAATGTGCATTGGCTCATCTCAAGAAAGGACGAAGCGGAGATAGTGGAGATGAGGAACAGCTCGTTGATGGGAGCATCTTGCGACAACTGCATGCCGGAGAACTTATGCCTACCTTGGAGTGGCGCAGCGTCATGTCCAAGAGGCAGCATTGGTTAAAGAGTGTCTCCGCCGCAAGTATTTGCACCGACTCCGGCAGATCTGGTCGTCAGAACTGTCCGGCAAGAACAAAGTCGCTGCCACAAACATGCTTGCGGTCCCATTGTTATTATACACCTTTGGTGCTATACACTGGAAAGTGAACGAGCTGAAGGAAATCGACACGAAGACCCGCAAAAGGATGAATATGGAGAGAAGCCTGCATCCTAAGTCCTCTGTCCCGCGAATATACCTCCCGCGACACCTGGGAGGGCGTGGACTATTGAGTTTGGAGCGTCTGCACAACAGAGTAGTACTGGCCACTGCCTGCTACGTAACGAACAGCACCGATCCCCTGATCCGCTTTGTGCGAGAGCACGAGAATGCGGGAAAAGGAGCCTTTCTGTTTAACGCAGCGAAACGAGCAGCCGAGGAGCTCAGCCTCACACTCGACTTCAAGCGGAGGTGTCAGCAGTCCATTACGGAACTTGCTCCCGCAGAATTAAAATCCCACCTTAAAAGTGCCGAAGTCGACTTCCTTTTAAGGCTTCATAAAGATAAGCCAATGCATGGAATCTTCTACAAACATCTGGAAGAGCATGGCTTGTCTGAGCAGTTGACCTTCTCCTTCCTAAGGTCTAGTGGGTTGAAGTCGGAGACTGAGGGCTTTATAATGGCTTGCCAAGACGGTGTCTTCAACACCTTGGTGTACCGTAAAAGGGTTATGGGTGTAGATGTACCCGACACCCTTTGTAGAGCTTGCCGACAGGCGCCAGAGACGCTTATGCATCTCTTGTCGGCGTGTAAGACGTACGCTGGGACGGCTTACGTCCATCGGCACAACGCGGCTCTACGAGTGCTCTACTATCATTTGAGGCACTCATACGGTATCGATGAGACACCGGTGCTGCCATACGCTCCAGGGGATATAGAGTCCGTTGTGGAGAACGAGAGATGCCGGATTTACTGGAACTACTCGTTCCCCACGCTCGAGCTTGTACAGGCAAACAAGCCCGACATAGTCCTTCTCGACCACCAACAGAAGACGATGTTCGTTATTGAGTTTTCGGCGCCTGCCGAGGTGAACATCGTCTCTAAGGAGGAGGAAAAGCGGACCAAATATCAGGAGTTGCTCGTACAACTTCGCAGGCTCTGGCCAGACTACACTGTAAGTCTGCTGGTTATGGTCGTTGGATCCCTAGGTGGAATGAGGAATACGCTGCTCTCTGCACTGCGCAAAATACCGGTTTGCCGTGCGGCGGCGCACATCTTAGCCGCCAGAATGCAGAAGGCAGTCATCCTTGGGTCCCTTCGTCTACATAGGGCGCACGATTCGCGGACCCAGTGATTGCTCACCTCACGGTGTGAGGAGTAGTCATTGGGTAATGGAACAGCAGCCCGGTGTGTCGGAGCCCGGGCTGCACTTTTTTGTTTTAAACATATAATAATAATAATAACCCCCATCGGGTGCTAGAACGTTGACGTTCGTTTGGGGGCTTAGAAAGTGACTTTTTGACAGGCGAGCTATTTCGGTGGACACCAGCAGGGTTCGTGATCAAAAAGTCACTTCAACCAAGGCTAGCACACCCAGGAAACTGGGCGCTCGGTAGATCTCACTTACTCTACCTAGCACCAAGCTCCGTTTCTCAAGCTATCCTGACTTCGGTCAGATAGGGGTTTGGCAAACCCGGGAAAATATGCCACAGAGGGCTGAGCGCCGGCCCTTCTGTCACACACCGTTATTGCGCCCCACACTTCAACGACTTCAGCAAGGCGTGGCTGGGGAACGTCGTGAGGGGTAAGCAACCGGGGGGCTTGCCTTAACCGGCCGGCCTGTGAGGAGAAAGCCTCAACAAAACCCGACAGTAAAGTCGCAAATCCTCCGGAGCACCTTGGGCCAACTTCGGAGTAAATATAGGTCCCTTCTCTCCTGGAATGGGCGTCACCCGGGAGAGCGACATTTAGATCGTCCCTACTCGTGGGAACACGATGCATAAAGTTACTTCTAAAAATAACCAACGACGGCCTAGGGTACGTCGATTAAACTCACCCGAACCCCAAACCCAAACAAAACAGCCCAAAAATCACAACCCAGCTGCGGACGTTTTGCCAGCACAGCCGGCAACCACCAAAGCTGGTAAACCCAGACAGCGCTTACAATGAACAACTGAAATCAACAAACATGTAATGCACTGTTACTACACCGCCACAAAACTAGAAACCATCTCTACAGGCTACAGACATGAGCTGCACAGGTTGTTTATAGCACAATACCCACACCTCGCAGAGCGTGTAACTGAACAGCGACTCATTGACCAAAAACGAGTCATAACAAAAAACAACCGCCTTACACCCGAAGAACTACAAGCCATAAAGATTCTTGTATCCAATGAAATAAATACTGCCCATCCGAATCACCCGCAGACCTCAAACAAAACCACAATCGACAACAGTAGCATACACTCAGAGACAAATCCAGAACATGAGCACACACAACATATACCAGATACCGCTGCCCAACCTAGTGATTCGTTAGCTACTGAATCAATCACAGAACGGCATGCCATTCGTACCCGAAATAATCGACCCCCAAACACAGGCACGATCAATAACACCATCATACACTTAGAATTGGATATAGAAAATGGTCATACACCAGATACACCAGAAACGACATGCACTAACTTACCTTCCACAGCCACACAAAGTCAAAACATCACTGTACTACCTGCCATCACACAATCTGCCGAACAAGTGATGAACACACAGTACAACAAATGGTGTGGCACCAATCCTACATTGCGAGATCCCCTTCCCAGACTAATTTTTAAAAACAACACTCTACAAATATTACACACAATAAATGTCAACATAATACCACAATTTTTAACCAAAGATAGTGACCTAGAGGACATCCATACTGTTATATATGCTGCCACAGCAACCACACTCACACTCAACGGCCAAAAACTCCCAAAACGAACTATAGCCCGCACAACTGAAAGATCTAAACCTAAATGGCAAATAAGAATTGAAAATAAAATCAGCACATCAGAAAGGATCTGGCACACCTCGCGCAATACACCAACAATAACAACCGCTCAAAGCGCGTACAGACAACAATTAATATACTCAAATCCAAGTCACCACAACAGACAATACCCGAAATAGCTGATACCCTTAAACAGAAGCTCGCAGTCTATGCTGCTAGACTCCGCAGATACAACGAGTCTAATGCCAGAAAGGATGCTAACAATCTTTTTCAGAAAAGTGAAAAACAGTTTTACCAAAAAATAACAGCCGACAACCAGATAACAGCAATAGAACCTCCTAGTAAACAAGAGTTAACTGAGTTTTGGGGAAGCCTATGGTCAGAACCCAAAACACATAATGAAAACGCTCCATGGATCAGACAAGAAGAGGAAAAGCATCAACATATAGTGGAGCAGGGAGACGTTATCCTTACACCAGAGGAAATAGCTGAAACCATAAAGCATACCCATAATTGGAAGTGCCCAGGCGTGGATAATGTGCAAAATTTTTGGTACAAGCAATTCAGTGCAACATACGAAATGCTTACGGACCAAATCAATAAAGCCATACTCCAACCGAATAGGCTTCCCAAATTCCTCACGCAAGGAATGACGTATATAAAACCCAAAAACGCAGACACCAAGAACCCTGCCAACTATCGCCCAATCACTTGTCTTCCCACCTTGTACAAGATCATAACCGCAACAATATGCAGAAGAATTGAACAACACCTCACCCAGAACAACATCCTCACTGAAGAACAGAAAGGATGTCGAAAGCAAAGCCAAGGTTGCAAGGAACAACTTATAATTGATAATGTCATCATGGAGCAAACCAGAAAAGAACATAAGAACCTTCATACCTGTTTCATCGACTATAAAAAGCTTTCGACTCTGTACCCCATAGCTGGCTAGCGAAAACTCTTGAAATATATAAAATCAACCCGGGGCTACGTGAGTTTCTTACAAGAACCATGGAGACATGGCGAACCAGCATACATCTCAAAACCCAGAACGGCCATATCAAGACGGATGAGCTACACATAAGACGCGGCATCTTCCAGGGTGACTCGCTCAGTTCACTGTGGTTCTGTCTCTGTCTGAACCCGCTCTCCAACGCACTTAACAACACAAACTGCGGTTTCAACATTAGACACGAGAAATTAAATCAACACAAAATCAATCATCTCCTCTACATGGATGATATAAAACTGTATGCCGCCAATGAAGTACGACTGAGAGAGTTAATCAGAATAACAGAAACTTGCTCGTCAGACGTCAGGATGGAATTCGGACTGAGTAAATGCAAGGTTCTCCATATCAACAAAGGCCAATGGAAGGACCACCCCCAGCAGGAAACAGTAGCTGGCCAAACACTAAACAACATGAACAAGGACGAAACTTACAAGTACCTGGGCTTCAATCAGAACGTTAAAATAGACCACACACAAGTCAAGGCACAACTAACCCAAGAGTTCAGAGACCGCCTTATTAAGCTACTAAAAACCAAATTGAATTCCAGAAACCTTACAAAAGCCATTAACACATTTGCGATACCAGTCCTCACATACTCCTTCGGCATCATTAAGTGGTCACACACTGATATAGAAAACATCCACATCCTCATACGGACAGAACTCACCAAACACCGGATGTCACATCCAAACGCATGCAAAGAAAGGCTCACCATAGACAAGAAACAAGGAGGCAGAGGGATTACAGATATACAGTCGCTTCGCACAAGACAGATAAAGACACTCAGACATTTCTTCCAAAACAAACAAACAAATTTACATCGAGCAATAGTAAAAGCAGACAAAAACTATACACCACTCAACCTATCATGCCCAGACCATGTCGCAGACACACACAATCCCACACAATCACAACAAGAAAAAATAAGCGCCTGGTCGCAGAAACCACTCCATGGCAAACATAGATACCGTATTACGCAAGACCACATAAATGAAAAACAATCATACACCTGGCTGCAGGATGGCCAGCTCTTTCCAGAAACTGAGGGATTTATGCTTGCTATCCAGGACCAAGTTATTGCGACGAGAAACTACAAGAAATACGTAATCAAAGATCCATCCATAACAGACGATAACTGCAGAAAATGTCACCAACAAAAAAAAACAATAGATCACATAACAAGCGGGTGCAAAACTCTTGCCGGCACCGAATACACAGCCAGACATAACTCTGCGGCCAAGGTCATACACCAAGCATTAGCCACAACAAACAAACTAATAGAAAACTCAGATCCGTATTACAATTACACTCCGACATCAGTACTCGAAAACGATCAATACAAACTATACTGGGATGTTGAAATACATACAGACAAGACTATCCCAGCCAATAGACCAGATATAGTTTTCCAGTCAAAGGCCGACAAAATTACCTATTTGATAGATATTGCCATTCCCAATGATGTGAATATCCAAAACACCTACGCTGGGAAGATATCTAAATACACGGACCTTGCCATGGAAATAAAACGACTTTGGAAACAAAACAAAGTCACAATTGTCCCCCTCATTATGTCTGTCTCAGGCCTCACACCAAACACGTTTACACAACACCTTCAACAGTTGGGCCTGGACGAAAAGTTACACAAAGTATTCCAAAAGTCTGTAATCCTGAAGACCTGTAATATTGTGCGATCCTTCCTAAATTCCGATCAATAATAGTCCGAGTGTTGACTTGGCACAGCCCGTCAACACTTGTTGCTACCGCAATTATGCGAGAGGAACTTAGAAAGTCAGATAACATAATAATAATAATATAAGACTTTATTAACCAATTACATGGTGTAGCAGAGTACGGAGCTTATTGTGGCGAAGTTTAGCTAATCAGCTACTCTTACACTCAACCACAAAAGCTACAAGAGTAATCGATGTTTACATAATAGCAACATTACACAAAACACAATAAACTAACAAACGTGAGGTGATAACCTTACCAAAAATATATGAAGAAGGCTTAAAACATAAAATGTGAATAATAAAAAAGAAGTGAACAGAGACGGAATCGAAAACAGAAAAACAGAAAAGCGGCGAGTACTACCATTATTGAAACATAAGCTGCTTAATTTTTCTTCGAAAACAAGATGTTGACAAATTTTTGTCACTAGAACTAAGAGAGCTATACAGCTTGGCTGCATTATAGCTAAAACTACGTTTAAATAAGGTAGATGAGTGCGGAGGTATTCTAATATTTCTCACATCACGCAGTTCTCTGTCATGTACTTCAAAAGAGAATGTTAACTTGTCTAATAAATACTTTGGTCTACCAGTTGAAATCAGCTTTTTAATAAAAACAAGAAAATGGTATCTTACCAGATCACCAAGTTTCATCCATTTTAGATGGGAGTATTTTAACGACACATGGTCAAACTTCCTTAAACCGTAAATGAAGCGAATGCAATTATTTTGAACGACTTGAACACGTCTCTTTGTAGCCTGATCAAGACATGGAAAATATACAATATCACAGTAACTGAGAATAGAAATAACAATACTTTCGCATAACTTTTTCCTTATCTTGAAGTTGAGTAAGTGTTTGTTGGCATACAGAAGTCTGAGATAAGTCCGCTGTAGCAAATTAGCTATATGTCCCTTAAACCTGAGTTGGTGGTCAAATTTGACACCTAAAATGTTTATCTCGTCAGATAGTTGTAGAGGATCTGAACCAACCCTTAGTATGAATTGCTTGCAGATATCGTCTCTTTTGAAGTCAGGGCAAAATATGATAACATTAGATTTAGTGGGATTGATTGCCAAATTATGATTATTAGAAAACAAGATAACATTGTCCAGATCAGATTGCAAATTCTCAATTCCCTCCTGTAAATCATCTGGGTTGAAGTGGTATAAGATCTGAGTATCATCAGCATACGATTGCAAACTAGAATATCTGACTTGTGAGGGTAAATCGGCAACATAAATTAGGAAAAGCAAGGGACCTAAAACGGAACCTTGAGGGACACCGGAGGAGATAGATTTAAAATCAGACATATTATTACTAACACATACACATTGAACTCGATCTGTCAGATAACTGTGAAAAAAAGAAATAGCTGTGGAATCAAAGCCAAAAAATTTCAGTTTAGCAACCAGTAGCTTGTGATTGATCTTGTCGAAGGCCTTAGAGTAATCAATTGAAACAAGAGCCGAACAACTTTGTTTGTCAAGAGATCTGAAAATGCCATCAGTTGATGCCTACTTCAGGTATATCCGGAAATCCGCCAACATTGAAATTATTTTCTAAATGTAGAGCATTTGAAAAGAAACGTTTTTTGTTTAAAACATTTTCGTCTAATTTAAACGAAATGGCCGCTAGAGAGCACCGCCCGCTTATTGGACCACCCTGTATATATAAATCCATAATTCTAAAGATGCCATATTTGTCCGGCGTATTTGATTACCTTTGTTTATTACACCAGTACAATGAAAATACCCCCCTCAGCAGATATTTTGGAACAATAAGTTTTTCTGTTCTTCCCTATGTTATTAAGAACAGCTATTGTGCTCTATTTTCGCCTCGGCTTGAGTCAAAAGGAGATTAGATAATATTGCAATAATCCGCAGAACTTTGAAACGACGTTTAAGAAGTTATGGCTTGTACTGAAGGAAAGACTTTACAAGTGTACCGGCATTACCGGCAAGTGTATCAAATGGTACCGCCCTACCGCCACGGGCCACCACAAAACGGGCCACGCTGTCAGCTCAGAGGGTATCACAGAGCACAGAACAGAACACATAATTTCATAGCATAGCACATCTAAAATTTCTACTTTGTAAGTAGAAATTTCCACTTGGTATCTAGAAATTTCTACTTGCTGAGTAGAAATTTCTACTTATCAACTAGACATTTCTACTTACTATGTAGAAATTTCAAGTTAGTATCTAGAAATTTCTACTTACTAACTAGAAATTTCTACTTATTAACTAGAAATTTCTACTTACCAAGTAGACATTTCCACTTAGTATCTAGAAATTTCTTCTGAGTTATCTAGAAATTGTCACTTAATTTTTTAATCTACGTGGCCCCCCAGGGCTTTCGTAGTTACGATTGGCATTTACCATTTAAAATTTGTATATTCGAACCTCCCGCGTTTTGACTCAATAGTTTTTTACGTCTGACGGTTGACGCGGAAGAAAAGAAAGAGTCGTACTTCAACTACCGAGCCACCGAGGTGAACGGACGTATGCGTGATATCCTTCACCCCGTGTGTAGCGTGTACCTCCAATAAGGGCGATCACAGCCTTACATCGCTCAGCTAACTCTGGAATCTGGATAGAGCAACGCAGTACCCAGCTGGGGAAGACATCCGACGACAACCAACAAGGGGTGAGTCAACCGATTCATGATTAACCTCGGTCCTCGTGAGTCATTTGCGGTTATTTGCCAACTTAGTTGGTCCTTCACAATTAATCTCTTGGCTACAATTATTTTGTTGATTGAATTGTAACGATGGCGTCTTTTATTTACATTTTACTACAGTTTTTTGGACAATTTTATCATAATTGTTGTTGTGCTGTGTTTTTCAAGGAACCTTTTTTGGCAGGTAAGTAGCTCTGTCAATTAAAATGATGTAATTTATGAGATAATGCATGATGAAAACTTGAATGCATATTGAAAACAGCAAAGAAAAAAAACGTTTATTCGCAAACTACAGTTATCTCATTCAATTGGGCGACAGTTGTTATATAGTACTGCATCTGTGTCACCCAATCTTTACCAGATCAAGAAAATAAATCGAGATGTGTCAGTTATTTTGTATTTAATAAGGTGCACAATAGGCATATGAATAATAGCTGTCAGTAGTAATCATTAATGAAAATATTAGAATGAAAGTTCTTACTTGCACTATTTTTGATGCATTTTCATCAGTCATCAGTTACCTTTCTTCTATTTTTCATTATTGCTGTTAAATATGATTATTTCACGATGCCAGATGGAAGTGAATAACTACTTTAAGGAACTGAGCAAAACTTGAGGCATCTTTATGTTTATAGGCCTAACTCAATAATATTGGTCCATACTGTGTGACTGTGGCGTTTCACTCATCGCCCTTCGATACACAGAATTATATACTTTTCGGAACAAGCCCTAATATATCGAAGGAAAATATATATGTTATGCTCAATACCCGAATTCGGGCAATGCCCGAAAAAAATGCGCAGAACTAGTTTTGAGCAAGAAATATTTCCCAAACCCGAAATATTAATTTTATACGGCCATTGAGCATTACCAAATAGGCAGAACTAGTTTTGCGTATCTTCAAATACACAGAACTAGTTTTGCGCAACTTGAAATGCACAGAACTAGTTTTGCGCAACTTGAAATGCACAGAACTAGTTCTGTGGTACGAAATGACCAAAGTGAATATTCGTTATGCATTGTGTGTCAAAAAGCTATCGTTTAGGTTCGGCCAGGTTAGCTAGGTTTCTTTGCCAACGTTCCTGCAATATAAGTACGAAAAATAGGTTTGGAAGCACAAGCCAATTTGATGCTCACACAATCAAATAAAAAATTTAAACCAGCCTCAGTTGGCGATTTATCATTAGTTGGTATTCATTAAAATATACTTAACTTCTCCAACTTTATATTTATTTGAGTCTGTCGCTGGCGCTGATTAAATGGAAGAAGCTGAATTTGTGCTGGTCATTCAGAAAATATACAGAACTAGTCCTGTGCATTTCAGGTTGCGCAAAACTAGTTCTGTGTATTTCAAAATTCGCAAAACTAGTTCTGCCTATTTGGTAATGCTCAATAGCCGTATAAAATTAATATTTCGGGTTTGGGAAATATTCCTTGCTCAAAACTAGTTCTGCGTATTTTTTTCGGGCATTGCCCGAATTCGGCTATTGAGAGTAACATATATAATAAACACATAGGAAAATTTAACTAATAGTTTTTTATTCAAGTAATAATCCTTTAGATTCTGGTGTGTGTAACTTTACAATCATCCAATGAGTGTTTTTTAGATAATCACCCTGTTTGATAAGATAAAAATTAATCACGCCATGTTAAGCAAAGTGCCTTTTAAAATACATTTTTTCATACTGCTGATATGATATTATGAAATATTTTCAATTTGATTATGTGACAAGCATACCCTATAATAATACATAATTCATTTTTCTCCACCATTTATTAAAAAATATATAGATAGATAACATGAGCATTTATTGGTGCTGTTAGTATACACAGTAAGTGGAATATGCCAGGATCTACTGTCTAGAAAGTCATCACATTCTTCGCCTCCTGGTATCGGTGTCGAATACTTGGGAAGCTGAAGAATTTTTTCTACACCTTTAATGACAAAAAGGAAGCATTTTGAAGTAGTGCACAAATTATTTTAATACAGAAGCGAATAGTCATAATATACAGGGTGAGTTTTTAGTACCGGCTCGGTCGATGATAACTCCACTACTGTAGAAGATAGCGAAAAAAGTTGTAGCCACGGATATCCTCCCTGCTCAGAAAATATTTAGACTTATACAGGGTGATCGATAACTACGTGGTGATGCAAACATTCATTTCTTTAAATGAGACACCCTATATATTATTCCATATTCAAATTCTATTAATAATTTCCGTTCTTCCAATATAGGGAATTGCTACCTTATACAGGGTATTTCAAAAGTTATGACCATTTTTATATCCAAATCGCTGTCAAATGAACGTACTGTATATCAAAAATTGGTGAATCAAAAATCATTTCTATTACACGGATGAATAAAAAATATTCTCTAGTTTTAAAATCGGCTATAAAAAAAGCCCGTTACGCATATTCGTATACAGGGTGATGTATAATGCAAAATCTAGATTTTCTCTCTTTTCATAAGAACTCCCAATATTTTATTATACCAAATAATTGCTTTTAATATGCTCTTTCATCTTTGTATAGCACTTATTATGGCTGCAGTCATTAGTTTCTGAGATATTTCGATTTTTCTACAAGTTTTGAATATACCTACTATTTGTTTACTAAAATTCATTTATTTTTGAAAACACTATAAAATTTTATTTTTGTTCAACAAGCAACTAAAATATAAGGCCATAATAGTACTTGATCAAGTCAAAACACTGAATTAACGAGATATTATAGGTCAAGTGTGCTGAGGAAATAATTTTATAGACGTCATACATAATCATCCAGCAGATCTATCAGGTAGGCTATGAAATATTAAACGACACAGTCCAAATAAAACGATTCTTCAATCTTTCAAACGCATTAGTTTTAGAGTGTCTCCGTTCTGGATATTGCTGTTCATAGTTGATATATTCTGGAGGCGCGTAGGCAATTTCTCAAAGATTCTCTAAATACCCTCAATGGAAAAATTAATATTTGAAGCCTGTTTTTCACACAGTACGGTATTATTGAACAGGTTATGAACACTTATTACCTCGATGATTCAGGCTTTTGACTTCATCAAATACTATCATGACTCATGACCTTATAATTTAGTTGTTCGTTAAATAAAAAACAAAACTCGATAGTACTTTCTCAAAATAAATAAATTTCAGTACAGAAATAGAAGCTATATTTTAAATTTACAGAAAAATCGAAATATCTCGAAAACTGATGGACGTAGGTACAACAAGTGCTATACAAAGATGAAAGAGCATATTAAAAGCAATTCTTAGATATAATAAAATATTAGGGGTTACATTTAAAAAAACAGAGAATCTGGATTTTGCATTCTACATCACCCTGTATACGAATATGCGTCGCGGGCTTTTTTAGCCGATTTTAAAACTAGAGGATATTTTTAATGTTTCCATGTAAAAAAAATATGTTTGATTCATTACTTTTTGATATACAGTACGTTAGTTTGACAGCGATTTGGATATAAAAATGGTCATAACTTTCGAAACACCCTGTGTAATGTTAAAATACCTTATATTGTGAGAAGAGAAATTATTAGTAGAATCTAAAAATGGGATATTATATAAGGTGTCTCATTTAAAAAAATATACATATATTTGCATCACCACATAGTTATGGAATACCCTGTATAAATCAAAATATTTTCTGAGCAAGGAGGATATCCGTGGCTACAACTTTTATGTACAACTTTTTTCGCCATCTTTTACAGTAGTGGAGTTATCGACCGAGCCGGTACTAAAAACTCACCCTGTATATACCTATTTTTTTGGTGCATATTTACATATAATAATATGTCACTTGTTCCAGAAACTCAACTTTTAGATTATGTCAAAAGATTTTAATTGATCCATTCCTTGAACTTGCCTATATGTACATATAAAACTAACAATTATTACCTACGAATTGAGGTTTTTGCTACTTTAACATAATCCACCAAAGGTTCACAAATAAAATTTCAAGCAAAGAGAACAACTGTCGCCCTAGTGAATGTGATAACTGTAATTTGTGAATAAACGTTTTATTTCTTTGCTGTTTTCAATATGCATTCAAGGTTGCAACATGCATCATCTCATAAATTACATCATTTTATTTGACAGATCTGCTTACCTGACAAAAAAGGTTCCTTGAAAAACACAACACAATACAGCAATTATGGAAAAAATGTCCAAAAAATTGTAAAAAACAAATAAAGGTCCTCAATTTTACATCGCAAGTCAAGTTTGTCCAATATCAGCTCATCATGACAGCACGCCGCGTCATGATGGAATTGCTCTATATTGTGTAGAAAAGGAAATAAAGGATTGCCGATTTTTTTTCCATTCAGTTGGATGACTCCACTGATATTGGCCAGAAATCGCAATGCAGTATCATAATCAGATACGTTAAGGGTCTAGGGTATAGCGCGCGAAATTGAGAATCCAAGAAAAGACGTATTCCCGTGTTAACGAGGAGGCGTGGCCGCCTGCTCCCTTTCTCCAGTGTGTGTCAAGGTGAGGGGAGGCAAGTTCAAAAATCCAAAGGTAAGGTCAAAAGGTCCAAAGTTAAGGTCCAAAGAGTCACCATAAATTATTTTCGCATTTCCAAGCTCCTGACGTTATCTTTGAACAGTAATGATTCAAAAAGCAAATTCAAGAAGCAAGCTTGCGCTTTGTCACCTATTTGGCCTTTTTTGATATCGTGTTTGGTTGTTAAATTACAGACATTTGAAGAATGGATTTTGCACTGCGAGTTTTTTGCACACTAAAAAACTTTTTTGAGAAAACGGAAACAGTTGTCATTCATTAAGGTCTTAACTATCACTTTCTGAAACACTGTGTGTGTAGTTTGAAAAACAAGTGAGTTCTGTTCGAAATGGAAATCCGTGTTTTAACATGGCAAATACATATATGTATAACTGTGTATACCCAGCCCCCTTAATCTTGGATGAAAGCTGGTGGAAAGAGTTTTAGGTTTTTATGACGTAAGCTCCAGCAGAACAGCGGAAACATTATTCAGCTTAGTTTCAAAGTAAATTATGATAATTTTACAGTCAATCTGTGATTCAAAAAAACATATTACTAGCCGATATAGGGTACAATGTAAAATGACTTTTGAATCATAATTCATCACTCTTCTGAAAACACCCTGTAAACCCACACAGTTAGTCACATCCAAAATGATCTTTGCTTAACATTCAAGTAATAGCCTGTATATAACAGAGTTGTTAAAATTTAAAGGAGTACATCATTTTGATGTATTACTTACGACCTTGTAAAACCAGAAATTAACTGAACGTAAATTATAATTTGGCTACGGCACAACTGATCAAAAAAATAGCTAGGGTTAAATAGAGATCAAATACGGAAACTAAACAAAGTCAATAAAAGTTAATGGTTCCATATAACAAAGTCAAGTTGATCATGATACTGCTTTCCTGCAACAGCCTGGTTACAATACAATCAGCAGATACCTTCCTTGCAAACTACTTTGTACATATTGTTACAAGAAGCTCAAAGTGACCTCTCAGAGACCACCTTTAAAAGAACTAGACATGAAAATATTTGTTACAGATAAATCAATGTTTGAAGTGTTGTTGTAAAGATCACTGAAACGTTTGTGGCCCACCTTATTTTTAGAGCAAAAAAGGGTGAAGGCCCTTTAGTACGGTTACTCTAACAGATCTTTTTGAATGTTTTTGTTGATTGTTTACCTCAGTTGGTGACCTAGTGATCAACAAATATGATAAGGGCGGCCACAGATTAACCTTTTTGCGATCTAATTAAGGAAATTTCAACTTTTTAGCTATTGACAATAAACATACAGGGTGGCCAATCTAGTGGTTAATTTTTTTTAGATAGCCGTACCGAGACCTTTCCAAAACATCCCCATATATGTGAGCGATTATTGATAGTTATCGAGTTATGATTTATTTTTGGAAAATTTTAGAGATTTTCCAGTATTTTCAAAAAATCGTCAAAAACAAAAATGCTTCTTGGCTTTTATTTTTTCTGTAATTATACTCAGTATTAAGCCTATTTTGATATCGGATAAAGAAAACCTGTAAATCCGACCAATAATTAACTACATTTTGGGCCCAAAGTTTGAAACCACTGTTTTCAGTCAGGAGACCAAAACTTTCAAAATAAAATTAAAAATACGTATGTCTGGTTCTCGAGCTCCAAACTAATCTTAAAAACTTTGCAAGACATCACACCCTCGAAACAATGATGAAAAAATAGCACTTGTGGGGGCATTTTGCGCCATGCATAATCTGTTAAAGGTAAAAAGGTGATATTTCACGAATATCCAAAATGATGTAAAAACTATTATGCTACTTTATTATGACATATTAAAGAAAAACAACTCGTAACAACTAATAAACCCGATAATCATTGATGTTTTAATGATTTTTAATAAAAAAAAACCAATACCCCAATTGTGATTTTTGACGTGTTTTTGCTATGTACTATTGAACTTCTGCTAAATTAAGTTATATGGAAAGATAACAAAGGAAAGGAATAATAAAAGAATAATTAATGACTTTCAGTTCCATGGCAGAATTAAATGGGAAGCAGTGTCGTAGCATACGCCATCCCTTTCTTTCAGAGTACCTTTTTGCGAGTTCATGTCAGCGAAAGGTAGTTGTGTTTTCATAATTTTCCTTTTACATCTCTCTAATTTTTAGGTGAGCTCTTCCACGGTGTTACTGTCACGAGCGTAGACGATTTCCTTGTAACAGCCCCAGATGAAGAAATCAATGGGATTCAAATCTGGACTTTGAAGGGGGCCAACTGATCGGCCCAGCACGACCATTCCACCTGTTTGGGAAGGTTATGTCCAAGTAGCTGCGCACTTTCCTCGCGTAGTGGCATGGAGCGCCATGTTGTTGGAATATTAGATTCCTTCGTATCTCAAGGTTTACGTCTTCTAATGAGTCGGACAAGTTATTTTGCAGAAAATCTAAATAGGTCGTTTCATCCAGCCTAGATGGTAGTTCGACGGGGGCTATTAGTTATCCATTCACTACTCCCATCCACAAGTTGACACTAAATTTCTTAAATTCGATTGTCGTGCAATGTGAGGATTTTCCGTTAACCAATAATGGTACCTGTGAATATTAAACAGTTCTGTCCTCGCGAACCGGGATTCATCGGTTCGCAGCATTTTGTTAAAGAAATCGGGATCTTCTCGAACCCTCGTAACATGAGCTCGCAAAAAGTTTCTCTGAAAGAAAGGGATGGCGTATCCTACTACACTGCTCAGATTACTGTTTTATAATTCTTTTCCTTTGTTAACATTCCATACAACTTAATTTAGCAGAAATTCAATAGTACATAGCAAAAACACATCAAAAATCGCAATTGAGGTATTGGTTTTATTTATTAAGTCATTAAAACATCAATGATTATCGGGTTTATTAGTTGTTACAAGTTGTTTTTCTTTAATTTGTCATAATAAAATAGAATAATAGTTTTTTAAATCATTTTGGAAATTCGTGAATTATCAGCTTTTTACATTTAGCAGTCACGTACGGCGCAAAATGCTCCCATACGTACTACTTTTCCATTAGTATTTCTAAAGTGTAATGTCTTGCAAAGTTTTTAGGATTAGTTTAGAGCTTGAGAATCAGGCATACATATTTTTAATTTGATTTTGAAAGTTTTGGTCTTCTGACTAAAGACAGTGATTTCAAACTTTGGGCCCAAAATGTACTTAATTATTGGTCAGGTGTATGGGTGTTTTCTTTACTGGATATCAAAATAGGCTTAATACTGAGCATAATTACAGAAAAAATAAAAGCCAAAAAGCATTTTTGTTTTTATTTTCGACAATTTCTTAAAACACATGAAAATCTCTCAAGTTTCCAAAAATAAATCATAACTCGATAACTATCAATAATCGCTACTCATATATGAAGGTGTTTTGGAAAGGTCTCTGTACAAGCTATCTAAAAAAAAATTAATAACGTCACCCGATTAGCCACCCTGTATAATTTAACCACATTATAACATAAGTCAGAGCCAGAAATAATCCCTTAAAGTTTTCAGGATTCATCCTGGGACATTGTGTATACATTTTAAAGCTAAAACAATAAGGTTCAGTGCTTTATCAAATGTTTTTTTCTATTGTCAATATTTAAAAATGTAAGAAATATATCAAAAAACATTTTTCTTCAATTTTATGCCAGAAGTACTTGAAACTCTGTTAAAATCCATATATAAGTAAATTTTCATTTCCAAATTTTTGCAGGCTCAATCAACTGTCCCATCTGTTTTTGGTAGATAATGAGACGGTTGACTTTGCAGATGCCTAAAATTTCATCGCTGTACTTAAACCGCCGTTCAAATGCCGTTAACAGATGTGACGTATTTGACGACTTTGTAATTGCTGAACTTAAACTGCCGTCAAACGATACCCCACTAAAATGCTGTTTACAGCTGTGGCATCATTGAAGTGACGTTTTTGACGGTTTATATTCGCCGTGATTAAACTGCCGTCAAACGGTAGCCCACTGAAATGCTTCTAATAGCATATTCGATTTCTTATAAAAATCGCTATATTTCATTATCGGTTATAATGTTTTTGACTTGTTTGCATTATAGCTGTGACAATTTTTGCTAAATTATGGGAATATGGATATTATTGGCATTGACGCATTGAAGTAAGTTTTCCAATTAGTTTCGAGCTGCTCAATGGACAGACCTGTTGTTTGAGCAAGGACCTAATTTATTGAAAAATCTTAAAACGATATGGACCAATGATACTGATGCTGTAATTGTAAATGTAAATAAACAATAGTGGCGAGAATCAGACTCAGGTTTTCATTGTAAGCAATAATGAAGTTTTTTTTAATAATTGAGCAGATCGCGTAGGCACAGCCTAAATACCAGAGTACTGAGACTGCTGTGAAAAGATTATGTTAAGGGAAGTTTGTTAACGCGTGATTTAAATGGGTCAGTACCCGCAGGCCCAATAAATACATCTGTTGGCAGTCCGTCCCAAGCCTTTGACATCCTGGGAGTAAATGTGCGGTTGTACTGCTCGGTTCTTGATGTATGAAGAACGACTGCCTTAGGATGATATGCAGCGGTCGCGCAGGTGCATCTGATTTGTATTTGAAAGCGAAAATCAAATTTCTGTTGAACAATCTGGAGTATTTGACTTGGTGCTTCCTCCAGGCCAAAGCAATACGAATAAAGCCTTTGTATTAGATAATGCAAATCTATCATCCCAGTGTCAGTTATCTGGAGTATCATCTGCGCCTGGTGACAAGGCTGGTATAAGGGAACAGAAATCCTTCATCTCTAAGACCATGTGATATTGTAGAGGAGGATATAATAGGTCTGTTTCTACAGCAATCACAAACTAGTCAGCGTCAATTTGATTGGCCAGTACTAGTCAGAAATAGTTTGACAACTGCAATGGGGAATACTGATTGGCTCTGACTGGTTTGTGATTCTCTGTAAAAACAGACCTAATACCTGATTCAGTTAAAGCTGATGAAGCTTACATATCAATGAATTAGTTCCAAATGATGTCAACAGTTCAGCAAGCATCTTATTGAAAAGTTAGAGTCAGTGATATCACATTGCCGATAATGAAGATGTCTGTTCCAACAAATAAAAAAAAATGAAGGTCAACCAAAAGGACAAGACCGAGGACAAGACAAAAAGATTATCATAGAAAAAGGAACGAAGTACTGTAACATCTGTGAAAAGATCCCATAATGTTGTATGAGGTATTTCTCTGGGTAAAGTTTTCAATAAAAGTCTGGAACGGAACACCAAATTTTGAATATCATCGACAATTAGAGAAGGAGACTTTGAAATTGCGTTTTGTCCATTATTAAAAACTGGTACAGAGAAACCAAATCATAGAGAAAAAATATTTGGGATCATATACTCATATGGGGTCTATGGAACTCAATCGCAAAACTTGGAACAAGAAGTTGAAAAACAACTAGTAAAAATTATAAAAACTGTTGGACATAATGCAGTATGTATAGATGATTATTATTTTTTTTAATAAAATCGTTTTGATTATTCTCAGCATGATCAAAAACATATAGGTCCTTTCTATCACCATACTTCACTAGTTTGGCAGTTTTCTCACATATTGCGGCTATTATTTCAGCTCCTGAAGGAACAATAAATGAAAATTAAATTGCAATCAAAATGTGTTTTATTCATGGTCTTCAGTCAAATCAGATCATAGGAATACTGCATCGGTACTCTCTAAACCAAGAGATAGAAACATGTTTCCATCACCATGACGATCGGGCAGTTTCAGGTGCTTATCACGTGTCTAATATGCTGTCACGGCACGCTGTCATATTTACGAGGCCACCCGATCCCATAGCACATAGTGCATAGAAACACGTTTCTAAGTTACAGAGTACCGCCGCAGATGAAGCTGCTGAAATGTCATTTCAGTGGGCTTTTGTTTGATGGCAGTTTAAGTACAGTGATTACAAAGCCGTCAAATATGTCACTTCAATGACATCACATTTGTTAACAGCATTTTAGTAGGCTGCCATTAAACGGCAGTTTAAGTACAGCCAAGTTTCATTTGGTACCTTACTTAGAGCATAACTTGATAGGAAATTTTCATGATTTTTTTATTTTGGTAATTGGATCATCACATAACAATTGCTATAATAAAGCCACATCAGTCTCTACATGGAACTTGATGGGGATAGTTTTATGATTTTTTGTCAACAGGATTTCCATTTTATATTTGCACATTTTAATGCTATAAATCAGTTACTTTCTCAATCTGTAATTCTATAAAAATAGGTCAGTATCATTTATGAGACATCAATTTGAGCTATAAACAATAAAAAACAAATACAAAAGAAAGAGATTACACTACACCACAGATAGAAAACTTTGAAACAAAATGATGATTTCATAACTAAGATTATTTAATTATACCTCTCGCATGGTAGGCGTCCTGCCTGAACACACAGGAGCAGGCTCTTCATTTTGTGGGGGTAAAGGCTTGACTATAATCCGGGGCACAGATTGTGTATTATTGGCTAAGATGGTATTCTTTCTTCTGCGCTTAGCTTGTTGTCGAAGTGCATGCTTAATGTTTTTCTTGGCGTTAAGACTGGCGTCTCTGACCTGGTAAGTGGTTGGATCGCAACCAGAATCATCGCACTGAGGAGTCACTTTGCTGGAGTCTGCTTCGCCCACCCCAGGAGTAACGTCTATTTCCATTACGCGGCACACATCAAGTTCTCACCACTATAACAGCGTGAGTTTGAACAAGATATCACATAAACGACTTCTACTTCAGGTTCACCCCATTTTTGGAAGCGCGAAGCCGTCTAAATATTTTAAGCTGGAATAAAATCAATATTCTATCTATGGAACGTCCCGACATTAGTATTTACGGATTTTGACCATTGATTAACTTTTAAACCACATTTATTTGACAACTAGTACGATGCTTTCCGCCATTTCATAACACAAAACACAATTCAAAACTCAGAACTTGGCCCTTGGGGCTCAAGGCTCAAATCTCAAATCACTTGCTTAAATGCACACCGATGTCACCGATGCACACAAGACACAAAACAAATGCAGACAAAACAATAAGGTCCGGAAATACTTTTTTGACAATTTTGACGCAACGCCATTGGTGATTGCTGCCCCATGGCTCCACAAAACACCAAATACCACAGCCTCCTCTGTGACAGATATGTTTAAGAACACAGACCATCAAACCATGGCCGACTCTTCACTAGGCCGGAGGTGGGCCGGAGCCTTATATGTGGCAACGTGGCTTAGCTGTCAAATAGTAGGCCTATAGTTTCAGAATAATTATTACATTTTATATGTATTGTGGTGATCCGAAACGCGCTCCTGGCTGTCATACGTTAGAACGCACCTTTCGCTGTCAGGCTGCCAAAGTTTGACATTGACGGCAGTGACAGATGGTAGAAGGAAACGATTAAAATTTGTTGTTATAATATAAGTGTACGAGTGTAGTCAATTGATGAAGTTCAGTTGAGTAATTTATTTGATTATCCTATATTGTTCAGATATTTTATGTATCAGATCATGAGTGACTTTCTATATGAATTTTCCATCTGTGATTCTTTACTACTGTTCTGTAATGCTTCCTTCCTTTTCTTTCATTCTGTGACTAAAGCTACTGTTCTGTGATGCTTTTGGTTGTTGTGTTTGGTCACTGAATAAAGTAGCGGGCTGTGATATCGTTGCCATAGTTTTGTTGATAGTTTGTTTAATAATTACGACGGGGGATTGTTTTTGAAAAATGTAACAAGCTAGAGACCAAAATTTCAACAGAAGGGTTTTTGAGTCTTTTTCACGAATATTTGCAGGTATGTTGTCTTTTGAGTTTGCATTATTAACTAATGTGGTCTGGCTACTATTTTTGGAGTGTTTCACAATGTATACTGTATATCCGAGCTTTTAAGACGACTTTAAATGGTGTTGGGTCTCTGATTTACGTCTACTCTAGGTAGGTCCTGAGGTATTGCAGGCCGGTGGTGAACAGAGATAACTCTGTCTTATTTAGATGTATCTATTTCAACCTTTACTGATCCCCTTTATTTATATACGATATTTATTTTATGGTTGTGGAAACCGTGGCGACTGCCGGGACGGCCTAATCACTTACCGAAGGTGGAAGTGGGTTGAATCACGTGTTTCACGAACTATACGGTTTCCTCTAACCAGCCCTTTTATATGTTGTTTATTGTTTATATTTATTTATTGATCTATTTATGCGCTTAGATACCATGCTTGCTATGCTGTTATGCTTGCTACGCTGCTATACTTGTGATGCTATGTTTATATTTTATATACCCTATCCCATTTACCCCCTTTATTTACTCCTTTATATGTTTGATTATATTTATATATTTATATATGCTGTTATGCTTGCTACGCTGCTATACTTGTGATGCTATGTTTATATTTTATATACCCTATCCCATTTACCCCCTTTATTTACTCCTTTATATGTTTGATTATATTTATTTATTTATATATGCTGATATTTTACACTTTTCCACATTCTATCCATATTTCTCTCCCTGACGTTAAACATAGATCTAGCCCACCATGTATTATTATTATTTATCATTTAGACTGTGTATGTTTATAACAATTTCTTTATTATACAATATCAATAACAAGAGCCAGTTTACCACTATTATTGAGACATTTTGAATCGTATATTTCAACATATCAATATAAATATTACACCAGTAAAATATATGAAATACAAAGCACTCATGATTTGATAGATACAAGAATCAAGTAATAAAATCATAACATAAACACTCAGCACTCATGATTAATAAATACAAAACAAATGTTAAGAAACAAATAATAAAAAAAACCGTATCATAACATTTCCGTGTTTGATTTCATTCTCTCTGAGTTGGTACACATGCATGCTAAAAGAATCTGGTTACCATGGGCACACATACAACATTGGGTTCTAAATTCCACCACTAGACGTCTTGATCACTTTGGCTATTTCTAAATTTGGTATCGGTTTTGACAGTGACCAGTTGCTCACTACAAAATTGGTGCCGTGACCAGGATGACTGTCTCAGGGCCCGGAGATTGTTGTTCTGGTCAAAATTGTTGCTGTTGCGAAGGAGGCATGTCACTGTGTACTAATTGCAGATGAGGTATGGTTTATTAAGCATGAAAGATCTTTTATTGTTGTCAAGTGTGATACTGTGTAGCAATGTTTACAGGGTGATCCATACTGAACGAAGGAGAATCAAAATTCTACACCAAGAACCAGTAAGAATCTGAGCAAGTTAGATGAAGCCCAAATTTCTCAAGTCTTATCAAGAAGTGGTATGTTTGTTCCTGATCAATCAGAGAGTATGACCGCAAGAAAGCCCTTGAAAGAATGTCAACCAGTTGAAAAATCTTCTAAGACAACCATCAGCCATATTACAGCTTTTCGCAGGCATTTTGGCAGGTCAGTTTCATTTTTAATATTCTATCAACCATTTAAACTTCTGTTTTTTTTATATTATTGTTTGTTCTCTGAGAAACAGGGAGGTTTAAAATCTTATATGTTTGGAATGTCGCTATCTCTCTATGACAAATTTTACTATGATAACATATTTCTTATTTTCTTAGGCTGTGGACAGGCTAGTTTGCTGAAACCATTGCAGCCACATATGACGAATGTGTCAGCTGATCGAAGTCTTCAGGGATCTTTAAATTTTCTTATAAGATATCCATCTACTGTTTTGCTTTTTGCTTCAAGTATGTCAATCAGTACTCCTCTTCAATCATAATTTCTTCCTCTGCTGCCAACTATGTTTAACATTCCTCTACCTCACTTTTTGGTGAACGCACTGCAAGTGAAGTGATGTGGGGTCCTCGCTTTCTCACAAAACTATTTGTTCACTCTTCCTATTCTATATCTGATACTATTTTTTCCTTGGTGTCCGTGAAGCTTTCTTTTTCAGCATGGTCTCACCTCTAGGGGCGTGGAGCTTGATTAAGAACAAGTAAAGGTCATTTTCAGGTAGCCTACAGCCGAAAATATAAACAGTTTGGAACTTTCTTAGGATTGTGTGTTCTTTATCTTCATTTTATCCAGGGTTATAGTGATTTGCTATTAAATCCTGACATTTGTCTGGTGATGTTTTTTTTTGTTTCTTTCCCTCATGCATTAGTTACAATAATAATCAGCACAAATAATCAGTGTTATGATTTGATAATACATTATACATTGGGATATGTTACGTCAAGAATGACATTTGTGAAGTCTACCTTGACAGCTGACGGCTGGCCTCTTTCGAACTGTGCTGTCTAGCCCACGAGTCACCAATGTTGCCAGATCGTAACACATGAGACTGGTTTTACATGAAGCGTGAGGTCCAATGTTGCCAGGTCGTAACACATGTTTGGTTTTACAAGAGGGGCGAGCTCCAATGTTGCCAGGTCATAACCGATGTGATTGCTTGGTCTTTTACATTAGGGGCGAGGTAAAGTCAAGTACATTTCTGACTTTTAGTTATATTATGGTTCACACTGTGTGTCGACCCTATCTTATTCTAATATTTACCTTTGTGGTACCTACAAACTGGTGAATGTTATGGAAACTTAATATTTCCAACTTGAAGTTTTTCAGTCGAATGCTTGGTTGAAGTTTTCAATTGTTTGAATTGTTATCAAGTATTCTGACTTAAAAGAAATACATGTGTGTTTTTTGAAGTCCTTGGTTGTTCCTCATTTCGAGTTTTGGAAGATTATTTACAATTTGAATTTCATAAATCTGCTGATTGAATTTTTCTTGTTGCATGTATCGACGCGGCGGTGCTCCTGAGGCCATGGAGCTACAAGAAAATTTTTCCAGCCAGGAACTAAGGGATGTTGGAAAGCTACCCAGCCTCCTTCGTCTTTGGATACCTTTCCAAAGGGGCGTTTGTGGTGATCCGGAATGCGCTCCTGGCTGTCATACGTTAGAACGCACCTTTAGCTGTCAGGCTGCCAAAGTTTGACACTGACGGCAGTGACAGATGGTAGAAGGAAACGATTAAAATTTGTTGTTATAAGTGTACGAGTGTAGTCAATTGATGAAGTTCAGTTGAGTAATTTATTTGATTATCCTATATTGTTCAGATATTTTATGTATCAGATCATGAGTGCCTTTCTATATTAATTTTCCATCTGTGATTCTGTACTACTGTTCTGTAATGCTTCCTTCCTTTTCTTTCATTCTGTGACTAAAGCTACTGTTCTGTGATGCTTTTAGTTGTTGTGTTTGGTCACTGAATAAAGTAGCGGGCTGTGATATCGTTGCCATAGTTTTGTTGATAGTTTGTTTAATAATTACGACGGGGGATTGTTTTTGAAAAACGTAACAAGCTAGAGACCAAAATTTCAACAGAAGGGTTTTTGAGTCTTTTGCACGAATATTTGCAGGTATGTTGTCTTTTGAGTTTGTATTATTAACTAATGTGGTCTGGCTACTATTTTTGGAGTGTTTCACAATGTATACTATATATCCGAGCTTTTAAGACGACTTTAAATGGTGTTGGGTCTCTGATTTACGTCTACTCTAGGTAGGTCCTGAGGTATTGCAGGCCGGTGGTGAACAGAGATAACTCTGTCTTATTTAGATGTATCTATTTCAACCTTTACTGATCCCCTTTATTTATATACGATATTTATTTTATGGTTGTGGAAACCGTGGCGACTGCCGGGACGGCCTAATCACTTACCGAAGGTGGAAGTGGGTTGAATCACGTGTTTCACGAACTATACGGTTTCCTCTAACCAGCCCTTTTATATGTTGTTTATTGTTTATATTTATTTATTGATCTATTTATGCGCTTAGATACCATGCTTGCTATGCTGTTATGCTTGCTACGCTGCTATACTTGTGATGCTATGTTTATATTTTATATACCCTATCCCATTTACCCCCTTTATTTACTCCTTTATATGTTTGATTATATTTATATATTTATATATGCTGTTATGCTTGCTACGCTGCTATACTTGTGATGCTATGTTTATATTTTATATACCCTATCTCATTTACCCCCTTTATTTACTCCTTTATATGTTTGATTATATTTATTTATTTATATATGCTGATATTTTACACTTTTCCACATTCTATCCATATTTCTCTCCCTGACGTTAAACATAGATCTAGCCCACCATGTATTATTATTATTTATCATTTAGACTGTGTATGTTTATAACAATTTCTTTATTATACAATATCAATAACAAGAGCCAGTTTACCACTATTATTGAGACATTTTGAATCGTATATTTCAACATATCAATATAAATATTACACCAGTAAAATATATGAAATACAAAGCACTCATGATTTGATAGATACAAGAATCAAGTAATAAAATCATAACATAAACACTCAGCACTCATGATTAATAAATACAAAACAAATGTTAAGAAACAAATAATAAAAAAAACCGTATCATAACATTTCCGTGTTTGATTTCATTCTCTCTGAGTTGGTACACATGCATGCTAAAAGAATCTGGTTACCATGGGCACACATACAACATTGGGTTCTAAATTCCACCACTAGACGTCTTGATCACTTTGGCTATTTCTAAATTTGGTATCGGTTTTGACAGTGACCAGTTGCTCACTACAGTGTTAGAGTTCATCTTGGTTAATAAATTAAGAAAAATACTTTTTAGAACTACTACTACTAATACCACTTACATCTGATGTCTGGTTCATCGTAGTCAAACATGAGCTAGAAAAATTCACTATTAGGTCACTGTGAAGCCATACTTGCTAGTTGCTGGTCTTGATTCCCTTTCACTATCAAATCTTTTCGTAGGTATGCCCCAGATGCATGCCCAGATGAATTCTATTAACTGTATTTTTCTGTGATATTTGGGAGGTCCAGAAAACATTGTAGGTACCACATTGTGCTTTAAAATAGGTCTTATCCTTTGAAATGTTTGTAAATTATTGTCTTTATTCTTATAAATATATCCAGCCCTTACGAAGAATACCGTTCACCCACTTCTGTTTATGTCCTTTATTGGAAGCACAGATTGCTAGTGCAACCTGGTACTACACACTTTGCAGGCATGTTTTATCTTTATAGTTTCGTCTGTGCAGGTAAATAATTAGAAGCACATTAAAAATCACCTTGCAATGTTCTTTTTACTCTGGAATATGGTTATGTTGGGCCATGGTTTGGTATGTCCTCTATTGGGCTGCAACCTGGTACTACACACTTTGCAGGCATCTTTTTATCTTTATAGTTTCGTTTGTGCAGGTAAATAACTAAAAACACATTAAAAATCACCTTCCAATCTTACTTTTCACTCTGGAAGGTTACACTAATGACATAACAAATAAAAGCTCGGCCCCCGATTCAGTGTTGCCATATTTCAATGCTCCGGCCTAGTGAGTAAAGTCTGCCATGATCAGACAAAAAAGATACATGTCCATGTTCTATGGCGAAACTAGGGATGCACAAAAATTCAAAAACATCATAGCCGACTCTACACTAGGCCGGAGCCTTAGATGTGGCAACCTCGCTTAGCTGTCAAATAGTGGGCCGGTTACCGTGGGCCGAACGGCGGGCATTCCGCGGAAAATTTAAATTGTTTTATAGTTTCAGAATAATTATTACATTTTATATGTATTAGAGTTGATCTCGGTTGATAAATTAAGAAAAATACTTTTTGAAAAAATAAGAATGGTGAAAAATGCCAGTAGTAACAGTACAAAAATGTACATGTATTTAGATGTAGATATTTCCCCTCCTGTTAGACATTTCTTATTTCCATTAGATTTCCTCTTTTTAGTTTTGTCAGTCTGTATTTTGTCTTGAAGTGTTTCAGTGTAATTATTAATAAAAATATTTGCTACATTAACAACATTAATTCAAGCAGAATTTCATCAGTTTGGGGTTGATTACATGAACAAATGTGTCTAAAACAAACTCATCTATATGTATATTGATGTATTCTTTTGCAATTTCCATTAAAACTGCCTTGTGAAATTGTCCAAAAACTTACTTTTATACCTATATTGGCCTGAAATCAAAATTTTAACAATGCCTATTGTGAATAAGGACTGTAATTTGAGCTGTATACTCTGATGGAAGGGTTACGCCTACCAACTATACGCTGTATGTATTTAATATACCTATCAAATAATTTTGTCCTTCATGATCTACCTATAATTTTTGTAATGACAAGAATATTTATACAGGCTGATATTTCATCAAATTGTAAAACAATGTACTTCTCCGAGAATAATAAACCCTCTGCAACAGTTTTAATGTAAGGCATATTTTCTGTCATGTGCAATTTTTAAAGAACTGCAAAGTTTTGAGGAATATTTAGGATGGTGGTAAAATTGGCAACTTATTCTCTCTCACAAAATTGTGAACTTTCTTTGGCTGAACATAGAAAAGGTTTTAACATTAAAACCCTTAATCAGGCTCGGGGGGCTTAGCCCCCCCAAGAATGAAATTAGCCCCCCCAAAAATACTAAAATAATTCGTTCTGTTAACTCTTTGCATCTAGGGCGGGAACTTGAGCCTGCCAGATCCAGGGACTTAAGCCCCCCCAGATTTAGGGACTTAACTACGCCTGTGCCCTTAATCGCCGTAGTGCGGTCATGGAGACCCAAGAAGATATTAATTTCTGTATAACTCGTCACTCCTGGGCTATAATCACGCCATATCCCCTCTACCTTCAAGTGAGCGTATCGTCAGAGTGATCGTCAGTTTATAGCTAGAATTTGGCTGTGCTGTCGTGTCTCTTCGCAATAAAAAATATCGCTGAAGTTACGGAGCGGTCACAGTGACCTCACTGCGGTGTTTAAGTTAATATTTTAATTACGATCACTTCGTCCTAACTGATTTTCCTGCGATCTTTGAGGATTATTTGCGGTGGCAAAGATCTTTAAAAATGGATCAGAATCCTGGTCCATCGCTTGAGCGATCCAGACTTTGAAACCACTTTACTTCAGTGGTGGGAAGAGGTGGGAGACGTACATGAAGATTTCAGTGACCAAGAAAGTGTTGATGAAGGCTACTGTGAAGAGAGTGAACATGAAACAGACTCAGAAGTAGAACTTAGTGACAGTGAGCAAGTCGGAGAAAATATTGACGAATCGGACGAATCTGAGAGCGGTGGAGAAACCACTATCCAATGTGGTAAATCCATTTATGGAAAAAATCGATATAAGTGGTAATCTAATAGTTTTGTTTCCCGAACGGGAACCCAGAAACACAATATTGTAACCCAACTTCCGGGGTTACGTCCATCGGCCAGATTAGGTATAAATAAGGCTGACCCAATTACCTGTTGGAACCTCTTATTTAAGAACGATCTGCAGCAAATTATATTGCAATGGACATTTTTAAAATTACAAAATATTAGGACCAAGTGCAAAAATATGCAAAGATTATTGTTTTACACTGCAACCTTTAACTCAAACCATGAAAAAATCGAAAAAATCTTTACTACGAATGGAACGGGTCGTGAAATATTCCGATGTGTAATGAGCAAAAATAGGTTTGCGGTATTACTTTTAGCACTACGCTTCGACAATCCAGTGGATCGAGCCGAAAGACGGCAGGAGGATTTACTTGCACCGATTTCAGAAGTGTTCAATAAATTTGTGTCTAACTGTCAAAGTGTGTACTCACCGGGTGCCAATCTGACTGTGGACGAAATGCTCATACCATTTAGAGAAAGATGTAAATATAAAATGTACATGTCCAATAAGCCAAGTAAATATGGCTTGAAGATGATGTGTCTGACAGACGCTAGACGCTAGAAGTCATTATTTTTATAATGGCTACCTATACTGTGGGAAGGATTCTGATGGCATAGGTCTCACAGCAGAGGAAAAGACATTTTCCAAGCCAACACAATCCGTTTTGAGGCTTTCGCAACCTGTACGGAACACACATCGAAACATTACGGCCGATAACTGGTTCTCGTCCGTTGAGCTAGCAGAAAAATTAAGAGAACAAGGACTTACATATGTCGGGACTCTGAAAAAAAATAAGCGAGAGATACTGCCATGTTTTTTACCACAGAGGAATAGAGAAGTTGGTTCAGCTTCACCAGAAATTTGACGATTGTATCACATGTACCAAGGAAAAACAGGGCAGTGCTACTTATCTCTTCAATGCATCATTCTCAGTGTTTCGACGAAGACATGGGAAAACCAGAAATTATATCGTTCTATAATTCTACAAAGGGAGGTGTTGACGCGCTCGATGAAAAGTGTGCTAAGCATTCATCCAGCCGACGCACTCAAAGATGGCCAATGGTAATTTTTTTCCGGCTTCTTGATATTAGTGGTGTTAACGCGCATGTACTTTATCAGTGTGTCAAGGACAGCAAAAAGCAGATTTTCTGAAAATACTTGCTGATGAATTAGTAAAGCCTCATCTTTATAGGCGTGCAGAGAATATAAAGATAAAGCGTGACCTTCGAGCTACAATTCGAAGAATCTTATCGCTTCCCGACCATGGTGAACAGGAGAAGTTTGGCGAAAAATTCGCAAAACGGAAAACCTGCTCTACTTGTCCATCAACAATTCAAAGAAAAACTTTTTATATGTGTAAAATGTGTCTGGTTACAATTCGATCAATAAAGTAATTGTATCCAATTGTGAAGGACCAACTAAATTGGCAAATAACCGCAAATGACTCACGAGAATCGAAGGTTAATCATGCATCGGTTGACTCACCCCTTGTTGGTTGGCGTCGGATGTCTTCCCCAGCTGGGTACTGCGTTGCTCTATCCAGATTCCTAGTTAGCTGAGCGATGTAAGGCTGTGGTCGCCCTTATTGGAGGTACCCGCTACACACGGGGTGACGGATATCACGCACACGTCCGTTCACCTCGGTAGTTGAAGTACGACTCTCTTTCTTCCGCGTCAACCGTCAGACTTCAAACTCGCAAGTCAAAACGCGGGAGATTCGAATATACAAAATTTTTTAAATGGTAAATACCAATCGTAACCATTTTCCGCCCACCAAAAAATATAAAAAAAAAAAAATATTTTTTCCAATCATAGTAATTCCTATATTACCCACAAAAGAAAATTAGTGGAATTATCCCACCCATAACACAACACGAAAAGAAAAAAAAAACAAATTATCATATACAAGCAAATCATGGCCTATTGTGCCGGCAAAGGGCACAGTTTCAATAAAGGACGGTCTAACAGCCCTTTACTCGTTTTAACTTGGGCGACTCTCGAAATGTTTCCCGTACCGGGATATAACTTAATAATCCTGCCTAATGGCCACTGTAAAGGACGGGTATTTTCATCCTTGAGAAGAACCAACTGGCCGACCGAGGGAGGATTATGTGGTGTATTCCACTTATGTCGTTGCTGAAGGGTGTGGAGGTACTCCATATGCCAGCGCCGCCAAAAATGTTGCTGCATCTGTTGCACTAACTGCCACCTGTTCAACCGACTATGTTTCACACACAACAAATCTTCGTCAGGCGGAGCATTCAGGGGCTCTAATGTCAAGAAATGACCCGGAGTCAAGCTGCCTACATCGTTAGGATCAGAACTCAAACTACACAAGGGTCTCGAATTTAACATTGCCTCAATTTGGATTAAAGTGGTGCTCAATTCCTCATAAGTCAACACTTGCGCACCTATCACCCGCCGCAAGTGAGTTTTCACAGATTTCACTCCGGACTCCCATATACCTCCAAAGGAAGGACTAGCTGGAGGATTAAAATGCCACTTAATTTGCAAAGCTTCAGAAGCTTTAGCACCCAATAACTGTAAAGTTTTATAAGCACCAACAAAATTCGTACCTTGATCACTATAAATATCACTGCAACGTCCTCGCCGCCCTATAAAACGCCTAAGTGCTGCAAGAACAGCTTCACTAGTTAGATCTGACACAACTTCTAAATGTATTGCTTTAGTAGCCATACACACGAAAAGACACACATACACCTTTTGAGAACTAATGCCTCGTCTTTTACCTAAAGACATCCTCAAAGGACCAAAAAGGTCTACGCCACTATGGGAAAAAGGTTTGACTTCCGAAATTCTAACGGAAGGTAAATCACTCATTATGGGGACCACTGGAGGAGGCTTAACTCTAAAGCATTTTATGCAACGAGATAACACTGAAGCTATAGCCCGTTTGGCAGATAGTATCCAATATCTCTGCCTTAACAGATAATGCAAAGTTTGTGGTCCAGGATGACAACTCCTATTGTGCACACTTTGGATAATGAGATAAGTCAATCGATGCTTCCTAGGGAGCAGAATTGGATGCTTCCGATCATAGCTTAGACTAGACTGTCTCAAGCGACCGCCCACCCTCAGGACACCCTGGGAATCAATGAAAGGAGCTAACTTCTGTATAGCTTTGGGACAGACCTCCGCTCGACGAACTTTCCGCAGTTCATTATCCAATTCAACTCTTTGCACGTCTTTGACCAGAACCACCATAGCCTCATACCATTCAGCCTCGGATAAATTACCTATCTCACGCGGGTAACCCCTTTTTCGACACAAACAATTTTTACGAAATCTCAAACAATAAGCAACAACACGCTCAATTTTGCGTAAGGAAGAATATCTATTCAACAATTCTGAAACAATACTACAGCCGTGAATAGTAATACAAACAACCTTTGCTTCTTCTTGTACATCGGTACAGGAAGGCTCACCTACACAAGTTACAGGCCAATCATCCCGAGGAAGCTTAAGCCAAGTTGGCCCCTCCCACCACAAGGGTTGTTCTAGAAATTGCCGAGGAAAAGTCCCCCTAGAAGCACAGTCACTAGGATTCTCTTTCCCAACCACATGATACCATGAATCAGGAGCTACCTTCTCCTGGATTATAGCTACACGATTGGCTACAAAGCTCCGCCACCTATGCGGAGAAGATTTGACCCACGTCACAACTACCTTCGAATCCGTCCAAGCACAAACATTATCTATTTTCTGTGTTACCATTATATGGGATACACAATCAATCAGCTCTGCGGCTAATAAGGCTGCACACAATTCCAGTCGTGGAATCGACAGTCTTTTCAAAGGCGCCACTCGAGTTTTGGCACACACCAAATGTACAGAAATACTGTTCTCCGTGGAAACCTGTCTCAGATAAACTACAGCTGCATACGACTTCTCCGAAGCATCGCAAAAAGCATGAATTTCTGTAAACTTTGCCTCTATATGAAGTATATGTCTAGGAATTTTCAACGAAGATAGCTCAGGTAACTCAGCCACAAAAGTTTTCCACTGGTTTGCAACTTCCAGCGGTGGCTCATCATCCCAACCTATCCCTAAAGCCCACAATTGCTGAAGTATTTGCTTGGGAACAATGATTACTGGAGCTAAGAATCCTAGAGGATCATACAGTCTTGCTATTTCTGACAAAATATTCCTCTTTGTACAGGACCGTATCTGAGGATGTACAGAATAAGAAAAACAATCCGTAGTGGGACACCACTGCAAACCCAACACTTTTATTCCAAGAGAATCCTTATCAAATACAAGTGGCTGCTGATGAACCTCAGGTACCTGAGCAAGTACTTCAGAACAATTACTTGCCCATTTCCTCAGTTCAAACTTTCCCAACGCCAATAATTCAATCAACTGGTTTTGAGTATCCAAGGCAATTTCCTTGGAGTTTGCTACTCCAATGGCGTCATCAACATAACAGAAATTCTCCAAAATATTTACAGCTAACGGAAACCTTTCACCCTCATCCCTACACAGTTGCAGCAACGTCCTAATCGCTAGAAAAGGACTAGACGTTACTCCATAGGTAACGGTCTTCAACTGATATTTCCTTATAGGCTCGTCACCGTTAGGTCTCCACAAAATAGTTTGATAACTAGTGTGAGACTCCTCAACTAAAATCTGTCGATACATTTGCCGTATATCCGCGGTAAACACATACAAATACAACCTGAAAGATAACAATATTGAGACGATATCATTTTGTAACTTGGGACCTGCTAGAAGAACATCATTCAAGGACTTTCCATTGGTAGTTTTAGCTGAAGCATCAAAGACAGTCCGAAGCTTTATTTCACCATTCGCATTCCTTTTCACCACCGCATGATGAGGAATGTAATACTCACTATTAGACCCCACTTGGTTCCCAACTTCAGACATGTGGCCTTGCTCCAAATAGTCAGCCATAAAATCACAATATGCTTCATGTAAGACGGAATCACGACGAAAACGTCCTTCCAACAGCTTAAATCTATGTAAAGCCTGTGAATAGGAATCACCCAGAACTGGGGGGAATTCAGAAAAGGGAAGCTTCACCACATATCTTCCTGAGTCCATACGCCAACAAGATGACGTAAAGAATTCCTCAGCCTGCTGTTCCTCTTCAGACAATGCGACACACTTAGGGATACTTTCAATTTCCCAAAACTTTTTCAATGTACAATCCAATTCCCCCACAGAAGTTAGAAAATTCAGCACACTATTAGTGGAAACACCACCCAACTTGCCCATTAACACCCACCCAAATACGGTGTTAATAGCATGTGGCCCACCATTCTGTCCTCTCACATAACCGGAACGTAAGATCTCACCAAATACTTCTACCCCTAGAAGCAGATCAATTTCCATTTCATCATGTGCAGCCAAAGGCTCTGCGAGGCAAAGATTTTCTAAATACTTCCACTTCTGAACAACAGCAGGAATTTGAGGTACCTTCTCACAAATCTGAGGTATCACAATAGCTTCCAAATTGAAGCTAGGATACGGTTTGCTGTAGGGAAAGATAACACAAGAGACTTTTCCCGAACTCACATTCGATGACATTCCATTAATGCCAACAACAGGGGTTGAATACTCCTTACGAGTAAGATTCAACCTTCTCACACAAGATTCACTAATAAAATTGGCTTGACTAGCAGAATCTAACAAAACACGACATTTGGTGGATCTACCCTCAGAATCCAATATTGAGACTAGTGCAGTAGCAAGCAACATTCTAGGCTGCACAGACAACTTACTTGCCATGACTTGAACATGACTCTCAGATTCATTAGAGGTACTACCACTGACATCACAATCTGTCACTTTAGTGTCCGGAAAATGCAATAGTACATGGTGTTTTCCACCACAAACCCCACAAAGTTCTTTTGATTTACATTTATTTACTAGATGAGTAGCTCCCAAACAATTAAAACACATTCTAGTCCGCTTGACAAAGGCATGCCTCTTACGACATTCTGCCTGCAAGAATCTATCACATTTGATCAACGAATGTGGTGAACCCTTGCAAAAATTACACTTTTCCTGTGTTAATGTGCCAGTCGAAAAACTAAGTGTCTGCCTTCCCTTGGGATTAGCAGGACTATTATTCTTTCTAAACCCACCACTAGCATTAGACACATTACTCCCTTGATATGCGGAAGTAAGGGATGTATTTTCCAGAGCTCGACAGGTTTTCTCAACAAATCCAAAAAGCATGTCAAACCCCGGAACATTATTCCCATTATGTTCTAGTTCAAATCGCGTTTTAAGGGAAGAAGGTAATTTCTGCAACAATAAATTGAATTTGGTAAAATCCCATAGGTTCAAGTTACTCATCTCTAAAGCCACCAAATTTTCAGAAAATATTGACAACAATTTTCGAAGTTCAACTGCAGAATCATGCCTAGAGGGAGAAGCATTATAAATTGAAAACCAATAATTGCTCAATAAAACACGTTCATTCTGATATCGACTCATTAATGCATTATAGGCTATTTCATAATTATCCTCAGTAATGGGCACATTCCTTACTATTAGACCTGCCTCTTTTTCTAAATAAGAAATCAAGAACTGAAACTTTTCTATTTTTGACAGCGAATTATTTCTATGAATAAGAGTATTGAATAAGTCGATGAACGTAGGCCACCTTGTAAGGTCACCATCAAACTTCGGTATTTCAATTTTGGGAAGCCTCAAACAATTTTCTCTTACGACCACTGCAGATGTTTCATGCTCACTACGAGCCATCATCTCATCAGAAAGATCTTTATGAATGCCCCTTATTGAATATCTCATATCATCAAACATTGTATGAACTGCTTCCTCCTCCTCTAAGGCAGACTCATCTACCAAGGCTATTATTTCATATTGCAAATTCTCAAACCTCGTTACATACCCATCCAGCTCTCCATACCTGAGAAAAAACTCCGTCCGATACTCGCCATTATCACGAGCCTTCTTGGCCGCATCAAGAACATTTTTAATAGATTTTAAAACTAGCGCGCGTTGCCGTTGCAACTTCACAACATTTGCATTAGGCATGTTCAGGTATCAGGTAACGATTCAATGTAAACACAAGACCAAAATAATCAAATTTAGAATCAATCTGCTAGTAAACACAACTTCTTTACACAAACAATACGGCAACCACACACAAATCACAAAATTTTCAGTTGTTATTCTTTTTCGAAATCTCCGTCGACTACACCAATTGTCGAAACGCCGGTTTTCGAACCCCCAACCGAATGTAACCAACTGGATCAAAACAACTTTTGCGCTCACGCAATTCGCAAAATGTCAATTTCAAATGCCCAGAAAACTCCCCAGATATGTATTACCAACACAATACACCAAAAGTTGCTTGTTTTCGAATATAACCAATTTTTACAAACAGCGCGCAACACTAACAAATTCCGATGTCACAAAAAAACTCCGTTTTTTGTCAAGGATACGTACCAATTTAGATTTTACGTAGACTATTTTACTATAGCGCGATTTATTTATCCGGCTCGAAGGACCAAAAAATGGTTACAATTCGATCAATAAAGTAATTGTATCCAATTGTGAAGGACCAACTAAATTGGCAAATAACCGCAAATGACTCACGAGAATCGAAGGTTAATCATGCATCGGTTGACTCACCCCTTGTTGGTTGGCGTCGGATGTCTTCCCCAGCTGGGTACTGCGTTGCTCTATCCAGATTCCTAGTTAGCTGAGCGATGTAAGGCTGTGGTCGCCCTTATTGGAGGTACCCGCTACACACGGGGTGACGGATATCACGCACACGTCCGTTCACCTCGGTAGTTGAAGTACGACTCTCTCTTTCTTCCGCGTCAACCGTCAGACTTCAAACTCGCAAGTCAAAACGCGGGAGATTCGAATATACAAAATTTTTTAAATGGTAAATACCAATCGTAACCAGTGTCGTAGGCCCATATGTTTGGAATGTGCCTCGAAAGTGTATAAGAACTGTACCCAAAATATTCGATTTCTTTACCCCCTGTAGTTTTTTAATTCCTTTTGAGATATAACTCAAGCTGATATATGTTTCGTTAACGAGTTCATCCTTTTTTTAGAATTATTCAGTAATTTTGGATAATTTTATTATGGTTTCTGTATAGTTCTTATTTTTAAGTTGTTATTTTAAGTTGCTTTTTAAGTTGTTATTTTTTAATTGATAATCTTAATAAATATTTTTAACTGATAACTTCGTTTTTGATTTAACAAAACAGAAAATGCGTTCAGAGTGTTATGAAAAGAGTACTATGAAAAGAAGATTGACAAAGAGATGCAACAACAACAAATATGGCTGAACTTCAAAAATTGATTTTGTTATGTTATTTCAATAAATGAAAAATCTCTGGTCTACCATACATTAAGACAAGATTGTCTTTCAACTAAATGGGTGAACAATTGTAAAGTCACACTTACTCGAAAGAAGACTGGCCTCTATATAACCACCACAAAAACACATCATAACTAATTACAATAAGCCAAACACTCGCGTCGAAATAGGAAAGGACAGCGTATTCAGCTCATTGCGCCGGGAGAAAGTTGAGACTGGTTATCGACATTCTGCGTCCGGCGACCGAAAAACGGGTCCTACCTACCGCTAGGTTGCAGCTGTACCAGATTTGGTAGAGGTGTATAATAACGGTAATTTATCGCCCCAAATCCACGACCACAAAATGGACCACAGTGGCGTTGTACGAGGGCAAGCTGAGTAATATCTACACTATGAGGGGAAGCTGTGTAATATCTACACTATGTGGGGAAGCTCAGCAATATCTACACTACGAGGGGTATCCTTTATGTTCCAACCACCCCTCCCTCAGCAACTTCCACCATTACGGAAAACGCGACCTCATAAAACGGTTGACGACAAAGCAGAACAGGTTTAACAGGTATGCTAAAGTGATTTTTTCGTTTGGATTCAGGTATTATAAAATGGGGCTCCAGCGCAGATCTCTCAGTAGTTGTATAGAGCTAACAAATGGCGAACTCAACCAATGTTTGTGATGCGATCAAAGCGCAAATAAAAAATGAGTTTGACGAGTGGCAATCTAAAACAAATATTCCAGAGCGATTTACAAAGATGGAACGGCACAAAACATTGTACAAAGCGGTTAGAGATTTTGAAGCTGGTAGGATATGTCAGTGTGGTTTGATCAGTAGCATCAAATACAGTGAAAGAGCGGATTTATTTTACCCTCAGATGAGTCGACTGCCACCAAAGTTATACTGTTTTTTAAAAGAACAGTTTGAAGCTGAGGATCAACAAGTTCCCGTAAGTACAGCAACCTCTCTACAAATCACAGTTTTGTCAGATGGAAGGCGACAAGTTTGTGCTTATGAATTGTAAGCCACAGGAAGAGGAGTATGTGAAGACCCCCCCCTCCACCATCTTGTAACATGAAACATGTTAGTTTTTGTGACGATAACATCACAAGATACATAGTTGTGTGGTCCACCGCGGCAAGATTTGCGCGACAAGGAACATGGCAACAGACTTTAGCAGACCGGTGTAGATTTGAGCAGCGCGTGAGGCAAACTGCACAGGTTTTAGACAGAGTGTTGTGTGGAAACCATAGAGACAAAGTGTATAATGAGCGATTTGAGAATATAAGTGTGTCAGGTATATTGTAGGGTTATGCCCAGAATGTTATATCTAAATTGAAGAAAAAAATGGGGCAATAATAATACATTCATACATTCCAAACTCACATAGATCTATAACAATGGAGGGAGGCTTTCATTTTTTGTAATTATTTTTGATATGTATAATTGGTGGTATGAGTTATTTTATTATATCCATTGTAGACATGTTATGTATGTACATTTCTTCACGTGTTAAGACAAGCTGTTACATTTAAACCTCATCTCTTGTAATTCATCAAGTAGAAATAAAAAAAGATGTTGAATACAATTATGCTTTTTTATTAAAAATTAGAACTCAATTGTTACAGCATCAAAACATACAATACTTTCACTTATACAAATCTTTCTTGTCGATCCAAGAAGACTTATTTAGCCCAAACCATGAGACTAAAACCTTCGACCCCTTCCGTTTCAAAATTTTTTCAACCAAGTACACGTCTGGATATTTCACTTTCTGAAGTTCGGGGGTATAAAAACTACCCAAGATATTTTGACCATCTTCGTCCTCCAGCAGGTAAGTTGTAGGGTTTGTATAGCGAACTTTTCTGATTTTAAAGACTTCATTGGACCAGTTTGGTGTGTCGGCCTTATTGAAGGTTGTTCTATGTTTGCTAACCCGCACATGAGTACCTGGTTGATATTTGATATACTTGGGATCAATGGTCTTCAAACGCTTGTACACCGTATTCAAGAGAAGTTTGGCGTTCTTTTTGCTAACATCTTTTGGCCTCATTCGAATTGTGCGATGTATTGTGGCATTGTATGCGTCAGTTATCTTCGGTAGAAGGTCTAACCATCTGTATGATCCTTGGAGACTGAATTGCTTCCACATATGGTTTTTCAACGTACGATTAACTCTTTCAACTACGCTTGCTTTCATTGTAGAGTATGTACTATAGTGATTAATTTTGTATTGTTTCATTAATTTCTGAAAGTCATTATTGTAAAACTCTTTCCCCAAATCCGTCTGCAAATTTTTTGGTATATCTGGCATTTGCGCAAGAATGTTATTCATGGCTGCTGTAACTTCTTTTCCTGTTTTTCTTTTAACCGGTTGCGCCCACACAAATTTACTAAAGACGTTGATAACAATTAAGATGTAACGAAATCCTTTGTTAGTCTTCCAGTATGGAAGCATTTCCACGAGATCTGCCTGTAGAAGATCATTTAGCCCTTTTACAATAACTCGACGACGTCGGTATGTTTTTCTAGCGGGTTTATGTAGTTCTTGAACAATTTGTGTTTTAAAGTTCATCATTGTTTTACTAGTGGGCATCGAAGTACAATGTGAGCGTCGAGGTTGGGTTTAGGGTCCCGACTTGTGTAAAATTGTGATATGTCACCTTTTTGTAATATAGTATTGACTGTAATCGAGCGTGAATCACGTGTTACCCTAACTTTTTTGGTAGAGAAAGACTATCCACGATCCCTGCCACCGGGACGATATAATCTTTTTCATTATCACCGAATGTATAGAACATCCCTTCAGATGTATTAGAATAAATAGGTAATGCACACAAACTATATAAGTTTGCTGTTAGAAAATCCGTGAATAAAGATGAAATAATATTGTTTTTTGAATGAAAAATATGTCTTCCAAATTTATTGACAGGCATTGTTACAGTGTAGCTGTCCAAACCTAAATGAAGAGATTTGAGTCCTCACATTTATTTTATAATTTTTAATTCCCGGAGCTCCTCCAGTATAGAAAGTATCTCATTCTGATGTGAATTGTTTCCCGCTAATTTTGAGGCAATTAAAATTCGGAGGCGATGTATCAATTCATTGGGGTCATTAAAATAGACATAGTCAATTGGATTATTCGTAAGGCGAAGCATTCCTTTTCCTTTAAAAGAATGTACTCTTCGTAACCGACCTTTTGGTGGAGCAGGTTTCTCAAATGATTCTGGTCTGTAATCCGTCACACCTTTTAGTATGTTGTGTTCTTGTAAATATGGTTTGATTATATTCCTATACTTAGGTATTGTGGTCCCCTGTATTTGAGTATGGGGCTCATTATTTCTCCGGTATGTATTAGTACGGGCTAGCATATCCATATATTGAGTTAAATCATGTTGTGTGAATCCAATGGGGTTCTTTTTGAAAAGTAGTTCATAGAGACCTGGCATACCTTTATATTTTATCTTTTCAACTACTATATCTGGTCCATCGAAAGTGACTAAGCTTTTACCCAGATTAAACTTATCGGTATCAAGATCATGCGTTAAGCCATAAGTGCGATCGAAATCTTTTTCATCTCCACGCAGAGACGCATCTACATACTGTCGAGGTAAGGGGTCAAAACTTTCAAGGTATGATTCATATCCAGGTGCATCAATCAGTTGCTCTAATTCTTGTCGAGCATTTGTGACAGCTTGATTGATTGACTGATTTGCTCTATCGAATATTGTTGAATTAGGATCATACTCCTCTAGTGTCGAAACGGTGTTGGGATCTGGGAGATTGGAATATGTGTCCTCCAGAAAGCTCACTCCTACCGGTGGTAGATATCTTGTGTACAAACCTTCTTTCAATTCTTTACGGAGTGAATCCAACTTTTTAGGTGTAGATGTTGTTGATTCTACTTTTGTCGGTTCCTGTTTAATTTTAGGTACTTCAACCTTCTCAAGCAGTTGCTGCAAGGTCTCTGATATAGGTTTGAACCGCTTGTGTAGCTCACTTTCTGTATCAGTTATATCTGATTTCAGAGCCAGATATTTTTGCTTGGCAGCTTTTCTTGTTTTAATCAACTCTTTTGCTAATTTAGGATCCATGTTTCTATACGAAATGTTTGTTTTATACTACGAAAATGGTTGAGTAAACAATATTTATATACGATTTCTAAAAACTAATGTTGCTGGTGAAACACCTTCTATACCGTCCTGAGTTCCTGGGGGCATCCTTGTCGATCACTACAAAACTGTGTGGCTCTTGCCAACATAACGAACACAAATTTTTAAATTCGTTAAAAGACATATCCAAACTTATGTGATCATTATAAATATGTTTCAAATTCAAATTGTCTTGTGGGAATAAAATCAACAGGTTGAGATTGTCTCTCAAATTATCCTTGGGTGTTGCAGTATACGTTTGACAAAGATAGAAGCAGTCTGTATTTCGGTGTCGTCCAAAACTGAAATATTATCTAATGATATTTTGAGTGCAGGAGGAAACATCGAAAATAATAACAGCGTTTGGTTTGATGAGTTCTGGTGATACGATATTCTCATCCTCACTATATTCAAAGTACCCTACTTGCTTCAGTGGTTTGAACAAGGTGCGTAAATACTGATATTTAGGTTGGTACAGTGACTTGCAGTATATGTATACGTTTTCGAATCGCAATCCATTTGGGTGTGTCAACAAACTTATCATGACATTTGTTTTCCCTGATCCACTAGGACCGACAATTAAGGCTCGCTTAGAAGCTCCATTGAAAAGATGACCATGTTTTCTAAGCGTATGTTCCTGAGCAATACCGTCATAATTTTGCACAGGTAATTGTACGACTGATGGTTCCACCTTCATTCTTCGAAGCTATAAATAGTACTGATACCAAACTTCTAAGCATGCTTAACTTTATACCTGATAAAAAGTATAAAAATGATGATTCATCGCAAGTTATTGAACAGTAACAAACGAGCAGTGGCAGCGAAAGGTACCGGTTTATTGGACTCTGTTATAGATAAGCTCCCTTTTGAATTACATCTACCCTCCTACAGATTTTGCGGGCCAGGTACTGCCCTGCAACAACGCCTTGAGCGAGGTGATACTGGAATAAATCCACTCGACAACGCCTGTAAAAAACACGATATTGCTTACGCAGCATCCAAAGATAGCAATACTCGTCGTCAAGGGGACACAATCTTACGTGATCAAGCTCTCAAACGAGTAGTGGCATCTGACTCATCAATAGGTGAAAAGGTAGCTGCACTAGGTGTCACAGCTGCTATGAGCATCAAGAAAAAATTAGGTCTTGGTATGCGTAAAAAAAAGTTTTGCCGTAAGGCGAAAAAGACTGGGCATGGTCTAAGGAAAAAACGACGCAGTGTGAAAAAATCTCGACTGCTTCCGATTCCTAAAACAGGAGGATTTCTACCTATACTTCTCCCACTTCTGGGTGCACTAGGTGCACTTGGGAGGGGGGGGGGGCAGCATCAATCGCAAAAGCTGTTAATGATGCAAGGGCTAGTCAGTCTCAGCTGGCGGAACAGAAGAGACACAATCTAGCATTAGAACTTGCTAAACAAGGAAAAGGCTTATATTTGGCACCATATAAAAAAAACTGCTAATTAGCCTTCCTAGACATGCTCTAACGAACATAGATTTGATGGAATTTGCAAAAAAAATGAAGATTCCAAAGTTTAGGGGGGTTTTCATGAGAGACAGTTTACCTAGGAGAATTCGTGCTAAAGAGTGTGGTATCATTAATTTAGATGTCTCAACGGGTAGTGGTTCTCACTGGACTGCCTATTTGAAAAACAATAATCATGTCATATACTTTGATTCTTACGGTAACGTCCTCCGAAAGAAATTGTTAAATACTTTTACAGCAATAACGATGTCACAGATATAGAGTACAACTATGAGACTATTCAATCATTTAACTCACACAACTTTGGGCAGCTGTGCTTGAGATTCCTATATAAGGTCATCCCAATGCTCCTCCACTGAATATTGCTACATCATGTCAATGACATTTTTACTCTTACCGGTAATTCTTCTACTCTCCAACGTAATTCCTAATATCAATGACTCCAACAATACGTTCATCTACTCGACCACCTCACTTGAGACAGATAGGGTTTCGTTTAAAATTCCTGTTGGTACATATGAAATATCATACATAGTTGCTTTTCTTCAACGCAAACTTCCAGCTAGGTTGCAAATAACACTTACTGCCAACCAGGCGTCATCAACCGTCACTTTAAGAGCAAATTTTGATATCGATTTTACTCCAGCAAATACTATTGGACGCTTGTTAGGTTTTCAGCCCCAAGTATTACAAAGGAACTTGTTCTATGATTCCGATTTCCCCGTTGAAATTTTGAAAGTAAATTCACTGTGTATCGATTGTAGCATAGCAACAGGTTCCTTCACGAATGGGCAACCTAGTCATATAGTTCACCACTTTTTCCCTGGCACCGGTGTAGGGTATAAAATCATAGAAGCTCCACAAACTGTGCTTTATTTTCCTGTGACTGTCAAGACTATCACCACGTTAACTTGTAAAGTGCTTGATCAAGACAACGATCTTGTGGACTTCAGAAACGAAACTATTACTATCTGTCTGCACTTACGTAAATCAAATAATGGTAATTAGATACAACGTTCCATACCACACGGAAAAAACCTATAAAAACCTGAATCGAAGATTTTACGACATCAGTGTTGGACCAGCCAACGCTACATCACGTCGTCGCACCTTGACCAAGGAAAACAAACAATATTTAAAGTCATTGGGGCTTCAACTGCTGCTCTAAAAATGAGTATTTTAAATGTTACCGAATCACCACTGATCGATAGATCCATAACAGAGCTGGAGTACCACACCTATCAACCATATTATATTAATGCCAACTTTGATCATAACGATGAAATTAGAATTGATATCCAGGAGCTGGACGCCATTACTTTACCTTCTCAAAGTTTTGTATACATTGAAGGAGCCTTAAATAAGGCTGATGGTTCACCATCTACAAATTTGAAATTCATCAACAATGCCTTTAGCTTTTTGTTCCGAGAAGTTCGGTATGAGTTGAATGGAGTGGTAGTGGATTCGGTTCGAAACGTGGGACTCACTTCAACCTTGAAGGGGTATCTGTCTTACAATGAAAATGAGAGTTTGCGGCTACAAAATGCTGGTTGGTTTCCAAAAGAAACACACTTTTGCAGTGCTGGTAAATTTAATGTTTGCATTCCATTAAGCATGTGGATGGGATTTTTTGAAGACTATAGAAAAATAATTCTGAATATGAAACAGGAACTAGTTTTAATTCGTAGTAATGATGACGTTGATGCAGTTGTTACAACTGCAGATGAACAACCCAAAATTACTATAGAGAAAATTCAGTGGCGAGTACCCCACGTTTCGGTTGATATACCAGAACAGTTAGCTCTAACAAAACTGGTAAACAAAAATGTTGATATACCGCTTTACTTCCGTAGCTGGGAGCTTGTAAAGTATCCATCCGTACCACAAACTACCAGACATACTGGGCCAGTTAAAACTAGTACCAAACTAGAAACCCCTAGGCATGTGATAATTGCTTTTCAATCAGATAAAAAAGGTAAATTGCAATCCAATATGTCAACATTTGACCACTGCAAGCTAACCAATATTCGAGTTTTTTTAAATTCGAATCGATATCCTTATAATGATTTATATTTGGACTTTCCAAATCAAAAATTTGCTGCCTTGTATGACATGTTTTCAAAATTTCGTCATTCGTATTATGAAACTGGAAATGAACCACTTTTCACCCCTAAGGACTTTGCAACTACTGCACCACTGACACATATTGATTGTTCTAAGCAGAAGGAAAGTATTCAAACTGGGTCTGTTGTTATGCGAATTGAATTTGAAACTTGCGAGAATGTGTCACCCAACACCTCAGCGTATTGTCTCCTGCTCCATGACCGGCTTTTTTTTACAACCCTCTAACAAAGATAGTTAAACAGCGTTAGACTATAAAATCATTAAGCTACCAGACCAACCACTCATTCAAATCATGAAAGCGTACCGAAAAGCTTTAACAAGGCATCTGCAAAAGCTCAGGGCTCTGAGAAAAGTACTAAACTTTTATTGCTTGAAACAGCGTGTTGTGAGACAGCTTGCTGATTTAAAACTATGAATCTCATTGTGGACATACAGGGCTTCAAATTGGAGCACAATAAGTTCATAGTGAAAGAGCTGGCTGCCTTTGATGGAGTTAAAATCTGTCACTACATTTTTAAACCACCTTTTCCTTGGGACCTATTACAACGTGACCTGCAAACGCAAGCTCGATGGCTGATAAATTATCATCACTGCATTCCATGGGCTTCTGGATTCACACCACTTCATGAGGCATCTACTATCCTCCAGGAGTTAACGTCCACAGCAAACCAAATTTTGGTGAAGGGGAGAGAAAAAGCAAACTATGTAAGGCAGTATTCAGTAAAACCGATAATCGAACTGGATGAACACCCTCGCCTACCTGAAGGTCCAGCGCGCTGCTTTTACCACGTCAAAGATACATGCATATGTTCCTTGTCAAATGTCTATTTTTTATATGATACTTTCATTATGTCATAGGTTATTCAAAAAATAAACTGTTTTTACCATTCTTATAGTTTTATTTACAGCAGAAATGCTGAACTAATATCTAACATTACATTTATGTGTGGCAATTACATTCTTCTTTGAAGGTGTTCTCATAGACGTACAGGAACTCCATCGCCATGGTAGTATTTTCTGTTGGAAAACTCTCTGCTGAATGTAGTAAATTGGCTGCATTTGTGATAAGATCCCCACCTTGAGTTTGAAGCCCGTTCTGTAACACTCTAAAGTAGTTTCCAAATTTTTGTAGTTTGAAGAGTTCAACGGTGTGATTCACAACTGGTAGCAAGTTCCACAGCGATGCCAAGGATTCGTATCCCAGGTATATCACTGACCCATCTTTTGTCAATCTTAGAACTGGTGTACCGGAAATGTGTGTAAAGTTAATGGAGCAACAGCTCGTCAGAATTGGTGCACTTGCATCCGTTGCATACATGTTATGGGATATAACGTTTTGATAATCCAGGAACTCTTTCCACTCACTTTCAGTAAACACGATGTTATCACCTTTAACCCCCATCAGCTTAATTCCAGGCGAGTAATTGTATGCAGGATAAACTCCAATGGTCACATGTTTGCTTTTTGATTTGTTTAACGGATATCTTCTTTCACCTAGTACCACAACTGCATTATGGCTGGTCTGAGTGCTGCTGTCCACCATGTTGTATGAATAACTCTCTTTCAACACTGGATTTTTTTGCTGGGTAAACATTTCACTAGTCGTTGAGTATAGTTGGCTGATCCACTGTTGACTGTATCCCTTCACACTGTCTTCACCACTTTTGAACCAGTGTCTAGTCATCGTTTGATTGTGGAGGGTATATACCGGTGCACTGCTGAGAAGTGGGAGGTATAAAACAAGCAGTACTAGGGTACACAACATCGCTGTAATCACAGGAATCCTCTGAAGTTTTGAATAAACACTAGTGTTCTCCTCCTCCTTCCGCACACACATGCGTTGTAACAGTTTATTGATGTGTTTTGCATAAACACAACCTTTTGTATACTTAACATGATCCTTGATAGGACAATCACCTTTTCTCCAATTATACAGTTTAACTCCACAACAAAATGCTTGACATATGTCACCCCTTCCAGTGTAAAAGAATCGAGCTAGAGCGATAGGTAGGGGGTCGACGTGATTTGGCCACTTACTAAATGTTAATAGACGTTTATCTAAAGAATTGAACTGCTTAAAGTTCACTGAGTGATCTTCACCACACACGACTCACAGTGTTTTCGAGACAACTAAGCAATCATCGAATGTTGCATCAATATAACTCAATATCTTTAGTGGAGGGGGGTTGTGAGTGTGAAATTACGTACACGCTCAGTATCTTTTTATTCTCAGCGTAATTGGAGAGTGAGTATTGATAGTGCGTGAGTATGACAATAACAACACATAATGTTCTGTATCACAAATAGTTTTATTGTTTTAAAAAAGAAAAAACCATGCCATAATCAAACATTATGCTTCTTCTCAATCCATTACACTTGTTGGAGCAAGTATATCTGTAGAATCTGGTGTTTCTGATAGACCTGATGCCTCTGCTGGACCTTGTGTATCTGTTGTGCCTTGTGTCTCTGCTGGACCTGGTGTCTCGCTGTCTTCAACACCCTCAACTACAGTCTGGATTTGTTTTCGACACTCCAACTCACAGGTGGCTGGTTCCTCAGGAAAAGCGATTCGTATTTGAACATCTTCAGGTAGAAATCGGAAGACTTGTCTGATTTCTGGAAAGATAGATAGATAGATAGATAGATAGATAGATAGATAGATAGATAGATAGATAGATAGATAGATAGATAGATAGATAGATAGATAGATAGATAGATAGGTACTTTATTTCCTACAGGTTTACACCCAATTACAGGAAATGCTTAAGTAAGTTGCAAAATAGAGTGATAATATTGATAATAATAAACCAAATTGAGACAAAAAAAGTAAATTAAAAAAAAATGTAAATAAGGTTATTGCCTGCGCAAAGGCCATTCTAAATCGTATATAAATCAAAAATAATCTAAATATTATGCGTTAATCCTAGTACATGTTGCTTAATTTCACACCTTGATGTGTTGTGTATATCGCACTGTCTGTTAATAAGTTCATAATTCAAGCACATTAGTATTACTGGTGACTTTATAAGAGTATTTGTATGTGGTAAATCATAGTAGAATAATCTAGAATGTCTTGAGTTTATACGTGGAACATGATAATAAACAAAGCTTAATAAATATGGACAGTCAATTTCATCATTTAATAAACTGTGCAGAAAATATAATGTGCTCAATATTCTTCTCGTGTTGAGTGAATTATATTGGTTTTGCTCTAGCAATACTGAATAGTCACACCCTCTATCTGGATAAATACCATTTAATTTGAAAGATAACAGCTTGAGGTACTTGCGTTGTACGCGTTCAATTGCATTTACGTAGGTGGCATAAATCGGATACCAAATGATTGAGCAGTATTCTAATTTAGATTGCACATATGAAGCATAAAGAATCCTTAGCACAGTTAAATTATGAAATTCCTTTCCATTCCTTATTATAAAGCCTAGCATTCTATTCGCAGATGATACAGTTTCGTTAATGTGAGAATGAAATGATAACTGCGAATCAAAAGTTATGCCTAAGATCTTTTATTTCATTTTGTCTGTCTAATAATTCAGAACCTATTCTGTACGACCAGTATAACACATGTTTCTTTCTGGAGTAAGTGACAACAACACACTTTTTAACATTTAAACATAGATGATTTTTGGCACACCATCTTTCAACTGCCTCAAGATCAAGTTGTAATGCACGGCAATCATTTTCAGTATCAATAGTACGGAATAATTTCAGGTCATCAGCATAAATTAGCTTTCCGCAGGTAAGAATGGTTGCTAAATCGTTGATGTAGAGTATAAAAAGTAATGGACCCAAATTGGAACCCTGAGGAATCCCGGATGTTGGTGTAAATGGTTTTGATCGATAACCCTCATATTCCACAAACTGCTTTCTGTCAAACAAATAAGACTGAAATAATCTTAATAGGGATGGTGAAAACCCAAGATGATCAAGTTTAACTAATAGGATCCCTAAATCAACTTGGTCAAATGCTTTTTGAATATCTAAGTATATTACATCAGTCTGACCCCTACTATCTAGGCAGCTACTTATGTTCTGAGAGAAACATGCTAGATTTGTTGTACATGATTTTTTCTGTAAAAAGCCGTGTTGCTCGTCAACTATGATGTTCTTAGTCGCATTATAAATTAATTCGTGACATATAATTTCAAATAATTTTGCAAAGTTTGACAAAACGCATACTGACCTATAATTAGTTATCAACGCAGGGTCACCTTTTTTTAAAATAGGAGATACTCTGGACAATTTCCATGAGGTGGGAATAACGCAGGTTTTTAAAATAATATTGAAAATGTGGAGCAGCGGTTGCGTTAACGCACAAATGCAGTCCTTAACAAGAAAACTTGGGATTTGGTCTGGTCCTACAATTAGCTTATTTTTGATTTTTTTGGATGCTTTTACAATGTCATCTTCTGTAATTTCTGTAAGGCTTATAATAGGTAGTTGGCTATAATTTTGGTTATAATTGTCAAGTAATCTTTGGTCGGGCATTGTATAAACGCTCGCAAAATAATTTCCAAACCCATTTACTATTTCTTGCGGATCTGAATAAATACTATCGTTCCATTTCATAATTCCAGGAATTCTAGAATTTCTTTTTTTATTACGGATGAAATTCCAAAATGTACTAGGATCCCTTATAATATTATTTGAAGCATCAGAGACAAAATTACGGTAATCAATCTCAATTTGCCTTTTTATTTGTTTCCTCAGATCTCTGTACCTGTTCCAATAAAAAGAAGTGTCATACTTCTTGCAGTTTTTGTGGAGAAATTCTTTCTGTATTACATCTTTGATAGTATTTAGTGAAAACCATGGTGGGAACTTACGTCGGGGCGGGACTTTAAATGGGACGGATAGTTTAAATATGCCATGTAATATTTTGCCCAGCTCATCACAGGCTATATTAGGATCAGTCGATTGAAGAACATTATCCCAATTACACGTAGCTACTAAGTTGTACATCAATAAAAAATTTGCCTTTCTAAAGTTAAATACACCATCGCACTTCTTTGATGTAAACTGTGGTGTTCTATGTGAGTTATTCTGAAGTGCAAAGGAAAAGGAAATGGCTGGGTGATGCCTGTCTTCGGTCACTAGTGGCATATCATCTTTCTTAGATAAGCAGCTCACAGAACTAAATATCAGATCTAGTAATCTACCATTTTGGTTAACAATATGATTATATTGCCTTACACTACATAATTCGACAAAATCATTCAAAAGACGATGCCTTTTATCACTAAGATCTAGACTAAATGCCGGAACATTAAAATCACCAACAAGAATAAATGAAGATGAATGACTTGAATTGAACAAAATGAACTGGTCCAGAAATAGCTCTAAATCATCAGCAGATATATCAGGGGGTATATATACTACAAACACATACAATATAATAGAATCAAACATTATTTTACCACCAATCAGGTCTATCCTTGGAGTTGATAATGTTAGCATAGATAAATCACTTGTTTCAAAAATATATTTATTTTTTAGTGCTATTAGTACACCACCTCCTTTGGATAAACCTGTCGTGGTTGTATCTCGATCTTTCCTATACACATTGAAGGTTGGTCCAAATAGCTCACTATTATACACTGATTCAGTTAACCAAGTTTCAGTTAAAAGAATAATATCAAACTCTTCACGCGTGATTAAATTATTATAAAAAGTAGTCGTCTTAGAATTAAGGCCATTTACATTCTGGTAATAACAGACGATTTCCTTGAGATAATTGGGTGGTGCTTCTAAAAATTTACTATCTTGGGGATGCCATTGATGTATTTTATTTTTATATTAGACTCTCCGCCACGCTTCCTGTCATCTAGCTGCTTCCTCACTTCCTTGTATAGCTGCATCTGACGAGGTGTTTTGTCATAGGAGATGGAAATGTTTTTAAATTCTTCGGAACTTTTCAAGGCAGGAGATTTTTTAATCAACTCTAGCACCTGTTCAGGATTGGATAAAGTGACTTTGATTGGCCTAGGTTTTGTGGTAGGTCACCTTTAAGACCATCTTGTTCCTTCAACCCAAAAATCATTATGTTGCACTTTCTATTTTGCCTTTCAAATACCTCCTGAACAACCTCCTCGAATTCAACATTAGAAAGAGATGCACTGCTGGAATTTGCTCTTTCAGAGATTGATTGTATTTCAGTCTTCAGAGCTACTATAGCTGCTTTCAAATCATTGATGTCATTACCCATTTCATCGCATTTGCTGCAGGTCCAAGAGACTGATTTTTTGCTATTTATTAAACGTGTTTCTGAAGATGATAATCCAACACATCCATGAAAGAAGTGCTTCTTACACACACAGCATACAAGCAGCAAGTGGGTCTCCGTTGGTTTGGAACAACAACAACAAGTTTGCGCCATTTGGAGTGGTAGATAATGTTAGATGGAACGCCTATGGTTGGCAGAGTTACGAGGTTACGACTGTTGTTTAAGGCTAAGTAGAAGTTTCAGGTGTCTACTAATATTTAAGGGCTTATAACATTGAATACCATTCTGCCTTTACCTCCAGCTCTCCATAGTACCATTGGACATCCAACCAGTGAGGCTTTATAAAAATCACAGTACAAGATTCACAGATACTAACAAGACAATACCAGAGATACAACGCGCTGTTTGCTTGCCGACTCGGCTTATACTCTACTAAAGTATGTTTTCAGGCGAATGATGGCTCCTATCCAACATTCTCCGCAGATCTTCTCTTCTTGGTACAGTTCTGTAAGTTCGAGAGCTGTACCTTCCAGTTTTGCTCGTTTCTGGCACTCTTCCATCGACCACCATCGCTCCATACCGTAAATTGCTTCGTGGTCGTACTCCCAACGATTTTTACTGAGTTCATCACAGAGGTAGTCTAACGCGCTGTTGAAATCCGTCACAGATACTGTATGACTGTATGCACGCCACATGTTTGCTGACTATGTGTACCATGAATGACCGCAGGCCTGTTAATACATCTGCGTCTGTATAACTGGAGGGGGGGGGGTAGATAGGAGGGGGTGAGATGTAGGAGGGGGTGAGATGTAGGAGGGGATGTGGTTAGTGGTGGGAGGTGTTGAAGCAGTTTCAAGTCAAACCCAGCGATATAAAATTCTTCTTCTTCTTCTTCTTCTTCGTTGTCTTCTTGTTTATCATTACTTTTAGGTTGGACAAGTGTATCAAGCATATCCCCAAACTCTATCTGGTTTTCGATTTGTCTGTATCTTTCAATTACTGGGATTGCGTGATGCCCCCCAGCCATAGTATGAATACTGCCAGGAACAAAATACCTTTTGTCATCTACACTCGTCAAAGCTACCTTGTTCTTCAGCTCTGTGTAAATAGTGTGCAAACATGATTTAAAGACAAACATTTTCTTGTACAAGTTTCCTCCTTCCTTAACTATGTGCTTGTAATCAGCTACAGTTAACTCTTTGATAGCACTATTTCTCACACCTTTTGCTTTTTTGATATCACCGTCCTGTAGTTTTATACAATATGTTTTTGCACCTAAGCCATAAAATTTGTGAATTGGAGCTCCCGCATATTCATCTTTCACTTTTCCAACCACAGATGGGGTCTTCGTAATTCCATGTATATTATTTTCTGGAAAATTCGATGTATCAAAATAGTTGATATTACTTCTCATATCATCATAAAAGTTGTCTGTTCTTATATGCATCACTAACGAATCTGTATCTGTGTAGCATAGTACAGCATCATGACCATATTTTGCTTTGATATAATCATAGTAAAAGCTGTACATTATATTTTTGGCTATCTCTAATACAGTGAAGCCCACAAATAATGGTTTGTCATAAGTAATTTCTATGGGAGACATTTGCACTGCGACTAGATTCTCGGAAAATATGGAAACTGATTTGAAATTCGGCTTACTAATCAAATCTTGTGCTCCAACACTTCCTTGAGTTGACTCCCAGTGTGTACAAAGTCTGATGTCAACACGTTTGTCTGGATTCTCCATCATTTTGCCAAATACTGCATTATTGAATAATTTGAATAAATCTTTCTCAAATTTGCTACTTGCTTTATTCCTCAAAATGGTATTTAGATCAATGTAACTTTTCAGCCAGGGTGATTGGTCAAATTCAAGAATTCTGTGTATTTTTTATGATTGTAGCCCATGTTGTAAACACTGTTGTAGATTTCTGTAGTGGATGACGTACTTGGTTTTATTTTTCAATGTGGCCAGAAGCTTCTTGTGTTTTCCTTTGGGTGGCACAGCTGTTTCAGGGCAGAAAGAAAGGTCGTTGTGGAGGTTATGTAAATGCTCTGGATACAGTAAATCAACTTCTAAAATATACCCCTTTTTACTGTTTTCATCGGCAGTGGGCCTTTCGAAAAAAGTGGAGCATATCCATGTGTTAGCAGGTCCAACTCCACTTTCGTTTTACGCAACATTGCATCCCATGCCAACGAAGGTGCTGTGAAGTACTGAGCTGGATCCAACTTGTACGTCGTCAAACTCACTATACGAAAACGTTCAAACACATCTGCTAAAAGCAGCACGTCTGATTTAATATACACATCTGAATAATCTCCCAACGTTTCGCACTTGAAAAGCTTCCAAACGTAGCAAGCTCGATTATATTCTTCAGTAGTAATGTTTTCACCCCGCAATATATCAAAAAACTCAGCTCTGCTAGGTAACGAGGTGACACTTAGTTTTTCCCAGGAATCAACGTATGAATATGGAAAAATTCCTTTTTTTCTTATTTCATTGAATTCATCTTGATTTGAAAAAATTTTTTTATTTCACAGCATTCCTCTGAGGCTAACGTTTCAGTTAATTTATCCAGTGCGCTGGGTAGAAACCTGTATGAATCCAGGAATCGCAACTTCATGAATACATTGTCTTCTTTTTCATTTCCTTGCTCTACTAAAATCCTTTATGAAAACGAAATATACTTTTCTTTGTTTTGTGCAATGACGTCTACTTTTTCTTTGTCCAATGCTAGTTTTTTTATAAATAGGTGACTATCGTAATTACTTAAGTTGTGCAGGAACACAGGCACAAAGCGTGGTAGCTTATAGTTGAGATTGCACACTGAATGAGCGGCAAACCTGTATTTCCCTGTCAGGTGACAATGATCTCTAACTTTGATATCTGCTTCTTGGAACTCTTTTTCACACACATGGCAAACTGTGCTTTTCTTGAATTCATCTTCTTCTTGTGGTGTCAGTGGTAACATCTCTTTTGGTTGTTTCAAATATGTATGATATAGTCTAACTACGTGTTCTTCTAGTTTCTCTACAAATTTTTCAGCAGCATCGAGTCCTCTATATTGTACTATTTGTGATACAGAATCATCGAATAAGCATTTTATATAGAAGCAGAATGAAAACGGCACATGCTCGAACGTTTTTACTGAGAACGAATCTTCACTATTCGGCTCAGCATACTGAATAGGTTTCAGCATACTTTCGAAATCGGCATAGACTACAAAGGGGACTTTTAACTGCTTCTCTAGATTAGTGAATTTTAATTTGTTTTTTGGTATATACTCTCCATACTTGTTCAAACTCATATTTGTTGTTGGTAGCTTCGTTGTAACATGATTGCAATCATAAGTTTGATGTCGTTTCAATTTTTCCATTGCATCGTAGCATTGTAGACATCCATCACATATATAAATGCGACCCACATGCCGTGACCTTTGTCTGGAGATTAGTCGTGACATATCTTTGATCAGACAATAGTGATGTTCACCATGTTCTGTGAGTAGTAATAAATTTACATGAGTGGCTCTTCTTCCAGATGTAAAGTATAGGGGGCCAACAACCTTCCATATATTTGTTTTGTACTCATACTCCAATCCAAACACGTTGATAGAGATATTATTCTGTTTTTCAAATCTTGGTATGTCTTTCAGCTGTACAGGGAAATCTATACCATCAAAATTCAATAAACTTGAGAAACGTGGGTAAGACGTAGATCTACATGGATGCCCCATCGGTGGTATAAGAGCTGCTACAATCGAGTGCGCAAAACAACACTGGTCTTTGTTTTGGATATTCAGCACAGCCCTCTTGTATTCTATTTGTTTTGGTAGCTTGATGAAGCTTCCTGCTCTTAAAGGATTATATTGGTTTATATTTACCTCCAAGTATAATAAACTCATTAACAACCACCCTGATTCTTTTTCTTCGAATGTTCCACACTTATTTACGATTTCTGTCTTGAATTCTTCATATATTTCATCCAACGCTGTTGATATCACAATAATTTTGTTTTTTGTATTAAAAGATTTTATATCTGTTTAATGCCTGATATTCGGTTCGGTATTGTTTGATAATAGCAATTACTTTTTCTTTGACTCCTTGAAAAAATGCATCACAGTCCAACTTCACTTCTTCATTGGTTGTAAAACGATATGTACAGATCCTAGACTTGAATGCACTTGCTACCTTCTCCACACCTGGTGCTACAGCGGTTCCCGTTGCTTCCAATCGTCTCTTCCGTCGCCTTTGATTGTCTGCTCCCTGATCAGTTACAGATGTTGATGATGCATTGGCTTCACACCGTCTCCCACCCACTCTATCACTTTGGTTGTCTGCATTATGATCGAGCGTTAGTTGACCGTTGCTTCCCGATGTTGATGGTGTTGGATCATTGCTACTTCCAACCCTTCGCCTTTTGCTGCTCGACACTACATCAAATCTAAACGGACAGCTCTCTTTTTTGTGACGGCTAAGCGATGACTTCGACGCAAAAAGTTTGTAACACAATGGACACTTCATTTTACATAACACAGCAAATGTTCGCTTTTGTAGTCTATACCGATTTTTTCATATGCCTAATACTTTCAAGAGTTGCAGCTGTACTAACCTCCTTCCTTTTTAAAGCCATCTATATTCATCGCTGATGGAGATTATCCCCCACCAAACCTGTTTACTATTTTTTCTTTCTGCTTGATTTCCACTTCAAGTTCATTGAATCTTATTGAACCCCATCAAACCGGTTCACATCCGCTCAAACAGGTTTCTCAGGTGCATGACCATCATTCAACAGTTTATTGAACTCGACCAAACCGGTTTACTCTTTTTTCATTCTGGTTCCCTTGAACCTATACTGAAAACCCAATCACCTCCACTCAAACCGGTTATCAATTAATGGTCTAGGAGTGTGGCATTCGGAGAGCAAGTTCATTGAATCTTCTTGAACCCCATCAAACCGGTTCACATCCGCTCAAACAGGTTTCTCAGGTGCATGACCATCATTCAATAGTTTATTGAACTCGATCAAACCGGTTTACGCTTCTTTCATTTTGGTTCCCTTGAACCTATACTGAAAACCCACTCACCTCTACTCAAACCGGTTATCAATTAATGGTCTTGGGGTGTGGCGTTCTTATTGGAGAGAGGTTTAATTATGTTCTAAGGCGGTGGTGGGAGGATATACTACATTATAATAAATCAGAGAGGTGGCTATATTTGTGAAGAGAGGGGGTGGGGCGATAATGGTGGGGGGTCTACAGGCGTGGAGAGTGGGGGGTCTACAGGCGTGGAGAGTGGGGGGTATGTTTCAGAACTATCTTTTACACTCTACTCTCCACACAATGGAAATAGTTGATTAGTACTCCTTCGTACTCCAATAGTTCATACCAATCTGCTGTTTGTAGCGTTGCACAATCATTTCTGCACCCTTTGATGATAACTCCCGGCTGAAAGCCCCACTCATAAACTAGTCCAATACTGATGCCTTTAGATTTGGATGGATTCAGTGGGTAATTCATTAATTATAATGAATGAAGTTCGCTTCGCGAGTGGCGCACTGACCTCACCATGATCTCGGACGGCACTGGGTTGATTGGCAAACATGTCTAGTTAGTCAAAGCTGTGTTGTCTCAACTACAATATCATGGTGCGTGTCCCACTTTATACGGTCCACCCCTCCATCTCTCGATGTAGCGCAAGCGTATCAATCCATAAATGAAACTCTACCGTCGTTTTAAAGTTTATTTGTTGGGTATACATACACAATGGGTGGCGCGACATTATTACGTAAATCAGTTGAGGATACTTATCTAAATATACATAGGCAATGTCGGTTAACAACCGATGAGCTGGTAAAGTCTAACACTCATGCCATATACAAAGGCTTACAATATATTATTACAAGTTTAGGATAGCTACATGTCATGTGAGGCATTAAACGTATGAGCATGATCCTCTGACGCGATCAAAAACACTGTGATTACAATATAAAGTCGACTAACTATAAGCGAAATATGATGCACAGGACATAAAGTCTCACACTCATGGCTTATGACATTTAGATCATAGTTGAACCCCATGACGAAACCTATCCAGAGTTTTCAGTGCGTCAAGGTATTCGTCTAGTCTAGTGGATGGCCATTTCATACCATCAGGACCTGAGGACCACCCTAAGGAGTCAACATCCATGACTCCCTTGTCAATATTCTGCCGTACCCACTGCAATACCGATTTATGCTTCTGATTTATTTGCGGTTCAAATTTGAAGGTAATGCCCATTTGTGTGATGACGTCGGTGAAACTTTCAAAGAGTGGCATATCGGCCATATACGCCAGCGTGCATATGGTTTCGTCGACGTTTCGCATTGTTGTTCGATAATTTCTTTCAATATTTGCTACAGGAAAGATCTCATTTATATCTTCACTCGTCTGGCCGCTCAGCAACGTGTGCACATAATACTGCTCGTATATAGTGGGACAACTGATTGAATATCTTACTCAAGTCGCTAAAAGTGATGTTCGTGGAGTGTTCCCTGTATAACGCTGCCACCGTGTCCTTTATCACTTGATCTATGCGGAGTTTGCGGATTAAAACTGCCTTCATTACTTCGTTACTACAAGCGGTGGAATCAGCTATCCATTGGAAGGTTTCGTCGGGCGCCACCACTTCATCCAACAGCGATGTAAATAAGTGTATTTCATCGTCTGTGGGAATTTTTTTCACAATTGTTCATATGTACTTGTTGATCACTGTAACTTGAGCGCTGCACAACTCCGCAAACAAACAACAACAAATACATCTGTGCACTCATGGCTGAAACTATGCATCCCAACTGTCCAGGAGCTGTGAAGTAATGTGCCGGATCTAAGCGATACGTCTCGATGCATAGTGATCGATAATTTTCAAAGACGTCTGCCAGTAACAGGACATCGGAGGTTAAATAAATGTCCGAGTAGTTGCCCAATGTTGTGCAACCAAACGCCGACCATACGCTAGATGCGCGGCTATAATCCTCCGTAGTAATGTGCTTATCACGCAATTCATCGTAAAAGCACTCTTTGTTTGGTAACGAGGTTTCCTGGAATTTCTGAACATCTGTAAGATAGGAATAGGGAAACACCCCTTTTTGACGCAGTAGATTAAACTGTAAGTCATCGGTAAAGGCTCCGCGGACTTCGCCACATTGCGCAGGTTCTAACAAGGAAGCTAGCGACTCCAGTTTGGCTGGTAGGAACTAATACGAATCGACAAAACGTAGTTGCAATAATACATCTTTCGTTTTGCCATCCTGACCCGTATACTGATCTACGGGAAATAGCTTGCTGAAGGAGATATACTTTTCAAATGTCTGTGGAAGCACATTTATGTCTTCCTTATCTGCTCCGAGCTGAGTAATAAAAAATGAGCGTCATAATTACGCAGATTATGCAGGAAGATAGGCACATATTTGGGAATTTTGTGATTTAGGTTGCAAATTGAATGTGCCGCTCCACGATATGCCACTGTAATGTGACAGTGATCTCTCACCTTTCGATTCAATAGTTCAAAGGGTTTATCGCATATATAGCAGTCCGTAGCTGTATCAAATTGACGCACATCTTGTGGGGTCATCCGCATGGGGGATTCAGATTTTAGATATCTCTGATAAAGCCGATACATATCCGCCTGCAGGCATTTGACAAATTCCTCTGCAGCGTTTTCCCCGCGATAGATGTGAAATTTTGATACTGTATTATCATGTGCGGCTTTGATATAATATGCGAAAGAGCAAGGTATATGCCTATATTTTTTAATAGTAAACGATTCTCGACTAGATGACTCGGTAGAGTCATGTGGCGTGGGGGAAAGTATGCACTCAAAATCTGCGTGTACACAGAACGGCACTTTTAACTGCTTATGATAGTTTTTAAATTTCAAACCATTGTCTAGGACCGAGTTCCCCAGTCCATCAAGTCGGGTTGCCAGAGCTGGTGACTTCACCACAATCCGTTGTAGTGAGCAACTGGTCACTGTCAAAACCGATACCAAATTTAGAAATAGCCAAAGTGATCAAGACGTCTAGTGGTGGAATTTAGAACCCAATGTTGTATGTGTGCCCGTCGTAACCAGATTCTTTCGCATGCATGCGTACCAACTCAGAGAGAATGAAATCAAAACCTAGAAATGTTATGATATTGTTTTTTATTTTTTGTTTCTTAACATTTGTTTTGTATTTATTAATCATGAGTGCTGAGTGTTATGGTTTATTACTTGATTCTTGTATTTATCAAATCATGAGTGCTTTGTATTTCATATACTTTACTGGTGAAGTATTTATATTGATATGTTAAAATATACGATTCAAAAATGTTTTAATAATAGTGGTAAACTGGCTCTTGTTATTGATATTGTATAACAAAGAAATGGTTATAAACATTCACAGTCTAAATGATAAATAATAATAATACATGGTGGGCTAGATCTCTGTTCAACGTCAAGGAATGTGGAAAAATATAAAATATCAGCATATATAAATAAATAAATTTTAGGAAGCGGGTAATCGTTGCCGATTTGTTAGGAAACAAAACTCAAGCTAGATGGCTGGGTAGCGGCAAATAAACAGCGAAGTGTACTCTTAAAACTCTATTTCCAAGCTTTCGGGATCATTTGATCCCTTCTTCAGGGCTACAAAGACAATTTAGCAATCAGCAACATTAGAAAAATTAAGATTGAAAAGTTTTTTTACTTACAAAAGTTTGTGAGGATGTTGCTGGAAGATGTTATAAAACAATCCAAAAGAGCAATTAACAACACATATCTTGCATAAAGCACGTTATAAATAAATAAATATAACCAACACATAAAGGAGTAAAAAGGATGAACATGGGATAGGGTATATAAAATATAAGCATAGCATCGCAAGCATAGCAGCATAGCAAGCATAACAGCATAGCAAGCATGGTATCTGAGCGCATAAATAGATCAATAAATAAATATAAACAATAGACAACATATAAAAGGGCTGGTTAGAGGAAACGTATGGTACGTGTGAACGCGTGAGCATAACCCACTTCCACCTACGGTAAGTGATTAGGCTTGTCCCGGGGACAGTCACCTTGGTTTCCACAACCATAAAATAAATATCGTATATACATAAAGAGGATCAGTAAAGGTTGAAATAGATACACCTAAATAAGACAGAGTTGTATCTGTTCACCATCAGCCTCAATCCCTCAGGACCTAATACCTAGAGTAAACGTAAATCAGAGACCCAACACCATATAAAGTCGTCTTAGAAACCCGGAGGTATAGTATACGTTGTCAAACACTTTAAATAGCCTTTTATGTCACTAGCCATCACAGACAACTGACTGAGGATGAGATTAAAAGCGTCAGTAGGGGGTGATTGATCGGAGCGAAGGGGAGAAGGAGTTCTTGGGCGCACAGTAGATGAAAAAGAGTTGCTCCTGGTTACACGTCCTTGCCGGCAGCATACTGGACATGACCATTTATCCTTGCCTTCGTTGAGAAAATTGATCTCATTAACGATTAAATTAACACAAGTGGCATGATAGCTTTTTTGACATTTGATGCAGGATATGTTTGCGTGCGAGTTGTCTCTGTTCACCATCAGCCTGCAATCCCTCAGGACCTAATACCTAGAGTAAACGTAAATCAGAGACCCAACACCATATAAAGTCGTCTTAGAAACCCGGAGGTATAGTATACGTTGTCAAACACTTTAAATAGCGTAGCCAGTCCAGATTAGTTAATAACACAAACTTAAAAGACAACATACCTGCAGATATTCGTGGAAAAGACTCAAAAACCCTTTAGTTGAAATTTTGGTCTCCAGCTTGTTACGTTTTTCCAAAAACAATCCCCTCTCGTAATAATTAAACAAAACCATGGCAACCATTACCACGACCCCCTACTTTATTTGAGTGACAAAACACAAAACCCAAAAGCATCACAGAACAGTATCGAGTCACAGAATGAAAGGAATTACTGCTCTATGGAAAGTCACTCATGATCTGACAAAAATCAAAATATCTGAACAATATATGATTTAGTAATAATCAAATACATTACTTATCTGATCATCCGTCGATGACATCAATGCCAAACTTCGGTCACGTGACCGCTAAAGGTGCGTTCTAACGTCTGGCAGCCACGAGCGCGTTCCGGATCACCACAAACGCCCCTTTGGAAAGGTATTCAAAAACGAAGGAGGCTGGGTAGCTTTCCACCATCCCTTAGTCCCTGGCTGGAAAAATTTTCTTGTAGTTCCATGGCCTCAGGAGCACCGCCGCGTCAATACATGCAACAAGAAAAATTCAATCAGCAGATTTATGAAATTCAAATAGTAAATTATCTTTCAAAACTCGAAATGAGAAACAACCAAGGACTTCAAAGAACACACGTATATTTCTTTTAAGTCACAATACTTGATAACAATTCAAACAATTGAAAAACTTCAACCAATCATTCGATTGAAAAACTTCAAGTTGAAAATATTAGTTTCCACAACATTCACCTGTGTGTGGGACCCACAAAGTGTAAACGTTAGAACAAGATAGGGTCGACACACAGTGTGGACCAGAATATCACTAAAAGTCAGAAATGTACTTGACTTTACCTCGCCCTTAATGTAAAAGACCAAACAATCACATCGGTTATGATCTGGCAACATTGGAGCTCGCCCCTCATGTAAAACCAAACAATCACATGTATTACAACTGACAACATTGGACCTCACGCCTCATGTAAAACCTGTTACGATCTGGCAACATGGGACACTCATGAGCCAGACAGCACAGTTCGACAGAAGCCAGCCATGATCTGTCAAGGTAGACTTCACAGTGATGGCATCCTTGACGTAACACATATCCCAATGTATTATAGAATTATAATAATTATTGTGACTAATGCACAAGCATAATAGACCAGTGCCGAAGCCTTCAAAAATAATAAGAACTGAAACAAAATTACAGTAGGATGAAACTCATTAGAAAAGGAGGGCAATATGATAAGAATAAAAGGAAAAATAAATTACGGTCGATTTGAGATCGGGAAGTGGGAGGGGGTGAGTTTTTAAGGGTAGAAAATGGTTTATCTTGATTTCTGGCAAAACTACAAGTCCTATGGGAAAAAGTTGAATGGCAAAGATGTAGGTAATAAAAAGGTCTACAACTTTTGTATTCTCAATTTTTTCACATAACCTCAAAATTTTGGTGAAAAATTCAAAAAAACAAGTTTTTGGTCTTTTGTTTTTATCTTTTTCAAAAAAAATATTTTTTTACGGAATTTGGTGAAAACTTACCTTATTATGTCCCTAATACACTGTAATTTATTTGATTTAAAATATTTATTTTTTCGCCATATTTGACCTTAAGATCAAAAATGCACCCCAATCTTCAATCGAAAATTCTCGCGTCAAAATATCAGCTTTTGTCAAAAAGTTTGGGAGGCTTTCGTTCGTTGAAATCTCTATTTTCTGATGGTGTAAAAAAAATATACATTACTATAGAAAATCTTCTCAGAAAATGCAAAAAACTGAAAAAAACTCAAATTCGAAAATTTTTTTACTCACTATGTACAATTTTGAGCTATTTATTAAAATTTACACTTATTTACTTAAAAAACGTGAGATTTCATGTTACATTGATAAACGAAAAAATTGCAAATTGGAATATCCTACTATAATTAACAAACAAATAAGTTAATATTTAATAAGACATCTACAATATTTTGAAAAAGTTGTAGAATCTTCTTTAAATAATATTTGTAGATGCCCATTTATTGCTGTTGTAAGATAATTTATATACCTGAGTGACATACGGTAAATGTTAGCCCATTGTAAGGTATTTCATGGAGAAGTGGGGACGGACTTAGCAGGGTCTGGGCCTTACTACATAGCTGCTATTTCGTAGCAGCTGTAAAACCATTAGCCATTAGTCAGTGGTCATGGGTAACGCAGACAAATTAAATACGCTGATACTATAACGCTGGCGCACTTCCTTGTATCAACGCAATGCGTTAACTCAAATGCGCTATGATACACGATACAGTTGAGAGCCAGAAGTAGATCCCTTACAAATATTCACTTATTCCGCACAGCCGACGCGGCGCAACGCGCAACTAATGCGTCGTGTACCACGTATTGTGCGGTTTGAGATAATTGAGGTTATGTACGTTGTGTTTTCTTGAGTTCGGTGTTTTCAAATAAGTTTTATATTTTTTCTGATAAAATGGCGTTGCAATGCCCTGGTATTTTCAATAGAAACCACGACCATTTCGGAAAGAATCCAGTTTACCGAAACCGCAAAAATAAACGATATATTGTTGCTCCCTCTGTTGCACAAACTTTGTGCCACAAAGTAATTTGGCAAAAAAATGAAACGGTGGAAGAGATCATCAATAAATATTTGTGCTATGTAGAAAAACATTACGCAGCAAGCAGCTATATTATCTTTGATGGGTACCCCGAAATTAAAAAATCAGTTACTGTCACAACAGTACCAGCAGAAACCTCAGCTAAAAAAGGAGAACGTAATCGTAGAAAAACCTCCGAAAATATTCCAGAGTTTGATTATCAAAACCATACAAAAATACCATTTTTGCAAGAAAAATTTCTATCTAACGAGAAAAACAAGGACAAAATAATAAAAACTTCGATGAAAAGATTGCAGTCACAAGGGTTTTTCTGTCAACAAGTTGAAGAAGATGCTGGTACTGACATAATTAAGACCTCGATAGAAGTTGCCAGAAATACTAATGAAACTGTCATAGTTGTGGGTCAAGATATTGATCTTTTGGTCATTTTAAATCAATTAAATTCAAATAATCATAATATTTATTTTCTTAAACCAGGCTCTGGAAATGGAAATGATCTATATTTCACGTCTAATAGTTTCAAACATGAATCCTTCAAAAATATTGTTGCATTTCTGCATTGTTTTTCTGGTTGCGATACAACATCTGGATTTGCCGGAAAAGGAAAGAAAAGTGTCGTTAATTCGTTATTAGACGCGAAGAATTTGTCAAATTTGGCCGATGTTTTTTATAAGAAAGATGCAAGTAAAGAAAATATAAAAAAATGGAATACAATTAATCAAGTCTATTTATAAATATAAAAAAGAAAAAATAACACTGAATCAACTAAGGTTTCAAAAATATCAATTGGCAAAAATTAAATCATCCTTCATTTTGGCAAACCTCCCACCGACAGAAGGAGCAGCAGAACAACATTGTTACAGAGCACATTATCAGCTTCAAACTTGGTTGGGTAACGAATTGACAGCAACAGATGGGGGTTGGAAGCAACATCAACGTGGCATTATGCCCAAATTTACAGAAAAAAATTTAATTCCGGAAGTATTGCTCAAAACTATCTGCTGTAGCTGTGAAAATGGATGTAACAATTTAAAATGTGGCTGCCGAAAACATGGTTTAAAATGCACAAATTTATGCACTAATTGCCATGGTTCTGAAAATTGCTCCAATATGGAAGAAGAAATCTACGAGAGAATAAATGATTCAGATGAAATTGTGGATGAAGAACCAATGCAGACTGGAAATAATATTGGAGACGAAGATGATTGTCTTGAAGATTTCGACGATCAACTAGAGATAGAAAGGTTTATCGAATCTAACGATAAAGAAATGCCTTTAAAGAGACAAAAACTAATGAATAACTAATGGGAATTTCAGATAAGATATTTATAAATGACAAGATTAACGTTTTCGAAAAAAAAATATAATGAATAACGTAATCAGAATTAAGTATCTAAATTGAATAGTACGATTTACATGTATATTTATATTTTTTGAAATTTTCTATGACATGAATGTAATTCGAATTTAATTAATAAACCTTTCAACTAAAAAAAAATGCAGCAATCACATTTTTTTTATGAAATTGTACATGGTGAGTAAAAAAAATTACGAATTTGAGTTTTTTTCAGTTTTTTGCATTTTCTGAGAAGATTTTCCATAGTAATGTATATCTTTTTTTACACCATCAGAAAATAGAGATTCCAACGAATAAAAAGCTCCCAAACCTTTCGAAAAAAGCTGATGTTTTGACGCGAGAATTTTCGATTGAAAATTGGGGTGCATTTTTGATATTAAGTTAATATAAGGCGAAAAAATGAATATTTTAAAACAAATAAATTAGAGTGTATCTGGTACATAATAAGGTAAGTTTTCAACAAATTTCGTAGAAATTTTTTTTGTTTGATAAAGGTAAAAATAAAAAACCAAAAACTTGTTTTTTTGAATCTTTTACCAAAATTTTGAGATTATGTGAAAAAATTGAAAATACAAAAGTTGTAGATCTTTTTATTACCTACAACTTTGCCATTCAACTTTTTTCCATAGGACTTGTAGTTTTGCCAGAAATCAAGATGAACCATTTTCTACCCTTAAAAACTCACCCCCTCCCACTTCCCGATCTCGAATCGACCGTAATTTATTTTTCCTTTCATTCTTATCATATTCTCCTCTTTTTCTAATGGGTTTCATCCTACTGTAATTTTTTTTGGTTTCAAAAATTATCGACCCTGGTCTATAAAGGAAAGAAACAAAAAAAACATCTCCAGAAAAATGTCAGGATTTAATAGCAAATCACTATAACCCTGGATAAAATGAAGATAAAGAACACACAAGCCTATGAAAGTCCCAAGCTGTTTTATATTTTTGGCTGTAGGCTACCTGGAAATGACCTTTACATATCCTTGGTCGATCTCCACGCCCCTAGAGGTGAGACCATGCTGGAAAAGAAAGGCTCACAGACATCAAGGAACAAAGAGGATCAGATATAGAATAGGAAGTGTGAAGAAATAGTTTTGTGAGAAAGGGACGACTCCACATCACTTCAATTGCAGTACGTTCACCAAAAGCTGAGGTAGAGCAATGTTACACCTAGTTGGCAACAGGGGAAGAAATTTTTATTGAGGAGGAGTACTGATTGGCATACATGAAGCAAAATACTAGACAGGTATCTTTTAAGAAAATGTAAAGTTCCCTGAATAGTTCGATCACCTGACACATTCATATGTGGCTGCAATGATTTCAGCAAACTAGCCTGTCCGCACCTAAGAAAATAAGAAATAAGTTATCATAGTAAAATTTCTCATAGGGAGATAGTGACATTCCAATTATAAGATTTGAAACTTTCCTGTTTCTTAGAGAACAAACAATAATTTAAAGAAAAAACAGAAGTTTCAATGTTTGGTAGGATATTAAAAATGAAACTGACCTGCCAAAATGCCTGCGAAAAGCTGTAACATGGCTGATTGTTGTCTTAGAAGATTTTTCAACTGGTTGAGGTTGACATTCTTCACAAGGGCTTTCATGCTGTCATACTCTCTGATTGATCAGGAACAGGCATACCCTCTTGATAAGGCTTGAGAAATTTGGGTTTCATCTAACTTGCTCAGACTCTTTCTGGTTCTTGGTGTAGAATTTTGGTTCTCCATCGTTCAGTATATATCACCCTGTAACATTGCTACGCAGTATCACACTTGACAATGACAAAAGGTTTTTCATGATTAATAAACCATACCTCATCTGAAATTAGTACACAGTGACATGCCTCCTTCGCAACAGCAACAATTTTGACCAGAACAACTATCCCTGGGCCCTTGAGACAGTCATCTTGGTCACGACACCAATTTTGTAGTGAGCAACTGGTCACTGTCAAAACCGATACCAAATTTAGAAATAGCCAAAGTGATCAAGACGTCTAGTGGTGGAATTTAGAACCCAATGTTGTATGTGTGCCCGTCGTAACCAGATTCTTTTAGCATGCATGTGTACCAACTCAGAGAGAATGAAATCAAAACAGAAATGTTATGATATTGTTTTTTATTATTCAAAAAACAAAACAAATGTTAAGAATAACATTTGTTTTGTATTTATTAATCATGAGTGCTGAGTGTTATGGTTGATTACTTGATTCTTGTATTTATCAACTCATGAGTGGTTTGTATTTCATATATTTTACTGGTGAAGTATTTATATTGATATGTTAAAATATACGATTCAAAAATGTCTTAATAATAGTGGTAAACTGGCTCTTGTTATTGATATTGTATAATAAAGAAATGGTTATAAACATTCACAGTCTAAATGATAAATAATAGTAATAATAATAAATGGTGGGCTAAATCTCTGTTCAACGTCAAGGAGAGAAATGTGGATAGAATGTGGAAAAATGTAAAATATCAGCATATATAAATAAATAAATATAACCAACACGTAAAGGAGTAAATAAAGGATGAACATGGGATAGGGTATATAAAATATAAGCATAGCATCGCAAGCATAGCAGCATAGCAAGCATAACAGCATAGCAAGCATGGTATCTGAGCGCATAGATAGATCAATAAATAAATATAAACAATAGACAACATATAAAAGGGCTGGTTAGAGGAAACGTATGGTACGTGTGAACGCGTGAGCATAACCCACTTCCACCTACGGTAAGTGATTAGGCTTGTCCCGGGGACAGTCACCTTGGTTTCCACAACCATAAAATAAATATCGTATATACATAAAGAGGATCAGTAAAGGTTGAAATAGATACACCTAAATAAGACAGAGTTATTATTATTATTACCATATTAATGAGAGTTGAGCCAACAATGGCTATAAACTCAGAAACTGTAAGAAAAAAAGTAAAAGTAAGTTGTACGACATTAAAAAACTTAAGAGCTAGGGTCTTATCTAAATTGTTCTTAAAACAGTTCACACTCCCGGAGTTCACTACATAGTCTGGCAAACTGTTCCAGTGCTCAAAGATTCTGTTTGACAAAAAATGCTGTCGCACGGTTGTCCTGAAGGCTTCCTTTTGCAGTTTGTAGTTATTACCTCGAAGATTGTTAGTGCTCAGTTTGTAAAGATGGGATAGATCTATGCCAAAGAGACCACGAATGGCTCGGAACGTGATAATCAGGTCACCGCGACGGCGTCGGTCAGAAAATGAAGTTAGACCGAATATTCTGAGCCTGTCGCTATAGTCCGGGCAAGTTGCGCCATACGGGATACGAGTCGCTCTGCGTTGCAGAGATTCCAGGAGGTCATGGTTGCCGACGAGGATTGGACACCAAACTGGCCCAGCAAATTCCAACAGAGCTCTGACATATGTTTTATAGAGAAGGCCACACGTCGAGGTGTCGCAACCATTAAACGACTTCTCTAGTAGGTAGATGAACCTTTTGGTTTTGGAGCATATGTGGTTCACATGGTCAGACCAAGTTAAAGTAGTGTTAATAATTACTCCAAGATCGCAATGACTACTGACAGCGGGAATCGTCTCATTAAGGAGCGAGAAACTCATCATTGGGTTGTTCTTACCAATGTGTAGAACGCAGCATTTAGATGCGTTCATGGGTAGGTTCCAATCCCTTGACCAAGTTGCGATACAGGTGAGGTCGTTTTGCAAAGTTTGTGCACAGGTTAAAGGGTTGACAAAAAGTTTGGTATCGTCAGCATAACAGGAATAGGTCGAATTGAAGACGCTAGAGAGGTCGCAAGTGTACAGGATGAACAACATTGGTGCGAGGACAGAGCCCTGCGGCACACCACTAATGACAGGTCTTCTAGAGGAAATATTGTTGCCAACTTTAAGAAAAGCCTCGATCCATCTCAAGAGGTTACCGCGAAATCCCAAGTGCTCCAGTTTTTTGACAAGTAGAACATGAGGTACTTTATCGAACGCTGCAGAGAAATCTAAATAGACGATGTCAACGGGAATATTACAGTCGAGAGACTTAGTCCAGCTATCGACGCATTGCAGAAGGTTAGTGATGATCGAACGTCCTGGTAGAAAACCATGCTGGTTAGGAGGGATAATATTATTATCAGCAGCGAAAGATAGCATGTTTCTCAGGATTATACGTTCAGCTATTTTGCAGGCGATGGAGACAAGACTAATCGGCCGGTAGTTTTTAACGTTGTATTTATCGCCCTCTTTGAATATGGGGGTGACACGTGCAGAGAGCCAGGATTGAGGGAGTGTATGAGACTGAAACGATGACGTGAAGATGACAGTTAACGGGACAGCGATAGATGAGGCACAGAATTTCAGTGTCGCAGCGGATATACCATCTTCGCCAAGAGAGGATGACGTCTTCAAACTGCGCAGCAACTCCTCCACATCACCAGTTGTAAACACAATATCACATAAGGAGCTAGTTGTACGTGGCAGGTTCACATCATGAGAAGTTGAAACTTGGCTGTTCGAGAAATTTTCATTGAAGGAATCTGCGAACAGGTTAGCTGCCACTGACGAACTGCAAATCTCGCCATTTACGTCTCTAATAATAGGTGAAGATACTTTGGAGTTGAGTGTATTCCTGAGGTACCTATTTATATAGTTTCTTGTTATTTTTGGACGTAGCTAGTGATCGTTCGTAAGATGATTTAGCATGCCTCAAGGCTTTATAAACGTCTAAAGAGAAGGAACGATGAAGATCGTAGTTAGCACGGCTATTGTGTCTTGTGTAGCGCTGCCAAAGTGACTTCTTACGTCGTAATAAGCGGCGAATATTGTCATCAATCCAGGGTTTCGAGGGATTCCAGGTGATGGTTTTAACTGAAGAATATGGAAGTGTCAAGGCGTCGAGTCGGCTTGAAAATATGTCCCACATACACTGAGTATCTTTGTTGCGGAATAAAGATGCCCAGTCAACTTCAGAAAGAGCAGTATTCAGTCGAGCGTAGTCGATGCATTTAATGGTTTTTGATACTTTTGATGAATAAGTGGAGGAGGTAAGTTGCAGATTAGATACGATCGTGCAGTGATCAGATTTTCCAAAAGGTGGAAAGTAGGACAAATCAGAAACAAGATCTTCATCATTAACGAACACCAAATCGAGACAACGGGGCACTTGGTCGTTCTTAAACCTAGTAGGACGCTCAACTAATTGTTTCAGGCAGGTGCGATTTACCAAATCAATGTAGGGTGCAGAAGGAGAGTTACGTACAAGTGTGGGAGACAGTGGTCAAAAAATGTCCCTTAGGTTGAAATCTCCTGTAATGTAAAGACTGTTGGTGCGAGTCAGGAGTCGCTTTAGATACTTGCATAGGTCAACATCAAAGGCAGACGGGCGAGGTCTATACCGGGTGTCCCAGAATTTCCTTGACACGTGATATTTTCGTAACGAAAAACGGTTCAAGCAAGAACTGAGTGGTACTTTTGAAGGTACTATAGGGTCTATCATATCATGCATTCAAAACTTTTTTTTGTACGTCAACCCCTAAAACTCACCCCCAACTTTTTTTTTTCAAATAGCACCCCATAGGTTTTCCTACATAAATAATATCCCCATTTTATTTAAAATCTTATGGTACCTTTAATTTGATATGCAAACTTATTTTTTCCGTAAAATCATAAGCATAAGACAAATGAAATGATAATTTATGTAGGAAAACCTATGGGGTGCTATTTGAGAAAAAAGTTGGGGGTGAGTTTTAGGGGTTGACGTACAAAAAAAAATGTTTTGAATGCATGGTATGATAGACCCTATAGTACCTTCAAAAGTACCACTCAGTTCTTGCTTGAACTGTTTTTCGTTACGAAAATATCACGTGTCAAGGAAATTCTTGGGCACCCGGTATATGCAGCCAATAATCATATTGAACGAATTAAGCTTCAATTCTAGGAATAAATTGTCTATGCCAGTCAATTGAGAAGAGAATGGGGAAAGAGTAAAAGTATCAGCAACTTCATCCGTGACATAAACACAAACACCGCCATAACCTGGTGTGGCAGTAGAGTCACTTCGGAAAAGTGTGTAACCTGGTATCGCTACGACGCTGTCTGGAATCTGGGGACTAAGCCAAGTCTCCGTTAGGCAAATGAATCTGGGTGACGTAGAATCAGCAAAAGCAAGTAGCTCGAGTAACTTGGAGTTAAGTGACTGTATATTTGTATAACATACGGTCCAGTCTAGGGTAGCAACTGTCGGAGAGTCTAGTTTTTTGGAGCATGAGCCGCAGAGGAAGGTACAATTCTGGGAACACCTTTAACATAATTGATCGTGAGATCTCTGTCACCATCATTCTGTCTGCGTCTCAACTCCGCCCGTAGGTTATTCAGCTCGGATATTTGTAGTGGAGTTTTATCATCTTGAATAGATAAGGTTTTGAAACTTTCATGGGCACGAAGCTTACTCTTATTTCGCAGGATGGATTTAGCTGTGTAGAGACTGAAAAAAGTGACCTTGATGGCGCGAGGCGCCGAACTAGCGGCCCCAATCCGCATGAAGGCCACTCGTTGAGAATCAGCGAGGGGGTCAACGGCGTTTAGCACATCAGCGATAAAAGCAGAGTCAGTAGGGACACTGTTTTCAGGAACACCTCGAATTATGATATTGCGTGCTCTATTAAAACGTTCAAAGGTTTCCATTTGAGATGGGATATCAACGGTGGGGACTTCAGTACGAGAAGATGTGTCCAAATTTGTTAACGTAGTTGTAATTCTTGATTCAATGTCAGCGATGCTGGAGGAGAGTGCAGCTTGTGTAGTATGGAGGTTCTGTATGCTAGCCTCACAATTCAATATTTGATCTTCATGACGTGCGATAGAGTCCGAGTGTTGTTGCAGAAGGGTTCTACAATAGGCAACGTTTGTGGTGAGCTGCGATTGAGAATTTTTGATGTCTTTTATGTCACTAGCCATCACAGACAACTGACTGAGGATGAGATTAAAAGCGTCAGTAGGGGGTGATTGATCGGAGCGAAGGGGAGAAGGAGTTCTTGGGCGCACAGTAGATGAAGAAGAGTTGCTCCTGGTTACACGCCCTTGCCGGCAGCATACTGGACATGACCATTTATCTTTGCCTTCGTTGAGAAAATTGATCTCATTAACGGTTAACTTAACACAAGTGGCATGATAGCTTTTTTGACATTTGATGCAGGATATGTTTGCCTGTGAGTTGTCTCTGTTGACCATCAGCCTGCAATCCCTCAGGACCTAATACCTAGAGTAGACGTAAATCAGAAACCCAACATCATATAAAGACGTCTTAAAAACCCGGAGGTATAGTATACGTTGTCAAACACTTTAAATATCGTAGCCAGTCCACATTAGTTAATAATACAAACTCAAAAGACAACATACCTGCAGATATTCGTGGAAAAGACTCAAAAACCCTTTTGTTGAAATTTTGGTCTCCAGCTTGTTACGTTTTTCCAACAATCCCCTCTCGTAATAATTAAACAAAATCATGGCAACCATCACCACGACCCACTACTTTATTCGAGTGACAAATCACAAAACCCAAAAGCATCATAGAACAGTAGCGAGTCACAGAATGAAAGGAATTTTTGCTCTATGGAAAGTCACTCATGATCTGACAAATATCAAAATATCTGAACAATATATCATGTAGTAATCATCAAATACATTACTTATCTGAACTTCATCGACTAATTACACTCATACTCAGATATTACATTTTTTTTAAATCATCCGTCGATGACATCAATGCCAAACTTCGGTCACGTGACCGCTAAAGGTGCGTTCTGGCAGCCAGGAGCGCGTTCCGGATCACCACACCGTTTACAATTTTCTGGGACGTGCTGATTCGGTGTCATCTCAGACACAAAGTATTTCAAACATCCATCGCAAAAGTATTTTGCTCTAGCGTTGGCAGAGATTGACCGCGACAACAACCGTGAAAAGTTTTTGATCCAACAGTAATGTTGTTTTCCTTGCGAGTCATCAATCAGCAGCAAATCTAAATGGACTGATTGCTTTTTAGCAGTGTAGTGTGATGGACCTACGACGTGATTTATCCATCGCCTATCAACGAGGAATGGTTCTAAACCATACACGTTTACGGAATATGATTTGCCTCCATGGTGGAAAAATTTATAGATGGTATTGTAGAAAAGTGAGGGTATGATCTCGTATCATCAACCGCTCCATTGGGTGTATATAAACCAGCAACAATGACCACGCAAAGCAACATTCATCTTCGTTACGAATATTAACTATTGCCTTTTTGGAAACTATGTCTTTCGGAAGTGGAATGTATGATGATGCTCTCAGCGAATTGTATTTGTTGATATTAATTTCGAGGTAGAGAATCTTTTCCAGAACCCACCCGCTTTCCCGCTCTGCAAGTTCCTTAGACTTTTCGCTTATCACTGCGACAAATGCGTTAAACTCTTTACTGAGATCTGACGATCTAGTGAGAATTTTATTCGCCGTGTTGTGAGACTTTCCATCCCGAGTTATTTTTGTTGGTAAAATGTATAATGCAAATAATTCTAGATTAGCTTTAATTGCTGTATGCTTCAGTACTTGCTGCTGCAAGCACTGGATGCTCTTGACTTTAATTGTTTGTAAATAGTCTTCAACATTTAGAGTTTCTAAATCTGAAGTCACTTGATAGCTTAGTATTTTTCCACCAAACGCAGTTCGACAGATTTTTACTGATTCATCCAACGTCTCCCATTGATGAGCTTTGTGCGATAAACTTCGCACGTGGGCTGAAAAGTTTCGGGCTGGAACGTCTCGTTTACAGCTGCAACAGTACTTCGAGGCAGCTGTCGATGCCCGCATCCCGCTGGTGCCTGCCTGAGCTGGTGGGGCGATAGGCTTGACCTTCCAGATGGCTGTCGAAGCACGCATCCTGCTAGGGCCTGGCTGGGGTGGTGGCTCGATAGGGTTGTCGTTCAAGATGGCTGTCGATGCACGGATCCCGCTAGGGCCTGCCTGGACTGAAGGGTCGATCGGGTTGTCGTTCAAGACGGCTGTCGATGCAGGCAGCCCGCTAGGGCCTGCCTGGGGTGGTGGGTCGATCGGGTTGTCGTTCAAGATGGCTGTCGATGTATGCATCCCACTATGGTCTGTCTGGGCTGATGGGTCATTCAAGCTGCTTGTCGACGTGCCCATCCCACTAGGACCGGCCGGGGCTGGCGGGTTGGTTGGTTTTATGCCTGAAACAACAGAAATGCACGTGAGCCTACCACTAGTTTGCTGGTGTTTGCATAAGTGTGTGATCTATCTTGGGGATGCTACAATCATACCTTTATACATCCTGCGACTTCTCTTGACTGGTGGCACCTTGACAATATCGCAGATCGATCTTTTGTGACGCTTCAGGTTCCACTTGGTTGAAAACGTGTTGTCGCATCGGGTGCAGGTATACCTTTCCATGTTTTCCTCTTTACTGCTGTCATGATCTTACTATCACACCTTATACTACTGAAATCAAAAGAAATCTTGTTACTTTACTTGATCACAAACTCGCCAGATGATCCTATTAAATTGTCTATATATACCCAATACTTGGACTGCTCTCGGCGTTACCCAGCAAAACCACGTGGAGGTGGCAGTCCGCTATGCCAATCTGCAAACAACGAAAATGTGCGATTACATATTAACCTTTTTCTGGGTTTCTGAACCTTTCTTACCCGACTACATTCCTGCTATACTTTGCGCTGAGAACCTAAAATAAGTGCAGTGTCGTATCGTTCGCTACAAAAAAGCAATGGTGTTAGAGCAACCACAGATCTGCTATTTCCACAAGTCGCGCGTCCATCTCATCTGACTTGTGGAAGTTTCGCTCCAGATCTGCTTGGGATTGTGGACACACACCTCCAACCACTGGGTTCGCTAGCGGTGCATCGAGTACAGCCGACTCGAAAAGTATTTGTGATACTACTATATTTTCGAAGAGTTCTTCGTCCGGCCACTGTACCACATGCAGGTGATCAGAACAGGTGAACGGGTCTGACTATCTGCTGGACGTCTCTGTGCACAGTGGCTACCAGTACCTCGCCCCAGTATCTGTGTTACTGATATACTTTCAAATAACTCTTCCTCCGGCCACTCTACTGTATGGCGTTCCTCCGCCGTTACAGGTGAAGTCATTTGAGGCGAACAAATTTGTTCATATAGAGGCTTTGTAATGCACGATGGTATCCGAGTGTGTAGCACCACCTCTGACTGACCGATTGATGGTCGTTGTGCTGGTGACTCAAGTCTTTTGGACTGTTCTTCTCCCGATGTTGCAAGTGCAACTTCTGGAGGTGGCACGACTAATTGCAATACCTGATCAGGAGGGCGCTCACACACGGTAGGAGCTGGGGACTTGACAACAAGTGTTGCAATTGCATCAGTCTTTCGCTTTGACCCCTTCAGCAAAGCTTCTCTTAGAAGAGACTGACCCCTTTCTGCTACGGCAGATTCACTCCCGTCCAGAAGATCTAGATCAAGATCAGGGTTAAGTGGAAGACCAGCCGTTCTACTGAACGAAAGCTGAACTTCGCCTTTTCCATATACCAAGATGTAACAAATGCATGTAGTCAATGAATAAAGATGGCTATTATTATGTTTTAAAAACAAAAAAGTGCGGCTCGGGCTCCGACACACCGAGCTGCTGTTCCATTACCCAATGACTACTCCTCACACCGTGAGGTGAGCAATCACTGGGTCCGCGAATCGTGCGCCCTAAGTAGAGGAAGGGACCCAAGGATGACTGCCTTCTGCATCCTGGCGGCTAAGATGTGCGCCGCCGCACGGCACACCGGTATTTTGCGCAGTGCAGAGAGCAGCGTATTCCTCATTCCACCTAGGGATCCAATGACCATAACCAACAGACTTACAGTGTAGTCTGGCCAGAGCCTGCGAAGTTGTCCGAGCAACTCCTGATATTTGGTCCGCTTTTCCTCCTCCTTAGAGACGATGTTCACTTCGGCAGGCGCCGAAAACTCAATAACGAACATCGTCTTCTGTTGGTGGTCGAGAAGGACTATGTCGGGCTTGTTTGCCTGTACAAGCTCGAGCGTGGGGAACGAGTAGTTCCAGTAAATCCGGCATTTCTCGTTCTCCACAACGGACTCTATATCCCCTGGAGCGTATGGCAGCACCAGTGTCTCATCGATACCATATGAGTGCCTTAAATGATAGTAGAGCACTCGTAGAGCCGCGTTGTGCCGATGGACGTAAGCCGTCCCAGCATACGTCTTACACGCCGACAAGAAATGCATAAGCGTCTCTGGCGCCTGCCGGCAAGCTCTACAATGGGTGTCGGGTACATCTACACCCATAACCCTTTTACGGTATACCAAGGTGTTGAAGACACCGTCTTGGCAAGCCATTATAAAGCCCTCAGTCTCCGACTTCAACCCACTAGACCTTAGGAAAGAGAAGGTCAACTGCTCAGACAAGCCATGCTCTTCTAGATGTTTGTAGAAGATTCCATGCATTGGCTTACCTTTATGAAGTCTTAAGAGGAAGTCGACTTCGGCAGTTTTAATGTGGGCTTTTAATTCTGCGGGAGCAAGTTCCGTAATGGACTGCTGACACCTCTGTTTGAAGTCGAGTGTGAGGCTGAGCTCCTCGGCTGCTCGATTCGCTGCGCTAAAAAGAAAGGCTCCTTTTCCCGCATTCTCGTGCTCTCGCACGAAGCGGATCAGGGGATCGGTGCTGTTCGTTACATAGCAGGCAGTGGCCAGTACTACTCTGTTGTGCAGACGCTCCAAACTCAATAGTCCACGCCCTCCCAGGTGTCGCGGGAGGTATATTCGCGGGACAGAGGACTTAGGATGCAGGTGTATAATAACAATGGGACCGCAAGCATGTTTGTGGCAGCGACTTTGTTCTTGCCGGACAGTTCTGACGACCAGATCTGCCGGAGTCGGTGCAAATACTTGCGGCGGAGACACTCTTTAACCAATGCTGCCTCTTGGACATGACGCTGCGCCACTCCAAGGTAGGTATAAGTATCTCCGGCATGCAGTTGTCGCAAGATGCTCCCATCAACGAGCTGTTCCTCATCTCCACTATCTCCGCTTCGTCCTTTCTTGAGATGAACCAATGCACATTTGTCTGTCCCGAACTCCATTCCGATAGCATGACTGTACTCCTGCACCACCCTCAGCGATTGTTGTAGTTCGCGTTGGCCGGAGGCATAAAGTTTTAGGTCATCCATATAAAACAGATGGGTGACCTTGTGCCTCCGGTTATTGGGCGTGCCACAGCTGTATCCTTTAGTATTTCTCAGCGCTATGGACAGAGGCAAAAGTGAGATGCAAAAGAGCAAGGGACTCAAGGAGTCTCCTTGGAAGACACCTCTTTTCAATGACACCAACTCTGTCTGAACCCGAGTTTCACCTGATGTTATGGTAAACCGGGTCTTCCAGAGTGGCATCAGTTGTTTGATGCATCCCACTATCTGATTATCCACCGAAAGACATTCCAACAGCCGCACAATGAGGTCATGAAACGTGCTGTCGAATGCCTTGCGATAGTCAATCCAGGCCATAGAAAGGTTTCGCTTGTACTGCACAGAGTCCTGCGTGACACATCGGTCAATCAACAGGTTCTCCTTGCAGCCAGCTACTCCTTTCTTTGACCCTCTCTGTTCATACACGTCGAGAAATACAGGATTCACAGCTTGAAGGATACGCATGTACAAGATTCTGGTGAAGAGCTTGTAACACGCGTTCGGACATGTTATTGGCCTGTAGTTTTTGGGATCAGACAAATCTCCGGTCTTCGGGAGAAGCACGGTTCGACCCTCGACAAACCAAGCCGGAATTGGCTGCTCCTGATTTAGCCACGAGTTAAAAACTCTAGCTAAATACCGGTGGCAACTGGGGAATTTTTTCCACCAGTAGGTGTTTATGCCATCCGGGCCAGGAGCTGCGAAATTCTTTGCGCCTCGTAAGGCGTCAAGAATTTCTTCCGTGTTTATCGGGTGACGCAGTACATTCAAGTTAGGAGTCCTCCTACAAACGGACTCGAACTGCGCCAAGGCCGGAGTGTCTGCTGAGAGAGGTTTGGGTTGTTCGTAAATGTCCCTCCAAAAGGCCTCCACGCGATCAGCAGTTGGCGGCTGCTCTATGGCTGGAGGCGGCTGTTGGAAAAGGCGAGAAGGTCTTTCGTAGAATATTCTGTTCTGCTCCAGACCTCTCGCCCGCGCCACCAACGATCGCTTAGCAGCGATTAGCATCCGTATCCTGTCAAGACAGTGTTGCTTGACAACAACCAGTACCGCTTGACTGAGTGTATGATGGTCGCGCCTCAACCCGTAGGCTATCTGGCGCACTCGGCGCGTAAAAGGCTTCCCAGCCGCTCTATATTCCATCACACACTGGATACGGGATGCTTCCTGGCGAGCCAACTGGATTTTCGCTTCCATTTGGCGCACCCGTCTCTGTGCTCTCTCAACTGGAGAGTCTCTCACTCTCCCCTGTCTAGCAAGATCAAGATCAGGGTTAAGTGGAAGACCAGCCGTTCTACTGAACGAAAGCTGAACTTCGCCTTTTCGATACACCAAGATGTAACAAATGCATGTAGTCAATGAATAAAGATGGCTATTATTATTATTGTTATATGTAAAGCTCAATTGAAAGTCCCAACTAAGTCAAGACCCCAAAGCTGGCTAAAACTGGGGTGCCTTTGGGCTGCTCAGTTTACTTACGGTGGGTTGTGGATCCTTGGCAACTTATTCTTTTCCTCTTATAAGAGATGTCAGGCAAAATCACTAACTTTTAACAAGAGATTACTCTAAAGGCTCAAAAAACTTCAAGAAAAGGGCGCCAGGAGTTTTCACCTCCAAACTCCAAGGAAGTTAGTGAAATTGCCCAACCTCTCCAGAAACACTGAAGGGATGGGAGCAGAAAAAAAAAATTCAAAAGAGAATTAAACAGTAACAAGTATATTGGTTGCTAAAATATAAATTATATGAATGGTGAATAGTGACTAATTTACAGTGGTAAAAGGAGACTGCTGTAAGTGAGCGATACAACCTGGCTTGCTCAACGAGGTTGTCTTCTCCTCCTGGGTCGGCTTGTGGGCTCCTTCTAACCGCTCCTTCAGAGGGTCCCCTCTGATGACTGGCAGCCTCTTCAGGTTCCTTTGGCCCTGACGCCTACTCTTTGATTTTCCCCCTTTTAGGCTGAGGGGTATCTGGGTTTGGCTCGGCTACCACTTCCGGCCGCCGTCATGCAAAGTATAGAAAAAAGAAGGATTAGAGTCTGGACCCTCTATGGCAAAACCCCAGGATGTAGGAGGTTATGCAAGCTCAGGCGTACTACTTGGCTTTGAATCGAACGATTAAAAGCCCCCTCCTCAACAATTTAGTTGAAACAATATCTGCTTAAATTTAACAATTTAGTTGAAACAATATCTGCTTAAATTTAACAATTTAGTTGAAACAATATCTGCTTAAATTTAACAAGGATCCCTTACAAATTGCTTAAATTCTATACTAAAATTTCTTAAAAGTTCAGCACAAAGTTGTAGCAGATATCTCCCCACAATGGTTCACAATTGAATCTGCATATAAAAAAATATAATCTTAAAATAAAGGACCAATATCGTAACCACAAAGTATCACCTAACCTAGATACTTGATAGGCCTTTCAAGTCTAACACTTAAAATAAAACTTAAAAATATGAGTCTTGAAGTGAGCAAGGCTATAGTTCACTTAAGTTCAAAGCAGTTTAATTGATTTAAGAGAAAATCAAGGCTATGATTCTATTAAGTTACTGCTGGCTCTAGTGTTCCAGAAAGTTAGAATCTTGAAAGGTAATACAACCACAAAAAAATTATCAAGCCCACAAATGTTTACTGAAATGTCTCAAAATCAAATATCACAAATAATCCGGAAATTGAAATTATATGCACAGTAGTTGCAAGGTACAAGCAACTGTACTTCAATAAATATTCTCACTGCTAAAACTATAGCTCAAAAAAAAAACAAAAATCTATGAGTACGTTCAGTCTCACATAGATGTACTTCGGCAGGCTGTATCGGTTGTAAAGATGGAAAAATTTATCAAATTTGTACAGCAAAATTACAGCTCAAAATTTGCAAAATGTGTGTATCAGCACACTCAAAAACTATCAAAATTATACCAAAATAAAGAAAGGTGCTTCTCTCTCTCTCTCTCTAAAATTGTACGAGGTACAAAGAAAACTGCAGAAGGTTAGACACCTATGCAGAAGTGCTCATTAGCTGCCCAAAATGGCGGAAACAATAAACTAAGCAATTTTTTACACCGACTCTACCAAATAAAAAGAAAGGTGTGCTCTCTCTCTCTCTCTCTCAAAAAGTACAAATGAGCAACAAAACAAAAAAAAAGGAAAAGCGGACTGAAGGTCACACTTGGAGGTGACTACAAACTCTAGATACGAAAGTACGTAAAATAGCTCGATAGCTGCCAAAAATGGCGATCAAATTTTGAAATAAGCAATTTTTACGTACCTTCTATATCCAAAGTAGCAGGAACAGCTTGTAGTCACGCTCTTGTGTGTCCTTCCAAGGTCTCAGAAGCAGGTGGAAAAAGGGGCTTGTATTCCCTTAGATTGACATCAACACCAGGTTGGTTCCTTCAGGAAGCAGATGCACATACTTGAGCTGAAAACACATAGGTATAACACAGTATGGCGTTCACAACCTAACTCGAAAATGAAACTAAATCAAATCAACAATATCGATTTTAGATACTAAAGGTTCGATATCAACGGTATGCTAGCAAAAATACGAAATCACTGCGAAACAATGGCAGTCAAACAAAATGTCGAAATAGCGGAATTCCACAAATAATTGCCGTGTTAGGTACTTCAAATAAAAACCTCGCGAAAAGAGAGTAAATAAACTTCAAAGTTGACCCACACGACAAATTGAAACTGGCAACTAATTCATGGATTAAAGATGGCGGAAGGCCAAAAAGGATAGAACCGACCTGTGATGTTGAGAGACCAGAAGCAGCCGCAGAAGCTAACGCAGAAGAGAACGCCGTAGAGAGAGCTCCTAGGGAGGAACACGCCTATTTATGATTTTTCGTCGGAAACCACGAACGCTTCTCGAGAGTTCACGAATTTTAATAGCCAACTGACCAATCACAGCAGGCCCCTTGTTGCGAGTCTGGTTGCATATACCCCATATCCATCGGGAAATAAGAATACATCTCAGGCGTATGATCAGTATCCATAGGCGCGGAAAAGGGGTTCTTCCAATAGCGTAACGGCAACGCATACGGGAGGAACAGATATCCACCTGTCACTAGAATACCATTCTGGAAGAACTAATCTATAAAGGAGTCACAGACGACGTGTAACGAAATTAACAAAAATTTCGTTACACATCCCTCCCACCAGGAAAAATTCGAGAAGCCATTCGAGAATTTTCAAACTAACTGAAGCTAAACTACAGAGGAAGGTACTAATCAACCTGAAATTAGAGAATACCACAGTACGAGCACAAAAGAAAATGACTGACAAACCTTGCAAAGGTTATACATAAGCATTATGACAACCGACACTAACCCAAGCACAACTAAGGTGAGGATGTCAATAATATTAACCCAAGATAACCTAAAATATCCTAACCTAAATACCACAGCGGATCTCTCCAGTCAAATAGACCAGGGGAGGAGAGTCGCCACCCCCGAGTCACTACCCAATTGGAACAAACCATTTCGCTAAAAGATCTTAAATCAGCGCCGTAGGCTTGGTTCCACCTTGCCACCAGTCGTCTATTGGCGCAGGGACTCGACGGGAACAACGCACCAGCCAAGGGTTCTTTGGTTTCAAGATCATGACAGCAAAAAAAAACAAAAAAACTCTTGTAGTTTGACTACAAGTAAGTGAATTATAGTATCCACCAGACTAAAAAGAGAACAGGTTTAAAGAGAGTCTGTAGGGTACTAACCAAAACCTGCCTCCACAGACAATGACGCGGTCTCAGTCCAACAATGTTGCTGGCAATCTTCCGCTACAACCTGGACAAAGGAGCTGAGATAGAATGCAGTAGTGACAGCAAGCATGCGCCAAGTCTCCAGTGAGAACATTGACTACCGACTGTCACCCCCCAACAATTATCCTTCCAGAGCCCATCGCTACTGAAAGCTGTTGCTTCGGAACTCACCAGCACCCACTGCAAAAATGGCCAAAAAAAAACAAAAGTGCCTATTCGCTTCAGGTCACTATACTAAACTGTCAAATCCGGGAACTAATATACAAAGTGCCTATTCGCATACAGGACACTATACCTAATAACTAAAAATGTCAAATCCGGGAACTAATATACAAACGACAAAATCGGTGAATGCACTCAAATAAGCAAATGAGTCATCAGGGAAAGATCAAATAGTAATGAACAATATCAAACATGAGTTGTCACAGCAAAATGACAAGTCACATTTCACGCTATGACCAGTCATATCTACAACAAAGAACCTAAACCAAATTTATACCTCATATAAAAAAAAATAACCATAAGTACCAGACAATAACGATCCCTAACGACACTCTTGCATACTGATGCTATCAGCAATGCTGTTTGGACGTAAATCACCTAAGGTGATTAGACAAAGATGTTGTTTCGTCCATAAGTAGCCTGTCGGAAGACTTGTACTCCCACCCGGTAATTTTCCGGTGCTGTAGCATTCCTCAGGCACTGATGCTTGAGCAGAAGAAGTATTTCTTTCCCCACAAACATACCATGCCAGCCCCTATCAGCAGGGCAATGTCCTTAAAGACGTGGCAATTAACCCCCATCATCACTGGCTTCAGACTCTAGTTCAGAGGCTGGTTCCAAGTCTGGAACTGGATCTGGATCATCATCAGAATCCAGTCCTGTATCATCCCTTTTAAGATCCTTGACATGCCAGTTGCCCAAGTCGTTACCATACTTGTCCACCAAATTATATACCAAAGGGGACAAAACCTTATTAACAATACAAGGAACATATTTGGGGGACAATTTAGCGTTAAAATGATCAGCGGCCTTAAATAACACATAATTAACCTTCCAAACCTTTTCACCCTCAGAAAATTGGGCGGGCCTACGCCTTAGGTTATAAGTTTCAGCATTGCGAAGGTAAGCCTTTTTGATTCGTTCTCGAACCTTCGAAAAAATTTCCGTCATCCCCTGAACATCATCTAACCTGGCGTTCTTGTCAGAAATTTCAACAATGTTCCTGGCATTATCAGAAATCTTTCCAAAGTAGTCTCCTGAAACAGGAACATTTCTAGCGAAAGTTAAGAAAGCTGGGGAATACCCAGTCACATCATGTTTTGCTAAACGCAAACCCTGAGCAATTTTGAAAATAGACTGATCCCAAGTTTTCTGATCTTCCTTAATATATGACCTAATGGCTGTGATAATAACTCTATTTTGACGCTCTGTATGGTTAATTTGTGCATGATACCTGGCATTATACCATATTTTCTGAACTTTATATTCCTCCATAAGGTTTTTGAAATCTTTACTCCTAAACTGAGGTCCATTGTCACATACTATAATCTGAGGCACACCAAATATAAGGAAAACATTATTCTCTAAAAACCTATTAATGTGCTGGACTGTAGCTTTACGAAGGGGCTGAACTAAAGTGAATTTGGTAAACCAATCTATGACCACAAAAAGATATTGATTCCCACTTTTAGATCTAGGATAAGGACCTAAAAGATCACAACTGACCAATTGAAACGGAAAATTAATGTTTTTATATGAGCCCATGAAACCTGCTTTAGGCAGATTAGAAACTTTACAACTAGCACAAGTCTTACAATTCTTAATATATCTATATACATCTTTATGAAGAAATGGCCAATAATACAGTTCTGATATACGAGAAATGGTCTTAGAAACACCTAAATGAGCAGCGGTCTCATTATCATGATACATTTTAATTACTTCTTTACGATGTGCTCGAGGCACCACAATCTTCCAGTCTGTTAAATTACTCACTAAAGGATCTCTACTAAATATATGTTTATACAAAATGCCATTTTCTACCTTATAAGAAGGATAATCATCAGGCTTTTCTTGGACGTTCTGAATCATTTTAGTGTACCACCCATTACTGTATCTAAGTTAAGAACTGCTACTGATCGAGATAAGGCATCAGCTACTACATTCTGGGATCCTTTTCTATGGACTATTGTAAAATCAAACTGAGAAAGTTTAACTGCCCAACGGGCTAGTCTGCCACTAGGGTTATTCATATTGTTTAACCAAATCAGTGAAGCATGATCAGTTATTACAGTAAAATGTGTGCCCTCAATGTATCCCCTAAACTTTTCAATGGCAACAATAATGCTGTACAGCTCTTTTTCGGTAACGGTATACTTCCTCTGACACTTATTCAGGGTTTTACTAGCATAGGCTTATAGGATGCTCTATGCCATCAGTTTCCTGATATAATACAGAACCAACTCCGGTATCTGAAGCATCACAATATAAAATAAAAGGCTTTGAAAAGTCAGGTGAAGCTAGGACTGGAGCAGTTGTTAGGCTCTCCTTGATCTGAGCAAATGCACGATCAGCTTCCTCTGTCCATTCAATGCTTTGACCCTTTTTTCGTCCTTTCAAAAGGTCAGAAATGGGACTACAGATTGAGGCAAAATTTTTTAGAAAGCGTCGGTAGTAGCCAACTAAACCGATCAAACGTCTAACTTGGGTGGTGGTCTTAGGGACTGTATAATCAACAATAGCAGATACTTTAGATTCATCTGTACGAAGGCCTTTCTCATCAACAACAAAACCAAGAAATTTCAATGAGGGTCTGCAAAATTCACATTTTTCAAAGTTAACTGTAAGACCAGCCTGTTTTAATCTTTCAAAAAGTTTTCTCAAAATGTCTAAATGCAAATCAAAATCTGGTGTAGCAATTACAATGTCATCAAGGTAATAGAAAACATAAGGTTCTAATGCTGGACCAATAACCATGTCCATCAAACGACACATGCTCTGAGCGGAACATGATAAACCAAAGGGCATGACACAAAATTCAAAAAGTCCTCGTCCTCTAACAGCAAAAGCAGTTTTCGGGCTTGATTTCTCATCTAAAGGGATTTGAAAGAATGCAGATTTTAAGTAAATTGATGACAAGAATCTAGCATCTCTCAACTTATTAATCACTGAGTCAATGAGGGGCATAGGATATGCATCTTTACAAGTCACAGAGTTAAGCTTGCGTCCGTCAAAACAGATTCTATACTCTCCAGAAGCTTTTTTCACAAGCCAAAGTGGACTACACCACTCGGAATTTGATCTCTGAATAAGACCCTGTTTTAACATCTGATCGATTTCCTTGTCAAGATGTTTCTGCATTGCTGGTGACAAAGGGTATTGTCTTTGCCTAATTGGTTTGGCTTGACCAGTATCAATGTGATGGGTCAGAAGGTGAGTTCTTCCTATTCTGTCAGTAGGGCCAATTGACTTAAATAGGTCAATCACTTTTGAAAGTTTGGCCTTCTGTTGGGAATTCAGATTTTCAGCAGGACAAATAGTGTTCACCACACAAACTGACATCTGATACTGATTATCTGGGAAATTGGCATGAACTCTGAAAGCTTTTAAGAAATCAATACCCAAAACAAGACTATAATTAATAGACGGAATTACCCAAATTTGTACATCCCTTGTCATGTTACCAAGAGTGATGGGTACAGTAAATTTTCCAATAGTAGCCTGTGGAACACCATCTGCAGTTGTCACTTGCAGAGAATAATCTAAAGAAAGATTCACATTCCATTTTTCAAGCAAGGCAAAACCAGAGTTTACCAAAATTGAAACACTGCTGCCAGAATCAGCAAGAGCTATAAAAGTCTCACCTAAGATTTGGACTTCTAGATATGGTCTTTCATCACTAGGTTTGGACACAAACATGGGACAGACCTTCTTACATGGGTCTTCCAATAAGGTACAAAGGTTCGGATTCTCTACGGGAGAAACAAACTCTACTTCTGTTTTGGCTCTCCTTTCTGGGACTTTTTTCGTCTGTTTGAAGGCGACTGAGTCGGAGCTTCGGTCTGCACTGGACCTTGAATTGGGGTGGTTGCGTTGTCCAGTCTTGCGGAACCACCCTGCCCGTTTCCCGAACACTTTTGACACTTGGTCTTAATCACGCCTTGTGATCCACAACCAAAACAAAATACTGATCTAGGGCTTGAACATTTGGAATACCTATGTCCAGTTTGATGACAATTCCAACACTCGTCCTTAGATATAGAAGAAACACCCAAGGACTTACTGTTAAATATCCTTCTGTTTTCTCTGGGATAACCCCTAGATGTTGAAGGGCAGGCTAAATCTGGTTCTAAGAAACTAGAGTTACTAGGAATAGGAGGTTTATACCTATTGGACCAACTTCTAGACTCCTCTAGCTTTTTGCACAGAGTTGTCAGCTCTGACACTGTATTGATGTCATGAAGAGCTAGTTGGGCTACGTAAAATGGCAAGAGATTGCGCCTGATTTTGTTGACTATGGTCTTCTCATCAGGTTTTTCAGGGAGACGGTTAAATAATCCCTCCATAGCACAAATATACAAAGAGACTCGTTCATCAGAACCTTGAGTTCTATTATTGATCTCCTGCATCAGGTCCTCCTGATACTGATAAGGCAAGAAATCTTCCTTCAACTTAGCAACCAAACTGTCCCAGTCTGAAAACCTAGATCTATTAACATTAAACCAAATCCAAGCTTTATCCTTGAATAGATCACCAGCTGAAAGAAATAGTTCATTTTTCTGTACACAGCGGGATAGTCTCATGGACTCAACCTTTTCTAAAAAGGAGACAACGGACTCATTTGAAGTCCCTTTAAAACACAAATTCCACTTATATGGTAACACAGGCTTGGGGTTTGAGAAAATTGGAGCTGGAGGCATTCTCTCCACTGGAGTGCTAGTTGCAGGTGCAACCTTTTCATCTAGCTCAGCTTCCAATTTTAAAAGAAGCAGAAGCAAACGTTGCTTCATGGCTTCCTGACTTTCATCATCGGTTCTTAAGCGATTGATCCTACCAGAAACATGGGTCAAACGAGATACAAGCCTCTTGTGTTCAGAACTACCAGTAGCACTGACAAAGGCTGCTATCTTTTGCTCTAAATCGGTCAATGACGTTTTGATTGCATCAACATCATCATCATGAGGCTGAACTATAAATGACTCAATGAAAGATCTGTGAGCTCGTTCTTGACTGAACAACCCTCTCAGTACCTTTCGTTTGTCATCCATTCTACCAGATGGTTGTATACCTCTCACACGGAGTTCATAGTCTAGTTCTGCACTCAATAAATGACCTGCGTCCATTTTGGGGATCAAAATCTAAATCAATCAGTAATCAAAAGTCGACAAAAGATATACTGCTCACAGCAGTCAATAAGATAAATGGTCAATAATCAAAAATATTCAATAACTCACAAATACTCAAAATCAGCAAGATAAATGGGTAATAATCAGAGAATATTCAATAAGTCAAAAATACTCAAAATGTAGGCAATCAATAAAAATCAATAATCAGTAGCTATATACTCAAAGATGTAGGCAATCAATCAGAATCAATAATCAAGATATATTCAAAAATGTAGGCAAGATAAAGTCTTGAACGCAATAAATAGTTCTCAAAGGTGATACTATCAGGAGAAAATCTAAATGTCAAAATATCAAAATAAATTCAAAAGATTAATAGTTATTCGAAATATTGGCAAAATAACTGCAGCAAAATTTAATAAAATTTTGAATAAAGGCAAACTATAAAAAACTGACTCTAGTCAACTCACTTCAAAAGTTCACTCTACACCTCTCTTCAGGCTTCGAAAAAAGAAAAGAACAAATCGCCAAATCGTGCCCTCACAGCGGGCGCCAAATTGTGTAAAGCTCAATTGAAAGTCCCAACTAAGTCAAGACCCCAAAGCTGGCTAAAACTGGGGTGCCTTTGGGCTGCTCAGTTTACTTACGGTGGGTTGTGGATCCTTGGCAACTTATTCTTTTCCTCTTATAAGAGATGTCAGGCAAAATCACTAACTTTTAACACGAGATTACTCTAAAGGCTCAAAAAACTTCAAGAAAAGGGCGCCAGGAGTTTTAACCTCCAAACTCCAAGGAAGTTAGTGAAATTGCCCAACCTCTCCAGAAACACTGAAGGGATGGGAGCAGAAAAAAAAATTCAAAAGAGAATTAAACAGTAACAAGTATATTGGTTGCTAAAATATAAATTATATGAATGGTGAATAGTGACTAATTTACAGTGGTAAAAGGGGACTGCTGTAAGTGAGCGATACAACCTGGCTTGCTCAACGAGGTTGTCTTCTCCTCCTGGGTCGGCTTGTGGGCTCCTTCTAACCGCTCCTTCAGAGGGTCCCCTCTGATGACTGGCAGCCTCTTCAGGTTCCTTTGGCCCTGACCCCTACTCTTTGATTTTCCCCCTTTTAGGCTGAGGGGTATCTGGGTTTGGCTCGGCTACCACTTCCGGCCGCCGTCATGCAAAGTATAGAAAAAAGAAGGGTTAGAGTCTGGACCCTCTATGGCAAAACCCCAGGATGTAGGAGGTTATGCAAGCTCAGGCGTACTACTTGGCTTTGAATCGAACAATTAAAAGCCCCCTCCTCAACAATTTAGTTGAAACAATATCTGCTTAAATTTAACAATTTAGTTGAAACAATATCTGCTTAAATTTAACAATTTAGTTGAAACAATATCTGCTTAAATTTAACAAGGATCCCTTACAAATTGCTTAAATTCTATACTAAAATTTCTTAAAAGTTCAGCACAAAGTTGTAGCAGATATCTCCCCACAATGGTTCACAATTGAATCTGCATATAAAAAAATATAATCTTAAAATAAAGGACCAATATCGTAAGGCTATAGTTCACTTAAGTTCAAAGCAGCTTAATTGATTTAAGAGAAAATCAAGGCTATGATTCTATTAAGTTACTGCTGGCTCTAGTGTTCCAGAAAGTTAGAATCTTGAAAGGTAATACAACCACAAAAAAAATTATCAAGCCCACAAATGTTTACTGAAATGTCTCAAAATCAAATATCACAAATAATCCGGAAATTGAAATTATATGCACAGTAGTTGCAAGGTACAAGCAACTGTACTTCAATAAATATTCTCACTGCTAAAACTATAGCTCAAAAAAAAAACAAAAATCTATGAGTACGTTCAGTCTCACATAGATGTACTTCGGCAGGCTGTATCGGTTGTAAAGATGGAAAAATTTATCAAATTTGTACATCAAAATTACAGCTCAAAATTTGCAAAATGTGTGTATCAGCACACTCAAAAACTATCAAAATTATACCAAAATAAAGAAAGGTGCTTCTCTCTCTCTCTCTCTCTAAAATTGTACGAGGTACAAAGAAAACTGAAGAAGGTTAGACACCTATGCAAAAGTGCTCATTAGCTGCCCAAAATGGCGGAAACAATAAACTAAGCAATTTTTTACACCGACTCTACCAAATAAAAAGAAAGGTGTGCTCTCTCTCTCTCTCTCAAAAAGTACAAATGAGCAACAAAACAAAAAAAAAGGAAAAGCGGACTGAAGGTCACACTTGGAGGTGACTACAAACTCTAGATACGAAAGTACGTAAAATAGCTCGATAGCTGCCAAAAATGGCGATCAAATTTTGAAATAAGCAATTTTTACGTACCTTCTATATCCAAAGTAGCAGGAACAGCTTGTAGTCACGCTCTTGTGTGTCCTTCCAAGGTCTCAAAAGCAGGTGGAAAAAGGGGCTTGTATTACCTTAGATTGACATCAACACCAGGTTGGTTCCTTCAGGAAGCAGATGCACATACTTGAGCTGAAAACACATAGGTATAACACAGTATGGCGTTCACAACCTAACTCGAAAATGAAACTAAATCAAATCAACAATATCGATTTTAGATACTAAAGGTTCGATATCAACGGTATGCTAGCAAAAATACGAAATCACTGCGAAACAATGGCAGTCAAACAAAATGTCGAAATAGCGGAATTCCACAAATAATTGCCGTGTTAGGTACTTCAAATAAAAACCTCGCGAAAAGAGAGTAAATAAACTTCAAAGTTGACCCACACGACAAATTGAAACTGGCAACTAATTCATGGATTAAAGATGGCGGAAGGCCAAAAAGGATAGAACCGACCTGTGATGTTGAGAGACCAGAAGCAGCCGCAGAAGCTAACGCAGAAGAGAACGCCGTAGAGAGAGCTCCTAGGGAGGAACACGCCTATTTATGATTTTTCGTCGGAAACCACGAACGCTTCTCGAGAGTTCACGAATTTTAATAGCCAACTGACCAATCACAGCAGGCCCCTTGTTGCGAGTCTGGTTGCATATACCCCATATCCATCGGGAAATAAGAATACATCTCAGGCGTATGATCAGTATCCATAGGCGCGGAAAAGGGGTTCTTCCAATAGCGTAACGGCAACGCATACGGGAGGAACAGATATCCACCTGTCACTAGAATACCATTCTGGAAGAACTAATCTATAAAGGAGTCACAGACGACGTGTAACGAAATTAACAAAAATTTCGTTACATATATAAATGAAAATTGATCCCATCGGTCTCTATCTTTTGCAGGTGGTGATGACATATTCGCTTCTAAAACGCTTGATACCGAATCTGCATCCAATCCTGGGAGCTGGGAAGGCATGGCTGTCGCATGCGGTGCTTGCGTATCCATGCCTTCCATTTCCTGATTCTGTGGATCAGGAATTTCTATTATTGCATCTTGTACTGCTGTCGTGACCGGCTTCCCACATTTTCCAGGCCTTATGAGAATATTTTGCAGTAGGCTGATGCGCTGCCTGCTAACACCACTCCTTTGCTGTAACCGTTTGACATCGTTCACCGACACTGCACTCACTTTTTGTCCTACACAGCACTTTTGTGTACACTCAAATAAAGTCTGCAAAATTGGACGCGGCGTCGGACGCGAACAAGGCTGGCACTTGAAACCCTCCTCGCAAAAACAGCTGTTACTCATGGTACTAACCTATCGACTACTCTGCGACTGTGTGACGGTCCATGGTGCGACGACACTTTTATTTCACTCACAGTACTTGACGACCTTGGACCTGCCTTTCGTCAAGGCCAAGGTACTGGTACATGTCAAGATCACATTCAAGATCGAGGTCCTATTCAAAGTCAAGGTCATATCCAAGATCACGACTATCTTCAAGGTCATCTCCAATGTCAAGGTCATCTTCAAGATCATGGATATCTCCAAGGTCAAGGTCATCTCCAAAGCTAAAGAAATCTTCAAGGTCAAGACCATCTTCAAGGTCAATGTCACGCTCAATGTCAAAATCATAGTCAAGGTCACATTCAAGCTCAAGGTCATAACTAATTTCAAGCTCGCCTTCAAGGCCACATTCGAGGCCAAGGCCAGATTCAAGGTCAAGGTCACCTCCATGGTCAAGGCCAGCTTCAAGGTCGCGCTCAATGTCAATGTCTTATTCAAGGTCAAGGCCACATTCAATTTAAGATTATTGTCCAAGAACATAATCCCCCCCTTACGCTACTGAACAGTGGAGATACCAAATGCGAGTGTTTCTCTCAGTAGACTCACAACGTAAGCGAAGTAATTCGGGCATCTTGATCTGTAGTCACTATGGATCCTCTCTTTGTCATCATAGAGGATGGACGGTTAAATCCACTTTCATTCGACTCAACCGCGTCCACGCTATTGGATGGTGAGCGGCAATGCGCTGCTCCGGGACCTTCTGGACGATCTTGCGGGCATCGAAGCTCCAGAAGAGGTAGCGGAGGATCTGTCCGAAACAGAGTCAGATCTAGAATCTGACGGTGACGCGGACGATGACCCTGACCATGGTCATGACGAGCCTCATGACATCGGCGTAGATAGTTGGCTGGCTGGAAGATCAAGAAGTGGTGGTTAACGACTGCCTACAGCAGCGACTATGTTGGTTTTTTGTTTTTAATTTGAGCTATTTTAATTATTATAAATAAAACACTAGAATATTTTTCTTTGTTTTATTTATTTCTATTCTATGCTATTTACATCTGTATTCTCTATTACTCTTATACAGACACTCATTTCTGGCATTTTACGACATGCTTTTACACACTTTGCTTTCATACGATTTCCGCAATACAGATATATTGCTAAATCGTGCGCATGTATCGTTTTTGTGTACGCAATGTTCCACACACTAAATATGATGTACCTTGCAGCAGCAGGCATTGCTCACATACTATAGACCCTATATCCCTGGTCCCCACAAAATTATACTGCTGGCACATCTCTTCATGCCATTCAATGCCTCTTGAACACGCTTCTACTATAGCGATGCTTTCCACCAATACGTTATTCCCATTAACTGTGCCACACCTTACATCTAACAATCCGTATCGATGTCGCGGCATTTGGCTGTTCTTGAGGCCTTCCCATTTGATGATATGGCTTATTTCCATCTTCTCCTCTGTCTCAGACTCTCTACTTCCCGGAGACACTGTAGTACCTTTTCTAGATACTAATGACACGTGGTCTCTGTTCATTGCACTTGCCAATTTTTCGATCTTACACCCTTAACTTGTAAGCTCTACCAACTGTTTGCTACACGTCTACTCTTTTACAGGCACTGCTGGTGGTCAAGTACTATCAATAAATTTTATGCCCGTAAACCGCAGCCTTGCATTGCAACCTTCGCAAGAGGAACCAGTTCACTTCAGCATTCGTTCGCTTGGCATTGACTTAAAAGTGGTACAAACGTTACGTCAGATGATAGTGCGAGAAAGCGCTTGATTATATTTTACCATTTGTGGGTCTTCTCTGGAAGATATCTCTGCATATACTTTATGTGGAGCAACTAAATTTAAATGATTAATATTACTTTAATTTCGAGGTGATAGCCAAGGCTGTTTATTGCTCTTTCAAGGTCAAGCTCTGAGTTACGCTCGAGGCTATTGCCAAGGTCACATTCAAGGTCAATCAACAGGTTCTCCTTGCAGCCAGCTACTCCTTTCCGTGACCCTCTCTGTTCATACACGTCGAAAAATTCAGGATTCACAGCTTGAAGAATACGCATGTACAAGATTCTGGCGAAGAGCTCGTAACATGCGTTCAGACATGTTATCGGCCTGTAGTTTTTAGGATCAGACAAATCTCCGGTTCGACCCTTGATAAACCAAGCCGGAATTGGCTGCTCCTGATTTAGCCACGAGTTAAAAACTCTAGCTAAATGCCGGTGGCAACTGGGAAATTTTTTCCACCAGTAGGTGCTTTGTCATCCGGGCCAGGAGCTGTGAAATTCTTTGCGCCTCGTAAGGCGCCAAGAATTTCTTCCGTGTTTATTGGATTGCGCAGCACATTTAAGTTAGGAGTCCTCCTACAAACGAACTCGAACTGCGCGGAGTGTCTGCTGAGAGAGGTTTGGGTTGTTCGTAAATGTCCCTCTAAAAGGCCTCCACGCGATCAGTAGTTGGCAGCTGCTCTATGGCTGGTGGCGGCTGTTGGAAAAGGCGAGAAGGTCTTTCGTAGAACATTCTGTTCTGCTCCAGGCCCCTCGCTCGCGCCACCAACGATCGCTTAGCAGCGAGTAGCATCCGTATCCTTTCAAAACAGTGTTGCTTGACAACAACCAGTACCGCTTGACTGAGTTTATGATGGTCGCGCCTTAACCCGTAGCCTATCTGGCGCACTCGGCGCGTAAAAGGCTTCCCAGCCGCTCTATCACACACTGGATACGGCATGCTTCCTGGCGAGCCAACTGGATTTTCGCTTCCATTTGGCGAACCCGTCTCTGTGCTCTCTCAACAGGAGACTCTCTCGGCGAACTTTCAGTCTGGTTGACAGGCCTTCCGCCCGCCGAAGGGGCAGGCTGAGCTGGAGCACGGACATATCCCAGCCTCCAGAGGTACGATACATAATCTCGCAAATTCTGAGAGGTAAGCGTGCTATGCTCAGGGTGCATTTCACACCACCTCTCAAACATGCGGGACATGTATCCCCTACGACGCAGGCTACTGCTCTCTTAGCAGCTCAGCAGGTCATCCCTGAGCTCCGTTGTCCACTTAAAACGATCCATGTCATGGCGGGAGTCGTGAATAGGGCAATTCGAAGCACTGCCACCTTGCCCAACGCCGGCTTCCGAAACCGGCTCGGTGTGGGAGCTTTTTCTTCGAGGTGGTCGAACCCGAAGTTAGGGCCCGTCAGGTGGTTAGCCTTAGAGCCCGCAGCCGACATTTCCGGAGACAGCCGTCCAAATTGCCTCCTGAGGATGGACCTGTGAGGGTTGCCGGCCAGCTTACATCCTTTAGCTTCGGTATACCCTGCGGTGTCGCCAAGCACCGGATAGCCTACTGATGTTGGGTGGCTTCCTGCGGGTGTGTTATCAGCCGCCCCTAACCTAGAGTCAGACGCTGTCGGAGTACCGCTCCTCACATGGAGATCCGTCGTGTCCTAGTTAATGGTGAATAGCCGATCCTCTGGATGCAGGCGCTATTCCACTGTGCTAGTTTTGGTCCGCCCCGGGTATTTCATGTCCCCGGTACCACCCATATCTGGGAGGCATTCCCCTATCCGCCACCTTGTGGAGGCGCCACTGAGGGGATCTAGCAAGCCCTCGCGGGGTTTTATATTTATTTTATTATTATTTTCATTTCTTATTTTTTTCTCGCATGCTTGCGGTAGTAGCAAGTATTGACGGGCTGTGCCAAGTCAACACCTGACCTATTATTATTCTGAATTCAGGAAGGACCGCACAATGCTGCAGGTCTTCAGAATTACAGACTTTTGGAAGGTTTTATGTAACTTTTCATCCAGGCCCAATTATTGCAAGTGTGGTGTAAATGTATTTGGAGTAAGGCCTGAGACCGACATAATGAGGGGGACAATGACAACTTTGTTTTGTTTCCATAGTTGTTCTATTTCTATGGCGAGATCGGTGTATTTAGATATCTTCCCAGTGTAGGTGTTTTGGATGTTCATATCATTGGGAATCGCAATATCTATTAAGTAGGTCACTTTGTCTGTCTTTGACTGGAAAACTATATCTGGCCTATTTGCTGGGATGGTTTTGTCTGTATGTATTTCAACGTCCCAGTATAGTTTGAATTGATTGTTCTCGAGTACTGAGGTCAGTGTATAGTTATAATATGGATCTGTTTTCAATTAGCTTGTTTGTTGTGGCTAGTGCTCTGTGTATGACTTTGGCTGCAGAGTTATGTCTGGCTGTATACTCAGTTCCAGCGAGAGTTTTGCATGCACTAGTTATGTGTTCTATTGTTTCCTTCTGTTGGTGGCATTTTCTGCAGTTATCATCAGAGATGGATGGATCTTTATGTACTTCTTGTAATTTCGTGTCGCAATCACTTGGTCCTGGATAGCAAGCATAAAACCTTCCGATTCCGGAAAGAGCTGGCCATCCTGCAGCCAGGTGTATGACTGCTTTTCATTAATGTGCTCTTGTGTAATACGCCATCTATGTTTGACGTGGAGTGCCTTCTGCGACCAGGTGTTTATTTTTTCTTGTTGTGCTTGTATGTGGTTGTGTGCGTCTGCTGCGTGGTCCGGACAAGAAAGGACGAGTGGTGTGTAGTTTTTGTCTGCTTTTACTGTTGCTTTATGCAAGTTTGTTTGTTTACTGTGGAAAAAATGTCTGAGTGATTTTAATTGTTTTGTAAGTGACTCTATATCTATAATTCCTCTGCCCTCTTGTTTTCTGTCTATGGTGAGCCTTTCCTTGCATGCGTTGATTCTGTGTTTTGTGAGTTCTGTTCGGATGAGTATATGGATGTTTTCTATGTCAGTGTGCGCCCACTTGATAAGGCCAAATGAATAAGTTAGGATTGGTATAGCAAATGTGTTAATAGCTTTTGTAAGATTTCTAGAATTCAGTTTTGTTTTTAACAGTCTAATAAGGCGGTCTTTAAACTCTTGTGTTAGTTGTGGTTTGATTTTTGTGTGGTCTATCTTAATGTTTTGATTGATAGCCAGGTACTTGTACGTTTCGTCCTTGTCCATGATGTCTAGCACTTGGCCAATTTACTACTTACTTTTCGGGATGGTTTATCCATTGGCCTTTATTGATGTGAAGCACCTTACATTTACTCTTTGCAAATTCATCCTGATATCTGACGTACAAACTTCTGATATTCTGAGTAATTCTCTCAGTTGCACTTCTGTGGCGGCATATAGTTTTATATCATCCATGATGATTGATTTTGTGTTGATTTGCTTTCTGGTGCCTGAAGGTGAAACCACAGTTTGTGCTGTTAAGTGTGTTGGAAAGCGGATCGAGCCAGAGGCAGAACCATAGTGAACTGAGAGAGTCACCCTGAAATACACCACGACGTATACATATGTAGCTCATCCGTTTGGATATGACCGTCCTCAGTTTGAAGGTGTATATTTGTTCGCCATGTCTCCATCGTTCTTGCAAGAAACTGACGAAGCCCTGGGTTGATTTTATATATTTTTAGAGTTTTCGTTAGCCAGCTATGTGGTACAGAGTCGAAAGCTTTTCTATAGTCGATGAAACAGGTATGAAGGTTCCTGTGTTCTTTTCTTGTTTGCTCCATGATCACACTAACATCGTTACTTTGACGCAAATTCGTAGGTAGGAAAATGGAGAAGTTTCCAAAAAAATAAAATTTGGAAAATTCATTATTATTTGATAGTCTATTTCTTCACTTGAAGAACGTCGAAAAAATCATCTGAATATTCCAAAAATCGGGGGAGTTATTCAATTTTATATTTGCGTAAAGTGACCGCGGAAGCGAAAACCCGTTTGACGCCACATGTCTGGTCGGGATTCCGCTATGCATAAGCTGCGCTGTACAGTATGCGACATTTTAGACTTGAGTGGAACGGCGAAGGTGTTTGTTGTAACGGGCAAACGGGCAGACGCCAGTATGTTTTTGAAGTATGGAGGAAGATTACGATCGTGGTGATTCTAGTAATCTTCCTAAAGTGGATGACATGATTATGGACTTTCACACCGATAGGTAAGGAGAATATTGTGATCGTGAACATTTTCGATTTTGAGATAATACGCTTTTTGGGTGTTGTATGATGTCTACATTTATTTAACGAAAATCCACACAACTCATTTCCGTCGGTCTGTCTGTACGCGTTTTTCTAGCCACGTAATCTCAGTAACCGCTGCATGGATTGTTATGAAATTTGGCAGCGATATCCTGTGGGGGTAGTTGTAGTTAATGTTCTTATCAGTTTGAAAATCGGTGCATGGGCGGTGGAGTAATTAGCAAAAAAACATAGATTTTAAATATTCCTCAAACTTTGTTTTTAGGCTTTTTAGAGGTCCTTGATCATTTTCTACTTTTTTTGGATGGGGGTGATAATGGGGTGGTTGGGGGGTGGGGGGTTGTAAAACTGAAAAATTATTGTATTAATAACAGGCCGTCCACTAACCTGTGAAAGAAAGGCCCAGCGTCATAATACACTTTTTTAGGTGCATCCGAACATTACCTTGGCTATTACGGATCGTCGACTTAGAATTTTCTGATGTATACATGCGAGATTATTGCTTCTGATCATTCTGTATGGTGTAACTAGGTAACTATAGGATTGATTTCAATTAAATTTTCACACAGTATTACTACCGCTGCGATGATGTAAAATCTTTATGATTTTTAAAAATCCTGTCAGCGGCGGCCCAGCAATAATAAAAAAAACTAAAAATATAGAAACAGCTCAAACTTCGTTTTTAGGCGTTTTAGGGGTTTCGTGATCATTTTCTACTTTTTTGGGTGGCTGTGAAATTGGGGTAGTTGGGGGGTGGCGGGTCATAAAACTCAATGTTTTTGTATTCATAATAGGCTATCCATTGAAATATTTGTTTGGTGTTTTTATGGTGGTGTTAGTACACCTGAGTACAATGCAATATTTATAGTTTCTCGGTCTGCTAGACATAATCTAATAATACGAGTACCAATAAACTGCAGTGTATCGTTTTGTCACCGTCGGCGTCGCCTACTCTACTGAAAACAAGGAATAACTACATGAACGAGGAGGCCGGCACCGGAGTGGTGGCTTGCGGGAGCAGCATCCTCGACAGGGCATACACAGGCTTGCGTTGTGTCGTGACATCACAGCGGCTTCGCGCGGAGGATACGGCGATTCAAACTTTGAAGGTCTATAACTTTTCTGTTAATGGAGATAATTACAAAATTTTTTCGCCGTTGTTCTCTAACTCTTTAGGACTATCTGATTAACTAAAGATTTGAAAAAATGGAAACTTCCTCATTGCTAGTAGTTTTCTTTTCATTTCAAACTTTTTAACTTTGGAAATTGGCAATCTCGGGTACATTGCCGTAACTAGTAGGCCGTAAAACATATCCATTTCTGTGAAGCTCCAGCTTCTCTTAGAACTTAGACATGTTACCGCGCCATTGTTTCTGCTTAGAGGTGATTTGTTGTAAGTAATTTTATTGTCTTGTCTCTGTGGTATAGTTCTTTAGTATTTGTCTGCTAATTTAGTAGTTTTCTTCTATCTGAACAGGTTTTTGTTTATATTGCACCGTCTGCTAGGTTGTTTATAGGTAGGAAAATTGAAAAACACCGATTTGATTGAAAATTTGTAATTAAATGAAAACTACCAGAGATTGACATTCACAACTTTATATCGTTAGAAAGGCTATCAAATTTTACATTTAATCCTATAAAAAAAAATGTATGTATCCCCATTTGAAAAAACCTCTGCATACCTCTGACTTATGTTTCCTTAAATAATCGAACGATTTCTCCAAGCACAAAAGTAATTCAAATTTGATCGTCCAACCTAAGCTGACCTATTTCATGCTTAGTAATATGCCAAAGTTACAGATTCTAAATTTCATAATCTCTGTGACATTCAATTTTTTCTGACATCTACTTATACCGAAAATGGTGATTTACACCTAAACTGTTCGCTTTAAGTCCCATGTCTGATACATAAAGTCACACTAGAATTCACCAAGGAATCTGAATATGCAATAATATGCAGGGTGTTCTATTTAAAAAAACATAGCTTTGATACATTTGGTGTTTTGGGGTCACCCTGTATAACATGAAAATATTCTTAAAATGTAGCCTTAATGGGTCGCTATCAATACGAATTTATTATTTTCTTTTTCATCAAATACTTTAGCCCTAATGCTCCGTGTGGAATAACGAGAATAACCCGGTATGAAAATTCATCTATGACATACATATTTTCATTATTTAGAAATCTATGTTCGACAAAAATTGATGCTGATAATATTTGAGTATAGGACATTCTTTATTGGAAGCATGGTGATTTGTGTTATGTGAATGATTGTTTTTTGAATAATAACAGTTGGAACATGATAGCAATTCTGTACTGAAAGAGTCGCTTTCATGGTGTTTTCCACATTTACAACAAATTTGGGGATTTCTGCATTTATTGGTACTGCGGTGAAACCGAAAGCAGTTTTTGCATTGAGAAACAAAATTGCTATCATAAACCTTTCATTCATTCATTAAAATTTTAAATACATTTCCAGATACTTCTGCGTCTATGGTATAATAATTATGTTGTACTATATAATTTATATAATTTAGGTAAGTAACTCTAATATCATCTTCATGAAGAAAATAGTTTTCTCGGATGAGTTTTTCCTTTATTTCTTCTTTTATGGGCTTTTCGTTGGTTTTATAACCAACAATTTTTAATTTTTGGTACAATTTTCTTTTCTTCCACAATTTCATATTTTCTCAAGAGAACTCGGTCCATCTCATTCTTCAATATATTTACATATTTATCTTGTAATTTCTGTTCAACACCTCCATCTCTTGTATCGTTAACGGCTTCTATTTTTATTTGCAGTTTTGATAAATTTATATTTTTATTCAGATCTTTTTTCGTATCAAAGCAGTTCTGGTTTCCTTTCAGTTTAATTACTAAATTTTTTAATGATTTTTGGGATGTTTTTAGTTGATTGCCTGCTACTGCTGCATATGATTTTGGGCTTGGTTGTTTCTCTAAATTTTCTAGATTTTCTATTCTTTCAGAAATCTTTAGTTCCAACGATTGTATTTTTTTCTATTATGTTGCTAGTAATGAGGTTATAGTGGTTTTGTAGTTGGTCATTTTCTTTCAAAAGCCGGTTTATTAATTTTTCTTTTTTTGATAAATTCACCTGGTTTCGCTGAATTATTTCTTTTAGTTCTTCATGTTCTTTTAGTAATTCCGTTATTGACTTAAAGTTATCTTCTAAGCTACATATCTGGTTCAACTTTAAACTGCTTGTAAGTGATTAACAGTGGCTTTTGGTTTCTTCTTTTTGCTCATTGCAGCTTACCATTGAACATCCAGTGAAAGAAAATCAATAGGTTTAACGTAAGTGCCAAGCCGTTTGTCAAAGAAATATTAAATGGCTACAAAATCCTACCAGGCCCGATGTTCTCCTTCCCTTTACAACCGCAGACAGGCAGCAAAACTGGTTTCCCTTTCCGATTGTCTCTGTTTATAATACTTCTATATTACACGTGTTTTTGGACGTCTTCTGTCAGAGCTGTAGCTGAGATATAGTTGTAGGAATGTTCAACACATGAGGTTTTAACTCAAAGAGCCGACGTTTCAGCTTTTATTTTACGTCTTCTTCAGGGTCAAAATTCATACGAAGACGAAAAATATATAAGTAAAAAATATAAAGTGCCAAAACGGTGAGTATGAACGTTGACAATTCAGTCTAACAAATACATTTAAAAAAAATTTACACAAAACTACAACTAAAATTTCAAAGATTTTATCATTTTTTTAAAAGTAACTCGGCGAAACAATCAAAAATAAAAAACCGGCACATTGCATGAAAATATAAAAAAGTTAAAAATATAATACAATTTTCCATTCAAATGTTAAAAAATACTAAAATGTAAAGCATACATCCTTACCAATCGAGCACACCCCTATAGCAACAAGGAATAACATATCCCTTTGTGTCAATAAACAACTTTAAATCTCTCTTTAAATTTTGTTTTGTTTGCCCTATATATCAGATTCCTGGCAAGGTATTTTATAGACTACATTGGATTTATACTTGATATCAAGCACCAAAAACCTTTTGCTATCACCATTATGAAAAAAATGAAACGAACACTAGAGGGATATACATGTTCAATAATCAATCATAGAGGTACAATCCTTTAAGTACCCGTAGTGTTTGAATGAATCATTTTAGATCTCAAGTGTGCTAGTTTGTTGAAATTGCTTTATCGGGAGGAACACAGAACAGGATGTCCCAATAATAATTTTGAATCGGGCATCACGTGACCAAAAACAAATACCTCACTGGGTAACACAATGACAAGAAAAGGCACATTTCCTCTAAATTACATATCCAAAATTATAATTCTCTACTACTGCCCAGTTCCGAAATATTGCTTGTCTTATTCGTCGTGGGACACCCTGTATACAGGGAGGGCCAATAGTGCGTGGACGGAAGATTGTGGGCTTACTAAAAAATATTTCAAAAATCTGTCACTTGATCATGGTAGGGACCCCTGAGGGCTACAACGTAAAAATGTGTTCACTTAAATTTTGACGTTTATGCAGAGTGATTCATATCAAACTTACAATTTTTGAATGGAACCCCCTATATATTATTGCATATTTGGATTCTTTGGTGAGTTCTAGTGTGACTTCATGTATCATACATGGAACTTTAAACCAACCGTTTGGCAAATCACCATTTTTGGTATAAGTAGGTATCCGAAAAAAATTGAAAATCGCAGCAATTATAAAACTTATAAGGCCGTGACTTTGCGGTACGACTAAGCATGAAATGAGTCACCTTAGGTCAGACGGCTAAATTTGAATTCTTTTTGTACTTGGAGAAATCAGAAGATTAATTAAGGAAACTTCAATCACAGATTACTTGATTTTTTCAAATGGGAATGCCAATTTTGTTTTACTGAATCAAATGTAAAACTTGATTACCTTTCTAACGATATAGCATTCCCGATATCAATCTTTTTTTGTTTTCATTTAATTTAAAATTTTCAGTCAAATCGGTGTTTTTCAATTTTCTTGCATGCAAGCAACCTAGCAGGCCATGAAAAATAAACAAAAGCCCGTTAATAACTAACTTAGTAGAAAGATGCAAACTAACTAGAGTAATGAGGCAAGATTATGAAAATTCCTTACAACATATTAGCTCTAACCAGAAACAATAGCGATAACAAGAACGCTCATGTTTCGCAGCCTACTAGCTATTAGCTAATTTCCAAAGTCAGTAAAAAATATTTAATCAAAGGGAAACTACTAGTGATTGTTGCTGGCAGTAGAACATCTATGCCTTCTAAATAAATTTCCACATTTAAGGCCATAAAAAAGCCATTTTGGTAAGGCAAAAGTAATGATACCTCTGACTGGAATCCTTCAAATTCTTCAATAGGTACTTCTACTTATTAGCAAAATCTCGGAAAATGAAACTTGAATTGCATTCTGTTTAAATTTTAAAACATAATTTAGTTTGTAGAAAACTACATGAATTAAACACAATTACAACTTAGCGTAATTAAAAAATCTAGCAATCATTTCAATAGATGTTCAGAATGCTCCAGTCAGAGATATCTTCCTTTTGACTTAACTGAACGGAAATGACTAATTTTTTTATCTCATTAAATGTGAAATTTCATTCTAAATATGTTACACTGTAAGCAAAAATCGCTGGTAGTTTTCCTTTTGTTTCAAAATTTTTTAATCGTCTTGGAAAGTTGTCAAGCTCTAGTAGATCTCAATAGCTAGTAGGCTGTGAAAAACAAACACTTCTGTCATACCCCAGCTTCTCATTAACATTAGATATCTTGCCGCTGTTGTATCCGGTTAGAGTTGATGTGTTGTAAGGAATTTTCATGATCTTGCCTCGCTACCCTAGTTCGTTTGCATCTTTCTACTAAGTTAGCTGGTTTCTTCCATATTAAGGGGCTTTTGTTTATTTTTCATGGCCTGCTAGGTTGCTTGCACGCAGGAAAATTGAAAAACACTAATTTGGCTGAAAATCTGAAATAAAATGAAAACTAAAAAACACTGATATTGAGAGTCCTGTATCGTTAAACTTCTATAAACCAAACTAGGTATTCCCATTTGAAAAAATCAAGTTATCTGCGATTGAAGTTTCCTTAATTAATCTACTGATTTCTCAAACTATAAAAAGAATTAAAGTTTATCCGTCTAATCTAGGGTGATGCGTTTCATGCTTGATCTTACCGCAAAGTCACGGCCTTCTAGGTTTTATAATCCCTCCGATATTGCCTGATACCTACTTATACCAAAAATGGTGATTTGCGCCTAAACGGTTCGTTTAAAGTTTCATGTATGATACATAAACTCACACTAGAATTAACCCAAGAATCCAAATGTGCAATAATATATAGGGAGTTCCATTCTAAAAAATGTAAGTTTGATATGAATCACTCTGTATAAACGTCAAAATTTAAGTGAAATTATTTTTATGGTATAGCCCTCAAGGTTCCCTACCATGATCAGGTGACAAGTTTCTAAAATACATTTTAGTAAGCCCACAATCTTCCGTCCAAGCACTATTGGCCCACCCTGTATACACCTAAAAGAAAGAAAAATTAGTGAGTGAAAATGGTTATCACACCAAATAAAAAATTAGGACAGCTCGCTACGCACGCAAAGGGCAACAACGATAGCAGATGCCGACACGTGTTTCGGACTAATTAGACCTCGTCAGGGCAGCGTAATCTAAGTCAAGATAATAAAAATTAATTAACACTACCGAGAAAATATGACGTGAGTTCACTAGCATATAATTATGTAATGACGCGAAAGAAAACAAATGAAACAAGGGGTACATCAACAAAACGAAGCTATATTTTAAATGCTCCTGATATAATTTTATGTTAATTTTTACAACAAATTTACATAATTCATTCTATATTACTCCCATAAAAGGTAATCATGTTTTGATATCAATATTTCTGCTACAATAAATATACTTCCAAGCCATCATCAAAGTGCCTATTTGTTTTCTCAACACTTAAGACAACATATTACCCTTTATGTATATATTAGATATAAAAATTACATTTTGAGATCATAATCTAAACATCACAGATGTTGAAAATATTTAGTTTTGTATTTACCTGTCATCTCAAAACATTTTAAGAATTGCAGTAGCTGCAAATCAGCATGTATGCATGTTTTGATTTCAATTAGCCACGGGTGTTTGTTCATATGAACTTTCCACAAAGTACATTGCTGCCGAGCATCTCCAAATATTAAGTATTAAGCAACATTTGCTAACGTGTGATTTGATATTCAAATGAGAGCCGGCAACAATTTTCTGAAGAAATGAATCATTTAGATGATTTCTACCACCACCTACACATTGAAGCAACATCACTGTCGTCTAACCACTTTTGATTTCAATGGTACACTCAAAATATAGGACATCGAATTATGTTTTTCCAAAATAAAATTTTCACATAATAGAAGCTTCTATATATTATACTATTACTAAATAATTTATTGAAACACATACTAAAAAATCTTTGTTGTCATATATGGAGAGTGTCAAACAAGATATAACACAATTATACATTTCAGATGCCTCCGTACCTTTTGAATGGCATCAATAAGGATATTGAAATAATTTAAAAGGAGTTAAAAATAAGAATTGCAGATAAAAATCAAGTGGTTAAAAGCACAGTATGTAAGGTGTAAAAATTTAAAAATGTATTTCATAGTATAGAAAGATGGGATCTATGCAATCTTTGAAACACGAAATGAAATTTCAACACAAATTGAGTTGCAATTACAATGTTTATGTAATGCATATAAGCCCCCTGTATTTTTGTATTGGGTTCACTATCCATTGCAATTCAAACATCTGGTTATTTAGTATTTGTCCTCAGTATTCATCCAAAGAGCCTTGCTTCTTATAAAAATACTGCACTGTATTACTTGTATCTTCTACACGGTAATCAGACAATCAGAACACATCAAATATATTACTGTTTTCATTTTCAATAGTACGACATAATCAGGGTACTAGGCATACGAATACAAGCAAAAATCACCATTTTTGAAAAATAAATGCGAGTCGACGTATGAATTTGGACATTTCAGTTGCTGGGTTATTTCGACTGTACAAGTTATAAAATTTATGTTTTTAGACAATCAACATTTGTTTTTTCAACATGATGATTCTGTAATGCAAGAAGTCCTACCTATTTTTGAATTTACATATGAAGCGTTCTATTTTAAACCTACCACCTTCTATAAAATTCAGATAACTAACTTCAGAGCTTAGACCTCAAAGTACAGACCACATTTAGGGTTGGACTTTCTATTGGGTCCCCTGAAGGAGATGTTAAAATGAAGTCTCTGTTTCATCAGTTCTTAATAATATCAAGTGATTTGATCAAATCCCGTAAGTGTTTGGCTGAAATTATATAAACTATAATTCACGAATGCAGACCTGCGCAACATCGCCTTCCACTTGTTCCAGCTCGTACCTGCCGACTTGAAATAGGGATCGTCATTGATTAAACGTTTTCGGTTTATTTCGATGTTCATTTGAGTTCAAGTGAAAAATAAAAATACATCAATAGTATATATTATTTCTCAGCATTTGACAATCGTATGGAGCATTTGCATTCTAACGTGAACATAGATGTTTTTGATTCATCGACGTATATCACGCATCCCTAATTCCGAGGCAGACAACAAAACGACACGCAGTGCTACTGAAATATTATTACGTGGCGAAGGTCGCTTGCATTTTTGATATTCGTTTTTGCCTTCTGCGGTCATAAGAGTACTCAGATTAGAAGCAAAAACAACGAAATTTTTGTTGTTAGTTCCATCATAAGGAGCAGTATTTGACAGCGAAGAAATAGTAAACGGTGTTGTGTGTAGAATAGAATCTACAGGAGCTCATTTGTGTGATGTTTGTGAAAATCCCGTGACCGCAATATGCGGGAGAAGAACAATATGGATTGAAAATTTTATGCTATTTGTGCAAAAAAAGAACATTAAAAACCAAAGAGGAAATGCTGCAAAATACTTAAAAATAGCTGAAAAAATGAAAACTACTTCTTTGAAGATGTCCAAAGGCGCACTTATAAGTTCCACTGTTTCAACTGATGTACCTAAGGTAGATATATGTCAGTTAGATGGAAATAATATTACAAAGATTGTATTAATATAAAAAATAATATATACCAAATTGGTACATCTGTTGGCAGTATAAAAGATTGGCTTCCTAGAACACTATTCAAATAACTACGACAATGTTTACCGAAACCGTCCCACTGATTAAGCTTTGGGTGAATTTGCGACAAAATTATCTATATTCGGAGGGCAAGGGTTCAAGAAATGTCCCCGCGAAAAATTCAAAGTACAATGCAAAACAAAGAGATGTGATGTAAAAGAAATAACGTCCTTTGTAACTCGAGATGCCACAAATCTGTGTTCCAGTAAATGAACATTATATTTCTGACATTCCATTAAAAAAATACTTTTAATTACGTTAATTTAAGTTAATTTATTTTTTATATTCCTGTTGTGTAGTTCGGAATTTATTTTTTCGATGACAGTTGTCACATTACGAGATATCTAATAATACCTGATTTACTAACGTATCGAATATATGTATTAACGATTTAATTTTTGTAATTTCATTAAAAGAACTTAGGGATTTGATCAAATTACTGTTTTTATCATATCCCTATAACATAATATATATTTTCAAGAACAATAACCCGACCCAAACACTATTTATGAAATTATATTAAGTTTCCGGTTAGACTATCGAGATCCTAATTTATCTGATTAGGAGCTGCGTCACCTATATTCGCCACAACAGCCAGTCTTACAACATTTATCCCCATAATCACTTTTGTTCAGGAAGTTCAGAACACTGAATTTTCAGATAGGTAATGTGACAGGGTTCGAAACAATTTCCATGTTTTCTGCATAGTCTGGCTTCAAGATGTGGAAAGCGCACAATTTATCAGAAATATTTAATGGCTTTAAAAATATCTCAAGGTCAAAGGCAATTTTCATCCAGTATATTTTCACTTAATGCACCAATGATTAATTCTTTTTCGTTTTTTTTTCTCATGATCTAGGTGATATCTAAGTTTCTTCTTTTTATAACTGAAAACCCTACCTAGCTTGAATTTTGAAGGCAGGTGGTGGGTTTGAAAAAGATCTATGGCATTATATATCTAAACCTAAATATTTTAATCTACTTCAGTGGTGAAAAACAGTGTATAATATACTAAAAATATTTTCTAGCTCAGGTTATTTCTTAGTAGTAGTGCCGAATGCATAGGGAGCAAATGGAGCTCTCGGTCCTGCAACTATGAGATCCACGAAATATTTTTTGCATAACCATTTAAAAACATGAGAATAAAGGAAGAAAATACAATTTTCCAGCAAAACAGCGAATTGTTCGGATAAAGAACATTAATGAAACTTACCTTGGTTTAAAAATTTATAATAATTCATCATCAGGACGACCAAAAAGTCGGAAAGGCTTTTTGAGGAGATTTCAAATCCGTTTTTGAATTCGGATGCCACTTCACGGTCTATTAGTCTAAACGTTATTATGGCTTTTCCACATGTTTTTCACGTAAACTGTTGTGGATGTGGTTATGAGAAATCGTTTCCAGATTATAGGTCAGTTACAATAACAGAAAGTATAAGCTTAGTTACTGCCAAACATCGCTAGTGATCAATGACATTTTCCGGGTTGCTCAAATATTCTGAAATGAAGATTTTCTAAATCCCATGCATTTATATTTTCTCACGTAACAAACATGGAAAGTGTATGATCAATAACGTTTAGGCTACTCCGTTGACTAAGAAAAATTAAGACACTTTAGTGATTTAAGTGGTGCATTCTTTAAGTGGAAACCAAACTGAAAACGGAAATGTTATATTTGCTTCAGAAAGTTCCCGAATTAGTAATTTCGTCTTTATGTCATCCTGCTGATGAGTTATTAGGAAAAATGGGATAACAAGGTCAGTTTGGCTAAATCCCTACATAGTTAACCAAAGGATCTTTCAGTTTTGCTGTGCCCCATTAAGTTCCAGCAATACAGTGTAAACAGCCCTATTACCACAGAGTATATTAGAAATTGTTACAATTAGATCGCAATAAATGAAGCTTATTCAATTCAGGCATAGTGCATTAAAAAAGACTACCTATCTAGATTACATATAAGGGCATTTCTCTGCTAATCGCAAGGCTGTAGTCCCTAAAAGATGTTATTATTGCGTATCAATAACGGCAAAATGCTACACAGTCATCCGTATAATGTAATTTTCTTTTAATCCTATCTGACCGAATATCTGACGCACCTCAAACGAAAGTCTCATACGAATGATTCTTATGACAAAATTTTGATATTAAATACTAACATATATTTATTTACCCAATATTGGTATGTTATGCGTGTTTACAAAAAGTGTAATTTACAATATTTTTTATTAAAAAAAAAACTGGCAAGTTGTTTACCGTACCAAATTGCAATAAAATCATACTAGGTATTATCATATTCGTAAGGTAAAACAAGTCACAAATTTGTTTACTACGAATGGTTACACAACTTAAATACTTCTTGCCACAGGCGACGGTAAGCGGCATTTCTATTGCTTTTTAATAATTAAATTCCACACAATAATTACTCGTTATCACTTCTGTTTATACTATAAAAATCTTTAATTTTTTCAAATGAATATCTTTAAGAAAATATAACAGCAATTCTGTACGTCTTGGATCAGATAATCAGCATATAAATGTCTTATTCCAATTGAGGCTTTCCAATTTTATAGAGCAGAGGATATGAATATGACAAAAATCCACCTTCGGATCAGTTTCAGGTTTTTGTCCATTTAAGGTTGTGCTTTACAGTCAAAATTACAGAATATCACGTCACAGGACAAACATTTCAGGAAAACAGCCACATTGGAAAAGCTATAGTTTCTTATACATTTTCAAAACTTCGGGTATATTTCCATTCAATCCAGATAAATTCAAGATTTTACTTATATCAAAGTGCTTTGTCAGCCAATTCCTCAAATTCAACAGTTGATTGAAAGCCACAACCAATTATGTTAAACTTTAACCCCTTCACTACGGTTCGAGCAGCAAAACAAGCGAAATTAAAGTCGCCAGAGCTGGACTCAAGTTTAGCTAAACACAAAATATGAAACAATACCGACAAAAAAAATTTAAAAAGGTGAAATAATAAGAAATGGGAAGGCTAGATTACGGAACTGTACGAGCATGTTTTGAAAAAAACAGAACAGACAGAAAAAGGTACACAGTGTTAAGAATACGCCAGACCTCGGGTCATATGACTCATCAGAAGGAAAGTTATCACATATCTGCGAAGATGACGAGTAGATGATTCTGGTAGCAGTTTCAAACTGCTGCTAGTCTTGCTATCTGCTATCTGAATTGAATATAAACCTAAAAATAGCCATTCTACACCACTCTCGAACCCATGGGTATGTATGGTCGGTTGGATCGGCAATCATGCGCAAGTACAAGTATACAGAATTCACAGTAAGTCACCGTTATCATTTCAGTCTTTTCCAATCATGGTTATTCATAATTTTTTCCTTGGATTTTCGCATCAGACATTAGTCCATTAGCCACAGATTATTGCTGCTAAAATTTTGCGCCGTATCTGAATGAGTTCAATATATCAAATTCAATTTTCGTTTAGATGCGCATGGTTGCACCACCTTCCCCTTGAATCCGTATTTTAGAAATTACTTCAATAACTTCCTAATAAGCAACAGGATAATGCACTTACGTTGAGCGTAGAACTAAACATGATTAGATAATTTTGTTTTTAAACCAATGTTCCTTTGATAATAATATTATAAGGACTATTCAAGGAGTTGCTGAAGATAAGTTTGTGTACAAACATGCCATAGATTAAGAACATCTATTTATTTGATTCAATCGTATATATATTATGTATGAAGTTATAAACAATAAAAACCGAAAAGTTGGGCAGATTCCTTAACTTTTTTTATTTCATATAAATGAATGCCATTTTCTTATGGAGGATTTTCATATAATGATCCTATAAATCGTAAAATAAGGGCAGTGGGCTTTAGAATATATATTCAATTATTGCATGTCGTTTTGTTTAAAAAATATGCTTGACTGATTTTGGTACGGTCCAGTTTGCAATTAGCAGAGAAAGACCTATAACCGTCATGTTGTGTGAAAAACTGTTAGCTAATTTCCAACATGCTTTTGCCTAAACTAACATTTTAGTAGGTAATCAACATATTTCTACTGTAATCTTTCGCTCATCAAGTTTTACCTGACAGTGAGGATTCAATTTTGAGTTAACCATTAGTACCCAGGTAGAAGTATTTTTTCAGTAAAATGTAATTTTGAGTAGAAAATCCTTTCAAAAGCAGTAAGTTTTTACAAAAATATATGTTTTTTGATCGAGCTGATAAGAGCCCGACCGAAATGGTTGAATTCTAACATCCCTTTTATAATCACACAGCATACACGTAAAAACATGATGGAGATTTATAATGTTTTCTTCAAATCGGTAAGGTATCGGTGCATGTTCTGCCACTGTAGAGTTCTAGACATCATCTACATAAACACGGCTGTCTCAATTGATTTTTCGCCAAGTTTAAATTGTCAATGTTATTGTTTATTCGTTTCAATTTTACAATAGGGTTGTTCCAAATTACGGTTCTATCACCGTCCCAGAAATGTTTTCATCATGCCCCGCCCATTTTACAGTTCTAAAAACGGTGATTGGTTGGTCCGCCAGCGTACCAACCAATCATCGATTCTAGAATCACAAAATGGGCGGGGCATGATGAAAACAGTTCTGGGACTGTGATAGAACCGTAATTTGGAACAGCCCTTATAAATGAAGGTTATCTTTCGTATAAGGTATTGCTTAGTACGTCAACATCACTATGTGTATAATACATAACTAGAATTCACAGTATATATCTATGTTTCTGCACTATCATCTACTCCAGCATTGGTAGGTAATTTCGCTCCTGGTCAATATTGAGGCTATTGTTATTGTCGTTTTAGATCCGTCAGCTAAAAAAGCTTCATTAACTTTTATCTTGAAAAGATTTGTTCAGAAGGAATACATTTTTGCAGAAGCCATGCTTAGGAGAAGGAAATAATGCTCAAAAACTGTATGGATATTGTGTTTTGGGATACAGTGCAGTCGACAGTTTATAATGTTGGGGGTACTGCCGAAGTGGTGTTCATGTTGAAAGGCATCCAAGATGCAAGTAAAGCTAAAAATCGTGTTTATAATCTTTCGGCGATATTCGTACCAAACTATAACACGTACAGTTTTATCCATACACTCGTACTAATCTCGGATGGATCCCTTCTGTTTGCAGAAAACGAATAACGCTATGCATTTCTAACTTGGCGAGTGAATCATTCGAGGCAGGCATGTATACATGGCCTGAGAATAATGACGAACGTTCATTATTTCAATCTAGAGTAGCTTAAAATAACAGTAACATAATACATTACATGATTCATAATAAACAAAAATATATTCACTTAGATTCATGTTAAAATACATGTACGTACTTCCATTGCTCGTCCGTTATAATTTTTGAGGTAACTTTGTAAGACAATAATTTGTACCCGAACATCATCATATCTTTATAAGATAGTACTTTGTCAAACTTTATTCCACTTTATGAATCAATCCTCTAACCAGCAAATAGCAAAAACGTCTTATTAGTTTTTATTTCAACCCATCAGAGTATCGCATATTCCGTTATTTTACACATTCTGAGAAATGAAGTGAAGATTTGGAGCAACTACATTGTAACTTAGAGGAAAATTGATGAGGCCGTTATCTTATGTTTATACTACATGCCTGACTCTTTGGAGCTACTCATTGCATTAGGAATTGATCAGATTATCCATTCGGTATATCATGCTTCCACTCAAGCCCTCTTACTATTTTTTTATACGAATCGAAATGCTTAACCTACAATACTTAAGAAAATCAGGGACTTGAAGAATAAAAGCATGGCAATTTTTGATACAGTTGTGATGTAACTATCAGACAAAGTATCGAGTATTTTTAGAAAAATAATTCGAAAATAAAAATAGTGGAAAGTGATCATCAAGTACCAATGGAAATCAACCAATCTACGGAAACGGGAGGAATGTAGTGATCAAAAATGACTGGTATAAGATACTTGTCATATTTAGAAGGGATACATGATAATGCAGATAAAATGACTAGTGAGAACCCGCGAATAATAAAAGATCAAGTAAAATAAGCCTTGTTATGTAAAAATTATCCAAGTATTTCTGAAAACTGCATAAATGTACTTGAACTATGCGGGAATGAACGACTATTCCATTATTAGCGATCAATTTTCACTATTTTATCTTGCGATTTAAAAATTAAATAATTTGGAAATTTCAGTAAAAAAATTGCATCAGACTTAATAGAGGTAACCCATACGAAAAACCACCAATGAAATTACAGATTTTGGAGATCAAAAGAAAGAAACAAAACTACTTTAAAATAAATACAATATAAAGTCTATAAATAGACAACCATCATATAGTACTTAAACTGTACAGAACTTATAATTAATTAAATTTCTTTCAAGAAACAAAACTTAAATTGTACTTTATAATTGTTTTCGAGATCGACATTTGTAACAAAGTGGAAGATTATAATATCCTGCTTTTTGTTTCCTTTGAGTTTTAGCTAGTGGTGTTCGTGAGTCTGGTCTTCTTCAAGGGTCTTTCTGAGGTAAGGCATTTTTCGAACTTCATTGACTCAGCAATTGATCGTTTCTTCACTGGCATAAAATCTGGAATAAAAAGATAGTCTTGAAATAAACGTATCCTGCATAATTCAAGGTGTCAAATCACTTGCTATCGTAAGTTCATTATACAAGGTGGGCCACTCAAGTATACCGGCTAAACCGATGAAGCTATTAAAAAAGTTCAGAATCATGTGTTGCATCACACAAAATTATTTTCGCTTATACAGGCTGTTTCATTTAGGCTAGGCGTGATACAACTTTGTTATTTTAAACGGATCACCCTATATATTATTGCATTTTTGAATTCTGAGCTTCATTTAAAGACAAGTTTGTTAAATACATGTAGGGCCTAAGATTAACGGTTTTCCAGAAGCGATGTTATATATCGACCAAATGTTGGCAACACCGCATCTATTATCATCTGTCAAGCAGTATCTCACTTCTAAAATTGTATTGTTCTGTGTGCGTGCATTACTAAGATGTGAAAATACAGAGTTTTATCATTTTTTTCTCAAAAACAAAACGTGATTCTTTCGCAAATTTTATTTTTGAAAGTCACATAAGAGACCATCCTCTTTACGTTGATAAACAATTTTCTCAAATTGCGGGGGGCGCCGTTGCACAGTAGACCCGAAGGGTCATAGAATCCGAACTAAAAAACCGACCAGCAGCAAAAAAAAAATGTTCCTGACTGTAGAACAGCGGCAGGAAAGATTACTTTTTTCCTTAAATTACATATCCCCTAGCCCCGAATTTTTGAACACGGTCGTTTTTACCGACGAAAAATGTTCCAGTCCACTTATAATGGCCAAATTCGAGTTTATCGACCAGACAATAGCAGATTTGAAGAACGTTACACCAGCTCCCTTGCTTTCAGATCGGGAGGCTTTTCTGTTAACGTATGGGACTGGATAAGTATCCAATCCATGGACCTGGTGTTTGCTGGAGAATAGAAGGCAGGTTTAACGCCGAAAACTATAGTAACATTTTGGAAAATATAATGCTCCCATCCATTCAACAAGTTTATCCTGAAAATAACTGTATATTTTAACAAGATAATTCATACCGCATTGGTTTCAAGCTAATAATGTGGAAGAGCTGCCATGGCCCTCTTGTAGTCCCGATATAAATCCCATCGAAAATATTTGGGGCATAATTGTAAAAAAATGTATAAACAAAATTTTAGACCTGAAAATTCAAATGAATTATGGGAAAAGATTCAAGAATGCTATTAGCAACTTGATGCCAACGCGATATCAAATATAATCCACTCGATGCCAAATAGATTAAATAAAGTCATAGAAAAACATGGTCAAATGAGAAATGACCAAATATTGGATTTTATTTTCAAGGTTATCGTGGTTGCTGATGTTTAAATTTTTTATCTATTATGTTAATATAATTTCTCAAATATATTTTTAGTTAATAATTTTTGTATTTATTTTATTGAACCCATACCAATGGATGACATTTTTAATAACCTAGTCACTGATGAGTCAAGAGATTAACTAATCCAGATTGGAGATACGGCAAGGTTGTGTTCGCAAGATTGTTTTGACAGTGACAGTGTCAAAATTGTCAGTTTGCGGTGCATACTAAAGAAGTAATCTAATCCAGGTTTACATAACTAATCGCGCAATTGACTTACGGTGCATACGGGTGTAAATATTTCTATAAATTTAGTTTGAAATGTTTTCGGTAAAACGACACTCTCTTTAGACGCCATCATATGCCCTACAAAAAAACTGCTATCACAACATTGGCCAGGTGTTGCGCTAAATCAGAACCGCGTGTTAGTGGACGGCAATGGTTTTTTCCGACTGTATGGATTGACAGGCCGGGCTATCTCGGTTATATCTAACCAGAGCTGTCACAAGTACTAGTAAATAGTATTTCAAATACCAATTACCAGAGTCGCATGCGTCAAAGTACAAATACCAAGTAATATTATTTTTGAAAGTACTTCAAGTATCAAATACTTTAATTTGGTACTTGATTTTTCAAATAAAGTAATTCAAATACGATACTAATATTTCAAGTAATTAAAAAAGTAATTGAAATACCATACTAATACTTGAATTACTTGATATAATATTTCAAATACGGCGATGGATATTTCAAGTATTTCATAATTATTGTTGAGTAATAGAAAGTAGTAGAAGAGATAAGTAATAAAAGGTACAGTCGGCGCGGCGTCGTCGCGTATGCCATGCAAATGAAGGTGTCTAACATTAACAGATCCATCAAATAATTTGAATTGTCAGCATACAAAGCGCCGCTTTTCTAGCATTTTTCTGGCATACATAATGAATAAAAAGCATATCCACTTGTTTGATTCTTGCATACATTCATTCACAGAACTCGTGAAAAGTATAACAGAAATACCAAGCAATGACAACAATTCAAATTCATTCATCAAGGGAATCCAAATGTCAATCCGAATGTGTGAAAAAATATATAGGGTGTCATTGAAAATTCAGAGCCTAACCTCACTTCCGGCTAAACCAAAATAAGCATACATTTGTTTTCTCATGACTATTGTGCATCTCCGTTAACCATATAATTCTCCAAAATTTCAAACCTCCTTCTAGGATTGTAAAAGAAGGGAGCTCTGTATAACGATTCCATTGCCACCCGGTATATGAATTTTTATAAAGAGATGCTTGAGAAAAATTACCTTTTTACATCTACAATTCGTAACCACCACGACAAAGTACAGAGTTTTGAAGATTGTTATTATAATGGCAGTAAATTCACAGCTCACATTCACAGATTATTTTAACCTCAATCAACATCAACAACGCATTTTGTTGAACGCAACAAGACGAACTGATATTTTGTGATTGTGTCGATTGTGATGAGACTGTCCTGTAGAGTCAGAGTGTCGCGTAGACTATCCTATGTGTACGACAGAGACAGAGCGCAAGGCGACGCGATGCGTAATGTTGATTTGTCCATACTTGTCTAGACTTGAGCATTTAATGCTTGAAATGTGTATTTCAAGTATTTTTATATTTTCATCCAGCTATACTAATATGTATTTCTTACTCACTTTAATATTTCGAGTATAAATGTATAAATTTGAATTATATTCTTTGCGTGGAAGTACCAAATACAAATACTTCTTATAGCATTTGGGAAATAAAATTAATTTGAAATACAGTACTTCAAATACCAGAAAGTAATTGAAATAAATTTTTCAAGTACTTTACTCCTTTAGTATTTCAAATAAAAATGCCAGGTATTTGAAATATATTTTTTGTGCTACAAGTACCAAATACAAATACTTCTTAGAGAGTATTTGGGGAATCAAGTACAAATATCACAAAAACAATGTATTTGAAGTACAGTACTTCAAATACCAGAAAGTAATTGAAATACATTTTTCAAGTACTTTACTTGAAGTAATGCCAGCTCTGTATCTAACACGTGGCAAAATCCACTAACATAAAGATAAATCCACCCGTTTGAACTGCGCCGTTCCAAACCGGCGGATCAATCTCTGTGTCTATGGCCAGCTATTGTCTTAACAGACATGTTGTGAACTCGTGAAATGCATTAAGTCGGAGCTAGAGTATTGCTGACACGAATATTATCGATAGTTTTGAGAACTGTAGCTCGCCATCGTTCGCGATTTACTGTCAGTTCAGTGGCGCTCTTGATACTCATATCCAGCAACTGTTTCGTGCTAACCAGCCAGCATGTAGGGGAACGGCCACGGCTCCGCCCACCCAGGGTGTCATCCTGAACTGAAAGCTTCTCCATATTATCGCTTCTGTGAATATGTCCGAATAATGTAAGCATTCTCGTCGACACAATGGAGGATAGTCTCTTTGGATTACCGAGCTCATCCAGTATGGAAGCATTAGTTCGATGGGCGGTATAAGGAACTCTCAGCATTCTCCTCCTCGTCCACTTTTCGAAAGCATCTATGCGAGCTCGATCTGCCTTTTTAACAGTCCAAGTTTCCGAGGCATACAAAAACATGGAGAACACAAGAGACTGGACCAGCCACATTTTGGTAGCTTTAGTGATGTTATGGTCACGCCATATTTTAGTAAGCTTTGTCATGGCCACACCTGCCTGTTGAATGCGCCGTCAAATTCATTTTCACAGCTACCCGAGTTGTATATTATTGCATATTCAGATTCCTTGGAAAATTTCAGTGTGACTTTATGTATCACACATGGGACTTAAAGCGAACCGTTTAGGTGTAAATCACCATTTTCGGTATAACTAGATGTCAGAAAAAATTGAATATCACAGAGATTATAAAATTTAGAAGGCTGTGACTTTGCCGTATTACTAAACATGAAATGAGTCACCGTAGTTTAGACGGTGGAATTTGAATTACGTTTGTGCTTGGAGCAATCGGTCGATTAATTAAATAAACTTCAATCAGAGATAACTTGATTTTTTCAAATGGGAATGCCTAATTTTTTTATATGATTAAATGTAAAATTTAATAGCGTTTCTAATGATACCAGGATGTCAATATCATAGTTTTCATTTAATTTCAAATTTTCTATCAAACTATCAAATCGGTGTTCTTCAATTTTCCTACCTATAAGCAACCTAGCATGCCATGAAATATAAACAAAAACGTTCCGATGGGAGAAAACAAGTAACTTAGAATTTAGGATACAGACGAATTAGAGTAAAGAGACAAGATCATAAAAATTCCTTACAACAAATCAACTCCACCCAGAAACAACGGCAGTAACATATCTAAGATCAAAGAGAATCTGGAGTATGACAGAAATAGATATTTTTTACAGCCTACTGGCTACTGCAATGTACTAGAGATTCTAAAATTTCCAAAACAATTAAAAACACTGTAAAGAAAGAAAAACTACCAGCTATTGTTGCCCCAGCACCCAATTATCAATCACATGTAAGGTATAAAATATTAGTAACTTGCCTCAAAGTAACAATACCGCTGACTGGAGCCCTTCTATTTTTACTTCCCACACCGATAGGTGAGGGGAGTATTGTGATCGCGAAAACATTCGAATTTGAGATAATGCACTTTTTGGGCGTTTTATGATGTCTAGATAACGAAAATCCACGTCCCTCATTTCCGTCGGTCTGTCTGTCTGTGCGCATTTTTCTAGCGTCGTAATATCAGTAACCGCTGCATGGATTGTGATGAAATTTGGGTAGCGATATGGTATGGGGTCTTAGTAGGTAATGCTGCTATGATTTTGAAAATCGATGCATGGGCGGCGGAGTAATTAGCAAAAACAAAAAAAATTCAAATATTCCTCTAACTTCGTTTTTAGGCGTTTTAGGGGTTCATTTTCTACTTGTTTTGGGTGGGGGTGAAATTGGATTGGTTGGGAGGGGGGTGGGGGCTTGTAAAAGTGAAAAATTTGCTGTATTCATAATAGGCTGTTTAGTGACATGTGAAGGAAGATCTAGCAGCATATATTACTTTTTTATAGAGCGGGCGCTAGAGGTAAGTGAGTAGCAAAATCCCAGTACCGAATTTTGCCCACGGATTTGATTACAGAACTAATCAAAGATTAAGAATGTGGATCTTGCCGGTCAAGTTTTTGGTCCATTTTTTTGTTAACCCCCCTCTACTCCTCTACTCTTATTCGAACAGGGATTCTATTGAGTACATCAGGCAAAATCATTTTAATAAATATTTTCGTAATAATTTGCAGTTTGTTCTAATGGTAAAAGTCAGGTTGGATTCTCATTTAATAAAAAAACCAAAATTAAAGTAATAATTTTTAATTTTTTATTAATAAAAAATATGTTATACAATGTATCCGGTCATCGGTGTCGGAGCCTTTAGGGAATGAAATACAGTATTTTTTTATCGATAAATCGCCCCCCATAAGTAGTTTTTCTCCCACCATAATCAAATGGCAGCCATTTTGTTTTTTTTAATCGAAGCTTGAGTTTTGTACTAATTTAGCTATAGTTAGTCATGTAGAGATACTAAAAACACAAAAAAATTTCAATCGATAGCGAAGCATGTAGACCATAAACTAGTGCTAAATATTTTCCAAATTTTACTTCATAAAGGGCAAAAACATTGTTAAAAGAAAATAATGATGTAACTTTTCCGTGTTTTTACAATTCCAGCTTTTTCAAAAAATCTGAGCTGTTAAGCTACAATGTTTTTATTTCTAAGCGATAGTACATGATGTTTCCTAAAAAAATAGTCATACATCTTAGCCCTTAGTAAAGTAGTTTAGAAGGTATGATGGTTTGAATATGACCCCTTATTGTTGAGTTGAGAAGGCAATAAAACAGAATACTTAGTGGGCATGACATTTATTTTGGGAAAAAAGAAACAAATGTTACAACCATTGTTCGAAATGTCCTACTTGGTGTTGCAGGCATGCTGTTGTTCTTATCCACATATGTTGCGTAGAGCGACCGATCATCGCTTTGTCATATCGTTATCCATTCCCAACATGAATCGTTTTGCAAATAAGCTCATCGCGTGTATTTGGCACGTCGACATCAACTTTCTGTTTCATTGTACCACACAAGATAAAATCAAGTGGGGTCAAGTCCGGTGAACGCGGTGGCGAAGCAATTGTTCCACCGCATCTAATCCACGGCGGATATGGTTCATTTAAAGGGTTTCCCAAAGACATGAGAGCTGTTTGTACAAAATCTTCAGACGCAGCTTTCAAATATTGCATTTTGCTACTAAATCTGTTAGTATTATCGCAGCCACTTACAGCATGTAATGCTGGCAAAATATCACAAACATATTCTTTCACCCAGGGATTCAGAAACCCCATGACCTAGAAAATATGTGAGAACTGTCAAACCATAGACCGAGACAACCCAATATTTGTTAAATATTTCCAGAAATAAACTGCCAAGACGAATACATCTGTTTCAGCGCTGATTATTATAATATGAGCATATTGGCCTCCTTACTGCGTGAAATAGTGGGAAAACATTATTGAATCAGCTTCTAAGTGATTTGATTGTAATTCAAGATCCTTGAAACTTTTTTGTTGTACTCATAATGGGTTGTCCATTGATCTTTGAATGAAAAACCTAGCAGCATAATACACTTACGTACATCCGAACATTGCCTTGCTTATTATAAAAATCAAGAGACTTAGAATTTGTGATGTATACATACGAGTATTATTTTAGATCGTTCTATATTGCGTAACGCGAAAATTATTGAATTGATTTTAATGAAATTTTGACACAGTATTACTACCGCAGCGAGGATGGAAAACGCGTATGTTTCGGAAAATAGTGTCAGTGGCGGCGCAGCAATAATAAAAAAACTAAAAATATGAAAACAGCTCAAACTTCGTTTTTAGGCGTTTTACAGGTTCCTGATCATTTTCAATTTTTTTTGGGTGGGGTGAAATCGGGGCGGTTGGGGTGTGGGGGGTAGTAAAACTGAAAAATTTGTTGTATTCATAATAGTCCGTCTATTGACCTGTAGAAGAAATACCTAGCGACATATTACGCTTTTTTAGGTCCATCCGAACATTGGCTTGCCTATTACAGAATCCAATTTTGTGATCTGTACATACGAGTTTTGCTTTATTTTGTTCGATGTATATTGCGTGAAGCGAAAATTATTGAATTGATTTTAATAAAATTTTGATACAGAATTTATTGCTGCGAGAATGGAAAACGACTCTGTTTTTGAAAAACCGTGTCAGTAGCGGTTCAGCAATAATCAAAAAACCAAAAACATAAAATCTGCTCAAACTTCGTTTTTAGACGGGTTGGAGGCTCTTGATCGTTTCGCATCGTCCAGCTCAAGCATGCAGAAAAAACTGTGGCGCCCTAGTTCCTAAGGAGGGAGACGGAAGAAACTATTTACGAGGGTTTTTGTGTTGGATGTTGTTTTTGCGGGCGGATGGGCGATAATTTAGCTGCAAGGGGATTTTAGACCATGCAATGGGAAATAATAAAATGGTATCAGCATTATATATGGGAAGTACTGAGTCAATCAACTTGACTCCATTTTTTTATATAAAAAATTTTACCAAAAATTCACATGCAAATTATTTTCCCTTCTTTCTTCCCAATACTTGAAACTATGGCTCATACCAAGTACTGCAGAACATAGCAGTTTGCATACACGGTTAACAATAAATTAATTTATACAATTACCTCACCTTATTTAGTAACTTACTCTGATGATACAAACAAAATAAAGCATATTTTATGGTGCCAAAGTTGGAAGCCGCCATCTAGTGTACACGAGAAATTTTATCGCACGTGTTCACATACACACGAACCGGTTATTTATAGCACATATGTTGGAATTGATTTCTTCGGGGAGGCGTGTCCCGCCCATTCATTTGTAATTTGTTTCAGAAATTTGGTGGTTTGGCGTCAAAAGTTATGCGTACAAAACAAGGTAGCCGTATGTATGTAGTAATCAGTCATAGAAAATCATTGGGATGCCCTCAATAAAGAAAAAGATGAAAGATCACCTGTTAAACTTTACGGGTGGTTAGCGGACTTTCTCTCTGATCACAAAATCTATGTCGTGTAAGAAGGCTTCACCATTTCCTCCCATGGCATCAACTGGGGAATCCACATGGATCGTATCTACAATTCTGCTGTTAACAGTAATTTGCGCCTAGGCATCACCAATCCTGTGGTCAAGGTGGAACGCAGAAGGCTGGCTGGCAGCGGCTGCTCCTCTGTCAACGGATCTGGAGACCATTACTTGGGGATTCAAGAATACGTAAAATTCGATGCTTCCAAGACAGTACTGAACTCATATCAAACAAGCAGCGCTAAAGGGGGTCCTAATGAACTATCAGGCTCTGTCAAGAAGACACTTGTAACAGCTGTTGGAAAAAAGCTCGAATAACTATTCAGAGCCAGAAAACACATGTCACCATGCAACCTTCTTACGCTGTATAAAGCCTAGAAAAAACCTGGACCGAGTATTGCTTATAGTGACCTGCTGCCCCTACTACCCTCCTGTCCACACCAGCGTAGCATCTCATCCCAAGACCACTGTTCAAACAGGGTGTGTCATTTGTAAACTTCCCACCACGGATTTATCGAAAACCACTCATTAAAAGAAAAAACGAGACACGTCAAAAGATTTTTTAAAGGCTGTATTAGACTACCATATTTTTGAAATCAGATTTGATTTCATTTCTTGAACCAAATTTGAAATGAAAAATGATCTCAAAAATTGTGGCCCAGCATTTTGTCTGTTTGACACTACACCAAATTTGGTTCAAGAATTGATTTGCGATTCTGCGCATTACATTCGTTGAATACATCTTATCTGTCAACTGTCCGAACACAGATGTCCTCTACAGTCAAAGTTGTCAGATCTGACATGACGTATTTTGCAATTACATGTTTTGTGATTGTGTGAACGTCAGTGTCAAAATGTCAATGGTCAAAATAAAATCATAACATAACCCACGATACACTCAGCTTATGTGTATCGTGACATAACCTAGCTTTTTTTGGGTATTGTTTGTAGTTTATCGACTACTGTTTATTGAAATTCTCATTCATTACACTTGACTTGACTCCCTCGGCAATGGAAAAAGATAATGCTAGAACATGTATTTATCCATCTACCCTGCAAAAAACTCGTAGACAGGCGAATTAAGAGGCTAACTACTAAAAGAAAAAATTGACAAAAGAAGTGGCTGAGAAGAATAGATGAAGGCACAGGTATGCTACATATGTTGAGAGAGGAGTTATTACTAGAAGATCTAGATCATTGGAAGGACTTTTTACGAATGAATAATAAAATCTTCAGTAAGCTACTTAGCATAATTTGACAAGCTAGATAACCATCTATGAGAATGCATAACAGGAGAAAATAGGTAATATTAGCAGTAAACCTTATGAATAAAAAGTAATAAACATTTCCATTTTCAGGCTAGCAATAATTCTTCGATGTTTAGCCAGTGAAACCATCCAGTGGCTCGAAGCCATGAGAGTACAATAAGTCTGATAGTTCCAGAACTGTGTGAACCAATTGTAATCAAATATTTGTTGTTTAGAACTAGAACAGCAGTTGAGAATACATTTGGAGCTTTAGTAAATCTTGGCAAAATAAGGCTAAAGGAATTGAATTAAAAATGGAAACATTATACTTTTTCTTTCTTTCTTGTATCTTGTAATATTATATGAAATTCAAAATATACATTCTGTTTGGTATTTTAATTTTTTATTTATTTCAATTGAGATGCAATAAACTGCGCCATATGGTCATCCGCAGTTGCAAAATGGTTGTCCCTTTGTGGGCTGTAGAGCGAGGAGAAGTTTTCAATGTTTGATCAGCAGCATTCTTCAGCACCTTTATTTCTGCATCTGCTGGTACTTGTTGTTTTTTATACACTTGGGTGAGTTACTAACGCAGTCTGTTCCCCCTCTTTTTTGAGCACCACCTGTACTTTGTATCTGTGAGCGGAGCGAGTCAATTTGAGGTATATCTGATAGTTCGCTTGTGGGTGATAGAATCCCAGCATGACTAACCTCATATTTCTTGTTGACTTGCCTGAAAGCAAAATACTGCATTGAAAGTTTAGCCTTCCTAATATATGCACATACAATTTTTACAGGTAGGTTCGAGTTATAGGGAAGTTAAGGCAAAAAAAATTTACAATATATTCAAGTACATGTTAGGTTATTCCTTTGGCTCAAAGTGCAATTCAATAGTTATTAGTAGAAATTTGGCACTGTTATATCAATACTACACCACTTCATTTATGATAAGCTGAGACTCTTACCTCGTATTCTCCCATTTTAGTGCGAAGTGACTAAAACTTTCCTATGTTCTTGTGCATATGTTGACCTTAAGCCCATAAACTTCTTCTGTACCTCTTGTTCAGTTACAGTAGATCTTAGTGGTTTCAGAGCCTCTACTATGGCAGTGATAGCAGCACTCCATTTGATTTTACTGTGGTAGCACTTGACCACATACAAGCAGGGATGTTGTTCGTATATCTCTATCAGCAGAGATATATGTTCAGTGGACCAGTCATCCTTAAATCAAAAGAAATATGTTACTCTTAATATTGAATGGCTTTCTGTTATCCTCAGTGCAGTCAAGTGTGGCTACTTAACCGAGGACCTTTGCAATATGAAAAAACAACAAAACATAGGAAAACACCATAATAAAAAGTGACAATGTTGCCATACACTGAGGCAAAATATTAGATACACTTAATACATTGTAAATAACTAATAGTTAATACATCCAAAATGTGATGTAGGACTTAATACAATATTACAAATTAAATCTACCGAATCTGCTGAGTAAAAACAAATTTTTTATAGTGCAATTTGGACTATACCTTACTTTTGATCTAATCAGGGCTATTATTGTATATGAAATTGATATGAAACATAATTGCAAAGATACTAACAGCTTACCTGTTATATTGTCCTCAAATTGCCAATTGCTTCCACACAACTCGCAAGAATGTTGGTAAACTCGCCACAAAGGTAACAAAAGCACCTATCTTGGGGCTGGGGGTTTTTATACGCCATAACCAGTTCAAAATCCTTCAAATTTCAAAGTTCGCGGGGCATTCCGGTCCGGTGGAGATTTGCTAGCTGGAGCCGTAGGATTAACATGTTACTTGTTTTTATTGGTGTACTTTCATCCGAATGTGGATTTCTCAATTTATATTAGTACCAGAGAGCATTCTGGAGAAGCCGACCGAAATTAAAAAGTAAGGTTACTGTCCTTATTTTTGTTTACCTTTTTCCCGACGCAATGACATTTATGTTTCAAATGCGCATGCCCGCAGCCCAAAAACGATTTGGAAATAGAACATGTTCTAAATTCCAAATCATTTTTGGTTCAATCTGTCAATTTGAAACAATTTCGTGTATTACACTAGCCTATTTGAGCAGTTCAAGAAATGAAATCAAATCTGATTTCAAAAATATGGTAGTCTAATACAGCCTTAAGGGGGACAACTTTTTAGTCAAAAATTACTCCTCTCCCTTGAATGACAAGGGGTATCGAGTAATAGCTTGTTTCAAAGGTGTGCCGAAGTCATTTCATTTTGACGTTTGATTTTCTCAAAACGATCGATTCGTTTCCGAGAAAATTGGAAAAACCTTTATGTATCTTAATTTGTTCAGATAGAAAACAAAAACACAGGAAAAATCACTTTTTATTGCAATAAGTGTTCAAAGTGTTGCCAGTTATTGGCCAAACAATGATATAGATGGTTGCAAAAACAGTGGAAACGATTCCAATTTATGGTGCCCAAAATCAATGTACTCGGCAAACTGCCGTTCCGTTTAACGCTAGCGATCCGGGGAAGATACCTTCTCATAGGTATGTTTTGGACCTTGTTACGAAATTTACTCAAACTGGATCTATTGCAAATAAATATTTATAATTTATTTTTTATAGATTATTAATAAATGACTGTATTTCTTTTTTTTATACCTCTCCACATACAGCGCCTCGGTGCTCAGTGAATTGAATTGTCGATGTTTATTACAGATGTTATTGCTGACATATGCCTCTTATTATTTATACCACCTTTACACCAATAAAAATTATTATTATTATGCATTCCTCATTTTGTCTCGCATGGTTTCGGTAGTAACAAGTATTGACTGGCCAAGTCAACACCCGACCTATTATTAGAGAGATATTGCTGTAACCACATATGCCAAGCGGTAATACCGCACGCGCTATTTTGACATCTAAGTATGCGCAGATGCATTGGAGGCGTACGTTGCGCTATTTGGGAATAGCGCCTGATGGTAGTTACGGAAGATAACTAACGTGCGATATTGTCGCGGAATCCTCATTCGGGAAGTAATCGTCAGCATTCGTGACGATTCGTAGTTAGACTGTCGTTGGACCAAGACAAATAAAAGCCTTTTATGCTTTTATGGTGGTTTTATGTTTGTTGCTGTAAAACCTACCTACTTTGTGATGTAAAATGTGTGGTTAATTTGTTGAATACACCGGTTGTGTATAATTATGTCTCTTTTTTCACAAATTCCAGTGAATTAAAATATGAATACATCCCTATTGTTGGCTCCAACCAAAACTAATGCTTCTAGATCTTGGTCCTTTTTCCGATAGAAATAAAAAAATCAACTGAGATAGCGAGCAACAAATATGAACTCCAAAGCAAAACAGTGTAAACTGAAAAAAAGTTATTTTCGAGAGTTATCACTTGTTTACTTGACCATCATGCCAGACTTCAAGGCAAAATACGGCAACGCAACGTATGTGTGCCAATAACTGTCAATTTTGCAAGGACAATACCGCTGCACAAATACCGCAACGTCTGCTGTATCTGTGGTTTGCAATATCTCTCTATTATTCTGAATTCAGGAAGGGCTGTACAATGCTACAAGTCTCAAGGCCCGTTCATCGTTCCATAAGACATAACGTAAGACATAATATAACACATAAGACCTGAAATCACGAAAACGGGGTATTCATAGTTCCATAAGAGGCTTACGGCTTATGTGACAGACAGGTGACAAGTTTAGAATGGGACTCACAGATGGGTCTGTGGATGGGACTATATGTTTGGGAGTTTAAGACGTGTCATTTACGTCTAAAATTTAAATCTGGGGAGCTGGTTTTGGGACTGTAAGTATTTTGTGCAGTTTTATGGTGGAAAATCTTGAATTTCTAGGGTTATGTCCCTTTTTTGACTAATTTTTTTGAATGTCTGATGATTAGTACATATCGGTTTTTAATAGAGGTAAAGCGCTATAGTCTGAAATGCAATGGATTTCTGAATTCTAAAGGAAACCGCTTTTTTACAAGTGGCAGTGGGTGCTGACTATAGTGTATATTATGTCTCATAGGGCTGCAATATATCTAGTCAAACAATTTTGAATAACTGTCCCTCATGAGGCGTGCCCTGTATATTTAGTTGACAGTGAGGCTGTTTATAGGATGTAGTGATTTACTTTGTTTAATCAAGTGTACCCCATAGAAGAAATGGAAGAACCTGGAATGGAAGGGCAGTTTTTCTAATAAAATTGAAAAAATAGCAGTTATGAATATATGTCTCGCAAGTAGGAAGTGCACATATCGATTGATGTCTACGTGAAGTCCATCAGTGTAAAATGTGAAGACAGTCACTTAAAACAAATATCATGAATTATCTATAGAAGAACTGTGTCTGTTTATAAAATACTTTGTATACATTATGATGTGATTTTTATAAGCGTGTTTTGCTGTAATGTGTTTGGAAACCAAGTATGTCCTTCACTGTATAAGGGCTCTGTGTTTTGCTAGGAGCAATGAGCTTTTATACCTACATATATATTCACATCAATGGTGTACTTAACCCCACATCTTTAGGGGAGGGGAACTCCTCAAAGCTCTTCATACACAGAATGTAATAAAACCGCAGCCAAATCATGTCTAGAATATTGTGAGACTATGTTGGTTCGATGCATTTTTCAAAGGAAATCCTTTCTAATACCAGTCTGCAATCAAGTTCTAGCTGTGAAACACCCTCTCTAGTGCATAGTTTGCCCAGTGTAACCATTCCTTGTTCATGTAAACTGTATAGACTCGGTTTTTAGCGTCAAATCATACCTAGAAACCAACACGGTAGAAATATCAGCTGAAGACCTTTATTATATTTCTCTATAGCTGTCCAGATATGGATATATCTCTGGTCTATTTGCTGGGATTGTTTTGTCTGTATGTAATTTCAATGTCTCAGTATAGTTTGAATTGATTGTTCACGAGTACTGATGCCGGTGTGTAGTTATAATATGGATCTGTGTTTTTATTTTATTATTATGGTTCTGAAATTCTAAGCTCCTCTCGCACGGTTGATGTAACAACACCTGAACTATTATTGATCGGAGTTTAGGAAGGATCGTACAATATTACAGGTCTTCAGATCTTTTGGAATACTCCCTGTAACTTTTCGTCAAGGCCTGTTGAAGGTCTTGTGTGAATGTGTGTGGTGTAAGGCCTGAGGCGACATAATGAGGCGGACAATAGTAACTTTGTCCTGCTTCCAAAGTCGTTTTATTTCCATGGCAGGGGTACGTTAGATATTTTTCCAGCGTAGGTGTTCTGAATATTCACATCATTGGGAATAGCAACATCTATCAAGTATGTTACTTTGTCGAGCTTTGACTGAAAAACTATATCTGGTCTATTGGCTGGGATAGTCTTGTCTGTATGTATTTCAACGTCCCAGTATAGTTTGTATTGATTGTTTTCAGGTACTGATGTCGGAGTGTAATTGTAATATGGATCTGTGTTTTATTATTAGTTTGTTCGTTGTGCGCGCAGAGCTTGTTATGATCTATTGTGTTTTTTTTGTTGGTGACATTTTCTGCAATTATTGTCTGTTATGGATGGATCTTTAATTACGTTTTTCTTGTAGTTTTGTGTCGCAATCACTTGGTTCCGTTTCTGGGAACAGCTGGCCATCATGCAACCAGGTGTATGACTGTGTTTCATTAATATGTTCTTGTGTGACACGGTATCTATGTTTGCCGTGGAGGGACCAGGTGTTTATGCTTTCTTGTTGTGATTGGATGTGATTGTATGTGTCTGCTGCGTGATCTGGACAAGAAAGGTTAAGTAGTGTATAGTTTTTGTCTGCTTCGATTATTGGTTTGTTTGTTTGCTTTGGAAAAAATCTCTTGAGTGTCTTTATTTGTCTTGAATGAAGTGACTGTATCTCTATAATTCCTCCACCCCCATGTTTTCTGTCTATGATGGGTCTTTCCTTGCACGCGTTGGGATGTGACATTCTGTGTTTCGTAAGTTCTGTTCGTATCAGTATATGGATATTTTCTATGTCAGTGTGCGACCACTTGATTATGCCAAATGAATAAGTGAAATGTATGAATAGTTTTTGTAAGGTTTCTAGAATTGAGTTTTGTTTTCAAAAGCTTAATGAGACGGTCCGTGAACTCTTGTCTAAGTTGTGCCTTGACTTGTGTGTGGTCTATCTTAACACTCTGGTTGGATCATGTTATCCAACATCTGGCCAGTTACTCTTGCCTGTTCGGGATGGTTTTTCCATTGACCTATTATTATAAAAAAAAAACAAAAAAAAGTGCAGCCCGGCCTTCCATTACTCAGTGACTATTCCTCACACCGTGAGGTGATCAATCACTGGGTCTGCGAATCGTGCGCCCTAAGTAGGCGAAGGGACCCAAGGATGACTACCTTCTGCATTTGGGTGGATGAGAGTTGCGCCGCCGCACGGCACATCGGTATTTTGCGCAGTGCCTAGAGTAGCGTATTCCTCATTCCACCTAGGGTTCACCTCGGCAGGTACCGAAAACTCTATGACGAACATAATTTTCTGTTGGTGGTCGAGAAGGACTATGTCGAGCTTCATTGCCTGTAAAAGCTAGAGCGTGGAGAACGAGTAGCTCCAGTAAAATCCGGCATCTCTCGTTCTCCACAACCGACTCATTATTCCATGGAGCGTATGGCAGCACTGGTGTCTCATCAATACCGTATGAGTGCCTTAAATGATAGTAGAGCACTCGTAGAGCCACGTTGTGCCGATGGACGTAAGCCGTCCCAGCGTACGTCTTACACACCGACAAGAGACGGCTAAGCGTCTCTGGCGCCTGTCTTCAAGCTCTACGGCAGGTGTCTGGTACATCTGTACCCATAACCCTTTTACGGTATACCCAAGGTGTTGAAGACACCGTCTTGGCAAGCCATTATAAAGCCCTCACTCTCTGACTTCAACCCACTAGAGCTTAGCAAAGAGAAGGTCAACTGCTCAGACAAGCCATGTTCTTCTAGATGTTTATAGAAGATTCCATGCATTGGCTTATCTTTATGAAGTTTTAAAAGGAAGTCGACTTCGGCAGTTTTAATGTGGGATTTTAATTGTGCGGAAGTAAGTTCCGTAATGGACTGCTGACACCTCCGCTTGAAATCAAGTGTGAGGCTGAGCTCCTCGGGCTGCTCGTTTCGCTACGCTAAAAAGAAAGGCTCCTTTACCCGCATTTTCGTGCTCTCGCACAAACCGGATCAGGGGATCGGTGCTGTTCGTCACATAGCAGGCAGTGGCCAATACTACCCAGTTGTGCAGACGCTGCAAACTCAATAGTCCACGCTCTCCCAGGTGTCGCGGGAAGTATACTCGCGGGACAGAGGACTTAGGATACATATTTCTCTCCATATTCATCCTTTTGCGGGTATTTGTGCCGATTTCCTTCGGCTCGTTTACTTTCCAGTAGATAGCACCAAAGGTGTATAATAACAATATGACCGCAGGTAGATTTGTGGCAGCGACTTTGTTCTTGTCAGACAGTTCTGATGACCAGATCTGCCGGAGTCGGTGCAAATACTTGCGGCGGAGACACTCTTTGACCAATTCTGCCTCTTGGATATGACGCTGCGCCACTCCAATGTAGATCAAAGTATCTCCGGCGTGCAGTTGTCGCAAGATGCTCCCATCAACGAGCTGTTCCTAATCTCCACTATCTCCACTTCGTCCTTTCTTGAGATGACACAATGCACATTTGCCTGTTCCGAGCCCCATTCCGATAGCACGACCTGCACCACTCTCAGCGATTGTTGTAGGTCGCGTTGGCCGGAGGCATAAAGTTTTAGATCATCCATATAAAACAGATGGGTGACCTTGTGTCTCCGGTTATTGGACGTGCCACAGCTGTATCCTTTAGTATTTCTCAGCACTATGGGCAGAAGCAACAGTGAGATGCAAAAGAGCAAGGGACTCAAGGAGTCTTCTTGGAAGACACCTCTTTTGAATGACACCAACTCTGTCTGAACCCGGGGTTCATCTGATGTTATAGTGGACCGGGTCTTCCAGAGTGGCATCAGTTGTTTGATACATCCCACTATCTGATTATCCACCGAAAGACATTCGAACAGCCGCACAATGGGCTTATGAGATATGGTGTCGAAAAGGTTTCTCTTGTGCTGCATGACACATCGGTCAATGAACAGGTTCTCCTTGCAACCAGCTACTCTTTTCTTTGACCCTCTCTGTTCATACAAGTCGAGAAATCCGGGATTCACAGCATGAATGATACGCATGTACAAGATTCTGGTAAGGAGCTTGTAACATGCGTTCAGAGATATTATTGTCCTGTAGTTTTTGGGAACAGGCCGGCCTTCAGGAGAAGCACGGTTTGACTCTCGATAAACCAAGCCGAAATTGGCTGCTCATGATTTAGCCACGAGTTAAAAGTTCTAGCTGAATGCCGGTGGCAACTGGAAATTTTTTTCAACCAGTACGTGTCTATGCCATGCAGGCCTCGTAAGGCGCCAAGAATTTATTCCGTGTTTATCGGATGACTCAGTACATTCAAGTTAGAAGTCCTCCTACAAACGGACTCGATAAAGGTATAATTTGGGTCCGTAGAGCTAACCTTTTTCGAGGTAACCTTTATTGAAATTTCCAATGCGACTGAATTGAAAATTGCGATCGAAAGATATATCGCTATTTTCGCACGAATGAATATTAGGCCTACGCTCACACTTTTACATACCATTTACGAAGTATTCTCAAACTTCAACACCGCCTATTTTGAAAATTAGATATATTTGAAACACGTTTTTTGATCTACCTAATATTAATTCGTGGCAGAAAATCGATAATTCTTTCTATCACATTTTACAAGTAATTGGGGGTGCCTTGGAAATTTTAATAAAGGTTATCTCAAAAACCGTTACCTCTAGGGACTTAACAAAGTATACCTTTTTTGCATAACACATATTGGGGAAACGATTTTTGTATATTCATATTGATGCAACAAAACGGAAAAAATATTTGTAAAATTGAAAGAGTTCTATGTACCGGTTAGCGTGTTAGGTTGTGCCATATTATTGCGGCATAATTGAGAAAAAAGCCAAAATAAAAGTGAAACTTTGACACCCTGTATTTTGAAAATTAAGCATATTAAGGCTTCAGGTTCCTATCTCACTGTCCATAATAATGTCAGGTCACCCTGAACAAGCAATGAATAAACATGTATCTGGAAGATTCTGGATTTCAAGATACAGGGTGTCAAAGATTAGAAATAAAATGTTTTTTTATCAATGTCTAAAACATTATAATGAGTCGTTTTTTTTAATGTATCACTGTTTTTCACTGCACTAAGAATATAAGTCACCACTGACTAGAAGATAATTATCCTTTCCAGGGGCGTGTCGGGGGTCGGGCGGCAGTCCCACGAAAATATTAAAAAGATGTTTTCAGGTTAAACAGATAAAAACACATTTTTTTCTTTTAATGTCTCTTCGCATCTCACTGTGTTTTGGAACATAAATACAATCCACTTCATTTCATAGATCCCCTTTTCCGACAGGCTATGAAGTGGTATTTATTTTTGTCTTCCAAAACAAAGTGGGTACGAAGAGGCATCAAAAGACAAAAGAGTTTCCAAGGGTTTCCATCTGTTTCGTCTGAAAAACAGTATTTAATTTTTTTAAGGTCAGTGGCATACATTCAATATTTTCCAAACGTTGAAGACCAGACTCTAGGACACATGTTTAAGTGAACTTTTCTTTAAAATCAAATTTGTCAGTGACATCAGACATGAAATTTGTTTTGAATAAACATAATTAAAATATGTGCACAGATAATTACTATCCATGTATATAGTATAATGTTTATTGTACTGTATTTTCTTTTACGTATGCATACCATATTCAATTATTTAATTAATGAAAAATCCGTCTTATTGTTAAAATCTGTTGGTCCCCAAAGACCTAGAAATACGGCAACACAGACAATCTTCCCCAAACTAATAATTAGGATATTCGAATGTAGGTCTGAAATAACTGGAAATTCAAGGTCGTCGTTCAATAGTATTTTTATGGCTGGATGCTCCTGCCATCTATTGGTCATATTTATAAAGAATTCAGGAATTTGCGAAACTTGTTAGATTGTTTCAGATGGAGCCAGGTGACGGGGGATTGTTTTCCCGTATACAATGAAAGACTGAGTGAGATAGACTGCGAGCGTGTACTGTACCTATATGCTTGTCTATCTTCCTAACAATACGTTAGATGGTAATAGTCAAGGTAATGTTCGGATGCACCTAAAAAAGTGTATTATGGCGCTAGGCCTTTCTTTCACAGGTTAGTGGACGGCCTATTATGAATACAATAATTTTTCAGTTTTACCACCCCACACCCCCCAACCACCCCAATATCACCCCCACGCGTAAAAACAAAGTTTGAGGAATATTTAAAATTTTTGGTTTTTTGCTAATTTACTCGGCCGCCCATGCACCGATTTTCAAAATTATTGGAGCATTACCTACTGCTACCCCACAGCATATCGCTGCTCAAATTTCATCACAATCCATCCAGCGGTTACTGAAATTATGTGACTAGAAAAACGCGTACAGACAGACCGACGGAAATGAGTTGTGCGGATTTTTGTCACGCGCTCCCCCCTTTTGGATGATTTTTTGTAGGGATGCTAACGATACTTCTGCACTAATATCGAGTATTTTTGTCATCGATACTTTTTGAGGCATTCCAAGCTGGTATCGATACTTTTGTATCGGTGTCGAAAATAATTATATAATTATTGAGGTGTGTAATCAGTTGCACAAAATGCTCTGTACGCACCAAACGCGCCTATTTGGCTAAAAAATATCGAGTTGGTACCGGTATCGATATTTTCATTTGCGCATCTCAACAATATCTCAATTTCACATCCGTAAAATCATCCCAAGGTCAAATTCTTTGGGAACCCTTTTTATATGGGAAATCCTCAGAGATATTATGCTGGTTGTTTACTATGCTGTATTTTCGTTATGTAGACATCATAAAACATCCAAAAAGCGTATTATCTCAAAATCGAAAATTTTCACGATCACAATACTCCTCTCACCCATCGCTGTGGGAAGTAAAAGTCCACAATCATGTCGAAATCCACTATAGGAATATTACTAGAATCACCACGAACGCAACCTTCCTCCATACTTATATTATTGAAAATATAATGGCGTCTGCCCGTTACAACAAACACCTTCGCCGTTCCACTGAAGTCTAAATGTCGCATACTATACAGCGCACAGTAATGCAAAGCGGAGTCCCGACCAGACTGTGGCTGCCGCGAACAATTCATGAAATGTGACGTCATACGGCATTTCACCACCGCGGTCGCTTTACGCAAATATAAAATTGAATAACTTTAGGAAACTTCTCCATTGAAACGCACCTTAAATAGCACGCCGCTGGATGCGTATTTCAGCGCGTGGCCTGGTATAGCCGGTTGTATAGTGAACCAAGGCGAACGGCTTCTGTGTTACAATAAATCTGGTACCTCGAAGACAGAAGCCGGCCGCCGCAAGTGAAAGAGAGCGCTATAGGCACGAGCGCAATCAAGTGCATCCATGCTCGCAAAACAACGCTGCTAAACTGTACTTGCGATGTTGCGTTACCTCCAGTCATGGATTAAGGTGCTGATAAAGCAAAACTTGCTTTATCCAAAACTCGCCTTATCCATTTTATTTTTATAAATATTTCTGAAATACGAAAACAAGATTTGAATCAGTCAATTCCGTACTCACATTCACAGGTTTTTCACGCTTTGTGAAAAAATTATGTCAAGCGGACAAAACGCGTTTTGGAATGGCACCCCTCGTAAATTAAACGCAAACGCGCACGCCCTTGACATCATAGTTCTTCGATACTCCCTTATCTGCTCAACCAGTCGCGCTCGTAATTTCATAATGGTCAATTGATAGACGACTGGGAAGGCATCGGTCACCAAGTAAGCACGAAAGTATTTGTTGGCGTGCTTTTAAAGAACGTTTTGCTCCTACATGTATGTGAAGAGAATTCAGGTTTTTATAACTTTACATGTTATAAAGTTAAATTAGTACTTAATTTCAGCGCGAAAATAGATTGAAATAGATATTTCTATAGATAAAATGCCGCGATAGGAAGTGAAGACCGATATTGGCCTGCACACAGAAGATGCGTACTGCTTTGAAAATGATATCCGATGGACAACAGATAAGAGTTGTTTCAAAATGTACAAGTTATCCTCAACAACTTTGTATAAATAGTCGTGCCCCCAACAGAGTGCCATCGTCACTGCTCTAGAAATGTTGTACTTTCTACCACAAAACGCGTAATAAATGAATTTAATTTCTGAAATGGAACACGAAACTCATACTCGTATTGTTTGCTCTTCATCCACGAATGTAGCGAATATGGAGTCGCCGCATACACCATCTGAGCAGAACATGGTTCAAACACCAGATGAACTGAGTGTAACATCTACGTCTTCAAACATAGTTGTACAGGGTGACCTAATAAGAACGGACGCCGGTAATATCACGATAACCGTTAATCGAGGAAAAAATATTAATAGGTAAATCGGCTAAGAGAAATCGCTGGAAATTATTTTCAAGTTCGGCAAGTGGCCGCAAGGGGGCGCAACTCTTGTGATCAATCAGAATAACGGCTTTTTCTCAAAAAATATGTAAGTAAAGGTATATTATAAATTCTACCGTCATGTAGACAGGACAATTTTCGATTGTTTTTGTTAACAGTTTTTTGCTCTATCTTGCAAGATGTAGTGGTGGGGGAATGTCAAAAAAGTTTTTATTCAAATGGCCATAACTTTGGTATGAGTTAACGGAAATAAACTAGCTGGGTCTCGTTTGGAAGAGCTCTTCTTACCTAATAATCTGTTATATACAAATTATCCAAGTTTATCTTGACTTAGTAGCTACAGGGCAGTATTTGACATCATAAAAATTATTACGCATCATTACGAAAATTTCAAATAGTATGCTATATCTATTTTAACACAAATATATAGGACGAAATTCTTAAAAACTCAGGCAAGATTCAACTTCCTAGCTATTTTCAAACCGGAGATATCAATGAAACAAGTATAATGACAAGAGGTCTGTGAGATTCAGAAACAATTGCCGCCCTATAGGAATATAGCCTTCGTCACATCGTTTTAGTTATCATTCCATAAATAATAAATAAAACCACTAGAAATCATATTTTGACTTTCTAAAATAACCACCAGGTGGCGTAGTAGTCGCCAATAGGTGCTGAATTCAATTTTCATAATAATGGAACTTTTAAAAGAAACAAATAAAAATAAGTTACAGTATAAAATTGATTATTTTTAATATCATCAAAGGTCAATTTGAGCTGATCACAAAGTGTTATATGAACTCAACAAGCAAACATAGCAAGAATAAGTCGATATGAATATATCTTAAAAATTAAGGCTAATTAACAGCAAAATAAAGCAAAGTAACGTGGTATAACAACAAAGTTAACCGATAAAATGCATAAACCTAAAGGCGGGTTTCCACGATTCAGTTTCGCTGAATCAGTTTGACTGATTCAGTGATACTGAAAGCGATGTTCTCACTGTTCAGTTTTAATGAATCATTTTGACCTATTTAGCATTAATAAAAGCAACGTTTGCATTCATCTTTCAATACTGATTCAGTCAAAATGAATGAAAAGTAAAGGCGGGTTCTCACGATTCAGTTTCGCTGAATCAGTTTGACTGATTCAGTGATACTGAAAGCAATGTTTGTTCTCACTGTTCATGTTTAATAATCATTTTAATCTATTTAGCATTAATAAAAATAACGTTTGCATTCATCTTTCAATACTGATTCAGTCAAAATGAATGAAAAGTACGACTGGCTTTCAGTTTGACTGAAAGAACAAACCCACTGATCAGTTTTACTGAAAAGGTGTTCTCACGTTCATTATCTGTTCAGTATCACTGAATCAGTCAAACTGATTCAGCAAAACTGAATCGTGAGAACCCGCCTTAAGACTGGCTTTCAGTTTGACTGAAAGCAGAACCCACTGATCAGTTTCACTGGAAAGGTGTTCACATGTTCATTATCTGTTCAGTATCACTGAATCAGTCAAACTGACTCAGCAAAACTGAATCGTGAGGTCCCGTCTTTAACTCACACGCGTATACTATACCTATTTTCAGTGTTGCACTAGATGCTCAGACTGGCAGGTTTATCCACGCTTGAATGGATGCATAAGTGCATCTAAAACGATGGACGCCATCGAACATCTAAGGCAACACTGACAATAGGTATATTTTTTGTTTGTTATCATTGTTGTTATAGTACTATCTTATTTTGCTTTATTTTGCTGTTAATTGAGATTAATTTTTAATCTATTCACATTGATTTTTTTTACTGTCTGCTGGTGGAGTTCATATAATACTTTGTGATCAGCTCAAATTGACGTTTAACGATAATAAATATGATAATCAATTTTATACTGTCATTATCTTGAAAATTGAATATAGTACTTATTGGCGACCACTACGCCACCTGTAGGATAATTCAAAAAGTTAAAATATGATTTCTAGTGGTTTAACTCGAGTACTATCTATATAATGATTACTAGAACGATGTGACGAAGGCTACATTCCTATAGGGCAGCAATTGTTTCTGAATCTCACAGCCCACTTGTCATAATACTTGTTTTATTGATATCTCCGGTTTGAAAATAGATAGGAAGTTAAATCTTGCCTGAGTTTTTAAGAATTTCGTCCTCTATATAACTATGTTAAGTGGAGGTTATAGTAAACTGTTTCATGGGATCATATTTGCGGGGTAAAGGGAGAGGTTAAAAGTCGAGCAGCCAGTGGGCGTGGCTTATTTACAACAAAATTTACTACAAAGATATACCGCTAACGGACAAAAAATGTTATGACGCCCCGGTCCCTCGACGACTTAGCACCACTTCCTTTGGTGTTATGCCGAACCAGCTTTCGGCTGGACGGTAGAAGCGTCCTGAAAAAAGTACATACCTGTGACCAGATCCTGGCATCTCAGTTGATCCCTTGTCTGTGTTTCGGGTATAAGGGTATAATTTATGTAACGAAATTCTCTCTGAATACAAAGTAATCAATCGATATCAATCAATATATTTATTTGTTGAGTATACAAATAAATTCCTAGTCCTAGTTGTAGTCCTAGTTCGCAAAATTGGGTCAAATTGATTGACTTAGTACCTCCGACATATAACGCCGATACGGTTTTTATTACTTTCCCATTGCATGAGAACCCTTTTCAACCAAATTATCGCTCGTCTGCGCGCAAAAAATATCAATCACAAAAACTCTCGTAAATAGTTTATTGCATTACTCACTGGAACTAGGAAGACACAGTTTTTATTCGCAAGCTTTAACTGATATCCTTCACATGGCATCCCGATTTTCCGATATTTAAAAACATATTATCAGTATCAATCCTTATAGGGCAATGAAAAGTGTTCTGGGGTTTCCTAAGCATCCTATCCGAGACTCCATCGGCTCATTTTAATCAGTCCAAACAAAAAAATGATCAGAGATCCCTAGAGAACCCAAAAACAGAGTTTGAACGGCTTTTATATTGTACTGTTTCCTTTTTATTTAGTTTCACCGCCAGTAATACAATTTTCGAAAACCATAGACGTTATCGATCTCAGCTTTGAAAAATTTTGTTTTGTCTCAGGAAGCATTCGAATAAAACTGAAAACTATATTATGTCATTCCTTCACAAGGTAATGAAGAGCCCACTACAAATACAAGAAATTTGTCAGTTTCATAACCCCCCATCCCCAAACTACCCCAACTTTACTCCTTCTAAAGGCTTAGATCATGATAAATGATGTCCCTTGGTATCTATAATAAGCAAGGCAATGATTGGATGGACTTAAAAAAGTGTATTATGCCGCGTTCTTTCATAGGACAATGGGCAACCTATTATGAAAACAACAAAAATTTCAAATTTTTCACAGTTTAGGAACTAAATCAGATTCATATAAGGAAAGTATGAATACTACAAAAACATTATGTATATACATATATGTATATTTATTGATTTAACTTACTATGCATGTTTAGCGAATAACTTGTTTTTGTTTATATTATAATCAGAATTATATTTATATCTTGTTTAGTATAACAGAACTTTTAGTGACCAGTAGTAGTAATAGTGGAAAGTAAAATGTTACCTAAGTCACGCACGTCTGTAGCTCAACTTCTTTTATTCGTCTAAATGATGCATGTTTTGTATGTTCTTTATTGGGTATTATCTACATGATCTGTTGTTTTGATTTATTAGTAAATAAAGCATTATTATTATTACTATTTAGACTGTAAATATTTCAAATATATATGTAAATATTTTTGTCATCATCTTTTATGCAGTTACAAAGTACAAACCTGTCTGTTAGAATGTATTTTTTATTCCCGATGCAAAAAAGTGTGAACCTAAGACTTCGACGTTCGCCGTGTGGGCCTGCTAGCAATCTAAATTTTATGTATATACATAAAATTTGGTAAGAGATCTCAGAAATCCTGACAATGGTAACTGCTCAAAATCAATCACCGCGATTTATTTAAATTTTAATAGTCCTTAACTTTTGGCCTGCAGTGTATATGTCTAAGTCACCCAAAACCACTGACTACAAATTTAGTCGATGCTCAAAACAAAATCTATCCCATTTCAGAAATGAATGAATCTCAACTCATTCATAACAGTAGTTTGCATGCTTTTGTATTGGTGGCGCTTTTATCAGTGTCCCAATAGTCGCGCGATTGTTCAATGCAAGTTTCTGGCTTGTACCATTTTTGACCCTGTAGATTAATATTTTTTGGCACAAAAACGTGGTTGTCGTTTTTTTAAAACTTCAATCTATGTTATTGTCGATCCCGATTTTAGAATAAGTTTATACAGGGTGATTGATGAGACCGCGAATTTAGTCAAAAAAGCGTCACCTTTGGCATTTTTTGAATAATTGTCTATTAGGAAATTTCAAAAAATACGTCGACATTAACATAGAGCTGCCCTTATTCTTCATGCTCATATTTTTTTCAGTTCAGTTATCTCAAAATTGATATTCAAAAAATGGTACCAGCTGAACCATTGCAAACAGCTCTCATGTACGTACAATAACCCCCTCTTAAAAGATATATAGCACACCTTTTAAAATTTTCGTAATAATGCGTAATAATTGTTATAATGTCATATACCGCCCTGTAGCTACTAAGTCAAGATAAACTTGGATAATTTTTATAATATAACAGATTATTAGGTAAGAAGAGCTCTTCCAAACGAGACCTAGCTTGTTTAATTCCGTTAACTCATACCAAAGTTATGGCCATTTGAATAAAAAAATCTTTGACATTCCCCCACCACTACATCTTGTAAGATATAGCAAAAAACTGTTAACAGAAACAATCGAAAATTGTCCTGTCTACATGATGGTAGAATTTATAAGATACCTTTACTTGCATATTTTTTGAGAAAAAGCCGTTATTCTGATTGATCGTAGCAGTTGCGCCCCCTAACGGCCACTTGCGGAACTTGAAAATAATTCCTAGCGATTTTTCTTGGCCAATTTACCTAACAATATTTTTTCCTCGAAGCTTTATGGTTAACGGTTACCGAGATATTGCCGGCGTCCATTCTTATTAGACCACCATGTACAAGCAAACAGCACAATATATCAACTATGAATAGCAATATCCAGAACGGAGGCACTCTAAAACTAATGCGTTTGAAAGATTGAATAATCGTTTTATTTGGACTGTGTCGTTTAATATTTCATAGCCTACCTGATAGATCTGCTTGATAATTATACATGACGTCTATAAAATTGTTTCCTCAGCACACTTGACCTATATTATCTCGTTAATTCAGTGTTTTGACTAGATCAAGTGCTATTATGGCCTTATATTTTAGTTGCTTGTTAAGTAAAAATAAAATTTAATAGTATTTTCTCAAAATAAATAAATTTTATCAAACAAATAGAAGGTATATTTAAAATTTGTAGAAAAATTGAAATATCCCAGAATCTAATAAATGCAGCCTTAACAAGTGTTATACAAGAATGAAAGAGCATATTAAAAGCAATTCTTTGGTATAATAAAATATTGGGGGCTACATTTAAAAAAAGAGAAAATCTAGATTTTGCATTCTACTTCACCCTGTATACGAATGTTGGTCACGGGCTCTTTTTATAGCCGATTTTAAAACTAGAGGAAATTTATAATGTTTCGTGTAAAAAAAATAATTTTTGATTCATTACTTTTTGATATACAGTACGTTCATTTGACGCGATTTGGATATAAAAATGGTCAACTTTTGAAATACCCTGTATAATGTAACAATACCCTACATTGAAAGAACTGAAACCATTAGTAGAATTTGAATATAGAATAAAATATATCTCATTTAAAAAAATGCATGTTTGCATCACCACGTAGTTATGGATCACCCTGTATAAATCTAAATATTTTCTGAGCAAGGAACATATCCGTGGCTACAACTTTTATATACAACTTTTTTCGCTATCTTCTACAGTAGTGGAGTTATCAACCGAGCCGGTACTAAAAACTCACCCTGTATCACATATAAAGAAATTTTCTGCAGACTTATTTTTGATGCCCTGGTATACCATTACTCATATTCAAGTCAGGTAGCAGGTAGCACAGACATAGTTTTCCTCCACGAGTTTTTCCATTTTCCGATATTAATATTGTAACGGTTCGCCCGTTTTCAAAATTATTTTTATATTATTTACTTGGCTACCCTACACAAATAGTTTATAACTTGCATTTTTAGCAACTATTTTCTCATTATACTAGTAAAGTCTTCATAACTGTTCGATTGTAACGCTTTTTACTTCTTCCTTTACCCATCTCTATTTCTTTTAGCTGGAAATATCATTATATTATACAATCTGCGCACACATTTTGGGAAAATCTAATGAATTCGAGCAGTCAACATCTAAAACAGCTACATATGTCTCTGTAAGACAATTTTTGTGTGTGTAATTATGTTGTAACCTAGGTAAGGAATTTATATTCCCAATGCAAAATCATAATGATTTGATTGCTATGGTTTCGCATATTATTTCTATTGCTTCTGCTTTTTATTTTACAGCTATGTGTAGGAATTTGATTTTTCCGGTTTGTAAACTTTTTTCTATTAACATGTGATGGCGAGCATTTTAATCTTTGAATATCAAGTTAATCATGCACTGTATATTTATTAATTATCTAACAAAAGAGTGGCTGAACACCATTCTTTGTTTCTTTATTTTATGTGTATTTTACGTTTCACATTTGTTTTATAACATTCCTTACGTAAAAATACCTATCAGTCAGATTTGCTAGTAAAGAACGCAATGAAATGATGTGTTGGATATTTCTGCGATTTCGCTTTACGAGAGGTGAGGAAAAAGCAGCAAATTCGAATATATTTTATATATATATATATACAGACCCAAAAACTATATATGCTGAATGTTACCACACCCGAAATGGTCTTACCAGACCGGTCATCGGGCTTGGTAAGGCTGGTAATGTTTTCTTAGTATCTCTGTCCTTTTCTGACGTGCCCATCGAATATTTGGGAAGACTAGTAAAAATGACAAAATTCATCTTTTGATACTATTTAGGTTCCAGCATATGCCACTTGGAGTCGCAGCAGTGACATACATTTGCTCATGGCCGACTCTACACTAGGCCGGAGCCTTAGATGTGTCAACGCGGCTTAGCTGTCAAATAGTGGGCCTATAGTTTCAGAATAATTATTACATTTTATATGTATTAGAGTTCATCTGGGTTAATAAATTAAGAAAAAAATGCTTTTTACAACAACTACTACTAATACCACTTACATCTGATGTCTGGTTCATCATAGTCGGACACTACAAAATAAAAATAAAGCAACCTGTTTCCTAGTGCCACTTCAACTTCCACTTAAATGAACACTCAATTTACTTTGAAAATTGTCACTTGAGCTAGAAAAATTGACTATTAGGTCACTGTGAAGCCATTCTTGCTGGTCTTGATTCCCTTTCACTATCAAATCTTTTCGTAGGTATGCCCAGATGCATGCCCTCGTTGGCTTGCCCAGATGAGTTCTATTAACTATATTCTTCTGTGATATGTCCAGAAAACATTGTAGGTACCACATTGTGCTCTAAAATAGGTCTTATCCTTTGAAATGTTTGTAAAGTATTGTCTTTATTCTTATAAATATAACCAGCCCATACGAGGAATACCGTTCACCTACTTCTGTTTATGTCCCTTATTGGAAGCACAGTTTCTAATGAACACCCAATTTACTTTGTAAATTTTAACTTGAGCTAGAAAAATTCACTATTAGGTCACTTTGAAGCCATTCTTGCTGGTCTTGATTCCCTTTCAATATCAAATCTTTTCGTAGGTATGCCCAGAGGCATGCCCAGATGAGTTCTATTAACTGTCTTTTTCTGTGATATTTGGGAGGTCCAGAAAACATTGTAGGTACCACCATTGTGGTTTGAAATAGGTCTTATCCTTTGAAATGTTTGTAATTATTGTCTTTATTCTTATAAATATAATCAGCCCTTATGAGGAACACCTTTCACCCACTTCTGTTTATGTCCTTCATTGGAAGCACTAATTGCTAGTGCAACCTGGTACTACACACTTTGCAGGCATCTTTTTATCTTTCTAGTTTCGTTTGTGCAGGTAAATAATTAGAAACACATTAATAATCACCTTCCAACCATATTTTCTGCTCTGGAAGAATATACATGACTTAACCTCAAATAAAAACTCGGCCCGCTGATTCAGTGTTGCCATATTTCATGCTCCGGCCTAGTGAGTAAAGTCGGCCATGATTTGCTGTATGGAAATTCACAATCTTATCAGACCCTACGCTTGGCAACATGGCAAACTATATCACTTGTACATAATTCGTGTGAGTTTCACGCTAGAATTTTTCATAAATGAAGCATAATCAGTTATTGATACATAGCCCAGGCGGTAGGGTTTTTTGACGGCAAAAGGTGGGAGAGAAGTGAAATTTGGTGGGATGGTAGACATTGGTTCCTTAAATCTACACCTAAGTTTGTGACCGCGGGAGGTTGCCGCTCGAGGGGTGGGGGATAAAAACTCTGCTTCGCGACGATTTTTGAAGAATAACACCGTTTTGGTAAGTGATATCGAAAAAAGCTTCAAATGATTTATGGTGAGAATAAAATTCTACATAAATGTGGTCCTTACATTTTTTGTGTGCGGCCAATAGTTTCCGTCCTACAGTGCGTAAAAGTTAGGGGTTGGTTTGTGATTTTCACTAAAATCAGAATTTCATCGCGGATTAAGACGAAGAACTTTATCAAAAAGTCGTGTAACATTTTTGTTTCCCTAAAAGGATAATATCTTCAAATTTCTTTATTATCTTCAGCTGTCTAAACGCACGCATTTGGTTTTCAAAATTACGACATTTAAGAACACACCGCTACCTACTACTGATATGTGCAGTTGCGAAAAATATCTTATTTGCGCTTACTTTTAGTGGAAGTGATTCGACCTCGGCATTAGTTAATTAAGATAAGATTCAATTTGTGACCACTGGGGGTTGCCACTCGAGGGTGGGGCGAAAGGAAGTGAAAGGTGCTATCGAAAAAAAGATCAAATAACATGGAAACAATCAAATACTCCACAATTTTGGTTTTACATTTTTCTTGTGCGACCAATGGTTTCCACTCTACAGCACAAAGTTAGGGGGTGGTGTTTGATTATTGTATTAAGTTGAAGAACACTATCAAAAAGTAGTGTGATATTTTTTCTCTTAAGAGAACAACATTTCTCATATCTCTATTATATGCAGCTGCCTAAATAACACATTTGTGTTTAAAAAAGAGTACGAAGTTTAGGAACACGTGGCTACCTACTCCCGGATCCTAGCCAATCGTGTAGTCCTACAAAAATCTTTTAAACGCAAAAGGTCGGAAAGAAAGGAAATGTGGTGGGATGGTAGACATTGATCCCCCGAACCTACATCTCAGTTTGCGACCTCGGGGGCTGCCGCTCGAGGGGTGGGACGGTGAAAACTCTCCTCCGCGAAGATTTTCGAAAAATATCGTCGTTTTGATAAGTAGTATCGAAAAAAGGTTCAATCGATTTATGGAGAACAAAATTCACCCTCCTCCCCCCCACCCTCGAACGGCAACCCCAGAGGTGGCAAACTGAATTGTCATTTCATAAATTTCTTCGTCATAATCCGCGATGAAATTCTGATTTTAGTGAAAATCGCAAACCAACCCCTATTCTTTGGCTTTTTTCGATATCCCTTACCAAAACGGTAATATAGAAAATCATCGCAAAGCAGAGTTTTCCCCCCTCGACCGGCAACCCCTCGAGGTCGTAAACTGTGACGTGTTCCACCACCGCCTACTATAAAGTAGCGCGTGGGCGGCGAAGACAAATAATATCAATTGAACGTGTATGCAATCAGCATTCATCACATTGGCAACATCACATATCCTAGAATGAAACAACAACAGAGCAATGCTGAGGTAGCTCTAAAAAAGGATTCGTTAATGCAAAAGTCATTGCGAAGAAAATTCAACTATGTTGTCAATGTTTATGTATATAAACCTTATGACAATAAATTATTATTTATTTATTTATTTATCTTAGCCCTAAGTAAAGTAGTTTAGGAGTTTCAAAAGGTCTGTTTCGGACTTCCATTGTCTATATAATTTTGTACGTTGTAATCTAAAATTATATAGACAATGGAAGTCCGAAACAGACCTTTTGAAACATCTACCTTGTCTACAAATTCCAAACAACAGTAGTTTAGGAGCTTTGCTTCATACATTTGCAGCGAATTCACGGTAAATGTATGGACAGGGATGATTGATGATATTTTGATAGGCCCATTCATATTACCAGCCACGATAAATGGCCCCTCCATTTCTAGAGTTCCTGGAAATCGACTTCTTGGACGCCATTATGGAAATACCACTAACCTATATGTCAAGGATGATTCTCCGATCATTCTCCATCAAGCCATTTAAATGAACGATAGTCGCCGTGGATTGGACGCGGTGGAACAATCGCTTGGCCACCGCGTTTACCTGACTTGATTCCACTTGATTTTGTCTTGTGTGGTACAATGAAACAGAAAGTTTATGTCGGCGGGCACGTATTTGGCAAAATACACGCGAGGAATTTATTGGCAAAATTATTCAAGTCGGAAATGAATTACGGAATGACAAAGCCATGATCAGTCGCTCTACGCAATATGTAATCACTAAGAGCAACAGCATGTCTGCATCACCAAGGAGGACATTTCGAACAATGAATGTAACATTTGTTTCTTTTTTTCCCAAAATAAATGTCGTGACCACTAAGTATCTTATTTTATTGCCTTCTCAACTGCCGGATTAGACAGTAAAGGGTCATATTCAAACCATCATAGCTTCTAAACTACTTTACCTACGGCTATTGTTTTTAGGAAACATCATGCACTATTGCTTAGAAATAAAAAATGTAGGGTATCAGCTTAGTTTTTTTTGAAAAAACTAAAATTGTAGAAAAACTCAAAAATTACATAATTATTTTCATTTTAACATTTTTTTGCCCTGATATGACATGAAATTTGGAAAATGTTTACCATTAGTTTATGGTCTACAAGTTTCGCTATCAAATGAGACATATTTTGTGTTTGTAGAACCTCTACATAAGTAGCTAAGGCTAAATTAGTACAACTCTCGTGCATCAATTAAACAAAATGGCTTCTATTTTATTATGGTGGGAGAATAACTACTTTTGAGAGGTGATTTGTTGATAAAAATTAACGTATTTTATCCCCCTAAAGGCTCCGACACCGATGACCGGACATATTGTATATTTTTTTACCAGTATTACCTAGTATTATCTTAGTTTATATATAACAGCAAAATGTCGGAAAGAAATGAAATTTGGTGGCATGGTAGACATTGGCCCCCTAAATCTTCTGTTCTTTTCTAGTCTGCTCCATGATCACACTGTCAATTATAAGCTGTTCCTTGCAGCCTTGACTTTGTTTTATACAGCCTTTTTGTTCTTCAGTGAGGATGTTGTTTTGCGTAGGGTGTTGTTCAATCCTCCTACATATTGCGATGATGATCTTGTACAAGGTGGGGAGGCAAGTGATTGGACGGTAATTGGCAGGGTTCTTGGTATCTGCGTTTTTGGGTTTTATATACGTTATTCCTTGTGTGAGGAATTTAGGAAGCTTATTAGGTTGTAGTATGGCTTTATTGATTTGGTATGTGAGCACTTCGTATGTTGAATTGAATTGCTTGTAACACAGATTTTGTATATTATCCACGCCTGGGCACCTCCAATTGTGAGTATGTTTTATTGTATCCACTATTTCCTCTGGTATAAGAATAACGTCACCCTGTTCCATTATATGTTGGTGGTTCTCCTCTTCTTGTCTGATCCATGGAGCGTCTTGATAATGTGTTTTGGGCTCTGACCATAAGCTACTCCAAAACTCAGTTAACTCTTGTCTACTTGGTGGTTCTATGGTTGCTTCCCGGTTGTTTTCTGTTATTTTCTGGTAGAACTGCTTTTCACTTTTTTTGGAAACGATTATTAGCGTTCTTTCTGTCGTTGGATTCATTGTAAGCTGCATAAACTGCAAGTTTCTGTTTCAGTGTATCAGCTATTTCTGGTATCGATTTTTGGGGTGACTTGAATTTGAGTATATCTATTGTTGTCTGTATGCGTTTTGAACAGTTGTTGTTGTTGGTGTATTGTGCGAGGTGTGCCAAATCCTTTCTGATTGTGGAAATTTTATTCTCGATCCGTATTTGCCATTTAGGTTTAGACCTTTTGCTTGTGTGGTCTTTAGACCGTTTCGGAAGTTTTTGGCCGTTAACTATGAGTGTGGTTGCTGCTGCAGCATATACAACGGTATAGATGTCTTCTAGGTTACTGACATTTGTTAAGAATTGTGGTATTATGTTGGAATTTATTGTATGTAATATTTGTCGGGTGTTGTTTTAAAAATCAGTCTGGTTAAGGGATCTCGCAGCGCAGGATTGGTGCCACACCATTTGTTATTTTGTGTGGTCATCACTTGTTCTGTAGATTGTGTGATGGAAGGTGGCGGCGTAATGGTTTGTCTTTGTGTGGCTGTGCAAGGTAAGTTATTGGTGGTGTATCTGGTATGTGCTCATGTTCTGAATCCACATCTAAGTGTATGCTGGTGTTATCGCTTGTGTCTGTGTTTGGAGTCTGGTTATTTCGGGAATGAATATTTTGCCTTTCTGTGGTTGATTCATCGGCTAACGAATCATTTGATGGGACAGTATTTATTTCGTTCGATACAAGGCGCTTTATAGCTTGTAGTTCTTGCGGGGTAAGACGGTTGTTTTTTGTTATGACTCGTTTTTGATCAATAAGTCTTTGTTCGGTTACACGTGTTGAGAGGTGTGGGTATTGTGCTGTAAACAGCCTGTACAGCTCATGTCTGTAGCCTGTAGAGACGGTTTCTAGTTTTGTGGCGGTATAGTAACAGTGCATTACAGATTTGTTCATTTCAGTAGTCCACTGTAAGCGCTATCTTGGTTTACCAGCTTCGGTGGTTGCCGGCTGTACGGGCAAAACATCCGCAATTGGGTTGTGTGCTATTGGTTGTGGTGTTTGGTTTTGGTGTTCAGGTGAGTTTAATCGACGTACCCTATGCCGTCGTTGGTTGTTTGAAAGACTAACTTTATTCATCGCGTTCCACGAGTAGGGACGATCTAAATGTCGTTCTGCCGGGTGACACCCATTCCAGGAGAGAAGTTATATTTACTCCGAAGTTGGCCCAAGGTGTTCCGGAGGATTTGCGACTTTACTGTCGGGTTTTGTTGAGGTTTTCTCCTCACGGGCCGGCCGGTTAAGGCAAGCCCCCCGGTTGCGTATCACTCACAACGTTCCCCAGCCACGCCTTGCGGAGGCCATTGAAGTGTGGGGCGCAATAACGGTGTGTGACAGAAGGACCGGCCCTCAGCCTTCTGTGGTATTTCTCCCCGGATTTGCCAGATCCCTATCTAGCCGAGGTTAGGATAGCTTGGGGAAAGGAGCTTTGTGCTCGGAAAGGTATGTAAAGTCTACCTAGCCCACAGCTTCCTGAGTGTGCTAGCCTTAGTTGAAATGACTTTTTGATCACGAGCCCTGTCGGCGTGACAACTCCGCGGTGGTGTTAAAGCCTCCGATGAACCATCAATCGACATAGTTTGCCCATCAAAAAGTCACTTTCTAAGCCCCTTCCACTAACGCCGATGCATACTGTCAAATTTTAGAATACCTTGAGCTACTAAACGTTTTACTAGTTGGGAGATTTTAACATACCAAGTTACATCAATTATAGCCATAATTTTGTAGGTGGTACAGATTTAAAGTGTGAACTATTGCACAGCTTTTTAGATTAGATCAGCTTCAACCAATATAATCATATAATATATAGTGATAGTGAATAGTAATGATAGATTATTAGATTTGGTAATAGCTAATGTCATGTCACCAAAGATACGCCTATAACACGGGAATACCATCACCCGAACCTTTCAATAAACCTGAGTATTAATCAAGAAATTAACAGTAACTATGAATCCAACAATGATGAGGTACAGTACAACTTCAAAAGGGCAGATTTTCCTAACCTTTATAAAGACTTCTTAAGCATTGATTGGAGCTAGTGCAATACGGAGACAAACATAAACGTCCTATGCAGTCGCTTTTATGGAGAGATTTTCAGAGTTATTGAATGCCATGTACCTAAATTCAAGAACTGTAGAAGTCGATATCCCAAGTGGTACACTATCATTAGTGATATAGAATCAAAATAATATTTTCATAAAAAAACTGAGGAGACAGGTGACTTGGTTAAGATTTATTCACCAATTAAGATGCACGTTGTTGTCAAAAAAATGATCTAAAGCTAAATCCTAGTAAATGCAAAATAATGTTAATCACAAGAAAGCGGTCTACTATGCTAAGGACTTGGGAATTATATTCACCTCAGACTAAAAGTTTTATAAACACATAGATCAAATGGTTTATGTCAGCTTCGCGTAACCTCGGTTTTATGATTAGAAACTGTAAGTTATTCTCAAACATCGATGCACTTAAAACACTCTATTATATTTTAGTTAGGAAGTCGAAAGAATTTAGGTTAAATGTTTGAAGTATCTTTATTTAAAGGCCAGTGGTCATTACACTCCTTTCAACAACACTATCAAAAAAAAAAAAGACTTTTTACACCAATTTGATATGATAAGTCGCCGTATATATTTTTATTGAGCTACAGCTTCGTACATATGTAAGTTACTTACTTACTTACTTACTACTACTAGGATTGATTGTAGTGAAATTTTACCTAGTTTAGATTTTAATGTACTCAGGAATAATAGTAGAAGTTTTACCTTTCATTTACCTAGAGCTTATACAAACCTAATGGTAGCATCTCCGTTGTATCGTATATCTAAAAGCTTTAATGATGTTAGTCACTTATTCGACTTCAATGAGAGTGCATTTGTATTTAAAAAAAGTGTTGTCATATCTCAATGAAGCCCAGAGACCAAATATTTCGTATTTGTGATTAATGTTAATTACTTGTAATAAATAGTTCAAATATTCATTGTCATGAGCTACTGCACTGATCAGATAGGGTGGTGGGTTCTTGATATACACACATCGGGTTTTTAGTATTACCGTATGTATTAAGTAATACTAATTTCCTTTTTGTATATGTGTTTATCTTTTAGTCATCATATATAGCATTTCTCTGTAATTTGATCATGTATCTGTAGATAAGTAATTGAACAAATAAATGTTATTTATCTTCAAAATATTGATGAAAATATTGCTGTATTTACTATTTAATAAGCAGCGTCCACTAAAAGAGTCAGAGTGAGCAATCCACATTGTCCTTGGCTAACGAATGTAGTCAAAATGATAATGAAATTGAGATATTTGGCCTTGCGAGACTTCAAACCACATCGTACTGAAGAAAAATATAATTATTGTAAGAAAATGAAATTATTGGCACTAGCTTCTTTAAGACCAGAAAAACAAGCCCACTTGAAGATGATGTATCGTCAAAACAATCAAAGGTTTAGGAAAACGCTCAAGGGATTAAACACTCAGAAATGTGGAGACACCCAACTTCCTGAGATTAGATCACTGTGATACATTTTGTGACTTGGGGGTGGTATTTCATTGTAGATTGAGTTTTGACTACCATATAGCAAAACTAGTTTCTGATGCAAATAGATCTTTAGGTTTTATTGTTAGGAATTGTAAACAGCTATCAGACACTACTGCTTTAAAAACTTCCTACTTCGCATATGTCAGGTCAAAACTTATATATGTATGCATCAGTGGTATGGAGCGCTTACTATCAGTGTTACGTTAACAGAATTGTTTGTTCAAAAAAAAACTAAAATATCTAATGTTTAAATCAGTTGGAGTCCACCCTGAACGTAGATCTGACTATAGCTACTATTGGACAAATTTGAATTAATTTCATTACATAACCGACATAAGAATAGCTCAGTGGTCTTTTCTCAGGTCTTATATAAGCTCTTGCATGGTGAAGTTGACTCATCTGAACTTTTCTCACAGTTATTGTTTCACATTCCCAGGTGCAGTTCACGGCAAAATATGGTGTTTTTCTGTCACCGTGCAAATACAAACTTGATTTTCAAGGCGCCAATTAAAATTGCTTTCAGTTAGTTACATATAGAATTTAAGTTACATATATTTTGCCTTATAAATGGATTTGTTCTGTTAGGCAATAAATGCTATTATTGTTATTAGCACCCAAAAAGTTAGCTTCTGATGGACCATCTACAGGCACATATATATTATTTTTAACAGTATACTGAAACACAGCGTGTTTCCTGATGTTTGGAAAATAGCGAGAGTTTGTCCTGTTTTTAAGTCAGATGATAAATCTGACATATCCAACTATCGTGCTATTTCCATTTTAAATAATTTTGCGAAGGTTTTTGAAATGATGTTATATAGTGTGGTATATTATGATGTAAAATAATTAATATCACCCTCCCAGCACGGATTTATGAGGGGTCGTTCAACCGCTTCTAATTTAGTTACAATTACTCAGTATATTTCTGATGCTTTAGATTCTAGACAACAGGTAGATGTAATATATACAGACTTCTCAAAAGCCTTCGATAAACTAGATCATAATTTGTTGATTTGCAGTCTTGAGAAATTTGGTTTTAGCTTACCCCTAATAACCCTTTTTAGATCATACCTTCACAACCGTAGTCAGTATATATCATGTAATGGACACATCTCAGAAACGTATGTTGCCTCCTCTGGTGTTCCTCAGGGTTCCAGCCTGGGTCCTTTATTATTTTTACTATTCATCAACGACTTGACAAATTCTTTAGATTGTGGCAAATTACTCTTTGCGGATGACTTAAAAATTTATGCAACCATCAGTGATGAAGACAGCTGCCATATCTTACAGACTCAACTGAGTAAAGTTGCTGAGTGGTGCAAACATAATTTGTTGCAATTAAATATCGCTAAGTGCAAAGTGTGCAGCTACTCTAGGAAATCGCAGCCATTAATTTTCAGTTATAAAATAGAGAATGTGTCAATTGGTAGATGTAGCGAGGTAAAGGACCTAGGTGTAACCTTTGATGGTAGACTTGGATTTGTGGAACACATGAGTAATACTCGTATAACAAGTGAGGCTACTAAAATGCTCGGCTTTCTTATTCGTAACTGCAGGTCGTTTACTAATTTAACTGCTCTGATTACTTTGTTGTGCACTTGTTCGATCAAAACTCGAATATGCTTCTATTGTCTGGAGTCCAGTATATTCTACGCATATACAAATGTTGGAGAGTATTCAACGGAGATTTCTCAAATATCTTTCATTCAAAGTTGATGGTAGATACCCGGAGAGAGGAACCAGTCAACGTAGTCTTCTAGAGCGTTTCAATTTAGATAGTCTTGAATTGAGACGCTGCAACTCCGCCATAGTTTTTCTTTATAAGCTCCTACACAATTCAATCTACTGCACAGGTTTGCTGGATCAAATAAACTTGTTTATCCCTAGGCTAAATGCACGTAGATCTCCTACTTTTTATTGTAAGAATTGCCGTACTAATGTTATGCAATACTCACCAGTTAATACAATGTGTGCTAACTTCAATTTAATATCAAATGACTGTGATATATTTGGTGACTCAGTTCCCACCATTCTATGTGAATTTCGGCGACATTCCGGTGCATAAGAAGAATATTGTTTGTTTCTTTTACTTTGTATGTAATTTTTTGTTATTGTTTGCCCTGTAATTGGTTAATCTGTTGGGCAATAAAGAGTATTATTATTATTATTACAGCAGCCATAAATGATATACATATTCATATGATGTAAATGGAAATCTAGACCCTACTAATTACCTATTATTGTATTATGCATTTAGATCTTCCTGAGCTTTACGCAAAAAGAACTGTTTGAGCTTTATCTTAAAACTGTTGGCAGACATTATTGATTTTAAATCCCTATCTAAATTGTTATAATGTCTAAGAGCATTATAAAGGAAAGTTTTTTGAAACAGTGCTGTACTGTATCTTGAGATACTTAAGAATCCTTACATTGATATTATGTGCCATGCCACCTCGTGCGCCCCTCTTTGTTAATTTGCAGGACAAATATGGAGGATTACCAGTACATAGCATTCTATGTACAAATATCAAAAGATGGAATACATAGAGATCATTCAACTTTAATCAGCCAATTTCAATCATTGGTTTGGAAATATGATCGGCAACATGTATTCAATATCTTTTGTATGCAATATTTGTTGTGATAGTCTAAAAAGGGGTAATAGACGATAAGGCAATATGTTATTTTAGATATGAGTAGTGACTGACAAATTTCTTTTTTCGTGGCCCTGCACAATATATCTTTCATTACTATACAGCACCCTCAGTGTAGCATAACATTGGGAAACCAGAGCATTGACATGTGAGGTAAATTTGAGATTTCCGTCAATAACTAGACCAAGAGTTTTTGCACTATCTACTGGCAATACAGTGTCTCCACTAATATTAACAAGAATTTTGTCTTGAACATCTTTTTTATGAACCCTACTGGAATAAATTATGAGTTTTGATTTATATGGATTTATGGACAAGTTATGCTGACTGATGTAGTTGCTCAGTCCTTCCAAATCATCATTCAAAACCCTGTTGGCAAATTCAATGACGTTATTTTCAAATGAATAATACATCTGTGTATCATCTGCAGATAATTGTATATTAGATGTTTTCATACTTTGGTCCAGATCTGAACTATATATCAAGAACAGCAAGGGCACACAAATTGACCCCTGAGGTACACCTGAATGTATATATTTGTATGTAGATGTTTGTTGATTAACACTGCCTTTTGGTAGCGACCCTTTAAATACATTTTCCCAAACTGGACAGCTTTGTCACTGAATCCCGAGTTGAATCCATAGTAAGAACGTTTTGAAAATTAATAGCAGATGGTTTATTTTATCAAAAGCTTTCGTAAAATCTAAAAGCAAAAGAGCTGTAGATTTTCTATTGTCCAATGCATACACAATATTATCGACCAGATCACAAAGTGCTGACATTATACTATGTCCTGTCCTGAAACCAGATTGTCTGAGTGGCAGTATGCTATTATAATTTAAGTAAGCCAGAATTTGGTCATAAACAATTCTTTCTAATATCTTAGATAGTACTGGAAGCAGACTAACTGGCCTGATTTGATCATAATTACTAGGATTTGTTTTTTTGGTCAAGGAATCACTCTCGCCTTCCTCCATTGCTCAGGAAAGTACCCAGATTCTAAGCAACAGTTTACAATGTGTGTCAGGACTGTCAGGTAGATGCTTATAACAGGTAAACACAATTTGACCATCGGTAATGTAACACCATCCACCCCACAGGAGTTTGATTTGATTTTACTCGCAGCTTCTACAACAATATTTTCAGAAACCAGAGAGAATTGAAGCAGTAGGCTAGGATCAAATTTATGTGTGCGATCGGCACATTCTAAATCACTTTTCTGAAAAACCTTCAAAAAGCGTCATTGATTTTGTAAGGATCCGATAGTTCTTGTGAAATATTACAGTCTTTTTTACTGCGAATATTGAGGGATCCCAGCGCTTTATAAAATTTACCCAAGCTTTCACATTTGATACTTCGTAAGTATTTAGCTTTTTTATTTCTAACTAACGTGAGTGTATCATTTCTTAACTTTATGTATCTGTGCCAAGCCTCAGGTGTTTGTTTCTGCTTGAAATCAGTGAGTGCTTCATTTCTTTGCTTAAAAGCAAGTTTGATGCCATCTGTTAGCCAAGGTGCCGGTGGCTTACTAACACGTTTTGTAACAATAGGGCTATGCTTATTGAATAAAATTAAAATATTTTCAGTTAAAAACTGTATCTTACTATCAATATCCGACATATATATTATTTCATGCCATGGAATGCTTGACAAATCTGTATCAGATAAAGCTAAATTGAATTTTTTGAAATACCTGAAGGTAACATATCTCTGATTATTATTTTTTTATTTTTAGGGCTCATGATCAAGTCACAAAAAACACAATTATGATCAGAGGAAAGGTATGCATTAATGACACCACTTTTCAAATACATATCAGGTGAAGGTGTACCATTTGATTTTTCTGGAAAATGAGAAAAAGGCTCAGCATACGATTTTCCATCGCTTTACCACGTTTTTCCGCCAAAAATTTTCGTTTTTCCACTTTAGGTTATTGCGAAAAGTGAAAATCAAAATTCTGGGCTAAGTTCACGGAGCCCAGAATTTTTCAAGTCTTTGTAAAGTATAAACATACCCCGCTCCCACTTCGTTTTTCCATGTTTTTCCACAAAAAACTTTCGATTTTCCACCTTTGGTTACCGAGAAAAATGAGAATGAAAATTCTGATCTAGCCCAGAATTTTCCAAATTTTTCTTAATTTTGAACTAACATCGTTTTTCCACGTTTTTCCAACAAAAATTATCGTTTTTCCATCTTTGGTTAATGAAGAAATACGTTAAAACAATGCATGTGTCGCGCGGCGCCAGCGCCAGTGCCGCTGTTATTTCAGTACTTTTTTTACCAATGTCGCGCTTTAATTAACATCTCACGTTCTTCCCAAGAAACTCTGTACACGTGTGTCTTATCGATAGCTTTATGATGTCTGTCCACCAAAGATTTTCTTTTTCCCAGTCTGCTTTTACTAGAAATACAAATAAAAATGTATCGCATATGCTAGCTGTGGATACTGTAAATTTTGCCAACCATTTGTTCACCCTTGTCAGCGCGATTTAGTACTGTATATGCTTGTCTTATCAATAGTTTTTAGATGTTTTTCCAACAAAAATTTTCGATTTTTCACCCAACGTTTACGAGAAAAAAAATAAAAGCCTCAGATTTATATCCCGTTAGCCGCCAGGCCTGGAAAATTTGTCCGCCATTTTTTTACCCTTGTCAGGGCTATTTAGTGCTGTACAGACGTGTCTTACCATGGCCATAGTTCATCTCGGTTGATAAATTAAGAAAAATACTTTTTTAAAAAATAAGAATGGTAAAAAGTGCCAGTAGTAACAGTTCAAAAATGTACATCTATTTAGATTTAGAGATTTTCCCTTCTGTTAGACATTTCTTATTTCCATTAGATTTCCTCTTTTTGTCTAGTCTTGTCAGTCTGTATTTTGTCTCGAACTGTTTCAGTGTCATCATCATAGTCACAATGTCTTAACAGACATGTTGTGAACTCGTAAAATGCATTAAGTCGGAGCTAGAGTATTGCCGACACGAATATTATCAATAGTTTTGAGCAGTGTAGCTCGCCATCGTTCGCGATTTGTTGTCAGTTTAGTGGCGCTCTTGACACTCATATCCAGCAACTGTTTCGTCGTATCCACCCAGCGTGTAGGGGAACGGCCACGCCGCCGCCCACTCGGGGCATGACCCTGAACTACAAGTTTCTCAATATTGTCGCTTCTGTGTATATGTCCGAAGAATGTAAGCATTCTCGTCGACACAATGGAGGATAGTCTCTTTGGATTACCGAACTCATCCAGTATGGAGACGTTAGTTCGATGGGCGGTATAAGGAACTCTCAGCATTCTCCTCCATGTCCACATTTCAAAAGCGTCTATGCGAGCTCGATCTGCCTTTTTAACAGTCCAAGTTTCCGAGGCATACAAAAATATGGAGAACACAAGAGACTGAACCAGCGACATTTTTGTAGCTTTAGTGATGTTATGGTCACGCCATATTTTAGTAAGCTTTGTCATGGCCACACGTGCCTGCTGAATGCGCCGTCGAATCTCATTTTCACAGCTACCCGAATTATCGATCAAAGAACCGAGGTATATAAAACTTTGAACTACTTCACAACGGCCTATTGACTTTATTTCTTGATAATTATCGTGCTCTCTATCTACGATCATAACCTTGGTCTTATTGTAGTTAATACCAAGACCATACTCAGCACTACGTTGTTCTAAGATGTGTAATAGAGCTACTAGTTCTTCCTGAGAAGCTGCAATAAGGGTTGTATCGTCAGCAAATCTTAAGTTGGATATTTTGCTTCCGCCAATAGTTACACCGCCATTCCAGTTGTCTGTTGTTTCAGTGTAATAATTAATAAAAATATTTGCTACATTAACAACATTAATTCAAGCAGCAATGTATATATTGCTGTATTCTTTTGCAATTTTCATTAAAACTGCTTTGTGCAATTGCCCAAAGACTTGCTTTTATACCTATTGGCCTGAAATCAAAATTTTAACAATACCTAATGTGAATAAGGACTGTAATTTGAGCTGTATACTCTGATGGAAGTGATACGCCTACCAACTATAAGCTGTATGTATTTAATATACCTATCAAATAATTTTGCCCTTCATGTTCTACCTATAATTTTTGTAATGACAAGAACATTTATACAGGCTGATATTTCATCAATTTGTAAAACAATGTACTTCTCCGAGAATAACAAACCCTCTGCAACAGTTTTAATGTAAGGCATAATAATAATAATAATAATAATAATAATAATATTTGGTCATGCAATGCATTTACACAAGTCAAAAAAAAGAGTTCTGTGCATAAACTACTGGCTTATGTTAGTAGCGCCTATGTCAATATACAGAAGTTCCTATAGAACACATATAAAAAGCAATCAATAAAAACACAAAAAAGATACAAAGAAAAAAAATATTAAAATATTAAAACAGGTCACTAAAATCATTGTTGACAAAATCACAAATAGAATAAAACGCTTTTTGTTTGAGGTAAACTATAAGTTTCCTTTTAAAATGCTCAGTGCCTAATGACTTGATTGATTCAGGGAGAAGGTTATAAAACTTGATGGCATAAAAATTATGTCCACCCCTGGCTCTCTGTACCCTACTGTATGGAATTACAATGTTATTCTGGTACCTAGTATCATAGCTGTGTAAGTCCAAGTTCTTGCTGTAGTTGTTTATATTTCTTTTTACATACATTAGACAATCTAGAATGTATACACTTGGCAAAGTCAAAATTCCCATCTTAATGAATGTATCAACACATGAATCCCGATAGCCAAGATGGTACATTACTCTAAGGCATTTTCTTTGTAATGCAAATACTCTTGAGGCATGTGAGGAATGGCCCCATAGTAAAACTCCATAGACCATATGAGAATAAAAGTAGCTATAGTAAGCCTGCAATGTAACGCTATGGGATACACAGTTTACCAAACTTCGAATTACAAATATACTCTTATTAAGTTTTGTGGACAAATGATTAATGTGTTGTTCCAAAGTTAGGCGGCTGTCTAAATAGAAACCCAGAGATTTCACAAAGATATCTCGGCTAGAACCAAGATGCCTCAGTGAAAAGTCTATAGTCTGGGTTTTTGCCTTATTTAGGCATAGATTATTGGCCAAAAACCAGTCCTCAACTACTTTCATCTCTGATGCAGAGTGTTGATCCAGACTATGTAATGTACTGCTACTACTGATGGATGTAGTATCATCCGCATACAGTACAAGATGCTGCGACTGAGAAGCAACAAGGTCATTTATAAATATAATGAACAGAGTGGGACCTAAGATGGAACCCTGCGGCACACCTAACTTATTTGACAAATTCCTTGATTTTACTCCGTTTAATGCCACATGTTGAACTCTCTGTTCAAGATATGAAGACATTAGTTGAAGACTGTCTCTTTCAAAACCGTATCTGGAAAGTTTATCAAGGAGTAGGCCATGGGATACACAATCAAACGCTTTCATTAGATCAAAAAAAGCTGCTCTTGCAATAAATAAATAAATAAATAATAGCTTTATTACCCAACAGATTCCATTTACAGGGTAATATAATAAATATCATAATGAGAAATCAATATGGATACCTTACGATATAAAACTAAAGATATATAGCCGCTTGATTCGCTAATTCCCTCAAAGAACATATAAATATATCACAATGATAACATAACTTATTATAGTTGCTACACATAACATAAACGGGAGACTGAACAAGCATATTTGTCCTTGGTCTGCTACATTTGAACATATAACTTGCTCTGCTATTTAATCTAGGAACGTTGAAACTAATCTGGTTTAAAATTACAGGACAGTCAATAATATTATGTAAGATTTTGTATAAAAATGATAGCGATGTTACATTTCTTCTAGATTGCAATGAATTTAGATCAAACCTACAACACAAAACGCCATAATTGATGCCTTGTTCTGGGTAAACTCCATCGACCTTAAAAAACATGTATTTCAAAACTCTGCGTTGAACCGGGACCATCGATAGCTACCGGGCCTGCTGGTGTATCCCCACCACGGCGTCTACGTCACACGAGGCGCCGCGCCGGGCGGCCGGCCGATCATCCAGTCGCGTTTGTAATCGTCGCATACGCGCATGGATTTTCTATTTCTCTAGTCAAAAATGCCGTCTAGTTGCTGTGTGCCATTCTGCAGTAGTAATTATAAAGATACAGAGCGCATATCTGTGTTCAAATTTCCAAAAGATGTAATGAAACGTAATCAGTGGTTACGCTCTATACATCGAGATAACTTCATGATAAAGGATTCGTCTGTAATATGCATCAAACACTTCAAAGATAGATTTATAATTCGTATTGATACTGCTAGGCCCGATGGTACGACTTTAACAGTTCCTCGATCAAAGATCAAATTGTCGGACGATGCTATTCCGACAAAATTTCAAAATCAGCCGCAATATTTTAACGTACGTCTGCCTCCGAAAAGAAAAGATCCCGCACAACGAACACAAGAAATTGATCAACGAAAAGATGCCAAGATCCAAAAACGAAGTGAAGAAGATGTCATAACGGATTTCGAATATTTAAAATGCAATTTTAAACAGAACATAAATGGAATAGAAAATTTTTCAATAATAGAAGGTAAAAATAAGATTGTTATTTATAAGATAGATATTACTGAAATGCCAAAAGTTATCTCATCTGTGACAATTGAAAAAGATCTGTCTGCGATAGTATATAGTAAGATTTCGTGATAAATAATATTCTAAAAATTAAAGAAATATTAGGTAAAGGTAATTTGTGTAATAGCTGGGTAAAATGCAATTCTTTAGTAAGTAATATGTGTACAAATGTTTGTGAAATCGGTGCTATTGATAAAGCTAAAGCACTTGTTAACCAGGCATGTACGCTAATAGAAAAGGCGCATTTAATTGTCTCTGATATTGACGAAAATTTGGATACCATATTGAAAAAATTATCTTTCCTCAAAGATCAGCTAAATTTAACTTTTTCAAAACAACGAAGGTATACTACTGACACATTAATATGGTCCTGTTCGATTTACTTTTCTCGTTTCTAGGAGCTTATAGAAAAATACGTGATGGCGAGTCATACATATGTACTGTGTACATAATTTTGTGGATAATAGATAATTTCATATAATTTGTGTGTAAATAGGGCCAACTTTTGACCTTCTCAAGTCTGAACGACTCTAGTTAAATAAATATCAACTAGCACCTCTTATCACAAATTCAATTTCCTGTAAATTCATTCCTATACATTACTCTTGTACTTTTTACCGTTTTCTCAGTATATCAAGAAAATGCTCGTAGCGCTGGAGTTTATTAATCCCTGTAGATACGTGCGGCCCGGTGCGGCGCTACGTGTGACGTCACACGCAGCACCATAAGGCCCGGTAGCTATCGATGGTCCCGGTTGAACCCTCTCAATTGCGTGTATGTAACAACCATATAGAGGGTTCCAAATAATAGAAGCATATTCAAGCTTTGGACGGACAAAAGTTATAAACAATAGCTTAATTACTTCTACATTTGAAAAACCTCTACAGTTCCTTACAATGAACCCATACAATTTTAACGCCTCAGATACTTTCTGTTCTATATGTTGGAAAAAGTTAATTTGGAATCAAAAACTACTCCTAAATCTTTAATAGAGGTTACTCTCTGTAATTCCTGGTCATCAACTTTGTAATTGTAAGCTACACTTATAGTCTTTCTACTATACGTAACAATCTTACATTTTTTTGCGTTAAGTCTAAGGTTGTTCCTATTACACCAGCTCTCAATAGCCAACAAGTTCTTCTGAAGCAAGTCACAATCACTAATTCCATCAATCTTTGAAAAAATTTTTACATCATCAGCAAAACACAAAACATTGCAGTTTAATTCCCCAAATAGATCATTAATATATAAAATGAACAACAGAGGACCCAGATTTGAGCCCTGTGGTACACCAGACGTAACTGAAATAGGGTTCGACTTATACCCCTGATATGTAACAAATTGGGTCCGTCCTGTCAAATATGATCGGAATAGGTTAACAAGACGTTCCGAAAACCCTATACAAGACAGCTTGGACAGTAACTTCTCGTGAGAAACTCTGTCAAAAGCCTTTGACAAATCCGTATATATGACATCAACTTGTCCTTGTTCATCCAGTATGTCTGATATATATTGAGTGATTATAAGAAGATTAGTTACTGTAGATCGCTTATCTATAAAACCGTGCTGATTAAGTGAAATGTAATTTCTGACAGAAGGTTGAATTCTATTATAAAGAACAATCTCAAACACTTTAGAGAAGTTACAAAGTATAGATACTGGTCTATAATTTTCTATATCAGTCCTTTTCCCACCCTTATGTATAGGACAAAGTTTAGCCTGTTTCCAAACCTGTGGAAATTTACCTGTTCTGAACGACAAATTAAATAGTTTTAATAACGGTCCTGCGAATATCCTGGAACAGTCTTTGACAAAAAAAGAACGAATTTTATCTACACCAGATGTCATCTTATTTTTTAGCCGACAGATTGCCCTGATTATTTCAGGTTCATTCAGATCAATAATATTAATAGCTGGAAAATCGATTTCTGTTGTACATTCATCTGACTCACAATTTTGCTCTGACGTATACACACTTTGAAAAAATGTTTTGAAAGCATTTATAAAGGCTGTATTAGACTACCATATTTTTGAAATCAGATTTGATTTCATTTCTTGAACCAAATTTGAAATGAAAAATGATCTCAAAAATTGTGGCCCAGCATTTTGTCTGTTTAACACTACACCAAATTTGGTTCAAGAATTGATTTGCGATTCTGCGCATTACATTCGTTGAATACATCTTATCTGTCAACAGTCCGAACACAGATGTCCTCTACAGTCAAAGTTGTCAGATCTGACATGACGTATTTTGCAATTACATGTTTTGTGATTGTGTGAACATGTCAGTGTCAAAATGTCAATGGTCAAAATAAAATCATAACTTAGCTTTTCCGGGTATTGTTTGTAGTTTATCGACTACTGTTTATTGGAAATCTCATTCATTACACTTGACTTGACTCCCTCGGCAATGGAAAAAGATGATGCTAGAACATGTATTTATCCATCTACGTTGCAAAAAACTCGTAGACAGGCGAATTAAGAGGCTAACTACTAAAGGAAAAAAATGACAAAAGAAGCGACTGAGAAGAAGAGATGAAGGCACAGGTATGCTACATATGTTGAGAGAAGAGTTATTACTAGAAGATGTAGATCATTAGAAGGACTTTTTACGAATGAATAATAAAATCTTCAGTAAGCTACTTAGCATAATTTGACAAGCTAGATAACCATCTATGAGAATGCATAACAGGAGAAAATAGGTAATATTAGCAGTAAACCTTATGAATAAAAAGTAATAAACATTTCCATTTTCAGGCTAGCAATAATTCTTCGATGTTTAGCCAGTGAAACCATCCAGCGGCTCGAAGCCATGAGAGTACAATAAGTCTGATAGTTCCAGAACTGTGTGAACCAATTGTAATCAAATATTTGTTGTTTAGAACTAGAACAGCAGTTGAGAATACATTTGGAGCTTTAGTAAATCTTGGCAAAATAAGGCTAAAGGAATTGAATTAAAAATGGAAACATACTTTTTCTTTCTTTCTTGTATCTTGTAATATTATATGAAATTCAAAATATACATTCTGTTTGGTATTTTAATTTTTTATTTATTTCAATTGAGATGCAATAAACTGTGCCATATGGTCATCCGCAGTTGCAAAATGGTTGTCCCTTTGTGGACTGTAGAGCGAGGAGAAGTTTTCAATGTTTGAGCAGCAGCATTCTTCAGCACCTTTATTTCCGCATCTGCTGGTACTTGTTGTTTTTTTATACACTTGGGTGAGTTACTAATGCAGTCTGTTCCCCCTCTTTTTTGAGCACCACCTGTACTTGGTATCTGTGAGCGGAGCAAGTCAATTTGAGGTATATCTGATAGTTCGCTTGTGGGTGATAGAATCCCAGCATGACTAACCTCATATTCCTCGTTGACTTGCCTGAAAGCAAAATACTGCATTGAAAGTTTAGCCTTCCTAATATATGCACATACAATTTTTACAGGTAGGTTCGAGTTATAGGAAAGTTAAGGCAAAAAAATTTAACAATATATTCAAGTACATGTTAGGTTATTCCTTTGGCTCAAAGTGCAATTCAATAGTTATTAGTAGATATTTGGCACTGTTATATCACTTCATTTATGATAAGCTGAGACTCTTACCTCATATTCTCCCATTCTAGTGCGAAGTGACTAAAACTTTCCTCTGTTCTTGTGCATATGTTGACCTTAAGCCCATAAACTTCTTCTGTACCTCTTGTTCAGTTAAAGTAGATCTTAGTGGTTTCAGAGCCTCTACTATGGCAGTGATAGCAGCACTCCATTTGATTTTACTGTGGTAGTACACATACTTGACCACATACAAGCAGGGATGTTGTTCGTATATCTCTATCAGCAGAGATATATGTTCAGTAGACCAGTCATCCTTAAATCAAAAGAAATATGTTACTCTTAATATTGAATGCCTTTCTGTTATCCTCAGTGCAGTCAAGTGTGGCTACTTAACCAAGGACCTTTGCAATATGAAAAAACAACAAAACATAGGAAATCACCATAATAAAAAGTGACAATTTTGCCATACACTGAGGCAAAATATTAGATACACTTAATACATTGTACATGACATAGTTAATACATCCAAAATGTGATGTAGGACTTAATACAATATTACAAACTAAATCTACCGAATCTGCTGAAGAAAAAAACAAACTTTTTTATAGTGCAATTTGGACTATACCTTACTTTTAATATAATCAGGGCTATTATTGTATATGAAATTGATATGAAACATAATTGCAAAGATACTAACATCTTACCTGTTATATTGTCTTCAAATTGCCAATTGCTTCCACACAACTCGCAAGAATGTTGGTAAACTCGCCGCAAAGGTAACAAAAGCACCTATCTTGGGGCTGGGGGTTTTCATACTCCATAACCAGTTCAAAATCCTTCAAATCTCAATATTCGCGGGGCATTCCGGTCCGGTGGAGATTTACTAGCTGGGGCCGTAGGATTAACATGTTACTTGTTTTTATTGGTGTACTTTCATCCGAATGTGGATTTCTCAATTTATATTAGTACCAGAGAGCATTCTGGACAAGCCGACCGAATTTAAAAAAAAAAGTAAGGTTACTGTCCAACTGTCCTTATTTATATTTACCTTTTTCCCGACGCAATGACATTTATGTTTCAAATGCGCATGCCCCCAGCCTAAAAATGATTTGGAAATAGAACATGTTCTAAATTCCATCTCAATTTTGGTTCAATCTGTCAATTTGAAACAATTTCGTGTATTAAACTAGCCTATTTGAGCAGTTCAAGAAATGAAATCATATCTGATTTCAAAAATATGGTAGTCTAATACAGCCTTAATATTATCAGGATCTGAAAATTTGATACCATCTAGGGACATCTCACCAGGGATCCTTGTGTTTCTATCTTTAGAACGAATATAAGACCAGAACTGCTCTGAATTACTAGAAATATTCAGTTGGACCCGCTCTAAATACTCATCATAAGCCAACCTTATCTGATGCTTGACTAATTCACGCAACATTTTAAATTTAGTTAGGTGATCTTGACACCCCGTTCTCTTATACTTTTTGCGATGGCTAGCTTTCAACTTAATATTCCTAATAATGTCAGAGTTAAACCAGTTAGGGTACCTTCGTTTATGTGTCTTATATAGAGGAACATGCTTATCTAGAATATTATACAATTTATCATAAAACAAGTTTAAGGCAATATCCACATCATCGCAGGTTTCTAGAAAATCGCAACCTTGCTCCAAAAGTTCAGCGTACAGAGCAGGATAATTAGCCTTTCTAAAGTTATACACCTTAACCGAAAAATCACTTTGAAAGCTTACTTCCTTATTGTCAATATTTTTAATCAATACGGAAAGAGCCGGATGATGGTTATCCACTTTGACAAGTGGTAACTCATCATGCTCAACAACGCATTCTTCAGATGAAATAATCAAGTCTAGCATACGACCTAAGCCATTCCTCACATTACTGTACTGAGCTAATGCGTTTAACTCTAGAAAGTCAATTATAATGCCCGTTTTTTTATCTGATTTATCTAAATCTACAAATCTAGGTGCATTGAAATCACCAAACAAAAATATAGAGTTGTTTTGTAGCCACTCGAGCTGTTCTAAACATTCAAACAAATATTCAAATTCCGTAACGTTAAGCTTATCCGAAATATACAGAACTAAAACATAAAATACTTTATGGCCAATGGAACATCTAACAGCTAACATGTCAACTAAAGGAAATTGCAAATCGAATGTGGAAACGTCTAAAACAGTACCTCTTATCAAGTTTCTCACTGCCAACATAACACCACCTCCACAAGTTTTATCAGCCAGTTCCAAATTACGATCTTTACGGAAAACATCGTACTCTTCTGGAAAGAACTCTGAACTGGACACGTTGTGGCTGAGCCATGTTTCTGTGAGAGCTATGATGTCATATTCCACTTCACAAACACCAGAGTAGAACTCATTCACTTTGGTCCTTAATCCGCGCACATTTTGATAGTAGCATAAGAGGTCTGAAGAACTGCTGGGAGTTATCGGTTTAAAGGAACTATTCTAGGTGTGCCATCAACGTATTTGATTCGATATTTTTCAGGACCACTGGCATTTTTAAGATCTAACTGAGCTTTCACATCTTTATAAAATTCCTGCTGTTTTCGGGTCCGATCAAACGATACCGAAATACGTTTATATTCACTACTTTTTAGCGATTTAGCGTTCTTGATCGCTTCTATGACATGCTTTTCTTCTTTAAGCGTAATCTTCACCGGGCGAGTTTTATTCTTATCAAAGCGCCCTAGCCTTACAGGTATGACTTCTGTATCAAGTGACCTGTCTAGGACCGTAAAAATTTTGTCAATTTCATTTTTATCGCCTTCGATTCTTAGTTCTGATGGCAACTCCTGGTTCTGTTCCGGCAAACCATATATTATAATATTTCGTTTGCGTTTATTACGTTCATTGATCTCCTGAACCACATCTTCGAAATCGAAACTGCCCTGAGATCTCAACTTCCTGTTTTCATCCTTTAATGCTTGAATTTCTGATTGCAGAGTGAGTAGCAAGGATTTGAGATCTTTCAGTTCATTTCCTACTTGTCTACAATTTATACAAGACCAGTTGAAACCACTATTACCAGTAGCAAACAAATTGAGTTGGTCCACTGAAGACTGATACACTGACGCAAGTATGCTTAAAGACTTTGGTGCATACTGAGCACTTGATCATCAGGCTCGATTTATACGGTTTGCCACAGCAGGAACAAATCTGGTTCGGCGGCATGATCACGTGTTACACCACTGGGACTGAAGAATGTCGCACTTTGTTGTGTTGAATTGGTGATAGCGGATTTATTCCGCAAACAGCAAATAAATTGAAGAAACTACTTCTTACCCAGAAGGTCCAAGATTTGATCTTCAGTTTGGTTCAACTTCTATAAATTATTTCACACTTAAAACCAGAATTTTAGGAAAAATTCCAGGAGCTCACAGATAAACAGTTTAACTTGGTACCATAGGCGCACAAACTCAAGGCAATGTTGCCTTTATTGAAGCTCTGGTATATGTATTCTACAAGCTCCACCATAGCTAGTGTAGTGGATTTGTTCTTACGAACGCCATACTGGCTTTCACTGAGTAGGTTATTTGTCTCAAAGTAAGCAATTATCTGTTTATTTAGAATGGTCTCAAAGATTTTTGCAATCACAGGAATGATAGATATTGGTCGGAAATTGCTAACATCTTCCACACTATCCTTTTTATGTATTGGTACTACTCTGGAAATTTTTAAGCTCTGAGGAAATGAACAGGTAACAAGACATTCATCCAAAATCTTACATAAAGGGCTGGCAATTAGATTCTTTCTTGCTTTAATTATTTTGGAATTTGTGTTATATGTAACTTTGCTGTTTGTATTTTTTAAGCTGCTAATTATGTCTCTAACTTCTATAATTGATGTTTTCTCGAATCTAAAACTATGACTAGATTGTATCTTATTAAGGTATAAACTAAGTTAATTTTAGATTGTGGTATTTTATCAATAATTTTGTTTGCAATTCCTACAAAGTAGTCATTGACTCATTGAACTCATTTGCTGATATATTGTGTGATGCATTTATAGCCTTAACTGGGTTGTTACTTCTTATAACATCCCACATAGCCTTTTGTGTGTTGCTATGGGTTTTAATATGGGAGTCATTTGCATTTCTCTTGGCTGTGTAAATTATATTTCTATAGATATTCCTAAATTTACGCAGGTCACTGTTACTAACAAGGCTAGGATTTTGTTTACTTATGCTTGTCATAAGATGTAAGCATTCCCTATAATACTGAACTTCATCTGTAAACCAATGTATTTTGTTATTACACTTCGGCTGTATTTCAACTAGTTTTGATTTTTCAGGAAAAGCCTTTTCGCTCTCCCTCATAATTGTTTCTATGAAAATGTCCATTTTCTTGCTAGCAGTCAGTGTGATGTCATTTATAAATGTCCAGTCACATGCCTCAATTGCAGAGTAAAGTTGATTTAAACCTGATTGTGTTATTGGGCGGTAATTGATCCTAGTTTTGTGTTTAGGAAGGTTGTCTGTTTTACAGTGAGTTGATATTGATTTGTGGTCTGACAGACATAGACACATTTTCTGTCATGTGCAATTTTTAAAGAACTGCAAAGTTTTGAGAAATATTTAGGATGGTGGTAAAATTGGCAACTTATTCTCTCTCACAAAATTGTAAACTTTCTTTGGCTGAACATAGAAAAGGTTTTAACATTAAATCAACAGAAAACCTATCTGAAAATAGTGTGCCAAAATATTTTCTATTTGAGACCAACAGGATATTCTTTATGACAGTGGTAAAATCTAACTCAAATTACCAACTAATTATGATTTATTGATTTAAAGGAATGTCTGTATTCATTGATACCTTAATACTAATACCACCTACATCTGATGTCTGCTTCATCTTAGTCAAACACTACAAAATAAAAATAAACGCAACCCGTTTCCTGCTGCCACTTCCACTTCCACTTAAATGAACACTCAATTTACTTTGTAAATTTTCACTTAAGCTAGAAAAATTCACTATTAGGTCACTTTGAAGCCATTCTTGCTGGTCTTGATTCCCCTTCACTATCAAATCTTTTCGTAGGTATGCCCATGCAGATGCATGCCCAGATGTGTTCCATTAACTGTATTTTTCTGCGATATTTGGGAGGTCCAGAAAACATTGTAGGTGTACCACATCATGCTTTAAAATAGGTCTTATCCTTGGAAATGTTTGTAAATTATTGTCTTTATTCTTATAAATATAACCAGCCCTTACGAGGAATACCTTTCTCCCACTTCTGTTTGAATTTGAAATGCTCGACTTGACCGTCTTGAGGAAAATTGAACACCCTAGTATGTCCTTTATTGGAAGCACAATTGCTAGTGCAACCTGGTGCTACACACTTTGCAGGCATCTTTTTATCTTTATAGTTTCGTTTGTGCAGGTAAATAATAAGAAACACATTAAAAATCACCTTACAATCTTCTTTTTTACTCTGGAAGATTAGACTCACAAAACACACACACTAATGACTTAAAAACAAATAAAAGCTCGGCCCAGCTCGGCCCGCTATTCAGTGTTGCCATATTTCAATGCTCCGGCCTAGTGAGTAGAGTCGGCCATGGTCTTACCAATAGTTTTGTGATGTTTTTCCAACAAAAAACTGACGGCTCACAGGATATAAATCTGACGCTTTTATTTTTTTCTCGTAAACATTGGGTGGAAAAACGAAAATTTTTGTTGGAAAAACATCTCAAAGCTATTGGTAAGACACGTCTGTACAACACTAAATAGCCCTGAAATGGGAAAAAAATGGCGGACAAATTTTCCAGTCCTGACGGCTGACGGGATATAAATATGACGTTTTTATTTTTTTTCCTCGTAAACGTTGGGTGGAAAAACGAAAATTTTTGTTGGAAAAACATCTCAATACTATTGGTAAGACACGTCTCTACAGCACTAAATAGCCCTGACAAGGGTGAACAAATGGAGGACAAAATTTCCAGTCCTCACAACTGATGGGATATAAATATGACGCTTTTATTCTTTTTCTCGTAAACGTTGGGTGGAAAAACGAATATTTTTGTTGGAAAAACATCTTAATACAATTGGTAAGACACATCTGTACAGCACTAAATAGCCCTGACAAGGGTAAAAAAATGGCGAACAAAATTTCCAGCCCTCACAGCTAACAGGAATAACAGGATATAAATCTAACACTTTTATTTTTTTTCTCGTAATCGTTGGGTGGAAAAACGAAATTTTTTGTTGGAAAAACGGTAAGACTTCGTTTTAGCGGAAACCGATTTGAGGCTTGAGAGTAGTGTCAATCGACTCGGTTTGACGTCCTGAGTAAAACGAGACCACTCCCAGAGCGAGGAAACGCTCCGGTGAAAAACTACGGCATTTTAAAGTTTCAGTACCTAACCTAACTTAACCCGACGGGTCAAGTTGTTGAGCTCAAAATGAGTGTTAATCGACGTGGTTGGACATCGTGACTCGAACTTGACCACTTCCAAAGTGAAGAAACATTGCAGTGAAAATCTACGCCACTTTAAAACTTGGCAATTTCAATATCTTACCTGATATAACCTAACTAATACGGTCGGGCTAAAAAAGGGTGTCAATCAACTCGGTTTGATGTCCTGACTCGAACTGTATCAACTAGTAGACTGAAAAGACGTTTATTTTGATTCTCAGTTTAGGAAATTAAGCCAAAAAAGGTCGGTCTGCGCCTGGGGCCTATTCCAGCATACTGAAAAAACTGAACAGGTGACCTACCCTACTTACCTGGGAGTATATTACATGGAGTATTCAAAATCTACAAAATTAGTAACGTCTGCGGGGGCCAGCCCCCCCAGGCCCCCCTGTCTATACAAGTGAACAAACCTAATCCTACTTAAACCTACCTTATTTCTAGGAACATTAAGAATTCAAAGTATCATAACTTTTTTATTTTCCATTTCTTCGTGTTGCTTCTGGTGTCATTGTACCCTACTCGTCAAGTACTTTCGAATTGATCATATATTTCGTGGCAAAAATATAGAAATTTCGAAGTCGTTTTTAGGTTAGGTTTGAAATTTCAAAGAGGCATAGATTTTTATCGGGCCGTTTTCTTAGGCTGGGTATGGTCTAATCCCACTCGAGGCGTCAAACCGAGTCAATTAACAGTCCTTTAAACCCCATTTAAACTATTTTGACCTCAACAACTTGACCCGTCGGGTTAAGTTAGGTTAGGTACTGAAACTTTAAAATGCCGTAGTTTTTCACCGGAGCGTTTCCTCGGTCTAGAAGTGGTCTCGTTTTACTCAGGACGTCAAACCGAGTCGATTGACACTACTCTCAAGCCTCAAATCGGTTTCCGCTAAAACGAAGTCTAGCCGGAAAAACATCTCAAACCTATTGGTAAGACAAGCATATACAGCTCTAAAAAGCCCCTGACAAGGGTAGACAAATGGCAGACAAAATTTCCAGTACCCACAGCTAGCATATGCGATACATTTTTATTTGTATTTCTCGTAAAAGCAGACTGAGAAAAAGAAAATCTTTGGTGGACAGACATCATAAAGCTATTGATAAGATACACATCTATAGAGTTTCTTGGGAAGAATGTGAGATGTTAGTTAAAGTGCGACATTGGTAGAAAAAGTACTGAAATAGCAGAGGCACTGGCCCTGGCGCCGCGCGACACATGTATTGTTTTAACGTATTTTGTCATTATCCAAAGATGGAAAAACGATAATTTTTGTTGGAAAAACGTGAAAAACGATGGAAAAACGATGCAAATTCAAAATTTAGAAGAATTTGAAAAATTCTGGGCTAGATCAGAGTTTTCATTTTCATTTTTCTTGGTAACCAAAGGTGGAAAATCGAAGGTTTTTTGTGGAAAAACATGGAAAAACGATGTAGAAGCGGTGTATGTTGATACTTTACAAAAACTTGATAAATTCTGGGCTGTGTGAACTTAGCTCAGAATTTTTCGCAATAACTTAAAGTGGACAAACGAAAATTTCTGGTGGAAAAACATGGTAAAATGATGGAAAATCGCATGCTGAGCCTTTTTCTCATTTACCAGAAAAATCTTGGCTAGCTTCACGTAGGTCGTGTGACAGGCACATATCCAGGATTTGGTTTTGGGGGGGTCCAGGTTAGAGTTGCCACCTTAAATCCTTAAATTTGCGGGGGGGGGGGTGCTAATTTGTGGATTCCATTTTTTAGAGGGCATATTTTTTAACGTTTCGGGAGGGGTCCGGACCCCCCTGAAGCCCCCCTAAATATGTGCCTGTCCTATGATATCGCTCTGTAACCATTGTAGGAGAGAACCTGAGACACCCAAGTGTTCTATTTTTTTTTTATTAAAGCTTTGTGCACACTCTGTCAAACACCTTGGAGAGGTCAGTGCAAATAAAGTGTATCTTTTCACCCCTCTCCAAGGTGCCCACCAGGATCTCCATGTAAGTAAGAAGATTCAGTTCAATGGAAGAGTGTTTTTTGAAGCCAAACTGCTGGGATATTATTTCTGATCCAAGGCAAGCTGTAGAGGAATTTAGTAACTAGACTTTCAAATATTTTTGGAATAGCATTGAGGAAACTTATAGGGTGACAATTTATCATATTTTTAGTATCATCTGATTTGTGAATAGGTACTACATAACTTACTTTCCAGAAGTCTAGAAATATACCATCCTGAAGAAATTTCTTGAAGATTATATGTAGTGGATGGGATAGAACAAAACAGCAATTTTTTAGGAATATTGGGTGAACCTTATCAGGTCCAGGTTCTTTGTACTGGTTAATATTTTCAAGTTCAGTATAGATATCAGAAATTGCAATAGGAAGATGACATAGGTTGTGAGGGCTTGAAGAAGTTTGATCTGGCACATCCAATGAGTTATCTGTATCAGACTGAGCAAAAGTACTCAGCACATTTCATTTATTAATGATTTTACTCCTGATCAAGAAAGGCAAATAAATTAACTAACCTAACTCACAACTTGAAACAAACGTAAATAAAATGGGTGACAGTCTTTTGATGAAGTTAGGGTGCAATATCTTGCCCTAAATATAGATATTTATATAGACTGATTAAATCTGAAAAATGATCTGCTGAAAAGAAATCAGATTGGCACAGACAATTAATTATACAACAATCAGAATCATAGGACAAGAGTATTGAGTAAATAGAAGTCAATAAAACAGGTGATCATGTTTTTTTTAGTGGTTTGATCTCTCCCAGATATAATGTTTATTATAGCCTGTAAATTCAATCTGAAAGATGATTTAATCTTAAAATAAATCAAGTTAGTTCATCTGAAGGTGAAGGTAGTGTTTATATTGCGATCAGAATGACAGTATTAGTCTAAATTGAGGGAAAAGCCTCTTTAAATCACATGTACATATGTGGTAACTATAAAAGTTGACTTACCAGTTATGAGGCGTTGTGGCTGGATTTTGTAAATCTTTTCCAATGTTTTGGCTTCGTTGTTTGGAGATACTGCTTGTAGTGAACCTTGTGTGGGAGTGGGTCTTGAAGGAGTAGGTCTAATAATTTGAGGTGTTGCATACAAATCCTCTACTTCCAAATCCTCGCTAGAACGTCTTTTGATTGGTCGGTTGCTCCTCTGAGGATTGGCAGGTACCCATTTGTACTCACCCACCAAAGGCTTCTGTTTCTGGAAGTCGAAGTTCCACTTCTCGGATTCTGTGACAGTGACCTTTTTCAACTCTTCCTCTAAGAATTTCTGAGTTTCAGCGTGATCGACTGGTTCAAACAGGACTCTTTTAACTTTCCTCGCTTCTGATCTGCAGAAAATCATTCTATCTGGTGAATGGGACAGTAGGGACACTCCCAAGGGTTTGTAAATACTAGTGGACATCTCTGATTGTTTACTTTTGAGTTTATGCAACCAAAATTTCCCCACCAAAAGTCAGCCTACCCTATTTCTCCAAAAATGTTCTGTGTAACTTCCCAACGTCCTTTGGACTGGAATAATATACAAAAATGAATTCACCAACTAAACACAAACTTTTCCAACAGTTAACTTGAAAAATATCCTAGTAAACACGACACAAATCACACACTATCCCTTAATGGCAACGCAAAACGCAACTAAAAACTTTTAAACTTGTAGGTATGTTACATGTTACGATTTACGATTAACGAAAAAACGAAAAACGAAAGCTTGCTTAGGTTGTTGAATCACATCAAGGAGTGCGTCCGCGTAGTTGCCAATTCCTACAGAAATTTCCTTGGATCTAACATTTAACATTTCTTTCGTCTGCCAGCAATTTCTTCTTGAATACAATATCCCATATTTTTCGCTTTCCTTATTAATTTACTGTACTTGAATCTGTGGACACTGATGAAAATGATGAATAAATAAATAAAACCTAAATAATTGCTGCGGACAATAATAAAAAAAATTAATTGTCATCTGATGGCAACCCAGTTTGAAATTTTAAAGAATAAATACTATGCAAAAGTAAGTGTTGTCTGAAAATATCCCATTACTAAATTCAAGCTCATTAAATGCAGCCTTCGGTGGCGCGATATTACAGTTTTCTCAGGTGTTGCTATCTGACATGGTGTAATAAGCAGTGCCACACTGACTGAAGTCTGAGTTCTGAAGAATCAAAAAATATCCCTGTCAAATGCAGAAGAAAGCTGCAGCAGCCAGAAAGTATATCTACCCTTATATTTATATGCATCCACCGTTAAAGCCAAAAACTGAAGCTACAACTTTACAAAGCATATGTCTGGAGTATACTTCTATACTTATAGGTACGCTGCTCCTGCTGTTCGGAGCTCTGCGGCAGAATACCTCCATAAAACTATTTCTGTTTCAGAAACAACCTGTTTGAGACTAATTTTTAATAAAGAAGCTCATCAGATTAGTAACAGAAAACCTTATAGAGCTTTACCCATTTATACCAATGGGACATTTGATCGATAAAAAAGCTGCAACTTTTTTCAACAGCAAGGTCCTGAATCTTGAAATTACAAAGAATATTGGTCAGCTATATGCAAACACAGCCCCTTTTAGGATTAAGCACAATCTTATAAATCAGTTACTAATAAACTATGCGGAATAATTAACTTCGCAGTCAATGCGCTCAATGCTGCAGATAAATTATCTATTTAAGAAAAAAACAGACGAAGATATACTGAGAAAAGCAAGAAAAAACAGACAAAAATATACTGATTAAATAAAAAAAATAAAAATGAAAAATAAAAAACTAAACTATAAGTGATAGAAGGCTAGCCAAAAATTGTCTGCTAAATAGATCTTACGGTATATCTGTTTTAGAAATATTATGTATATGTTTTTATAATTAAGATATTATATAACTGGTTGAATAGGTACAGTTGATTTAAATTATTACTTATATTTAATGTACAAGGAATGGCAATCAAGCATGATGAAGGAATACTAACCAAGGTATGTATGTTGTAAAAATTATGATCAATTTTCATGTTATTGAACTTTCAGAGCCAAACTACACGAGCGGAATTTCCGCGGCGAGCTTTCCGTTGGAATTGCCAGCAAACAGAAAGCGTTTTTTCCGTTGAGTAGGTGATTCAGTACGAATTCGTCGCACCGTCACCTCGTCTAGTTTATTCCGTAATGAACAACACGTTGCGTTGTGTCGGCGACGATCTTAACGCTGTCGAGAGCGTTCTATACGCTCACCGCCGACGGAAAAAAACGGGACGGATTTCCCATTCGTCTAGTTGCGCTTGTTTGATGGCAGGGCTCTGATTACGATGTGCAAACCGAAGCGTGAAATACGCCGCGGAAATTCCGCTCGTATCGTTTGCCTCTAATGCAGTCAAAGCGTGTTATATACTTATCCTCACCGCCGACGGAGAAACACAACGCGACGGATGTTCCGTTCGTTTAGTTGCGCTCGTTTGATGGTTTAGAAATACGCTGTGGAAATCCCGCTTTTGTAATTTGGCTCTAAGGAAGGTTTAAAAAATACCAAACACATGTCGTAGTTTCAATATTTTCTTGTCGTTATGGTTATAGACTCTTAAATTCTGTTTAGTTTTGCTGCGTCCACTTGTGTCCAAAATAAAAAATTTATATTTTTTCAGAGAGAGGTTATACTCCATCAAAAATGGCGTTCGCATTGACGTTTAGCTCGAGGCCGACAAATCAAACCGGAAAGTTGCTGTGTTTAATGAAATTTGTTAAGGCGGCTGATCCTAACCGACTACAACGAAGTTTAAGAAGACCTGATGCCGTGTAGCAAATCATATTTATTGTCTGAATATGGGAGAAAATGGACACAGCGCTCCCGAAACCGAAAAAGAGTTCATATGCAACAAAAAATCTGGATGGAATATAAACTGCGGATTCCAAAAAGCTTGATAGCAACTACTATAGGCGTTCCCGCCAATGAGACTAAAGCGTGGCCCTGGAGGGCCTCGAAAGTCCTTCGCAGAACCTTCGCTGAAGACGAAGAAAAAGCGCGTAGCCAAGTTCGCAGCTGGCCGGACATCCCATACGAACTACAATTTGCTGCTGGGTTGGTCGATAGTAACAATATGTCAAAACAAGGCTTGACTTCCTCACTTACTCCTCATCATGTACTAGCTGTGTGTCTTGATATGGATTTATCAGACAGGAAATATAAATTGCTAAGATCAGTGTTGAACGGGATACACAAAGGCTGCTTTCAAAGTCTCTGTGCGATAAACCAAGCAAAGAATGCCATAATCCACTCATCCATCAATGTTTCTAGAACGTCTGCGGAAGTAGATGTACAGGAATTGATTCAAGTGAACGCTCACAGTGTTGTCAAAGTGACAGAATTGGAAGAGAGTAAGCAGTAAAATTAATTTGCAAATGAGGCTTTAAGGGGAGTTCTGGTCATAACCAGTACAAATAAAAGTTGGCTGTATATCACTACATCTTTGAGTTCTACTCGGAAGACTATGCTGTTTGTCTATTTGCAGTTTTTACGTATCTTCAACTGTTTCCAAGATAATCACAGATGAAGAATGAAAATTGTTTACCTTTGATGCATATCTACCTCTTGAACAACCCTGTATACACGGAAATACATTTTAGACTAAAGCAACAATCCATTCATCAATTCTCTGTATATCGTTAACTGCCTCAAAAATTTTGTGCCAAATCATGCTTAATTACTTTGAGAGACAGGTAAAAAAAAATAACAACTGTATTTCCTTGCTTTTTGTCTAGAATAGTATTGACTTATATAGCCAATGGCTCTTTTTTATCAAAAGTCTACAGAATTAAATTTTGTTCAGTAGTTCTACCTTAAATTTCTGATATTACATTGCAAAATTAAGTCGGTCAGTATCAAACGTCAAGCTTATTTATGATCGATCTCTGATTGTACTCTTCCTCAGTAAGTACTACCAAATTTCAACTTCCTTGTAGTATACGTGGTAGGAGTGCAGGCTTACATTTATATCGCGTGAGACCATCGGAGACCTTATATATGGGGGTTCTTGACGTCGGCTGTGAGCAGAAACGTAGCGAGACTTCGCGGGGCTCCGTATAATAATTTGTTTGGGGGGCCCTTGGGAAGGGTAAAGATTTCTCACAAAAAAGTACGTGGGGAGCCCCCGTGGCCCTATAATTGATACGGCGCTAGCTGCGCCCCTGGCTGAGAGATGCAATTATTAGGCTTTTAAATAATAAAATCGTTTTTATTTTCAATAATTTTTATGCATACTAGGTGCAATGGTATCCTGAAAGACATGAAGAAACTGTTTACAGTTGGTTTCGTTCCAAAAATACCCACCAAAAAAATTTGGTTACCTCAATATTACTAATTATCATATCATTGGCGATAATGTTTCATTGGTGAAAATATGGTGGTAATGTCAGTGTAATATATATGCAATACCTTATGCCCCAGCTTTAGATATTGCATTGTGACATTGAATGTCACAGTATATTCTTCTTCTTAAGGTGCCTTATCCAATTAGTGGATGTTGGCGACAATTCTGGCATACTCCTCTCGATCTTGTGTGGCTCTAAAGAGTGCGTGCGCATCGAGATTTGTCCAATCCCTTATGTTTTTTAGCCATGAGTGTTTTTTCCTTCCGATGCCTCGTTTTCCTTCTATCTTTCCTTCCATTATAAGTTTTAAGAACTGGTACTTGGAATTTCGAAATATATGACCCAGATAGGCAGTTTTTCTTCTTTTTATTATTGCCAACAATTCTCTTTCTCTACCCATTCGACTTAGAACTTCAACGTTTGTTGTGTGATTTGTCCACAGTATATTGAAAACGTATAAATTAAATATTGCAATCACTTCTTCTAGATATTACAAAGTAATATTAAATGGCACGAGATATTGCACCCATATAACTCCATCATTGCCATTACATTTTCTGCAATATAATACTTATGTATGTAATATTTGTGACTTCAAAAACGTTGCCCTAGTGATTTCAAAAAAGTAGTACTAAATGTATTTGTTATATAACATGTTTGCTGGGTAGAAGGCCAGATTTCATCAGAAAATTAAATTAAACTTCTAAAATATTTATTTTTGCAGAGAACAACGCCATTTGGTAAAAAATGTTGTTTTAAAAAAGGTTAAGCAGAAAGCGATTCTTTTCCTGTGGAATCTCCAAATCAATCCAACATACCATCAAATATATATGTTATATAACAAATATATTCCATATCTTTAATTTGGAAGTGCAACGTTTCTGAAATAATTCTCAGTGATATTTTTGAATACAAATGTCTGAAGGATACATACGTGCAATATCGATACTATGTGTTTTTAGGCTTGTACAATTTATCTCCAACACATTACAAGGACATACGCGTGATAATACAAATATTAAAACCAATGAGATGTTTAATTTGTGAGAGAGTTAACCTTAAATTTATAAGTTTTGTTGTCTGCTAGTCATCGTCTATCCATTCGTACAAAAACCAACATTTAAAAATATTATTTGGTTTTATTTCTTTACAGAGACAGAGATTTGTTGTGACAATTACGTTGGCAGGAATTTTAAATTAACTTGATACGTCAACTGTATTTTCACATCCAATCACAATATCAATTTCCCTCCTCTTAGTACGATTTTGTGATGCATTATATGTATATGACCTAAGAGAACTTTCGGTGTTGTCTTCTACATTAATTTCCAGTTTTCATCAGTTCCACTGACTTTGTTATTTACTCAGCATTGATTATGACCTACAGAACCCTAAGAAAGGTATACATTTTGTTTTTTCAGAAATTCTGCTTTATATTTAATCGTTAGTTTTTAAGAAGTAAAGCAATGCCTTATTGAAGGTCTTTTTAGGTGTTTTATTTTGTTTTCTAACACTTTACAGGTTGTCTTCTGTCAGAAGTGATGAAATAAAACTATAATATCCAAGTGTCGGTCATCAACTTGAACGATATCATATTTTTTGAAGATGACGAGAAACTTATCAGCAGAGGGGAAAGTGCTGTTGAATCTGAGTAGTTCATGTTGCCAGTTTTACATCAGACGCAACCTTTCACCCTAATAGCGAAAAAGTGTATGTAGGTGTGAAGTTGAATTTGATTCTGATCATAATATCTTCTACTTGCAACCGTTCAAGGGGATAGCTACTATGTCATCGATTCATCATAATGCAGCATTACTTCTTGGGCTTGCAAGCTCAATCGAGTTAACAAAACTTTTTCTCATTGTTAAAAAACGGTTTAGTGGGTGAGGTTTCTATAGGAACATAATATGTATTAATAAATAACGTCATAATCTACAAGAAATATTCTTTAAGCTATAAGGGTGCAGTATTTCGTGACATGTTACTCTAAGATATCTAGAAAAAAGGTGTAATTGCAATGTTTAGTTTATATGCATGCAATATCTTGTAACCTTCTGTCACACTGTGAGACCTAAATTTGGGATATAAGGTAGTGCATACATATTATTCGAGAACAACATAAATGAGGAGCGACAGCATAATTTCAACCGCGTATGCGGATATTGCGGATGCACCAAATATGTTGTCTTATAGTCAGTTGCTTATTTATAGTCCGGTATCGGTCGAGATTATTAATTTGTTAGTCTCATACTCCGTCTCCCGTACTGCTATAAATTGTCAGGAGAATAATAAAATAACAAAACTGACGAGAAGCTCCAACCGCCAACGTAATTTCAATCTTGTATGCGCAGGCGTCGAATACGCTGTTTTACAGTCAGTTGCTTACAGGCCGGGGTCAGCTGAGAATATTTGTTAGACTCGGGTGTCCGTATTTCTTCAATGTCCCATACTACAATTGTCAGTAGAAGAATATGCTGATATCATCAGCGTTTAAGTGGAAGTCAAGAGATTGGGTATCGAAACCGGGAGAAGTGGCGACCCTAGCTATTATAGCCATGATGAAGCGAGAACAGGTAACATAAAGTGCTTTCCTTTTACATGTGCACTAACTCAGATTATTTAAAAGTTGAGACGGCTCAGCTCAGTTGGCAATCTCATAGCTCAGATGAGTTAAAGGAACGTGTTTGTGCAGTTAAATGTCATTCCTCGAAATTTTGTAATATGCTTTGGTTCTATGATCTGTCGATCCTTTCCATAACCTAGTTTTTTACGTTTTTGGAAGAGATCGTCGCTCACCATACACTATCGACTATTCATACACCACAAAACCCGCTGAAATTCAAACTTACACAAAATCCTAACCTCTTTTATTTGAGATCTAAATGATCTGAGAAAACTGATCTACCTTTCGAGCTAGTGCAGATGGGCTTAAGTGGGGGTAAAATATCTCACTTTAGACTCAGATTCAGAAAACAAAAGGAACGTACATTGAAATGATTCATGACGTCACAAGTGAGAATTATCAGATAAAGCATGCAAAATGAAAGCACCCAATCACACCCTGCTGATAGTGCTGATTATAGTAAATAATTTTGTGCAAAAGCTATAACAATATTTGGTAAACACCCCTCTCTCTAGTGATTGATTGATTCATAATTTAAGCAAGGAGAATGTGTCCATGGTTCCATTAAGAATTATTTTCAGTGTCAGGCTACAACCGGGACCGTCGAGAGCTATCCCGCTACAACGTACACCTAGAAATTTAATGAATCCACTGATTGTACTCAAAGATATGGCAATAGTGCACGTACTGATGCTCTACCAACACAACCTGTGTACGGGAGAGAACAGAGACAAAATGGAGTAGCATCTAGCATGGAATGGTCCAAAAGCTTCTACCTGAGGGGAGGCCGGTAATTTTAATTTTGTATATTACAAATTTTGTAATGAGTTGCCGATATGGCGTAAGTTTAATAATATAAATCTAAGCTTACAACAAATAACAATTGGGTAACAATATTACAATATTGAATATTGACCAATAACCATACTCTACCGCACTTTTTACTTATTTTGTGAATTGCGGTTTGAACCATATCGCGTGATTTCAGCGTTTTTAGTGGTAATTCGTTATATTTGTGTACTTTGACTTTTAATTTATTGGACTCTTGTATATAAAGTTTTACCACAGATTTAACTTTTTACCTTTTTACCACAGCTTAACAAACAACCAGCATAATATCTCTGAGGATTTCCTATATAAAAATGGTTCCCACAAAATTTGACCTTGTGAGGGTTTAGGTATGGATCAGTGTTGCCGATACTAAATGTTCATTTTGTGCTGCTGTCGCTATAAAAATGTGCTATATTATGCTTTTTCCGTCACCTAATTTTTGAAGAGCAAAAAAAAAGCTCCCCTTCTCAACGATTGTATGCAGTATGCAAAGGGAGAATCAAATCTGTTATCTGTTGATGTACGGAAAAATCCCTAGTCATCACTGTTGGATGCACATGCACAAAACAAAATATTCCATTCTTCGCCACAGCACATCACGTCACCATCGTCGAAAAACTATATCATTTCATTTTTGACAGTACTATTCATACAATAAATTGACAGCGAGAAAAACAGATGGATTACAGTGCTATCCTTTGATACAAATCACATTTAAAATATAAGATATTCCATATTTCCACTTCTGTTCGCGTTTTACATGCTTTACCTTTGAAGCAAGAAAATGTGCCAAAATGTGCTCTGGTTTTTAATGTGCTGAAATTGTGCGACACAAAACATATACTTGTGCGATGGCCCTTGAAATTATGCTAAAATCGCATAATTATGCCAGAAACGGCAACACTATGGATGATTCTACGGCTGTGAATTTTGGATAGAGATGCGAAAATGAAAATATCGATACCGGTACCAACTCGATATTTTTTAGCGTCATAGGCGCGTTTGGTTCGTACAGAGCATTTTGTGCAACTACACCCCTCAATAATTATATAATTTATTTTCGATACCGATACCCTATAAAAGTATCGATACCAGCTTGGAATCGCACAAAAAGTATCTAAGATAAAAATGCTCGATATTAGTGCAGAAGTACAAGTATAGAAGTACCGTTACCATCCCTACAAAAAATCATCCAAAAGTGGGGATGCGCGTGTAATTTCCACCAACTTGAGTTATTGTTCTGGTTGTTTATTATGTTGTGTTTTTACCATAAAGAGACTGGTGACAAACCTTAGATAAGGGAAGAGAGCGGATACCGCACGCCCGTTTCATGCTATATGAATTAGCTGTCATTAGCTATTACCGAAAATGAATAGCCACCAAAATATTTTTTTATGATATTTAGCGTTTTTAAGACCAATCATTGTAAAATATTGTCGTGTGCATAATGGTAGGGTGTTCAACTTACGATTGTAAAAGCCATAGCAGCAGGAAGGAGCCAGGAATCACGTACCACAGGCAGTGGCGGTTCGTGCTAACTTAAAGAGGTAGTGCCAGAATGACAGCCAAAATTCCAGACCGATATAAAATTGAAAAAATACTTATAACTAGCGGATAAGCCGAATTTGACTGAGTCTTTATGTTCGACTTACCAAGCATCGATCAATTGAAAACATTATTCATATGCACTTTAGATTTTTCATGGGTCTTCATTTTCTCCCATATATGAATAAGATCATCCGTGCCTTTTTTCGCCCAAGTGTCATCGCCTCCAAATAGAACACACACAAAACAAAACAATTTCTTAACTTCTTCACAGTCACTTATCCAATTGTTTTTATCATAGATAGTTTTATTAAATTTACGACAACGCGATTTCTATCCACTAGAATAGGTGTTGGACGCCCCAGTTCCTTAATCTGCAGTTTTTCTTCCAGCGGAAGTTTGCTAAATGAGTTTATTAATGCGCCAATTTTATTCATTTTCGCTCCAATGATACATTTTAATTAAACACAAAAGAGATACCGATCCGAAAACAGCGCACAACTCACTCAAACTAATAAGATCTTAATTTCAAAACTTTAACGAGAAAAGCCAACATCAGCATCAAACATAAACAAATCCTAACTGCTGATACAAAACAAAAAAAATGGTGAACCATGCGAATGGAAATATGAGTAATGTGCCTGGCACGATCTACTTCGGATTTTCGTATTTAAAATCTATCCAGACGTCCAGCATAGCGTTATCTCTGTCACCCATAAGCGTGTGTGATAAGATTTCTCTCACTCTGACTGTGCCTTAAAAGAAAAGGTACCGTAGGCTGTTGTCATATCTCGCCGTCGCGCCGCGTCGTCAGCTCTCATCGGGTGAGTTGCCACGATGCCACGTGTTGCCTGGTGCAAGCATTATTTATGCGCTGAGCCATTTCATATAAAACAGAAAAAGTCGTTGGAAACTAACATAGAATAAGAAAAGTTCAAGAGATAGATAAATATGTTTTTGACGCAAATTAAGGTAGTGCCATGGCACTGTGGCACTACCTCACCAGCCGCCACTGATCACAGGTAAATTTTGGTAGTTTTTTTTTTTGGTGCCATTTGGTAACAGAAATGTCAGTCGCGCGTTCCGTCCTCTCCCTTTCCTTGTCCAAGTGACAAACTGACAAGAGGTTAGGTTAGGCACAGACAGGGTTTCCAGATGTGGCGATTTATCGCCATTTGGGCGACTTTGGAACTAACTTTGGCGACAAATTTTTACACTTGGCGACTTTCATTTCAAATTTGGATAAGAATCAAAATAGAAACTCAATTTTAGTTGGGTACGACATCATGCTGTTTTCATCTTGCATTCTGTCTCTGTTTATGCAATAACTGGGGGGGATAATTAAGAGTCTAGATCTAGATCTAATGTAACTGCCGATACAGGCAGGGTTGTAAGCATTAGTAGATGACTATCCATGTATAGGTTCAATGAACAGTACTTTGTACATTATTTTTATACATTACGGAAGTTAAGAAAACAAATATAATTTTTTTTTATTTTCCGCATCATTGGATGACTTGCAAAAGCAATAATATAGCAGATTAGGTATTTCTACTATGTAAACCATGGCAGACTCTACACTAGGCCGGAGCCTTAGATGTGGCAACGTGGCTTAGCTGTCAAATAGTGGCCCTATAGTTTCAGAATAATTATTACATTTTATATGTATTAGAGTTCATCTCGGTTGATAAATTAAGAAAAATACTTTTTAGAACTACTACTACTAATACCACTTAAATCTGATGTCTGGTTCATCGTAGTCAAACACTACAAAATAAAAATAAACGCAACCTGTTTCCTGCTGCCACTTCCACTAAAATGAACACTCAATTTACTTTGTAAATTGTCACTTGAGGTAGAAAAAGTCACTATTAGGTCACTGTGAAGCCATTCTTGCTGGTCTTGATTCCCTTTCACATGGCCGACTGTACTCACTAGGCCGGAGCATGAAATATGGCAACACTGAATCTGCGGGCCGTCATTTTGTTTGTTGTTAAGTCATTAGTCATGGCATTAGTGTAATCTTCCACAGTGAAAAATAAGATTGGAAGGTGATTTTTAATGTGTTTCTAATCATTTACCTGCACAAACGAAACTATAAAGATAAACAGATGCCTGCAAAGTGTGTAGTACCAGGAATAGAGGACATACCAAACCATGGCCGAACATAACCTTCCAGAGTATAAAGAACATAGACAATACTTTACAAACATTTCAAAGGATAAGACCTATTTTAAAGCACAATATGGTACCTACAATGTTTTCTGGACCTCCCAAATATCACAGAAAAATACAGTTAATAGAACTCATCTGGGCATGCATCTGGGCATACCTACGAAAAGATTTGATATTGAAAAGGGAATCAAGACCAGCAAGAATGGCTTCAAAGTGACCTAATAGTGAATTTTTCTAGCTCAAGTTAAAATTTACAAAGTAAATTGAGTGTACATTAGCAATTGTGCTTCCAGTAAGGGACATAAACAGAAGTGGGTGAACGGTATTCCTCGTATGGGCTGGTTATATTTATAAGAATAAAGACAATACTTTACAAACATTTCAAAGGATAAGACCTGTTTTAAACCACAATGTGGTACCTACAATGTTTTCTGGACCTCCCAAATATCACAGAAAAAGACAGTTAATAGAACTCATCTGGGCATGGCCTGGGGCATACCTACGAAAGGATTTGATAGTGAAAGGGAAATCAAGACCAGCAAGAATGGCTTCACAGTGACCTAATAGTGAATTTTTCTAGCTCAAGTGACAATTTACAAAGTAAATTGAGTGTTCATTTAAGTGGAAATGGAAGTGGCAGCAGGAAACAGGTTGCTTTATTTTTATTTTGTAGTGTCTGACTATGATGAACCAGACATCAGATGTAAGTGGTATTAGTAGTAGTAGTTCTAAAAAGCATTTTTTTCTTAATTTATTAACCCAGATGAACTCTAATACATATAAAATGTAATAATTATTCTGAAACTATAGGCCCACTATTTGACAGCTAAGCCACGTTGCCACATCTAAGGCTCCGGCCTAGTGTAGAGTCGGCCATGCCTTTCCCACATAGCACTGAATATTCTATGAATATTCTTTAAATCTTCTACATGTTCCATGAATATTCAGTAGAATCATAGGATATTCGTTATTTATCTTGATTATTCTGGATTATTAAAGTAATATTCTTTATAGAATATTATTATTTTATCCACTTAGGATAATCAGTGATTATTGGTTTAATGTCTGAATTATTCCAGAATATACCAGTAATATTCTTCATATTTATTTTAATCATCTACTAAGAACAAGCTATGTAGCTATTTTCTGAAGAACATTTAGTAATATTCGTAACAGAACTATTTTCTGTATGTAGGCAAATAATATCCAATATGAGGTATTATTAATTTATATTTGCACCTTTCTCAGTGAATTAAAAAAAAACTTTCATTTAGTTCTATTCGTTTTGCGTTCATCCTCCTAAATATACCTAATAAGTATTATGTCCAATTTTCAAAAGTTTATTAGTGAATTAGCCATTGGCAGCAATACGGTAAAGTGAGAGCATCTTATGGTGATGTATGGTGACTATGGTGTCGTTCATTCGTCAGTTGTCAATCTTGTCAGGTTGTCACTCTATTCTTCGCTTCAAGTGTTCTGTGCTTCACTTATACCCAATTTTGTACAATAAAGTTGCTAGTTGTTATAAAGTGTGCGACAGTGTTCCAAATTATGGTCACCTACTATGGTGTATGGTCCGTTATATGATTATATAATGTGAGTAGAATTTTGAGGTTAAATGCAACAGGTTTACATGTTTACACTATATTTTAAACATCTTCAGACTGAGAGATTGAGATGTCTAACCACTTAACTTTCGTGACCATCTGCCACTAGTAGGTGCTATTACTTTTGGAACAGTATCCATAATACCATGAAAATGTTACCTATATGAGATAATTTAGACAAAATATTCCTAGAATATCCTAAACATTCTACTACGATTGTTCCTGTAATATCCTTGCGGAATATTCGCCGGAATATTCTAGGAATATAGCGTGTTTTTCCCATTTCGAACGTTTAAAGAATATTCTGTAAATATTCTAATTATCCATAGAATTTTATCAGAATATTCGTAATGTCCGTAGTGAATGTGAACAGAATATTCTCATATCATCCGGTGCTATGTGGGTTCACTATCAAATCTTTTCGTAGGTATGCCCAGATGCATGCCCAGATGAGTTCTATTAACTGTATTTTTCTGTGATATTTGGGAGGTCCACAAAGCATTGTAGGTACCACATTGTACTTTAAAATCGGTCTTATCCTTTGAAATGTTTGTAAAGTATTGTCTTTATTCTTATAAATATAACCAGCCCATACGAGGAATACCGTTCACCCACTTCTGTTTATGTCGTTTATTGGAAGCACAATTGCTAGTCCAACCTGGTACTACACACTTTGCAGGCATCTGTTTATAGTTTCGTTCGTGCAGGTAAATAATTAGAAACACATTAAAAATCACCTTCCAATCTCCTTTTTCGCTCTGGAAGATTACACTAATGACTTAACAACAAATAAAAGCTCGGTTCCCGATTCAGTGTTGCCATATTTCAATGCTCCGGCCTAGTGAGTAGAGTCGGCCATGTGTAAACTGTTAACTGATAGTAAACCCGAAAACGTTACAAGACACAAAAGCTGTGCGATACCACCTTATTTTGAATTTGTACCCTAGATTCTAACCGTGAACGTCTGACCACGATGACATAGAGCATAATAGATGGCGGTAGAGTTTGACAATTGACGTGCTTTGACCGTCTAGTCCCAGAGAAAGAAAATTTTTTGTGGTGATCCGGAAAGCGCTCCTGCAGCGGATTCTGTGTGGTAGAGTATTCTACATATCGACTGTAGTCTACGTCTGAGTGTCATCGATATCGATAAGACGCGACATGAGCTCTCGCTTCGTCTATATCGGCTTTTCTATTCAGAATGACATTGTTGGCAGTTGATATTTATGCGCGCCGGTGCCTGCGCTGATGGCACGCAAAAGGATCGGTGATGGCGCGACGTCAAATTCAAATAGGGTCGGCGGCGGCCTAAAAAAATTACACTGCAGGGGAAATAAGGATTTTCTCGTATGATTCATTTACCCAGCAATCTAGCGGGTTTCTTGGGTCACATCTACCTACAGAAAGAAAACCTAACTGTTTGTTGCGTGAAATTTTTGGACAAATAAAAGTTATAAACAAATAAAGCGTAAAAATAGCATAGGTATTTTGTCTTAAAGTGGTTACGAGTAAAACGTGTTAAACTGTAAGTAGATATTTTTAAGACAAAGTGTCTCAAAGAAGATACATTAAGCTACAAAATGGCTGTTTTTAGAATTCGAAAAATTTATTGATTGCTTAGAAAATTGCAAAAAACTGGCTAAAATCGATATGAAGCAATATATTTTACCGTAACAGTGACGAAAATGAATGTAGGACTCTGATATGGGGTCTCTTGGTACAGAATATGAGATCAAAATTTGGGTACAATTCATCATAAATACTTAGTTTAAACAATATTGAATTTGTTTATCCCACGTAGATTTTTTTGCTATGCTATATTACAGCTATACATATTCAGAAATTCTATGGGCAGAATATCAAAGAAAAAGGCTCAAGCTTTATACCTGATTAAAAAAAAATGGTAAAAAATTTACATGTTGCAAAAATTTTACGTACAAGTTTTTTCATGTCTGAAAAGCTGGTATTACTATACCGTACCGTATTCGCATTAAAAAAAATTATCGTAGGTCAATTTGAGCCAAAGTTAGCCGTTTTTCTTTTAAAATTCACAGATCCTTTGTTTATAACAACTAAGGAACCTAATTTACACTATTTAAAAGATAAGAATCAATAACTTTCATGTAATTTATTTTAAGACATTGCAAGTTTCCTGATGCCCAAAATGCAGCGCAAATAGACTAACTTAGTAAAAATTCATGGCTCAAAAAATGAAATATAAAATTCTATCTATTTATCTCTGGAAATCATTGACGGATTTTGACGATTTTTTTTAAAGTTACCTATATATGTTTGTGTACTATTCGCATATATTACAATTATGTAATTTGTTTACAAATTTAACATTTATTTAATAGTGTGAATTATTTAATTATATTCTTTCAAAACATCATTTTATATCAAAAAAAATTATATGTTCCAATTGATCATTATCGAAACAAGTGAGCGAATAAGAGACCAAAATTAGGGCCTTATTGTTAGATGATTTTGCAATATTTAAAATTATTCTTTTACCATTTTTTTAAATCAGGTGTAGAGTTTGAGTCTTTGATACTCTGTATAGTATTGTGAAATAAATATGCGTGGGATAAACAAATTCAATATTGTCCAAACTTTTTAATGAATCGTACCGAAATTTTGATCTCATATTCCATACTCCACACCGACACTCCACTTTTAATGCCATATCAGAGTCAAAGATTCATTTTTGTCAAAATGTTACTGTAAAATTGCGATTAATTTATTTTTGGCCGTTTCTTTGCAATTTTCTTAGTAATAAATAAATTATACTGCACGTCTCGTCCTCAATGATCACGTATGTAGTACCTCAACTTCCCGCATGATGTCACCACAAATTTTAAAGCTAAGCCTGATGGCTGTCTGCTTCTCTCTGCACCTATGCCCCATGACCACAGCGTCACGAACGTCATTACTCCTTTGTGCATGTGAAGCCACCATAGATATCAGAGAGATATTAGGTGCTTTCCTTTTACATCTGCACTAACTCAGATCACTTAAAAATCAGATGGCTCAGCTCAGTTGGAAACCTCAGATGCTCAGATGAGTTAAAGGAACGTGTTTGTGCAGTTAAATGTCAATCCTCGAAATTTTGTAATATACTATGGTTCTATAATCTGTCGATCCTTTCCATAACCAATTTTTTTACGTTTTTCATAGCTCACCATACACTATCGACTATCCATACACCACAAAACTCGCTAAAATTCAAACTTACAAAAAATTCTAACCTCATTTATTGATTTATTTGACATCTAAATGATCTGAGACAACTGATCTACCTTTCGATCTTGTGCAGATGGGCTTAAGTGGGGGTAAAATATCTCACTTTAGACTCAGATTCAGAAGACAAAAGGAACGTACATCGAAATGAGTCATGACGTCACAAGTGAGATTTATCAGATAAATCAGGTAAAAGGAAAGCGCCTATTGCCAACCACAGATACAGCACACGTTGCGGTATTTGCGCAGCGGTATTGTAGATAGCGTGGCGTTATCATGCTTGCAAAATTGATAGTTATTGCCATACATACGTTGCGCTGCCGTATTTTGCTTTGAAGTTTGTCAAGAGTGTCAAGAATCAAGTGACAATTCTCAAAAATTATTTTTTTTTCAGTTTACACTGCTTTGGTTGTTTGCACTATGGTTTACATATTGTTCACTATCGTAGTTGATTTTGCTATTTCTATCGTAAAAAAGATTAAGATCTAGGAACATTAGTTTTGACTAGAGCCAACGATAGGGATGTATTCATATTTTAATTCACTCGAATTTGTGAAGAAGCAGATATAACAGTCCATAACCGGTGTAATCAACAAATTAAATAGAAATTTTTCAGCACAAAATAGGTACGGTTTTACAACAACAAATATAAAACAACCATAAAGGCATAAAACGCTTTATTTTGGCTTGGCTCAATGACAATCAAACTACGAATCGTCGCGAGTGTTGACGATTACTTCCCGAATGGCGATACCGCGACAATACCGCACGGTAGTTATCTTCCGTGAATTAACGCCAGGCGCTATTCCCAAATAGCGCAACGTACACCTCCAACGCATCTGCGCATGCTTAGATGTCAAAATAGCGCGTGCGGTATTACCGCTTGGCACATCTGTCTCTCTCTCTATCATAACCTAATATGGATAGGGCCTGTCCGATCCTTCCCGTCATGGCCGACTCTACACTAGGCCGGAGCCTTAGATGTGGCAACGTGGTTTAGCTGACAAATAGTTGGCCTATAGTTTCAGAATAATTATTACATTTTATATGTATTAGAGTTCATCTGGGTTAATAAATTAAGAAAAATACTTTTTAGAACTACTACTACTAATACCACTTACATCTGATGTCTGGTTCATCACAGTCAGACACTACAAAATAAAAATAAACGCAACCTGTTTCCTGCTACCACTTCCACTTAAATGAACACTCAATTTACTTTGTAAATTGTCACTTGAGGTAGAAAAATTCACTATTAGGTCACTGTGAAGCCATTCTTGCTGGTCTTGATTCTCTTTCACTATCAAATCTTTTCCTAGGTATGCCCAGATGCATGCCCTCGTTGGCATGCCCAGATGAGTTCCATTAACTGTCTTTTTCTGTGATATTTGGGAGATCCAGAAAACATTGTAGGTACCACATTGTGGTTTAAAATAGGTCTTATCCTTTGAAATGTTTGTAAATTATTGTCTTTATTCTTATAAATATAACCAGCCCTTATGAGGAATACCTTTCACCCACTTCTGTTTATGTCCTTCATTGGAAGCACTAATTGCTAGTGCAACCTGGTACTACACACTTTGCAGGCATCTTTTTATCTTTATAGTTTCGTTTGTGCAGGTAAATAATTAGAAACACATTAAAAATCATCTTCCACTCTTCGTTGTTACTCTGGAAGGTTATGTTGGTATCTCCTTGTTTGGAAGCCCCAATTGCTATTGCAACCTGGTACTACACACTTTGCAGGCATCTTTTTACCTTGATAGTTTCGTTTGTACAGGTAAATAATTAGAAACACATTAAAAATCACCTTCCACTCTTCGTTGTTACTCTGGAAGGTTATGTTGGTATATTCTTGTTTGGAAGCCCCAATTGCTATTGCAACCTGGTACTACACACTTTGCAGGCATCTTTTTATCTTTATAGTATCGTTTGTGAAGGTAAATAATTAGAGACGCATTAAAAATCACCTTTCTTCCTTCCGTTTACTCTGGAAGAATTACACTAATGACACAAGCTCGGCTCCCGATTCAGTGTTGCCATATTTCAATGCTCCGGCCTAGTGAGTAAAGTCGGCCATGCATAGAGCGAACTTTGTGAAGTAGACGTGATCCAACCTAAAAATCTTTTATCTATGGACGTGATATATTGCCCACCACGTGGGGGCAACTAGCATTACAGAATGGGAAACAGGGCGGGGCCAATGTGGAGGACATATTGCAACCCAAAATAATGGCGGTCCAGACCACAGAAACACTGGATCAGCCCGCATTTCAGTGATCCGTGGTTGACAACGGCGCGAAATTCAATGGTCTTCTCTAGCTGTTCTTCATGATGTCTTCAGTTTTTACAAGAGACACATTAACTTTAAGCAATTAAAAAGTGAGTGTAATAATGCATAATGACAAAAATTTTGCAGCCACACCAAACGCGTCAACCAGTTGCCCTCATAGATCAAATACGAACATATTTTGTGGCCAATACCGTATAGCCAGAAGAAGAAGAACATTCGAATTTCCCTCCAAGCGCCGCCGACGACATTAACCTTGTTTTTCTTTGAGTGTTGTTATGCACTGACAATAGATCCACTGAAAGACTGGACACTCTGTGTATAAAAATTTGGCATGGCATTTTTGACTGACATCTGCGCCATCTATTCGGGTTGCGTGTGTCACTACAATGCATTCACGAATCGATTACAGGAAACTGTAGATATTCACGACCTAGGTCAATCTAAAAAGTTTGGTGTAGATGACCGACGATAGGTGGGGTAGGTTACGAAAAGAGCGGGCTTTTTGAAATACCATATAAGCTTATTCAGCCTCCAGACAACGTGGTAACTTGTCATAACAATTTACCTTACGCATTCATTACCTGTTTTCAAAATTGACCTGATTAAAAAAAAAATAAAGCATTAATTTAAAAAAATGGAATTGATAAGTGGCGTAATAATAAAACTAATATTGTTCACGACACGTACTCCATTTTTTTTAATTAGTGTTTTAAAGGGGTGATACACGTACGAATTTTAAGTACGCGGTTTTTAAGTTCGCGAACTTACTCGGCTCGACGCGGTGACACACGTGAATCTGAAATCACGCATTTTGATGATTTTCCTAAATAAACAAAACTTTTAACAAACTCCAAACACAACAAGCGTTGCGGATCGATGGCCTGCCGAAGCAGAGTGGTGGCTCGCGGCTCGTAGTACGAGCCGAGACAAGCTACGAGCAAGATTTCAAACCAGTTGGCTCGCCGGCGGTTTGCGCGACAGTTTTAAAGTACGCGTACTTACGGTGACACACAGGCGAAAAAGGTTGTCGAGCCATAAGTACGCGTACTTGCTCGTACGTGTATCAGCCCTTTTAACTTTTCTAATCGGCGCAATTTTCAAAACAGGTAATTAATGAGTTAGGTAAATTTTTGTGACAAGCTACCACGTTGTATAAGACATTCAACCGATTATGTAAGAATGGGAATATATTAGATATGCATTACTGTAATAAAGCAAAACAAACCCTTTTGTAATTTATTTCAATACGACAATTGCTTAAATAAAATCAGTTACACAAGGTACAAAAACAATTCATATAAAAGTAAAGCATGATTTATTCACTAGAATCACTATTTCATGATAATTACAATCCTTTGATGGCATATAATTTGAAGAGTAAAGAGGTAATATTCCTTAACTATTCATATTGATGCAGGCAAGATGTTTGTATATTTGTAGGTTTGGGTTGCCTCCGTTCTAACTAGCGTCTCTGTATACGCTGATCAGATGGGATTTAATGCCTGAAATAAAAAAAAATGTATTTTTAGACCATCGGACCTCACCTTCAATGCAATGGTTTGCCAGAGAGAGGGAGTGCTGCACACCTTTATGGCAGCGTAAGTGATTGTGAACAGTAATACAAGTTATATGAGTATGAGTAGTAGTGTTTAGTAATGCATTCAAATGATATATGTACATTTCATGTAGAAATGATCAATCTTGTATTAATTTTGCATCAAAATTCACAATACAAAAATGAGGTGAGCGGTATAAATCAGGCAAATCACTTACCTTCGCGCATCCGCATTCTTGCAATTTGGCGCAGGACAACGGCGTAAATATTTAGAACCCATTCCTAAATACATATAGACAATAATAGACAGACAAAAATCTCAAAAGTAGTGCAAAATTGCAAAAAGACGCCAATCGACAAAAGCGAGCAACGACAATGTCAGTTACGACAATGGCCGTCAAAATGACGTTAGGCGTAACAATTGGGCCACTTCTATTGATGCATCTAGGAATCTGTTTGAAATAGAATTGGCTGATCAATAGTTCACGCAAGCCCGCTAGGTGGCTAGCGCTAACGCCGCTACACAGGGTCCTCATTTGAGTTTCACACCCCTGTTGTTATGGTGTTGTTTTGGTTTGCTCCACACATTGCTTTATTTGTGAAACTGTTAATGGAAAACTGTTGATGGAAAATTTGTTTAAACATTATTTTTTTATACTCGAAACCATTTCATGTGTGAATGAATTTGTTATTTGTTTGAGTTTGAACTGTTTGAAGGCTTCAAACTTTACAACCACAAAGTAGGTATGAAGTACAGCCAAGAAGCAAGAAATAAATGGGGCTCAAACACTATAAGCTCCTGATGAAGTGCAACTTTACTTAAATGAGCGAGTATAAAGCGTAAGTATATTTTTTACTGAATTTCTGTGCCATACTATTTATTAGTTATTCATACACTCTCACTACTTTAATTTCCTATTCTTCTATTTTAGATCATACACAACCACATCTGAGGTATAGGTTGTAGGATGCTGCGTTGTCTGCAGTGTCTACTTTCATGTTAGTAATTTTGATGAATATTATTGCAATGAGAGACGAGCTATTCAGTGGACGAGCTTATACATACAAGTGACCGACAAAGATGGAGAAACCAATGTTGAGCAGTGCCTTCTCAGTTATGGATTTGACAGATTGGCAATAAGATGATCAACACAGATGAAAATAGAAAATAATACTTGCAGAGGCTAGGGCACTTGAAGTATTCTACAGCAAAGCTAAGTAGGTACATCGTATTTACTTCAAAAAAAAAGCCAGTGATGTTATACAGTTGATCAGCCTAAAGACTTAACTGTACAAAGGGCCAGGTACAATTAAAAGTTTAAATTTTTTTAACTTATTCACCTTTATTATGTTTCGAACCTATTTGCTGTATTTCATATTTATACTCTCAAAATTTGCATTTCAAAGTTTTCCTCATAAGCATTTCTGTGATTTGACTAGAATATGAAATTATGGATATTGGTTACATTTCAATTAATTCTAATCTTCTATCTGTGACAACTATTACTATTGTTTTTATGATCAATAAAAAGTATTTATTTTGATTTATTTTGGGTGTTATTCATAAATGCAGATGTTCCTTTTTATAAAATGGCAGATATGGGTGGGGTTTTCATTTATTTATTTATTGATTGTACAATTTGAAATCATAAATAACACAAAATTATATCATGTGTTCCTGTTTTAATCGTATAGTTTTGACAAAGTTCATTAGGTTACGCTGCAGGTTTGCTAGGAAGTGAAATTGTGGATATTGAAGAGATAGCTGAGATTTTCGTTTATTTATTGATTGTTAGTTTCATATTAATTTTTTTTTACTTGGCATACCACCACTTAAAATAAAGGGTAATGTGCCAGAACAATACCACCAAGGTGGTGTGGAAATTTTTATATACTAGGTTAATCAGGTGCAAGATTAAAAAGCATGGACCTTGAATACTCTAGTTTAGAGCATATTGCATTTCTTGCTAATATTTTTTACCCTGTTTCATGTGGTTACGTTATTCACTGTAGGTCAAACTGAGACGAGGTGAGGATGAAAACATAAACCATATGCTTGATGGAACTTCAATAATGAAGATTATTATTATTATTGTTATACTTGAATGTATTTTAAGACAATTTGTATTACATTATTTATAAATTACACATACAATAATCATATTAATCATATTTAATATTTTTTTGCAAATAAATGAATGAGTGAATAGGTATTTTCATTTTTTGCTCCAATTTTTAAATTTTTAAGCCAATCACTGATTGATTGAAATCAAACACCAATCAATCAGTCAATGATTGGCTAACATCAAAAATTATAATAATTTTGACATAAAAAGGTAGAGCATCTACAGATTTGCGCAACGATATGGCAACATCGCCTCGAATTCTTGATACATCTGGCAACCTTGTGGCGGCCATGTTGCAACCCAAAATAATGGCCGCTGACATTGACATAAGTCATTCGTGTTTCCAGTCAAATAACACTGAATTGTGCCTTCTTAACCGTACCTGTTTTGTGTTGCCCACCATCACAATTTTTGTGATCAGAATTATTGTCGCTGCCACAACCTCGTAATCGGCGTAGCCTTCGAGGTGGCAGTTTTTGTTTTTTACCGTACAGTACAAATCAATGATAGGCAAGGCCAAAAATTTCCTAATCAAAGATAGGAAGAGGAAGATAGCTTACATCTACAACTGCTTGAATAGCTACATGGATGCTAGTAGATGTCCATTATCAGGAATCTGAATTAGGCAAAACATAATCAGTGTGAATTTAAAGGCGAATCTTTTGGGCATCTTGTCTGATCGAGTTGAAGGCTAAAGCCAAATTCATATGCACACGACATCCGACACACGACGAACTGATTCTGTCGTATAACTTAAAATGTATCCATTCAAATGAGTCCGAAATTTTCGTACGAAATTTTGTTACAAATTTGGGGAATTTGTATCTTCATAGTTGGTTACCAAATGTTACCTCTAAGGGTATGCAATCTGTTAACTACATGTGTATATGTTGGGTTGCCTGCCTAAGACAAGTTTTTTGAAAATTATGAATATTAAAGATCAGTCTTGATGTTGAACCAAACCTATACCTTGTTACCAAAGTTGCTGGATGGCACCAAATGAGTACAAACTGAGCAAAAGTATTATTGTTAGGCGCCCCTCTCAACAAACCCACTACAGGTATGCTACAGGTTCGCACTTTTCGCAGTACAATTGTACTAAGATCAGGGTATGGTTAAGCTGTGAATAAAAGTCTCTAATCAGTGCTCTAACCCTCCATCTAGTGCCCAAACAACTTAGATGGAGTTGGTGCCATTAATTGTGGTAACGAAGTATAGCGTGATAAATTACGTCCCGACAAGTACCTTTTAAAATACAAGCAAAACCCAAGCATTACAGTAGGTAGCTATGTCAGTTGCCGAGGTTCTGTCAAAACCATTTAAATTTCTAAATAATATGTGATTTATGGTTGTTAGGAATAAAATCCAATCCACAACATACCTCGATTCCTTACCAATATTTCACCACTGTTAGGTGCACGGTTAAATACAGTTAACCGATGGAGGATATCTTTGATGATTAACATGATTTGATGATCCAAGTATGTTTAAAGTTAAAGCATGTCTTTACCCATGAGCAATAGATTCGCGAATACACTAAAGTCTTACTCAGCTGTGGACCAATAATTTCAAGCAACGATTTAAAAGCATTACATGGAATTTGTAAATAATTAAAATATTCTTCTATGCGAGTTAGCTTCATCTCCTGCAACATATTATGGTACGCTCCTTGCTTCTTCCTGTTTTTAAATATGTCTCGAACCCAAAATCTACGCTTTCTTCCCCTTTTCTTCATTTTATTCATCCATAAGAGGGACAAAAATAAAATATTTATTGAAGAATGCACGTATTGCGCTCGCTGAATTACCATTTTCAAATACAAAAATTACAAATTCATGGAGATTGTCAGCTGTCAAATTACATACGACATCGGATAAAAAGTTAAAATATTTTCAACTTATCAGACCGTCCATGGCCGACTGTACTCACTAGGCCGGAGCATGAAATATGGCAACACTGAATCTGGGGGCCGAGTTTGCATTTGTTGTTATGTCATGTGTATTCTTCCAGGTGCAGAAAATATGGTTGGAAGGTGATTATTAATGCGTTTCTAATTATTTACCTGCACAAACGAAACTATAAAGATAACAAGATGCCTGCAAAGCGTGTAGTACCAGGTTGCAGACAAGTAGAGGCATGGGTAGAGGACTACCAAACCATGGCCCAACATAACTTCATTCCAGATTAAAAAGAACGTTGCAAGGTGATTTTTAATGGGTTTCTACTTATTTACCTGCACAAATGAAACTATAAAGATAAAAAGATGCCTGCAAAGCGTGTAGTACCAGGTTGCAGCCCAGTAGAGGCATGGGTAGAGGATTACCAAACCATGGCCCAACATAACCTTATTCCAGATTAAAAAGAACGTTGCAAGGTGATTTTTAATGGGTTTCTACTTATTTACCTGCACCAATGAAACTATAAAGATAAAAAGATGCCTGCAAAGTGTGTAGTACCAGGTTGCACTAGCAATTGTGCGTCCAATAAGGGACATAAACAGAAGTGGGTAAAGGTATTCCTCGGAAGGACTGGTTATATTTATAAGGATAAAGACAATAATTTACAAACATTTCAAAGGGTAAGACCTATTTTAAAGCACAATGTGGTACCTATAATGTTTTCTGGACCTCCCAAATATCACAGAAAAATACAGTTAATAGAACTCATCTGGGCATGGCCTGGGGCATACCTACGAAAGGATTTGATAGTGAAAGGGAAATCAAGACCAGCAAGAATGGCTTCACAGTGACCTAATAGTGAATTTTTCTAGCTCAAGTGACAATTTACAAAGTAAATTGAGTGTTCATTTAAATGGAAGTGGAAGTGGCAGCAGGAAACAGGTTGCGTTTATTTTTATTTTGTAGTGTCTGACTGTGATGAAACAGACATCAGATGTAAGTGGTATTAGTAGTAGTAGTTCTAAAAAGTATTTTTCTTAATTTATCAACCGAGATGAACTCTAATACATATAAAATGTAATAATTATTCTGAAACTATAGGGCCACTATTTGACAGCTAAGCCACGTTGCCACATCTAAGGCCCCGGCCTAGTGTAGAGTCGGCCATGGACCGTCGCATAAAAGTTAAAATCATCGGACATTTAGTTTGGCGCCAATCCATTTCGAATATTTCAACCAATAGGAGCAGCTTCGTACCGTCGTATCGTCGGATGTCGTGTGCATCTGAATTTACCTTAACAAACCTGTCAATGTCAAATCCAGACCTCTCGCCATAGCTGGAGTCAAACCCAGAAGTGTGATAGCTTCAGGATCACCCTCAAAAGAGGGGGGGACAGGTTATAAATGAGGTAGGTTATGGGGCTCGAATCTCTAACTTTGTTAACAGTTGGATAAATATAATTCACAGTGAAGTAGCTCTATCCTGGATACAATGTTATAAAAGTCCTGTTCTAGACAGTATTGCCAAAAGCGGACCTCCCACAGCATCTCAATTTGTCAGCTTCAGAACAACACTTCATCGATATAGAAATCGATTACTTCAAATAAGCCCTGTGAGGGCCAGTTTGTGTCCAATTGAATGACAGTGCCTAAATCTAGTGGTTTTTAGGGATTAATATTAATTTTAAAGAGGTTAATGGATTTCAAGTTAGCAGATAGGCAGACTAGTTGTGGGCTTTTACCACACAAATGTTTCATGGCAGTGATAGCCATTAAGAATGCTTATTTACTTATTAGGGGGTACACCCAGAGTCTAGGCAGTACCCAGAGCTGCTATAAGTACACATAAAATGTACTTAAGTCCTAAGTACAAGTACTTTTGAAAATTGTTAGCAAGTACCAGTACAAGTACAGTTACATCTATTTGCTTTTAAGTACCTAGTACTTAAGTTCCAAAAACTAAGTACTTAAGAGAATAACTATACGAACGTCTGAACACCCACATGTACTTAAGTACTGCCAGTACCTAAGATTTTGTTTGGAAGGGAAGGTGTACATACCTATAAACAATGTATTTTTTTGATTTAGCTGCTAGCCCATATATGTGTATACTAAAGTAATGAAGCTGGTAATGTATCATCCAAGAGCACAAGCGTTTCTCTCTGTACATTTACCTGGATGACATATTGTTGCTAGATCAGTCTAGAGAATTGTGTCAGGAAAACATTTCAGAGATAGAAAAGTTATTAAGGCCCGTTTGCACCGGTTACACTTAGGTGAACCTTAACTTTAAGTAGCACTTAAACTGTCAAATTCGTTTGCATAGTCCACAAAATCTGTTTTAAGCCTTACTTAGAGTGACATTAAACTAAGCCGAAGATTTCTTCAGCTTCAAGTGATACTTAGGCCCGTTTGCACCGGTTACACTTAGGTGAACCTTAACTTTAAGTAGCACTTAAACTGTCAAATTCGTTTGCACAGTCCACAAAATCTGTTTTAAGCCTTACTTAGAGTGACATTATACTAAGCCGAAGATTTCTTCGGCTTAAAGTGATACTTTAGTGACATAACCTGAAAAATTGACAGCTTCCAGCTTATTTGTTTTTATTATTTTCAATATTCGAACGGCAAAATTCAAAAATGGATTTATTGAGAACCCATTCGTTAATGTATGATGATGATGATGAGTGGGTGGAAGTTAATTTTATTATTTCAGGGATACCTAGACAAATTAGAGATCGACTGAATCATTTTAATATGCTCGATGAATTAACTTTTTTTCAAAGGTTCAGAGTGACGAAGCTAACTGCCATGTATATTTTAGAGTTAATTGAAAATGAAATTGAATACCATTATGATTTGTAAGTATCTATTTTTTGAGGTGATTGGCGTTTAAGTTATTGTCTGTTTCAGCAATTATAGTCTCGCACCAATAAACCAAATAATGATTTTTTTGAGATTATGTGCCACAGGAACGCACCTTACATGTATTGGTGATTTTGCGGGGGTACATTATTCGACAGTATCCAGAATAGCAGTTCGTGTGGGGTCAGCTATAGCTAGACATTATAACCAATTCGTCAACTTACCTCAAACTGCTGAAGAAATCAATGCTGCTCAACTGTCATTTTATGAGAGAGCGCGTTTTCCCAGGATAGTGGGAGCAATAGATGGCACACACATCAGGATTCAGTCCCCAGGTTTGTTAACATTTCAGCAACTGCATGTAGTTATATTGAATTTATGTAACTGACTGGTGCCAGTGATTTTCACTGCTCAAACTAATATGGGAATATTATGAAGCTAAAACTTTTTTTGAGCTATGTTTTTTAAAGTTTCATGATGTTTTAAGGAGGTGAAGATGCTGAAGTATTCCGCAACAGGAAGGGTTTTTTTTCTGTAAACACACAAATAGTTGCTGGTGCAGATGAAAAAATCTTAAATTTGGTAGCAAGATGGCCTGGCTCATCACATGATATGACAATCTTCAATAATTCTTGCTTAAGAAGACAGTTTGATGAAGGCAGATATCCTAACTGCTTGTTGCTTGGTAGGTATATTGGACATGGTGGTGAAGATATATAATGTATAGATACATCATGTATTTGAGCTATGTTATATGTATTATATATGAGTTGATTTTTGAACATGATGCTATTACATAAATTTTTGTGAAATTTGTTGACATGGACTATGTAACTTCTAAATAGACAAATAGGAAAACAGCATAGCAGACACTATAAAATTGAAGTGCTAGAACTGCTGTAAAACTATGTTATCCAGGCTTCCTACCAAATCATTTAGATAAATATTTTTTTAGGAGATAATGGGTATGCTGTCAAGCCCTACTTGTTAACACCTTTGCTGAATCCAGATTCACATGCTGAGAGATTGTATAATGAGGCGCATATAAAAACAAGGAATGTAGTGGAGAGAACTATAGGAATTTGGAAAAGAAGATTTCCAATCTTAGCTTATGGTTGCCGTCTAAAACTCTCAACTACACTCACAATAATTGTAGCAACTGCAGTTGTCTATAATATATGCAAGCAAAATGGAGAACCAGATCCTCCTGATCCTGATGACATACAATTATTTGTGCAAGTGATAGAAGACGATGTAGTTCCTAACGTACCTGCTTCTGAAGATGGCATTAGTGGTGTGGAAACAAGGAGAAATTTCATAGCCCAATATTTTGCACATCTAGAATCATGATTAAATTATACCTACTTTCATATTGTTTGTCATTCATCTAGTATATTAATAAAACCACAACAATTAATAAACTGTATTATTTTTTCTCAAAATATACTAACACTGACTTATTTATAAATTACTTACCCCATATATAGTTTTCTTCACTTTATTTGAAGTTAAGTATTGTGAACTTTTTATTGAGTTGGTAAAGATCCTGTTTTTCAAAGTTCTATGTGCTATATGAAATTCTGGTACCATTCAGGTACCTGCCAGTTCTGCCATATTAGAAACATTTTCATACACTGCATGAACTAATCTATACTAATAATACTAAGTTAAAAAAATGCTTTAACAACTTAAGACTTTTATTCAAAGATCAAAATGACACAGCTTATAAGAAACTAAAGAATATATTATAAACTACTAAACAGAACATTGGATGATTTTTGGCATGTTAAACAAGGTTCTCTATACTTGGTCTTTTGGTAGATAATTCAATTTCTTTTAACTGTATATCTAATTCAAGCTTCCTTTTCTGTAATTTGAATAATTCTTCTTCTCGACATTCTCTTTTTATAAGATTTTCTTTTTCCGTCTTAAAGACGTCTAACTTTATTTTTGCTAACTCGGAATACTCCTCCGCTAACTTTGACGAGTGTAGCTGTTGGAGTTTGGGCCTCCTCCTACTGGTCCAAGTATGTCTCAACTCCTGAGACAAACCTCTCATATTTTCCTACAACATTTATGGTTATTACTTTTGTGGATACATCCTGCACAATTTGATAGGAGACAGTGTCAAATACTAATAAACATAAATTTCACATCAAACAAAACCTGCATGCTCCATAAGCAAACAATTTTTTTTTCTATGAAGATAGATTAAAATAAACTTACTCTATCATTGTCCATAATACACTGTGTATTTTTGTTGTTGTCGTTAATGCGTGATTTTTTACTCGGTTCCTTCAGCCCATAACTGTGTTCTTCTGTGATTGATGAATGACCTATCACCTCTGCGTTCTCATTATTAATCGCTTTGCCTGCATTACCATCAAATTCTATGTTAATTGCCTCCTCTGCATCTCCCCCAAATGGGGTATTTAACCCAAAGATACTCTTAGTATTAACAATATCTAATAGGAGATCACGAGTAGTATCATCATTATTCCTCTCTCTTACACCTCCCCCAGTCTTGAATATTTCTCGATTGTCTCTTGCTACTTCTTTTCTTAATTGTTTTTTTACATTATCATAAAATTTTCGTAAAGATTCTTTAGTTCTAGGATATTCTGTTGTTTGTGAATTAAATAATCTTGTTATCTTCTCCCATGCTTGATCTTTGTCTTTCCAGACAATACTATCTGTTTTTTTGTTTTCAAGTATACCTTTAAACTCATAAACCAGGTTAAGTAATAATGACTTTTCTTTTTCTGTATAATTTGGCCCCCTTTTTTATCTTTATCATCCATTTTTGAAATTTGAATTTGTGAGAAGACTGAGAAGACAAGATTCAGAGATTGCGCAGAGTGGACGGAATCATAAAACATGGCTGGACCTGCGTCATATGTCAAATCATAAAAGTCAAATTTCAGAAGTACAAATTAAAATTCCCTATAATTGCGGCGATGCCAAATTGTAAGCTCGCTTAGCTAAGGCTACGTTAAGAGGAACCCCAGCAAACCGCTTTAATCTAAGGTTCAGATTAACTCTAAGGTATACCATAGCTAAACTGCAGATTTAAGAGTGAGCGGTGCAAACGGGCCTTAGTGACATAACCTGAAAAATTGACAGCTTCCAGGCTGGAAGTTCCAGCTTATTTGTTTTCAATATTTGCAAGGCAAAATTCAAAAATGGATTTATTGAGAACTCATTCGTTAATGTATGATGATATGAGTGGGTGGAAGTTAATTTAATTATTTCAGGGATACCGACAAGTTAAAGACCGACTGCATCATTTCAAACTGCTCGATGAATTAACTTTTTTTCGAAGGTTTAGAGTGACGAAGCTAACTGCCATGTATATTTTGGAGTTGATTGAAAATAAAATTGAGTACCACTATAATTTGTAAGTATCTATCTTTTTAATTTGAATTTGCGAGAAGACAAGATTCAGGGATTGCGGAGACGAGGAATCATAAAACATGGCTGGACCTGCGTCATATGTTAAATCATAAAAGTCAAATTTCAGAAGTACAAATCAAAATTCCCTATAATTGCGGCGATGCCAAATTGTAAGCTCGCTTAGCTAAGGCTACGTTAAAAGGAACCCCAGCAAACCGCTTTAATCTAAGGTTCAGATTAACTCTAAGGTACACCATAGCTAAACTGCAGATTTAAGAGTGAGCGGTGCAAACGGGCCTAACATGCTTTATTAGTAGTTATACAAAGGGTAAGCTGATCCTATCAACAAGTTGCATATATATTGGTTTTCCAATTAGACATGTAATTACCACCAGATAGACAAGAAAGAGTTATAAAGAAACATCATTTTCTGTCATCAGTCCGCTCTTGTACTGTATAAGAGTTTGCTATGGCAGTGGGGACTATATTTTTTTGCCTGCCTGGCTTATGGCTGGGTGCACATAAACAGATTTTAGTATGCTAGACATATGACATTACAGCCCATGGTAAACTATGATATGGTTGTGCCTCTTCCAGCCTATATATATAATTTAGGCAGTGGTCAGAGTATATTTTAGGAGGGCAAGAGGACATCCGGATTATGAACATCAACAGATGTAGCTCACAGTATAAATTAGCTGGACCTATTTTTGCATTTTTGGGGTTGAAATGTTGAGGCATACTCTGAGTCGAGCAGACTAGCGATTGAAACAAGATGAGTTGGGTGCTGCATATTACTAAAGCTTTGGCATTCCAGTATTGACCTCTTTACATTCCGGATTAATGCCAAATGTGACAGGTACGTGCCATGGGGTAGAGAGAATTGATTGAGGTTACTCCATTAATTCTGCATCCTAAGGGAAACATGTTATTGCCTCTTAACCGGGAGCTATATTCTCTATAGAAGAAACTCAGCCTGGTGGGCGGAGTTGTTTGGAGCAACTATTCAGGTTAAGAGCACGAATACCAGAAACCTCCATCTAAATTTTGATTGCTTCTACACTCACTTAGCACAATCGAAGTTTTAGTTATGGTGGCATTTCTGCAACACATCCAAACTGAATCCCATTAGGGAGGATATCACTACAGTTCCTTTCAGAAATCTTCTGGTACAACCAATTCAGTAGGATCTGCCTTGCTTGTCACTACTGTTGTCTCCTAAGGTAGGTAATGACTTTCGAATAAGAAGGTTTCTTAATGGGGACAAAGGTTGCCCCCACTAACTCATAAATATAATACTACTTGTGAAGCCTGCGCCGGTTCTGGGATATCTAGAGCAGTTCATGCCAAATGACACCCTGTCTTTGCAGGCTTTGTTATCCAAGTTAGTCACGTTGGTATTGATTTCAGCCCATAGAGCTTCAGAGTTCAGACTTTGGCTCCATTAAAATACATAATGTATACGAAGCTGATGAGAGATTTTAATCTTGGACAGACTTAAAACTACTAACAGGGTTAAATGACCAGTCTAAATTTTGCCAGGATTTCAAGAAAACCGGACAAAATGTGTAGTTTCTGATTAGCAATCTATTCAAAGAAAACAATAATCTCGTCAGTTGCCAGATTTTTGTACAAAACTATTATCTCGGTCGAAAAACCTCACCAGGAAGTAAAGCTGATGGGTCAAGACCACTCTTACTGATAGTGGTTTTAATACTAGTGCCTTTTCGGTCATAGTACTTTTGCGGCTAGCGGGGGTGTCGATAGACATTGTTAGAGCCACAGCAAGGTGGTCCTAAGAATCTGGCAGTTTCTAAAGCTTTAGAGTCCCTTTTATACAATAGGAACTGTCTTGCGCAGGGTGTATTAGACTCCGTTTAGTATTCAACGTTGGTACTATAAATTGCTTACTTTCATCATATTTGTATATTATATGAATCAAGAATGGGAGTATCGCAACCTCTTTAAACATCTACATACGTGATCATTGAGGACGAGACGTGCAGTATAATTGAATGATCAAACGAACTTACCTGTAAGAGATGTTCGATCATAATTATACGAAGCGTCTCGTCCGAAGATCCCTTTTATTCATTTTTCCCTCCCTTTCGTGATCATCTGGTTGCGATATGTGCCGCTTTAAAGAAATGACGTTTGTGACGCTGTGGTCATGGAGCATAGGTGCAGAGAGAAGCAGAGAGCCTTCAGGCTTAGCTTTAAAATTTGTGGCGACATCATGCGGGAAGTTGGGGTACTACATACATGATCATCTTCGGACGAGACGCTTCGTATAATTATGATCGAACATCACTTACAGGTAAGTTCGTTTGATCATTCAATTTTTCAAGTTCTAAAAACAGCCATTTTATAGCCTGAGCCATCTTCATCAAGGCTGTTTTTCTAATACTGTCAAGGTAAACAACGAAATAAAGTCAAACGAGCAAAGCCAAAGCACAACACACAAGACAAAAGCACAAACGGTTGTTTTATCGTTGATGACAAACGACAAGCGGTTAGGTTCATTTGATGAAACGCAAATCCAGTCAGCGGCATAGCGTGGCGTCAATAGAAGGAGATGTAACAAGTAACTGCAATTAGCATTTAACCAACCATGGCCCACTCTACTCACTAGGCCGGAGCATTGAAATATGGCAACACTGAATAGCGGACCGACCTGGGCCGAGCTTTTATTTGTTTTCCAGAGTAAGAAAGAAGATTGGAAGGTGATTTTTAATGTTTTTAATTATTTACCTGCACAAACGAAACTATAAAGATAAAAAGGTGCCTGCAAAGTGTGTAGTACCAGGTTGCACTAGGAATTGTGCTTCTAATAAAGGACATATTATAGGGTGTTCAATTTTCCACAAGACGAGCGTTTCAAACAGAAGTGGGTGAAAGTTATTCCTCGTAAGGGCTGGTTATATTAATAAGAATAAAGACAATAATTTACAAACATTTCCAAAGATAAGACCTATTTTAAAGCACAATGTGGTACCTACAATTTTTTCTGGACGTCCCTAGTATCACAGAAAATACAGTTAATAGAACACGTCTGGGCACACCTACGAAAAGATTTGATAGTGAAGGGGAATCAAGACCAGCAAGAATGGCTTTAAAGTGACCTAATAGTGAATTTTTCTAGCTTGTGAAGTGAAGTCAAAATTTACAAAGTAAATTGAGTGTTCACTTAAGTGGAAGTCGAAGTGGCAGCAGGAAACAGGTTGCGTTTATTTTTATTTTGTAGTGTTTGACTACGACGAACCAGACATCAGATGTAGGTGGTATTAGTATCAATGAATAATAGACATTCTTTTAAATCAATAAATCATAATTTGTTGGTGATTTGAGTTAGATTTTACCACTGTCATTAAGAATATCCTGTTGGTCTCAAATAGAAAATATTTTGGCACACTATTTTCAAATAGGTTTTCTGTTGATTTAATGTTAAACCCTGTCCAGCCAAAGAAATTTACAATTTTATGAGAGAAAATAAGTTGCCAATTTTACCACCATCCTAAATATTCCACAAAACTTCTTTAAAAATTGCACCTGACAGAAAATATGCCTTACATTAAAACTGTTGCAGATGGTTTATTATTCTCGGAGAAGTATATTGTTTTACAAATTGATGAAATATCAGCCTGTATAAATGTTCTTGTCATTACAATAATTATAGGTAGAACATGAAGGACAACATTATTTGATAGGTATATTAAATACGTACAGCTTATAGTTGGTAGGCGTAACCCTTCCATTAGAGTATACAGCTCAGATTACAGTCCTTATTCACAATAGGTATTGTTAAAATTTTGATTTCAGGCCAATAGGTATGAAAGTAAGTTTTTGGGCAATTGCACAAAGCTGTTTTAATGAAAATTACAAAAGAATACATCAATATACATATAGATGAGTATGTTTTAGAGACATTTGTTCATGTAATCAACCACAAACTGATGAAATTCTGCCTGAATTAATGTTGTTAATGTAGCAAATATTTTTATTAATAATTACACTGAAACAGTTCAAGACAAAACACAGACTGACAAAACTAAAAAGAGGAAATCTAATGGAAATAAGAAATGTCCAACAGAAGAGAAAATCTTAATCTAAATACATGTACATTTTTGTAGTGATACTACTGCCATTTTTCACCATTCTTATTTTTTCAAAAAGTATTGTTCCTAATTTATCAACCGAGATGAACTCTAATACATATAAAATGTAATAATTATTCTGAAACTATAAAACAATTTAAATTTTCCGCGGAATGCCCGCCGTTGCCCATGGTAACCGGCCCACTATTTGACAGTTAAGCGACGTTGCCACATCTAAGGCTCCGGCCTAGTGTAGAGTCGGCCGTGAACCACAAAACAGGTACGGTTAAGAAGGCACAATTCCGTGTTATTTGACTGGAAACACGAATGACTTATGTCAATGTCAGCGGCCATTATTTTGGGTTGCAACATGGCCGCCGCAGGGTTGCCAGATGTATCAAGAATTCGAGGCGATGTTGCCACATCGTTGCGCAAATCTGTAGATGCTCTACCTTTTTATGTCAAAATTATCATAATTTTTGATGTTAGCCAACCATTGACTGATTGATTGATGTTTGATTTCAATGAATCAGTCAGTGATTGGCTTAAAAATTGGAGCAAAACAATGAAAATATCTATTCATTCATTCATTTATTTGCAAGAAAATATTAAATATGATTAAATTATGATTATTGTATATGTAATTTATAAATGATATAATACAAATTGTCTGAATACATTCAAGTATAACAATAATAATAATAGTCTTCTTTATTGAAGTTCCATCAAGCATATGGTTTATGTTTTCATTCCTCACCTCGTCTCAGTTTGACCTACAGTGAATAAAGTAACCACATGAAACAGGGTAAAAAATATTAGCAAGAAATGCAATATGCTACTAAACTAGAGTATTCAAGGTCCATGCTTTTCAATCTTGCACCTGATTACTCTAGTATATAAAAATTTCCACACCACCTCGGAGGTATTGTTCTGGCACATTACCCTTTATTTTAAGTGGTGGTATGCCAAGTAAAAAAAAATTAATATGAAACTAATAATCAATAAATAAACGAAAATCTCAGCTATCCTCTTTATAAAAATTAACATCTGTATTTATGAATACCAACCAAGACAAGTCAAAATAAATACTTTTTATTGATCATGAAAACTATAATATATACCTAATAGTTGTCACAGATAGAATATTAGAATTAATTGAAATGTAATCAATATCCACAATTTCACAGCCTAGCAAACCTGCAGCGTAACCTATTGAACCATATGGAGCCTTAGCATTTAACTTTGTCAAAACTATGGGATTAAAACAGCAACACATGATATAATTTTGTGTTATTTATGATTTCAAATTGTACAATAAATAAATAAATAAATAAATAAATAAATGAAAACCCCACCCATATCTGCCACTTTATAAAAAGGAACATCTGCATTTATGAATGACAACCAAAATAAATTAAAATAAATACTTTTTATTGATCATAAAAACAATAGTAATAGTTGTCACAGATAGAAGATTAGAATTAATTGAAATGTAATCAATATCCATAATTCATATCCTAGTCAAATCACAGAAATGCTTATGAGGAAAACTTTGAAATGCAAACTTTGAGAGTATAAATATGAAATACAGCAAATAGGTTCGAGACATAATAAAGGTGAATTAGTTATAAAAATTTAAACTTTTAACTGTACCTGGCCATTTGTACAGTTAAGTCTTTAGGCTGATCAACTGTATAACATCACTGGCTTTTTCTTGAAGTAAATAGGATGTACTGACGACTTAGCTCTGCTGTAGAATACTTCAAACGCCCTAGCCTCTGCAAGTATTATTTTCTATTTTCATGTGTGATGAGCATCTTGTTGCCAATCTGTCAAATCCATAACTGAGAAGGCACTGCTTAATATTGGTTTCTCCATCTTTGTTGGTCATTTGTATGTATAAGCTCATCCACTGAATAGCTCGTCTCTCATTGCAATAATATTCATCAAAATTATTAACATGAAGGTAAACACTGCAGACAACCTACAACCTATACCTCAGATGTGGTTGTGTATGATCTAAAATAGAAGAATAGAAAATTAAAGTAGTGAGAGTGTATGAAAGACTAATAAATAGTATTGCACAGAAATTCAGTAATAAATATACTTACGCTTTCGACCCGCTCATTCAACTAAAGTTGCACTTCATCAGGAGCTTATAGTGTTTGAGCCCCATTAAGGTATTTCTTGCTTCTTGGCTGACCTACTTTGTGGTTGTAAAGTTTGAAGCCTTCAAACAGTTCAAACTCCCTAACAAATTCATTAACATATGAAATGGTTTCGAGTATAAAAGATAATGTTTAAACAAATTTTCCATCAACAGTTTTCCATTAACAGTTTCACAAATAAAGCCCAAAACAACACTCAAAGAAAAACGAGGTCAGTGTTGCCAGGAAACAAAATTATTTTGTACCACAAAAAACGTCAGGATGTACCACATTTGATAAGGATAAAAACGTACCACATCGCTAAACGTCAATTGTCATCCACAAAACAGCTGTCAGTACGTCAATTGTCATCCATAAAACAGCTGTCAGTACGTCAATCCAATGGTTGCCAGCGTAAAAATTCACTCAAAGTTCAAAAACAAATTTTTAGAAAAAAATCACCTTTTTCTCAGTCATAGAAACAAATAAAAAATAATAACTCTAAAAATAAAATATATAAAAATATACTACTTATTTACACCCACAACACAAACTATAACCAGAAACAAATAAATATGCTTCAGAAAAGCCTAGCTGGCTGTAAATGAAGAAACCTATAAAAAAATATTATAGTTGTCTGTGACGTACAGCCAGAGAATGAGAGGGTGGATGGGTTCCAAGTACTTAAACCCTCCAAATAAATGTGTTATTCCAATATTATACCTAATTCTTACACATTGGGTGTGTTCAACGGGATTTAGCGCAAAAGCGAGCGTGGAAGCGCTTGCAGGCGCTAGGAGTGACCGTTGAACGACTTTCCTTTTGACGTGATAAAACTGTCATATCCATTTCCATATTTTAATATTTATTATTTGTATTGTCAAAAACCTAGGCTATAAAATCACAAAACCTGATATTAAATTGACTCTAAACAAAGGTAACTGCTTCTCTCAGAACTACAAATAACTTTTTTCCAGTTATGTCCTGCTTTGCTAACCAAACAGCGCTTTTTTAAAGCGCTAACCAAGCTAACTGCCGCTTTTTTGACAGCTTGTCGTTCATCGGTTGGTTAGCGCAAAGCGCCCACAAGCGCTTACGTCGGCTAACTCCCGTTGAACACAACCATTCTCTATACCAACGAATTACTAAGACAAGTAAGATATTAACAGAAAAATCACCAGAAACCGTTTCTTCGTTTTGTACCACATTCTAGTAATTTTAAGGATGTAGTACCACTGTACTTTTATTGTTTAAAATGTACCACATGTGGTACAATTGTACCACTCTGGCAACACTGAACGAGGTTAATGTCGGCGGCGCTTGGAGGGAAATTCGAATGTTCTTCTTCTTCTGGCTATACGGTATTTGCCACAAAATATGTTCGTGTTTGATCTATGAGGGCAACTGGTTGACGCGTTTGGTATGCCTGCAAAATTTTTGTCATTATGCATTATTACACTCACTTTTTAATTGCTTAAAGTTAATGTGTCGCTTTTAAAAACTGAAGACATCATGAAGAACAGCTAGAGAAGGCTGATCCAGTCTTTCTGTGGTCTGGGCCGCCATTATTTTGGGTTGCAATATGTCCTCCACATTGGCCCCGCCCTGTTTCCCATTCTGTAATGCTAGTTGCCCCCACGTGCCGTGAACCAACACAATAAACATATTTTCTTTCTTTAATTTTGAAGTTTCAAGAATTAAATAAACAGCGTAAAAATGTAACAGGTTAAAAAAATAATCATACTCAAATCAATTTAAAGAAAGAAATAAATGAAGGTTACGTATCTGTTAGTTGTTAAAATTAAGATCCATTCTTTTAGTCGCACGCAGAGTCGTTCATCGTGACGCGTAATGAGATTTTATTTTGTACCACGAACGAGATACGTTTAGGAAACCGCATCACATACCGACGTGAAACAGCGACCTAGACACAATGGAGACGTAATCACATGCCTATATATATATAATTCGTGGGCCTCGGATCGCGTTCGGCGGCGTTCAAGATGTGACCAGGACAGTCGCATTACTCGTATCATCGTGCTGTCAACTTATTTTTATTTTTAGCGTTTTGCATAGTCGTTATCTATAAAGCTCGATCAATACATACATTCAATAACTGAAGTTGAATTTAATTATTTGAATAAATATTTTCATAATTTTTATTTAATATAAGAGATCTTGATGGTGACTCCTTAAATAAAAACTTATTACATTCCTTTGAAGGGATGCGACACATCACTTGCATCAATGGACGCTACGCCACTGTCCAGTCACTAGTAGTTCCACCATGACTCGTAAATGTCCGATACTTGCCGAAGAGAAGTCGATGTCGATAGTGACACAGAATCGGTTAAAAACACTCACTGTCGACTTCGAAAGTAGAAATTCGATGTGTAGAATACTATACCACACAGAATCCGGCTGCTGGTTGCCAGATGTTAGAACGCACCATTAGCGGTCACGTGACTGAAGATGGACATTGACGGCATCAACGGATGATTTATAAAAAATTGTAAGATCTGAGTATGAGTGTAATTAGTCGATGAAGTTCAGATAAGTAATGTATTTGATTATTACTACATCCAGAGCTGTCGCAATTACCCTTAACAAGTAATTGAATTACAATTACCAATTCTTTGAACAAAAAGGTTGCAATTACAATTACGAATTACTAACGGATTGTCTAACATAGTTGAATTACCAATTACCATCACAATTGATTATTTTTGCAATTACAGTAGTTAAATTACTCATTTGATTGAATTACTGTTGTTTAGTAATTGAATTACTCATTTCAATTGAATTACTGCTCAGTAATCGAATCACTCATTCCAATTCAACTACTTCAAATAAAAGTTCAATTACTCTGCAGTAATGAATTACTCATCATTTATTTGGATTTGCTGTAATTCATAATCGAATTAGTTTAATTAATTATTTATTCTGGATGTGAATCACCTATTATAAGTCAAACACGTTTCTATTTATGCAAATTTATTTATTAAAAAATAAAAGGTGAATATAGATATATTAGGTATAACTGAAACGAAAAAGAAAGGTACAGGAGAATCTACATTGAAAGGGGCCATGTGTTAATAATATACAGTGGGGTCGACAGTAGGCAAGGGCGTACCCAGGATTTCAGTTAGGGGGGGGCAGGGGGCTGCTTAGTGCTTATACCTGTTTCGAAAATTGACTTTTATTCATTAACTTTTATGATGACACAAAACAAATATTATAAGTACATAATAATTATACTATACATTATGTATAATATATAATATTATATATGTTTATTTTAATTTAACAGTAATCTTCTCGGATTTGCCGAAAATTTGTCTATGACAATCTTTTCAATAAACTCACTGTTGTCTTTTAAATAATTGCGATGTACGCTCATCAGACATAAACCCGTAAGCCTTTCTTCACCCATGGTGCTTCTTAGCCACGTTTTAACTCTTCGCAGCGTACTGAAGGACCGTTCTACGGTCGCCGTGGTGCATGGGATAGTGCTTAAAATAATTAATGCCTTTCTGACAGCAGGGTAAAAAATGTTCGCTTCTTTGAACAGATCAACTACTTCTATGTCCTTTAATTGATCATCTGATAAAGCCTTCGTCACCCATAAATTATGCCAAAGGTTCAGTTCCCCGGTGATATCCAGGTTATAAAATTCTTGGAATGATTCTGCGTTTTTGTGTAGGTCTGCAATGCTGGTTTTTGTCATATACAAGGGATGTAGCCTGCTTAAAGCAAACGCCGGAGTATTTTCTTGGGAGAATCGAATATTCAATGATGAAATGAGTGAATCAATGTATGGTATTATCAGGGAACGCCGCCAATATTCGTTATCATTGTCTGATGGCGGATTACTTCTATGTGTTTGCTTATGAGCAAGACGTGGAACCGAAATTTCTATGTTCAAATCCATTGCAACAGCTCGTGCTTTTTGAAGTATTTCATTACTTATTCTATCAGGAAACTCGCGGTCATTTCTGAGAATGTCCTTGATATTTTTAATGTGTTTTCCTACCGAGATCATGTCGATCGATTTAGCTTGCAGTGCGTTAACTACTGGTTCTATAACTGCTGAATATTTGGCTATTGTTTGTAGAGAAACAATAAACACTGGTTTTGTAACGGCTGAATGCAACTGATATGCAGATTTTCTGGTGGCATAATTTCCCTCTACAGATAACGTTTCTAGAGATTTCACGTGCTCTGAAAAATGTTGAGAAAACTTTCTGATTGATTTATATTTTTCGGACCATCTCGTCTCACATAATCGTGATAGGTTTGGAGCGTAGTTTCGACGTGTAGTCGATTCTCTGAAAAACGTTATAACATCCTTTACAGTGGCGACAGTATTTCTAATTTCTGGCACTGCGTTCGCATCATTCACAACAAGGTTGAGTTTGTGACTTGAGCAATTAAAATATAAAGCACGAGGATATTTTTTTCTCAAAATGGCTTGTACGCCACCCTCTTTTCCTGCCATTGTAGAACAGCCATCGAATCCAAACCCTACGCAATCTTCTTTGGAGAGGTTAGAACTAATTAAGAAATTGTCAATTGCTTCGGCGATTGCGGAAGCATTTTGTGCTTTTAGTTCAACGAACCCTACAAATTCTTCTCTGATTTTACTTTTGCTTTCGTCGTAGAACCGCACGCCTATTGACAGCTGTTCTTTCCCAGATACGTCTGCTGTTTCATCAGCTAAGATTGAGTAAGCCATGGTCTTCCGAACCTCACTAATTACATTCTCCTGAATAACTTCGCCACATAAATTTATTAGTTCGTTTTGTATTCTTGGCGAAGTATAAATTGCATTTCGACGGCACTTTTCAAAGTGACTCTTTAATTTGTTGTCCCCTGAATCGATTCTCAACTTCAATAAATCTAATAAAACACCCTCATCTGCTTGTTTGCCCCTAAGAGGCATATCATGTGTACCGCAAAATACTATACAAGAAATAATTGATGACAATATTTGTCTGTTTTCATCGATTGCTTTTTGGTGTCCACTTTGCAGTTGGATGTCTACAGGAACATTTTCAAGAAAATTTTTTGCAGCATTTGTCGCCGTTTGGTGAAGGTTGGTCGTTGCATGCTTTCGGCAGTCTTCATGCATATTTTTGAACTTTAAATATGGCCTGACCATAAACGATCCCAAAATTCCTCTCACAGTGCTAATGGGCGGAGGAAACAAAACACAATACTTACAAAGAGCACCTTTTAGTCGCTTGGAATATACTAGCCATGGTGAATATTGATCCAACCAAGCATGATTAAATTTTCTTTTTAAATGGCTTGCATCACTTTCAAAATCGTAATTTCTGGGCGGGATCCAAGGATTTTGTAACAACTCCCTCTTCTTTTCCGTCGATAGCTGGGTAGCCAATCCAACATAACGACCCAGATCATTTTCATGACAGCCATCGTCCACTATAATTTCAGGATCGACGTTGACGTCATAAGTTTGTTGGGATGTCGATGGAGAAGAATAGTCGGCAACAGATATATTAAGAGGTTCTACTGAAGAATTTGACGCTTGTCCAATGTTAGCATGCAATGATATTGGCATTACATGAGTGGTTTTATCATGGTTGTCATTTTCATCGCTTCCACTGCTACTTTCCCGACCTTTTTTTCTTTTTTCGCGTGGCCTCCCTAAAAAATGGATACACAGAATTACCCTTACAGTGTTTAGGCGGGTTGCATAGGACGAAAATCAAAGATCAAGTTTCACATTCTCTTGCATATGGTTTGAACGCCAAATAATCAAAACTAGGTAAGTAATTTGAAATAATACACTTGTTGTGACGTTAGAGAAAAGGGATTTTGTTGTCGGTATGATCTTATTAATAAATCCAAAATATTGCAAGGATCTTTCTTTTATGTTTTTTTTTTAACTTTTTTATCACAAAATATTCACAAATGTTATTTTAGCTATTATAACAAAACCACGTGTTGTAATTAATAAATTTAAATATTGTAAGTAATGCCTAAGATATACACTTACAAGAGAGTCATAGCCCCCCTTAAACAAATCAAATAATCATATTAAGTATGTACTTAAGTGTTTTGTTTTGACTCACCTCTTTCAAAGAATTTCCTGATATCCATTTGACGGAGTAATATTTCCAGTTGTTGCGCAGTAAACGTAAATCTCGTGTCTCCGCAACGAAACTATAAGACACTATCTATGGCGTATGAAATATTCGCTCGTATTCCACTCCGAACTGAATTGTATTCGAACTAAATTCACGTGCTCTGCCTTACGTTCCGCTTATATATTGAAAATATTCTCGCTCCCGAAATATGTAGAAAATACTCGAGCTCGACTCTATTTCCATCCTTGTCTTATAATACATGCTATCACTGTCTTTTCTTTCCGGAATAGTCCATGCTAGAATATTCTTCGTGGTATTGCTATTCAATACTAGATGTCTCTATTGACCGTATACAGTATACATTGAGCCTATTTCTTTTTACTGGAAAAAGTACTGCCGTCCGAAACTAGATGGCGTTAGATGTTATTTTCTTCCAATTATATTCAGCTTTAATCCTATATGGCTCTGATTGTCTCGTCGGAAGCGGAAACTACGAGATACCACGGTTTTGTGGGAGATTTAAATTATATTGCATCGCTAACAGTATACTAGAGTCTGTCTAGTGAGTCGCGGCACAGAAATAACCGCGGCAAATTTAAAAATAATTTAGTTGTAAGCACTGAATAGAATATGCTATGAAATTTGAGTTTGATACTTTCACTATTTTATTTTATGAACACTAAGAATCTTAAACTAAATCTGTACAGATATATACTACTTAAAATAATATGCAACATATTGAATATTATTTTATTTTAGCATAGCATTGAAAACAAAAATTATATAATAAAACCAAACTTGCATCAAAACCGTACTTAATTTTTATTTATTCTGTCTCGTAATCAAAATCAGATTCTAGAAATTAAATTATCGACTATAAATCATTACTGACACTTTCATTTGTTAGTGATAACTAACAAATAATAAAAACGAAATAAAGAAATAAATAAAGTGTATCAAAACTTGATCAAAACATTTTGCGTTTCGTTTGACGGCGGCTGAAGGTCGCCATATAAAATATTCTAATAAATACGTTGTGACACGACCGACACGACTCACTATACAGACTCTATATCGAATGTTGTAGAATATTTAACTATAGAAAATAAAGAACAAATCTGGCTGAAAAGATATTTTGTTTCCAACACTTCATTTTGCGCAGAGTAGGTAACACGTTTTTAATTTTTATTTGCCAAAAAAAATTACATTTATTTAATCTTCTAGGGGGGGGCAGCTGCCCCCCCCTGCCCCTACCTGGGTACGCCCTTGACAGTAGGAGCAGAGCAAAAGAAGGAGTGGGATGTATAATACACAAGGAAAACAGAAAATGTATACGGAAATGGATTAGCGTTTCGGAACGAATATTGAAAATTGAAATGCAGCTGGATAGAACAAATGATACAACTGTAATAGTTGCTTATGGACCAAACGAGGATGATACATCAGCAAGTAAGGATTATTTTTGGGAGCAGATGAGAGAGACAATTGATGACTGCCTTCTGCATTCTGGCGGCTAAGATGTGCGCCGCCGCACGGCACACCGGCATTTTGCGCAGTGCAGAGAGCAGCGTATCCCTCATACCACCTAGGGATCCAATGACCACTACTAGCAGACTCACAGTGTAGTCCGGCCAGAGCCTGCGAAGTTGTCCGAGGACCTCCTCCTCCTTAGAGACGATGTTCCCCTCGGCAGGTGCCGAGAACTCGATAACGAACATCGTCTTTTGTTGGTAGTCGAGGAGGACTATGTCGGGCTTATTTGCATGTATAAGCTCGAGCGTGGAGAATGAGTAGCTCTAGTAAATTCGGCACCTCTCGTTCTCCATAACGGACTCAATGTCCCCTGGAGCGTATGGCAGCACCGGTGTCTCATCTATACCTAATGAGTGCCTTAAATGGTAGTATAGCACTCGTAGAGCCGCGTTGTGCCGATAGACGTAGGCTGTGCCAGCGTACACCTTACACGCCGACAAGAGGTGCGCAAGGGTCTCTGGCGCCTGCAGGCAAGCTCTACAGCGGATATCGGGTACATCCATATCCATAATCCGGCTACGGTATACTAAGGTGTTGACGACACCGTCTTGGCAAGCCATTATAGAGCTCTTAGTCTCCGACTTCAACCCATTAGACCTACGAAGGAGAAGGTCAACTGCTCAGATAAACCATGCTCTTCTAGATGTTTGTAGAAGGTTCCGTGCATTGGTTTATCTTTGTGAAGTCTTAAAAGCAATTGGACTTCAGCAGTTTTAATCCGGGTTTTTAATTGTGCGGGAGCAAGTTCCGTAACGGACTGCTGACACCTCCGCGTGAAGTCGAGCGTGAGACTAAGTTCTTCGGCTGCCCGTGTTGCTGCTCTAAAAAGGAAGGCTCCTTTACCCGCAATCTAGTGCTCTCGCACAAAGCGGATCAGGGGATCGGTGCTCTTGTGCAGACGCTCCAAACTCAATAGTCCACGCCCTCCCAGGTGTCGCGGGAGGTATATTCGCGGGACAGAGGATCTAGGATGTAGACTTTCCTCCATATTCATCCTTTGCGGGTCTTTATGTCGATTTGTCGCAGCTCTTCCACTTTCCGGTGGATAGCACCAAAGCTGTATAACAACAGTGGGACCGCAAGCATGTTTGTGGCAGCCACTTTGTTCTTGCCGGACAGTTCTGACGACCAGATCTGCCGGAGTCGGTGCAAATACTTGCGGCGGAGACACTCTTTGACCAATTCTGCCTCTTGGATGTGACGCTGCGCCACTTCAAGGTAGGTATAAGTATCTCCGGCATGCAGTTGTCGCAAGATGCTCCCATCAAAGAGCTGCTTCTCATCTCCACTATCTCCGCAACGTCCTCTTTTGAGATGAACCATGGCACATTTGTCTATCCCGAACTCCATACCAATAGCTTGACTGTAATCCTGCAGTACCCTCAGCGACTGCTCTAAATCGCGTTGTCCGGAGGCATAGAGTTTCAGGTCATACATGTAAAATAAGTGGGTGACCTTGTGCCTCCGGTAATTGGGCGTGCCACAGCTGTATCCCTTAGTATTTTTCAGCGCTATGGACAGAGGAAGTAGCGAGATGCAAAAGAGCAAGGGACTCAAGGAGTCTCCTTGGAAGATCCCTCTTTTAAATGATACCAACTCTGTTCGAACTCTGGTTTCACCCGCTGTTATAGTAAACCGAGTCTTCCAGAGCGGCATCAGTTGTTTGATGCATCCCACTATTTGATCATCTACCGAAAGACATTCCAACACCCGCACAATCAGTTCATGAGACGTAGCGTCGAATGCCTTCCGATAGTCGATCCAGGCCATAGAAAGGTTTCGCAGGTACTGCACGGAGTCCCGTGTGACACAGCGGTCAATCAACAGGTTATCCCTGCAGCCAGCTACTCCTTTCTTAGACCCTCTTTGTTCATATACGCTGAGAAATACGGGATTCACAGCTTGAAGGATACGCATGTACAAGATTCTGGTGAAGAGCTTGTAACATGCGTTCAGACATTTTATTGGCCTGTAGTTTTTAGGATCAAACAAATCTCCGGTCTTCGGGAGAAGCACGGTTCGACCCTCGACAAACCAAGCCGGAATTGGCTGCTCCTGATTTAGCCACCAGTTAAAAACTCTAGCTAAATGCCGGTGGCAACTGGGAAACTTTTTCAACCAGTAGGTGTTTATGCCATCCGGGCCAGGAGCTGCGAAATTCTTTGCGCCTCGTAAGGCACCAAGAATTTCTTCCGTGTTTATCGGGTGACGCAGTACATTCAAGTTTGGAGTCCGCCTACAAACGGACTCGAACTGTGCCAAGGCCGGAGTGTCTGCTTGGAGAGGTTTGGGCTGTTCGTAAATGCCCCTCCAGAAAGTCTCCACGCGATCAGCAGTTGGCGGCTGCTCTATGACTGGTGGTCGCTGTTGGAAGAGACGAGCAGGCTTTTCGGAAAACATTCTGTTTTCCTCCAATCCTCTCGCCCGCGTCACCAGTGATCGTTTAGCAGCGATTAGCGTCCGTATCCTGTCAAGACAATGCTGCTTGACAACAACCAGTACCGCTTGACTGAGTGTGTGATGGTCGCGCCTTAGCTCTCGGGCTATCTGGCGCACGCGGCGCGTAAAAGGCCTACCGGCCGCTCTATATTCCATCACACACTGGATACGGGATGCTTCTTGGCGAGCCCTCCGATAGACGTTCACTCACCGCCTCATCCTCTCTCTTCAAATCTGCCAGCTTGAAGGACCTCTTGTTGTTATGCAAGGCCCTTCGGTCACTGAAATCTCCAGGTGAGACGGCTTCGTCGATTTCCCTCTCAGCGGGCGAACCTTTCAGCCTGGTTAACAGGCGCGGAACCAGGTGTTTTACCTTCGAGGGCAGGGATACGTTCGTTAAATATCGCAAAAGACACCACCTTGATACCACCGTCCGTTTTCCACCAAATTTTGACAACTATTCATTTTCGGTAAAAGCTAATTCATATAACATCAAATGGGCGTGCGGTATCCCCTCTCTTTCCTTATCTAAGGGTTTTTCTATGGCCTCGTGGAGACTGGAAAGTGGAAACAGGATTTTCTTGATACGTTGTTAGAGGAGGATCGACGTGGCGTTCGAACGATTGAAAGACGGAGCGGCTAGAAGTATAAGGGTAGCTCAAGCAGGTAGGGGTAAGAAACCAATGATTTTTACACCGGGAGATAATGTTCTCGTGAAAACTCACCCCCATTCATCGGCCGAAGCTAAACTCATTAGTAAATTCTTCTTATTATATCATGGGCCGTACACTATGGTTGAGCAGGCGGGACCTAACTCGTACATCATTAAACCTCAAACCTTATAAGCTCAGCATTCTGATGGAGAATTGGAGCATGTAGGCATCGCTTTTACTCTCTACTCTGCTGCTTGTCCGTAGTACTTAAATTTCTTTTGTACTATCAATTTAGTGGCTCCAGTGAAGTGCGATGCATATGGAAACAGTGCGGGTAAGAGAGGCAAATAGAGACAGTCAGTCAGTCGCATATGGACAACGAATGGCGAAGTTGCCTCGCGAGCGGTCTCGAAATTTAATGTATCGGGTCTTTTTTAACTTTGTAATACTCGTACGCGTTAGTGGCATAGTATTTGTACGTAAATCGTATTCTGGAACGTCCATGCTTACTTCGAATCACGATCCCCGATTCGAAATCCGCGAATTATTCGGAACCGTTACAGACTCCCCATAGAGACCTTGATAACCCTTATTTAGCGGACTTCACTAAACAACAGGCGCAGCCACACTATAGTCCAGCAGAATCGTACAGCAACCCTTTGTTGAGCGACTCAGAAGACTACACAGTCAAGCATATTCGCAAGCACGCAAGGCCGCGGCTCGCTTTGTGAACTACAAAATTGCATCGCGATTTTAGCATAGTCAAAATAGAATTTAACGAAAACTAACCAACCAAATCAAACTCTCGACTATATTTTAAAAAAGTATCGAAACATTTCAAAAGTGCCTAAGCGCCCCCTGTTCTAAAAGATTTTCTTCCTCCTCTTTGCTCTCCACCTTTCTTCCTTACTTTCCTCTTCTTTCTTTGACGTTGTGTGGTTCCTGGATTCCCGGACTTGACAGACTTACGACTTAATACTATGACGCAAGAGCTAAGGTCCCACGGACCGCTATGACAGCCAGCAATGACGCCTTGGTATTTTACTATCCTAGATATTTTTATATGAATAAGTTTGAATGTGATTAGCTTTATATAGGCAGAGTCCTTATGATTTGTTGTTGCATCGTAAATGCATTGGGGTATTATCTCATCTTGCTGTCTTGCAGTCTGTGTGTTTCATTATTCACTCGTAAGACAGACACAGCATCGTGATCCTAGGAGGCTAATGTTTTACTGGCTCTCATTTTGGACGTATCAACAATGTGAATGCAACACTTTGTTCTGCAAGATTTTAGAACCACTGTTATTTAGATGAGCTGTAAAACGGTGTTTCTTATTCAAAATCAATTTTTTGTCAAATGTTTTACCGGGTGTTTCCTCCTACTTCGCCACCCCTCTTATCTTTTTTATTTGAAGAGATAGAGAAAAAGTTTTTGTATGAAGGTTTTATAGTTTTTTCTTGACATTCAGAATTTGACGAAAAACATGAAACAAATGATAGAAAATTGTTTTTTTCGTATAAAGTTATTTTTTTAAATACGACACCCTGTATATTATATCATATATATAGGGTTCATTGACCTTATTTTGAAAGTATTTTAAAATATACAGGGTTATTCACGTTATTCGACACGGAGCATTATGGCTGAAGTATTTGATAAACAAGAAAATAATAACTTGGGATGGATAGAGACCCATAAAGGCTACATTTTAAAAATATTTTCATGTTATACAGGGTGTCCCAAAAACACGAAATGTATCAAAGTTATGTTTTTTTTTAAATGGAACACCCAGTATATTATTGCATATTCAGATTCCTTGGTAAATTCTAGTGTGACTTTATGTATCATACATGGGACCTAAAGCGAACCGTTTAGGTGTAAATCACCATTTTCGGTATAAGTAGATATCAGGAAAAAAATGAATATCGCAGAGATTATAAAATATGGAAGGCTGTGACTTTGCCGTATTACTAAGCATAAAAGGCGTCAGCTTTGATGAGACTGTCAAATTTAAATTACGTTTGTGCTTGGAGAAATCGGTCGACGAATTAAGGAAACTTCGATCAGCGATAACTTTATTTTTTCAAATGGGCATGCCTATTTTTTTTATACGGTTAAACGTAGAATTTGATAGGCTTTCTAATGATATAAGGTTGTGAATATCAATCTCTGGTAGTTTTCATTTAATTTTAAATTTTCAAACAAATCGGCGATTTTCAATTTTCCTACCTATAAGCAACGTAGCAGGCCATGAAATATAAACAGAAACCTGTTCAGATAGAAGAAAACAACTAACTTAGCTGAAAAATACACACTAACTAGACTAAAGGGACAAGATTATAAAAATTTCATACATCTTAAATTTGACAGTCTCATCAAAGCTGACGCCTTTTATGCTTAGTAATACGGCAAAGTCACAGCCTTCCATATTTTATAATCTCTGCGATATTCATTTTTTTCCTGATATCTACTTATACCGAAAATGTTGATTTACACCTAAACGGTTCACTTTAAGTCCCATGTATGATACATAAAGTCACAATAGACTTCACCAAGAAATCTGAATATGCAATAATATACGGGGTGTTCCATTTAAAAAAAACACAACTTTGATACATTTCGTGCTTTTGGGACACCCTGTATAACATGAAAATATGTTTAAAATGTACCCTTTATGGGTCTCTATCCATCCCAAATTATTATTTTCTTTTTTATCCAATACTTTAGCCATAATGCTCCGTGTCGAATAACGTGAATAACCCTGTATAGCCTAACAGCCCGTTCACACGATGTGGTCAAATCACAGTTTTGGTAATTTTAACGAATCGGCGCAAACCGAATCACAGAAAATGGTTGTAAACAGATTTTCAACCGATCCCGGGTTTTCGCTTCATTTTTGAATAGTTTCCTTGCGAATGGATGTAATTACGTTTATAATTTTGTATTAGTATCGTAGAAGGAGCCGTAGATTACTTAACATAAAACTTTGGATTCACCGTATTTTAAGTCAAAGAGGTCTCATTAGGTTTTATTCCCGAATCGGCTATTCGGTTTTTGGTGACAACATGGGACCGAAACGACGAAATTGCCGTAGACGTTTCGTAGACTCACCGTGTGAAAAATTACTGAAACGGTTATTTGACCGTATGGTGTGAACGGGCTGTCAAAGTTTCTAAAATGTGGAAGTAAACCTCAGTCCACTATGACTATAGCCATGGCGGTCGAGAAACAGTTGAATGGCGTAATGACAGCACAGCTTCGCCAAATAATTCCCTGTATTCTTTTCTCGCTTGAGATATGGTGTAATTATTTTTTATGAAATAAACGTATAATTTCAAGTTTTATTTTTATCATAATAATGGCATTTTTTACAATAAAACAGGAAAATATTTGCAATTGAAAGCTCGCGAGGCTTTTTACCTCGGCAAAATGTCAGAATGAGATAAAACATTACCGCATTCAATTGTTTTTTGGCCGCCATGCCTATAGTGGATTGAGGTTTACTTCCACCTTTTAGCAACCTGGAAGCTAAATATTATAGAAAATTTCAAAATAAGGTGAACGAACACTATATTTTTGAAAACAAGAGTAAAATACATTTCGTTCGGTGATATAATAAACAGGGTACAGGATTTTTTAAATTTTTTCTTTTTGTTCGTATCAAATTTTAAAAGACAAAAGAAAACTATAAAATGTTTATATAAAAACTTTTTTCTATCTCTTCACATAAAAAACATAAGATGGATGGCGCAGTATGAGGAAACACCCGGTACTTCGATAAAGAGGTAGCCGAAACTATTGTAAAGTTAAGCATGTGGTTTTTTATTGATGGACCAATAAAGCAAAATGGAACTAGTCAGCCTATTCACAAAACAGTCTGATGCCTATAATTCTAGTGCTCAATATAAATATAAATGTGGGTACCCGGGCTCTTTAAGTCACCATTGCCACACTGATACACAAAATATACATATCTCAAATCTAAAGAATAAAATCTATCAGCTGAGAAATAATTGAAGCAATATCAGATTAGTATGGGCGATCCTGAATGGGCGAACCTAAAAACGAAGTAGGTATAAGCTGTTTTTATATTTTTAGCTTTTTCAGTGTTTTGCCGCCAATGACACGATTTCTAAAAGCCATACGCGTGTTCCATCTTCGTCACGGTAATAGTACTGTATCAAAATTCCATTACAATCAATTCATTAATTTCTAGGTTGCACAATACGGAACAGATAAATGTATACATGAGCAAAAAGTCGCTTGATGTCTTTAATAGACACGGCAATGTTCGGATTTATCTAAAAAAGTGTAGTATGCCGCATGATGTCTTTAACAGACACGGCAATGTTCGGATTTACCTAAAAAAGTGTAGTATGCCGCTAGGTCTTTCTTTCACAAGTCAATGGATAGCCTATTACTATAAAAAAACAAATGTTTCAGCTTCACTATCCCTCAGCCCTCAACCACCCCAATTCCTCTCCCACTCAAAAAAAGTATATAATGATCAGAAACCCCTAAATCGCCTAAAACCGAACTTTGAGGAATATTTGAAAAGTTTTTTGTTGTTTGCTAATTACTCCTCAGCCCATGCACCTACTGGCTTACTACGACCACACGACATATCGCTACTCAAATTTCATCACAATCCATGCAGCGGTTACTGAAATTATGCGGGTAGAAGAACGTCAACAGACAGACCGATGGAAATGAGTTTTTTATCGCTGAGCAGTGACGTGGATTGTTATGTGGATATCATAAAAAGTGATATTTTCGCGATCACAATATTACCCTCACCTATCGCTGTGGGAAGTAAAATTACTCTCTCAACCTCGAAATGTTTCGTAATTCTCATACCTCGCCAAATTACATGTGAAGTAAATGGAAAAATAATTATTTTGTTATATTTTGGTGCACAGGCAGACGGCGACAGAGATAAAAGCATTCACGTGGGCTATCGGCCACCGGTAGGTCGCTTTCGGCGAAATCGTCTTCACGGCGCGGCGGCGACGCTCGGTCGTCAGCGTCAGCATTATCGCAAGACGACCTTCGGACCTCCCTCATTTTATTTAGACACACACTAGAGAAAGGGAACAGGCGGCCACGCTTCCTCGATAACACCAGAACGCGTATTTTATTGGATTACCAAGTTCGCCGGCTATATCCTGGAGCCTCAACCAAGTGACGTAAACGATGAATTTTGCTGTGTGTTTGATCTGCTGCTCTGTTTCCTTGATCCTCTCTATCTGCCACTTCCTGTTAGGTAAGATATTTACGTTTACACAAATGTCTAATATTTACTACAGCTTTCTAAGGCCCGGTTTTTCAAAGTGTAATTAAGTATAAATTAAAGTGAATCTTGAAATTAGCGCAAAATATGCGTTTTTCAATTGACAGTTAATTCATAATTTGCTGGCAACTGGGGATTAATTACAAATTAAGCTTATCAGAGGTTTGAGTTATGATTACCAGGGATAATTATTAATTAAAGTAGATTTGACAGTAACATGTCAGAAGTTATAATCGCTGTGATATTTCGATTTCAATATGGAATATGACATAAATTCCCATTCAAGTGATGAAGAACAAACTAAAGCTTGGTTTTTCATTTCAAATTGTTATATTTGATTTTTATTAATTCTCCAATCTTTAAATTCATTTTCATTCACATTAAACTCTTGCTCAATTTTTCCCCAAGACGCGTCTTTTTCCTTCCGTGTAGTGGCTCAGCTCTTTTTACATTCAATACAAGTCCAATAGTGCATCTATATTTATTCACTAACTGGACAAGGGCGTCTAGCGTCTTCTTGACTTGTGAAATTTGGTAACCTCTTTCGATGTACATTCTTAGCTCTGCAATTGTATTTAAAATTTACACAGCTATATTTTCTGAGGAATTATTGTAAGACAAGAATATATGATTCAGCATATCATGCTTACCTATTGTCAGAGTCCATGATCAAGTTATGTTTTCATCAAAATTTAATTTGTTTTTCCGGAAGCGTAACTCACAAAATAGCCGTAAAACTAAATGTGACTTCAATTGAAATTAACGAAATAGTATTTCCAAAAGTGACGTTATGATGACTAATTGTGACATATGTCACCATTACAAAGGCCAAAATACCACCGAACAACAAAATTAGACAAATATCGCCCAACTTACAACACACAATTTAATAGAATGGTGATCCCCAGTGTAGCCAACATTACGTAATTAAAAATTAGCAAATTATCAATTTATATGTGCTATGAAATACACTTCTGGAGTTCAATTGGTAATTAAGAAGTAATTCGTAATTTCATGATTCGAGATTAATTAACAGTTAATTACAGTTTGAAAAACCGGCCCTTAGACACGAAATTTTGACATGTTGTTTAACATACTTCAAAAATTAACTATGTTGGATTCCAATAGCAAACCATAATGAAATCTGGAGGAACTTAAGGCTCTGTCTGGTTTGAAGTACATTGATCAGTTTTTCTTGACGCAAATCCGGTTGGAGATGTATGTAGTATGGTTATACTGAGTCACATTCAACTGATGAATTAGAAATTCAATCGTGATATACTAGGTATTTTACTATATTGCCCTGTATAGGGTTCAGATTTAAACGTCAAAAAATTTCGCTCCAAAAGAAAGAGTAAATTTGCCGAGAAAGCGGACTATATAAATATGGAGGAAGACTCGGGAGCTATAAGCAAAGGTTTCTCGGCTACCACCGCTACTGCAACCGAAGCGAGCAATGAACCTTTAAAGGAGAGATGCCTGAAACTCGAGAACGAGGAGCTGTCACGCCGAGATGAAGGGCGGTCGGCGGATAAGAAAACTATTGATGAACTGACCTAGCTAGTCGCAGCCCAATAAGAACAAATTACAGAGCTAATGGTACAGATAGACCGCCTACTTAAAATCCAGGTACTGCTACCAATAATTCTTCACAACAAATATCTGATATAAAAAATATTCAAAATTCTGACACAGCTGTCAACCTGAAAAGACTGCTAGAAGATTCCGCTTTGACATTTTGTTTGACATACTTCAAAAACTAACTTTGTTGGAATCCAACAGCAAACCATAATGAAATCTGGAAACATCTTTTTCCCCTTGCAAATCCGGTTGGATATGTATATAGTATGGTTATACTGATTCAAAGTCAACTATGAATTAAAAATGCAATTGTGATATACTAAGATATTGTCACGAGGGCCGCTTTTTCTTTTTCTAGAGAATCAAACCGTATCCACTTTTCACATTTTTACTTCTCGGTTGAATACAAAAACACTTAACCTTATATCAACTTCTCACAATTACCACTACTATTCCCCCCTGCCACGCTACTCGTGGCGCCTTATATACTTCATCGAACTATCTAGAGAATCCGAGACATTCAGAACGTCCAGATCCAGATGATTCGATGACGCTTACAGGTCAAAAATCTAACCTGTGCTTTTGACTTTACATCACATATGACAACTAACAGACAATATAACATACCATATTTCGAGTATACAGTATCTTACAATATTTTACTATACACTAGATATTTTTATTTGAATAATTTTAAATTTGATTAGCTTTATATAGGCAGTCCTTATGATTTGTTGTTGCATCCTAAATGCAATGCGGTATTGTCTGTGTGGTTCATTATTCAGAGACAGATACAGCATTGTGATCCTAGGAGGCTAATGTTTTTCTGGCTCTCATTTGGGACGTATCAACAATGTAATGCAACACTGCAAGATTTGAGAACCACCGTTATTTAGATGAGTTGTAAAACAGTGTCTTTTATTCTAAATCATTTTTTGTTGTCAAACGTTGTACTTCGATAAAGAGGTGGCCGAAACAATTGTGAAGTTAAGCATGTGGTTTTTTATTGATGAACCAATGAAGCAAGATGGGACTGGGAAACCTATTCGCAAATCAGTCTGATACCTAATAATATCTGCGTTTTTGGTTCCCTGTTGGGTTACCTTATATGTATAGAAAGCAGTAAGTAAATCGAAAATAACCTGAAACTGTATTCATTTTCATAGAGCATATACAAAAAAAAAAATCGCATCTAGTGCTAGTGATATACAAAAACAGAGAATATGCATAAAACTACATGTATTTGCCAAACATGTAGCAACTTCTAATGCTCAATCCTATTTCTCCTGACAACGTCTTGGTCGCCCTCAGAGACGAAGCGCTTCCGTCCGCGCGACGGCAACTTTTTCATGATGTTCTCGGTCAAAAAGCCCAACTTATGACAGCGATCGACAAATCGGTCTAGGATGATGTATGCTAAAGGCACGTCCATCGAGATGTCTGGCAAATCATCAAAAACTCTCCAAAAACCACGTTCCATCTGGTCGGTGGTAATAAGCACGGCATCTGAGAAGACCTTCAGCAAATTGCACAGAGCTTCCTCTTTTATGGCACTATTCGCCTCCAGAGCCATCACGATCGCTTCATAAACCTGCAACATAATAATAGTTATAGGGCCGACTTTATCAACATGCATATTTAACAAAGAATTTAAAAAAGCTTTTCTATTGGATGATATTTAGCAAAAGCTTTCTATTGGGTATTGCGGGCTAGGTTAATAAATATCATCCAATAGTATTTTATCAATATTGAAAAGAAAACGTCAAAGCTGGATGACACTTTTCATCATATCCTATATAAGTTTTATAACAAAACTATTGTTGTAACAAGTGTATATTTGTTGCACCATAGGCGATGAATGAAGTTTGCAGTTGAAGACAAAGTCTACGATCGAAATAAATATCTTTTTGAATGTTTGAAATTCGATCACAAATCCCAGTAATAAAGTATCTAATCAAATATGTACCGTCGAGGCGATGCTTTGTACAAAATTGTGGATGGCCGAGTGGCATAGTGGTCGACACCGTATCGCTTGGTATCGCTGTATTCGTGGGTGGTGTTGGTTCGAGACCCAGCCCGTGCAACTGCTTTTTTTAATTTTTTTTATCCAAAATATTCATTTGATGTGCTTTTTACTCATGTTACACACATTTTTTGTACCATCGACATAAAAATGTTTTTGATTTTATTAGACATTTTACTTGACATATTGCAAAAGCTAAGTACCGGAGGCGGTGGAGAATTCAGTCAGTGGAAGTGAAGTTTATCCGTCAATATCAATCGCCAATTTATTGCTCTGATAGCGATATCAAAATGAAATTATTCCAAAAAAGTAAAATTATTCGTAATTTTTGTTGTACTAGTAAAACATCTAATAACATTTGATTCAAAAACACATTTATGTCGATGGTACATAAAAATGATATAACATGAGTAAAAAGCATATCAATGAATATTTTGAATAAACAAAAATAAAAAAAAAGAGTTGCACGAGCTGGGTCTCGAACCAACACCACCCACGAATACAGCGATACCAATCGATACGGTGTCGACCACTATGCCACTCGGCCACCCACAATCTTGTACAAAGGATCGCCTCAACGGTACATATTTGATTAGGTACTTTATTACTAGGATTTGTGATCTAATTTCAAACATTCAAAAAGATATTTATTTCGATCGTTGACTTCGTCTCGAGCTGCAAACTTCATTCATCGCCTATGTTGCAGTGAATATACATTTTAGTTACAACTGTTACAAGTATTTCCACGAAGTACGTCACACGGGTTCGGAAGCCGTCGGCGTGTTTTCGGTACTGGATTCAAAAACCCATTTTTATTTTGATATAGCTTTTGAATTATTACGAAAAAAAAAAAGGAAAACAAAAGCAGTTTTGTTGTAAAACTTATATCTGATCTCTCTATTTGTCACAAAAAAAATTATTGAAAACCCTAATTTTTTGTGATCATTATCCATTTGGTAGAAGAAAAAACTAGCGATCAAATGTACAGTTTTTGCGGAATCTGATTGGTTGAAATTAGCAATTGCTAAAATCTTTGTTAAACGAGAAAATGCAAGTTTTCACCCATTTAGGATGGAAAATCAGACTGGAAAAGATACTAGATGGTTCATAATGGTCGATTGTATATAAAGCATGCGATTTTTCACCTTTTTGAGGTAAACTTCAAGAGAAATCAATATTTACAGAGTACTTTGACAGATGCGTGTTTTTGTATGGGCTGCTCTGATTGGTCAAAGTCTTTGTTAAAATGCGCCTGTTGATAAAATCGGCCCATAGTATATTTAAGTGGAGGTTATAGTAAACTACTTGAGGACAACACATTTGCGGGGAAAGGGAGAAGGCGCAGTACCCTTTGTAACTGCCGAAAAGGCCTCCGGCTTACCCTAGAGTCATAGACTCGTCCTGAAGTATATTATACCAGGCATCACAGTTGATACTTTGTCTATGTATTTCGGGTATAAGGTGATATACCATGTGGGTAGGCGTTACGGTAAAAAGAGTAAAATGTTTACAAGTGCAAGAGTTGTTACAAAGAAAATGAATTTATCGTATGTACAAGAACGAAAATAAGGCGAAAATATGAAAAATCTACAAAAAGTACGAATGATATTATGCGAGTGTATTGGAAAATTTGATGGAAGTTCAGATGAATTCGTGAATTTCGAACAGATCAGTTTTTAGACATGCCGTTGGAAACTGAAATATGGAAAAGAATTACAGCAGTGGCGTAGATACGGATGGAAAAGGGATATGTTTTCCCCTTGGAACTAAAAATAAAAATGAATGATATCATGTCTCCTACTATTTGCTTATATTGCTTATAGCACACCCGTACCACCCCTCCTCCGGAAAGCGCCATCCAAATTATTATTGGATTCACCACAAACTTCAAAAACATAAACCCATCCCCCCCCCCCCTGGAGGCTAAAAAATTGTTATGGGATTCACTACTCACTCCAGACCCATAATGCAACTGACACACTGAATTGTCGCTGCCAGATTCGGTGAAGTATTCAAAAAGAGAAAGCGAGCTTCTACTCACAACTTGGTACATCTATAACAGCTCCAACAGAGGCATCTGCCAAGTCAATCATTTTCGCACAAGAACATGGTTTGCGTTTTCTTAAAACTTCAATCTACATCAATATCGATCCATATTCCTGAATAACTGTATACAGGGTCATTAACAAGCGCGTGAATTTAGTCAAAAACGTCTTATTCAGCAATTTCTTTATAATTGAGGTTTTGAATAAATTTTTTTTGTCATAAATGGAAAGATCATACATAAGTTTTATAACAAAACTGTTTTTGTTTTCTTTTTTTCGCAATAATTCAAAAGTTATATCAAAATAAAAATGGGTTTTTGAATCGAGTACCGAAAACACGCCGACGGCTCCCGAACCCGTGTGACGTCACCATGGCGGTAAGGATGCTCCTCTGACCAACGACGTCTTACTCCGATACTAGATTCTAGATTCCCAGCCAATCTTGAAAATACGTACTGCTAAACTGGTAACTAGTGTATATTTGTTGCAACACAGTCGATAAATGAAGTTTGCAGCTCGAGACGAAGTCTACGATCGAAATAAATATGTTTTTGAATGTTTGAAGTTGAAGTCAGATTACAGATTACAGTAAGTAAGTACCTAATCAAATATGTTTCGTTGAAAAGATCTCCTCAATCGAAGGATGGCCCAGTGGTTAGAGAGTCCGATAGTGGATCTCAGGGTCTTTGGGGTCTTTGGATCGAAACCCAGGCCTTCCAACTTTTTTTTTATTTTTTTTTAATTTATTGATGTGCTTTTTGCACTTGTTACGCACACTTTTTCTACGATCAACATAAATATGTGTTTGAATCCAATTTTGTAAGACATATTACTTGCACTGCACAATGCTTGTTAAATTTTTATGAAAATTTAATATTGTTAAGCTTCATATTGCCCAAAGTTAAATAAATAATAATACCAAGTGATAAACAGAATGTGATTACGAGTTTGAGTTACTTTATTTACATTAAAAAACTTAAAAATGAAGGAATTGAATGGAGGAAGGGGTTTTGTTTTATTAACCAACTATTAAAAATTAATGGCGATTGATATTGACGGACAAACCCCGTTTCCACTGATCTTTTGAATTGTCCACCGCCTCCTGTACTTAGTTTTTGCACTGTGCAGTGCAAGTAATATGTCTAACAAAATTATGATTCAAACACATATTTATGTTGATCGTAGAAAAAATGGGCGTAACAAGTGCAAAAAGCACATCAATGAAATTTTTGATGAAAAAAAAAAGTTGGAAGGCCTGGGCTTCGATCCAAAGACTCCAAAGACCCTTAGATCCACTATCGGACACTCTAACTACTAGGCTATCCTTCGATTGAGGAGATCTTTTCAACGAAAGCTATTTGATTAGATACTTGACTTATTGGAATCTGTAATCTGACTTCAACATCAAACATTCAAAAACATATTTATTTCAATCGTAGACTTCCTCTCGAGCTGCAAACTTCATTCATCGAGTGTGTTGCAACAAATATACACTAGTTACCAGTTTAGCAGTACGTATTTTCGCGATTGGCTGGGAATCCAGAATCTAGTATCGGAGTAGGACGTCGTTGGCCAAAGGAGCATCCTTACCGCCATGGTAACGTCACACGGGTTCGGGAGCCGTCGGCGTGTTTTCGGTACTCGATTCAAAAACCCATTTTTAATTTGATATAACTTTTGAATTATTGCGAAAAAAAAGACAACAAAAACAGTTTTGTTATAAAACTTATATATGTATGATCTTTCCATGTATCACAAAAAAGGACTTTGTTTCTTAATTCAAAACCTCAGTTGTCTATTAGGAAATTCTAAAAAATACGCCGACATTTCTCTAAAAGTATTCTTTTTCTTCATGATCATAGGTTTTTCAGATGCGAAGTCTCAAAATAGTAAAAAAAATGGTTAAAGCTGAACCATTGCAAACAGCTCTCACGTACGTACTATATATTTTTTTCAGATGATCTTGAGGCAAGGGAAGATGATAACATCCATGACCTGCACTTGTCCCCGGGGGCAAGATATATGTCACCAATATGGCAACCCTTCCTTTGCATCTCCACTACAACATCAGCTCTACAGATAAAGCCTGCAAGGGGAAAGCAAAGAAAGAAACCACAGGTAGAGTTCAGAAAATAAAAGATTTATATCAATAGCTATATGGTGCCACATGTCGACAAGCATCACAGGAAGAAGTAGATACTTTCCAATCGAAACTGTCATTATGTCATGTGGTAGGTTTTTCATGGCTGTTAAGAAGAGAGCCTTGCACAGACTGTATTTCGAACATTGTTAATGTCGAACAATTAGTGGTTAGCAAGAAATATATGATTACGGGAGATAAAGATACATATTTCAGCCAAAACTGTATTGTACTGTATTGTATCTTTAGCAGCTATAATTAGAATTGCACAGCAAGCTACTGGTCAATCTGCTAATAAAAATTGACTGATGGCACGTAAGCACCGCTTATCAGCAAGCAAATTTAAAAGTGTGCTTGATGCAGTAAGGAGAAATAGTTATCTTCCATCATTCTTCAAAAACTTGGTGGAATCCTATAATTTAGGTAGACTGCGTGCTGTCCACTGGGGTAAAGAATATGAAAAGCAAGCTCTTCAACAATTCAAGCTAGACACAGGCCTGACTGGCCTTTGGTTAGATCAGGTAGGTTATTTGGGAGCGAGTCCTGATGGATTTGTACTGGAGGATTCTCTTTTGGAAATTGAATACCTACCCCTACAAATTACGAAATATTTCTTTAGATGAAGGTTTGAAGGAACCAGCTATATAGTTTATTATGAGAATGATGTGCCCATAGTTAACTCAAATCATGGCTATTATCATCAAATCCCAGGTCACCTGTACAGAGTGACCTAATAAGAAGGACGCCGGCAATATCTCTGTAACCGTTAATCGTATAACTTCGATCAAAAAATATTATTAGGTAAATCGGCTAAGAGAAATCGCTGGAAATTATTTTCAGGTTCCGCAAATAGCCGCTAGGGGGCGTAACTGTTACGGTCAATCAGAAAAACGGCCTTTTCTCAAAAAAATATGCAAATAAAGGTATATCATAAATTCTACCGTTGTGTAGACTGAACAATTCTCGATTTTTTTTTGTTAATCATTTTTTGCTCGATCTTGTAAGATGTAGTGGTGGGGGAATGTAATAGAGCTTTTTATTTAAATGGCCGTAACTTTGGCATAAGTTAACGGAATTAAACAAGGTAGGTCTCGTTTGAAAGAGTTGTTCTTACCTAATAATCTGTTATATAAAAATTGTCCAGGTTTATCTTGACTTCGTAGCTACAGGGCGATATTTGACATAATAACAATTATTACGCATTATTACGAAAAATTTAAATGGTATGCTATATATCTTTCAACATAGGTATACAGGGTTATTCACGTTATTCGACACGGAGCGTTATGGCTAAAGTATTTGATAAAAAAGAAAATAATAATTTTGGATGGATAGGGACCCATAACGGCTGCATTTTAAAAATACTTTCATGTTATACAGGGTGTCACAAAAGCACGAAATGTATCAAAGTTATGTTTTTTAAATGGAACACCCCATATATTATTGCATATTCAGATTCCTTGGTGAATTCTAGTGTGACTTTATGAATTAACATGGGACCTAAAGCGAACCGTTTAGGTGTAAATCACCATTTTCGGTATAAGTAGATATCAGGAAAAAATTGAATATCGCAGAGATTATAAAATTCGGAAGGCTGTGACTTTGCGGCATTACTAAGCATAAAATGCGTCAGCTATGATGAGACTGTCAAATTTAAATTACGTTTATGCTTGGAGAAATCGGTCGATTAATTAAGGAAACTTCGGTCAGCGATGACTTGATTTTTTCAAATGGGACTGCCTAATTTTTTTTATACGGTTAAACGTAGAATTTGATAACCTTTCTAATGATATAAGATTGTGAATATCAGTCTCTGGTAGTTTTCATTTAATTTTAAATTAAAAAAAAAATCGGCGTTTCTCTATTTTCCTACCTATAAGCAACGTAGCAGGCCATGAAATATAAACAAACCTATTCAGGTAGAAGAAAACAACTAACGTAGCTGAAATATACACACGAACTAGACTAAAGGGACAAGATTATAGAAATTACCCACAACAAACAAAGTCTAACAAGAAATAACGGCGGTAACATATCTTTTGTCACAGAGAAGCTGCAGTATGGCAGAAATGGATTTTTTCACTGCCCACTAGCTACTGCAATGTACTAGAGATTGGCAATTTCCAAAACCATTAAAAATTTTGAATTAAAATAAAAACTACTAGAGAATGTTGTAAGCAGTTTATAATTTTCTTAATAAAATTTGACATTTAATGACATAGAAAAGTATGAAATTCTGTCAAAACTCAACTCAAAAGTACCTCTGACTGGAATTCTGAAAATTCTTCAGTAAAATATATTGGCCTATAAAGCAAGTATTCTGACAAGTGTGCTGTGAGTTTCAGACACAATTGCCGCCCTATAGGGATATAGCCTCCATATAATCGAATTAGTAATAATTTTATCGACAATACTCAAGTAAAAACACTGCAAATCATATTTTGACTTTCTGAAACAACCACCAGGTGGCGTAGTAGGCGCCAATAGCTGCTCTATTCAATTTTCATAATAAAGAACCTTTTTAAAGAAGCAATCAAAAACAAATTACAGTATAAAATTGATTATTATTTTTATCACTATTAAACGTCAATTTGAGCTGATCACGAGGTATTATATGAATTCGATAGCAAAGATAGTAAGAAAAAATCAATGTGAATAGATCTTAACAATTAAGGCCAATTAACAGCAAAATAACGTGGTACAACTACAATTTTAATAGATAAAATACATAAACTAAATCACATGCGTATACCATACCCATTTTCAGTGTTGCTCTAGATGCATAAACTGGCAGGTTTATCTACGCTAGAATGGATGCGTAAGTGCATCTACCACGATAGACGCCATCGAACACTGGCAACACTGCCAACAGGTATGGTATGCGCATGTGAATTACGTTTGTGTATCATTCTGTCTGTTATCCTTGTTACTATGCCACCTTATTGCTTTATTTTGCTGTTAATTGGCCTTAATTTTTAAAATCTATTCACATTGAGTTTTTCTTAGTATCCTTGCTTATTGAGCTCATATAACAAGCAAGCAAGCACATTTCCTTCGCTTCCTGTAGGAACCTGATCGATACCCTTGCAATCTGAGGACGTGCATTATCTTGCTGGAAGAAACTCTCTTCGAGGCCTCGGACGGAACGGTACTTGGTTCTAACACCTCATTCACATAACGTTGCGCAGTCATTGTGCCACGAATCACAAGTAAAGGTGGCCTGCTGTTGAATGCAATGGGACCCCAAACCATCAAACCAATAGGACGATGTACATGGCGCTCAACAGCAAACTGGAGATCGCGTCGTTCACCCCGTCGCCGTCGTCGCCTTACTTACGCGATGGCACCTGTCATGTGCCCCCAGACAAAACCTGGCCTCGTCGGAGAAGGCCGTCTGATGCCACTCAGCATACCATTGTCGGTGTTCTTGGCACCAATCTAACCGTTAGCGACGATGAGTTGCAGTGAGTGGAAGCACTAGATGTGGACGATATGATCCTAAGCCCATTTCACTTACACCCGTATGCACCGTAAGTCAATTGCGCGATTAGTTACTTAGATTACTTGTTTACTATGCACCGCAAACTGACAATTTTGACACTGTGTTAATCTCTTGACGGTGCATGGCTAGATGCCAAAGATCAGCAAAACGCGACTAGGGAACTAGGATTAGGATCTCCAAACGGTGCAACGGGTGTTAGTCTGTGGTACACCGTGCGGATTCGAATAGGTCTCCCTATAGCTGCATAGCGTCAGCAACAGCTCGAGTGGATCGCCTTCTATCTCGAAGGGCCAGTAGTCATAGTTGACGATCTTGCCGGTCTGTAGTTCTTCTACATGCTCCAGAACCTCCAGTTCGCTGCATTCGACATGCTGCTACAACTGTAGCCACGCTAAGCCCCATGGTTACATCAATTGCTCTGAAAGAAGCACCCGTTCTCGTTGGTCTACAATCCGACCCCGTTCAAAGGGCTGCGTAAACTGGGGCTGTCGTCTTCTAGGAGGCATCATTACACAACCAACTAGTCTCTCGCCTCTCGCACATATATCACCGTTTTTCAATCAACAAAAAGCCATGCTTTGGTTTTACACGTCTAGTTTTTTAGAGGTTTCATGTAGGTAAATAGCATCTGAATCAACTAAAAGTGTTACATGTGTACTAGAGATGGTACTGCCAAGCTGTGCACACATTTTCAATGCAAATATCCCTTTTTCTAGGTGTTCCGATTTCGGGTAGTATATATTCTGTACTATACTTTAGTTTAAAACACAATACAATTAAAAGTGATGGTAAATAGTTTTAAGTTTATGAATTCCATATACTCATCCATACTGTCTGATATCTGGTATTGACATTATACCATCAAAAGAATATTATAAAATACAACAACAATGGCAGTAACAAGTATATTTGACAATTAAAGCAATGTATATACAACAAGCCAAGCATTCAGAAAAAAATAAACAAAATGTGTACAACATATACATGTATGTGGTTTACATATTGTATTTAAGGATATGTTCCTAATGACTGTAAAACATGATATATTTTAATCATAACTGTAAACATATAATAAGTAAATATCAATTCATGTTAAATGTAGAGTAACTTAAAACATAATTGTTCATTTCTATAAAGAATATTATCTGACAATATACAGTTGATTAACGTGTTGTACAACTTTCATTTCTACCTGCAATTATGTACCTACATTTCTGAATAGTTGTAGCAAAATGTTTTGAATAGACAATGAAAACTTATCAGCTTATATTCATGTGTCTTTATTTCATGTTCCATATGTACATAAAACACTGGCAGTCATAGCTTACTTGACAGGAGGGGGGAGGGCGGCGTGAAAAATTCATCAGGTATGTATAGTGTATACGATGTCACTTGGAACAGCAAAAAATGCTTGGGCGGCTTCTCCTTTGTGAAACGCCCCAGGGACCCTGTATACCTGCCGCGCACCGACGATAAACCGAGTGTCGGTGCTGCCGCGTTTCACAAAGGAGATGCCGCCCAAGCATTTTTTGCTGTTCCAAGTGACATCGTATACACTTTAGCAGTAATTGTATTGTATATTTTAATGTTGTCTATGATCACACTTTGATCTTCATCGGAGTTCATTATAGATATACAGGGTGAGTTTTTAGTACCGGCTCGGTCGATAACTCCACTACTATAGAAGATAGCGAAAAAAGTTGTATATAAGAGTTGTAGCCACGGATATGCTCCTTGCTCAGAAAATATTTAGATTTATACATGGTGATCTATAACTACGTGGTGATGCAAACATGCATTTTGTTAAATGAGACACGCTATTTATTATTCCATATTCAAATTCTACTAATGATTTCCGTTCTTGCAATAATAATAATAATAATAATAATAACCCATCAGGTGCTAGAACGTTGACGCTCGTTTGGGGGCTTAGAAAGTGACTTTTTAATGGGCAAGCTATGTCGGTTGATGGTTCATCGGAGGCTTTGATACCACCGCGGTATTATGCCGACAGGGCTTGTGATCAAAGGGTCACTTCAACCAAGGCTAGCACACCCAGGAAGCTGGGTGCTAGGTAGACTTTACATACCCTACCGAGCACAAAGCTCCTTTCCCCAAGCTATTCTGACCTCGGTCAGATAGGGATTTGGCAAATCCGGGGAGAAATGCCACAGAAGGCTGAGCGCCGGTCCTTCTGTCACATACCGTTATTGCGCCCCACACTTCAACGACCTCAACAGGGCGTGGCTGGGGAACGTTGTGAGGGGTACGCAACCGGGGGGCTCGCCTTAACCGGCCGGCCTGCGAGGAGAAAGCCTCAACAAAACCCGACAGTAAAGTCGTAAATCCTCCGGAGCACCTTGGGCCAACTTCGGAGTAAATATAAGTCCCTTCTCTCCTGGAATGGGCGTCACCTGGGAGTGCGACATTTAGATCGTCCCTACTCGTGGGAACACGATGGATAGAGTTAATTTTATGAATAACCAACGACGGCCTAGGGTACGTCGATTAAACTCACCCGAACCCCAAACCCAAACAGAACAACCCATAGAACACAACCCAGCTGCGGATGTTTTGCCGACGCAGCCGGCAACCACCAAAGCTGGTAAACCAAGACAGCGATTACAATGGACCACAGAAATGAACAAATCTGTAATGCGCTGTTACTATACTGCCACAAAACTAGAAACCATCTCTACAGGCTACAGGCACGAGCTGCACAGACTATTTACGACACAATACCCACATCTCTCAACACGTGGAACAGAACAAAGACTTATCGACCAAAAACGCGTCATCACAAAGAACAACCGTCTTACACCCCAAGAACTGCAAGATATAAAAAATCTTGTATCCAACGAAATGAATATCGTCCAACCAAATGACTCCCTAATTACTGAACAGATTGTGGAAACCCAAAACAGTGATACCCAAACTAGTCAGACTTCAAACACAGCAAAAACTAACAACACCAGCATACACTCACAACTAGGCCCAGAATATGACCAGGCACTAGATACACCAGACACAACAATCACTAACCTACCTTCCACAATCATACAATTCCAAAACATCACTCGACCATTTGCCGTGACACAATCTGTCGAGCAAGTGATGAGTACGCAGTATAACAAATGGTGCGGCACCAATCCTGCACTACGAGATCCCCTGCCCAGACTAATTTTTAAAAATAACACTCAACAAATATTACATACAGTAAATGCTAACGTAATACCACAATTCATAAGGGACGACAGTAACCTGGAGGACATCCACACAGTTATATATGCTGCCGCAGCAACCACTCTCATAGTTAATGGCCAAAAACTCTCAAAGCGGTCTAAACACCAGACAAGCAATAGGACTAAGCCTAAATGGCAAATAAGAATCGAAAACAAAATTAGCACAATCAGAAAGGATCTGGCACATCTCGCACAATACACCATCAATAACAACCATCCTTCAAGGCACATACAGAGAACAATAAATATACTGAAATCCAAGTCACCACAACAAACAATACCAGAAATTACTGATACACTTAAACAGAAACTTGCAGTTTATGCAGCTAGACTCCGCAGATACAACGAGTCCAATGCCAGAAAGGATGCTAACAGCCTTTTTCAGAAAAGTGAAAAACAGTTCTATCAAAAGATAACAGCCGACAACCAGATCACAACAATAGAACCTCCCAGTAAACAAGAGTTAACCGAGTTTTGGGGAAGCCTGTGGTCTGAACCCAAAACACATAATGAAGACGCTCCATGGATCAGAGAGGAAGAGGAAAAACATCAACATATAGCAGAACAGGGAGACGTTATTCTTTCAAAAGAGGAAATAGTCGAAACAATAAAACATACCCACGACTGGAAGTGCCCAGGCGTGGACAACGTGCAAAATTTTTGGTACAAACATTTCAGCTCAACATACGAAGTGCTCACAAACCAAATCAATAAAGCCATACGTCAACCTGATAGGCTTCCCAAATTCCTCACTCAAGGAATAACGTATATAAAACCCAAAAATGCAGATACCAAGAACCCTGCGAATTACCGCCCAATCACTTGACTTCCTACCTTGTATAAGATCATCACCGCAACATTATGCAGGAGGATTGAACAACACCTCACGCAAAACAACATCCTCACTGAAGAACAGAAAGGATGTAGAAAACAAAGCCAAGGTTGCAAGGAACAACTTATAATTGATAGTGTGATCATGGAGCAAACTAGAAGAGAACATAGAAACCTTCATACCTGTTTCGTAGATTATAAAAAAGCATTCGATTCTGTACCACATAGCTGGCTAACGAAAATTCTGCAAATATATAAAATTAACCCAGGACTTCGTCAGTTTCTTGCAAAAACCATGAAGACATGGCGAACCAACATACACCTTACAACTCAGGACGGCCAGATCCAAACCGAGGAACTACACATACGACGTGGTATCTTCCAGGGTGATTCCCTCAGTTCACTTTGGTTCTGCCTCTGTCTAAATCCACTCTCCAACGCACTGAACAACACAAACCATGGTTTCAACATCAGACATCAGAAAGTAAATCAACACAGAATCAATCATCTCCTCTACATGGACGATATAAAACTATATGCTGCCACTGACGTGCAACTGAGAGAATTACTCAGAATAACAGAGGTTTATACGTCAGATGTCAAGATGGAGTTCGGGATGAACAAATGCAAGGTGCTACACATAAACAAAGGCCAATGGAAAAACCATCCCGAACAGGAAATAGTAACAGGCCAGACGTTGGATAACATGGACAAGGAAGAAACGTATAAGTACCTGGGTTTCAATCAGAGTGTTAAGATCGACCACACACAAATCAAAGCAGAACTTAGACAAGTGTTTAGAGACCGCCTCATTAAGCTTCTGAAAACAAAACTGAATTCTAGAAACCTTACAAAAGCTATTAATACATTTGCAATACCAATCCTCACGTATTCATTTGGCATCATCAAGTGGTCACACACTGATATAGAAAACATCCACATCCTCATACGGACAGAACTCACGAAACACCGGATGTCACATCCAAACGCATGCAAAGAAAGGCTCACCATAGACAGGACACAAGGAGGCCGAGGGATTACAGATATACAGTCGCTTCGCACAAGACAGATAAAGACACTCAGACATTTCTTCCAAAACAAACAAACAAATTTACATCGAGCAATAGTAAAAGCAGACAAAAACTATACACCACTCAACCTATCATGTCCAGACCACGTCGCAGACACACACAATCCCACCCAATCACAACAAGAAAAAATAAGCACCTGGTCGCAGAAACCACTCCATGGCAAACATAGATACCGTGTCACCCAAGACCACATTAACAAAAAACAGTCATACACCTGGTTGCAGGATGGCCAGCTGTTCCCAGAAACGGAGGGTTTCATGCTTGCTATCCAGGACCAAGTTATTGCAACACGAAACTACAAAAAATATATAATTAAAGATCCATCCATAACTGACGATAATTGCAGAAAATGCCAACAACAAAAAGAAACAATAGATCACATAACAAGCGGGTGCAAAACTCTTGCCGGTACCGAATACACAGCCAGACATAACTCTGCGGCCAAAGTCATCCACCAAGCATTAGCCACAACAAACAAACTAATAGAAAACACAGATCCGTATTACAATTACACTCCGACATCAGTACTCGAAAACGATCAATACAAACTATACTGGGACGTTCAAATACATACAGACAAGACTATCCCAGCCAATAGACCAGATATAGTTTTCCAGTCAAAGCTCGACAAAGTTACATACCTGATAGACATTGCTATTCCCAATGATGTGAATATACAAAACACCTACGCTGGGAAAATATCTAAGTACACGGACCTTGCCATGGAAATAAAACGCCTTTGGAAGCAGGACAAAGTTACTATTGTTCCCCTCATTATGTCAGTCTCAGGCCTTACACCAAACACATTTACACCACACTTACAACAGTTAGGCCTGGACGAAAAGTTACACAAAACATTCCAAAAGTCTGTAATTCTGAAGACCTGTAACATCGTACGATCCTTCCTAAATTCCGATCAATAATAGTCCGGGTGTTGACTTGGCTCAGCCCGTCAACACTTGTTGCTACCGCAATTATGCGAGAGGAACTTATAAAGATGAATTATAATAATATTTATTGACCACAAAGACACAAGAGTGTGTATACAGCACGTCAAAGGTCTACATGAAATTGCATGAAATAAAATACACTAGTAACATATTCAAAAAGCTAAGAAAGGACAATAGCCTCAAAACCTAATACTACAAATGGCTACCATATCACAGACATATATTCACTGACATTATAAAAACCATGGTCACACAGTAAGAATTTTACCTTTTTTTTGAATCTATCATAGTTGCCAATAGTGCGTACATCCAGAGGCAATTTATTGTAAAGTGCAACACAGTTGTAATGAGGAGATCTTTGAAAGAAGGCTGTGTTATGGTTCTGCACTAACAAAAGGTCAATATTACGAGTAGCATAATTTTTTGTCCTATTTAAACTAGAAAAATTTTGTGGATAAAGTTTGACAAAACACACACATTTTAAAATATAAATACAAGTAAGAGTTAAAATTTTGTGTTGCTTAAAAATTGGTCTGCAACTTTCCCATTGCCGTTTATTAAAAATAAGTCTCAAAATTCTTTTCTGTGACAGAAAAACCCTCTCACTGTGTTTTGACCTACCCCAAACCATTATATTGTAGGACAGATATGAATATGCTAAACTGTAATATATAGTTAACAATTCACCCTGCCCCAACACTGATTTTAGTTGGAGTATTGCGTAGAACGTCCGGTTCAATTGACTGCATACCTGGTCAGCATGTTCAGCAAATGACAGCCTTGAATCGAATACTGTGCCTAATAGTTTAGTCGACAAGACGAGCTCAAGATTATTCTTAGCACTAAAATCTTCAGGAAGTTGTTTGAGAATCGAGTAATTAATGATCACCGTTTTGCCTTCATTAAGTATGAGCCTGTTCCTCTGACACCAGGCACTGAACTCATCATTGACAATCCTAATGTTATTTAGTAATTCAGAGGGATCACTACCAGATACCGTTATTGAAGTATCATCAGCAAACATTGTGACTTGTCCACAAGAAATGTTGTTGGGTAAGTCATTGACATATAGCAGGAAAAGTAGTGGCCCCAGGACAGATCCCTGAGGAACACCTAACTCAATCTCACCTATTTCTGATTTTGTATCATCAACCTTCACCTGCATCTTTCTAGAATGCATGTATGAAGATATCAACTGCAAAACAATGCCTCTAATACCTATAGCTTCCAACTTAGTTATCAGTATACTAACATCAACAGAATCAAATGCTTTGGATAGATCGAAAAGCATTGAGATTACATATCGGCCAGAATCCAATAGGTCATAGATGTAACTGAGATAATGACAGGATGCCGTCTCAACTGACTTTTTTGGTAAAAATCCATGCTGTGATAATGTGAGAATATTATTTTTGCATATGAAGTCCATTACTCTCTTTGATATTATTTTTTCAATTACTTTGGATGTGCTGTTGAGTAAAGAAATTGGTCTATAATTATCTATTTCGTGAACATCTCCTTTTTTATATACTGGGATTACAATGGATAGTTTAAGAACATCTGGGAAGTAGCCTTCTACTATTGATCTATTAATGAGGTGGACGAGGTGCTCAATAATAAAATCCTGCACGAAAATTAATAACTCAGTCGAGAGGCCGTCATGACCCACCGCGTGCTTGTTTTTAATAGAATTTAATACTTCAGCAACTTCTGCTAAGTCTGTTGGCTCCATAAATATGGAATTTTGAATACATGGTGATGCAGTAGGGGGAAGTGAAAGATTATGAGAAAAGTGATTGACCACCTTATTTGGCACACCCTTGGAAAATGATTCAAGAAAAATAGCAGAGATTAAATATTTATCAGCAACTACATCATCGTTAACATGGAGAACTACATTTTTCTGTTTATTTTTCTTACCCAACTTGGAGTTTATGATATCCCATGTCGCTTTCGACTTATTGCTAGCACTATTGATTGTGTTAGCATAATAATCTCTTTTAGCTTTGGATATATTAGATCTATAATTACGTTTTTCCGTGTCATATAAGTTTTTTAGATCAGGGTCTTGCAACTTATTCATAAGCCAAAACAAGTTTTTGAGGTATTCACTTTGCCTGATAATAGCATCACTAATCCATGCGTTGTTGCGTTGTTGCACTGTTTTATTGATATTTTTCAAAGGACAGCTACTATCGAGACACCATGAAAGACTATCAATAAAATATATGAATGCATCATTAATATTGAGCTCATACAAGGGACTCCAATCAGTCTGGGCGACAAGATGCCCAAACCTGTTTAGATTGCTGATACTCATGTTGCGCGATTTGTATGAGATTTTGTCCAACCGATGTATTTCGCGATGTTTAATACTAAAGAGATGAGCAAAATGATCAGCTAGATTAGGATTGATAACTTCAGAGTGATATCTGCTAGGCTCCAGATTAGTGGCCATGTAGTCAATTGAGCTAGACGTTTTTTTATTGTTTTTATCAATACAAACCCTAGTGGGTTCAGTAGTTGTGACATCTAGATTAAATGATTCAAGAAGATCTTTAAGAAGTTTAGTATACATACAGTTTTTGTTAATATCAATGTTGAGATCACCACACAGAACAACTTGATTTGAAACAGAAGATACTACAGTCAATGCTTGAAACAGAATTTCGGAAAAGATAACTACGTCTCCACTAGGTGGACGGTAAACTGTAACTAAACATATTTTTGTATCATTTACACTGACAGCCATACCACACAGTTCAATATGACCCTCAACAGATAAAATATCTAGATCGATACGCTTACAGCTAAGTTGAGATTTGCTACAGATGGCAACACCGCCGTGTTTAATCTTGCTTCTACAAAAATATGAAATCACGCTGTACTGAGCGATTTTTACAAATTTAATATTATCATTAGTGACATGATGTTCAGATACAGCCAGAATATCGATGTCATATTTGTCACACAGAAATTCGATCTGATCAAGCTTATTCATAATTCCTTGAACGTTAGCATGAAATATTTTGAACATACCATTGTTACGTGAATAATTAGTATTAAGAGTCACAGTACCTTCACTTTTGAAAAAACTTGTAAGCCTTAACTAGAGTACCCTCAGGCCATAAAGAGCATTCAAACAGTTGGTTATGAAGACTGAGATCAGCGCCTATTTTGAAAGATTCCGTGTTGCCGTTCTTCCATCTTGGGAGTTTTTCCACTTCAAAATTCTTTCCTGGGAAATTATGATCCAGTAGGGCCCGAATATTTTCTTCAGAAGTACCGGCCGCAGCTCTGCCGACATAAATCCATATACGCCTTGGTACTGACTTGAATGCAGCATCAGATGCACCCGATCCAAAGATTACCCGTTGCCTTTGCTTGTGACGGTGGACCGCCTGATCATTTTTCTCAGTCTGTACAATATTATTACCAGACGAAGCAATCAGCTGGTTAACATTATTGTGAATTGCTGTGTTTACCGTTTTTTGTTGTTCATTATGGGTTTCATTCATAGCAGTATTTTCTTCCGACCTTACATTAGGTTTTTGATTTTTGTTTCTAACCTTTGACCAGTGGTTTTGCGATGGTGTTGAATTTTTGCCCTCAGAGACAGCGTTAGTATCGGAAATTATTTTGTCGTTCTTTATGTTTGAAATTAACTGCTGATTAAGTGTACGTAGATCAGCAATTTCTGTACGCAGTTCTTTAACAGTCTCATGGAGAATTGATATTTCTTGATGAACTGCTTCACTTATAACCTTTTTAAACAGATCACTGCACAGAATATCTTTAAATATGTCCACGATGTCACTTTCGTCCCGATTTTTAGTCTTAGTATTAGATCTCGTTGCCATTATCACACAATTTTAGTATACGTAATAAAACACAACCGCTCGTATAGACGGCCCGACGACTACTACTAATATAGGGTTTTGTTATATTATACAGGGTATTTCAAAAGCTATGACCATTTTTATATCCAAGCCGGGGTCAAATGAAGGTCCTGTATATATAAAAAAAAAATAAATCAAAAGTTATTTTTTTTTACATGAAAAGATTAAAAATATCCTCTAGTTTTAAAATCGGCTATAAAAAAGCCCGTGACGCATATTCGTATACAGGGTGATGTAGAACGCAAAATCCAAGTTTTCTCTTTTTTTTTTAAATGTAACCCACAATATTTTATTATCTCAAAGAATTGCTTTTAATATGCTCTTTCATCTTTGTATGGCACTTGTTGTACCTACGTCCATCAGTTTCCGAGATATTTCGATTTTTCGGCAAATTTAAAATATAGCTTCTATTTGTGTACTGAAATTTACTTATTTTGGGAAAGTACTATCTAATTTGTTTTTTGTTTAACGAACAACTAAATTATAAGGTCATGATACTATTTGATGAAGTCAAAACCCTAAATCATTGAGATAATAAAGTCAAGTATGCTGAGGAAACAATTTTGTAGGCGTCATGCATAATTATCAAGCAGATTTATCAGGTGTGCTTTGAAAAATGGACAGTTTACTGTGTGAAAAACCAGCTTTAAAAATTAATTTTTTCTTTGAAGATATTTAGGAGAATCTTTGAGAAATTGTTTATTTGCCTCTAGAATAATCAACTATGAACACCAATATCCAGAACGGAGGCAGTCTAAAACTAATGCGTTTGAAGGATTGAAGAATCGTTTTATTTGGACTGTGTCATTTTCCTCAGCAATTATATCGTTAATTGAGTGTTTTGACTTGATTAAGTATTCTTATGGCCTTATATTTAAGTTGTTTGTTAAGCAAAAATAAAATTTGATAGTATTTTCTCAAAATAAATCAATTTTAGTAAACAAATAGAAGGTATATTTAAAATTAGTAGAAAAATCGAAATATCTCAGAAACTAATGAATGCAGCCATAACAAGTGCTCTACAAAGATGAAAGAGCATATTAAAAGCAATTCTTTGGTATAATAAAATATTGGGGGTTATATTTAAAAAAAGAGAGAAAATCCAGATTTTGCATTCTACGTCACCCTGTATACAAATATACGTCACATGTTTTTGATAGCGGATTTTAAAACTAGAGGATATTTCTAATCTTCTCATGAAAAAAAATAATTTTTGTTTCATTACTTTTTGATATACAGTACGTTCATTTGACCGTGATTTGGATATAAAAATGGTCATAACTTTTGAAATACCCTGTATAATGTAACATTACCCTATATTGAAATAACGGAAATCATTAGTAGAACTTGAATATGGAATAATATATAGGGAGTCTCATTTAAAAAAATGCATGTTCGCATCACAACGTAGTTATGGATCACCCTGTATAAATCTAAATATTTTCTGAGCAAGTAGCATATCCGTGGCTACAACTTTTATATACAACTTTTTTCGCTATCTTCTACAGTAGTGGAGTTATCGACCGAGCCGGTACTAAAAACTCACCCTGTATAATGTACAAACATTACAGGAAAAATAGATATGAAATAAAAAATATGATATATGAATTATCATATAGTAACGTAAAGTATGAGCTGTTTAAGGTCCATGGGCACTCTATGACCGCCAGTGACATAAAATAAAACTATACTAAATTGTACAGTTAATGAAAATAAGTGACTATGGTTACATGATGCATCACATAAGCAACTTTGGTGAACATCGTGTCAAACATGAGATGATAATAATAAAATGATAAAAACTCTTTCATTTAGAGCCCCCGCAGACCACAGACTTTCTATCGGCCGATCAGACTATCGACCGATTGAAAAGTCTGTGGCTTGCGGGGGCTCTTAAACGAAATCGCGTAGCCCATCAAACTTATTTATCGGCCGGTATGAAATTGTTGTAATACGTGCACTAAGATACATCTTCATGCTGATTAAGAGCCCGACTAAACTATCGGCCGACAGAAAGTCTGTGGTTTGCGGGGGCTCTTATGGTGGTATAACAAAAATTCTCAATAGTAAAGAGAAATAAACGAGGAGGTTTGAAATGGCCGTTTTAAGATTCATCATATAAATTTTCAATTTACTTTAATCAGGGGGAACTGTAAAATGGTTAAAGCACCAATTACTTTGAAAACAGCATCAGCATAGTGGAATAGTGAAATAAAGGCTACAATTTTGAAACATTTCATTCGTTGTATGGCTCTCTCAACGTGAATTCTGGCCTTTGTAATTTTCTCAGTCTGTTGTATTTGCGCCTGTGTGAATTGTGGTGTAGAAAGAAATGATCGAATACTAAGATGTACACCTGGAGGTAAAAGATCCCTAATTAGGAAACCTTTGTCTGCCAATAAAAGACCACCTGCTTTCAAATGCTCTACAATACCACAATCTTTGAAGATTTGCTTGTCTGACACAGAACCAGGATATAAATTGCTCAAGAAGGTAATTATACCATTAGGTGCAGTTCCTACCGAACCTTTGAAAGTATTCCGATGTTTACAAAGTGATTTCAGTATAATCAATAATAAACCTACTTTTAGTGAAGGTACTGAAACAGTTTGTCAAGCATAATTTGTTTTTTTTCTTGATTGCACAGTGCCCATCAATTAATTATTGCTTATACCAGCTATTCTTAACCGCTGGTCCGGCGGACCATTGGTGGTCCGCGGAGAAATTTTATTGGTCCGCGGACATTTCCCTATCCACGAAAAAAAAAAAAATTCGTCCTACGTAATTTATGATTAGTACAGCACTGAAGACAAATTCCCGAAGAAGTTACAAGTGTAACTCCTGTCGTTGGAAGTAACGAACGTGCAGAATAAAAAAATAATGTTTGGGTGGATAAAGTAAATAGCAATAATATTGATATTTTTAATAATTATTATGATTTTGTTAATTTGCAACAAGATTTAACCTTATCAAAATTAAATACAATCATAGGGCAACACTTATAATCTTTAAATATTAGTTTCAAATAATAGTTCTGAAATAACCACGCGTGAAAGAAACGTGGGGATAACAAACATATGACAGTAGTAAGTTAAATTTAAATGACAGAGAATACGAGTCCCTTCTTGAGATTAGCGCAGATGTTATGTTAAAAGCTAGTTTTTCAACAATGTCCATTGATAAATTTTTGGATCAAATTGAAAAATGAATATCCATCTCTATACGAGAAAGCAATGGAAACGTTAGTTCCTTTCGCAACTACATATTTATGTGAATCGCGATTTTAATCTATGACGGTAATAAAAAATAAATTTAGAAATCGGCTTTTGGTTATTTCACCACTCCGACTTAGCTTGTCTAATTTGGAACCAACAATTGACAAGTTGATTAAGAAGAAGCAGAAATCTTTTCATTAACAATATATTCATCTACAATGAATTTGATTATTTTTATAATTTCTGATTTTTTGTTCTAATGTTTCTTAAGAATCTGTTCCCATTGATTCAATGTTTTGGTAATCGTAAGAATGGTATTTCTTCTTTATAAATACTTAGTAAAAATTTGTTAAGAAAATATCACTGGTCCGCAATTATTTTTTAACAAATCTACTGGTCCGCGGACCAAAAAAGGTTGAGAAACGCTGGCTTATACCATACTATACCCTATGACATAAGTTATAATGATATTTGATATAGTTGCTTCTGAAACTCTGAACCGGCGAGACAAGTCAGCATGAGGGCAATTTTGACGTAATTTCATTAGTGTCATTACAAGCGGATCACATTTATTAATTACTTCAACTTTAGAGCCAACATAATTTAAATTTGTTACACATCAACCCAAATAACGCAACATGGATTTGTTTTTGAGGCATACCTGTATACAAATTTATTACTTTGTCCTCATGGCAGATCTTTTTATAAGAAAAACGGTCTGCCAAATATGAAGCTCTTATCTGCTCCCGCTCTAAGCTATTTTTCAGCAGAAGGTTTTCTGCCTCCACGGCTGTAGGTGTCAAAAGCAACTTGTCTGCTTTATCATCGGATTGGTGCAGGTTAGGAGCCATTGTTTTAAAATAAGATTTATTATAGATGCAAATATTTTATTTTTTTCTTGCCCCATCTAGATTCTCGCTGTAGAAGTTGATGTTGAAGGCACTGCCTCTGAAAATGTAATCTCTGAAACAAAGAAAGATACCTGAATGAAAAAACAAAGAATTTGAATGACCTGTGTAAAATACAGATAAAAGCTTGACATCAGATTACAATATTTATTTATTATGGCAAGTACTCGTATGCTCACAAGTACCTAATAACTTCACAGCCAGTTTTATTGTCTACGTTTTATATTTTTATATTGGTCATGAATGGATGTTGAATGAATAGTTGATCTATTATATTACCTTGCAACAGCCATTGCAGATGCTGAGGCTAGTGTCTGTTTCAGAAGCTTCCCTTTTTTCGATTTTCTCTTTTCTGGGCTCAGGAAAATAACGTTTCCTTTGTAAAAGTAAATATTTCCAGCAAATTATCTCGCCTACCGCCTTCAAAGGGCAGCTGCAGATAAATATTCCAGGACCTGGTTCATCCGTACGCCTAAAACCAAACTTTTGTGGTACAAACAAACATAATATATCTATAACCTTTTACCTAACAGCAGTTATCCAGTTCTTCCCCAGTTTTGGCTCCTTTGGAAAACTGAAAAATTTGCATGTCTCCCAATTATTGTAATGGTTACATCCAAACACCCAGAACTGACCATATTTTAGTGAACACCAAAAATACGATTTATAAATTGTTAAGACTGTTTATACAGTTATTCACCTTTTGGCAGTAAGCGGTCAACTATCGTGCAGTAAAATATATTATTGGACAGGTCAATTTTTGTTGGAAATACCCCTAATCCGCTCAATTTATAACCCTTTACAGGTTTTTACGTTGGATTTGTTTTGGTTTGGATACTGAACGCTGACATTGACAGACGTGACGTCAGAGTTATGTGGCGTATTAGGCTAAAATCGAGTACATAATGCTTCTATTAACCTTTAAGCGTACGACGCACTGTGGTCAAAAACTAGCATCTAGCATTCCAAAAATGAAAATAGCTACCATTCCCAATTATTTTTTCCTTCTTACACCATACTAAGAAATGATGGTCAAATATAAAATCAACAATTTTAAAATAATATTGGCATATTTCAAATTTTTACAAAGCCGCAAACAATTACAGTGAGTCTCGGCTCTGTTTCCCATGTTATGACTGCCTAATTTTGATTACTTTGCAAAGCGCTTATGGCAGTTTTAATAGTAATAACGCGTGGTTTCAAAGTGGTTCATATTTCCAGAGGTATGCGTTATTATAACATCATCATCATCATCATAGTCACAATGTCTTAACAGACATGTTGTGAACTCGTAAAATGCATTAAGTCGGAGCTAGAGTATTGCCGACACGAATATTATCAATAGTTTTGAGCACTGTAGCTCGCCATCGTTCGCGATTTGTTGTCAGTTTAGTGGCGCTCTTGACACTCATATCCACGTCGTATCCACCCAGCGTGTAGGGGGACGGCCAAATGTTTTAACATAATATGATCGTGCTTTTTATTGCAGTTATATGCGTACACACAACCGCCGACATTAGGTAAATAAAACAGTTTTTTAGGTAGATCCAAGAACTTTCTCCCATATGTGTCTTTTCTTTTTGATCTTTACAATGTAAATCTCCATTTCGTCTCTTCCAGGTGAAATAAAAGAAATCACATTTTATATTTAAAAATAAGATTTTTTGATTTCACCCCGAGGGAACCAAATGGAGACCTACTTTATTCAATTAACAGAGTATCTAGAATAGAATAATTTGCTTCCCTTTTATCAATCCAGGTTCACAGCAGGGCACCGCATAACTTCTGCTCTACTAAATCTGACTGACAATATTTTACATATTTGGACAAACGTGTTAATACTGTATTAGTAATGACTGATTTTTCCAAGGCAGTCGATACGGTTAACCATAAAATTTTGTTGAGCAAACTGAAGCATATTGGGCTTCCTGACATTCCGTTAAAATTCTTTGAGAACTATCTAGTAGGCCGCAGGCAAAAGGTAAAAACTATTCAAGGTACATCGTCTCTCGGCATGGTTTCTTCAGGCGTTCCTCAGGATCTGTCCTAGGACCTTTGCTATATACACTATACAGGGTGAGTTTTTAGTGCCGGATCGGTTGATAACTCCACTACTGTAATAGATAGCAAGAAAAGTTGTATATAAAAGTTGTAGCTAAGGATATGCTCCTTGCTCAGAAAATATTTTTATTTATACAGGGTCATCCATAACTACGTGGTGATGCAAACATACAATGTGTTCCACCATCATGTCGACAAACTTTGAGGTATGAAAATACAATTAAAGTTATCGAGAAAAAATGCGAAAAAAAGGGGTCAACCTTTTAATTAATGTTTTATTACATTTTCAATTTTTGTATCACGACTCCATGGGTTCGCGCAGTTGTAGCGCCATAGCTTGATTATTTATCGACCGATTCACGACATTTTGGACTCATTTTATAGGAGAATGACTGGGCATATCAACTAAAGCAAAAAAAGATAATACCTGACAATTTCTAAGGCTAAAAAAAATTCACCTGAAAAAAAAAATTTTGAAATGCACATGAATACTAATGAGACCTGGTAGCGTATAGACGTGTTTTTCCGAGCTCTAGTTTAATGTGGTGAATAAGTGGTGGAAACTCAAGTAATAATCCTGAAAATTTGTCAGTGAACGTGTCAGCTGAAGAGGTACCTGGTAGTAAAGTTTAATTCGACTACAATGGTGATTACAAGAGATATTCGCGATGAAATTAAAAATTCGGTGAGCAATGGCATTCATTCTATATTAAAAAGCGACGAACTCCTTGACCAGCTGATACAAAAAGTAACAGATAATGTCACAAAAACTCTGGAGGCTAGATTTACCGAGCTCGAAAAGAAAATAGAAGACAATAGTACAGGGATAATGGAATTAAAGGAGGAAGCTTCCCTGCTCAGATATGAAAATGAGTGTCTATCGCAGAAATATGATGTTGAACAAGCAGCCAGAGTTAACAATCTTCGCATTTATCAACTGAAAGAGGTGCCACAAGAAAAATCAGCTGATGAAGTTATTCGTGTGATAAAATCTCATTTAGGCGTGACTAGACCATAATGAGATATTACTTTGTACCCGCGTTGGTAAAATGAAAGTCAATAATTCAAGAGGGGTTCTGTTGAAGCTGACAAATATAAAAAAGAAGCAAGAAATTTCCAACAAGAAGAAAAATTTTAAAGGGACCGGCATCGTTGTTAAAGAAGACCTAACGGATCACAGACTGAAATTAATGGAGGCAGCTGTAGAAAAAACGTCCCTTAGACATGTATGGACATATAATGGGAATGTATTTGTCATGAAGGACGGTAAAAAAACTAATATAAAAAATAAGAAGGATCTCGATAGACTATAACTCCTTGTTATCTGCCACTTATCATGCTTGTATATAGAATTTTGTTTTTTATATGTAAGAGCTCCACAATGATTGTTTTTTAGTTTTGTTTGTACTTTGTATAACAGGTACAGCTGATTGCTTCCTGTAGTTATTAAGTTTTTTTATTGTTAGATTCTTTAAGTATATTCAACTTTGACGCATTTAACTTAATTGTGCGTATATTTTCTGTACTATATAATGAGTTTATTCGGACTTAAAGGTGTACTCTGTTTTTGTTGTTATTGAACAGATTTATCGTAAATAGTACAACAACTGTAAACTCTGGAATGTCATGAATATTGCTCATATAAATATTAGATCCATATTCACAGGTTTCGATGAGTTCAGGGAGATGGTCTTGGTTAATAATTTTGATGTTGTTTTATTGTCTGAAACATGGTTAAACCCAGATATTGACTCTAGTTTATTCAATTCACCTGGATATATGTTTTACCGAAAGGACAGGATCGAAAGAGGTGGAGGAGTTGGTGCCTACGTTAAGGTAAATGTTGCATGTGAAGTCTTTCATATTGATCTGCCAATAGTCAGTAATGTAGAGTTTTTGTTATTCAAAATAAAAGTTCAGAGAATTGAATGCATTGTTGGAGTGTTTTATCGTCCTCCACAACGGTCACTCAACACGGTGGTGGAAGATATGGACACTATTTTATCTCTGATTGACTGTAGACTGGGTGGCTATTTTAGGTGATTTTAACGTAAATTTCTTCAACGTAGGTAATCCGCTAGCGTGCTGTTTTGAAAATTTGGCTTTTCGCAAACTTTAAACACTACAACCAGAATAACAAATAGATCACAGACGCTTATTGATGTTATATTCATATCGGATAACGATTTAGTTGACAAGGCTGGCACTATTCCTGCTCATGGAATCATTGATCATGAATTCACTTTTCTGAAAATAAAGTTGCCCATTGTAAACAACTCACCTAAAATTATTGAATATAGATGTTATCGCAATTTCAAGCACAATGATTTTTTTGCAGATCTGTCTATACTTGGATGGTTTGATATCATTTTAGAGAGGAATATTGACAAAAAAATTGATTTATTTAATACATTTATTACTAACACGTTTAATAAATTTGCTCCTATAGTTAGAAAAAGAGTTTGTAAATTACCTGGCCCATGGATTACAACAAACCTAAATGAAATGAAGAAAAGCAGGGATAGAGCCCTAATGCAATTTAAACGTACGCGCAATGAATCTGACTTTACTAAATATAAGCAGCTCAGAAATCAAACCTTATATGCAACTAGAAATGAGAAGAGCAAATATCTAGAGAATATAGTCCAACAAAATAATGATAAATTGTCTTGGAAAACTTTGAAGCGTTTGTACTATTTTTCAGGGCGCACTAATAACTTGCCTGTAGCATTATCTGACCCTAACTGCATAAGTAATCATTTTTCCTCCTACTTACAGTCGGTTACCGATAAATGTGATACTTTGATTGAATTTTATAGCAATAACACTCATAATCCTAATTTAAGCTTCTCATTTCGTTTAATTACTGAAGAAGAAGTTCATACTCTACTCAACAGCATTAAAACAGATGCATTCGGAATTGACAACATCAACTTTAAAATGCTCAAATACTGTAGCCCATTTATTGATAAATATGTCATGAATATGCTGTATTGAGCAATCTTACTTTCCTATCTTGTGGAAAACATCTGTGGGAATACCTATACCAAAAAAGAATAATCCCGAGAGCTTTGACGATTTGAGAATTATCAGTATACTGCCTACTTTATTCAAGGTCCTGGAGAAATTCATGTATTTACAGATATATGAATACCTTATGCCCCATGAACTGTTGCCTGACTCTCAAAATGGTTTCCGCCCAAACCGATGCACTGAAACTGCTGTAGCTGCTGTTACTAATGATACTATATCGTCATGCAATCAAGGTCTTTCAAGTGTATTAGTACTTTTAGATTTCTCTAAGGCCTTTGATACTATTAACCACGAATTGCTTTCTGCGAAGTTGAGGTACTACGGTTTCAGTCACCCTTCAACGCATCTAATCTGGAGTTTTTTCCTGAGGCGTTCTCAAAAAATTTCCATTGATGGTTCATATTCTGTTAATACTGTGCCAGGCAGGCCCTGTAATGCCATCTCATGAGATCTAGAAAACCTACTTCTCGATCCCTGTTTTATGAGTTTTATGTTCTCGAGAACAATCGAGAGAGGGCACACCTAGTATATAAAACCGCGCACAGGCCACCAGTGACAGTCAGTTACAGACAGTGCGACCGAGCAGTCGAATACGCGATAGCCAGTGGCGCGCGCGAAATAAATGAACTGTGACATAAATTAGTGAAGTTAAGGAACAATATAAATTAGTGTAGTGACTTTAGATAAATTAGACTGTTAAGTATTAGGCTAGGTGAAGTGTACATAGTTAGTGAAAATAAATAGTTAAATCCGTACCAAGTGTTTTCGTGCCCAATCGGACTAAAGACTTGTGACAATACTGATGTGCTTTCAGGTGCCTCAAGGCTCGATCTTAGGGTCTGTTATTTATTATTTATACTGCTGACATTTTGAATTCTGTAAATAATTGTAAAATACAGGCTTATGCAGACGACATACAATTATACTATTGCTTTAATGCTGATTATTTTCATAATGCCGAAGAGTTAATAAATGATGACCTTAATAAAATTTACTTATTTTCTTCTGAACATAATCTAAAACTTAACCCCAATAAATGAAATATGATGCTCTTCGGTAACAAACGCAATAAAGGGATGCTCAAAAATATTACTATAGAAATCAATGATACAAGGCTGAAGGAGGTTGACGTAGCAAAAAATTTAGGTTTAGTCATTGACACGAATTTGCGTTTCTCAGAATATGTACGGTGCTTAGTTAGCAAGGCTTTTGCATCACTGAAGTTAATTTATAACAGCAGCCACATTCTTAGCACAGCAATTAAAAGAACTTTATGTGATTCTTTAGTACTGAGCCACTTCAATCATGGGGATTTCATTTATGGCCCCTGTCTAACGCAGATTGATAAGAAGCGTATTCAAAAAGTTCAAAACAGCTGCTGTCGATTGATACATGGAATTAAGAAATATGAATATATTACTCATAAAATAAGTGAGTGTCGTTGGCTGAACATGGAAAATCGAAGAGTGCTCCATCTCAATGCATTCACTCATAAACTCTTACTTATGCCTAGTCCCCCTGATATAGTGTTGAAATTTGTTCGTCGTTCCAAAATTCACCAAAGGCATTTGAGATCTAATACTGCTTTCACGATGTCTCAACATAAATCTGCACTGTTTCAACGAAGCTTCATATTTAATGCTATATACAGGTACAACTTACTGCCAGAAAAATTCAAGCTATTCAAAATTAATAAATTTAAATTCAAACTTAAGACCTATCTAATGGAGAAGCAATAAAAACTGACTGCATTTTTCTTTTAGTACATTGCACTTACCTGTATTCAAATGCCTTTTGGACGACGCATTGATACTATCGGTTTTTTTTATTTCTTTTTAATTGAAGATATATTTCCTTGATCTCTTTGACCCACTGGAAGTAAGGTACTCTTTTCACTAATCTATTATATATCTAATCTTATTTAGTTGTGTATGTGTTAAGAGCAAACACCGATTTCGGCCAATGGACGAAAAATATGGCCAAAACGCGTTTTGGCTGCAACCATTTTACCAATGTCCGAATTATCGCTTTCCGACTGTTTAGTGTAGCCCAGAACGTGTTTTGGCTCAACTACGATTGCCAAAGCGCGTCTTGTTCTACTGCGATTGCCATAACCCGTGGTGGATTTTGTGAGTGTCTCAGCTTGTAAATGATACCTCTGGAGCTAGTGTATTCATTTAGTATTTGATCTTTGTGCGGATTAGACAGTAGCTAGAGAGTGCCATGGAAGACCTAAGGTTATGTTTTAATGACGAACTGCAAAAATTCGTAAGTGGTAGCAATGATCGTAGTACAAGAGAAAGATACGACCAAACACTCACAGAGGTAAAGGCGGCAAAAGCTTGTAAAGTAACGGTGATACAATATCTTCGAAACAAAGACAACGATTGAAAAGGTATAATATTTTAAAAATTGGCTATATCGAAAAGCTAAATGAAAGAAGGACAGACGAAACAGCCGAACTGCGTTTTTTTGCATGACCCACGAGTTATTTGACATTATTCATTCCGCTCATGTATGTGGGAGCTGGACATAAGAGATTGTGAGGTATGTTTCTTTCAGTTTTTTTTTCACGGACCTAAGATTTACAAGTGCTTTTATTCATTTTAGTTATGGATTCTATGCTCAGAGGAAATATTGTAACACAACACGGCAAATAATTGAGATTTATTTATTCATAGTAGAATATAGAACGTGTTCTGGCAGTCGTAGTTGACCCAAAACGCGTTCTGGGCTATATTGAACAGCCGGAAAGCGATAATTCGGACATTGGCAAAACGGTAGCAGCCAAAACGCGTTTTGACCATATTTTCCGTCCATTGGCCGAAATCGGTGTTTGCTTCTAACATATGCACCAGTTCCAAGTACGATTATCTTTATGTTTATAGCTTGGGATATGCGATCCCCTGGTGGTTAAGTAGAGTAGCCGCTGAACTATACTTCGCCACCAGTATAGCGTATTTTTTTGTTCAAATTTTGATTAATAAAAGACGGTTATTATTATTATTTGGGTTACTTACAAATAATTTGAAAAAAGCCGTATTAGTGCCTATTTATTAAGACATTTTAATATTTAGCAGGATGTTTCCTGACTTACCCCATGCAATTCGTGTATGTAGCACTAAAATTTTCAACAGAATAGACCTTTTTGTATTATGACTTCTGTATCACAGCGCCATGTGTTCACGCAGTTGTAAAGCCATATCTTGATTATGTATCGAGCGATTCACGACTTTTTGGAGAATGACTGGGTATGTCAACTAAGGCAAAAAAGTACAATATCTGATAATTTAAAAGGCTAAAAAAATTCACCAAACTGAAAATTGTTTTTTTTTTGTAATGCACTTGTTTTGGTTACTTGCAAATAATTTGAAAAAAAGGCGTATTTATTAAGACAGTTTAATGTTTATCAGGATGTTTTCTGTCTAACCACAGGCAAATCGTGTATGTAGCACGAAAATTTTCGACAGAATAGGCCTTTTTGTATTATGACTTCTGTATCACAGCGCCATGTGTTCACGCGGTTGTAACGCCATATCTTGATTATTTATCGAGCGATTCATGACTTTTTGGACCCATTTTATAGGGGAATCACTGGGCATATCAACTAAGGCATAAAGGTAACAATTGACAATTTCTAAGGCTAAAAAAATCTACCAAACTTAAAAAAAATTGTAATGCACTTGTTTTGGTTACTTGCAAATAATTTGGAAAAAAGCCATATTAGTGCCTATTTATAAACACAGTTTAATGTTTATCAGGATGTTTTCTGTCTAACGACACGCAATATGTTTATGTAGCACTAAAATCATCGACGAAATAGGCTTTTCATTACGACTAATTTTGAAATGAACGAGAATTTGGTATGCACATTGCCTTTATTGGACTTCGGTACATATTAATACTTAAATGCAATTTACATGAACAAATTTTATTATTTTTATTTTTAGTATTATTTATTTAGTATTCAGCCAAATGACTGAAAGGCAACTCATTGAAGTAAGATATGTTGGAATCACTTGGAAATCAAAGAAAACAGACTGGAGCGTAGATTAGCGTCGAGTAACCCACAGCGTTAGTTTCAGAAGTCAGGCGTGCCTAAATGAAAATGGCGGACATTTTGAAAATTTCGTTGATTAATTTAAATACTGAATAACCACATTTGTTCATGTAAATTACATTTAAGTAATAATCTGTACCGAAGTCCAATAAAGACAATGTGCATACCAAATTCTCGTTTATTTCAAAATTAGTCGTAATAAAAAAAGCCTATTTCGTCGATGATTTTAGTGCTACATAAACAAATTGCATGACTTTAGACAGGAAACGTCCTGATAAACATTAAACTGTGTTCATAAATAGGCACTAATATGGCTTTTTCCAAAATTATTTGCAAGTGCCCAAAACAAGTGCATTACAATTTTTTTTAAGTTTGGTGGATTTTTTAGCCTTAGAAATTGTCGGATATATTTTTTTTGCCTTAGTTGATATGCCCAGTCATTCCCCTATAAAATGTGTCCAAAAACGTGTGAATCGCTCGATAAATAATCAAGATATGGCGTTACAACTGCGGGAACACATGGCGCTGTGATACAAAAGTCATAATACAAAAAGGCCTATTCTGTCGAAAATGTTAGTGCTACTTACACGAATTGCATGTGGTAAGACAGGAAACATCCTGCTAAACATTAAAATGTCCTAATAAAATACGGCTTTTTTTTTAAATTATTTGTAACCCAAATAAGTCCATTTGAAAAAAAAAAATTTTTCAGTTTGGTGACTTTTTTTAGCCTTATGAATTGTCAGGTATTATCTTTTTTTGCTTTAGTTGACATGCCCAGTCATTCTCCTATAAAATGAGTCTAAAATGTCGTGAATCGGTCTATGAATAATCAAGCTGTGGCGCTACAACTGCGCGAACCCATGGAGTCGTGATACAGAAATTGAAAATGTAATAAAAAATTAATCAAAAGGTTGACCCCTTTTTTTCGCATTTTTTCTCGATAATTTTAATTGTATTTTCATACCTCAACGTTTGTCGACATGATGGTGGAACACATTGTATTTTTTAAATGAAACAACCTATCATCCCATATTTAGATTCTACTAATAATTCCTCTTCTTTTAATATAAGGTATTGTAACATTATACAGGGTACTTCAAAAGTTATGACCATTTTTATATCCAAATCACTGTCAAACGAACGTACTGTATATCAAAAAGTAATGAAACAACAATTATTTTTTTACACGAAAAGATAAAAAAATCCTCTAGTTTTAAAATCGGCTGTGAAAAAGTCGACTACGCATATTCATATACAGGGTGATTTAAAATGCAAAATCTAAATTTTATCTTTTTTTTTAAATGTAACCCTCAATATTTTATTATACCAAAGAATTGCTCTTAATATGCCCTTTTATCTTGATATAGCACTTGTTGTACGTACATCCATCAGTTTCCGAGATATTTCGTTTTTTCTGTAATTTAAAAATATACCTTCTATTGGGTAATGAAATTTATTTATTTCAAGAAAGTACTATCGGATTTGTTTTTTTATTTAACGAAGGTTATAAGGTCATAATAGTATTTGATGAAGTCAAAACCTTGCGTCATCGAGATAATAAAGTCAAGTATGGTGAGGAAACAATTTTGTAGACGTGATGCATAATTATCGAGCAGATTTATCAAGTCGGCTTTGAAAAATTACCATCGTGCCTCTGGAATATATCAACTATCAAAAGCAACATCCAGAACTAATGCGTTTGAAAATTTGAAGAATCGTTTTATTCTGACTGTGTCGTTTAATATTTCATAGCCTACCTGATAGATTTGCTTGATAATTATGCATGACGTCTATAAAATTGTTTCCTCGGAATACTTGACTTAAATTATCTCGTTGATTCAGTGTTTTGACCTTATCAAATACTATTATGGCCTTATATTTTAGTTGTTCGTTAAGTAAAAATAAAATTTGATAGTATTTTCTCAAAATAAATAATTTCAGTAAACAAATAGAAGGTATATTTAATATTTGTATAAAAATCGGAATATCTCAGAAACTAATGAATGTAGCTATAATAAGTGCTATACAAAGACGAAAGAGCATATTAAAAGCACTTCTTTGGCATAATAAAATATTGGGGGTGGTTAGAGATGCTAAGACCACTGTGAATATTCCTCTGATTATTATCCAAAGCTATGATTTCCTTTGCTGAAGCTACAAATTTAAAATAAGAGGTTTCAAATGCTTCCCTTTCCTTTAATTGTTTATCCAAATCATCTTCCGTTTCACATGAGGCTTCTAATTCTGATTGAAAACTGTCAAATTGATTGAAGCATTCCTCAATTTTCTCCAAACGTGTCTGTAACTCGCTGATTGATCGGTTGCCTGCTTCAAAATCCCTTAAAAATTCCGCAAACCAAGTTATTTGGGCTTTAACTCTGCCCCTTTTTATGTTTAAATCCTTCAGACTTAATCTTTCAGAATCCATTTTTGTGTTTGCTTACTAAAATAAAGGTTAGAATGCTAAGGAATTTTCACCCAAACGATAATTATGTTGACAGATAGGTTATATAAATGGACTAGAGACTAACAGCGCCCCTTTTTCTCTATAACTCATCAAATACCTCAACTTGTCTACCCGTTTGCTTTGCTGTTTACTTGACCCAGTTTTTCCTGCACATCTGCCCTGGATCCACTCGTACAGCTGATATTGTGCCGCCCCGTGTCAACAGTGCTCACCACCTTCCGCTGCGCCGTCGCTGTCGGTCGCCTGTCTGCTTGCCGCTTCGCCGCCGACCGCGCTAATATCGATTTACCTGCCGGGTGCTGCTTGCTTCTCACTGTACTTCTACCATTCTACCAAGGTAACGAAGGGATGAATAAGTTACGACGTACGTTACTGCTTTTGCTTTCTGTTTTTTTTCTGGATTTTTCACCAGGTAGAAATTGATTCTTAATTAATCCTTCTTGCTTTGGTTTCTCGTGTTTCTAAGATTTACTAGGTATCTGCTTTCCAGTAGTCTGTAGTCCGTGCTTCCGTGTTTTTCTGATTCACTTGCTATCCGGCTCGTATGGGCCAATTTGTTTGGCTTTGGTTACCTTTGATGAATCGCAGGCCAAGTTGACTTTTGTGTTTGTCGAAGGACCACTCTTGTTTTTAGGTTTGCTCAGGGCAGCGTCATATTAGTATTGTGTTTAATGTGCTTCTAATGATTGATTGATTAAAATAAATAAAATCTGACTGAACTCACTGTCATAGCCCCAATGGTTTTTTATTACAGGGTGTTTTAAACGTGACTTAACAGGGGGTTACATTTAAAAAAAAGAGTTAATCTAGATTTTGCATTCTACATCACCCTGTACATGAATATGAGTCGTCGACTTTTTTTACAGCCAATTTTAAAACTAGAGGATATCTTTTATCTTTTCATGTAAAAAATGATTTGCGATTCATTACTTTTTGATATACAGTACGTTCATTTGTATGTATAATGTTACAATACCTTATATTGTAAGAAGGGGGATTATTAGTAGAATTTAAATATGGGATAATATATAGGGTGTCTTCTTTAAAAAAATATATGTTTGCATCACCACGTAGTTATGGATCACCCTGTATAAACGAAAATATTTTCTGAGCAAGGAGCATATCCTTAGCTAGAACTTTTATATACAAGTTTTCTTGCTATCTTTAACAGTAGTGGAGTTATCGACCGATCCGGCACTAAAAACTCACCCTGTATAATATATACTTTTGGCTTGCATTCATGCGAAATACAAATGTACGCAGGTGACACTCAACTTACATTTCACCCTGATCTACTCCATCTGGATCAAGTGTCATACAGAATCAATTTGGACCTATCAAGCATCACGGATTATTGCAGAAGAGACTGAGCAGACCGCGCAGGCAGAGCCTAAGTACCAGAGTACCACGGCTGCGGCTGAAAAGAGCTCAAGTATGCTATTTTGCCCAAAACGACTGTATAAAACCCTAAGAGATAGAATTATTCTGGTAATGAACAATAAACCGATATCTATTGTAAAATATGTGAAAAACCTGGGTGTTATTTTGGACCATAACCTAAAATTCGATGTACATATAAACTACCTATCTAGGTTAACTTACATCAAACTGACGTTACTATAATTCTAATCGATTCATATTGAACTTCAAAACTCGCAAAAAACTATTTGAAACTTTAGTGTAGTCCAGCATAAACTATGCTCTCATTCTGTATTATTCTTGAATAAGAGCAGACTGCAGAGAATGCAGAATAGCTGCTGCATATTCGTGTTTGGTCTTCAGAAGTACAGTCATGTCTCCTCGAAGGTTAAAGACTTAATGTGGCTAAAGATGGAATGTCAGTATATGCTTAGTTTTAAGGTCTTTGTCCATAAAACAATATGTAGTAATAAGCCAACCCACCTTGTTAATAAAATGGTAACCAGAGGAACCGTTAATTCAAGGAAGTTAAAAGACATAACAACAACTTAACTATGCCAGTACACAATAGCGCTCTCTTCCAAAGATGTTTTACTTTTAATGCAGTGAGGGCTATATAACTGATTCTACCTGGATAAATAAAAGCCTGAACGCTTTAAGGAAGCTTGTAAAAAGTCAGCTGTTGGGACAGCTCTAAATAAATTTAGTGTAGGTGGTGTTCTTTTCTTCTTATTGTCCTAGGTTTTGTCAATGCTTGTTTATTTTCTCTTATATAGATTGTTTCCTGTAGGTGTCTAGGAATATGTTTATTGTGTTAGCTATATTGGTCATTGTGAAATTTTGTTATTTTTTTAATTTCTTGTGTCGCATAATAAGGTTAAGTGTAAGAGTAGCCATTGGGCTAAACTTTGCCTTGTTATTGCAGTAGAATAAAGGCAGTTATTATTATTATCCTGATTTTCCAAGTTTATCTCGCATGACTGCGGTAGCAACAAAAGTTGACGGGCAGTGCCAGGTCAACACCTGAACTATTATTGATCGGAGTTTAGGAAGGATCTTACAATATTACAGGTCTTCAGAGTTAGAGAATTTTGAAATATTTTGTGTAGCTTTTCGTCCAGGCCTAACTGTTGTAGGTGTGGTGTAAAATTGTTTGGTGTAAGGCCCGAGACCGACATAATTAGGGGAACAACAACTTTGTTTTGCTTCCAGATTCGTTTTATTTCTATCGCAAGGTCAGTGTATTTAGATATATTCCCAGCATAGGTGTTTTGGATATTCGTATCGTTGGGAATAGCAATATCTATTTGCTGGAATAGTCTTGTCTGTATGTAATTCAATGTCCCAGTATAGTTTGTATTCATTGTTTTCGAGCAGTGATGTCAGTGTGTAATTGTAATATGGATCTGTGTTTTCTATTAGCTTGTTTGTTATGGCTAGTGCTTGGTGTATGACTTTGGCTGCAGAATTATGTCTAGCTGTGTACTCAGTACCAGCAAGTTTTGCATGCGCTTGTTATGTGGTCTATTGTTTCTTTCTGTTGGTGGCACTTTCTGCAGCTGTTGTCGGTTACTGATGGATCTTTAATGTAGTTCCGTGTCGCAATCACTTGGTCCTGGATAGCAAGCATAAAACCTTCAGTTTCTGGAAAGAGTTGGCCATCCTGCTGCCAGGTGTATGACTGTCTTTCATTAATGTGCTCTTATGCGGTATCTGTGTTTGCCATGGAGTGATTTTTGTGACCAGGTGTCTATTTTTTCTTATTGTAATGGAGAAGTTTCCTAAAAAATAAAATTTGGAAAATTCATTATTATCTGATAGTCTATTTTTTCACTTGAAGAATGTCGAAAAAATCATCTGAATATTCCAAAAAAACGGCAGAGTTATTCAATTTTATATTTGCGTAAAGCGACCGCGGCGGTGAATTGTCGTATGACGTCACATGTCTTGAATCGTTCGCTGCAGCCACAGTCGGGAGCCGGGACTCCGCTATGCATACGCTGCGCTGTACGGTGTGCGACATTTAGACTTAAGTGGAACGGCGGAGTGTTTGTTGCAACGGGCAGATGCCAGTATATTTTTGAAGTATGGAGGAAGGTTACGTTCGTGGTGATTCTAGTAATCTTCCTAAAGTGGATCTCGACATAATTATGAACTACATAAACGGAAATCCACACAACTCATTTCCATCGATCTATCCGTCTGTCGGTCTGTCTGTTCGCGTTTTTCTAGCCACGTAATCTCAGTAACCGCTGCATGGATTATTATGAAATTTGGGCAGCGATATGCTGTGGGGGTAGTAGTAGGTAATGTGCCTATAAGTTTGAACATCGGTGCATGGGCGGTGGAGTAATTAGCAAAAAACCAAAAATTTTAAATATTCCTCAAACTTTATTTTTAGGCGTTTTAGAGGTTCCTGATCATTTTCTACTTTTTTTGGGTATAGAGGTGATATTGGGGTGGTTGGGGGTGGGGGGTTGTAAAACTGCAAAATTATTGTATTCATAACAGGCCGTCCACTAACCTGTGAAAGAAAGGCCTAGCGTCATAATACACTTTTTTAGGTGCATCCGAACATTACCTTGGCTATTACGGAAACCAAGGGACTTCGAATTTTCTGATGTATACATGCGCGAGTATTGCTTCTGACCATTCTGTATGGTGTAACTAGGAAAATATTAGATTGATTTCAATTAAATTTTCACACAGCATTACTACCGCTGTGAGGATGGAAAATCTTTATGATTTTTGAAAATCGTGTCAGCGGCAGCGCAGCAATAATAGAAACACTAAAAATATAGAAACAGCTCAAACTTCGTCTTTAGAAAGGCGTTTTAGGGATTTCGTGATCATTTTCTACTTTTTTGGGTGGGGTGAAATTGGGGTAGTTGGGGGGTGGGGGGTCATAAAACTCAATCTTTTGTATTCATAATAGGCTATCCATTGAAATATTTGGCTGGTATTTTTATGGTGGTGTTAGTACACCTGAGTACAATGCAATATTTATAGTTTCTCGGTCTGCTAGACATATTCTAAAATACGATTACCAATAAACTGCAGTGTATAGTTTTGTCACCGTCGGTGTCGCCGACCCTACTGAAAACAAGGAATAATAACATGAACGAGGAGGCCGGCGGCGGCGCGGTGGCTTGCGGGAGCAGCATCCTCGACAGGGCATACACAGGCTTGCGTTGTGTCGTGTGACGTCACAGCGGCTTCGCGCGGAGGATAAGGCAATTCAAACTTTGGAGGACTATAACTTTTCTATTAATGGAGATAATTACAAAAATTTTTCGCCGTTGTTCTCTAACTCTTTAGGACTATCTGATTAAATAAAATTTGAAAAAATGGAAACTTCCTCATTGTGTGTGATTGTGTGCGTCTGCTGCGTGGTCTGCGCAGGAGGGGAGTATAGTTTTTGTCCGCTTTCACTATTGACCTATGTAAGTTTGTCTGTTTGCTTTGGAAAAAATCTCTGAGCGTTTTTATTTGTCTTGCGTGGAGTGACTGTATGTCTATGATTCCTCTGCCCCCTTGTTGCCTATCTATTCTTGCGTGGAGTGACTGTATATCTATAATTCCTCTGCCCCCTTGTTGCCTATCTATGGTAAGCCTTTCCTTGCACGCTTTCGGATGTGACATTCTGTGTTTTGTGAGTTCCGTTCGTATGAGTATGTTGATGTTCTCAGTGTCAGTGTGCGACCACTTGAATCATCAGCCAGCCAGCATCAGCCAAAGGAGTATGTGAGGACCGGTATCGCAAAGGTGTTGATGCTTTTTGTGTGTTTCATGATCCACGTCACTCATTTCCGTCGGTCTGTCTGTCTGTCTGTCTGTTCGCGTTTTTCTACCCTCGTAATCTCAGTAACCGCTGTATGGATTGTGATGAAATTTGGGCAGCGTTATGCTGAGGGAACGTACTAGGTAATGTTCCTATGATTTTGAAAATCGTTATACGGGGGGCGGAGTAATTAGCAAAAAACGAAAAATTTCAAATATGCCTCAAACTTCGGTTTTAGGCGTTTTAGGGGTTCCTGACCATTTTCTACTTTTTTTTGGGTGGTGGTGAATTTGGGGTGGTTGGGGGGTGGGAGTTTGTAAAACTGAAAAATTTGTTGTATTCGTAAAGGGCTGTCCATTGATATGTGAATTAAAAACCTAGCGGCATGATACACTTTTTTAGGTCCATCCGAACGTTGCATGCTTATTATAGAAACCACGGGACTTGTTCAATGAAATTTTGACACAGTATTACTCCCGCGGCGAGGATGGAAAACGCGTATGTTTTGGAAAAATCGGGCTAGTGGCGGCGCGGTAAAAATAAAAAAACAAAAAATATAAAAACAGCTCAAACTTTGTTTTTAGTCGTTTTAGGGGTTTCTGATTATTTTCTACGTTTTTTTGGGTGAGGGTGAATTTGGGGTGGATGTAGGGTGGGGGGTTGTAAAACTGAAAAATTTGTTGTACTCATAATGGGTTGTCCATTGATCTTTGAATGAAAAACCTAGCAGCATAATACACTTTTTACGTACATCCGAACATTGCCTTGCTTATTATAAAAACCAAGGGACTTAGAATTTGTGATGTATACATACGAGTATTGTTTTAGATCGTTCTATATTGCGTAACGCGAAATTTATTGAATTGATTTTTATAAAATTTTGACACAGAATTACTACCGCAGCGAGGATGGAAAACGCGCATGTCTTGGAAAAATTGTGTCAGCGGCGGCGCAGCAATAATAAAAAAAATTAAAAATATGAAAATAGCTCAAACTTACGGGTTCCTGATCATTTTCAATTATTTTTGGGTGGGGTGAAATCGGGGCGGTTGGGGGGTGGGGGGTTGTAAAACTGAAACATTTGTTGTATTCATAATGGTCTGTCCATTGACCTGTAGAAGAAGTACCTAGCGGCATATTACACTTTGTTAGGTCCATCCGCTTGCCTATTACAGAAATCAATTTTCTGATCTGTACATACGAGTTTTGGTTTATTTCGTTCTATGTATATTGCGTAAAGCGAACATTATTGAATTGATTTGAATAAAGTTTTGACACAGAATTTATTACCGCGGCGAGAATGGAAAACGACTATGTTTTTGAAAAACCTGTCAGTGGCGGCGCAGCAATAATAAAAAAACCAGAAACATGAAGTTAGCTAAAACTTCGTTTTTAGACAGGTTGGAGGCTCTTGATCGTTTCGCATCGTCCAGTTGAAGCATGCAGAAAAAAACTGTGGCATCCTAGTTCCAAAGGAGGGAGACGCAAGAAACTATTTATGAGGGTTTTTTTGTGTTGGATGGTGTTTTAGCGGGCGGATGGGCGATAATTTATTGCAAGGGGATTTTAGACTATAGCTTCATGCAATGGGAAATAATAAAATGGTATCATCATTATGTCTGGCAAGTACTGAGTCAATCAACTTGACTCTATTTTTCTATTTTGTAACGCGGACACTGTTAAATTGATTCTAATGAAATTTTGACACATTATTATTAACGTGGTGTGGATGGAAAATGTGTATGTTTGCTAAAAATCGTGTCAGTGGTAGCGTAGCAATAATAAAAAACAAAAAGTATGAAAACACACTTCGTTTTTAGATCTTTTAGGGGTTTCTGATTATCTTCTACCTTTTTACTTCCCACACCGATAGGTGAGGGGAGTATTGTGATCGCGAAAATTTTCGATTTTGAGATAATATGCTTTTTGGGCGTTTTATGATGTCTACATAACGAAAATCCGCGTCACTCATTTCCGTCGGTCTGTCTGTCTGTCTGTCTGTCTATCGGTCTGTCTGTCGCTTTTTTCTAACCTCGTAATCTCAGCAACCGCTGGATGGTGATGCAATTTGGGCAGCGATATGCTGTGGGGTCGTAGTAGGTAATGTTCCTATAATTTTGAAAATAGGTGCATGGGCGGCGGAATAATTAGCAAAAAACAAAAAAAAAATAAATATTGCTCAAACTTCGTTTTTAGGCGTTTAAGGGGTTCCTGATCATTTTCTACTTTTTTTTGGCTGGGGGTGAAATTGGGGTGGTTGGGGGGGTGGGGGGGTTGTAAAATTGGAAAATTTGTTGCTTTCATAATAGACTGTCCACTGACCTGTGTAGGAAGACCTAGCGACATAAATAACCTTTCTAGGTCCATCCGAACATTGCCTTGCCTATTACAGAAACCAAAGGACTTAGAATTTTTTCTGGTGTAAACATACGAGAGTATTGCTTTAGATCATTCTATAATGTGTAACGCGAAACTGTTGAATTGATTTTAATGAAATTTTGACACAGTATTACTACCGTGGCGAGGATGGAAAACGCGTATGGTTTTTATAAATCGTGCCAGTGGCGGCGCAGAAGTAATAAAAAACTAAAAATATAAAAACAGCTCAAACTTCGTTTTTAAGAGTTTTGGAGGTTCCTGATCATTTTCTGCGTTTTTTGTTTTTTTGGGTGGGGCTGAAATTGGGGTGATTGGGGGGTGGGGGGTTGAAACTGAACTGAAAAATGTCTTCTATTAATAATAGGCTGTCCACTAACCTGTGAAGGAAGACCTAGCGACATAAATCACCTTTTTTAGGTCCATCCGAACATTGTTTAGCCTATTACGGAAACTAAGGGACTTAGAATTTTCTGTATACATACGAGTATTTATTGCTTTACATCGTTTTGTATTTTGTAACGTGGACACTGTTCAATTGATTCTAATGAAATTTTGACACATTATTATTACCGTGGTGAGGATGGAAAATGCGTATGTTTGTTAAAAATCGTGTCAGGGGCAGCGTAGCAATAATAAAAAAAAACTAAAAGTATGGAAACAATTCAAACTTCGTTTTTAGATGTTTTAGGGGTTTCTGATCATCTTCTACCTTTTTTTTGGGTGGGAGTGAAATTGGGATGTTGGGGGGTTGTAAAACTGAAATGTTTGTAGTATTGATAATATGCTGTCCATTGACCTGTGAAGGAAAGACCTAGCGGCATAAGACTATTTTAGGGGGGGGGGGCTGACGATTATTTGGTTGCAAGGGATCTCAGACTAAAGCTTCATGCTATGGGAAAATAATAAACTGGTATCAAAGGTAATGTATGGGAAGTACTGAGTCATTCAACTTGACTCCATTTTTTCTTGTGATTGTATGTGTCTGCTACGTGATCTGGACAAGAGAGGTTAAGTAGTATATAGTTTTTGTCTGCCTTTACTATTACCTTATGTAAGTTAGTTTGTTTGGTGTGGAAGAAATAACTGAGTATTTTTTTTTTGTGTTGTGCGGAGTGACTGTATGTCTATAATTTCTCTGTCCCCTAGTTTTCTGTCTATGGTAAGCCTGTACCTGCGCGCGCTCGGATGTGACATTCTGTGCTTTGTGATGTCTGTTCGTATAAGTATATGGATGTTTTATATGTCAGTGTATGACCACTTGATGATGCCAAAGGAGTATGTGAGTACCGGTATCGCAAATGTATGTATTTACTTTTTTGAGATTCTTAGAATTCAATTTTGTTTTTAATAGTTTAATGAGGCGGTTTTTAAACTCGTGTTAGTTGTGCCTTGACTTGTGTATGGCCTATCTTAACGTTCTGTTCGAAACCCAGGTACTTGTACGTTTCGTCCTTATCCATGTTGTCCAGCGTTTGGTCAGTTACTACTTCCTTTTCGGGATGGTTTTTCCATAGGCCTTTACTGATGTGGATTACCTTGCATTTACTCATTCCGAATTCCATCCTGATGTCTGACGTACAAACTTCTGTTATTTTGAGTAATTCTCTCAGTTGCACTTCTGTGGCAGCATATAGTTTTATGTCATCCATGTAGAGGAGATGATTGATTCTATGTTGATCTGCTTTATGGTGTCTGATGTTGAAACCAGTTTGTGCTGTTAAGCCTGTTGGAGAGTGGATTTAGACAGAGGCAGAACCATAGTGAGTGAGAGAGTGAGAGAGAGTGAGATGGCCCTATCCGTACGGAGTCATCCGTATGGATAGGGCCATCCTGAGTCTGAAGGTGTATGTTTGTTCGCCATGTTTCCCTGGCGTTCTTAAGAAAATGAAGAAGTCCTGGGTTGATTTCATATATTTGAAGAGTTTTCATTAGCCAGCTATGGGGTACAGAGTCGAATGCTTTTTTTATAATATATGAAACAGGTATGAAAGTTGTTATGCTCTTTTCTAGTTTGCTCCATGATCATACTATCAATTATAAGTTGTTCCTTGCAGCCCTGGCTTTGTTTTCTACATCCTTTTTGTTCTTCAGTCATGTTGTTTTGCATCACGTGCTGTTTAATCCTGCTGCATATTGTTGCAGTGATAATTGTGTACAAGGTGGGGACAGAAGTGATTGGGCGGTAGTTAGCAGGGTTCTTGGTATCTGCATTTTTGGGTTTTATATGCGTTATTCCTTGTTTGAGGAATTTGGGAAGCCTATTAGGTTGGCGCATGGGGGTTAAGGGAGAGCGGAGACTCAAGATCACCAGATATTTATAGGTCCTCGAGCCTCTTCACTCTCAGGGGGTCGTAAGGCCCGTAAGACCGTCTAGGAGTGGGTAGGAGACCAATCCGTCACCTGCCCCGTGCAGAAATGCACCTTTCTCGTAGTGGCCCCCGTCTTCGTCAGATATGACGGAGCTAGTCCTGGCGGATCTAGGCTGGAGCCCCGAAAGGCTCCCTAGCAATGGGCAACAGCATTGCCAGTATCGGTGCCAGCTCCTGGGGGAGGGTGTACTCACGATAAATGTGAATGCACCCATGCCTAGGAGATCGCACCGAACGTCCTCTAGGATAACTGAAGAACCTAACCCAATGTGTCATGAGATCCGTGCTAAAGGGTGCGTGGCGGTGGGGGTGCACCGTCGCTAACGGAGCCTCTGGGATACCAGGCGACCTCCCAGAGTAGCGAGCCTTACACCCGTGTAGGGGGCGCCGCGGGTGCGGACCATGTAGTTCCACCTTACTCGTGGGATTTATTATGAGTAATAATAATAATAATAAACCCAAATCCGGGGGCCCCCCATCAGGGGACCTCGAACAGCAGCCTGGTGGCCTCTCACCAGGGGACCCCGATAGAACCCTCACTGGCGAAGAGCAAGTGAGGGACATTTCAAGGGAACTCGCCAAGAGGGTGGGGGCCTTGAATTTGAAGAGAAAGGGTAGGATGGGAGCGCAGAAGAAGCGGGCCCGGAGGCTAAGGCTGGCGCAGGAGGAGCAGCGCTCCGGAGGTCGAGATGCCTCTTCAAGGGCATCTGCTTCGGGGGGCGCTGCAGCTTCTGTGCGGGCTGGGGCGCCTTCGGGTGTTGTAGCTGCGACATCGGCGGGGCCTAGCATTGCTGGGAAGCGTCCGAGGTCGGCGGATGTAACACCGGAGGGTGCCTCGTCGCGGAAGAGAGCTCGCACTTCTGCTCACGTTAGCTACGCTAGAGTCGCGTAAACCGGGCACAGGGTAGTATTCGTTCCCGAGGACTACCCTAGTGCTCAGTTGGTGGAGATGCAAGTCTTCAGTATCCAGGAGTCAGTGAGCGAACTGATGGACGGGCTCCCACTTGAAGGGGCCCTTCCAACGTTTGCTGACTGTTACTTCTCGAGGGGGGCGGCCATCTTTGTTTGCGAGAACGAGTTCTCGCACACATGGCTGGAGGCTCAGGTTGGTAACCTGAGGCCCTGGGAAGGAGCACGCCTCAGGGCGATGCGGTTTGAGGACCTGCCCGTCTTCAGGAGGGTGATGGCTTGGTTTCCGGGCCCTCACGTGAAAGAGGACATCCTCCTGAGGAGGTTAGGCAGGCAAAATCCTGGGATACACCCCAACTCGTGGAGGGTGATGGAGGTCAAGATGGAGCTGAAAGGCGTGCGTCTGGTCCTCAGCGTTGATTCCATTAGCTGGGGTGTAATCGAGGGCAGGGGGCTGCGGCTCTACTGCGGAGCGAGCTCAACAGTGTTTACTCTGCTGAGCAAGAATAAAGATCAACGCGGGACTGCTGCTGCCGGCGGTGATCAGGGCCCAGGCGAGAGCCAGGAGCCTAGGAACCAAGGGCAGCTGGTACCTGGGGAGGCTGTTGTTGCCACTCAGGCTCCTCCAAGGGGGACCGAGCGGCAGGAACAGACTCTTCAGGAGTCTCCGGAGTTGGACAGGGATGCGCCCACACCAGGAACTAGTGGGCCACAGAGCAGCACACCAGTGAGTGAGGGGCAACTACTGGATAGTGACTTCGACTCAGCACTGGAGGGAGCCAGGATGCTGTGGCAGGCAGATGAACGCCACAGTCAGACCGAGGGTAGCGGCAACGAACGGGGCTCCACCGTGGGGCACTAGACGTTGGTTCGCTACAGACAGACGAGAGTGGACTGCCAAAAAAAAATGGTGAGTTACATTTCATTTATTCAAATTAATTTGCAGCATTGCAGAGCAGCTTCTAGGGTTCTTACTCAGACGATCCCTAGGGGTCGCTATGACATAGCTCTTATTCAGGAACCCTGGATAAGGAATGGCATTATTAGCGGGCTTAACATTCCAGGGTATACCATTTTTAGTAGCGCTCCAGAGACAAAGCCTAGAGTGTGTGTATTATGTAATAATATGAATGCATGGCAACTAATGGACTTTACAACTAGGGACATGGTTGCGATGGTGATTCGCCTTAGAGAACAAGGCATCGAAAGAAGTTTAGTGGTATGCTCAGCGTACTTATCATATGATTCAGGAGATCCTCCTCCTTCAAAAGAGATGGAGGACCTTGTGTCGCACTGTCGAGATAATAATCTCGAGCTTATCGTGGGGTGTGATAGCAATGCCCATCACACCCTATGGGGTAGCTCTAACACTAATAGACGAGGTGAAGAGCTGATGGAATTTCTAGGGACTTCGAACCTAGAGGTTCTGAATGTCGGCGACACTCCTACCTTCTCAAACAATGTGAGGGACGAGGTCCTAGACATAACACTGAGCACGGTCGGTATTTGTAATGAGGTCAAGGACTGGACCGTATCCTTGGAACCGTCACTGTCCGACCATAGACATATAACGTTTAGGATTGACGGAAAAAAAAGAGGGAATCTTCGTTAGAAATCCTGGGCAAGCAAATTGGGCTTCTTTTAAAGAGGACCTAGGCAGGAGGCTCCGTCCTATAGATCAGGATCTCAGTAAAGGGGAGGGCTTGGAGGCGGCAGTTGATTCCCTGTGTAGGGACCTCCGAGCCTGCTTTGAGGATAACTGGCCCCTACGCAAAGTGGGCGTGGCGGGCAATTCTACCTTCCGGACTAAGAAATTAGAAACCAAGAAAAAGTCCCAGCACAAACTACTCACAAGAGTTAGGTACAGGAAAGGTACTCCTGAATGGGAGGAGTATAGGATAAAGCTACAGGAATATAAGAGGGAAGTCAGGAGGGCCTCCAGGGAATCTTGGAGGAACTTCTGCAGGTCCATCAATGATATTCCTGCGACGGCAAGGATGCATAGGATCCTTAGCAAGGACACCAAGTCCAAGTTGGGGACCTTGACGGACTCCAATGGTCATAGAACCAATAACGAGGAGGAAACGCTTAAATTGCTGATGAGTGTGCACTTTCCGGGATCGGTTGCTGCTCAACAGACAGGTGCACATAGGCCACTCTGCCGTCCTCATAGAGAGGAATGGCAGATGGCAGGAGAAGTCGTCACTTATGACAGCACAAGATGGGCAATAAATACTTTTGCTCCATACAAAAGTCCAGGCAAGGATGGCGTCATTCCAGCTATGCTACAACATGGGCAGGATCTGGTACTACCATACCTAGTTAGGATATTTCGCGCCTGCGTGGCTACTGGCTTCACACCAAAGAGCTGGTTGCATTCAAGGGTCGTTTTTATTCCTAAGTCAGGCAGAGGTAGCTATACTCGTCCGAAGGACTTTGGACCGATTACCCTTTCGTCGTTTTTACTAAAAACACTGGAGAGGTTGGTTGGTTGTAAGGGATGGGCCTTTACAAAGTGTTGAAATCCATGCCTATCAGTTCGCATACCAGGCGGGAAAATCAGCTGAGCTGGCACTTCATCATTTGGTCAGCAGGCTGGAGAAAACGTTAGATCAACGGGAAGTGGCTATGGTAGCATTTCTTGATATCGAGGGTGCGTCCAAACTGTACCACTACCAATTCGATAAGACGCGCCCTAGAGAGACATGGAATTGCTCCAATCCTAGTGGAGTGGATTCTTACCACTCTAGAGTGTCGGGTGGCTTCTGCAACGCTTAATTACATAAACTATAGCGTTGCAGTGGCGCGAGGCTGCCCACAAGGCGGTGTTCTTTCACCTCTAGTATGGTGCTTAGTGGTGAATGACATACTCGTGAGACTAAGTAACACAGGGGTCTACGTACAGGCCTATGCCGATGATATGAGCATAGTGGTCAGGGGTAGATTCATTAATACAGTCTCCGAGGTAATGCAAGGCGCGCTGCGTGTTGTGGAAACGTGGTGTAATGAGGTAGATCTGTCAGTGAACGCTGAAAAGACGGAGCTCGTTATGATCACTAGTAGAAGGAAGATGGAAGGCCTCGTGAGGCCTACCTTTTTCAGAACGACACTTGAATTGTCTCAGTCAGTAAAGTATCTAGGAGTCATACTGAATCACAAGCTGACTTGGAGGCAGCACGTGGATTATAAGGTAAGCAAGGCTCGAAACTCATTATGGGCCTGCAGAAGAGTTGTCGGTAGTAACTGGGGCCTGAGCCCAAAAGTGGTGCACTGGCTCTATACTACAATAGTCAGACCGTCATTAATATATGGCTCCATAGTGTGGTGGACCTGTATAAAGACGGAGGCAATAAGAGCCAAACTTAATAAGGTTCAACGTTTGGCATGTCTTAGTATAACCAGTGCAGTGCGCAGAACACCTTTGAGTGCCATTGAAACACTATTGAATCTTCCTCCTTTGGATCTGGTAATTCAAGGGGAAGCTAGAAAAACTGGGTTCCGTCTCTAGAGTCAGGGTAGCTGGACTTTTATGAATCCAAGCAAAGGACATTCGACGATTCTAGCAGAGTTGCATGAGGATGGTCCTATTTTGGAGGCGAGGAGCGATATAGTTTCTCCTACGCATCACTTCAATGGCAAATTTACGGTGGTGTTTCCGTCAAGGGAAGGGTGGGAGACTAGGTAAAGACAGCTCATCGAAGGAGGAGGACAGGTCTGGTACACAGACGGTTCACTTGCTAGAGAGGGCTCGGGCTCGGGAGTCTACGGACCCCATACAAGACTTTCACTCCCTCTTGGGGGGCACACCACAGTATCCCAGGCTGAGATCTATGCGATACTTGCTTGTGTAAATCGTATTCGGGAAATTGACGGGTCTAGGAGGCGGATTACTATCTGCTCTGACAGTCAGGCAGCTATCAAAGAACTGAGTGCTTGGAAAATAACGTCGGGACTGGTCCTGGAGTGCAGGAGGGCTCTTGACGACATCTCAGCTAAACACAAGGTATCACTGATGTGGGTACCTGGGCACGCTGGGGTAAAGGGTAACGAAATGGCGGATCATCTGGCTAGGATGGGATCCGGCAACAGTTTTGTGGGCCCGGAACCAGCCTTAGGACTATCTGCAAACTTGATTAGGAAAACAACAGGAGTGTGGATCCAGAATCAACACTCTCTGAGATGGAACAACATCTCTGGTCTGGAGAGAAAATAGGACGATTTTGTCTCTCTCTGGATCTCTGGATAGGAGTACTTGAGATTGCTAGTAGGCCTATTAATGGGTCACAACACCTTCAGGCGTCACTTGTTTGTGATGAGGGTGGTGAACGACCCAACGTGCACGTGGTGTGGTGAAGAGGAAGAATCCTCGGCACACATCTTGTGTCGCTGTGAAACCCTGGGTTATCACAGGCAGACTATGCTGGGCTCAAGAACCTTGTAACCAATAGAGATAAAACGGATAGGACCTAAGAATGTACTTGCCTTTGACAAAAGAGCAGGTCTTAGGAACTAGCGCGGATAGAGGCGCAAAAGGGCCCATCGTGTGGCCTATGCACCAGCCACATTCCGTACTGGATAGCCTCTGGTCCTTATTCATTCATTCAGGTTGGCGCTTGGCTTTTGAATTGGTCTGCGAGCACTTCGTATGTTGAACTAAATTGTTTGTACCAACAATTTTGCACATTATCCACGTCTGGGCACTTCCAATTGTGGGTATGTTTTATCGTTTCAGCTATTTCCTAGGTTGTAAGAATAATGTTTCTCTGTTCCGTTATGTGTTGATGTTTTGTCTCTCCTTGTTTGATCCATGGAGGATCTTCATTATGTGTTTTGGGTTCTGACCATAGGCTTCTCCAAAACTCAGTTAATTCTGTTCGGCTTGGAGGTTTTATTATTGTTATCTGGTTGTTTGATGTTATTTTTTGGTAGAACTGCTTTTCATTTTTCTGAAAACGATTGTTACAATCCTTTCTGTCGTTGGATACGTTGTATCTGCGTAGTCTAGTAGCATAAACTGCAAGTTTTTGTTTGAGTGTATCAGCTATTTCTGGTATTGTTTTTTGTGGTGACTTTGATTTCAGTATATTTATTGTTTTTTGTATGTGTTTTTAAGGGTGGTTATTATTGTTGGAGTATTGCGCGAGGTGTGCCAGATCCTTTCTGAGTGTGCTGATTTTATTTTCGATTCTTATTTGCCATTTAAGTGTACGTCTATTGCTTTGCTGGTCTTTCGAACGTTTTTGGCCGTTAACTACGAGCGTTGTTGCTGCGGCAGCATAAATAACGGTATGGATGTCCTCTAGTTTAGTGGTGTTATAAATTGTGGTATTAGGTTAGTATTAATTGTGTGTAGTATTTGACGAGAGTTGTTTTTAAAAATTAGTCTGGGCAGAGGATCTCGCAGAGCAGGATTGGTGCCACACCATTTGTTAAATTGTGTGTTCATCACCTGTTCGGCAGTTTGTGTGATGGAAAGTGATCGAGCAATGTTTTGGCTTTGTGTGGTTGTGTCGCACCATTTGTTAAATTGCGAGTTTGTCACTTGTTCCGGCTCGCCCGAGATGGAAGCTGGTTGAGTGATGGTCACTTCTTCGGCAGATTGTGTGACGGAAGGTGGTTGAGAAATTTGTTGGCTTTGTGTGGTCGTGAATGTTGTCAGGTGTATTTGGTGTATGTTCATGCTCTAAATCTATGTCTGACTGTATGATGATATTGTTGTTTGTGGCTGTGTTTGGAGTCTGGTTATTTCGGGTATGGATGTTTTTTGTTTCCGTGATTGATTCAGCAGTTAGCGAATCATTCGGATGGACAGTGTTTGTTTCGTTGGCTACAAGATTTTTTATAGCTTGTAGTTCTTGGAGGTAAGGATCTTCTTATCTTATCTTATGTAGCTTATCTTTATGAAGTCTTAAACGACGTCGACTTCGGCAGTTTTTATGTGGGATTTTAATTGTGCGGGAGCAAGTTCCGTATGCTGATACCTCCATTGAAGTCGAGTGTGAGGCTGAACTCCTCGGCTGCTCGTTTCGCTGCGCTAAAAAGAAAGGCTCCCTTACCCGCATTCTCCTGCTCGCACAAAGCGGATCAGGGGATCGGTGTTGTTCGTTACACAGCGGGCAGTAGCCAATACTACCCTGTTATGTAGACGCTCCAAACTCAATAGTCCACGCCCTCCCAGATGTCGCGGGAGGTATGTTCGCGGGACAGAGGACTTAGGATGTAGACTTCTCTCCATATTCATCCTTTTGCGTGTCTTCGTGCCGATTTCCTTCAGCTCGTTCACTTTCTAATGTATAGCACCAAAGGTGTATAATAACAATGGGACCGCAAGCATGTTTGTCGCAGCGACTTTGTTTTTGCCGGACAGTTCTTCGACCAGATCTGCCGGAGTCGGAGCAAATACTTGCGGCGGAGACACTCTTTGACCAACTCTGCCTCTTGGACATGACGCTGCGCCACTCCAAGGTAGGCATAGGTATCTCCGGCATGCAGTTCCCGCAAGATGCTCCCATCAACGAGCTGTATCTCAGTCGTATGGATTTGCCGGTTCTGATCCTCCCGGAAGGTCATTCAAATGGGATGGGGACGACCTTGGTTTCCATATTTCATGAGCTGTATTTACGTGGGTTTTTCTTATAGGTGCCGGTTCTGATCCTCCCTGAAGGTAATTTTGTAACGTTTTGTTTTCAAATGTGATCGTATCTGAAGGGCTTTTTTAAATGAGGCGTTGGGTAACCTTGAGTTTTTTTAGTTTACATTGTGCATATAGACACTGATTTCGGAATATTTGTTGGTAGTGTTTGTATTGGTTGTTTCTGTAACCTTGAGGTTTTTTGTGTTAGTGCATAGCTGCTTATTTTTGAAACTTTGAGATTTGACATGGCGGATAACCTTGAGATTTGACATGGGGCTGATTGCAATCCTCCTTGAAGGTCATTCAGATAGGGTGTGGATAGCCTTGAGATTAGTTGTATGATTTTCTTATGAGGCTTGATAGTGACCCCCCCTCTGAAAGTCATCAATTCCTTGAATGTAATTATTGACATTTTCCGTGAAGGTCATTTAAATGTCGTTTGAATAGCCTTGTGCTTCGTTGTGTGTTTTTAAATACGGTTTAGTTTTAGTTTAGTTTAGTTTATTTTTTGCTATGTACAGATATTTATGTAAAGCAAAAATATAACAGGCTATCGTCCGTAGAAGGTATGATACCTTGTGCACGGCCATCAACCAAGTGACATACACGTTGGATTTGGTGTTTAATGCATTCCTTGATTACTATTCTTCATATTCAACTGCTAGGCTGCCTTCATCCATACTCGTAGACGCGATGTTTGCAGACTCCCAAAACTGGTCGTAACGAATTTTCCCCGCAGATCTCCACATTTTTTCTGCTACTTTATCAGAACTGAAATTTTGACAGGTTATTTGACGTGGGTAACCTTGAGTTTTTCGGTTACGTTGTGCTTATCGCGGCTGGTTTCGCAATATTTGTCAAGGTTAGCATTGGTTATTTGTGTAGCATTGAACATTTTTGTAACCGATTATGGTTAGCATTGGATATCTGTGGATCCTCCCTGAGGATCATTTTGTGACGTTGTCTTCTCAAATCTGATCGTATCTGAAGGGCTTTTTAAATGGAGTGTTGGGTAACCTTGAGTGTTTCGGTTCACATTGTGCTTATAGATACTGATTTTGAAATATTTGTCGTTAGTGTTTATATTGGTTGTTTGTATAACCTTGAGATTAGTTGTATGATTTTCTTATGAGGGTCGATAGCCTTGTGCTTCGTTGTGGGGTGTTGGGTAGCCTTGAGTTTTTTTGGTTACGTTGTGCTTATAACGGCTGGTTTCGCAATATTTGTCAAGGCTAGCTTTGGTTATCTGTGTAGCACTAAACCGATTTTTGTAACCGATTATGCAAAATGCCGGTGTGCCGTGCGGCAGCGTACATTTTAGCCGCCAAAATGCAGAAGGCAGTCATCCATGGGTCCCTTCGTCTGCTTAGGACGCACGATTCGCGGACCCAGTGATTGCTCACCTCACGGTGTGAGGAGTAGTCGCTGGGAAATGGGACAGCAGCCCGGTGTGTCGGAGCCCGGGTTGCAGCTTTTTTGTTTTTGTTCTGTTCATATATACATATATAATCCTATATATACATGTGTATATACACACAAACACAGAGAGTTTTAGAGCTATGTTTTAAATATATCACAGTTTTATCAGTTATATCAAGTGTTATCACAAGTAGTGGATCTTGGTTTTCCTTTAGGCCATCCCTTCTTCTTTTTTGTCGACTGCTGTTCAAACGCAGTCTGAGATGTGGATTGCTCACTTTGAGATGATGATTCTCTGAGACGTTTTTCTGATTCAGCTGTTGAGGCGGCTGATAATCGACTTTCGATAGATAGATTTCGTGGTCTAAATGAGTTTCCGTTGTTGTAGGAATACTTGGGGTGGTAAAGGTTTGAGTTGCTGGAGTTTTGAATGCAAAGGTATTTTTTAGCACATCTACAATTTGCGGTAGGAGCTCTTTGATGAACCTATCTGGATCCCGTTTACTAGAGGTTGCTTGCGAATACGAGATTCCTTTTGAGGGGGTTGGAATAATGGTTAATTTTCTTGCTTCTGAATAAGTTATGTTGTTTTTGGCACGGCATTCCTGGATTGCGAACTCCTGAAAGAAAGGCAATTTCTGGAGCGTGCAGAGTGATTCCCTTGGCAGTTTATGCATGTAATAGGCTTTTCGCAGGCTGATCCTTCATGCAATGGTTTGCCACAAACACATACTTGTTCAATATTACATTTCGTTGAAGTGTGTCCGAATTTTTGACATTCAAACATCTCATTGGCTGAGGTACATATAAACGTACCTCCAACGAATAGAAAGCTACTTTTTTGGGTAGTACAGGTGTTCCAAATGTTAGCAGATGGTTTGGTGTGTCAACGAGATTACCATTTAGCTTGGTTTTTAGGCGTCTTACTTCGATAACATTTTGATCTGCTAACTCTTCAGAACAATTGAGAAGGTCCTTGCAGTATATTTCACCACGAGATTTGTTCATAGTACTGTAAGGTGATACTTCTACATCATACCCTAGGAATCTATTGGTTTCTTGTAATTTCTGAGATTGCTTTTCTGTCGAAGTTTCTACTAGTATGCCTTCACGTATCTTCTTTACCATTTTTAAATCTCCAAATAAACTACACAATCCTTTACTTATTAAGAATGGACTCACCTGATCAAAGTTAATCCCATCTTTTCTTTTCACGACCAGGTACCGGTTTTTAGCCGTCACCTGGCTCGTTGATTGGTTGCGGTTTTGATTTTCAAATGTACCGCTAGCACTTGTATGTTGGGTATTGGTTAACTTTTCCATATATATATATCCCACGAGTCGGGAAGAATTATGTGTCGACTGCAGCAGTGCTCCCTTATTACAGCAAGGCTATCCTAACTCTAGAGGTTGCCAGGTATCTAGAGTACACCGTTCACGACTCACTGACGTAGAGCCATCCACCCCTTGGCACGGTTTGTATGACACCTTGGGTTTCTGAAGCTTGATCAGGTCCTAAATGTCGCTTCAACATGCAGGAACTCTACCCGGGTCGTCGAAAAACTGAGTGAGTGGTAGAAGCGCAGGTGTAAAATATCATCACTCCACCACCACACAACTTCGCGCCGCCTCGAGCAGTGTATTTGGTGGCATTTTGCCTTTTCCGCTCCCTATACGTGAGGTGAAAAGACAAAGATGCCCCCGGCCGGGCGCTGGTAGCACGATCTACGACCTTACCGTAGCACGGGAGCACCATCTAGTATACCGCTGTTACAGAAGATGGTGCACCCAATGTTCAGACGGCCCAAAAGCACACTTGAATGTTTTTTAATAATAAGGCGACGAATATAATATATGCCATTTTAGAAAACAACCTTTCTGCATTACAGTTGAACATAAAGCTTAGTATGCAACTCGTACATAATTAGGCTTTATCGACTTATGCACTCTTCCATAAAGACAAATTATGGACTTATGACTTGTCCATAATCACCTAATTTATGTACTTGTTACATAAATAGCTATTAAAAGCGTTTGTGCCGATTAAATGTTACTATGCTGTGTCAGATATGTATCAAAATGAGAATAACTATCATGGTGATGATGATTATTATGTATTAAAGGACTACGTACCAGCTCGTGATGAAAGTGCGGCACTTCAAGCAGCCTCAAACAGCGACTGGCCTCTTCAATGTCTCCGGAGGAAAGAAACTCCTGTAGCAGGAGTGACATTTGCCTGGTGAGCGCTTTAACTGGCCTCAGAGCTCCACCCACACCCCACACATTGTGCAGACGTACCAGACCATGCTTCATACTCAACAACGTGTCCGCGTGAATCAGGGCCTCTTGGAAGTCCTTCTGGTCGCTTTTTTCTTTCATCGTCTGGATGAACTTAGGCGGGATGCAGTCGTCTGCTATGGCTCTAAAAACGAAGAAGCGATAAACCTCGACCTGTGATTGCAATACTGGTAATAACGGGTACCAGATGCGCCCAAAATGATTTTTTCAAGTCCGGGTACCCTTAGTAGCATAACGATATTACAATTCGTGTTTTTTTTTTGTCAACATTTCATAAAAACTGCGCATCCTATGTGGCCGCACAGCAAGACAGGCGCGGCATTTTTATTATATTAGCTTGACGTAAATCGGTTTTTTGGCATAGTTGCTCATATAATTTACTCATCAGGAGTTCTGCTATATTGTAGAGTATAAAAGAAAATAAAAATACCTACTCATAATTCTTAATTGGTCATTATAAAACAGAGAAAATTTTCGATTTTCGGTTAAAATAAAGCATTTCCCATTCTGGTTCAAACTAGTTTATTAAGTAGGTGATATAAAAAAATAAGAAACTACACTAATAGAAAAATAACTCTTTAGGTGTGGAAAAAAAGGAACAAACATATAAATCAAAAAGTAATACAAAATGGGAACAAAAAATGGAGTCAACTTGATTGACTCAATACTTCCCACACATAATAATGATACAATTTTCTTGTTTTCCCATTGCATGAAGCTATAGTCCGAAATCCCCTAGCAACCAAGTCAACCAACCTTCCGCAAAAAACATCCACCATAAAAACCCTCGTAAATAGTTTCTTGCGTCTCCCTCCTTAGGGACTAGGGCGCCACAGTTTTTATATGCATGCTTGAACTGGACGATGCGAAACGATCAAGAGCCTCCAACCGGTCTAAAAACGAAGTTTGAGCTGATTTTATGTTTTTGGGTTTTTGATTATTGCTGCCCCGCCACTGACACGGTTTTTCAAAAACAGAGTCGTTTTCTATTCTCGCAGCGGTAGTAAATCCTGTCTCAAAATTTTATTAAAATCGGGACAATCAATTTCGCTTTACGCAATATACATAGAAGACCTGTAATATTGTGCCATCCTTCCTAAATTCCGATCAATAATAGTCAGGGTGTTGACTTGGCACAGCCCGTCAACACTTGTTGCTACCGCAATTATGCGAGTGGAACTTAGAAAGTCAGATAATAATAATAATAATAATAACGACTAAGTCCCTTCTCTCCTGGAATGGGCGTCACCCGGGAGAGCCACATTTAGATCGTCCCTACTCGTAGGAACACGATGCATAAAGTTGCTTCTAAAAATAAGCAACGACGGCCTAGGGTACGTCGATTAAACTCACCCGAACCCCAAACCCAAACAGAACAGCCCAGAGAACAGAACCCATCTGCGGACGTTTTGCCAGCACAGCCGGCAACCACCAAAGCTGGTAAACCCAGACAGCGCTTACAATGGACCACTGAAATCAACAAACATGTAATGCACTGTTACTATACCGCCACAAAACTAGAAACCTTCTCTACAGGCTACAGACGTGAGCTGCACAGGTTATTTATAGCACAATACCCACACCTCGCAAAACGTGTAACTGAACAGCGACTCATTGACCAAAAACGAGTCATAACAAAAAGCAACCGCCTTACACCCGAAGAACTACAAGCTATAAAGATTCTTGTATCCAATGAAATAAATACTTTCCATCCGAATCACCCGCAGACCTCAGACAAAACCACAATCAACAACACTAGTAGACACTCTGAGACAGATCCAGAACATGAGCACACACAACATGTACCAGATACCGCTGTCCAACCTAATCATTCGTTAGCTACTGAATTAATCACAGAACGAAATGCCATTCGTACCCGAAATAATCAACCTCCAAACATAGGCACGACCAATAACACCAGCATACACTTAGAATTGGATCTAGAAAATGATCATACACCAGATACACCAGAAACAACATGCACTAACTTACCTTCCACAACCACACAAAGCCAAAACGTTACTATACCACCTGCCATCACCCAATCTGCCGAGCAAGTGATGAACACACAGTACAACAAATGGTGTGGCACCAATCCTACATTGCGAGATCCCCTGCCTAGACTAATTTTTAAAAACAACACCACAAATATTACACACAATAAACGTTAACATAATACCGCAATTTTTAACCAAAGACAGTGACCTAGAGGACATCCATACTGTTATATATGCTGCCGCAGCAACCACACTCACACTTAACGGTCCATTGTAAGCGCTGTCTGGGTTTACCAGCTTTGGTGGTTGCCGGCTGTGCCGGCAAAACATCCGCAGCTGGGTTGCATTCTATGGGTTGATCTGTTTAATCGACGTACCCTAGGCCGTCGTTGGTTATTTTTAGAAGTAACTCTATGCATCGTGGTCCCACGAGTAGGGACGACCTAAAAGTCACTCTCCCGGGTGACGCTCATTTCAGAAGAGCAGGGACTTATATTTACACCGAAGTTGGCCCAAGGTGCTCCGGAGGATTTGCGACTTTACTGTCGGGTTTTGTTGAGGCTTTCTTTTTATTATTATTATCCTGATTTTCCAAGTTTATCTCGCATGACTGTGGTAGCGACAAATGGCTGTGCCTTAGGAAGGATCTTACAATATTACAGGTTTTCAGAATTACAGACTTTTGAAATATTTTGTGTAACCTTTCATCCAGGTCTAACTGTTGTAGGTGTGGTGTAAAAGTGTTTGGTGTAAGGCCTGAGACCGAAATAATTAAGGGAATAATGGTAATTTTGTTTTGCTTCCAGAGTCGTTTTATTTCTATCGCGAGGTCAGTTATTATTATTATTATTATTATCCTATTTTCCTATTTTTTCTCGCATAGTTGCGGTAGTAAGTAAGTATTGACGGGCTGTGTCAAGTCAACGTCTGACCTATTTTTATTCGGAATTCAGGAAGGACCGTACAATGCTACAGGTCTTAAGGATTACAGACTTTTGGAAGGTCTTGTGTAACTTTTCGTCAAGACCCAGCTGTTGCAGGTGTGATGTAAATGTATGTGTGATGTAAGTGTAAGGCCTGAGACCGACATAATAAGGGGGACAATAATAACTTTATTTTGTTTCCAGAGCCATTTTATTTCTATGGCAAGATCTTTGTATTTAGACATCTTCCCAGCGTAGGTGTTATTTATATTCATATCATTGGGAATCGCAATATCTATCAAACAGGTCACTTTATCTGTCTTTGACTGAAAAACTATATCTGGTCTATTGGCTGGGATGGTTTTGTCTGTTTGTGTTTCAATGTCCTAGTATAGTTTGAATTTATTGTTTTCGAGTACTGAGGTCGGTGTGTAATTATAATATGGATCTGTGTTTTCGATTAGTTTATTCGTTGTGGCAAGTGCTTGATGTATGACTTTAGCTGCAGAGTTGTGTCTGGCTGTTCCAGCGATAGTTTTGCATCCACCTGTTATGTGTTCTATTGTTTCCTTCTGTTGGTGGCATTTTCTGCAAATATCGTCGGTGATAGATGGATCTTTAATTATATACTTCTTATAATTTCGTGTCGCAATGGCTTGGTCCTGGATAGCAAGCATAAAGCCCTCCGTTTCTGGAAAGAGCTGGCCATCCTGCGGCCAGGTGTATGACTGCTTTTCATTGATGTGGTCTTGTGTTACACGGTATCTATGTTTGCCATGGAGTGCCTTCTGGGACCAAGGATTTATTTTTTCTTGTTGTGATTGTATGTGATTGTTAGCGTCTGCAGCATGGTCTGGACAAGAAAGGGCGAGTGGTGTATAGTTTTTGTCTGCTTTGATTATTGCCCTATGTAAATTCGTTTGTTTGCTCTGAAAGAAATGTCTGGGTGTTTTTATTTGTTTTGTGCGGAGTGACTGTATATCTATAATTCCTCTGCCACCTTGTTTTCTATCTATGGTAAGCCTTTCTTTGCATGCGTTCGGGTGGGACATTCTGTGTTTCGTGAGTTCTGTCCGTATGAGGATTTGGATGATTTCTATGTCAGTGTGCGACCACCTGATGATGCCGAAGGAGTATGTGAGGACTGGTATCGCGAATGTGTTAATGGCTTTTGTAAGATTTCTGGAATTTAGTTTTGTTCTTAGTAGCTTAATAAGGCGGTCTCTAAGCTCTTGTATTAGTTGTTCTTTAACTTGTGAGTGGTCTATCTTAACCCTTGATTGAAACCCAGGTACTTGTATGTTTCGTCCTTGTCCATGTTGTCCAGTGTTTGACCAGTTACTATTTCCTGTTCTTGATGACGCTTCCACTGACCATTGTTGATGTGAAGCATCTTGCACTTACTCATTCCGGATTTCATCCGTACGTCTGACGTGCAAGCTTCCGTTATTCTGAGCAATTCTCTCAGTTGTACTTCAGTGGCTGCATATAGTTTTATATCATCCATGTAGATGAGATGATTGATTTTTTGTTGATTAACTTTCTCGTATCTAATGTTGAAACCACAGTTTGTGTTGTTGAGTGCGTTCGAGAGCGGATTTAAACAGAGGCAGAACCACAGCGAACTGAGATAGTCTCCCTGGAAGTCTTATGTGTAGCACATCCGTTTCCACGGTCTTTGTAAGAAACTGACGAAGGCCTGAGTCGATTTTACATATATATATATATATATATATATATATATATATATATATATATATATATATATATATATATATATATATAGTTTTCTTTAGTCAGCTTTAGGGTACAGAGTCAAAAGCTTTTCTATAATCTATAAAACAGGAGTACGCCCCTGGCTAAGTTCGAAGTGACGTTGTGGAAAAGTGATCTCCGATAATTTGTGTAATTTGACGGCGTAACAGAGCAAATAAAACTGTAAGTTAGCTAAACTCTAAAAGTTAAGATCATTGACGTTAACCAACAGTGAAGGAAGCAAGATATTCGAGTTTCAAAAGACGAAAAGACATTTACTGAAAATAGCAGCATTGTTGATAGGAGGTCCAAAGTCCGAAAAGTCGATTTGCTTTGATTTTCCTTGCGCAACAAATGCTGAACTAGGCAATACATTCATAATATCGACATAAAATCAGTAAATAATATAGGTAACCAGACTTGCACGGCAGGTCCGTAGTAGGAATTTATTTAGTGCCAAGCTAATAAAAGGATTCGATTCGCCCTCAGAAGAAGAGCTGAAACGCTTTGAAAGAAGCAAGCTGGCTATAAGGACACCAACAAAAGCCGCAAACAGAACATTGAGAAAATCAGAAATGGACTCAATTGCAGAAATGTTGCGAAACATGAAGGGAGAACTGAAATCTGAGATTTCGGCAATGAAAACAGATATCAGAGAAGACATAAAGGACATGAGGAATGAAGTGAAGGAAATGAAAGCCGAAATAATGTTAAATAGGGAGGAAATGATTGAACTTAGAGCAGAAATTGAAGCCGTGAAAAAAGCCTCAGATACACAAAAAGACAAACTAACAAATAAAATAAAGGTACTCGAGGCTGAAATTGAGAGGTTTGAAAAAGATAAAATCAGGAAAAACTTAGTTATAACTGGTGTTGATATGGAAACAGAAGATAATGAGATATTGAAAGTTAAGATCAAACAGACAATAGAGCGTGAAATAGGGGTAAAAGCATCCATCAGTAACGTTTGCAGAATCACCGAAAAAAAATACTCAATAGAGCTGCCTACATGGGACAAAAAAATGGAAATTCTTAAAGCAAAAAACAAGCTGAAGGGTAAAGATATTTTCATAGACAGCGAACTTACAAAAAAAGAGAGACTTATACAAAAGAAGATCAGGGATGCTGCGACGGAAGAAAAAGCTAAAGGAGAGGATGTCAAAGTCAGATTCCAAAAACTAATACTGAATGGAAGGACCTTGGTATGGAACCAAGAAGAGAACAGACTTATGCCAAAAAACTAAACCGAGATTATAACGGAGGAGACAGTAGGCTAACGACAAGGCTATCGAAAAGGACAAATGAGAAGCATCAAGGAGAAAATCTCAACACGGACACACGGATGGAACAGAATTAAGGGGAAACTCTCGGGTGCAGGAGGCTGATGACCTCCTCACCTTAAACCAACTCATCAAAGAAACCTCTACAAGCAGGAATAATACCAGACTGGCCAAAGTTATACATACCTTCAAATATGGGACTAAGAGTAAACGTGAAAAACCTCGTCTTCGTGACAGCAAAGCGATTCAGAGTTGACTACTTTGAATATCTAGGCAGTATAGTTGATAACACAGGAGTGACAGATCAAGATATTCAACAGCGTCTACTTAAAGCAAAAAGGGCATTTGGCAATCTACCCCGTACTCAATCAGAACCAAAGCAAAAAACTCCAGACATGCGACATGCGCTTGCGAAGAATAGATGAGACTTGCGTCAGCTTGTAGAGGCCCTATGTTCCTTAATGGAATGATGGGACTATATATATATATATATATATATATATATATATATAAAACAGGTATGAAGATGCCTGTGTTCTTTTCTAGTCTGCTCCATGATCACACTGCCAATTATAAGCTGTTCCTTGCAACCTTGACCTTGTTTTCTACATCCTTTTTGTTCTTCAGTGAGGATGTTGTTTTGCGTCAGGTGTAATTAATATTATTATTTAAAAAACAAAAAATGCAGCCCGGGCTCCGACACACCGAGCTGCTGTTCCATTACTCTATGACTACTCCTCACGGTGTGAGGTGAGCAATCACTGGGTCCGCGAATCGTGCGCCCTAACTAGACGAAGAGACCCAAGGATGACTGCCTTCTGCATTCTGGCCGCTAAGATGTGCGCCGCCGCACGGCACACCGGTATTTTGCGCGGTGCAGACAGCAGCGTATTCCTCATTCCACCTAGGGATCCAATGACCATAACCAGCAGACTTACAGTGTAGCCTGGCCAGAGCCTGCGAAGTCGTCCGAGCAACTCCTGATATTTAGTCCGTTCTTCCACCTCCTTAGAGACGATGTTCACCTCGGCAGGCACCGAAAACTTAATAACGAACATCGTCTTCTGTTGGTGGTCGAGAAGGACTATGTCCAGCTTGTTTGCCTGTACAAACTCAAGCGTGGGGAACGTTCCAGTAAATCCGGCATCTCTCGTTCTCCACAACGGACTCTGTATCCGTATGGCAGCACCGTGTCTCATCGATACAGTATGAGTGCCTTAAATGATAGTAGAGCACTCGTAAAGCCGCGTTGTGCTGATGAACGTAAGCCGTCCCAGCGTACGCCTTACACAAGAGACAGAGACAAGAGATGCATAAGCGTCTCTGGCGCCTGTCGGCAAGCTCTACAACAGGTGTCGGGTACATCTACACCCATAACCCTTTGACGGTACACCAAGGTGTTGAAAATACCGTCTTGGCAAGCCATTATAAAGCCCTCATTCTCCGACTTCAACCCTTTAGACCTTAAGAAAGGTCATTTATAAATGACATACTTCAATACAAGCGGGTTGACAGCGAATTAAAAGCAACTAGTAGATTAGAAGGAAATCAAATAAGTTGTGGGAGTGAATCAAGAAGTCATATGCGAGTGTGCTGAGGGGCAGCTGAAAAATAGTACTCAGAATAGAAAAAAGCGATTATTGCTCTGTGATTAGAAATAATAAGTGGGTACATTTCAATGCAAGTAAACAACAACGAGCTATCAATAAAACACAATCATGTTACTATTTTTTTAATTTCAAATAAGGTTTACTCGTATCTTCTCTAACTTACACCCTTACACAAACACTGAGCTCTGGCGTTTTACGGCACGCATTACGCGTTTTCAGCAATAAAGACATTTTGCCAACCGCATATCGCGGGCATGGAACTGCTTTGTGTATGCAGTATCCCACACACTAAATATGGCATATCTTGCTGCTGGTAGACATTGTTCGCACACTATCGAATCTTTATCTCTGCTTCCAACAAAGCTATATTCTTGGCACATTTCTTGATTCCATTCAATGCCTCTGGAATACGCTTCTATAGCAATGCTTTCCACATATACGTTATTCTCATTTACTATACCACACCTCACATCGATCAATCCGTATGGATGTCGCTGCATCTGGCTGTTCTGCAACTCTTCCCATTTTATCAGATGACTTCCGTTCATATTCAAATCTGTTTGAGACGCTGTACTCCTCGAACATACTGTAGTAGTTTTTCTCAACACTTTAGTCACATCTGAGGGGCCGCCACTCATTGCACTGGAGCAACAGCTTTTCCGTGTTGGCGCCTGTTGCACATAAGCTCTCCCAACTGGTTACCGCACGTATTCCGCAGCCACTGGTCTTCGACTTCCCTTGAGCATGGTTTGAGACACAACTAAGATTTGCATAGCGTCGTCACCACCACACCACCAATTCCCCCCCCCCCCCCCTCCCCGCCTCCCTCAAGTTGTTTGACTGGTAAGGTTGTTAAACTCTCTAGGACAGTCAAAGCGTAATTATGTCCGGGGCAGTGTAAAGATCGCTGACGACCACAAGAATAGGCAGTTTTCGTTACTTACAAAGTGATGTTCCGTTTAACGCTATTTGACAACTTTGACATTTGCATTTCGTTTTACGTATATCGTAACCGCTAAATGCCGGTATTGTACGGACGACAGCCATAGTGATTAACAAAGCGAAACGCATGCGCAGAAGGAATAAAAATTAAATCATAACCTGTTTTGGGTGTGACAGTGACACTGGTTTTGACTTTTGAGTAGATCTGCAACAATTATTATCCGTCGTTTTACAAAAATGCTTCCAAATTCGTCAAGCTCAAAGAGTGTGTTACAAATAATAAAAAGAGTCAGAGTTCGTTTTACTGAGGAAGACGACCAAATTTTATTAACCGAAATAAGAATAAAATCATCTCGTCCATCATTTTAAGGCAAACTACAGCGAACACTATTGAATTATGATTTTCTTTCAAACAACAACCTTTACAATACTCATCTGCTATTTTGACGTTATGGTGTCAAAGTTGTAGCTCAAAATAAGGTTAGGGGGCAATTTGCAGTGGTGTCTTGCTCCGAAAACTATTTATCTGTCAAATAGCGGTTCTGACAACGTATTTGTTAACCGAAGCGGTAAGATTAATTAAGAACAACGAAAACTATCTATTATAACACTGAGGTCCGAAACGTGAACTCAAGTCATTATGGCATCCAAGTGTTTTTGCATAGTCGGATTCCAATGCCGTAATTGTGAGGTGAAAAATAGTCCGGGACCTAGCACGTCAGTTGTGTCACGTCCGCGTCTACAGAATCTCTTTCGTGTTGTCAACAGTGCTTTGTTGGACGACAAGTGAGTGTAGTACCGAACAATCAGCCGAATCGGTTGTCAGCAAGTCGTAATGTTAGTGCGAATCGGATAATTGTTCATCAAAACATCATATTGCGAGCTAGGAAAAATGTACATTAAACCGACAACTATAATTGAAATAGCTGATTCGCAGGAGATTATCGAGGTCCCCGATTCACAGGAATCAGTGCGCCATGTTTGCCAAGCAGTCCAGTACCGTCAGTCAGCATAGTGAGAAGAGTGCTTCAGGCCCCAAGTGCCCGGAATCGCTAATCACGATCAACGAACGGTGTTATCCGTTGAATCCATCCAAATTCATAAGTGTCGGCTTAGCGTACGAGTGGAGCTTTCAACCCATCATTATCATCAGAGGGTGTAGAAATGACTGTGCAACGTTCACCGAATCTGAGTGGTATGAATTACTGGATTATGAAGGGGTGTTGGTGAACTATTTCCATTGTGTAGAAGAGTTTCAACCCATTGTACATGGCGCGTTTACAATCATGTTCGAAAGGTTCAAAGATATGCGCACAATCAAACTACAAGATCGTGTTAAAAACACTGTTTATCTGGGTTTAGAGAGAGTGCTGAACATGAATGAAATGACTCGATTGATTGCCTATACAATAAACACCCTCAAAAGTCAAGAATTTGAAACATACTTCAATAGCCTACTGAGTGAAGTGCGAGCTACACCGCTAGATGTACGGGACTTTATCGCTGATCATGTGGCCGCTACGTTGTCGTATCACCATCCTACCATACCATATATATCACAACGCAAATGTTAGGTGTGAACTGGCAAATAAATGATACAAAGATTCAACTGTAGTTCTTTTATTTCTGTTACAAAAACTGCGCTACACTTGTAGATTATACATATGTCAGATTTGTTAATCCAGGCATTATGTGTCCTATTTAAACCTAAAAATTTCACATACACCTTCGAACCTTTACGTCTTAACACTTTTTGCACGAGATATATATATATATATATATAAGATATTTAACTTTTTTGAGCTTCTCGTTGTAAAAGCTCCTAAAAATCTCTCACCATTCTGATCTTTCAACAAATAAGTACTTGGATTCGTCTGCTGCACTTTTCGAATTGTGAAAATTTAATTGGACCAATTTGGTGTATAACCTTTGGAGAAGGCATGCCGGTACTTGCTGATCCGAACGCTGTCACCAGTCTTATACTTTGGCATCCTAGGGTCGACCGTTTTACTTCCCACACCGATAGGTGAGGGGACTATTGTGATCGCGAAAATTTTCGATTTTGAGATAATATACTTTTTGGGCGTTTTATGATGCATACATAACGAAAATCCACGTCACTCATTTCCGTCGGTCTGTCTGTCGGTCGGTCTGTCTGTCGGTCTGCCTGTCGGTCTGTCTGTTTGTTTTTCTAGCCTCCTAATCTCAGTAACCGCTGCATGGATTTTGATGAAATTTGGGTAACGACATGGTGTGAGGTCGTAGTAGGTGGGCGGCGGAGTAATCAGCAAAAGACGGAAAATTTCAAATATTCTTCAAACCTCGTTTTTAAGCGTTTTAGGGGTTGCTGATAATTTTCTACTTTTTTGGGTGGTGGTGAAATTGGGGTGGTTGGGGGGTGGGGTTGTAAAGCTGAAAAATTTGTTGCAATCATAATAGGCTGTCCACTGACCTGAGAGAAAAGACCTAGCGGTATAATACAGTTTTTTAGGTCCATCCGAACGCTGCGTTGTCTGTTACAGGAACTAAGGGACTTAGAGAATTTTCCGATATACAGGGTGTCCCAGAAAGACGGTCCCATAGAAGAACCCCCATCTCACTGAGTCAAAATATTGCGAATAAACACAACATACCTATATACCAAGTTGCACCGTTTGACCGTGAGAGGGCTTCAAAGTCAAGAATACTTTTTCAATTTTTGTTGATAACTTCACAACGACATTTGCGATTTGAATGAAATTTGGTAAACGTGTAACACCATAAAAATGCCACATTTTTATACTTTTAACTCTAACACTATGATGTTTTGAAATTTTTCCACAACAAAGATACATCATTGACAAATATTTTTTGACTCTTAGTAAATTTTCGTATCTGTCACGGTTTAACAGTTAAAAATAATTCTGTGATACTTCAGTAGTAGCGCACTGGTCTATTTTATCCGGAATTTAATTGATTGCATTTTGTTAGTCTTTCGCTTGTAAAATTATCGTTATCAGGGTAAATCAGTTATGCTTCTAAATGTAGTCAAGTTTTTCCACAACAAAGATACATCATTGACAAATATTTTTTGACTCTTAGTAAATTTTCGTATCTGTCACGGTTTAACAGTTAAAAATAATTCTGTGATACTTTAGTAAAAGCGCACTTCAAAAAATACCGGGGGTCTATTTTACCCGGAAATCAATTGATTGCATTTTGTTAGTCCTTTGCTTGAAAAATTATTGTTATCAGAGTGAAGTGACAATGATGTAGGCGGTTTAAATCTTTTTGTTGGCTTTAATGGTAAAAACAATATTGTTTTTCGTCAGATACAGTTGCGAGCAATAATTTTTGGACGTCATTGGCCGCATTCAGCAGAGCAAGCTGCTACCGTTTGCCCTATGTAGCGGTAGCGTGAATCTGCTGGATGTAACGCTACAAGTTGAGAAATATGACAGTAACTGACAGTTGTTGTCATAATTTGTGGTTAATAAATACCCATTTAATACCTAACGGTTATTCAAATTTAAACGGGTTTGCTGTCAGGTGTGACGTATAGCTGTCAGCTACCAAAAGTGAGCGTAAAAATTTTTCGCTACAAATAATCGCTACCGATCCGCAACATGTTGAGACGTAGCGTAGAGAACAGCAGAAAGATCGGAAACTGTTACGCAACCGTTCCGTCTGCTGAATGCGGCCATTGTCATTTGAAATGTCTAGAGCCTAAAAACAAAACATGAAAAAACGGCACATTTTATTACTTCAACATTTAGTGACACCACTGTCATTTTTGACTGAATAAGTTTTAAAATGGATAACCAGTACAGTTTTTCTGAGCAAACTGATATGCTGCTAGTTCTGGGGCGCTGCGACGGAAACTACATTAATGTGTGGATGGGAGTTGTTGAAAATATGTTGATAGGACCCTTCCGACTTCCCATACGCCTCAATGGTGAAAACTATCTTTATTTTCTTCAAAACAATTTATCACAACTGTTAGAAAATGTCCCACTGGAGTTACGAAGGAATATGTGGTTCATGCAAGATGGTGCACCTGCACATTTCACACGTGCAGTACGAAATCACTTGCACGAGCATTATCCTGGAAAATGATTGGAAGAGGTGCAGATGCTCCAATTCAGTGGCCACCGCGCTCGCCAGATCTTACTCCATGCGACTTTTTCCTTTGGGGGGCCATAGCTGACAAGGTTTATAAGGAGCGAATAGACACAGAAGAACAGCTATGGAACAGAATTGTAACCGCCGGGCGCCAACTTCAAAATGTCGATTCTCTAAGAAGAATGCAGTTCAATTTTTTAAGGAGAATAAATTTATGCAGAGAAGTGAATGGTGATCATTTTGAACAACTGATGACATAAATAAATAATATGAATCTGCTCTAGTCCTACATTTGTTTGGTCAATACATTTAACGGTTTTACACGATCTCATAACCCGATCACAAAAATTGTTACTCTTCATCTGCGATTTGCTTGTAGATTGATTTGGTACAGTTTGACATTAATGAGTTTACTATCCGTTCAATTTTTGATATCTAATGTTTGTTGAAATTGCGAAATATCAATAACATTTTTTCAATTTATTTACTGTCAATTTGTGCGAAAAAGTACCGAACCGACACATTTAGAAGCATAACTGATTTACCCTGATAACGATAATTTTACAAGCGAAAGACTAACAAAATGCAATCAATTAAATTCCGGATAAAATAGACCAGTGCGCTACTACTGAAGTATCACAGAATTATTTTTAACTGTTAAACCGTGACAGATACGAAAATTTACTAAGAGTCAAAAAATATTTGTCAATGATGTATCTTTGTTGTGGAAAAATTTCAAAACATCATAGTGTTAGAGTTAAAAGTATTAAAATGTGGCATTTTTATGGTGTTACACGTTTACCAAATTTCATTCAAATCGCAAATGTCGTTGTGAAGTTATCGACAAAAATTGAAAAATTATTCTTGACTTTGAAGCCCTCTTACGGTCAAACGGTGCAACTTGGTATATAGGTATGTTGTGTTTATTCGCAATATTTTGACTCAGTGAGATGGGGGTTCTTCTATGGGACCGTCTTTCTGGGACACCCTGTATACATACCTACGAGTATTGCTTTAGATCGTTCTGTATTTTATAATATGGAAACTACTGAATTGATGTTCATGAAATTTTGGCACAATATTACTACTTTGGCGAGGATGGAAAATGCGTCTGATTTTTAGAAATAATCTCAGTGACGGCGCAGCAATATTAAAAAAACAAAAACACGAACAGCTCAAACTTCGTTTTTAATCGTTTTAAGGGTTCCTGATCATATTCTACTTTTTTTTGGGTGGGGGTGAAGTTGGAGTGGTTCGGGGGTGGGGGCTGTAAAATTCAAAAATTTGTTGTATTCATGATATTTTGTCCATTGGCCTGTAAAAGAAGTACCTAGTAGAATAGAACACTTTTTTGCGGTCGGGCGAGCGATGATTTGCTTGCAAAGGCATCTAGACTATAGCTTCATGCTGTGGGAAAATAATAAAGCAGGTATCATCGGAATGTGTGGGAAGTACTGAGTCAATCAACTTGACTACATTTTTTAAATGACTGTCGCTATGTAGTAGCACTTGAATGAATAAGGACCAGAGGCTATCCAGCACGGAATGTGACTAGTGCATAGGCCACACGATGGGCCCTTTTGCGCCTCTACCCGCGCTAGTTCCTAAGACCTGCCTTTTGGCAAAGGCAAGTACATTCTTAGGTAGGCGGGGTTCAGCTCGAGGTTGGGGTGAGTGGGGGTTGCCCGCAGGGCAGCTGCCTCTCCCCCCGCCTCTGGTGCCATGTTATGGATGGCCTCTTTACGAGACTTAGCTCGGCCGGCTTCTACACGCAGGCCTACGCAGACGACGGCCTGGTGTTAGTCTCTGGTAGATTCCTGGGCGTCGTCTGCGATAGGATGCAGATGGCGTGCAGCATTTTGGACAGGTGGTGTGGCGAATCAGGACTCTCAATCAACCCATTGAAGACTGAGCTGGTCCTATTCACTCACAGGAAGAAAATAGATGATTGTACAGCCCCCACTCTCCACGGTGTACCGCTGAACCTAACACGGGAGGTCAAGTACCTGGGGGTGTTAATTGATAATAAACTCACATGGGCACAGCATATCGACTATGTGTATAAAAAGTCTATAGCTACCATGTGGCAGTTGCGTCGGGTAGTCGGCGGAACCTGGGGCCTCAAACCCAAGGTTCTAAACTGGCTATATACGGCAGTAGTCAGATCTATGATCCAGTATGGCTGCTCGGTCTGGTGGCCGGGCGTAGAGAAGGTCTCTGTTAGGCTCAAGCTCGCAAAGATTCAGAGGCTTGCAGCAGTGAGCATAACAGGTGCCATGAGGACAACAACCACTGCTGCCCTGGAGGTACTCTTGGGCTTGCCGCCTCTGCACCTCTGGATAAAGAGAGATGCGATGTCGGCCTGCCTGAGAATGCGTGACGGGGGAACGTGGGTAGCACGAGAACCATTAGTTGGCCACACCAGAATAGAGCGATTCGCGGAGAGTAGTATCCCGATATAGTCATTCAGGGTGGAAAAAGCTAAAGACATCTTAAATTTAGATAACGGATTCTCACTAGTCATCCCGGAAAGAGACGACTGGATGAGAGGGAAAGTCAAGTTTCCGCCCAATAGTCTCCTATGCTTCACTGACGGATCGCTCTTAAAGGAATCAGGATCTGGGGGAGCGGGCTTCTGTCTGGAGGGTAAAAAAGTGCGGCGGAGCTTCGCTCTGGGAACCTGCATGACTGTCTTCCAGGCGGAAGTGTATGCGATATTGATGGCGGCATACTCAACGGAAGTCAAAAAGTGTTCTGAACAGAGCATATATATGTATATGCTCTGACAGCCAATCAGCTCTGAAAGCGGTGGCAGCTTCGAGGGCCAGATCAGCTCTGGCACAAGAATGCTCTGCCGCCCTTCAGAAGTTGGCAAGACATAAGAAGGTGACCCTACTGTGGGTCCCCGGACATATTGGTATACCGGGTAACGAGAGAGCGGACCGATTAGCTAGGATAGGGGCCAACAGCCCCTGCATTGGCCCAGAACCTATGCTGGGAATTAGTAGACGCCAGGTCAATGTGACCCTGGATAACTGGGCCTACAAGGAACTGGCGGAAGCCTGGTTAGAGAGAGACGATTGCAGGCAAGCCAAAAGATTCATAGCAGGCCCTGATAGGGGCCGAACGCAATGGCTTTTGAGTAAAGGCAGAGAGACGCTCAACCTTCTGGTGGGGGTTCTCACTGGCCATAGCCGGCTGAATAGACATCTGTCACTTATGAGAGTGGTAGGGGACCCCATTTGCTCCAGATGCTGGGAGGAGGACGAGACAGCGTTCCACTTCCTGGGCAGATGAGCAGTTTATCGCAACCTTAGGGTTCAGATATTCGGCACGACGGAGTTTGGGGAGGAGCCACTATATTCAGCGAAATGGTCGGACATACTGACTTTCGTCAGGAGGTCTGGTAGGTTCGACAAGGAGCTTTCTAGGGTGTAGAATTTTAGTGTTTTCAGTGATTGGTTCAGTGGCGTTGGCAAAAAGGGCCAAAGGTGGCCTACTTGCCTGGCTTCGCCTCCCCATCACTACTACTACTACTACTACTACTACTACTACTACTACTACTAGGTCCTATCCGTTTTATCTCTATTGGTTCCAAGGTTCTTGAGCCCAGCATAGTCTGCCTGTGATAACCCAGGGTTTCACAGCGACACAAGATGTGTGCCGAGGATTCTTCCTCTTCACCACACCACGTGCACGTTGGGTCGTTGACCACCCTCATCACGAACAAGTGACGCCTGAAGGTGTTGTGACCCGTTAATAGGCCTACTAGCAATCTCAAGTCACTCCTATCCAGAGAGAGACAAAATCGTCCTATTCTCTCTGCAGGTCCTGCTAATAGTTCCCGAGCTGGACGGAGATGACCAGAGATATTGTTCCATCTCAGAGAGTGTTGATTTTGGATCCACTCTCCAGTTGTTTTCCTAATCAAGTTTGCAGATAGTCCTAAGGCTGGTTCCGGGCCCACAAAACTGTTGCCGGATCCCATCCTAGCCAGATGATCCGCCACTTCGTTACCCTTTACCCCAGCGTGCCCAGGTACCCACATCAGTGATACCTTGTGTTTAGCTGAGATGTCGTCAAGAGCCCTGCTGCACTCCAGGACCAGTCCCGACGTTATTTTCCAAGCACTCAGTGCTTTGTTGGCTGCCTGACTGTCAGAGCAGATAGTAATCCGCCTCCTAGACCCGTCAATTTCCCGAATACGATTTACACAAGCAAGTATCGCATAGACCTCAGCCTGGAATACTGTGGTGTGCCCCCCAAGAGGGAGTGAAAGTCTTGTATGGGGTCCGTAGACTCCCGAGCCCGAGTCCTCTCTAGCGAGTGAACCGTCTATGTACCAGACCTGTCCTCCTCCTTCGATGAGCTGTCTTTCCCTAGACTCCCACTCTTCCCTTGACGGAAACACCACCGTAAATTTGCCATTGAAGTGATGCGTAGGAGAAACTATATCGCTCCTCGCCTCCAAAATAGGACCATCCTCATGCAACTCTGCTAGAATCGTCGAATGTCCTTTGCTTGGATTCATAAAAGTCCAGCTACCCTGACTCCAGAGACGGAACCCAGTTTTTCTAGCTTCCCCTTGAATTACCAGATCCAAAGGAGGAAGATTCAATAGTGTTTCAATGGCACTCAAAGGTGTTCTGCGCACTGCACTGGTTATACTAAGACATGCCAAATGTTGAACCTTATTAAGTTTGGCTCTTATTGCCTCCGTCTTTATACAGGTCCACCACACTATGGAGCCATATATTAATGACGGTCTGACTATTGTAGTATAGAGCCAGTGCACCACTTTTGGGCTCAGGCCCCAGCTACTACCGACAACTCTTCTGCAGGCCCATAATGAGTTTCGAGCCTTGCTTACCTTATAATCCACGTGCTGCCTCCAAGTCAGCTTGTGATTCAGTATGACTCCTAGATACTTTACTGACTGAGACAATATGTGTCGTTCTGAAAAAGGTAGGCCTCACGAGGCCTTCCATCTTCCTTCTACTAGTGAACATAACGAGCTCCATCTTTTCAGCGTTCACTGACAGATCTATCTCATTACACCACGTTTCCACAACACGCAGCGCGCCTTGCATTATCTCGGAGACTGTATTTATGAATCTACCTCTGACCACTATGCTCAAATCATCGGCATAAGCCTGCACGTAGATCCCTGTGTTACTTAGTCTCACGAGTAAGTCATTCACCACTAAGTACCATAGTAGAGGTGAAAGAACGCCGCCTTGTGGGCAGCCTCGCGCCACTGCAACGCTATAGTTTATGTCATTAAGCGTTGCAGAAGCCACTCGGCACTCTAGAGTGGTCTTATCGAATTGGCAGTGGTACAGTTGAACGCACCCTCGATGTCCAGAAATACCATAGCCACATCCCGTTGATCTAACGTTTTCTCAAGCCTGTTGACCAAATGATGAAGTGCCAGCTCAGCTGATTTTCCCGCCTCGTATGCGAACTGATAGGCATGGATTCCCTTTGTAAGGGCCCATCCTTGATATATCTATCAACCAACCTCTCCAGTGTTTTTAGTAAAAACGACGAAAGGGTAATCGGTCTAAAGTCCTTCGGACGAGTATAGCTACTTCTGCCCGGCTTAGGAATAAAAACGACCCTTGAATGCAACCAGCTCTTTGGTGTGAAGCCAGTAGCCACACAGGCGCGAAATATCCTAAGGAGGTATGGTAGTACCAGATCCTGTCCATGTTGTAGCATGGCTGGAATGACGCCATCCTTGCCTGGACTTTTGTATGGAGCAAATGTATTTATTGCCCATCTTGTGCGGTCATAAGTGACAACTTCTCCTGCCATCTGCCATTCCTCTCTATGAGGACGGCAGAGTGGCCTATGTGCACCTGTCTGTTGTAGTAGCACTTGCTTCTCATTCCGCAAATTCACATCTTTCTGTTTCAGTCCCGTTGTCCGATGTTTTGTGTAGTTCGTGAATTACTTGCTGCAGTAGAGGTAGCCATTTATACGACCCTTGTAAGCTGAATGCTCGCCACATACGATTCTTTAATGTACGATTTAGTCTTTCAACGATACTTGCTTTCAAATTAGGATATGTGCTATAATGATTAATGTTGTATTGCTTCATTAGTGGAATTCCTTGTTATAAAACTCTTTTCACATATCGGTTTGTATATGTTTTGGGAGATGTTGCATCTGAGATAAAATGGTTTTCATAGCCTCGGCTACGGCTTTACTAGTTTTTGTTTTTACAGGGCGAGCCCATGCAAATTTACTAAATGCATTAATCAGCACCAGAATATAACGGCATCCTTTGTTAACTTTTGCAGCATATGGCAACATTTCCACCAGATCGGCCTGCACCAGATATCTGAGACCTCGAATAATGACTTTGCGCCGTTGAAAGTTTCTTCTTGCAGGCTTATGAATCTCATTGACTATTTCTTTCTTTACCGTACTCATTGCGAGTGCTCGTTAGGGGGCAAAGTACAATGATTTCTACAAACAGCGGAGTGGTGACACCTGTGTGCGCAACAAATTTTACCCTGTCACCTTTCAGCACACTATCTCCCTGTCTTAGGTTCCGAGTCATCTTATACCACACTTTGACACATTCCGAGCTTCGTATTTCGGCTATAATGCCAGATACAGGAAAGAAATAATCAGTCGTTCCATTTTCCAAAATATAAAAACTAGAGGGATCATTGTGAGACACAGAGCCTCGAATTTGCACTATACATAGAGAGGATAGCTGCTTTTCGAGCTGCCCCACCCATGCGACATCGCTCAGCCACCGCTGCAGATGCCTGTGATGCCTCTCAAATGTATCAATCGGCATAGGAGCAGATACATAAACGAACAGTAACTAAGATATTTTAATATATCCATCACTTTATAAAGCGTCCCTCCTTTAACTCCTCAATAATAGATTGAATTTCGTTGGTGTGACTGGTGTTACCAACCTGTTGAGATGCTAAAAGTAATCTTAGTCGATTAACAAGTTCGTTATGGTCGTCAAAGTATACGTATTCAATAGGTTTGTTATTTAACTGCATCATTCCCCTACCAGTACGTTTGAATGTTTGTATGCGTCGCAGGCGTGTTTTTGGGAGTGCAGGCTTTTCGAACGATACCGAGGTGCTTGAGCTAGTTACCGGATGTTTTAGAATGTTATGTTTGAGAAAATATGGTTTAATGATCTGCTTATATTTGGCTGACTGTGTACCTCGTATCTGTAAATTGGGATCAAAATTCATTCGATATGCATTCGTCCGCTTCAACATATCCATATATTGATCCAAATCCGCTTGCCTGTAGGCAACTGGGTTCTTTTTAAATAGTAACTCATACAACCCCACTGTCCCTGGGTATCGCACATTGTGTATCATAAGATCCGACCCTTCCAGTAGTTCTGGTGTTTTGCCTAGTGTGAATGCTTCAGTCGCGAAGTCATGCAACAACCCATAGTATCTATCAAATTTTTACTCGTTTTCCTGAATACTCTCATCCACATATTTTCTTGGTAACGGGTCAAACGCCTCCAGATACTCATTATATTATACTGGAGTATGAATTAAGCGCTGCAAGCTGTCGCGACTCGTAGTAATAGTGTCATCTAACTTTTGATTCTCGCGTTTGACTACTATAGGTTCACGAGCTTCTTCTTCAATTGTGGAAATGTCCACCGCATTTTGTGGTATCCTCCAAAAAGCTCAGTCCTGAGAGTGGTAAATATTGCTGATAAGGGTTGTCTAACTGTTTATACAATGCCTTCTTAGGTGTCGAAGATGCAGATTCGGACTTTATGGATTCCACTTTTGTCACTGGTTCAACTTTGATTGGTTTTACCCGGTGCAGAAGTTGTTGTAATGGTTCAGAGATGGGTTGCAGTTGCTTTTGTAATTTGCGATCTGTTTCGAAGAATGCTTCAAATTGTTTGTGCACCGCTTTCCTTGTTTCCACAAGTTTCTTTGCTAATTTGATATTCATCTTCATATGTGCAGTGAGACTGTTCAGCTGCTACAACTAGTATCACCTTTTATACCAATCTCCTTAGAAATAGATAGAGTTATCAAATCCTTTCCATTCCTTCCTTCATTCTTGGGTGAATCTCTATCGATGATTAAAAAGTCGAAGGGTTTTTGCCAACACAAGCTACACAGCTGCTTAAATTCCTGGAACGTCATATCCAGACTGCAGTGATCTTCGTAAATATGTTTTAAATTTAGTACATCTTGTTGGAAGCAGGATGAGTAAGGTTGCATTATCGCGAAGAAGGTGTTTTGGAATTGCGGTGTAGGTTTGACATAAATAAAAGCAATCTGTGTTCCGATGCCTACCAAAGCTAAAATATTGTCGTATGATATCTTGGGAGCATGATGCTACGTCATCGAAAATTATGAGTGAATTGGGTCTAATATGACTCGGAGGTACAATGTTCTTATCATCCGTATATTCAAAATATCCAGTTACATTTAGCGGCTCCAATGCGTAAATATTGGTATCTAGGTTATGGTGACCCGGAACGCGCTCCTGGCTGCCATACGTTAGAACGCACCTTTAGCGGTCACGTGACATTGACGGCACCGACGGATGATTTTAAAAAATTTTATGATCTAAGTGTATGAGTGTAGTCATTTGATGAAGTTCAGATAAGTAATTTATTTGATTATTACTACATCATATTTTACGAGTGCTGCTCTATACCGGCAGAATTCTTTCTGTCTGCTCGTACATCATATTTTGTTCAGATATTTTGATATTTGTCAGATCATGAGTGACTTTTCATAGAGCAAATAGTTCCATGTTTATTTTCAATCTGTGACTCAAAGCTGCAGTTCTGTGATGCCTTTTATTTTTGCTTTGTCACTGGGTAGTCCTTGGAGACTCGTTGCCATAGTTTGTTTATTAATTACGAGCGGGGGCTGCTTTTGCAAACAGGGAGAATTAAGTCACCAAATTTTACACAATGCATTTTGGAGTCTTTTTCACGAATATTTGCAGGAATGTTGTTTTTTGAGTTTGTATTATTAACTACTGTGGACTGGCTACGATATTTAAAGTGTTCGACAAAGTATACTATACATACGGGTTTTTAAGACGACTTTATATGGTGTTGGGTCTCTGATTTACGTCTACTCTAGGTATTAGGTCCTGAGGGATTGCAGGCTGATGGTGAACAGATACAACTCTGTCTTATTTAGGTGTATCTATTTCAACCTTTACTGATCCTCTTTATGTATATACGATATTTATTTTATGGTTGTGGAAACCAAGGTGACTGTCCCCGGGACAAGCCTAATCACTTACCGTAGGTGGAAGTGGGTTATGCTCACGCGTTCACACGTACCATACGTTTCCTCTAACTAGCCCTTTTATATGTTGTCTATTGTTTATATTTATTTATTGATCTATTTATGTGCTTAGATACCATGCTTGCTAAGCTGTTATACTTGCTATGCTGATATGCTTGCGGTGCTATGCTTATATTTTATATACCCTATCCCATTTACATCCTTTATTTACTCCTTTATGTGTTGGTTATATTTATTTATTTATTATATGCTGATATTTTACATTTTTCCACATTCTATCCACATTTCTCTCCCTGACGTTGAACAGAGACCTAGCCCACCATGTATTATTATTATTATTATTATTTATCATTTAGGACCGGTTTCTCAATGTCCAGTTAAATATTTATCTGCAAGATAACAGCAACTGTTAGATAAAGTGTTTAAACAATTGAAGGCTAAACTTACGAAGTCACGTAAATCTTATCTGACAGTTGTATCCATAGCAACGCTATCTGGCAGATACATATCTGACACTTAGCTGGACATTGAGAAACCGGCCCTTAGACTGTGAATGTTTATAACCATTTCTTTATTATACAATATCAATAACAAGAGCCAGTTTACCACTATTATTAAGACATTTTTTAATCGTATATTTCAACATATCAATATAAATATTTCACCAGTAAAATATATGAAATACAAGCACTCATGATTTGATAAATACAAGAATCAAGTAATAAAACCATACCATAAACACTCAGCACTCATGATTAATAAATAAAAAACAAATGTTAAGAAACAAATAATAAAAAAACCATATCATAACATTTCTGTGTTTTGATTTCATTCTCTCTGAGTTGGTACACATGCATGCTAAAAGAATCTGGTTACCACGGGCACACATACAACATTGGGTTCTAAATTCCACCACTAGACGTCTTGATCACTTTGGCTATTTCGAAATTTGGTATCGGTTTTGACAGTGACCAGTTGCTCACTACAAAGTTGCTATGGAGATTTACAATAAAGATATACGTTCGAAAATCAAAGTCCATTTGGATGAGTTATGAGGCTCATCATAATTTTGGTTTTACCAGATCCGCTTGGTCCTACAATTAGTACTTCATCACCGAATAACGAACCATGCTTTCGAAATGACGTTGCCTCAGCTGGAGCGTCATAATTAATAACTGGTAGCTGTGGACCCGCTGACTTGACCCTCATTCTGGTACGATATATATACCACTGTGCCCTACCGCCCATAGCCATTCTTTTTAATCGTGTGCATAAGTATATAATGCTTGTACATTATTCATCACGAAACAGTAATTGATCAGTGGACTTAGTGAGTGATTCTGGGCTTTTTACTAAGCTCCTCGACAGCTTCCCTTTAGAACTACATCTTTCTGGCGGATACCGATATTGTGGACCGTTTACGCATCTGCAACAGAGACTATCGCGCGGTGACGTTGGAATCAACCCCCTGGACAACTATTGCAAATAACACGATATAGCTTACGCTAACGCTCAGAACAGTAGTGACCGCACAGCCGCAGACGGCGTATTACGACAACAAGCTTGGAGTCGTGTTGTTGATTCTAACGCATCCTTGGGAGAACGTGCTGCTGCACTTGCAGTTGTCGGTGCGATGAAAGCTAAGAAAAAATTAGGTTTTGGTTTGCGAAAACCGCGGAAGCAAGGTAAACGGAAACATGGAAAAGGTTTAACAAAGAAGTTGCGTCGTCAACGCTCGAAGCGACTTTTGCCCGTGCCGAAGAAACGAGGATTCCTTCCCCTGATTCTCCCTCTACTTGGCGCTATTGGAGCTCTTGGTGGTGGTGCCGCATCTATTGCGAAAGCTGTCAACGATGCGAAAGCGTTGCAGGCTCAGCTGGCCGAACAGAAACGTCATAATATAGCTTTAGAGTCCATGCGGAAAGCAGTCAATGGCAAAGGATTTTACTTAGCTCCATTAAAAAAAAAACTTCCAATAAGGCTGCCCCGTCATGCAATGACTAACATAACTAGAAACGTTTGCTTTATCTTCAAAGATTCCATATTTTCGCGGTGTATTTATACGTAATCAGTTACCGAGGCGTATTCACAAAAAAGAGTGTGGTATCATTAATTTGAATCACTCCTCTGGTCCTGGTACTCACTGGACGGCCTACATCAAAAATCGCAATGTCACTTATTCTGAAGCAGTTCATTACTTTTTCAGCAACAAGGATGTCGATAACATCGTCTAAAACCATGCCACCGTACAAAAATTTAACGCTCATAATTGTGGTCAGTTGTGTCTGAAATTTCTATTTAAGTTCTCATCTTTTTTGTATAACTAGATTTATACTACACGTTGTTGAAGCACCATGTCGTTCACGTTTATCTTATCGGGTAATTCCTCCATCCTTACCGCTGATTTTAACCCCCCTCTGTACCTCTTTGATGCTCTAGACTATGAAATTGGATTATGCAATTTTGATAGTTTCAATATGATTCCTAATATTGATGAAAGTGATAATTACTTTCTATATGGTAACGGCAATCTCACCATCCCAATTGGTGCCTATGAAATATGGGATTTACAAAAATATCTCCAAACCCATCTTCCACACGATTACACTCTTTCTATTACGCCTAATCCGAGTACCTCGACAGTTTCTCTCCAGGCAAACTTTCCCCTTGATTTTGCTCAACAACGAACTTTTGGACGACTTTTAGGATTCAAACCACGTGTTTTACAAGCTGGGAAAATTCACGATGCTGATTTTCCTGTTGAAAAAAGTGAATGCTGTGTGCATCGATTGTAGCATCGCAACAGGTTCTTATCACAATGGAAAGCCTTGTCATATTATTCATCAGGTTTTTCCAACTGTTCCAGCAGGGTATACAATCGAAGAATCACTTCAAAACATTTTGTATTTGCCTGTTAGTGTGAAAACAATCATAACGCTTACCGTTCGTGTGCTTGATCAAAACGGAGACCTTGTCAATTTTCGTAACGAAACTATCACAATTAGACTACATTTACGCGTTGCTAACAATGGGCATTAGATACCACAAGTGCTTTGAACATTACTCCACTCATTGTATAAAAAGTCGCAACGAAAGCGTGACAAGGTCAGTGCATTATACCCCATCGTTGGCAAAGGTTTCACATCTCTTCGACCTCCCACGCTCACAAGGGAGAACAAAACGTTTTACGGTCACTAGGATTCCAAGTGTATTAATCATGAGTATTTTGAATATCACCCAGCTACCCCTTGTTGACAACTCAATTACTGAAATGGAGATTCATACCTACCAACCAAATTTGATTATAACGATGAAATTCGTAGTGATCCAAGAATTAGATGCGTACACTCTACCGTCTCAAAGCATGTTATATCTTGAGGGAACTTTGACAAAAAGTTATGGTTCAAAGGCCGAGTCCTTGAAACTCAATAACAATGCTTTCACCTTTTTATTTCGCGAAATTCGATACGAGTTAAACGGAGTGTTATCGACTCTGTTCGCAATGTTGGCCTTACATCCACGTTGAAAGGATATATGTCCTACAATGAAAATGTAAGCCTGCATCTGCAAAATGTGGGTTGGTTTCCCAAGGACTACAATTTCTGATAGTGGAAAGTTTAACGTTTGTATACCACTAAGCATGTGGATGGGTTTTTTTTGAAGATTACAACAAAATTATACTGAATATGACACAGGAACTGGTTCTAATATGTAGCAACTCAGATTTTGATGTAGTGGTCAGCACTACTGACGAACGACCTAAAATTACTGTTGATTGTTGTCGTTGTTGTTGATTCAATGGAGAGTGCCTCATGTTTCCGTTGACATACCACAACAGTTAGCATTAACAAAACTGCTTAACAAAAATTTTGATATCCCCATCTACTTTCGCAGCTGGGAATTAATTGAATACCCCACTCTTTCAGAAACTACCCGCCATACGTGGCCTGTAAAAACGACTACAAAACTTGAAACGCCTCGACATGTTCTAATCGCCTTCCAAACCGATAAGAAAAATAAAGTAACTTCCAATATATCCACGTTTGATTACTGTCACTTAACTAACATTCGCGTCTTTCTTAATTCTGATCATTTTCCGTACAATGATTTATATCTGGATCTTGATAACAACAAATTTGCTACGCTCTATGACATGTTTTCCAAATTTCGCGCTACCTATTACAATACGGAAAATGAGCCGCAGTTCACTCCCAAAACCTTCAGGTCGATCGCACCCATAACCCATATTAATTGCTCTAAGCAAAAGGAAAGTATTCAGTCTGCCTCAGTCGTCATGCGTGTAGAATTCGAAACTAGTCACAATTTTTCCACAAATACCGCATACTGCTTAATTCTTCACGATCGCGTATTTTCTTACAATCCTTTGACTAAAATTGTTAAACAGCGTTAGCTGGTATGGCATATAAGCTCAATCTCGACCCATGCACCATCATTTTCACCATGCCTGCCGCCTACAAACGAGCTCTCTTAGAGTATTGTGAAAAACTCAAAGCCTTGCGCCAAGCCCTTGACAGCTACTGCAATAAGATTTCTGTTTTTAAACGCTTTAGCCGTCTGCGAGTATGACTAGGACGTACAAGGATTCAAACTTGAAAACAATAAGTTTATTGTGAAAGAGCTTGCTGCTTATGATGGTTCGCGGATATTCCATTACGTTTTCAAACCACCTTTTTCCTGGGAACTGCTCCCCTCAGAGCTACAAAAGCAAGCCTCTTGGCTGACGGAATACCATCACTGTATTCCATGGACTTCTGGATTCACACCACTACATCATGCCTCCCGGATCATCCAAGACCCAACATCACAGGCGGATAGAATTTTTGTAAAAGGGAGAGAAAAGGCGAAATACTTACGACAATATTCCTTATCGCCTATCATTGAACTGGATGAGCAGCCGCATTTAATCGCACACCCTGCGGTGTTGCCATATCTGAGTAATTAATAGAAACAAAATTTTGAAATTGTGAGATCTTACTAAATTCTACATGTGCAATTTATTGCAATAAAAATAAGTAGAGAATTCTGTTTAAAATAAATTAAAATTGGGGATATTTGTTTAAAAATTTGGAAAAATAATTTATAACTTGGCGTCGCAAACGCGAAAAAAAAATATTACAAGGCGAAATAGGGTATTAGTAGATATTTCGATTCAAAATAAAAAATACAAGGTGTTACATTTAAAAAACAAAGTAAAATGACCTTCAAGTTGCCGTAATTTAAAATTCTGCCAAAAAGACTTAATATTCAAGAAACTCGCTGTATAATATTATTAAGAAAAGTTAAAGGAATGTATCAATTTGGAGGTATTGCTTGCGACCTTGCAAATCCGGAAATTAATAGAAAATAAATTATAACTTGGCAACGTCGCAACCGATCCCAAAAATATTTTAGGGTTAAATAGAGATCAATGATGGAAACTAGAAGAATTTAAAAAAACGTATAGTTCCATATAAAAAAATTGAGTTGAGCACTATTCTACTTTCCCGCAACACCCTGTACATTTCCAAATATTATTAGAATATGCGTCTTAAGTAACCAAATAACTTTTGTATTTGACATTTTCTTCTATCACATATACCTTGCGAGATATCAAAGAATTACACACTAACTGGACACCCTGTAGAATCACACTGACCGTATGCTACTGATGTGTCATTCAATTTCGTGTTAACACTCTCTCGTTTTGTATGACCCAGGTCATCCTGTAATATTTGAAAGGCTAACAATGACTATACTATAACTGCTAACAATGACTATACTATAACTGCCATCGAAGAAGGCTGCTGAATACGCACGACCTCGCTTGATGAACTAAGTGTACCGTCTAGGTCAACAAACACAGTTGTACAATCGAAGTACTTCTGAGTTTCGCGGATTACCCAAACCTGCACCGAGACCATCTAGAGACTAAAGGGTAAAGGTATTATTGCAACTGATACACCAAATATAAAAGAAATCGAACAAAAAGGGGCAAGTGTAAAATAAAAGGGGCCGTTATAGTGACGAGGAAGACAATACGAGTGTTTATTCAGAATAAGAGCCTATACCTGAGGAAGAGGACAATGTTATTTCTATTGATCCTATCAATTTCAGTCCACTGAAAAATGTACCAGAAGAAGGAAATTTCATCTTAGTTGAGTTTGAAATTATATGTAAGAAGGTTTATTATATAAGAAAAGTTATATAAAATAAAACCCAGGATATAGAGGTCTCCAGAAATATTTTAAACTGTAGAAACACACTCCACTCGACTGACGTTAATTCAATTAACGAATATTCAGTGGAATCACAGAAATATATTATTATAAAATGGATTTACGCTAAGTACCTACTAGTATAAAATACCACATATGTACATTTTTATGCTGCAAAAAATTATTTTTGGCTATCGTAGGGTTGCTATCAGATTTTAGTTCATTATTCTAAATATGTTAACTGTTATTTTATCAGTACACAAAATAAGTACAAATTCACAATTTATAATATAATAAAAATTAATTTTTTAAATTTTGCGTATATTTCTTATCTTGTGCGAAGGAAACTTATGGCCAAAAAGCTTAATTTAGATGAAAAAATCTTAGGGTTGTGGCCAAAATTTTGAAAAAAGAGACTGGGTCACAGCATAGAGGAGACTCTGGTGCTAACAGCCAAGCTTTCGCCAATGCTTATTGCCATCTTCAGGGCTTTCTACATAGAAGAAAAAAAGAAATTTAGTTTCAAAATATATAATACATTTTTAAAAAGATATACCCACAACGTTGAGGTTTGCCAATTTAAAAACAGCAATTGCATTGAGTGCAAACGACTTCTTAATGCAGCTATAATAATCGTCACAATTTTTCCATAAAATTTTTAAAAAACTATGCTATCATGGCGTCTTCCACTAACAGGTCTGGAAACAAACAACATATAATTGTAAATTACAAACACACAGAAACGACCTTTACATGTTGAAATTTTAAACCCGACGGTATTATGAAATCCGTGGTTTGAAAAGACACATTTCATGATCTAGATTTTCTTAAATAAAGACCTTCTTGGTCTAACCGGTGATAAAATGGCCGTTACTTTGTGAAATGTGGAGACAGAAAGCAGCAAGGGAAAACGATTGACATATGAAATATTAGGTGCTTTCCTTTTACATCTGCACTAACTCAGATCACATAAAAATCAGATGGCTCAGCTCAGTTGGAAACCTCAGATGGTCAGATGAGTTAAAGGAACGTGTCTGTGCAATCTGTGTCAATCCTTTCCATAACCCATTTTTTTACGTTTTTCGTAGCTCACCATACACTATCGACTATCCATACACCACAAAACCCGCTAAAATTCAAACTTACAAAAAATTCTAACCTCATTTATTGATTTATTTGACACCTAAATGATCTGAGACAACTGATCTACCTTTCGATCTTGTGCAGATGGGCTTAAGTGGGGGTAAAATATCTCACTTTAGACTCAGATTCAGAAGACAAAAGGAACGTACATCCAAATGAGTCATGACGTCACAAGTGAGATTTATCAGATAAATCAGGTAAAAGGAAAGCGCCTATAAATATTAATTATACTGACAGTTGAGCACTACCAACTGTGAGAAAACAAAAAGCTGAAAAGTCAAACAACACTAAAGAACCAAGATCTCAGTTGTAAAACGTGAATACACGGTGGCCTAAAATAGGATAATAAAAATCGTAGCGAAAAATATATAAAAAAGAAAAGATCTGTCGTGACTCCAACACGACTATTAAGGTCGTCACGGAACCCCGGCAAACCTTTCCCTCTCCATATTTAAGATATAAGAGTAAATGCAGCTCAAACCGTCAATGTCAGACTTCTTAGAACACACCCCAACGATTTGGATAAGAAGTCTGACATTGATGGTCTGAGCTGCATTTACCCTTATATCTTAAATATGGAGAGGGAAAGGTTTGCCGGGGTTCCGTCACGACCTTAATAGTCGTGTTGGAGTCACGAAATTTTTTTCTTTTTTGTATATTTTTCGCTACGATTTTTATTATCCTATTTTAGGCCACCGTGTATTCACGTTTTACAACTGAGATCTTGGTTCTTTAGTGTTGTTTGACTTTTCAGGTTTTTGTTTTCTCACAGTTGGTATTGCTCAACTGTCAGTATAATTAATATTAATATTTCATATGTCAATCGTTTTCCCTTGCTGCTTTCTGTCTCCACATTTCACAAAGTAACGGCCATTTTATCACCTGTTAGACCAAGAAGGTCTTTAAAAAAATCTAGATCATAAAATGTGTGTTTTCAAACCACGGATTTCATAATACCTTCTGGTTTAAAATTTCAACATGTAAAGGTCGTTTCTGTGTGTGTGTAATTTACAATTATATGTTGTTTGTTTCCTGACTTGTTAGTGGAAGACGCCATGATAAAAGTTTTTTAAAAATCTTATGGAAAAATTGTGACGATTATTATAGCTGCATTAAGAAGTCGTTTGCACTCAATGCAATTGCTGTTTTTAAATTGGCAAACCTCAACGTTGTGAGTATATTTTTTTAAAAATTTATTATATATTTTGCAACTAAATTTCTTTTTTTCTTCTACGTAGAAAGCCCTGAAGATGGCAATAAGCGTTGCCGGAAACTTGGCTGTTAGCACCAGAGTCTCCTCTATGCTGTGACCCAGTCTCTCTTTTCAAAATTTTGGCCACAACCCCAACATTTTCTCATCTAAATTTCTTCACTTGTGTAATATAGATAACAATATTATATAACAACGCTTATAATGTACTCTCGATATCTATTGGACGTTTTGAACCTGAAATTAACAATCTACAGGGCCTTAAAAAGTGATTCATTGTACCCCACCATAGACAAGACGTCCAAAAATATTATCTCAAAATCGATTTTTTTCGCTATTACAATACTTCCCTCATCTACCGTGTATTTTGAGTAATATCCTCGATGAAGAGACAGATGTGGACGTGGCTATTGACTTATTCTACAGTACTTTACATTCTATTTTTAATATGTGCATCCCCAAGGCAAGTCAAAGACATCAAAAGTTTCCAGTTTGGTTTGATGCTGAGATTGTTAAAGATAATAAGAAAAAAAGATCACTACATAAAAAGTATAAAAGATTTATGAATCCAGCTACTTATAACGAATTTAAAGTTTTAAGGGCGAAAATTAAAAGAGATGAGCACAACGCCTATCAAAAATATCTAACCGATATTCAAAGTAGCATAAGCCATGATCCTAATAAATTCTGGTCATTTGTCAATAGCAAAAAGGGAGAAAATGCCATAATCAACCATTTAAAATATAACGACAGGGATTACGATACGCCAGGGGAAATAGCCAATGCTTTTGCGCAATTCTTTCAGTCCGCGTATAATACTCAATCGAAAACAACTGACGCCATTACATCGTATTCACACAACAGTATAATACTTCACGGTTTCACCGAAGAGGAAGTACTTAAGGTTTTAAAGAGAATGAAAAATAAGTTTACTTGCGGCCCTGATGGCATCCCATCATTCTTAATTCGTGATTGTGCTACCGTCTTCTCCCGTCCGTTAACAAGAATATATAACTTGTGCATAAGAACTAACACGTTTCCAATTCTCTGGCTTGAGTCTAAGGTGCGCCCTATTTTTAAAAAAGGCGATAGACAACTTGCTGAAAATTATAGACCTATCACCCTAGTATGTAACTTTTCAAAAGCGTTAGAAACTCTGCTTCATAATTTCCTATATTATAATATACATTCTAGTATAACTACATCTCAGCATGGTTTTTTAAAATGTCGATCAACAACAGCTAACTTAGTCTGCGTAACTCAATTCATCTCTGAAGTGTTAGATACCGGTGGTCAGGTGGATGTGATTTACACAGATTTTAGTAAAGCCTTCGATAAGCTTGATCACAGCCTGTTATTATTGAAACTAGAGAATTTTGGACTTTCACCTAGCTTATTAGTATTTTTTAAGTCATATCTAACAGACAGAAAGCAATACGTGGAACTTCAAGGAGCTAAATCTGTAGAAATATTCCCAACGTCTGGTGTACCTCACGGCTCATGCCTAGGTCCTTTACTTTTTATTGTTTTTATTAATGATATTGTAGATAGCATCGACTGCAGTCATCTGCTATACGCAGATGACTTAAAAATTTATTGCAGCATCAAGAATGACGCCGACTGTGCTCGACTGCAGGGTAATCTAGTCAAAATAACTGAGTGGTGCAATAGAAATAATCTGCCAATTAATCACAGCAAATGCAAGGCTATGTCATTTACAAGAAAGCAAGACGTTATTCAGTTTCAGTATAAAATTGAGAAAAAGTTAGGGAATTTAAAGACCTAGGTGTGATCTTCGACACATCGCTTAGCTTCAATCCACATATAGAGCACCTAATACTATCTGTCAACAAAACACTGGGTTTTGTTATAAGGAATTCTAAGGAGTTTAGTGACAAGAAGGCGATGATCATGCTTTATAATTCGTTCACTCTATCTAAATTAGAATACGCAAGGATAATTTGGAATCCCTGTTATGTAACCACGTGTGAATCTTTGGAGAAGGTGCAACGAAAATTCCTTAAGTTCTTATCATACAAAGTGGATGGTACATACCCACCTAAGGGGACCCCCCAGGAAGAACTGCCATTGAAACATGATTTCGTCAGTCTTGAGAATAGAAGGAAAACTCATTCGCTGATCTTTCTCTACAAGGCCCTTCATAATATGCACGATTGCCCCTGCTTCACATCGCTGATAAAATTTAACGCTCCGAAATTTTTTACTAGAAATACGCTCACATTCTACCTCCCTACCCCGCGAACTAACATACTCTTGCACTCACCTTTGTATTCAATGTGTTCCTGCTATAACAGTATCCAGGACAGTTTGGACATATTCAATACCAACTTGTCTAACATTAAGCAATTGTGTAAAATGTGATCTACTAATTAGTGTTTGTTATTGTTACTATGCTATTTTTTGTATTTTTTCTGTATTTGCCCACCAGTAATTGGTTAACACTGTTGGTGGTGTATTAAATAAATAAATAAATAAAGAAATATCAATTTTGATTAATTGTGGTTGGTAAATTGCTCGTTTTTATCTATATTTTTTCGCAATATATGCAAATAACGGCGTTTTGAGACCACAATTACATTGTTATGAGAATACTGTGTTATTCAACTTGTCTACATTTTTAAGATACATTTTAAGAGTCTTTATTATGTACCTGGCAATGAAATTTCCAATAATGGTAGGTGCATCGGGCACATCCAACTTGAGATCGTTGATGTTGGCTAAAAGGCTTTCGAAGGCTTTGCAGATGTCCGGCTCGCTAATTATGTGCGGAAATAGATCGGAGATGAGGACGGAGGTCATTTCTCGATGGGAAGGCTTGTGATCCAGGGCAATTTCGATCAGCAACTCCACCAACGCGTCCCGTCGATTCCATGGGATTTGCTCTTCAATCGAAAGGATAGCCTCTTGGGTGTCGCCATTCTCAAAGTACTCCAGCACTATTGGCTCCACCTGTAATGATTCAAAGATATAGGGGCGAATCTGGAGAGGACAGGTTATACACGATAGGCTAACACGGAAGATAGTGGGCTTACTAAGAACTTTTTGAAAAATGTGTGACTTGGTCATGGTAAGGAGTTAAAGGCTACAACCTTGGAATTATATTCCCTTAAATTTTTGTGTTTATACAGGGTGATTTCATATTTGTCTCATTTTTTAAATAGAACTCCCTGCATATTATTGCATAATTCACTTCCTCTGTCAATTCTATACATCACACAGAGGACTCTAGAAGTCTGTGATTTTGCGTTGTGACTAAGTATGAAGCTTCAGCTTAGGTTAAACGGTGATATATTTATATTTGAATTCTTTTTGTAGGAAACTTCAATATTTTCAAACGGGAATACCTAATTTTTTATACGATCAAATGTAAAATTTGATTTTCTATCTAACGTATAAGATTCTTGATATCAATCTCTTGTAGTTTTAATTTAATTTCAGTTTTTCAATTGAATCGTTGTTTTCCAATAAGCAACCTAGCAGGCTATGAAAAATAAACAAAAACCTATTCAGATTTAAGAAAACAACTAACTTAGCAGAAACAAAGTAGGGTAACGAGATGAGATTATAAGAATTCCGTATAATACATCAGCTCTAATCAGAAACAACACCAACGACATATCTTAGGGTCAAAGAGAAGCTAGAGTATGATAGAAATGGTTATTTTTTACAGCCTACTAGCTACTGAAATGAAACGGCATCCTCAGATTGAAATTTCTCGTTCAATGATATAAAAAAGTATATTCCAAGCACATTTGAATCCTCCGATGGAAAAATATTGAACTGTACTAAACTAATAAATTCGACAAAAACAGGCCTTATCCTATGTTTCATATCTTAAGGCAGGTTCTCACTTCGCTGAAGCCGTTTGACTGACTCAGCGATACTGTACAGATCAGGGGGTATTCACTCTTATGGCTGAACAAGGAACAGCATTTTTAATTCCAGACCAATCCGCCGGATGCGTCGCAGACGAGAAAATTTCATTTTGACAACTTGACAGTTCTTTACCATCCTAACCTTATATGTTTTGTGTTTACTAATAGTTCATGTTTTGAGTGAGTGCCTATTATTATTATTTGCTGCGACTGTCTTTGATATTGACTTGTGTGTGTTAGTTTTCGTGTGCCTCTATCAGAGCTGTCACAAGTACTAGTGAATAGTATTTCAAATACCAATTACCAATTACCAGAGTCGCATGCGTCAAAGTACAAATACCAAGTAATTTTATTTTTGAAAGTACTTCAAGTATCAAATACTTTAATTTGGTACTTGATTTTTCAAATAAAGTAATTCAAATACGATACTAATATTTCAAGTACTTAAAAAAGTAATTCAAATACCATACTAATACTTGAATTACTTGATGTAGTATTTCAAATACGGCGATGGATATTTCAAGTATTTCATAATTATTGTTGAGTAATAAAAAGTACCTTATGAATGGAAAAACGGTATACATTTCAATAAAAATAGAAACTGATTTTTGTTTGAATGACACTACAAAGACATGGAACGTGATTGAATCACAAAACTACTTATACTATAAGAATATTGTATATATAAACAAAACAAAAAAAAAAGGTGCAACGCCGGCTCCGACACACCGGGCTGCTGTTCCATTTCCCAGCGACTACTCCTCACACCGTGAGGTGAGCAATCACTGGGTCCGCGAATCGTGCGTCCTAAGCAGACGAAGAGACCCATGGATGACTGCCTTCTGCATTCTGGCGGCTAAGATGTGCGCCGCCGCACGGCACACCGGCATTTTGCGCAGTGCAGAGAGCAGCGTACCCCTCATACCACCTAGGGATCCAATGACCATTACTAGCAGACTCACAGTGTAGTCCAGCCAGAGCCTGCGAAGTTGTCCGAGGAGCTCCTGATACTTGGTCCGCTTTTCCTCCTCCTTAGAGACGATGTTCCCCTCGGCAGGCGCCGAGAACTCGATAACGAACATCGTCTTTTGTTGGTAGTCGAGGAGGACTATGTCGGGCTTATTTTCATGTATAAGCTCGAGCGTGGAGAATGAGTAGTTCCAGAAAATTCGGCAACTCTCGTTCTCCACAACAAACTCAATGTCCCCTGGAGCATACGGCAGCACCGGTGTCTCATCTATACCGTATGAGTGCCTTAAATGGTAGTATAGCACTCGTAGAGCCGCGTTGTGCCGATAGATGTAGGCTGTGCCAGCGTACACCTTACACGCCGACAAGAGGTGCGTAAGGGTCTCTGGCGCCTGCAGGCAGGCTCTACAGCGGATATCGGGCACATCCATACCCATAATCCGGCTACGGTATACTAAGGTGTTGAAGACACCGTCTTGGCAAGCTGTTATAGAGCTCTCAGTCTCCGACTTCAACCCATTAGACCTTAGGAAGGAGAAGGTCAACTGCTCAGATAAACCATGCTCTTCTAGATGTTTGTAGAAGATTCCGTGCATTGGTTTATCTTTGTGAAGTCTTAAAAGCAATTGGAGTTCAGCAGTTTTAATCCGGGTTTTTAATTGTGCGGGAGCAGGTTCCGTAACGGACTGCTGACACCTCCGCGTGAAGTCGAGCGTGAGACTAAGTTCTTCGGCTGCCCGTGTTGCTGATCTAAAAAGGAAGGCTCCTTTACCCGCAATTTCGTGCTCTCGCACAAAGCGGATCAGGGGATCGGTGCTCGTCGTAACATAGCAGGCAGTGGCCAGTACTACTCTGTTGTGCAGACGCTCCAAACTCAATAGTCCATGCCCTCCCAGGTGTCGCGGGAGGTATATTCGCGGGACAGAGGATCTAGGATGTAGACTTCCCTCCATATTCATCCTTTTGCGGGTCTTTATGTCGATTTGTCGCAGCTCTTCCACTTTCCAGTGGATAGCACCAAAGCTGTATAACAACAATGGGACCGCAAGCATGTTTGTGGCAGCGACTTTGTTTTTGCCGGACAGTTCTGACGACCAGATCTGCCGGAGTCGATATATATAAACAAAACAAAAAAAAAAAAGGTGCAACGCCGGCTCCGACACACCGGGCTGCTGTTCCATTTCCCAGCGACTACTCCTCACACCGTGAGGTGAGCAATCACTGGGTCCGCGGATCGTGCGTCCTAAGCAGACGAAGGGACCCATGGATGACTGCCTTCTGCATTCTGGCGGCTAAGATGTGCGCCGCCGCACGGCACACCGGCATTTTGCGCAGTGCAGAGAGTGTGGAAGTACCAAATACAAATACTTCTTATAGCATTTGGGAAATAAAATTAATTTGAAATACAGTACTTCAAATACCAGAAAGTAATTGAAATACATTTTTCAAGTACTTTACTTCTTTAGTATTTCAAATAAAAATGCCAGGTATTTGAAATATATTTTTTGTGCTACAAGGACCAAATACAAATACTTCTTAGAGAGTATTTGGGGAATCAAGTACAAATATCACAAAAAAATGTATTTGAAGTACAGTACTTCAAATACCAGAAAGTAATTGAAATACATTTTTCAAGTACTTTACTTGAAGTAATGACAGCTCTGGCCTCTATTGACTTCTTGAGTTTATGTGATAGTAAAATATATAATCAGCATGTAAGTATGAATACACTTCGATAATATAATTTGTAGGCTTCACAATAACGTTCAACAATCTTTTATAGCGTTCTCATATTTCAGTTTATGATCGTATTTATTTAGCATATTACTTATAGAAACTTAGAACTTAGATAAACCTTCGATCGACCGGATCCTTAAAAGCTGCTTATTACTTTATACAAAGAGAAGGCAGAAATGCGACTCACACGCCAAGATTGTATAGAAGTTGTACAGCAGTGTCGACAATTTTCAAAATTTCAGAGTCTACTACAATTCAAATTGAGTTGAATAGTTTTACCCAGTAAGCCAAAAGTTTTGGATGGGAGAAGAAGTTAAGAATTATGTTATAGTTACAATCCAGTCCTGATAAGTCAAACGTAATACTGTTATTAATTATCTTCAGATATGTTCCTAGAAGCTGTTAACCCAATATATTTTTGTTTCAGATGCAAAAGGTTATCACTGCTGAAAAATGCCGTAGATCCGCAAATGTGCAGTCAAAGACTTTGAGGACAGTGAGTCAGTACGGCACAGATTTCCGAATCCCAAGAAATTTATGTATGTGTTTGTACAGTGGATAAACTGTATTGGAAATGAAGTGCTGAATAATCTAGACCCCATGTTGGTTTACAATGGGTATAGAGTATGTCATTCACACTTCACAGAAGAAGACAACTACGGCAATAATAGATTGAGGAAAGGTGCTGTGCCATCTAGGAATCTTCCAGAGCCACAAACATCTACCATCAGTGAAGGAAATATTGGTATGTTGTTTTTATTTTGTCATATTTGGACGACATCTTATTTATGTGTTTGTAGTCATTTCCTACAATAATGTCTGAAACAATATGTAAATAAATTTATCGTAGCATAAGAAACAATGCAGTTTAGATCATACTTGTTTGAAGTGACCTTTAGTGTAATAGATCTAGTTCAGATTCATGGCTATAAATAAATCAATGCAGCCTAGTGACCAGTTGCTTGATGCATTGTTGGAAAACTTTTATATAGTTGGAAAGATCAGGAAACCCGAATGTCCAACAAAAAATGCTAAAACAAAAATCCATTTTTTTCATGAAAACTAATAGTTCCAGTGACCTTGCAAGACAATCAGTATATCATTAACACAGCAGCCTGTAGGAATATCATCATCTGTCACCAATCCTATGAGTCAAGGAAAAACTGATTTGCACGGACTAGGACTTGCTGAGGAACAGCATTCAGAATCAAGTAAGCAGTTATTTAAAACGTCCAATTTATTTGTTTTAATTGATCGTTACTGAAACTTTTGGACTGATCACCTATATAATATTGATTTTTTTTAAATACAGTTGTTTCATAATACACGTGTTACAATATATGTATATTATTTCTGTACATATACACTTAATACTTTCTTCCAATAATCACTATGAGGGGTTAATAGAATAACATTCAAAGTAGCTTGCAAATACCGCAAAATAAAAGTATGAGCAGTATTCTGATATTAGAAATACTGCTTAGACTTACTATCTGATTCTGCTTTTAGGTCGCTCTAGACCAGGGTCTGGACTTTTGAGTCATGTAGATGTAACCAGAGTGGTTCAATTAACCCCAAAGGCTAAGAGGCTCTATAGAATAGCTTTTCAGCTTTCGAGATCCAAAATGAGATTGAGAACCAGAAGGCGACTGTTCAAAACATCTAGATGCTCAAAGGAGGAGTTATTAAGTGAGGCACTGGGGAACCTCGACAATACTGTTGCTGCATTCATTAGAAGTCAGATCAGGTTAGCTGGTAAAAAACTTCAGGGACGAAGATATACCTTAGAAGATAAGTAGCTTGGTCTGGTACTGTACAAAGTGGCAGAGGTTATAGGGCCCTATCAAAAATGTGTGCCTTGCCTGCCAGGAAAACGTTGAAGCAATGACTAAGTAGACTTCCAATCAATCCGGGCCTGAGTGATGTTGTTTTCAATAATCTGACTGAAGTTGTTACTAATCTAGAGGAGAGTAGCAAGTATTGCAGCCTAATATTTGATGAGATGAGTTTGGACCCCCACATTGATTTCAATGTTGCAACCAAGGAATTCGAAGGTTTTGAAACACATGACGAAAAGAAGTGGAATGCAGTTATTGCTGATCATGCATTGGTATCAAGTATACCTTGCGACATATTGAAGAAATACGCACTAAATGGACACCCCGTATAAGCAATCTAGCAGGCCGTGAAATATAAACAAAAAACGTGTTCAGAGGGGAGAAAACAAACTTAGTAATAATTGTAGTAGAACGAGACCATTGTAAAAGGAGGAGAATATAATAAAAATAAAGAGAAAAATAATTTACGGAGGATTTGAGGTCGGGAAGGCTAAGGGGGTCACTTTTTAATGGTAAAAAACGGTTTATCTCGAATTTCGGCAAAACTACAAGACTTATAGAAAAGTCAAATGGCAAAGTTGTACGTAATAAAAAGATATTTATAGTTACAGTTTTTTGACATGACTTCGAAACTTATGCGAAAAATTAAAAAAATCAAGTTTCTGGTTTTCAATTTTTTTCTTTCACAATACTTTTTTCTTCTCACGAAATCTGGTTAGCACTTACCTTTTTATGTCTCAAATACACCTCAATTTGTATGATTTGAAATATTTGTTTTTTTTTTCGCCTTATTTTGACTCAGTACCAAAAAAGCTCCCTAATATCCAATCGAAAATTCTTCCGTCAAAATATTAGCGTTTTCCAAAAAGTTGGTGTGCTTTCTATTCGTCTAAACCTCTTATTTTTGATGGTGTAAAAAATATATACAGGGCAGTCCAATAAGTGCGCGGTGCTCTCTAGCGACCGTTTAAATTAGAAGAAAATGTTTAGAATAAAAAAAGTTTCTTTTCAAATCATCTACTTGCAGAAAATAATTTCAAAGATGGCCGACATCCGGATAAACCGGAAGTAGGCATCAACTTCCTTATTTTAAATAGAACACCCTGTATATTATTAGGTTTTTGAATTCAGCAATCTTTAGAAAATTTGACGTTTGTAGTACTTTACAAAAATGTTATTATCTCGGAAACTAAGCACGACATAAAGATGCGGTTTTCGGTTTTAAAACGAGCAAGAAACGTACTTGTGTTTCAGTAAGATCATTATTCCAAAACCACATTTAATATTAGACTAACAGTTTTCGAATTTGAAATGTTTAAAACGTTAAAAACTTTTTTTTTCAAATGGGATTGTACGATAAGTTTCCCATCAGTGAATTCGAAATTAATTAATACGTTGTATATTCACTACTTCAAAAATGCTTGTTTTTGGCATTATAGGTTTAAAGAAAAAATTCATCAGCATCCCAAGTATTCAAGACACAAAAGGCAGACTGATACCAGAAGGCGAGGAGCACAGACGGTTACGAGTTTAGAGCCTCCATCATGATGACTTTCTAAAAATGTAGATACAGACATGTTCCACATACTGTGTATACTAACAGCACTAATAAATGCTTATGTTATCTGTCAATAAAAGGTATAGAAACATTTATTGTTTGTAATCAAATAAAAAGTATTTCATAATATAAATAGTTCATACCCATATTCATAATTTTTTCCAAATATGTAACATCAAATAGTATCTATTTAAACCATACTCAGTAAAAACATGTATTATTAGTAGAAGTTTGCTAAACATGAACATAGAGGGTGATTAATTTCTTAATGTTAGTGATTATCTATAAAACACTTAATGGGTGATTGTAAAATTGCACACACCAGAAACTGGGGATTATTACTTGAACAAAACTATTGTTGAATTTTGCTATATTTTTATTATATATATTTTCCTTTGATATCCAAGAAGGGCTTGTTCTGAACAGTAGGAAATTCAGTGTATCGGAAGGGTGATTATTGTGGAAGTGGAATGGTGGAGTGCCCATTCAATTTGATCTCCGACTCTGAATACTTTGAATGTATTAATGTAAATCCTTCTGAATTATGTTAAATACTAAAATGTTGACCTTTTTCTGCCGCTTTTGGTTATTTGTTATTTTTTATAATGATTTTAATAATGTTTTAATTTTTTACCCTAGATGAAGATATACTTTAATATTTCCATAGTATATCCATAATAAAGTGAAAATTGATATTGAGCATCGTCTTCTACAAATGCTCAACTCCATAAATATTTTAATTTATTGCTTAGAAAATTTCAAAAAACGGAGTAAAATTAATAATACGCAATTTTACAATAACATTGACAAAAATGTATCTAGGGGCCCTAATATGACATTAACAATGCGGGCTTTTGGTACAAAATATGAGATCAAAATTTCAGTACGATTCATTAAATAGTTTGACAGACATGTTCTTTCCAATGCTATATTGCAGAAAATCCTAAAGATCCAGCAGTTCTATGGGCAGAATATCAAAGAAGAAGACTCAAACTTTATACCTGAATGAATGGTAAAAAATAATTTTACAACATTGCAAAATAATGAAGCAATAATGCTCTATATAATTTTGTACTTATAAACAAATAGAATAACAGTTTACATATTTTTTTCATATGCAAAAAGCTGGCATTACTATAGGTACATACTTTAAATTTAAAAAAATACATATCATAATTCATAGGTCAATTTGGGCCAAAGTTATCATTTTTTCTTCTAAAATTCACAGCTCCTTTGTTTATGACAATTAAGGAACCTAATTTGCGCCATTTAAAAGATGAATATCAAAAGCTTTCATGTATTTTTTTTAAGACATTGCATGTTTCCAGATGAACCAGCAAAGCTTCAATAATGCAGCTCAAATGAACTTTGCTTAGAAATATGTGCGCTCAAAAAAATAAATATAAAATAATTAAAGTTGGATCAGTTTATTATATCTCTGCATAATTATACTGACAGATTTTAAAGATTCTTTTTTTAATGCATATGTATATTCATGCACATATATGTTCCATTCACGTACATTACAAATATGTAATTTGTTTACAAATTTAATATCTATTTAATCGTGTAAATTATTTAAAGTTTTTTGCAGAAAAATCATTTGTTTGCATGTTCCAGTTGATCAATGTTGAAATAAGTGAACAAAGATATATTTGTTATAAATAATCCATTAGGGTAACAAAATGAATGCAAATGCAACAAAACTTATCATTTTTTTGTCATGCAATTTTTATTTAAAAAAACACATTTTATTGTCTATTAAATTTATTTCATCGCAAACCATTGTTAAACAGTATATATTAAATAATTCATAATAATATATATTAATGGTAATATATAATAATATACCAATCCTAGATTTTATTGAAATATCTTCATAATACAGAACTTAATTCATCTAATCAGTAACAAAATAAACATAGGTACATAGTAATAAGATTGGAGACTTCAGTAATATCAATATTAGGTTTGGCTCTAGGTGACTTGAATACAACATTATCTTGAGTGGTATAAGGAGGCACAACAAAATGAACTTTTTCAAGAGTTTAGGAACAATCTGTAATCATTTTAATAAAAATAATCCGGCCTCAAATTTTCTTCTATGTTTTGACTTGACACTTCAAATCATAATAATGCTGTATGTGTGTTGTTGTTATATGCATCTCGTTTTCAGTTTAGTGTAAATCAGTTTTGTATAATTTACCATTATAATTGACGAACTTATATAACTGAACTCTAATCTTTGAAGGAATAAATTGTTGTTTTGATTGCTATTTGTGTAAACTAATCTTGTTATTAACAGAATATAGCATTCGAATATGAAATAGAGTTTACATTAATAATCATACTCCTACATTTATATTTTTCAGAAATAATTTTGTACATTGGACAAAATTATGTCTCATGGAAAAAATCCAGTAACACCATTCTATTCCAAATAATTCAATGTACATTATCAAGCAACCTGTTTAACAACAAGCTTAAAATAATATTGATATTACTGTATTCTATACTGGATACATTGATACATAAATTGTATGGATGTATTGTAAGTGATAAAGACAAGTTATACATTTAAAGTATTTAAATCCTACATACAAAAGTAATAAAGACTGTAGTACAAACAAACAGAAAATCCGTTATCAAATTATTATGTATGTATTCCATATATTACAAAATCAAAGTCACTTAGGTATATTATATAAGAGCATAATCATTGATATAAAATTTCAGAGCAAAAACATACATATTTATAAACTAACAGGCTTAACACATATAAAACATCTCATTGCCTGAAAGGATTTAAAACCAAGGTGTCATGTAACTGAGACATTATTATATATTATTATTATTACTATTGCTGAACAGGCAAGTTGCATAGCCGATGATGCTGTTCACTTTTATGCTGTTTACGAAAAAATTGGTAATTAAATATGATGGAAGATGGAGCTAATAAAATAGCATGTAAAATAAAATACAATATAACTTAAAAATAGATTAAAAATATCAGAAGTGCTATCACAGCATTATCAAAGATGTGTACGAATTAATTAGGTAGTCTAAGACATGAAGGCTATTATTCCACATGTACACTGCTCAGTGACACATTTTTTGTGTCTTTATGGCTTGATATATACGGGGTGAGTCCTAAGTTGATCCTTTTTTTAAACTGTGTATAAAAATCGTTAAAATAAACAATTTTTTCTAATAACTTTTTACCGAAAACTGAAAAATACACGAGGTACAGAATCAAAAAGAGTAAATCCGGGCTTGTGCACCAAGACGTACCAAGCTGTTTATAATAATGCCCCACTTTTAAGATTTACCAGTTTAAAAGTAACAATTATAAACAAAAAGTGGGTACTGCAATATCTAAGAGGTACAATGCCTTATCGATTTGACAAATCCGAGCAAAAAACTAAACATAGACTAGGTACGTCTTGACACAAGCCCAGATATACTTTTTTTTTATTCTGTATCTCACTTATTTTTTAGTTTTGTGAATTTTTTTCTATTTTATCGACTTTTATACACAGCAAAAAAATATCAACTTGGTACTCACCCTGTATACCCAACCAATATAATTATGTAGTCTAAACTTCTGCCAATCAATATAAAACTGTGATACTTCTCTAATCAATGGATATTGTAAATTTGTTAGAGCACATACTGTCCAGAATATAGCTGAACTATAAGCAAATCAATCAATAATCAAAATGGTTCTGGTATAAAAGACAAAATTTAAAAACCTTGGATTCTACATATTGCCCTTACTACATGAAGTCTTGCTCTTGCAATACTTTTTGTCTATCTGCTCTGATGTTATTCTGGAGTACTAAGAAATGGTGGAATATTCAAACTTACAGGTACAATATCGCTTATGAGAAAACCTTGATCTGCCAATATTAGATCTCCACTTTATGTGTCAAAATGCTGTTGACAATATTCTTATCGATAATAGATCCTGGGTGGAGCATACTAGCATAAGTCAGTACGCCATTGGGACCACGCCAACTAAGCCTTTGAAACTGTTTCTATGCTTATAACTACTATAAGTTAGTTCTTCATTGATTATCTTGATTCTTGGTACAACACAAAATACAATCTATTATTATTCTACAATTGGAGAATTTGGTAAACAAGAACGGTTTTTTGATCTTTTAGAAATGTCTTTCATAAACCTCAAGAACAAGACTTCATATAGAATATGTACAAATGTAACGACAATATTTGTAACAGCACTTTCAGATACTTTGAATCTGAACGCTAAATCTGTAAAAGTAAAATTATGGCGCAGTTTCAAAGTTTCAATAATGTCAAGAGTAGCTGATCAAATCACTCAATTTTTTGAACATTCCATTTCAATTAATAATTTATCTTAATATCTTTCAATTCATACACTTTCAAATATTGTGTGACTTGGCAATCCAGTGTAGTGAAAAATATACTTATCACTGTCACGAATTTATTCATAGCTCATAACTCATACCTAGAGATTTGATTATCTTATCCTTTCACTCTAGTCGTAACCCTTGCCAATACTTTTCTGCATCCAATAACACATTCGAACCTTAACATGAGGGAGTAGCAGTACCTGCATCAATAACATCTTGGCCATACCTAGGCTCATCTGAGGCAACAGAAGTACTTGGTTGGTCTAAGGAGGATATGCTTGAGTTTCTGCAAAAAGAAATCATAAAAAATCATACACTATGTCATATATTATTTATAATTATAATAATAAAATAACAAATCTTTGTTACAAAATGACTCTGCAAAATACATAATGTACTCACAGAATTAGGTGAAATAGAGTCAATATAACAAATGGGAGCAACAGAATTAGGAAAAGAGTTATTTTAGATAGTTTTCAAGAGAATAGGGTTCCAAATTGACCAACATTTTGTGTATCTTTTTTTTTTTGAAAGTTGTCAAATTGTTCACAGGACCAGATGGCAGATAATTGAAGATTTTCAACTATACTCTAAATTCTTTTCAATTAAGGTGAGGCGATGAACTGGATACCTATAATTGAAGTTTCTTGCAGGATACAGTGCTGGCTTGTAGGCAAATAGTTTTCAAAATACTGCCTACTCTTGAAGACAAACAACAAAATCTCTTGGACGTAAATAGCAGTTATTGTTAACATATTGTAAGAAAATTTTCCATAGCAATATTCTCTGTATTTAATTTTCAGCATGCATCCTAATGCTCTTTTTTGGACTATGAAAAGTTGCTGTGATGAATTATTACTCTGGTCATGAAAATTAATTCCGTATCTAAGTATGGATTCAAAGTTGGAGTAATAAATTATTTTCAGAGTTTAAAAGTCCAAGTAATTACCTAATAGCCGCAGGGTGTAGCAGACACTGTTCGCTTTTTTTTTCAGTGGCCTCCACATGACTACATTATGTGTTTACAATTCTGGCCAATTAGTCTTCTCTGCTTCACAGAAACAGCAATCACAAACCCTTGCTTCTGAGCCAGGAATTGCACCACATCTAAAAATTGGATAAGTTAGATAGCAGCTAGTGAGTAGCCGACAAAAAGTTTTTTTATCGTCGGTGGTAGCCACATTAAGGCAAACAATCACTTCAGAATGTATAAGAAATTTCTGTAACTTAGAAAACTCAACTACTTTTGCAAGTGTCTTATTTTTTTGTAGGTCCAACCTGGGGCCCAACACGTAATAGGCATTGAATCGGCAAACAACCAAATAAAATCAACATATTCACATAACTCCAAAATGAGCCAGTATATAATATTCCTGTTTTTACAAAGATTCCACCGTTAGATCGTGATTGGGCATTAGCAAGCGGTTAAAATATTAGTTCACTTACCTGTTGTCTTTTTATGTCAAATACCCTGTCAAAATTTCAGTTCTGATAAAGTAGCAGAAAAAATGTGGAGATTTGCGGGGAAAATTCGTTACGACCAGTTTTGGGAGTCTGCAAACATCGCGTCTACCAGTATGAATGAAGGCAGCCTAGCTAATGAATATGAAGAAAAGTAATCAAGGGATGTATTCAACACCAAATCCAACGTGTATGTCACTTGGTTGATGGCCGTGCACAAGGTATCATACCTTCTACGGACAATAGCCTGTTATATTTTTGCCTTACATAAATATTTGTACATAGCAAAAATAAACTAAGCTAAACTAAAAATAAACTAAACTAAACCTGTTTTTCTACTTTAGGTGGTCAAATTAAGTTTAAAAAGTTCTTACGGAGGATCGAGGATGAATCACTGTTACAATATCAGAATATCACATATCACATCACAATTCACATGCTATGACGTATTTGGTATTTATTAAATGGGGCATGGGCGTAGGTAATAGGTATTATATGGTCTCTGAGCGTTCTACGCAAAAAGCACTTTGACGTCTTGTCCGCTCTCATATTTTCATAATTGTAGCGATTGTAGCTCTGAAATTCAAAAATCTAAGAATACAGTATGTCCGCTGTAATGTCGCTCCCTGTCGCATATTGTGTTGCTGCGGCTGTGGCTGCGGACATGCTGTTGCATCTGCTGACGTTACATAATACGAATTTGACTTTGACAGAACCAATCACTAAACATGCGGCTGCCGCATAGCGTCTGCCTCCTTATGTAATACCGGTGCGAGCCAGGAGCTGCGAAATCTTTTGCGCCTCGTAAGGTGCAAAGAATTTCTTCCGTGTTTATCGAATGACGCAGTTCATTTAAGTTAGGAGTCCTACAAACGGACTCGAACTGCGCCAAGGCCGGAGTGTCTGCTGAGAGGTTTGGGTTGTTCGTAAATGTCCCTCCAAAAGGCCTCCACGCGATCAGCAGTTGGCGGCTGCTCTATGGCTGGTGGCGGCTGTTGGAAAAGGCGAGAAGGTCTCTAGTAGAACATCTGTTCTGCTCCGGACCCGTTCGCTCGCACCACCAACAATCATTTAGCAGCGATTAGCATCGGTATCCTGTCAAGACAGTGTTGCTTAACAACAACCCGCTTGAATGAATGTATGATGGTCGCGCCTCAGCCTGTGGGCTATCTGGTACACTCGGCGCGTAAAAGGCATCCCAGCCGCTCTATATTCCATCACACACTGGATACGGGATGCTTCCTGGCGAGTCAACTGGATTTTCGCTTCCATTTGGCGCACCCGTCTCTGTGCTCTCTCAATAGGAGAGTCCCTCACCCTCCCCTGTCTAGCTAGCCTCAGAGCCGCAGCGTAAATTTCGCAATTGATGCTCCAAATGTCAGAGGCCTCCGATAGAAGTTCACCCACAACCTCATCCTCTCTCTTCAAATCTGCCAGCTTCAAGGACCCTTCGTTGTTATGCAAGGCTCTTCGGTCTCTGAAATCCCCAGGTGAGACGACTTGGTCGATTTCCCTCTCAGCGGGCCTTACCGGCGAACTTTCAGCCTGGTTAACAGGCCTTCCGTCCGCCGAAGAGGCAGGCTGAGCTGAAGCACGAACATATCCCTGCCTCCGAAGGTACGATACATAATCTCGCAAATTCTGGAAGGTAAGCGTGCTATGCTCTGGGTGCATTTCACACCACCTCCCATACATGCGAGACATGTATCCCCTACGGCGCGGGCTACTGCTCTCGTAGCAGCTCACCAGGTCATCCCTAAGCTCCGTCGTCCACCAAAAACGGTCCATGTCATAGCGGGGGTCGTCAATAGGGCGATCCGAAGCACCGCCACCTTGCCCAACACCGGCTTCCGAAACCGGCTCGGTGTGGGTGCTTTTCTTCCGGGGTGGTCGAACCCGAAGACAGGGCCCGTCAGGTGGCTGGCTTTAGGGCCCCCAGACGACATTTCCGGAGGCAGCCGTCCAAATTGCCTCCTGAGGATGCACCTGCGAAGGTTGCCGGCTGGATTACATCCTTGGGCTTCGGTATACCCTGCGGTGTCGCCACGCACCGGATAGCCTACTGATGTTGGGTGGCTTCCTGCGGGTGTGTTATCAGCCGCCCCTAACATGGAGTCAGACGCTGTCGTAGTACCGCTCCTCACATGGAGAACCGTCGTGTCCTAATTATTGAGCAATAGCCGATCCTCTGGATGCAGACGCTATTCCACCATGCTAGTTTTGGTCCGCCCCGGGTATTTCATTTCCCTGGTACCACCCATATCTAGGAGGCGTTCCCCTACCCACCACCTTGGGGAGGCGCCACTGAGGGGATCTCGCAACCCCTTACTATTTTAAAATAACAAAAAAGTGCAGCCCGGGCTCCGACACACCGAGCTGCTGTTCCATTACCCAATGACTACTCCTCACACCGTGAGGTGAGCAATCACTGGGTCCGCGAATCGTGCGCCCTAAGTAGACGAAGGGACCCAAGGATGACTGCCTTCTGCATTCTGACGACCAAGATGTGCGCCGCCGCACGGCACACCGGTATTTTTCGCAGTGCAGAGAGCAGCATATTCCTCATTCCACCTAGGGTCCAATGACCATAACCAGCAGACTTACAGTGCAGTTTGGCCAGAGCCTGCGAAGTTGTCCGAGCAACTCCTGATATTTGGTCCGCTTTTCCTCCTCCTTAGAGACGATGTTCACCTCGGCAGGCGCCGAAAACTCAATAACGAACATCGTCTTATGTTGGTGGTCGAGAAGGACTATGTCGGGCTTGTTTGTCTGTACAAGCTCGAGCGTGGGGAACGAGTAGTTCCAGTAAATCCGGCATCTCTCGTTCTCCACAATGGACTCTATATCCCCTGGAGCGTATGGCAGCATCAGTGTCTCATCGATACCGTACGAGTGCCTCAAATGATAGTAGAGCACTCGTAGAGCCGCGTTGTGCCGATGGACATAAGCCGTCCCAGCGTACGTCTTACACGCCGACAAGAGATGCATAAGCGTATCTGGCGCCTGTCACCAAGCTCTACAAAGGGTGTCAGGTACATCTACACCCATAACCCTTTTATGGTACACCAAGGTGTTGAAGACACTGTCTTGGCAAGCCATTATAAAGCCCTCAGTCTCTGATTTCAACCCACTAGACCTTAGGAAAGAGAAGGTCAACTGCTCAGACAAGCCATGCTCGTCTAGATGTTTGTAGAAGATTCCATGCATTGGCTTATCTTTATGAAGTCTTAAGAGGAAGTCGACTTTGGCAGTTTCAATGTGGGATTTTAATTCTGCAGGAGCAAGTTCCGTAATGGGCTGCTGACGTAAAATGACTAGATCTTGGCCACACTATCAAGTACTCTGAAATAAGCAGTTGTACAATCCAGATTTGATACATTTCAAGTCAAGACATCAAGCCAAGTTGCTTGACACACCTTTTTACCTTAACAGATTTGCTTTTGTGTTAAATAAGGTATTGAAATTTGCGAATTACCAAGTAGCATAGATATTTACTAATATATTTCCGCAAACTGGTAATGGTCTAGTTTGACTCAGGACTTCAAGCCGAGTTGATTAGGACCCATTTCAGCATCAAAATTCGACTAGTCTATCCAATAGACCAAAACATAAATTCGATGGTATAATTATGTAAAAGCTGGGTTTGGAATCTTCAAATTACTGTAGTGTTTCACCTGAGCGTTTTCTCAGTATGGTACTGGTGTCGTTCGACTCAGGATGTTAATCCGCGTCGCCATCGATTGACACCAATCTCAACCCTCATTGTTAGTTTCACTAAAACAAACCCTTACCGAACTTTTTTTGTTATGAGAATATCATGTGTCAAGGAAATTCAGGGACACCCTGTATACACAAAGCTCTGATACCTACTCATATTTTGAGGTTTTATATGTGTATGTCTAAGAAATGTCAAGTACATTTACAAAAATCAAATCAATTACAGTAATCAATATAAACACTCAACAGTTATAAATATTATGTATTTGTAGACAATTTTGAAACAATTTGCGACAGTATGTTCAAAACCAACCATAACTGTATTTTAGTAGGAGATTTTAATCTTAACCTTCTTAGTGATAGTTTTTATAGTAACAAAATTAAAAACCTATTTACAATGTATGGAATTAGCCAAATAATAACCAAACCAACTAGGATTACTGCTGATAGTGAATCATTGATTGATTATGTCTTAGTTAATAAAAATAATGTAATAGCAAATGTACACGACTCTCCAAAAATTACTGATCATGCAGTAATATCGGTCAATTTCACCAACGAGGTTAAGTCTGATTGTAATAGTGCAAAAAGGTATAGAAATGTATGCCTAGATAACTTAAATTCTATTCAAAATGAACTGATATCATGTAAGTGGTCACTGGATTCTATGGATGTGAACTTATTATATAACGAAGTTTATAGTAATTGTGAGAATATAATTAACAAAATATCTCCAATTCAAGTTTGTACATTCAGAAATAATCTGCCGTAGTTTGATAATGAGGTGAGCAGAATGATGCAGATTAGAGATACTAGCTATAAAAACTTTAAGGTGGCGGTTGGTATGGATAGACAAAATAAGTGGGAAATTTATAAAGCACAAAGGAACAAAGTTGTTAATCTGTTAAAAGTCAAGAAAGAAAAATATTATTATGAAAAAATTGGCAGATATAGAAATAATCCATATCAAATGTGGAAAACACTTAAAAATGTTGTTAATATGAATTCACCTGCACGTCCAATGAATGTAGAATTTGTAATTAATGATAATATAGTAACAGCTACTGATATCGTACAATTAGCAGAACATTTTAATTCTTTTTTTGTTGATAGTATCAAAGATATAACTAACAGTATCAATAGCCTAAGGCCTTGGTATAATAATGACTATAATTTGTATTTGCCGTTTTCTAAATTCAAGCAGCTTTCTCTAAATGATCTTAAACAAATTGTCAAGTCATTAGACAATAAATTTAGTACATATGAACTACTTGATTGTAAAATGCTGAAAAACATCTTTGAAACCATTGGCCATGTAATTTTAAATCTTGTTAATACATCATTAGACAGTGCAATGATTCCAAATGACTTGAAAATAAACACAGTAGTACCAATACCTAAAACAACAAATGCAAGTAAAGCGCATGAATACCGCCCAATCAATACCTTACCACCAATTGAAAAAATATTAGAAGTAGCTGTATATAACCAGATGTTGGATCATATTGAAACAAATCGCATACTACACATCAACCAGTCAGCATTTCGTAAGATGCATTCATGTGAAAGTGCTATTCAACTAACTTTAAGTAAATTTAAAAATGAACTAGACAATGATAAGTTTGTTGTTGCTGTGTTCCTAGATTTAAAAAGGGCTTTTGAGACTATTGATAGAAACATATTGTTAGCTAAACTGAAAGTTTACGGGATAACTGGAAATGTTTATAATTGGTTTTCTAACTATTTGAAGGATAGAAAACAAAGAGTGAGAGTCTGTCACCATACATCCAATATCATTGATAATGAATTCGGGATACCTCAGGGTACAGTATTGGGGCCACTTCTGTTTATATTATACCTAAATGATATACATCTTATTATTGACTGCGAGTTCATCAATCTGTTTGCTGATGGCACTGTATTGGCATGTTCCGATAGTAGTTTGGAAACAGCTATTAATAAAATGAATAATATATTAAACCAAGTTGATGAAGGGGAGGGCTTGGAGGCGGCAGTTGATTCCCTGTGTAGGGACCTCCGAGCCTCCTTTGAGGATAACTGTCCCCTACGCAAAGTGGGCGTGGCGGGCAATGCCACCTTCTGGACTGAGAAATTAGAAACCAGGAAAAAGTCCCTGCACAAACTACTCACGAGAGTTAGGTACAGGAAAGGTACTCCTGATTGGGAGGAGTATAGGATAAAGCTACAGGAATATAAGAGGGAAATCAGGAGGGCCTCCAGGGAATCTTGGAGGAACTTCTGCAGGTCCATCAATGATATTCCTGCGACGGCAAGGATGCATAGGATCCTTAGCAAGGACACCAAGTCCAAGTTGGGGACCTTGACGGACTCGAACGGTCATAGAACCAATAACGAGGAGGAAACGCTTGAACTGCTGATGAGTGTGCACTTTCCGGGATCGGTTGCCGCTCAGCAGACAGGTGCACATAGGCCACTCCGCCGTCCTCATAGAGAGGAATGGCAGATGGCAGGAGAAGTCGTCACTTATGACCGCACAAGATGGGCGATAAATACTTTTGCTCCATACAAAAGTCCAGGCAAGGATGGAGTCATTCCAGCCATGCTACAACATGGACAGGATCTGGTACTACCATACCTAGTTAGGATATTTCGCGCCTGCGTGGCTACTGGCTTCACACCGAAGAGCTGGTTGCATTCAAGGGTCGTTTTTATTCCTAAGCCGGGCAGAGGTAGCTATACTCGTCCGAAGGACTTTAGACCGATTACCCTTTCGTCGTTTTTACTAAAAACACTGGAGAGGTTGGTTGATAGATATATCAGGGATGGGCCCTTACAAAGGGTTGAAATCCATGCCTATCAGTTCGCATATCAGGCGGGAAAATCAGCTGAGCTGGCACTTCATCATTTGGTCAGCAGGCTGGAGAAAACGTTGAATCAACGGGAAGTGGCTATGGTAGCATTTCTTGATATCGAGGGTGCGTTCAACTGTACCACTACCAATTCGATAAGATGCGCCCTAGAGAGACATGGAATTGCTCCAATCCTAGTGGAGTGGATTCTTACTACTCTAGAGGGCCGAGTGGCTTCTGCAACGCTTAATGACATAAACTATAGCGTTGCAGTGGCGCGAGGCTGCCCACAAGGCGGTGTTCTTTCACCTCTATTATGGTGCTTAGTGGTGAATGACCTACTCGTGAGACTAAGCAACACAGGGGTCTACGTACAGGCCTATGCCGATGATTTGAGCATAGTGGTCAGGGGTAGATTCATTAATACAGTCTCCGAGGTAATGCAAGGCGCGCTGCGTGTTGTGGAAACGTGGTGTCATGAGGTGGATCTGTCAGTGAACGCTGAAAAGACGGAGCTCGTTATGTTCACTAGGAAAAGGAAGATGGAAGGCCTCGTGAGGCCTACCTTTTTCAGAACGACACTTGAATTGTCTCAGTCAGTAAAGTATCTAGGAGTCATACTGGATCACAAGCTGACTTGGAGGCTGCACATGGATTATAAGGTAAGCAAGGCTCGAAACTCATTATGGGCCTGCAGAAGAGTTGTCGGTAGTAGCTGGGGCCTGAGCCCAAAAGTGGTGCACTGGCTCTACACTACAATAGTCAGACCGTCACTAATATATGGCTCCATAGTGTGGTGGACCTGTATAAAGACGGAGGCAACAAGAGCCAAACTTAATAAGGTCCAACGTTTGGCATGTCTTAGTATAACCAGTGCAGTGCGCACAACACCCTTGAGTGCCATTGAAACACTATTGAATCTTCCTCCTTTGGATCTGGTAATCCAAGGGGAAGCTAGAAAAACTGGGTTCCGTCTCTGGAGTCAGGGTAGCTGGACTTTTATGAATCCAGGCAAAGGACATTCGACGATTCTAGCAGAGTTGCATGAGGATTGTCCTATTTTGTTGGCGAGGAGCGATACAGTTTCTCCTACGCATCGCTTCAATCGCAAATTTACGGTGGTGTTTCCGTCAAGGGAAGAATGGAAGTCTAGGGAAAGACAGCTCATCGAAGGAGGAGGACAGGTCTGGTACACAGACGGTTCACTCGCTAGAGAGGGCTCGGGCTCGGGAGTCTACGGGCCCCGTACAAGACTTTCATTCCCTCTTGGGGGGCACACCACAGTATTCCAGGCTGAGGTCTATGCGATACTTGCCTGCGTAAATCGTATTCGGGAAATTGACGGGTCTAGGAGGCGGATTACTATCTGCTCTGACAGTCAGGCAGCTATCAAAGCACTGAGTGCTTGGAAAATAACGTCGGGACTGGTCCTGGAGTGCAGGAGGGCTCTTGACGACATCTCAGCTAAACACAAGGTATCACTGATGTGGGTACCTGGGCATGCTGGGGTAAAGGGTAATGAAATGGCAGATCATCTAGCCAGGATGGGATCCGGAAACAGTTTTGTGGGCCCGGAACCAGCCTTAGGACTGTCTGCAAATTTGGTTAGGAAAACAACTGGAGAGTGGATCCAGAATCAACACTCTCTGAGATGGAACAACATCTCTGGTCATCTCCGTCAGGCTCGGGAGCTATTAGCAGGGCCTGAAGAGAGAATAGGACGATTCTGTCTCTCTCTGGATAGGAGTAACTTGAGATTGTTAGCAGGCTTATTAACGGGTCACAATACCTTCAGGCGTCACTTGTTTGTGATGAGGGTGGTCAACGACCCAACGTGCATGTGGTGTGGTGAAGAGGAAGAATCCTCGGCACACATCCTGTGTCGCTGTGAAACCCTGGGTTATCACAGGCAGACTATGCTGGGCTCAAGAACCTTGGAACCAATAGAGATAAAACGGATAGGACCTAAGAATGTACTTGCCTTTGCCAAAAGGGCAGGTCTTAGGAACTAGCGCGGATAGAGGCGCAAAAGGGCCCATCGTGTGGCCTATGCACCAGCCACATTCCGTGCTGGATAGCCTCTGGTTCTTATTCAAGTTGATTCATACATGAAAATGAATGTGCTTAAGCTGAATGTAGCTAAAACCAAAGCAATGATCATCACATCAAAGTACAAATATAACCTTTTAGATATAAACAGTGTTAATCTTAAAATGAAAAATGAAACAATTGAAATTGTTAATTCAATCAAATACCTTGGAGTTCAGTTAGACAATCTTTTAAAATTTGATACACATTTTGAATATATCTATCGGAAAATTTCAAAAAAGTTATACTTTTTATCAAGAGTATGTAACTGCCTTTCACTACAAACAAGGTTAACAGTATACAAATCAATAATTCAGCCACATTTTGACTATTGTCCATCTGTTACATACCTATTCAATTTAAATCAGCTAGCCCAACTGCAGAAGCTGCAGAACCGAGCCATGAGAATAATTTTGCACTGTGATCGATGGACACCTATAAATTTTATGTTATCTTCTTTGAGGTTTTTCTCTGTTTCACAAAGAGTGTATTATCTAACAATGATTTTTATATTTAAAATAGTACGAGGAATGGCACCTATTTACTTAACTGGTGATATTAACTATGCTCATGATATTCATTTCTATGGTACAAGGAAAAATACAAATATTTACATACCAAAAACAAGCAAAAAAAGCACAATGAATTCTCTATTTTTTAAGGGATATGATGCTTTTAACAAGTTACCCAGCTATATCAAGGAAAATTCAACTGTCAACAATTTTAAGAGAGAACTCGCTAAGTACCTCAATGCCTGATTATCTGAATGTTTAATGCTATGTCTTCTGAAGTTATGATGTATGTAGCTTGTAATTTTTTCTATTGTAATACTACAGTTTGTTTTATTTTATAGTTTGATTGTATCTATTGTTAACGTACATCTTTACTTTTTACTTTTTTTTTACACGGATGATTATTATTCATTAGTTTTTGTATGTATATTAGGATTATCCTGTTTCAAATAAATGTTCTTCTTCTATTATTCCACATACCTTTTTCTTAATTTCCTCATTTGACACCTCAGGTACCACAACTTTCAGCTCTATATCACCACTACTCATATTCTCATTGTCAAAATTAGGATCATTGATATCCTCATATGTCTCTAACAACTCAGAGCCAGGTTTTCCCCAAACTCCCTTCCCTCCTGCTCCTCCCTTTTTTGGTAGCCCTCTTCCGTAGCCATTTCTTGACCTCCGACTATTCTTCCATGACCTAGGGCCATGGACAAAGCTGCTAGCTACCACATTGTCCTTGGAATTTTGTCTTTGGACCTTACTCTTATACTTGCTTCGTCTAATGGCATTGTCAACAAGGCCAGCATTATCCTTTAATGCTGTTTCTACAGATAGTTCCTCATCTACCACCTGAGCAATGTCGCTGTTAGACATGTCAACATTGCTTCGTTCTGAAGCCATCTTGCTATAATTAATTGCTCCTGATTTGTGTGATCAATCCTTCAACTTCTTTAGACTTGTACACCTAAAATAAAATGGGTTAACAATCTTAAATAAATTCAAAAACCTTATATATCATAAGTTATGTGATTTAAAGCAGCATGGTTACACGGCTACTTAAAGAGTTAAACAATGAAAGGGCAATTTTACTGCAAAGCGTCACTATAATCGCTTTGAAAATGTACAGTCGGTTGCAGCAGTTTAGAGTATAGACCAGTTTAGAACTCCAGTGCCTTGGCTTGGCAAGTCCGACTTGCATGCACGAACTACGAAGTAAACAATTGCTCAGCTGGCCATGATGGAACTTACACTGGCCGACAGCTAGGAGTGCACATTAGATATTCATCAACCACCGTTCATATTACTCACCTATGCGGTAGCTTCTTGGCGCGATATCTCCAATATATACGAAATTAGGAAAGGACAGCTTAAAATGGAAAAAATACTTTATTTTACAACGCAATTCGCTTCACGATACTTCCAACTTCCACAAAATAGGTAAGATATGACATATGACTGACACGTTTTGTGACTGACACTGACAATAGATCCACTAACCACCACAAAACTGGTACGGTCTAACCGGTCTAACCATGGCCTACTTTACTCACTAGGCCGGAGCATTGAAATATGGCAACACTGAATCGGGGGCCGAGCTTTTATTTGTTGTCAAGTCATTAGTGTAACCTTCCAGAGTGAAAAATAAGATTGGAAGGTGATTTTTAATGTGTTTCTAATTATTTACCTGCACAAACTGTGGTGATCCGGAACGCGGTCCTGGCTGTCATACGTTAGAACGCACCTTTAGCTGTCAGGCTGCCAAAGTGTGACACACATACGGGCCTAGACTCTAGAGCCAGAGCTAGAACCACAGGCCACATCTGGAACTAGTGGTAGAGATAGAGAGAACTTTTTGGCTGACACGTGTCCGCGGGGAGGGGAAGGACCATAGCATAGGTAATAGATATAGAACAAACTATTTGCTGTTCTGTATTCATTTTTTTCGACGATGGTGACACCTGATGTGCTGTGGCGAAAGGAATGTTTTGTGCTTCAACAACGATGCCAGTTCTAGGGATTTTTCCGTAGATCAACAGTTTTGATTCTTCCTTCCCAGTTCTCACACATCATCGTTGAGAAGGGGAGCTTTTTTTTTTTTTGGTCTTTGGTCTTTACAAATGGAAGGAGACAAAAAAGCATAATCTAGCACATTTTCTAAGCGATAGCAGCACAAAATGAACATTTGGGATTGGCAACACTATAAACGATAAACGTCTTGCCATTTGTCGTATTAATGTTTTTATTAATTGAATAAAATTAGTTTTACCTTTAAATTGAATAATATGTACCTGATAACTACTTGTGGCTTGTTACCTTTTTAACAAAAAAATTGATTTCTTTTAGAGTGAAAATGACGAAATGCAAGAAGAAACGCAGTTTGATACTCATGCTATGGAGGTTGAGGAAACTGAAAACGAGGGAGATGTATGTTGGCGTCTCCAGAAAAATCACTACCGTCGCGCTGGAGAAAAAGAGGCTGTACAAGAAGAGATGAAGAAAAAATGTTTCTTTATGTTAATTAATGTGTTATTATATGTAATAAAATTCTATTACTATTACTATTTTTATTATTAGAAACTATTTTGTGATGTCCTATTACCTTTTTCTCGTAACATATTTAAAGTTCTTTTTCTGAGATAAAAGGAAATACGCCACAATATTTTTGAAGAAAATTATTTTTTTATTAAACCCTTTTATTTTATTTTTACGCTTAATGTCTTAAAATGTTCTAAATTATATTTTCTTGTTACTACAGTGAGTTCTGTACCCATATACAAAAAAGCCTGATTCCAGGATTTGATACAAACTTAAAAAGCGCGTTTTCTCATAATTCAGTTTTGGTGGCTTGTTACCTTTTTTCCCCAAGCCCTTCAGTTATCGATCACTATTAACCCTGATTAAGGCTCTTAAATTCACCTGTCTTGACAGGACGGTGATAGAACCGTAATTTGGAACAGCTCTTACTATAGGCGCTTTTCTTTTACCTGATTTATCTGATAAATCTCACTTGTGACGTCATGACTCATTTCGATGTACGTTCCTTTTGTCTTCTGAATCTGAGTCTAAAGTGAGATATTTTACCCCCACTTAAGTCCATCTGCACAAGATCGAAAGGTAGATCAGTTGTCTCAGATCATTTAGGTGTCAAATAAATCGATAAATGAGGTAAGAATTTTTTGTAAGTTTGAATTTTAGTGTGTTTTGTGGTGTATGGATAGTCGATAGTGTATGGTGAGCTACGAAAAACGTAAAAAAATAGGTTATGGAAAGGATCGACAGATTATAGAACCATAGCAAAGAGTAGGTAACTAACCTACTCTTTGACCATAGCATATTACAAAATTTCGAGGATTGACATTTAACTGCACAAACACGTTCCTTTAACTCATCTGACCATCTGAGGTTTCCAACTGGGCTGAGCCATCTGATTTTTAAGTGAGGGTGTTTTCTGACGCCCATGCATTCAAAACGTATTCGTCTGCATTTCAAATACATTCGTTCTGGCGTTGAAACGATGACGTCATGGTAACAATATTTCAAAATGTATTCAAACCGATTGAAAACCAACCGAACGTTAGTTTCAAACCAACATAACCGCAAATTATCTCTTGTAATTGCCACTAAGAATTGCCATGTAATTGTAATGCTGTCATCGTAGCCTGTCATCATAATTTAAAAAATTTCGAATGAATCAACACAAAACACAACAGCGAAATAAAACAAGATATGATGGAAGTGCAGCTGGGGTAGTTCTTAATTACTGGCGTATTCAATATATTGGCCTAGCGAATTTTCCGCAAAACCCGGAATTTTTGGATGCTCTTCTCTGTGGGTTAGTGTATCCGATAAAAACCCATTTAAATCTTCATTCAAAAACATTTCATAAATATTTAGAGTACTTTGAAGAAATTCTTCCTCTTGTTGATCGGCCAAATCAAGAACAACTGCCAGGGCACTTGAAATATCCATTCTCAATACTGACTATTGTTAATACGAGTACCAAAGTGATTCCAAGTACATCCTGTCACAAAAATACATCGAAAATAGATAGGTTACTTGTTTAAAGTTTGGCGCCGTTTCTGAGATGTTTTCAAAACTGTTAATTCTAGCGCTGGTTGAAGTCTATGACGTCAGCGATTAATGCGTGACAAATATGTATTCGAATACCTAAGACCGCCAGAAAACGCTTCTGAGTTAGTGCAGATGTTAAAGGGGTGACACACGTACGAACTTTTAAAGGGGTGATACACGTACGAGCAAGTACGCGTACTTATGTAAGCATAGTATAGCAAGCATAGCAGCATAGCAAGCATGGTATATAAGCATATAAAAAGATCAATAAATAAATATAAACAATAAACAACATAAAAGGGCTGGTTAGAGGAAACCGTATAGTCGTGAAACACGTGAGTCAACCCACTTCCACCTACGGTAAGTGATTAGGCCGTCCCGGCCAGACCACGGTTTCCACAACCATAAAATAAATATCGTATATAAATAAAGGGGATCAGTAAAGGTTGAAATAGATACATTTAAATAAGACAAGAGTTATCTCTGTTCACCACCAGCCTGCAATACCTCAGGACCTAGCTAGAGTAGACGTAAATCAGAGACCCAACACCATTTAAAGTGGTCTTAAAACCCGAATGTATAGTATACATTGGGAAACACTTTAAAATATCGTAGCCAGACCACATTAGTTAATAATACAAACTCAAAAGACAACATACCTGCAAATATTCGTGAAAAAGACTTCCAAAATGCATTGTGTAAAATTTGGTCTCCCGCTTGTTACGTTTTTCAAAAACAATCCCCCGTCGTAATTATTAAACAAACTATCCACAAAACTATGGCAACGAATATCACAACCCACTATTTTATTCAAGTTTCGAGTGACAAAGCCCAAAAGCATCACAAAACAGTAGCTTTAGTCACAGAATGAAATAAAAGGAAGAAAGCATTACAGAACACGGATTGACAATTAACACGGATTGAAAGGAATTTTTGTTCTATGAAAAATCACTCATGAATTGACCAATAACAAAATATCTGAACAATATAGGATAATCAAATAAAGTACTTAACTGAACTTCATCAAATGACTACACTCATACACTTATATTATAACAACAAATTTTAATCTTTTCCTTCTACCATCTGCCACTGCCGTCAATGTCAAACTTTGGCAGCCTGACAGCTAAAGGTGCGTTCTAACGTATGACAGCCAGGAGCGCGTTCCGGATCACCACAGTATCTAAGCACATAAATAGATCAATAAGTAAATATAAACAATAAACAACATATAAAAGCGCTGGTTAGAGGAAACGTGTGGTACATGTGAACGCGTGAGCATAACCCACTTCCACCTACGGTAAGTGATAGGCTTATCCCGGGGACAGTCGCCTTGGTTTCCACAACCATAAAATAAATATCGTATATACATAAAAAGGATCAGTAAAGGTTGAAATAGATACACCTAAATAAGACAGAGTTGTCTCTGTTCACCATCAGCCTGCAATCCCTCAGGACCTAATACCTAGAGTAGACGTAAATCAGAGAACCAACGCCATATAGTATCATCTCAAAAGCAGGATGTTATAGTATACCTTGTGAAACACTTTAAATTTTGTAGCCAGATCACATTAGTTAATAATACAAACTCAAAAGACAACATATCTGCAAATATTCGTGAAAAAGACTCCAAAATGCCTTGTTTAAATTTTGATCTCCAGCTTATTACGTATTTTCCCAAACAATCCCCTCTCGTAATAATAAACAAACTATCAACAAAACTATGGCAAAGATTACCACAACCCATTACTTTATTCAAGTGACAAAACACAAAAGCATTACAGAACAGTATCTTTGGATCAGAATGAAATTAATATGGAACTGTAACGGAATTGGTTGCTCTATGGAAAGTCACTCATGACCTGACAAATATCAAAATATCTGAAAATTGTGATGATCCGGAACGCGCTCCTGGCTGCCAGACGTTAGAACGCACCTTTAGCGGTCACGTGACCGAAGTTTGACGTTGATGTCATCGACGGATGATTTATAAAAAAATGTAATAGCTGAGTATGAGTGTAATTAGTCGATGAAGTTAAGATAAGTAATGTATTTGATCATTACTACATCATATTTTGTTCAGATATTTTGATATTTCATGAGTGACTTTCCATAGAGCAAAAATTCCTTTCATTCTGTGACTAAGGCTGTTGTTTTGTGATGCTTTTGGGTTTTGTCACTTAAAACTTGAATAAAGTAGTGGGTTGTGGTAATCGTTGCCATGGTTTTGTTGATAGTTTGTTGATTAATTACGAGAGGGGATTGTTTTTGAAAAACGTAACAAGCCGGAGACCAAAATTTCAACAAAAGGGTTTTTGATTCTTTTTCACGAATATGTGCAGGTATGTTGTTTTTTGAGTTTGTATTATTATCTAATGTGGTCTGGCTACGATATTTTAAAGTGTTTCACAATATATACTATACAGGGTGGGCCAATAGTGCGTGGGCGGAGGATTGTGGGCTTACTAAAAAATATTTCAAAAATCTGTCACTTGATCATGGTAGGGACCCTTGAGGGCTATGACGTAAAAATATTTTCACTTAAATTTTGACGTTTATACAGGGTGATTCATATCAAACATACATTTTTTTAAATGGAACCCCCTATATATTATTGCATATTTGGATTCCTTGGTCAATTTTAGTGTGACTTTATGTATCACACATGGAACTTTAAACGAACCGTTTAGGCACAAATCACCATTTTTGGTATAAGTAGGTATCAGAAAAGAATTGAATATCGCAGCGATTATAAAACTTAGAAGGCCGTGACTTTGCGGTACAACTAAGCATGAAGTGCGTCACCTTAGGTCAGACGGCTAAAATTGAATTCTTTTTGTACTTGGAGAAATCAGTAGATTAATTAAGGAAACTTCAATCACAGAGAACTTGTTTTTTTCAAATGGCAATGCCTATTTTGGTTTAAAAAATCGAATGTAAAATTTGATTACCTTTCTAACGATATAGCATCCTCGATATCAATCTTTTTTGGTTTTCATTTTATTTCAAATTTTCAGTCAAATCGGTGTTTTTCAATTTTCCTGCATACAAGCAACCTAGCAGGCCATGAAAAATAAACAAAAGCTCGTTAATATGGAAGAAACCAACTAACTTAGTAGAAAGATGCAAACTAACTAGAGCAACGAGGCAAGATTATGAAAATTTCTTACAACATATTAGCTCTAACCAGAAACAATAGCGGTAACAAGAACGCTCATTTTTCACAGCCTACTAGCTATTAGTCAATTTCCAAAGTCAGTAAAAACATATTTAATCAAAGAAAAACTACTAGTAATTGTTGCTGGCAGTATAATATCTATGTCTTCTGAATAAATTTCCACATTTAATGCTATAAAAAAGTAGCCATTTCCGTCAGTCAAAAGTAATGATACCTCTGACTGGAACCCTTCAAATTATTCAGTAGGTACTTCTACTTATTAGCAAAATCGCGGAAAATGAAACTTGAATTGCAGTCTGTTTGAATTGTAAAACATAATTTAGCTTGCAGAAAAGTACATAAAATAAACATAATTGCAACATAGCGTAATTAAAAAATTCTGGCAATTATTTCAACAGATGTTCAGAATGCTCCAGTTGGAGATTTCACTTTTGACTTAACTAAACGGAAGTGACTAATCTTTTTATCCCATTAGATGTGAAATTCTAAACATGTTAGACTGTAAGCAAAAATAGCTGGTAGTTTTCCTTTTGTTTCAAAATTTTTAATCGTTTTGGAAAGTTGTCAAGTTCTAGTAGAGCTCAATAGCTAGTAGGCTGTGAAAAACAAACACTTCTGTCATAGCCTAGCTACTCATTTACATTAGATATCTTGGGGCTGTTGTATCCGGTTAGAGCTAATATGTTGCAAGGAATTTTCATAATCTTGCCTCGCTGCTCCAGTTAGTTTGCATCTTTCTACTAAGTTAGTTGTTTTCTTCCATATTAACGAGCTTTTGTTTATTTTTCGTGGCCTGCTAGGTTGCTTGCACGCAGGAAAATTGAAAAACACCGATTTGACTGAAAATTTGAAATAAAATGAAAACCAAAAAAGATTGATAACAAGAATGCTATATCGTTAGAAAGGTAATCAAATTATACATTTGAATCTCTAAACCAAAATAGGCATTCCTATTTGAAAAAAACAAGTTATCTGTGATTGAAGTTTCCTTAATTAATCTACTGATTTCTCCAAGTACAAAAAGAATTCAATTTTAGCCGTCTGACCTAAGGTGACGCATTTCATGCTTAGTTGTACCGCAAAGTCACGGCCTTCTAAGTTTTATAATCGCTACGATATTCAATTTTTTCTGATACCTACTTATGCCGAAAATGGTGATTTGCGCCTAAACGGTTCTTTTAAAGTTCCATGTGTGATACATAAAGTCACACTAAAATTGACCAAGGAATCCAAATATGCAATAATATATAGGGGGTTCCATTTAAAAAAATGTAAGTTTGATATGAATCACCCTGTATAAACGTCAAAATTTAAGTGAAAATATTTTTACGTTATAGCCCTTAAGGGTCCCTACCATGATCAAGTGACAGATTTTTGAAATATTTTTTATTAAGCCCACAATCCTCCGTCCACGCACTATTGGCCCACCCTGTATATACGGACTTTTAAGACGACTTTATATGGTCTTGGGTCTCTGATTTACGTCTACTCTAGGTATTGATGAACAGAGGCAACTCTGTCTTATTTATCTGTATCTATTTCAACCTTTACTGATTCTCTTTATGTATATACGATATTTATTTTATGGTTGTGGAAACCACGGTGACTGTCCCCGAACTGACTACCTAATCACTTACCCAGAGTGGAAGTGGGAATGATTCAACGCGTTCACACGTACCATACGTTTCCTCTAACCAGCCCTTTTATATGTTGTTTATTGTTTATATTTATTTGTTGATCTATGTATGCACTTAGATACCATGCTTGCTATGCTGTTATGCTTGCTATGCTGATATGCTTGCGATGCTCCGATGCTATGTTTATATTTTATATACCCTATCCCATTTACCCACTTTATTTACTCATTTATATGTTTGATTATATTTATATATTCATATATGTTGATATTTTTCATTTTTCCACATCCTACCCATATTTCCCTATTTGACGTTGAACAGAGACCTAGCCCACCTTGTATTATTATTATTTATCGTTTAGACGGTGAATGATTATAACCTTTTCTTTATTATACAATATCAATAACAAGAGCCAGTTTACCCCGATTATTAAGACATTTTGAATCGTATATTTTAACATATCAATATAAATACTTCACCAGTAAAATATATGAAATACAAAGCACTCATCATTTGATAAATACAAGAATCAAGTAATAAAATCATAACATAAACACTCAGCACTCATGATTAATAAATACAAAACAAATGTTATGAAACAAATAATAAAAAAACCATATCATAACATTTCTGTGTTTTGATTTCATTCTCTCTGAGTTGGTACAACATGCATGCTAAAAGAATCTAGTTACCACAGGCACACATACAACATTGGGTTCTAAATTCCACCACTAGACGTCTTGAGCACTTTGGCTATTTCTAAATTTGGTATCTGTTTTGACAGGGACCAATACATTACTTATCTGAACTTCATCGACTAATTACACTCATACTCAGATCTTACATATTTTTATAAATCATCCGTCGATGACATCAATACTTCGGTCACGTGACCGCTAAAGGTGCGTTCTAACGTCTGGCAGCCAAGAGCGCGTTCCGGATCACTACACCCCTTTTAGAGAGCTATTTGACTTGTGGGTGGAGAGGATCAAACCTCATGATTATGAACAACTTTCAAGGAAATAAATTTATAACAGGTTTTATGTGTGCGACCAACATTTTACCCCTAATTGTTTTTTGCCTGGAAGTCGTAAGGGGCTGATGTGGAATGCTGTGCCATCGCCGCTTATTCCAATTAAGTGTAAGTTTTGTTTAAGGATTTCACATCATTCTTCGTGATCTTTTCTGCAATGTGTACATTTAATTTTGTGATAAAAAGAAACAATAAAGACACGATAATAATATTAATATAATATGTATATGGCATATGCAAATGAGTGGCCCTAGCTAGGATAACGCTAGTTGCACACACACCGATTTTGGACGGCCGGCAAAAAATCGGCCGATATTTCATCGGTAGTTGGTCCTTGCACACACACCGGATTTTCACCGGCCAAACAATCAGTTGTTTTGTGTTTTTGACGGCTGGAAGATGCGTAGCGACTATCGGTCGATAAATAATCGATACGTGTGCAAGGTTGTATTTAGCCACTTATGTCACTGTGTCGCCGGTGCGTCCCGGCACCGGCGGTCTGCAGTGGCAGTGGCCGGCTGCCGCCGATATTTTACCGGTATTATTTTACGGTCGGCGTGTATGCAAGGTCCCATTCCATCCAGTGGTTCACTATTGGAATTTGGACGGCCGGAATAAAACCGGCCGTCCAAAATCCGTGTGTGTGTGCAACTAGCGTAAATAGGATTGGGTTGTTGTAGTTTAAGAGGCAATGCCCTGCCTATATGTGAATAGTGCCGAAAACCGCGTTTTCTCAGATGCTTATCTATAATAGTGTCAACCGTAGTTCCAAATTGTATAACGAACCCCTAAAACTGCAACCCACAATACCAGGAATTACATATTATAATATTGTAACATACTGTATATTATGGTATTCGTGTATTGCGTTTTAGTTGTCATGCATCATGTAAAGTCAAAGTTTTAGGTTAGATCTTTGAAGTGTAAACGTCATCGAATCGTCTAGAGTTTTCGGGAATGACGGATGGGCATTCTCGAATGTCATCGATTTCACTATCGAATTCTCTAGATGGTTCGATGAAGTGTATATAAGGCGCCACGGGTAGCGTGGAATAGTTCAGTTCAGTTGAGTTGAGCAGTGGAGTTGAGTTGTAGTTGAGATAAGGTTAAGAGATATTGTATTGAGCTGTGAAGTAAATCGGTGAAAGTTACGTCCATTTTGATTCTTTGGTGAAGAAAAAGAGGCCGTCGTGACAATTGGTGTCAGAAGTGTAGGATTATCCATCGAATCAAAGGAAATAAGAAGTGAGTACAGAGTGTTTTAATATCAGTAACCAGAGCTATGGCTTCTGAAATGAATGCATTGATGAATATGCTGCAAGAAATTAAGGCCCAGCAAGACAACCAGGCAGCTGTTATGCAAGCAACCGTCGTGAACCTTGAAGAAAGGCTAAAGCACCACCAGGACGAGGCAGTCGTGAACCTAGAAGAGAAGCTAAAGTACCACCAAGATGAGGCAGTCGCAGGTTTGAAAAGTGGACAGGAACTGGTAATGACTAGATTGGAGGAGCAGAGGCAAGTCGTAAATCAGGCATTAGAAAATCAAGATCAGCGCATTAGTGCTATAGAGACATCGCAAAAGATCGTTGAGGAACAGCTGCAGCAAGTGAAAGATCATGTCAAGGAAATCGTGAGAGACGAACTGCGAGAACTAGTGGAGGTGAGCGTGAACAACTGCAGCAAGTGGAAGATCGTGTCAGAGAAATCGTCACAGAGAAGCTGCGAGAGCTTAGTGCAGGTGAGTCTAGTTTAACTGCAGTAGCACCAGCTTTACATGACAGACACAGTGGCGTAGTTGCAAAGCCCCATCCATACAATGGAAAAACGTCATGGGACATTTATCATATGCAGTTTGAAAACATCGCACGCATAAATAACTGGTCGAATGAAGAGAAAGCTTGTGCGCTGACGTCAATGCTCAGAGACTCTGCAGCAGCTATTTTGGAAAATCTCTGCTCCTCAGATCTACGTGACTATGACAAGATAACGTCTGCACTAAAGCTACGTTTTGGAGATGCGCACTTAACAGAGATGTTACATGGTCAACTGCACAACCAGACACAGCAAGCCAAGGAGGATCTGACCACGTTTGCATATGAAGTCCAGAGCTTAGCTAAACGCGCATTCATCACCAGCCCCGTCGAGACACAGGAATACGTTGCTGCTCGTCAGCTTGTCGAAGGCATTGCGGACCTGGACGTTCAGCGAATCGTAAGACTGTCCAGCCCCAGAACCTTACAAGACGCTTTGGTCAAGGCTCTAGAAATTGAGGCTGCCACAAAAGCCACGCGAATGACACGAAGAGTGCGCTCTGTAGAACAAGATGATGAAGTAGAAGTCCGGGCCACATCATTCGTTCCAACAAGAAGAGGTAATACCTCCCAAAGAAATCCAGTTCGCAGAAATCTAGAAGGAGTTGAGAAGTTTACGTGCTGGAGATGTGGGCAGAAGGGGCACCTGTCGGCTACACACGTTCCGGTAGGCCTGTCAGTTCGAACTGAATGGTCCGCCTGAGCGTGTGTATGTTCCGGTCGACCTGTCAGTTAAGACTGTTCAGGCGGCCGGAGAAGAATCACATATATGTTCGTCCATCCGTCCGGCTTGACGTCCGGTCGCCTGAGCGTGTGTATGGTCCGGTCTACCTGTCAGTTACGACTGTTCAGGCGGCCGGAGAAGAATCACATATATGTTCGTCCATCCGGCCGACGTGACGCACTACGATTGATCCATTCAAAAAAGAAAGTGACAGCTGGTGTTTCCACGACATTTGGATCTCGATACGATCCCAAAAAATAGCGAATCGACCTTGAACAGGAAACGTTTTGAAAACGTATCAAATTGATGTTTCACTATACAGGGTGTCCAGTTAGTGTGTAATTCTTCGTAATTTCAACACAGCATTGTTACCGTGGTGAGGATGGGAAACGCGTATGGTTTTTTGAAACCCTGTCATTGGCGGCACAACAATAAACAAAAAATTTAGAAACAGCTCAAACTTATTTTTTAGGCATTTTAGGGGTTCCTGATCGTTTTGTACCTTTTTTGGGTGGGGGTGAAATTGGGGAGGGGTTAGGGGTGGGGAGTTATAAGACTGTCAATTGACATACAAAAGAAAGACCTAGCGGCATAACACACTTCATATTATGAAAAAATAATAAGCTGGTAGCACTATAATGTGGGGGAAGTACTCAATCAACTTGACAGAATTATTTTTATACAATAACCCAAAAAAATATGTTTACTTTCGAAAAGTAAATATCAAACAGAATCAATTTTGGTTATAAAATATAAAATTAGGAACAGGGACTAAGAATAAAAATATAAAGAAAATTTTCATTCGAATGTGCAATTAAAATATTTTATAAACATCTCCGATTTTTTAGTAAGAAGAGTCTTAGCGCCGGTGCACACTTGCGGCTGTTTACCGTCCGGCGCCGCAACGGCACCGAAATTGCGGTCTGAAGTACTAAGCGATAGATTGACAGCGGCGCCGGACACAAATGTGCATCTTTTGATCTATTCCTTAGTACTTTAGGCCGCAACAAATCAATATCAAACAGAATCAATTTTGGTTATAAAATATAAAATTAGGAACAGGGACTAAGAATAAAAATATAAAGAAAAGTTTCATTCAAATGTGCAATTAAAATATTTTATAAACATCTCCGATTTTTTAGTAAGAAGAGTCTTAGCGCCGGTGCACACTTGCGGCTGTTTACCGTCCGGCGCCGCAACGGCACCGGAATTGCGGTCTGAAGTACGAAGCGATAGATTGACAGCGGCGCCGGACACAAATGTGCATCTTTTGATCTATTCCTTAGTACTTTAGGCCGCAACTCCGGTGCCGTTGCGGCGCCGGACGGTAAACAGCCGGACAGCCGCAAGTGTGCACCGGCGCTTATAGTCGAGCCTTTTAAGCGCGATTTAAAGCCTCGTACACATCTGAGCGCACATGGTTTGAGTACACACGAACATGCAAATGTGGACGTCCCATTCGTCGTATCTCAGGGCATGCGGGTTGACTCTCGCGCGTTTTTGAGCTCGTGTGGGTTGAGCCAAATCTTGTCGCTTTTCGCGTTTTCAGTCACCACTCAAAGAAAACGTTCAGCGTATGCGTGCTCAGTGTGGACGTTTATTTATGCGTTGTCTGTGCTGTGCAACGACGTCCGTGGTACCTGCTTATACCCGACTGTGAACACGGAACGATTTGAGAACACACGCATATGTGACGGAAAAACTAAAACCAACACATGACTTGAGTACACACACATTGAGCACGCACGCATACTCGTATGTATGTGTTCTCAAGTCATCATGTGCGCTAAGATGTGTACGCGGCTCGTAGCCGAAAACCGACAAGATTTGGCTCGACCCATGTGACTTGAGTACACACATATTGAGCACGCACGCATATATGTGTGTGTTCTCAAGTCATGTGCACTCGGATGTGTACGCGGCTTAAGTTTGTTCGCAAATAAAACCGCTTTCAGCTTCCATACTCGGTAGATGTGTAGGAGCTTGTTTTGCTCGCGAAATTTTACACCACTGTTGTAGGGGGCCTCGGGAAATTTCTTGTGAGGGAATACACGGATAAGAAAGGGAATAAATACATTTCATCATTCAAATAATTATCGCAATCCCGCTTTATTAACGAGAGATTCTCTCCCTTTTGGTAGGAGTTCTCACAGGACATTGCCACGAAAGTGGTAAAGGAGCCTATCTGCTCCAGATATTAGCAAGAAGACGAAACTCCGTTTAACTTCCTGGACAAATCACGACGGAGTTTGAAGAGGAAATATTATACGCAGTAAACTGGTCAAACGTAATTCCATTCATTTTTAGTGCTGTTTCTGTGAGGTCGGCAAAAAGGGTCGAAGGTGGTCTACTTTCTTGGCTTCACTTTCCCATCGCTGGTACTTCTAATACTATTACTACTAGGCTCGGCGTTTATTGGAAGCGTGTGCGTGGAATGTAGGCGCGAATTCATTCGAACGTCTCACCCAGCAAACACGATGTCATTATACTAACGTCATTTTGACGACACCCCATTCGTCATTATCACGTCGATAAAGAGAAATATATGACGTGTCTGTGACGGCACAATGTCACAGCCCAAAGACGCCATTGAGTGCCGTGTTAGTAACGTCACCTAACCGCCGTCCCAATAACGTCACAAACGTGTCGTCTCTATATCGTCATGTACGTGTCGTTTCGTCGACACTATTTTATACAGCAACCAAGGCTGCACCAGAAGGTATCGTCAGATCAGCACTGATTATTGGCGATGGTTGCTTTATCTTACTTTATGTCTCTCCAATAGTCAATGCTGATCTGACGATATCTTCTGGTGCAGTCGTAGTTACTAGATAGAATAGTTTGGACGTTAATTACCTTATAGGATAAATGTTTATGAGATGCTGTGAGAAATCTGTGTAGCATTAATTTGAGTAAGGGTAATGAAATATACTAATTCAAAATAAATTAATCATGTATTTCACAGTAAACACAGGATACAAAAATAATGATCATAGCTTTGCTAGCCTTCTATAGAAGCCTGCCTAAATCACAAAGTACTTTTTATTTTCAATCGGCTCCATCCATATAATAAGAAGCTACAATCTAATAAATCCACAATACCTGAGAAAACACTGGACACTATACCTATACCCTATACCTATTATTATTTATGGTGGAATCCACACATACAGACACTGCACACACAGCACATAAAATCTCCGTCCCCATGTCACACCTTCATAATAGAAAACACAAGTAGAAAATGGCGAAAATGGCAATTTGTGCCTTGTGGTGATGAACGGGTTCGAGATTTGCGGTTCGGCTGCAGTTGGATCGGGTCGGATTACATGCGATTCATTCATTGGTCTGTACCTTACGTAAGTTGTGATCTTGTCCCTTTCGTCTAGTTCGTGTGTATTTTTCAGCTAAGTGAGTTGTTTTCTTCTACCTGAACAGGTTTTTGTTTATATTTCATGGCCTGCTCCGTTGCTTATAGGTAGAAAAGTTGAAAATCGCCGATTTGTTTGAAAATTTAAAATTAAATGAAAACTACGAGAGATTGATATTCACAACCTTATATCATTAGGAAGCTTATCAAATTCTACGTTTAACATCGACCGATTTCTCCAAGCATAAACGTAATTTAAATTTGACAGTCTCATCAAAGCTGATGCATTTTATGCTTAGTAATACGGCAAAGTCACAGCCTTCCATATTTTGTAATCTCCGCGATATTCAATTTTTTCCTGATATCTACTTATACCGAAAATGGTGATTTACACCTCAACGGTTCGCTTTAGGTACCATATATGATACATAAAGTCACACTAGAATTCACAAAGGAATCTGAATATGCAATAATATACGGGGTATTCCATATAAAAAAAAACATAACTTTGATACTTTTCGTGCTTTTGGGACACCCTGTATAACATGAAAATATTTTTAAAATGTGGCCTTTATGGGTCTCTATCCATCCCAAATTATTATTTTCTTTTTTATCAAATACGTTAGCCATAATGCTCCGTGTGGAATAACGTGAATAACCCCGTATATTTCAAAATATTTTTAGGATATGCGTCTTAAGTAACCAAATAACCTTTGTACTTGACATTTTCTTTCATATCATATCATCATATTTCACATTCGCCTGAACGTGCGGAGGGGCGTCAGTCAATCAGAGGCGACCGGTCTTTAGGCGGCCTTGTTCAGTTCGAACTGACAGACCTGCCTGAACCTGTGGGGGCGAGGCGACCGGTCTTCAGGCAGACCGTTCAGTTTGAACTGACAGGCCTGCCGGAACGTGTGCAGCCGACATTAGAGTAGGCTGCCGGATACAGGGCGATAAGATGCAGGTGGATGTAGAAAAAGCAGATGAATATGCAAGCAAAATGAATTCTATGCAAAGCATGATACACTCAATGAAGCAGCAGTTTGACAGAGACACGAAGAATTTGCTGAAGAAGAACGAGGAAACCATCGCTAAGCTTCAAGGACAACACAGAGTAGCCATGAGGGAAATGACAGCAGACCTAGATAGGTTGAAGCGCAGGTACGCCACTAGGAAGAGATGGCGCCAGCTGTCCCAGTCTCGCTGGTGGTCGGAGACAACCTTGGCCAAATAGCGGTTCACCGTCCTGTTCATCCTTTCTAACATGCCGTCCGACTGAGGATGTAACGCCGTGGTCCGAGTCTTCCTAATCCTCAAAGTTTTGCACACGTTCTGGAAGAGCGCAGACTCGAACTTCCTTCCCTGGTCCGAATGCAGCTCGAGCGGAACTCCAAAACGGCAAATCCAGTCCTTGACCAGAGCGTCAGCAACGGTTGCGGCCTCCTGGTTTGGCAGAGGGCCATTTGCTAAAGTAGCCGATCACCACGACGGTGTACTTGTTCACAGTTTCGCTCTCCCGCTACGTCGATAGCGATCCTCTCGAAGGGGCTTCCGACGTTGTATTGGCGCATAGGAGCTTTCTTACGCCTCTGTGGACCGTGGCTGGCGGCACAAACTGTACACGTTCTGCACCATTCCTTGACGTCTTCCTTGCACCTAAACCAGTAGAACCGCCCCGGACCTTCTCCAGAGTCTTGGCCACGCGCAGATGACCTCCACTGATTCCGCTGTGAATCCCCCAAGTACTTCGGCCACGCGGTTCCTAGGCACCACGGTCTGTCTTCTTTCCTGGGCCCCTTCTTTGTTCTCGAGTATTCGTCGCAGGATGCCGTCCTCCATCACCAGACTGTCCCACTGAGCCCAGTAGGATTTGATGGTGGGCGAGTAATGTGAAACCTCCTGCCAACTCGGTCGTTGGTCTTCCCTCTTCCACTCGATGATCAGCTTCAGTCTGGGATCCTCCACTTCGTCTTTCTGGAGTTCGGTAGGCTGCCAGCGATCATCCACGACGGTGGTTCTTTTGTCATGGCGTCCTTCGTCTCAGCTTGGTTGCAGTGTGCACAGTCGTCGGGGCACGGTCTCCTTGAAAGTGCATCCGCATTCCCATGAGACTTGCCAGCACGATGTTCGATGTCAAAATCGAATTCCTGCAGCCTCTCGATCCACCTGGCCACCTGTCCCTCTGGATTCTTGAACCGAAGTAGCCATGCATCCCTATGCATGGTCCGTCCTCAGCAGGAACTTCCTCCCGTACAAGTACCTGTAAAAGTGCTCCACGGACTTGACGATGGCCAGCAGTTATTTCCGAGTGACGCAATAGTTTCTCTCGGGCTTAGATAACGTCTTGCTCAAATAGCCTATCACCACCTCTCGACCATCTTGTATCTGCGACAGAACTGAACCTATCCCCACGTTGCTCGCATCGGTGTCTAACACAAATTTGCCGGTAAGTAGGGGATAGCTCAGCATTGGAGCCGTCGAGAGAGCCTTCTTCAGCAGGTCGAAAGCTTGCTGGCAGTCATTTCCCCACTGGAACCTGCGGCCTTCCTCCGTAAGCCTAGTCAGCGGTGACGATGGTAGCAAATCCAGCCACGTATCGACGGTAGTATGTACACAGACCTAGGAAGCTTCTTACGTCATGTTTGTTCTTGGGTACCGGCCATTCTCTTACTGCTTCGATCTTCTGAGGATCCACTGCTATGCCTTCTTGGGAAACCACATGTCCTAAATATTGCACCTTCTTCTGGAACAGATGGCACATCTTGGGACTGATTGGCGCAGCCTCTTAAATACTTGTTCCAGGTTCTTGAGGTGGTCGTCGAACGATTTCCCAACCACGATGACGTCGTCCAGGTAGACCAAGCAGATTTCCCAAGACAGTCCCTTCAAGACAGTCTCCATAAGCCTCTTAAATGTAGCTGGTGCATTAGACAGTCCAAACGGCATAACCGTAAACTGCCATAACCCCGAGCCGACGGTGAACGCAGTCATCTCCTTATCCCCTGGATCCATCTCGACTTGCCAGTAGCCACTCTTCAGATCCAGCGTGGAGAACACCTCAGAACCCGCCCAAGTGTCTAGGGTGTCGTCAATTCTTGGCAAAGAGTAGCTGTCTTTCTTCGTTACATTATTGAGCTGCGGATAGTCCACGCAGAATCGTGTCGACCCGTCCTTCTTCCTCACGAGTACGACTGGCGATGACCAAGGACTCGCTGATTGCTCTATCACCCCCTCTTCTTCCATTTCCTTGATGATCCTATCCGCTTCTTCTCGCTTGGCCAATGGTAGCTTTCTTGGTGGTTGCCGAATAGGTGGTAGATCGCCCGTGTGGATCTTGTGTCGGACCACATTTGTCCTCCCCTTCTTTCCAAGGCCAACATCGAATATATCCTGGTATTCTGTGATGAATACCTCAGCCTCTTCTGTTGTTCCCTGTTCAAGCCTTTCGGATTCTCATGCAACCGCTCATTCCGTTGGTCTGATGCGTTTACACTTCTCACCACTGATGAGACTAGAGAACAACAACCCAGTGGTGTTCCTTTCTTGAGGTGTACTGGAACGCCATTCGCGTTCAGCAACCTTACCGGAACTGCATCATGAGCTCGTACCAGGCATTTTCCAATGGCGAAGCCACGGCCAATCATCCGGTTTAGCTTCGAACAACATGACGCTCCCTCGACCAGTGCCATCAATCAGGCAGGCTTCAATCACCACCTCGCATCTTTCTGGGATGACAGTTTCTTCTGAGAGCTCAACCTGGACAGCCTCTTCTTGACGTCGGTGGAGGACTATCTCTTCCTCTTGAACTAGCAGGGTACCATGTACGGTGGTACCATGCCTCAGGTCAAGTTGGAATCCATAGGTGTCCATGATGTCCATTCCAACTATCACCTCATTTCGATTTCGGCTACCAAAACTCGATGTTTGATTTTGGTGTTCCCAAACTGGAGCTGTATGTCGGCTTCCCCATGGATGCTTGCGGGCTCTCCGGTAGCAGTGCGAAGCCGCCATCTTGTTGGCCTTACATCAGCACTCTTCTGGAGCACATCAGGTCGCACGATGGTCTTCGTCGCACCCATATCCAGAAGCATCAGCTTCTGCTTGCCGTCCACGAAGCCCTCCACATACAGACTGGTCGCCTGCTGCCCAACGTAGGCCACACGAGCAGTTCTTCTTGAACTCTTCTGGACGCGGGTGGAGCATCGTCTCTGCTCTTCGATCTCACTTAGCATCGGATCTTCTTTCTTCTTTGGACGGGACTCACTAATAACCCACCGCAGTTCCTCAACTAGGGCCGCCACATCTGTCCTACCTTCACACTCCCTAACTCGAGCCTGGCACTGGTAAGCCTTTTTCACTGCCTCAAATTCTAAAGCTCTGGCCAGCGCATCCACCAGACGTTCCCGATGTGCAAGAGCTACAGCCACCCACAAATGCCTCCACAGCTAGTCGCTCCATGGATCCGTCGGATATGCCAGTCGAACCAAGCGGGCTATATCTGCTTCAAATTCCTGCAACGTCTGGTTTGGTCGTTGGGAGCGATTCTTCAGCTGAGCGTGGAAGACGTGACCGTATCTGGCTTGACCAAACCTCATTTCCAGGTGTCTGACTATCTGTTCGTAGTCCCCTCGTTCTGTCGATGATAGCGTCTGAAGAACATCTGTAGCTTCGCCTCTCAGTGCTAACGTCAAAGCTGTCGCCTTCTCAGCAGTACTACGTTCCAAAATCCCATCTATCCAATGAGCAGATGAATTTTCGAGGATATTCACGTGATTCCAGATGTTAGGGATGTTGGAATATTTATGAAACGGCAAAGATCTTTTTTTGACAATTTTGACATATCACATAACCTGTGCTGTTTTCTCAGAGTCAGGGTGTCAGAGTAGTCGTACCCGTTAGAATGTCAATGCATAAAGCAGAATAGGTTATGTTAAGTTGTTAGCTGTCAAGTGAAAAATATCTCTTGACAGTCTTGACACAAAGTTCGCTAAAATCTCAATTTGATTTCCGAGCAAAACGATGACATCCATGGCCTCGGAAATGCAATAACGGAACACAGATTTTTGTTGACAGTTTGATGTTGAGTGAATACTGAAACGCTACAGAGCAAATCGAGGTATTTGATGGGATTTTGGAACGTAGTACTGTTACCGACCATTTGCGTTTGCGGCCGCTTCAAACTGGAGGAGGTAATTCTCCCAGGATGTTTTCCCATTACACTGAGGAGGTTTCAATCTCGGCTTGCACGAATCTCCTGCCTTCAGGTCACTTGGTGTGGTTACGCTTGCAGCCTGAAGCTCCATTCGTAGCTTGTCCATCTCGGCGTCCAGGCGGCGGATGTTATCTCGCAGATCTTCTTTCTGTTTTTCCAATCCCCTCTCGAGATCTTCTTTTTGTTTTTCCAATCCCCTCTTGAGACCTTCTTTTTGCTCTTCAATCTTCGACTCTAAGATATCAATTCTGGTGCCGATTCTTTCTTCAATGTCCTTTTTTAGACCAGTGATCTCGTGGAGAGAATGTTCGATTTTTGATTCGAGCTTCTTGGCCCACTCGAATTCAGGTGACTCGAATTCGAAGGTATCTGGATCGTCACCCTCTTCTATCATTATTTGTCAGAGTCGATCCTGGAGAACGGCCTTCAGCCCGCTGCTATCGGCACCGCGTTCATCGAGCTCTCTCCTTAAATCCGCAACTTTCAGTTCACTGAATTACTACCGAACACGGACTACTCGGCGAACTCTCTGTGCCTCCTTGACAGTTCGCGGCTATAAAATATGGGTCGAGAAGAAAACTTTCTAGATCATACGTAAATTGGCGCGGCCGTCCAGGGCCGGACTGGCACAATACTGTTATGATAATTGAGCTTAGTTCTCCACCAAAGGACTTGTGAAATATACGTAAGCGACTCCTAATCAGAGTTATACATTTTGTCCGGTCATCAGTGTCTGAGCCTATAGGGGGATGAAAAATACCACAATAAAATAGCAACCATTTTGTTTTTTTTTTCAACCGAAGCATGATTGTTGTACAACCTATAGTTACCCAAGTAGAGGTCAAAACAACACAAAATAAGTCTCATTCGATAGTGAAACATGTAGACCATAAACTAGTTGTGAATATTTTCCTAATTTTTTTCCATAAAATGGCAAAAAAATTGTTAAAAGAAAATAATTATGTAATCTTTTGTCTTTTTTACAATATTAACTTTTTCAAAAAATATGCGTAACTTACATTTTTTTATTTCTAAGCGATAGTACATGATGTTTCCTAAAATATAGCTATACGTCATAGCCCTAAGTGAAGTAGTTCTCGATAAATGTGTAGGCAGGAATGATTGATGACATTTTGATTGGCCCACTCATATTGCCAGCCACGATGAATGGCCCCAGATTTCTAGAGTTCTTGGAAACCGACTTCCTGGACGCCATTATGGAAATACCACTTGGGATGATTCTCCAACTGGACGGAGCTTCGGCGCACTACGCTGCAAATCTACGAAGTCATTTAAATGAACGATATTCGCCATAGATTGGACGCGGTGGAACAATCGCTTGGCCACCGCGTTCACTGGACTTGACCCTACTTGATTTTTTTTGTGCGATACAACGAAACAGAAAGTTTATGTCGACGTGCCTAATACACACGAGGATGTTATTAGCAAAATTATTCAAATCGGAAATGAATTACGGAATGACGAAGCGATGATCAGTCGGTCTACGCAACACGTGTCACCAAGCAGGACATTTCGAACAATGGTTGTAACTTGTAACATTTGTTTCCTTTTTACCCAAAATAAATATCGTGACCATTAAGTTTTACTGCCTTCTCAACTGCCGGATTGGACAATAAAAAGTTATATTCAAGCCATCACAGCTTCTGAACTACTTTACTTAGGACTAAGATGTACAGATATTTTTTGTTAGGAAACATCATGTACTATCGCTTACAAATAAAAAAATGTAGGTTAACGGCTTAGATTTTTGAAAAAACTAAATTTGTAAGAAACGCAAAAAATTACGTAATTATTTTCTTTTGACAATTTCTTTTGCCCTGATATGACATGGAATTTGTTAAATGTGTACCATTGGTTTATGGTCTACATGTTTCGTTATCGAATGAGACTTATTTTGTGTTTGTAGAGCCTCTACATAAGTAGCTATGGCTAAATTAGTAAAATACTCGTGCATCAATTAAACAAAAAAGTGTAGTCAAGTTGATCGACTCAGTACTTCCGACACATTCCGATGATACCAGTTTTATTATTTTCCTGATGTTAAGTGTATATGTGGTTTTCTATATTCATTTTTCTGATTGCGGTGTACGTTGTCGCTTGCTCATCCGCACCTGCGCAAAACGCTTGTAAAAAAGTGAGTTAGTCACTCGATAGCAACTGAACACCCTCGTTTTCCGCTGATTTTCTACTGTGCCCTCGTGCTACAGGAGCGCTCCTTCGCCGCTGGACCAGATAGGCTAGAAGATCTAGATAAAGGTAGGCGACAACACAGTTTTTCATAACTCCGCAATCAGTTTTACCCGCAAACCACATCGTACAAAAAAACTACAGTCCACTAAATTATCTAACATAAATTTTTTGGCCCTTCGCAGCCGCATTCGCCATCAATTAACCTTTTCTGGATTTAATTTTAGTCATTTTGGTTCAGATCATACGCATTATAGTTATATTCCAGGGTTTTTCGCTTTTCATAGTTTTTGTGCGTCTATAGGTACGACTGTTTTTATTGCCAGGTCAGGATTCGGTATTGTTCTGTTTCATAAGTAGCTACGAAAATGTCTGAGAAACTAAAAAGAGAAAAGAATTTTCGTACGTCGGAAATGAACAAGATTTGGGAATGTCTTGAAATTGCAAAAAAGGCTCAAACTGATTCCGCTTTTCATTCTCAGCTTAAACAAAGATATAAAGCTATAGATGTAATATATGACAATTTCAGCAAACGCCACAATAATGTACTCGCTCTATTAGACCCGAATCAAGACGATGATTTTCGTGTAGAAGATGATATACATACTGAGGCTGACCACAAATATTACACGATCAAGTCGATTTACTATGATCTTTTTGAGAAAGAAAGGGACAATGGATCTGATATTATCGCAAATACCCAACCTAAAGTAAAATTGCCAGAATTTGAGCTCATCAGGTTCAATGGTGACATCAAGTCATTTAGATCTTTGATTGACGTTTTTGATGCCTTGATTCATAATAATCAGTCGCTTTCGAACATAGAAAAGTTTTCGCATTTGATGTCTTCTGTTGAAGATTCAGCTAATAGGTTATTACAGTGTTATCCATTAACTGCCTCTAACTATTTAGTAGCGTATCAGTCCCTAAAATCAAAATACATCAATAAACGGCTCCTAGCTACGTCGCATTGGAATGAAATTGAACGTTCTCCACGCATGAGTAACGAAAATCCCGCATTACTCAATAAACTTTTGGACACATTCACGGAAAATATCGCTGCATTAAAAAATCTTGGTTTTCCTGTAGCAGAATGGGACTTCATTCTAACAAACATGTTACTAAAACGTTTAGATTCCACTCTAGTTTCACGCTTTGAATTGCACAATACTTCTAATGAAATACCTCAATTCAACTGTCTTACAGAATTTCTGAGAAGGCAATGTAACGCATACGACAACCTTACACATAATGAAGCATCATGCTCACGCCCGAGATATACAAGGACCAACGCGCCTAATCCAAACCGCCATACTAGTTCTTCACTATTAAGCCGCTCTAACCCCCCTTGTATACCAACTCGATCTTGCTCTTTGTGTAAACACTCTGATCACTTAATTTACAAGCATCCGCTTTTAATAAATAAATCGCCGCAAGATAGACTCTCTTTAGTAAAACAGCACAGCTTGTGTACCAATTGTTTGAGTAACTGTCATACTAACAGTAAATGCAAATCTGTGCATACATGTCGCATATGCAATTCCAAGCATCATTCCTTACTTCATATTGATCACGATGCCAATATTCAAACTTCCGTGAATGATACAAGCACTTCGGTTCGAGATGAAAACACACCAAATTTGATGGATAATAACTTCGCAAATACTCATTGTGCGCTCGCTACACGCCCTGAATCCGCTCCTGTCTTACCGAAGACTGCAAATCATTTTAGCTCTACTACCACAATATTATTATCTACGCTAAAAATTAATATTACAGATACTATGGGTAACAAACAACCATGCAGAGCATTGTTGGATACAGGTAGTGAATCCTGTTACATATCAAAAAAATGCGCAGAAAAACTAGGCTTGCCAATACAAAGAAGTTAGGTTACTATTTGCGGTTTAGGTGGCATGGAAATGTTTAATAATTTGAATCAAATTTCTTTTACTGTTACTCCTTTCAATAAAACGCACCCCGCCTTAAATTGTGAAGCTATAGTATTAGATACAATTTGTGGTAATATGCCAACTACCAATATTGATATACGAGACTGGTCTCATATTAAGGATTTAGAATGGGGAGATCCAGAATTTTTCATGCCTAAACCAGTTGAATTGATATTGAACGCACATTTTTTCCAAAGTATTCTTGTTGGGACTCATATTGATTCTTTTAAGGGAGATTTGCCTAAAGCTATCAATACATCTTTTGGTTACATTTTTATGGGCCAGGTTGATCCTCAGAAATGCGTAACTAAGAATTCCTTTTTTACTTTGAAATCGCTTAACGATTCTTTGAAACGTTTCTGGGAAATCGAGTCGGTTCCGCAGCATTCGCATTTATCTCCTGATGAGCAAAAGGCTGAACACAGTTATAAAAACACAACCTATCGAGAACCTTCAGGTAGGTTCGTTGTATCATTGTTGTTTCGTGACAATGACGAGCCGATTTTCTCTGACAGCAAACGAATCGCGCAACAAAGATTTTTTGCTTTAGAAAAACGTTTACTAAGCAACAGAAATCTGTATGATCTTTATTCCAAATTTATGCAGGATATGATTGATAATAAACAAATGTCACTATCTGATACTCATAATTATAACGCTTCAACACCGCTTCATGAATATTTTATACCGCATCACTATGTATTGAAACCGGAATCAACCACAACTAAGTTGAGAGTTGTATTCGATGCCAGCTGCAAAGATTCAAATCAGTTGTCGTTGAATGACACACTTATCTCAGGTCCTAAACTTCAGAAAGATATTAGTCAAATTCTTTTAAACTTCAGATTGCCACAAATTGCTATAACTGCTGATATCAAATCAATGTATTTACAAATTCTAATTAATCCATCGCAAAGGCGTTTTCAAAAAATTCTATGGAGATTTTCTCCAGACTTTCAGCTCAATGAATATGTTTTGAATACTGTTACTTTCGGCATTAGTTGTTCCCCCTATTTAGCCCTAAAAACTATCCAAAACTTGGCAACACATGAAAGGGAAACTCATCCCTTAGCTTCCAAGGTCTTGCTGAATGACATATTGTTGACGATATTTGCACAGGCTGTGATAGCTTAAGTGATGCTTTAGCACTCCATAAGGACCTGGTACAATGCCTAGATAAAGGTTGCTTTAAATTGCATAAATGGGCTAGTAACAGCAAGGACTTTTTAACTAACTTACCGCTAGAAGCACAATCAGATACCTCATTTTGCTTTGACAATGAAGCAGTGTCCAGCATTAAGTTTTAGGACTTAGATGGAATCCCTCATCGGATGTTTTCTTTTACACTGTACACCCACGTAATGTACCATGTACCAAAAGAAATTTATTAAGCGAAGTTGCTCGTATATATGATCCTTTAGGATACCTTACGCCTATTACATTGATTGCCAAACTTCTTATAAGGAACTTATGGTTAGCGAAACTGGATTGGGATGATATTCCTAGTTCTAATATATTAGAAACTTGGCAAGAGTATAAAAGGCAATTACCTTGCATATCAGATATTTCTATACCCCGCCTAGTTTTACCTAAAAAATATGACTACATAGATTTGGTAGGATTCTCTGACGCCAGCGCGGACGCTCATTCCGCAGTAGTTTATATGCGAGTGGTTACTCAGTCTGATGTACAAAACTTTCTTTTATGCGCTAAATCTAAAGTCAACCCTCTGAAGCAAATTTCAATCCCTAGGTGTGAATTACTGGGAGCAGTTCTGTTGTCTGAACTCTTACGTTTGGTTATCAGCACATATAATGATAAAATCTCTTTCAAAAACATTTTCGCGTTCTCAGATTCTACAATCGTATTATATTGGCTTAATTCTTCGCCACATAGATGGAAACCATTCGTAGGTAATAGAATATCAGTGATTCAAGAAATTATGCCTAATGCTCAGTGGTGTCATGTATCATCTGAAAATAACATTGCTGATTGCGCTTCACGTGGCTTGCAACCCCTAGAGTTTAAAAACCATCGGTTATGGTGGGTAGGTCCTTCTTTTCTTTTGAAACCATATCCGCTTTGGCCTACTATACATTCACCGCCGATTTAACCCCAATCGGTTGATAATGAGCAACGAAAAACCGTTCTAATTTCTAATATAGATTCAAACCCACTTGATACTCTTCTTCCAAAATTTTCGTCATTACGCAAATTGCAAGCAGTTGTTGCATATATTCAAAGATTTATCCACAATACTAGAAATACCAATATGAAGCTTTCTAATTCACTTACCGCTTTATGTTTAAAAAATGCAATGAATGTTTTGATTAAGTATACTCAAAATCTGCATTTTTCAACGGACATTCAGAATTTAAAAACTGGGGCAATAATTAGCAAACCTTTAAGAAAACTTGGAGCTTTCTTGGATGAAAATGAAATTCTCAGAGTTGGTGGTAGACTCCACAACTCATTGCTCAGTTACGATAGGAGATTCCCTATCTTATTACCGCAAAATTCGCATTTTCACAGATCTCATTATTTCTGATACGCATACCAAACACTTACATCCTGGTCTACAGACCACGCAATACCTGGTTGCCCAGAATTATTGGGTTTTGTCTGCACGCCGCGCAATTAAGAAAATAGTTTCGCGCTGTATTACATGTTGGCGTACGCGGCCTACTCGTCCATTTCAACCACCTATGGGACAGTTACCCGCGGATAGAGTAACACAATCAAAACCATTTGCCACCGTAGGGATTGATCTAGGTGGACCCTATTATATCACATTAGGGAAACACAGAGGCGCAAAATCTATTAAGGCCTACATCTGTGTATTTGTATGTTGCGCGGTTAAGGCCATACACATCGAACTCGTCTCAGACCTCTCCAGCGAGAATTTTTTATGTGCATTACGCAGATTCATCGCTCGGCGTGGAAGATGCTCAAAAATAATTAGCGACAATGGCACTAACTTTTCTGGCGCGAATAAATACTTATTAAAAATTATGAAGCACTGTGCTGAAACAGAGAATATTGAATGGTCATTTCAACCTCCTTATGCTTCCAACTTTGGAGGACTATACGAAGCCGGCATTAAATCAGTGAAAACACATTTGTCTAGAGTTATTGGGTCTCAAATTCTAACGTATGAGGAATTGAACACAGTCTTAATTCAGATCGAAGCTCTCTTAAATTCTAGACCATTATGTGCCCTAAGTTCAGATCCAAATGATTATACGGCATTGAGCCCTGGTCATTTCTTAACGCTTAATCCATTAACTTGTTTGCCTGACCCCGATCATACTAATTTAAATATTAATCGCTTGGATAGATATCAACTTCTCCTTCGGTTACATAGAGATTTTTGGATGCGATGGCATCAGGAGTACCTCCATGGTCTTCATCAGAAAACAAAATGGTATACTCCAGGTGCTGAGCCTAAGATTGGTACTTTAGTGCTTGTGAAACAGGACAATGTTCCCCCAATGAAATGGGTATTGGCGCGAATCGATAAGTTTTTTCCTGGCAAGGACGGTGTGTCTAGAGTTGCGCAAGTTCGTACAAGTCAAGGTACCTATCGACGCCCCGTAAATAAACTTTGCCCCTTACCGGCGCAATAGTTGTTTCATTCATTTTGTTTGTATATAATGCATTTATCTTTGCATATAAGTATCCCTTAAGTTTGGGTTTTTCTTTTCCTCAATGAAAACTTTAATTTTTTTTGCCAAAGCAACTAGTATAGTTTGATTTTTGCTTATTTTCCATTAACCAAAAATGGTGGGTAGTATGTTAAGTGTATATGTGGTTTTCTATATTCATTTTTCTGATTGCGGTGTACGTTGTCGCTGGCTCATCCGCACCTGCGCAAAAACGCTTGTAAAAAAGTGAGTTAGTCACTCGATAGCAACTGAACACCCTCGTTTTCCGCTGATTTTCTACTGTGCCCTCGCGCTACAGGAGCGCTCCTTCGCCGCTGGACCAGATAGGCTAGAAGATCTAGATAAAGGTAGGCGACAACACAGTTTTTCATAACTCCGCAATCAGTTTTACCCGCAAACCACATCGTACAAAAAAACTACAGTCCACTAAATTATCTAACACCCGAACTATTATGAATACAAAAAAAAAATTCAGTTTTACCTCCCACCCCTCAACCATCCCTATTTCACCCCCACCCCAAAATAAGTAGAAAATGATCAGGAACCCCTAAAACGCCTAAAAACGAAGTTTTCATATTTTTTGTTTTTTTTTATATTATTGCGCCGCCACTGAGACGATTTCTAAAAATCAGACGCGTTTTCCATCCTTGCCAAAGTAGTAATACTGTGCCGAAATTTAATTAATTTAATTAACTTCAATTCAGTAGTTTCCACATTATAAAATACAGAACGATCTAAAGCAATACCCGTATGTATACATCGGAAAATTCTCCAAGTCCCTTGGTTCCTGTAATAGACAAGGCAATGATCGGATGGACCTAAAAAAGTGTATTGCTAGGTCTTCTTCTCTCACGTCACTAAACAGCCTATTATGAGTATAACAAATTTTTCAGCTTTACAACCCCCTACCCCCCAACCACCCTTGGTTCCTGTAATAGAGAAGGCAATGTTCGGATGAACCTAAAAAAGTGTATTATACAGCTAGGTCTTTCTCTCTCACGTCAGTAAATACCCCATTATGAGTATACCAAATTTTTCAGCTTTACAACCCCCTACCCCCAACCACTCCAATTTCACCCCCACCCAAAAAAAGTAGAAAATGATCAGGAACCCCTAAAACGCATAAAAACGAAGTTTGAGGAATATTTGAAATTTTTCGTTTTTTGCTAATTGCTCCACCGCCCATGCACCGATTTTCAAAATTGTAGCTCAAATGTCATCAAAATCTATGCAGCGGTTACTGAGATTAGGAGGCTAGAAAAACGCCAACAGACAGACGGAAATGAGTGACGTGGATTTTCGTTATGTAGGCATCATAAAGCGCCCAAAAAGTATATTATCTCAAAATCGAAAATTTTCGCGATCACACACCTATCAGCGTGGGAAGTAAAAATTTAAAAAAATATATGTTTGCGTCACCACGTAGTTATGGATCACCCTGTATAAATCAAAATATTTTCTGAGCAAGGAGCATATCCGTGACTACAACTTTCATGTACAACTTTTTTCGCTATCTTCTACAGTAGTGGAGTTATCGACCGAGCCGGTAGTAAGAACTCAACCTGTATATGATGCTTTATTTGAAGCAGAAATAAATTCTGATGTAGGATTCCAACAATGGCTTCATTTCGATATTTACCCAATAAAGCTATAAACAAATTATATCCAGATATGTATTCATATCAAGAGACATATTTTCAAAATCACTATTGTCGCATTAATATTAGTTAAATGTTAAATGACATTATTTCAGAAGTTTTTTTTGACATTTTCATCAAACAATTTCATATTTATCAGTCTTTTCATAATTTCCTAACATTTGCATGAAAATATCAATATACAGGCTCAAAAAGTGCATAAAAGTATAGTGTCTCCATATATAATTCATATAATAAGCGTCTTCTTGCCTGTTTCGTAGCTCTATCTCTCTCGCACTGCTATCCGTACGCGGCGATGTACGTGAAGGTTCGGACAACGGACAGGGCCGATCCATATTACTCGTTAGGTTATGACAAGGACGTTAAAACAATAGGGGGACGCAGTGTTATCAAGATATGTTTGAAATCGGAACATTTTCTGAGAGTTAATGAAAATTGTATTCACACCAAACATTTTGTACCTTTGCTGATAAGCAAAATAATATCAAGTTTTCTAGGCACCCCTATTTTCAGCTGCTTAAAACGTCACGTATTAGAAAATGATGTAAATCATATATATTTTTTAATAAAAGCTGTATGCACAAAATACTTAAATATCAGAATCCATTTTATTGTAAAATCTCGATCACAACAGGACAATCCAGTTCGGAGCCAATTAACAAAAATGATTCTGTTTAAAGGGCAGTAAAATATTGGTAGTTTTTGACCTTCGTGACTGTAATATTGACTGCCATCAATTGTAGGAGCAAGCGAAATGCCACGTTCCTACAAAAAAATTATTTTTGTTGAAGCACACAATACTGAGTTTCACCCAAACTTCCCCATAAGTAAATACATAACTGCAATAAATTAGAACTTACTGGAAGCAAGGGGTTAAGTGATAAAATAGAGTTGTAATTTCTATGTAAGTTATAGGACCTCACCTATATTGAATGAATTGTTCGTTTTTATTTACTACTAGCTAATCTAGGAGTCATTTTCTAATTTTGTAAATGTTTTGATTTTGGATAAGATCAAAGGACCTTTGTATTTCTAGCCCAAAACTTACTTTATTTCATGTCTGAGATAATTTTTATGTTTAACCCCCCAGCTTTTTCATTAATTATTGCCACCGTCGCAAAAAGAAGTTATGTATAAAAAAGCCTCGTTGGAGTAATTAAAAATACTGCTCTTCATTACACACTACAAACAGCAAGTAACAGCGTAACAGCAAGTAGATTTTTTTACTGCATATGGGGACTCCGAGATTGAAGGCATCAAATTCCTCAATCTCGTAAGCTAATCTATAATAACAAAAATGTTTTATTGCTGCTTCTGTTTACAGTATGTAATAGACAGTATTTTATATATAAACATAATGTCAATAAATATAAATATACTATAGGTATTATGTGTTCTTTAATAATAAAAAATTGATTTACTACAAACTACAAGCAGTTTTTTTCTTTCTGGGTAGAAGTATAATCGTGTCTTCCATCAGTCATATACTGCAAATGAACATAACATGTTCATGACTGAATAAAATATATACATTATCAATTTTTATATATTATTGGCCACAAAACAGCAGTCGAATGAAAATCACGGTTACGGTAATGTTAGTCACTTAAGTTTTAATTGTGGATGGCGAAATTGGCCATATAGAAACCCTGAATAACAATATTTCATTAAATTTTATTTGAAAAAGATTATTTCTACAAATAGCTCAACCAGAACGTTAATCCCATTAGTTACGCCACTGGGAATAGCGCTTTGGTGCCATTTGGTATCAGAAATGTCAGTCGCGGGTTCCGTCCTCTCTCTTTCCTTGTCTAAGGTTCGGACAACGGACAGGGCCGATCCATATTACTCGTTAGGTTATGACAAGGACGTTAAAACAATAGGGGGACGCAGTTCGCGTTGAAGCCGCATAGTCACCTTCTAAGCCATGGCCGACTCTACACTAGGCCGGAGCCTTAGATGTGGCAACGTGGCTTAGCTGTCAAATAGTGGCCCTATAGTTTCAGAATAATTATTCCATTTTATATGTATTAGAGTTCATCTCGGTTAATAAATTAAGAAAAATACTTTTTAGAACTACTACTACTAATACCACTTACATCTGATGTCTGTTTCATCACAGTCAGACACTACAAAATAAAATAAACGCAACCTGTTTCCTGCTGCCACTTCCACTTCCACTTAAATGAACACTCAATTTACTTTGTAAATTGTCACTTGAGCTAAAAAAATTCACTATTAGGTCACTGTGAAGCCATTCTTGCTGGTCTAGGTTCCCTTTCTCTATCAAATCCTTTCGTAGGTACACCCCAGGCCATGCCCAGATGAGTTTGTTCTATTAACTGTATTTTTCTGTGACATTTGGGAGGTCCAGAAAACATTATAGGTACCACATTGTGCTTTAAAATAGGTCTCATCCTTTGAAATGTTTGTAAATTATTGTCTTTGTCCTTATAAATATAACCAGCCCTTCCGAGGAATTCCTTTCACCCACTTCTGTTTATGTCCCCTATTGGACGCACAATTGCTAGTGCAACCTGGTACTACACACTTTGCAGGCATCTTTTTATCTTTATAGTTTCATTTGTGCAGGTAAATAAGTAGAAACACATTAAAAATCACCTTGCAATGTTTTTTTGACCCTGGAATAAGGTTATGTTGGGCCATGGTTTGGTATGTCCTCTATTGGGCTACAACCTGGTACTACAGACTTTGCAGGCGTCTTGTTATCTTTATAGTTTCGTTTGTGCAGGTAAATAAGTAGAAACACATTAAAAAATCACCTTCCAATCTTATTTTTCACTCTGGAAGATTACTCTAATGACTTCACAACAAACAAAAGCTCGGCCTATATCCAGCGTTGCCATATTTCAATGCTCCGGCCTAGTGAGTAAAGTCGGCCATGCCTGGGGCATACCTACGAAAGGATTTGATAGTGAAAGGGAAATCAAGACCAGCAAGAATGCTGCCATGGACATTGGGATGGGTGGACACATGGCCGACTTTACTCACTAGGCCGGAGCATTGAAATATGACAACACTGGATATCGGGCCGAGCTTTTGTTTGTTGTTAAGTCATTAGTGTAATCTTCCAGAGTGAAAAATAAGATTGGAAGGTGATTTTTAATGTGTTTCTAATTATTTACCTGCACAAACGAAACTATGAAGATAAAAAGATGCCTGCAAAGTGTCTAGTACCAGGTTGCAATAGCAATTGGGGCTTCCAAACAAGGACATACCAACATAACCTTCCAGAGTAACAACGAAGAGTGGAAGGTGATTTTTAATGTGTTTCTAATTATTTACCTGCACAAACGAAACTATAAAGATAAAAAGATGCCTGCAAAGTGTGTAGTACCAGGTTGCACTAGCAATTAGTGCTTCCAATGAAGGACATAAACAGAAGTGGGTGAAAGGTATTCCCTCAGAGTAACAACTGAACATAGAGGCAGTAAACAAACCACTTCAGCATGGCGTGCTCAAAGCCATCATCTTTGACACTTCAGCCACCAAATATTGATCAGCTGTGACAGTTCAAATTGTAAACAATGCTGTGTAACGCCAACTAACCTGAAAATTCTTCAAATGCAAACCATGTTACAAACACTGCACTTTTTGAATTCCATCTCGAAAAACTGTTAACTACACTCGAATATAGCATAGCAAGTCCATAAAGCTTCACTAGAGTTACCAATAAATAGCAAATTCGATTTTACTGACCAAGCATAAAAGACGCACAAACAATAAACAATGCAAACGTTTGACAGTTGAAGGCATGCGGCGTTGCCAGCTCCTCAAAATTATGTAAGACTTCAAAATTTGCGTTTATGATGAAGAAATAAGCAGTAACGCAGTCGAGGTCAACATATCTATTGATTTTGCTCTAATCATTCCTGACCCATCAGAATACCGTCTTTTTTAACGTAGCATGGAATATTTCTGGATGCTGTACGATTAAGACGATAGTAAATAGTTATGATTGCCGTACATGGTGGTCGATATGACAACGTACGAAAAGATGTCGGCCTATTAGAATTAGTTGTTTACTACCTCTATGTTCAGTTGTTACTCTGAGGGTATTCCTCATAAGGGCTGGTTATATTTATAAGAATAAAGACAATAATTTACAAACCTTTCAAAGGATAAGACCTATTTTAAACCACAATGTGGTACCTACAATGTTTTCTGGACCTCCTAAATATCACAGAAAAAGACAGTTAATAGAACTCATCTGGGCATGCCAACGAGGGCATGCATCTGGGCATACCTACGAAAAGATTTGATAGTGAAAGGGAATCAAGACCAGCAAGAATGGCTTCACAGTGACCTAATAGTGAATTTTTCTAGCTCAAGTGACAATTTACAAAGTAAATTGAGTGTTCATTTAAGTGGAAGTGGCAGCAGGAAACAGGTTGCGTTTATTTTTATTTTGTAGTGTCTGACTATGATGAACCAGACATCAGATGTAAGTGGTATTAGTAGTAGTAGTTCTAAAAAGTATGTTTCTTAATTTATTAACCTAGATGAACTCTAATACATATAAAATGTAATAATTATTCTGAAACTATAGGCCAACTATTTGACAGCTAAGCCACGTTGCCACATCTAAGGCTCCGACCTAGTGTAGAGTCGGCCATGGTGGACAGCACAAAACATATACACTGAAAGAAGGCAAATTCCTTGCAATTCCGAGAGCAACACGAATGACAGTGTCACATGTCAGCGGCCATTTTATTTTGTTGGAAACGTACTTCGTAGCTATTTCGGATTTTATCTCAAAGAATACGCGATGATCAAAGACATACCCTGTCAGAATGCGAATGTCATTTCTTTCTTTTTTTTGAAAATTTCTTATGAATATATTCAAAATCAAGCTTCAGAGAAAGTGTTTGATTCATGATTAATCCAAAATATTTTATTTGACTTACTCATTCTATATCCTCATTATGCAAGTTCAATTTAAAATTTTTAATACTTAGAAGAGTAGAAATTAACATTGCTTTTGTTGTTCAGTTTCGATTTGTGAGTTTATTGTTTTAATTTGTTAGTATCTATAATACCTTCTTTTTTATTAAGCAACCATTGTATCCTCTCTATTAGTTCAAAAAATTACCATCAGTGCATGCAATTAATGTGTCATCTGCAAATAAGTTGATAAATTCCAGCCCTTCAATATAATTCATAAAAATTATAAACAATATCAAAATATACTACCTTGTGGTGCCCCATGTTTGCTTTCTTTGTTTGAAGATTTTCTCTCACCCACTAGGGCATCCTGAAATCTGTTGGTTAAATATTCCCTAAACCATTTTATTATATTTGTTCCAAAACCATATTTTAGTTTTTTTAACATTATTATGTCAACGGCTTTTCTCAAGTCTAAAAAAATTACAACTACAAATTCATTCTTGTCTACCGTTTGTTTCCATTTTGAGATTGTGAGTTGAATTGCTGTTTCGTAGGAGTGACATTTTCGAAAACCGGACTGGTTTTCAAGGAGATTATGTTTATCAAATATGAGACTATTTATTTATTTATAAATTATTTTTTCCAACAGTTTTTCAATACAAGGCAGTGTGTTAATTATTAGTCCATACGTAGACACATCAGATTTGTCTTGACATTTTGCAACAGGAATAATGGTAGTCTATAATTTATTTAGAAGACTACCCCTTTTAAACGAATTTATAAAATTGAGAGCTGCATATCCTGTTGTATCAAAAGTTCTTTTAAGAAATTGAGTTTTTAGCATATTATCTACGTCTTGCATGTTTTTAATGAAAACATAGTTTGTTTTAACTCCATTATTATTATTATTATGGGCTGAAATTCATCAATTCTGCACTCAAAGTACAAGTAAATTACTATCAGACCAATCACAATTTTAATGAACACTAGATTATTATATCCTCAATAGTTTTTGTGGAGTATGAATTAAACATACAGGCGGTTTTATTTTCAGTCTCTACAAAAATGTTGGTCTTGTTCGTTCTAAAATTTATATTTTGTATAATTAACAGATTCATCACAGTCATTTAACATTTTTTTCAGACATTTCCATATTTCTTTAAGAGTGATATTTACTATCATCAATCATGCTTTCATAGTATGCTTTCTATTTTGCATTAGCAATTTACAACTAAGTTTTGCTTGATTTTATAATTATTCCATATCAATATACTACTACCATTACTATAGTTAATAAAATATCTATATGCCCTATCAAGCTCCAAGGCTAATTCCCTAATTTCACTACAGTCTATTTCCATAGTCATTCATTACAGCAGTACATTTTTTATTTAGATAATCAAATATCACATCAGTTCAGTATCAATAGAATCAAAATTCAAATTGCATACTAACAGTTCAATCATTATTATCAGTATATGTAAGAATTAAATTATATTCTTAAGTATAAGATAAAAACCATGTAGGTATTTCTTGCAGGTATTAAGTCTTTTGCTAAACCATCTCTGTTTAATGACTTGTGAATAAAACAACATTCTTTGGTATGAAAACTGTTTATTAACATTTTGGCTGCCCCTCAAGTCCTGCTAAAAATACAAAAATTATTGTTGTATTTGTATATTTGTCCTGTATTGTATTTTATATGAATATATTATTGTTGCTCTATTGGATATTGTGTATTAATTTTATTTTGTGTTACTTGGGATCTTTAATCTAGAATTCATTGACTTTATTAAAATAAAGTCCTTTCTTAGAAATACATAACATATACTCACTTAAAAAAACAGATCACTTGTATTTATAGATTTGCAATTGCTGAGCACACATTCTGCATGGATCTACAGTGTGCCAGAGCTCGTTTTTTCTCAGAATTGATTGACTTTATAAAAATAAAGTCTTTTCTTATAAATATGTAACATATACTTACATAAAAAAACAAATCACTTGTATTTATAGAGGCACAATTGATGGAATAAATTTATAAGGGCCCATCATAGAAATACAATTTTTGTCAATGATAGGATAAGGTCTTCTCCACATGTACTAAGCAAAACTATATGTAGATAAGACATCATTAAGGATATTATACCTTTGTCAATATTCCAATAACAGATTCTGCATGGATTCTGCAGTATGCCAGAGCTCGTGTTTTCTCAAGTTCTATGCAGTTACATATGGCCACAGATAAATGCAGGTATTTCAACAGTTGCCCTATAGAGCTGTACAAACTCCCACATTAGAAAATTTCTCTGAGCCACAACATCTGGAATAAATTTTTTGAGAAATTCTGAATTCTCTATTACACACTTATCTGAAACTCGCCCACCCCATCCTTTACTGGTAAAACATATTGATCAGTGTAATTCAAATTAAATATTTGATTGTTTGGCCATGTTTATAATGTGAATAAGACTGTGCAGCTGCCAATACAAGTGAAGGGTTTTTTATTTTTATCTCAAAACAGTCTATAATAGCAGTTGTTTTTTCCTGGAAGGTTTCTTTAAAGCAAGATCACATTATTTTTTTGAGATGCTCTTTAGATGGCCAAAATACAAAATTCTTCATCTGCATGCACATTATGTTTATATTGTAAGAATAAGTTGACACAGTAGTTGGACTTATCCCAAATCAGAAATTCAAATCCTTAAAATCAATATTTAAACGTAACTTCATAGGAGTCAACTGAATATGCTTCTCTATTGGCAGCAAAGTTTGAATTTAGAGTAATGTAGGGTTCTACAAGACTGATGATAGTCTCTAAACGTTTTTAAGTTGGAAACCTTACATAACATTTTAGGTGAATCTGATTGTATTTGAGAAGTTTGCATGAACACGTCTTTCCAAATTGTCTGATCTTTGAAGTACCCATATGCTCCAAATAAAGTTTTTTGATGTTATTGCAGGTCATCTCAGTCTGCACAATTTTAATGGCTTTCTTTTCCTCTCAAAGGTTACAAGTGTCCCCAACATTTATACTGCTGTTGTTTCCTATTTTGACTTGTACTGGGTTCATTCTTCTGCTAAAAGTTTTGAAACTCATTGTTTTGAAATCAATAAAGCTAAATATTATTTTACCTGTGCTCTGTAGCTTTTCCGTTTATATCTTTCAAGCTCCACACCTGTTACATTAATTTGTGCTTTTTGGTTGCAAACCCAAAAGAGGAGGTATTCAGTCAGGATTCAACTGATCTGTTAAGTAGAGCGTTCGCCTAAAATATCAGTTTATTAGTGGGTATGTATAATAATAAGATTCATAATAGTGTTTATTCCTCAAGAAAATATCTATATATATACAGGATATTCTAACGTTTTTACCACGGATTTTAAGTTTAGCCAAAAAAAGGATGTTTACATAAGTGCAATCACGAAGTATTATGCCATCGATTGTAAAATTTGTAAACGAGCCAAACGAGGTAAACACAAAACATAAATATTTATATTATTTATAGGTTAGCACAATAGGTTAGTTTGAACCGTTTGAACCGTCCAACCGCCAGATTTCCTGCTCGCCAGTCCTCGGCACAGCCGCTTTCGCTTTCCTCGCAGTTCTCACTTGATTCTCGCTTCCAAGCTAGTATCGCATTTGCAGTAATAAAACGATCCTAGAACCGGTTCTAGAACTGATGGGTTGGGACACTTTGAGGATCGATTGAGAACTGATTTCCATATAGTTAGCATTGGAGTGGGCGGGGCTTAGACGGTTCTGTTACCGTCCGATTACGGTACTCAGTTTAATCGGGACAAAGCTTATATATCCAGACGGCGCTGACATCGTGTTGCGGGTTCACAAGACACAAATCACAGTTCACAGGACACAGTTTACCACACATGGTGGACAGCAAATTTTCTTTTTGAAATCTACATAATAGACCCCTTTACGAGAACCAAATTTTCTTAAATTACGTTAGGCGTGATTGTGTTGTAGAACCTTCTTCTCTATAAAACCATCACAAAATATGGAAGACCAAGTTGGTGTCGAACTAGGGTATCTAGAAGAATGCGAATCGTGGAAATTACAGAGCAGATTTTTCCCAAGTAAAGTTGGTGGAAAACCAGCTTGGGTGAATCTCGACTTTGTACCAGGGGCTGATCAGCTACAGTGTCGAAGGTGCAAAGATCCTTTAATATTCCTCCTGCAATTATATGCACCCTATGATGAGTCTGCTCATATTCCGAAGGATATTTCTGGCAGAAACTTTCACCGTTCTCTTTTTGTGTTCATATGCAAAAATCCACAATGCCATGTAAGAAACAACAGTGATCATATCAAGGTATTCAGAAGTTCTCTGCCTCGCAGCAACAAATTTTATCCTTACAATGCACCAGAAGATAAACCAGATGCATTGTTCTCAATGGAAAACTGGACAAAGCTATGCAGATTATGTGGTTGTTTTGCAAGCAAAAAATGCAGTAGATGCAGAGTGGCAGATTACTGCAGCAGGCAGCACCAAGTTGCTGATTGGAAGCAACACAAAACAGAGTGTGGATCAGTATTTTCTGAAAGATTATCGGATTTACTATTTACTGAATGGGAGATTGTAACTGAAGTTGAGGAACTTGATATGCAGTCAAATGAAATGGATCAATTAAGTACTTTTGAACAACTCAAGGTCAATGATGTCCAAGGTATGGAAAATGTTTCAGAGGATGAGCTAACCAAATATGCTAATACAGAAGAAGATAAGGTTTTCAGAAAATTCCAAAAACAGGTTAGACATAACCCGGATCAAGTAATAAGGTAGGAAGCTCAGTAGGTGTGTGAAGCTTACTCTTATATGTTAAGTTTTATGCTTATTTAAACATTTCTTTATTTCTCATAATCATTAAATTAAAAACAAATTCTCTAAACAGTGCCAATAGCCCTCACATTGAGAATAGTTAAAATTTATTATCTGGGTTGGATACCTACTTTGAAAGATTCATTATATATATATAGACTTAATATTACCCATTTAATGCAAGGGCATAGCAAGGATTCAAGGAGGATTTCATTTGGGGGGGGGGGGGGGTAGATGGGAATATTAATAACATCAAGGGCATAGCAGAGTGGGGGGGGGGGGCTGGAGGGTCATAACACGCCTCTTGAAGACATTTTTTGTCATTTTTTTTCAAATAACTATGTAGATTAACGCCAGTAATAGTTGCTTGGCAGGGGCCTAAAATTTGAAGACTTTTATTTGTGCTTCAAAAGTGTTGTCAGTTCAGTCCAAAGGTTACAGAGTACAAAAACCTTTATTCTGGAAAAGCAGTAATTTTTTACATTAGCAGATATTTTTGAAGTTCTTTTTAAAACAATTTCAATAATTGCAGTTCTATCTACATTTTTGTGTACCATCTTTCTGTGTACAGGGTGTCCCATTTTGGGCACTTACGGGGTATCTCGGTTATTTTTGAAGATAGAGAGGTGTGGTTTTCGCAACAGTGTGGTACTTTTTGTGAAACTAAAGATGCCATCAACAAAATTATCATGGTCTTGGTTTTTGAGATATATGGTGAAATCGTAAATTATAGATTTTGGTGTCACCCTCGTATCTCGGTTGTCTTTTATCTTATTGAAAAGACAAAAAAAGGATCTTAAAGAACTTTTTCTGTAGAATCCACTGGTGAAGTTTCTTACTCTAGCCATTTTTCAGTTATGAAGCAAACATCTTTTTTTAAATGGAACACCCTTGTTTTTTACGTCAATCGGAAATAATTCAAGCTTTTCAAAAATATATATTGGTATGAATTTTTTCTGAAAACTCAGCTCAAAATTTCATTTTTTACTTTATTTGTAGCAGTAGGCCATGACTAATCTATTGAAAACAATATCCAAGTAAACAATTATTAAGATACAAGATAATCAATACTTTCAAACTCAATTATTGAATTGTATTTTATGTGCTATTAACTACTATTTGTGATAATGTTCAGTAAATATTACTTATTGTATTACATTACTTGAAACCAAACAACATTATACTTGAACAATATCAACACACTTAAATTTGAATTTGAATCAAAATAAAAACTAAAAACATTGAGGAGCTTTTAGAGATGTTGGTTCAAGTTGGAGACTATCTTCTTGAATGCAATCTGGCACAATTTCTTATTCTTTTAATGGAATTTAAAAGAATTATTGGCCTCCTTTGTGTTATGGCGATTAAAAATTGGACCCTATGCAAATGAGGAAGTATCCTAAACTTGTATGGATGGTAATTGTATTTTGTCAGAATTATTTCTGCAGTTGATTTTTGTACCCCTACAGCTTCTTCTTTGTGCTTACAAGATGACGAATGCATTCCTTCTATGTAGCCTAAAACGTTTGTTTGCCTTTGCTCCCTATTCTCCTTGAAATAAGTTGTAGGCTGTAGTTGAATAAAGGATCCGTACCTAACTATATTTATTTTTATACGAGCAAATATATCTGAAAACGGTTGCTGTCTTTCTGGGGATCTAAGCTGCCATTATTATAGAAAATTGACAATAATTAAAATGAAAAACACAGAAAGAACAAAGCTATATTTAAAAAAAATATATATAATTAAAAGCTGACAGTCTCACAAGTTTTTTACAGATTTGCTTTTTTGTTTTTAATAGATGAGTCATAGCCCACTGTCTACTCAATATTATATAAACACAATATTCATCATTTTAATGAGACACAAATATATCTTGATTCTGTTTTTTCGAATTTGAGTAGGAAGTCCCTTGTATAGTAATAACTGCTTAGATGCTTATTATTTATAGTTGATTAACCATGGCCTACTGGTACAAATAAAGTAAAAATTGGAAAAATCAAATTTTGAGTGTAACTTTCAAAATAACGTAATACTAATATATATAGCCTGAACTATTTCCGATTGACTTCAAAAATAATATACAGGGTGATCCATTTAAAAAAATATATGTTGGCTTCATAACTGAAAAATGGTTAGGGTAAGAAAAAATCGAACTACACCACTGCATTCTACAGAAAAACATCTATAATACCCTTTTTTAAACTTTACAATAAAATAAAAGACAACGGAGATACGAGGGTGGTATCAAAATCGATAATTTTCGATGTCACCCTGTATCTCAAAAACCAAGAGGGCGTTGATAATTTTTCTGACGGCATCTTTAGTTTCACAAAAAAGTAGCACACTGTCGCGAAAACCGCAACTCTCTATCTTCTAAAATAAATGAGATACCCCGTAAAAGTGCTCAAATGGGACACGCTGTACATGGAAAAGTGTACGGAAAGATCTCTCCTGTGCTTCTTGTTGTTCAAGGCTGTGTCAAGGAAATTAGTATTGCATTTCTTGTTGCAGGAAAGAATGTCTGCCTCCCATAAGGTCCTGTTTCCTAAGGTTTTTTCTTGCCACACTCTTGTTCTGCTACAGGTTATACTTTAGGCTTCTGGCCGAACTGCTTACAATAATTTGGAATTTCCTGCCACCGTTTCTAGGATGATTCCTATATGATAGAAGTTATTCTTTTGACATGAATTATGCATGTGTCCATGATGAGTGTCTTTGAATGTAATGCATTAGGAACCAGTTCCGATTAGCCTGAAACTTTGGGTCTCATGAATAAAATGTAGCAAATGCTTTTACTTCAAATTCATGAAGCAAAACCTTCAAAGTATATGATTAAAAATTTGGAGCTTTGCTTTACAACCGCAGTGAAAGCATTTGCTGCGCTTTAGATTATACGAATAAAGTCATGCTTTTGCTAAGGATCTGTAGCAAACGCTTCAATTTTCTGAAGGTACCTTCAGTGCAGACTTCACGTCCTTGGAAGCAACACGTGTTTGGTAATAATAACGTTTGTAAATAATTCAAGAGCCGTAAAACGTTACAAGAGACGTTTGCAAACATCACCAAATGATTTCAGACACCTTTATCATTTCAATGAAGCAAACGTACATTCGTTAGCCAACCATTGATTTGGTGATGAAAATGAAACACAAGGTGCTGCATTATCATCGTAATTTTGCCAAAGTGCCATCTATTAACTTCCAAAAAGCCTGTTCCAATGACTTTAATTTTATTTGCTTGTTGCCGGTTTTATTTATATCTGCTTTCTGTTTGACTTTGTTTTAATTTCTTAGATTGCTTTACGCCTGTAGATTTTCCGGGGACTGCCTGCCACTCTGCTTGTAGCTCTGTTAGCGCATTCTCTTTCGCTGCTTTTTTAATAGTGGGTAATTCAGATATTTCGGTTACGATTTCATCGGAACTCATACCGTTGCTATTCCTTTCGCACTCATCTTATAACTGAGAGCGCGCCTTTTTTATTCTACCAAATATCACAACATTCCTGTGTAGACTTGTAAAAAAGTGTAGCAAACTGTCTAAATAACGGAGCATTTGCTACGGAGCAAAAGCAAACCATTCATACGAAACAAAGTAAATGTTTTTTCTTTTGCTTAGGAGCATTTACTTTTTCTTTCAATTTGTACTTGAAGTAAATGCTCCATTTTTATTTATGAGACCCTTTGACTATCAATCCAACGCATATAATGCACTCATGCGCAAGGTCAATCGACTACCTCCTCTCAACTGTTGACCTTATGACAGATGTGACAGAAGTGACAGATTTTTGAAACATTTTTTAGTAAGCCCTCAATCTTCCGTCCACGCACTATTGGCCCACCCTGTATAATTCTTGAGGGGTGTAATCAATTGCATGAACCAAACGCGCCTATGAGGCTAAAAATATCGAGTTGGTACCGGTATCGATATTTTCATTTTCGCCTCTCTACCCAAACTTCACAGCCGTAAAATCATCCATAAACCCTCCCAAGGTCAAATCTTGTGGGACATTTTTATATAGGAAATCCTCAGAGATATTATGCTGGTTGTTTACTATGCTGTGTACGAACAATATAGTTTTACTAGTCTTTATTGTAATGTAATTAGTTACAACTTAAGAACGTGCTCGCCAGCCTTAAGCTAAAATCAGATGCATACGACATCCGACGATACGACGGTACGAAACTGTTCCTATTGGTTGAAATATTCAAAATGATGTCAAATCAAAATATGTCGTATGTCGAATTTAGCTTTATGAAGCAAGGCGCCAAGCGGCCATTGGCCCTCCTGTCATCTGTCATCTCATCTCATATGCCATCTGATGTTAAGGCTGGTTTACATCCATATATATAATAGTTAAGGCTGGTTTACACCCATACATATAACACGCTTCCTTTTTTTTATGAAAAACTATCATCACTATAATAGTCCTGTAAATAAGTTGGGCGTTTGCAAAGACTTTTACTGTTATACAATGGTGGCACTTCACTGACACTTTCATTTTCTTCACTATCATCACTTACAATAGATTCAGCTTGAGGACCAGTTTGGGAATCACAATTTGTAGTATTAACTCCAATGGATGTCTGTACAGACGCATGTGAATCCAAAGAAGATTGTGGTTAAATTGAATACAAATTTGAATTTAAGTCAAAATCAGACAAAAGGTCATATTGAGTTGAGGACAGATTTGAGTTTAACTTATGCTTAATAAGAAACCTTCTGTTTCTGTGAAGTGTTGACCCAAATTCATCCTTTACAATATATGATCGATCATTAACTTTATCCACTACTTTTCCTTTCTTCCATGTTTTATCTTGCTGAATTACGACATTATCCCGTATCTCTAAGGCTGGCAAATTCCTGGCTTTTTTGTCATAATTTGCTTTCTGTATAGCTTGTTTGCACTTCAAGTTATGCTGAATTTGTTTTTGATCTATCGTCTTAGGTCTTAATAACTTATCTGACACTGGTAACTTAGTTTTTAACAGACGGTTAAGAAATAGTTGGGAAGGTGAATACTTCGTGTTTGGTAAAGAGGTTGCATAGTATTCCATTATAAACATAGGTAAGTCTTTTAATGTAGTACATTTTTTTAACATGTTTTTGACTATACCTACATACCTTTCAGCAAGACCATTAGATTGATGGTAATGTGGGATGCTAAATCTAACTTCAAAATTATATCTTCTGGCAAACTCCCTAAATTTTCTAGAATTAAAGGGAACATTATCAGCAAAAAAATTTTCTGGGCCTCCAAATTGTTTAAATTTGTTTTTACAAAAGTTTATTACTTCCTCAGCTGCCTTAGTTTTTGTTTGTTCAACCTCTATCCAATTGAAATATGAGTCTATTAGTAAAATGAAATTTTTAGATTGGAATTCAAACAAAATCAGAAAAAAAATGTACTGCCAAGGACGTGAAGGTATTTCATGTGGTACTAAAGTTTCTTTTTGTTGAGATCTGTGATTCGTTTGACAAACTTCACATTTATAAATAAACTGCTCAACATCAGAAGATATTCCCGGCCAATAAAAAATTTGTCTAGCGCTTTGCTTAGTTTTTTCTATACCAAAGTGCGTTTCATGCATCATTTCTTAATTTATAAGGCACAATAACTTTTTCATTCAAAGATAGGAGATTATTAGATAGATAAATGTCATCTTTTAATTTGTAACAGAGTTTCAGGCTAGACGTCAAATCTCTTTTTTTAGGCCAAGAAGTAATACAAAATTGTTTTACTTGTGATAAATCTATATCACAATCTATTTCCTTGATAAATTGCTGTTCTCTCTCTTGTGACATAGCTACATTATTATATAAAGAATGAACAATATACTCCATTTCTGGATCATCCAGTACTTCATCTTTAATGTAGGATCGAGACAATGTGTCTGCAATTACCATATATTTACCTGGCACATATGTTATAGTGATTCTATACTTAAGTAATCTCAAGAGCATTCTTTGCAATCTTGCAGTCACATTATTTAAACTTTTGGAGAATATTGCAACCTGAGGTTTATGATCTGTTTGTACTGTCACATCAAACCCATACAAATAATTATGAAACTTCTCAAAACAAAACACTATACTAGCCAACTCTTTCTCAATTTGGGCCCACCTCTTTTCAGACTTTGTTAAACATCTGGATGCAAAAGCTACAGGATGACCTTCGTGCAATATACAGCTTCCCAAAGCTTCACTAGATGCATCACATTGAATTACTATAGGTAAAGAGGTATCAAATATTCTTAAAATTGGAGAACTAGTTATTAGTGATTTCAAATTTAATAATTCTTTTTCATGATCAGACATCCAAGAAAATGGATCATTCTTCTTGGTCAGGTATCTCAAAAATTTTACAAGTCCCAAGATTCTTAACACCCCACTTCTATTATTTGGAGATTCTATTGCATGTACAGCTTTAATGTTTTCATCATTAGGCATAATCTTATCTTTTGAAATAATATGGCCCATAAAATTAACTTCATCTAACTTGTACTGTAGTTTTCCGAACTTAAATTTTACATTATTTTTCAAAGCTCTGTCTAGCACCTCTACAAGAGCTTTATCATGAAAATTCTCATCCTTACCAAAAATTATTATGTCATCAAAATACACTTGTACTCCTGGAATGTCACCAAAGATTTCAAAAATTTTTCTCTGAAAAATTTCAGGAGCACTTGAAATCCCAATCGGAAGTCTGTTGAAACGAAATCTATCAAAAGGAGAGTTGAAAACACAGATATCTGCACTATAATCATCTAACTGTAGCTGCCAGACACCTTCTTTCATATCAATTACAGAAAAAATACTTGATCCTGTCAATCTACTGATGATATCACTATTTGTGGGAATTTGGAAATATTCTCTGAGAATATACTTATTTAACGGTTTAGGGTCAATACATATGCACAAGGTTTTATCAGGCTTTTCAACAATCATTAAGCTGTTTTTTTATCCTCTAGGTTCTGCAAAGTTTCTTTAAGTTTACTATGTAAAGCTAAGGGTACCTTTCTCTGATGCTGAACCACTGGCTTAGCAGCTTCAGCCAGCTTTATGCTACAAACACCAGGAATCTCACCAATACCTTCAAAGACTGTTTATAATTATTAAAAACTTCTTCTTTAAACTTTGGTAATATTTCTACACTATTTACCCTCTTTATCAGACGAAACATTTCACAATCATGCAAGCTCAACAGTGGCTCTATCTTACAGTCTATAATCACAAATTTTACATTCTTATTGTTTTCCTTATGACTACATCATCTCAAAACTACTTCACCTATAGGCTTAATTCGAAATTTGCCATATGAAACTAAAACAGATTTACTTTTTTGTAGAGGTACATTTAAGTTTAAGGATCTGAAAACACTTAAAGGCATTGTACTAACTTGTGCCCCACAATCTTAAATTTACATGTTTACCTTCAACCATTAAGCTTTCATACCATGCCTTTGCTTCAAAATCAGTTTTACATTCGTTTACATTGATTGCCTCTTCTTCATCAGAATTTTCACAGCCATTTGCCTGAACCTCATTCACTTGGGGTTCCTTCCTCTTGCCATTGTTAGGGTCTGCACCATTCATCATACTTCTGCAAGCTTTGGCAAAATGCCCACGTTTCTGACATTTTGCACAGGTTTTTCCAAAAGCAGGAAATTTATTAGGAACATGTTCATACAAACACTTGGGACACTGAATTTTTCTGTTTAAAGCATTTACCTGTTGTTCATCACTCTCTGCATTTAATGTTTTCAAATGTTCCTTTGTCAAGTGAATTGACTTATAGTATTCTACTATTTTATCCACATTTAAACTTGGCTGTCTCAGTAATCTCGCCTGTTTGCTTGTCATATATACCAACAATCAATCTGTCTCTGATCATTCTTTCTTCAAATAACCTTTTACACTGATCATTGTCATAGATAAACTCACATAATTTTGCTTGTTTCTTCAGCTCAGTCAGATATTGTTCAATGCTTTGTTCTGAGGTCTGATTGAGACTATTGAACTTGAATGTTTCTACTGGTATTACCTTTTTGGATAGAAAATACTCATCATAGGCATCTAGAAGTTTAGTTAACGTCAACTTTATATCATCTGGGAAAATATTATAGACATCCAATCCCTCGTCACCTATGCAATGAAGGAGGATTGCAATCTTTACGTCATCATCAGCAGCACTTTTTCCAGACGCTTTCAGTTATATTTCAGATTTCTGCTTCCATAACTGCCAGTTACTGATATCACACTCAGTTTGAGCGCTAGGGGGTTTAAACATATCCATTTTCTACTGCTTCAGGCGGTATATAACTAGGGGCCTCCACCTGGTCTCCACCAGGTTGGACACTTACTGGCCTTATAGTTACCGTTTTTCGCCTTTCAGGTTCTTTACACCTGACACCATGTCTCGTTCGTCAATAAGAACATACGAACAATATAAGCTAAATTCACATGTACACGACATCCGACGATACGACGGTACGAAACTGTTCCTATTGGTTGAATATTTTGATTTGACATCATTTTGAATATTTCAACCAAGGACGTTAAAACAATAGGGGGACGCCGCATGTCACAGTCTATCCTGTATTAATGGTGACGCCAAAATATTTACGTCTGCGCTTTCTTTTGTTTTCTGTGAAATTGTTGAAGTTGTCAAAATACAGTGCAGTGCATTTTTCTGGGGTATCACAACAAAAAATAATAAATCACCCTAAGTGGAATTGTATCTGTATATATCATAAGTTTTGTACTTATGCCTTCGAATATTTACTTATAATGACATCAGGTGTATACTGTTTTGGTATTCTTTGAGGTTATAAAGACATCAGAAATCAAATTTATCATTGTTATTCGAAAAAGAATAATTTAATAAGTCATATACAACCATTAGTAGCATCTGAAATATGTTAGCTAGGTACGCTTGAGTCGTACTTCCATTTAAAATAATAAAAAAATATATAGTACTAAATCACGTTTACGGATAAAAGTTCTATAAAGCCATACTCTGTCATGCTCAAAAGTAAAGTCTATCATGAAGTAATTTTTATTGTAATAAACTGTATTGATAGAAATACATAAGTACCTATGCATTGCATGTGCTCCGTTTGCAGTGGTTTAAACATTATTTTTGGCAAAGAAAATGATTACAACTTATTTCAAAGAAAAATATTAGTGGCTCGAAAATCAGTAGGTAAATTGGAAGTTACTACCTTATTAAATCACGTCAAATTAAGTGTAAACATTTTTAAAGTAGCAGATACAGGCAGTGAACAATTATGTGTTTTAACTATAAACTTTAAAATTTTCATCAAAATCAGACTTCCCAATTATCGAATTTGCAAGTATATCGACAGCCTTCACATAAAAAAATAGTAACTGTGGCAACAATTATTTTATTCATATTTGTACACAAATTAATATTCGTTTACACACATGTCATGTAACCAATAGTAATAAAAAATGTTTCTCTTATTTAAAAACAACTATTTAAGTATTTTTAATTTACATGTATATTTTAAATTTCATTTTAATTTTTGCAACATATAACGTATGTATATTAATTTAAATTACATAATTAGCTTGTGCCCCATTCTTTGTCATCCTACCATTATTTACTCAACAAAGCATATATTCTTCTAGTAGTCACAGTCACAGTTATCACAGTAGGATTTATGTTGGGAAGGTTATAGCTTATATAGCTCTTACACTCGACTGCTTGGATCACTAAAAACAAAACAAAAAAGAAATATAAAAATTCATCATCAAATACATCATACGTCGATGTACTGCAAGAAGTGATAGGTCAAAAATCGACGATTTGACGTTTTTGGTACCAAACGACGATAAATGATTTTGTCAAAGTCAATACTTGAATTTTTTGCCAGCTTGGTTAACAGCTCGTTTTGACTAAGTCTAATATGTCTCATAAAGTAGCAGGTAAAATGATCAACTTGACTACATTGTGAGACATATCACGTAAAAGTGACCATCTTGACTATCACAGCTGGAATAAATCCCTCCCTGTAGATAAGAACATGAAAAGCTATGCCGCGGAACCAAACTAGATCTGATTCAGTATTCTAGATTTAAATGTGATTGGTTACGTTTATATTCCTTATTTCAAGAAAAGTAAAGTTTATTTTGACCAAGTCAGTATTAATATATTTTCCAACATCAAGTGTGACCAAGTCAGAAATATAGTCTAATTTCTTCAAAGCTCTCTTTATAACTCGCAGTGAACATTTTTATGAGTTCTATGTTTTCTAAAAAACACGTTGAGTGATTTGTTACTTAAATTATGATTATGTTCAACATCCATTTACGAGGAACTAGTTTTTTGACTTGGTCACCTTTTTGCAGTATACCAACATTACCAACGATTATTATAAACAATGGTACAGTATTATAGGAATAATTAGAAATATCAGTATAAATCATCGAATCTATTAAGTGGTGTTGAACGGCGAAAAATTGCAAGTGTGCCGGATATGATGATTTACTAAATAAAACTGCTTCTACTGGTAGTACTGGTACTACTTAGTTCACATAGCCTTTACACTCAACCCCTTGGATTCCTAGAAGCACAGCAAAAAATTAAACATCAAATACGGAACATAAATAATGGCACACTATAGTAATAATAAGGTAGGTCATCGGAATTTGAAATAAAATTTTAGATTATCAGTATGTTAAAAAAACACGAATTTGATATATTCTGGGATTTATCCCATAATGAATGAACGTATAATTTCATAAACTTTATATTTGTTAAAGAAGTTTTTGACAGCTGCCACAGCAAGGCAGAAAACTGACACAGTGGATGTAGAACTTTTATATTTCTTATCTAACTCAATTCTTATCTAACTCAATGTATATATAGCAAATAAGTGGTTGTAAAGTCAAATTGTATCTGTATATGACTATATTGAGCGTATCTGTAAGGATTTTTGAAAAATTTCAAGTTCAGCATGGATGCCATCAGTTGTGAAAGTCTTTCAACATTAATTTTTTTGTATGATCTTATGTTTTTACAAAAAAATACCCCAGCCCAATATTACATGGTTGAATGACTCTTTATGCTCAGTAGTATTATTATTATCATATAATAATCATAGACTTCAGAAATAAAGAACCTCGTTATTTTTTTATCACATTATTAAGCCAAAAATCAGAATGATTAAAAGCACACAAAAAAAAGTAACGGAAAATGGACTTTCATGTTGTATACAATGTAACACCAAAAAAAAAACCCTCAAAAAGCCATATTGTGCTGACAACTTATATGTTTAATGCAACTATAATTAAAAAAAAATACCTCTTAGAAGCTGGTTCACCACAGATGGCTTCTTGGGAAGCACCAGTAGCAGATAAAGCTTCCTTCAAACGGTAGTGGCACCTAAAAATTTAATTAAATCATAATAAAATTATAATATTAGCTACATAATTATAACTTGATAAAATAATAAAATTATAAAAAAACATTCTATTTGTGATAGTAACCATTTTGACCATGGAGATGGGACAGAAGAATTTAAAAGTAAAAATATTTCCAAAAATAAAGATACCAGTGGTGAACAACAAAATACTGTTTAGCAATATGTTGAAAAAACGATTATAGATAAAATATTCTATTTGTGATAGTATCCATTTGACTATGGAGACAGAAGAATTTGAAAGTAAAAATATTTCCAAAAATAAATATACCAATAAATAATTTAGTGATAAAAATTAGAACATTATCATAAAACAGTGTAAGGCTATTAATTGTATGTAATTGCCTTTGTACATTTTTTCACATTAACTTTTCAAGAAACATTGTTTTCAAAATATAATTGCATACTTTATGCTCCAAAAAAATGTATCTCTGCAAGCTGTTTACTGAGCAGATCTATGAATAACATGCAAGTATATTTATCTCTAATAAAAAATATATTGTATGTATATTAAATATATAAATAACAGCCTATATAATTTATTCTTGGTATGATGCTAAATTCATCCTAAAGTTAAAAATAAGAGCAAATACAGGCACACATCAAAGAATCCTTGAAAAAGCACTATGTTTTATATATTTTTACTAATAAAAAAAAGGTCTTTGCAGCTGGTTCATTACCACTACCTTCTTTAGAAGCACCAGTATTACATTTGTGGGCTACCTTCAAAGGATGATGGTCTCTATATAAGAATTGGAATTATTATCATTATAACTATATAAAACAATAGATAAGACAGTCTGTTTGTGATATTGCCCATTTAGACAGTGGTCAGAATAATTTACGAGCAACAAAGTTTCAAAAAATTGAGATAGGTACAAGTGATGAAACACAAAATACTGTTCTGGGAAATGATTAAAAAACTATACACATTAAAATAATTTAGTGATGAAAATTTAGAACAAAATAAGTGATATTACTGTTAAACAGTAAAACATTATTAATTGTATGTAATTATTTTTGTACATTTTTTTTATTTATTTATTTTATTATATTCAAAATATAAATTGCTCACTTTGTGCTCTGAAAAAAATTATCTGAAAGCTGTTTCCTGAGCAAAAACTGTTGAGGATTGAGAACATTGAAGTATTTATATGTAACACAAAATACATTGCATATATATTTCCCTTGAAAATAAAACAGCCTATAATTTATACTTAGTATATGATGCTAAAAACTAAAGCTCATCTTAAAATAACTAGTAAGAGTAACAGTTAAGGCCTTTCAACAGTTTATCAATTCAGGGTTACTATTACTTTTTACTAAACACTTGTACCTATTTTATCTTTTGCTCTGAAATAATTACACCTCATTATTCAATTCACCAACTAGATGTCAACTTTTTACTCGCTATTTCTTCAACCCTCCAAGAAAAATTACATTACAAGTTTTACAACTTGTCTCAGCAAAAGTATACCCTTGACACTAAAAAAAGGTTCACATGCACCTAGATGGCATATCGTAGCATTTCATAACTCCAATTAATTTTCATTAGAGCCATAAAGTCTACAGTTCAGCAGCCTATCCACTTTGACACCATTATTTAGAATCATCAGACTGTGCTCACAGATATAATGGATTTTCTTGGATTATTTCCAACATAACAAAGATGTAAGAAAAACATGTTCCTTAGAATGTAACCAAGTTGATTAAATTATATTTTTTGTTACTATATCATATTCTAAATGCTACCTAATGTTAAAGTCTTATTATTTATATATAAGTACTTACACTTTAGGTTGTTTTCTATCTTCTTCCTTGGTATACAAAGTAGGCATCACATTCTATTTCAAACGCTTCTTTCCTGATAGTGTGGTTTCAAAGTCATTGTTAGTAAAATGTTCTGAGCAGACTTCTTTTAATTGTGGTAGGTCTGTTTCAGTCACTCCCATTGCATCAAACCACTTACTCCTCAGAACAATATCATTGGTAATACTGAAAAATATGATTAATTATAGAAAAGCTCACAAAATGATACTTTAATTTATTTTATTTTGTTAAATATGAAAGTAACACTCAAGCTAGGTTTGTTTATATGTAAGTATATACAGCTGTGTAGATAAAATAATATGACATAAATATATGTATATAAAGCAGTACCAGTCCAATAAATTTAAACATGCATAGATTAAAAATATTCTATACCTATGACAACAGTAGCAATCTGGATGAGGTGTTTAAGAATATGAAAGTAACACTCAGGTTAGGTGTGTTTATATGTAGGTACAGTTGTGTATAATATGTGATATCGATATAACTTTCAAATTATCGAGGTAAAATAATATGACATAAATATAATTATATAATGCAGTACCAGCCCAATAAATGTAAACATACCTTAAAGTATTCCTACAGGACAATAGGAGCAAACTGGAGGTGTTTAAAATAATTTCTAAAAATATGAAGCCCAACTTTACTGTTTATAGACACCTTATTTGAAAGATCCCAACACTATATACTGTATACTGTTGTTTTCAACTGTACCTCAGCAGATACATCACATAGGAATGAAATTAGAGGTTTTACAATACGATCAATTTTACTGAAGAGGGATGCACGAATAGGTGCACTTACCTGTAAAAGGTCAAGTTAGGGTACCGATAATCCCATTTTTTGCAAATGTATCAGCGTCTACCCATGTCTGTTTTCGGATCGTCAGCCTGTTTCTGGGGCCTATCAGGTAATTAAGCACTCAAACACATTCAACACACCAGAAAAATTTATACTCGAACACAAAATAGTTAGGAATGTACGGTCTGTGTTACGATTATCTAGAATTTGAAACGTTGGAATTCACAACAGAACAATTTATACTCGAACACAGAGTACATTCGAATAAGGTACGGTTTGTTTTACGGTTCTCAGGAATTTGGAATATAATAATTGGAATTCACACCCGTTGACGTTCCCTCCTGAATGTGCCGGTGCGCCGCTCCGTCAGTTATGCGCAGTGCAGGGTTGCCGGTGGAATAGCGAGAATTTCTCGCACCTTTATCGCGTGGGTGGATCACCATAACCTCTTCGTTTAATGACGCGATGTTGGGGGCGAATTTGACCGTAAATCTACTTATAAATTTGCCCAGTTTGGCAACCGTAGAAATTCCATGGCAACTAGCAATGAGAGCCAAGCGGCTTGCCGGGTTGACATATGAAAATTTCTTCATACTATCAAATATTGCAAAAGAGCGAAATTAGACTGTGATCCTAACGTTTTGCATATATAAAAATCATTACATCAATCCACTGTTCATAAATATATTATATTATTATATTAACTATGATATTTTGTGTTCATAAGCTTGCTTGTTTCGCTGATGTTTTGTGTTCATAAGCTTGCTTCTTTTCTTAGTTTTACTTAGAAAAATGCCTAGTTTGGCAACTTTGCAATGCCTTGATTTCAACCAATAGGAAGAATTTCGTATCGTCGGATGTCGTGTGCATCTGAATTAAGCTTTATCAAGCAAGACGCCAAGCGGCCATTGGCCCTCCTGTCATCTGTCATCTCATATGCCATCTGATGTTAAGGCTGGTTTACATCCATATATATAATAGTTAAGGCTGGTTTACACCCATACATATAACAGCATCATAATAATTATGGTATATTACAATGTTTACCCATTAAAATTTGGCGCTTTTTATTTTATATAAAGTAAATAAACATAAATAAAAAAATGAAGTCAAGTTGATTGACTCAGTACTTCCCACACATTACTGTGATACCAGTTTATGAGATCTGTTTTTCACCCCCCCCCCCCCCCACTCCCAACCACCCCAATTTCATGCCCATGCACCGATTTTCAAAATTATAGGAACATTACCTACTACGACCCTACAGCATAACGCTGCCCAAATTTCCATCCATGCAGCGGTTACTGAGATTACGAGGGTAGAAGAACGCCAACAGACAGACAGACCGACGGAAATGAGTGACGTGGATTTTCGTTATGTAGACATTATAAAACGTACAAAAAGCGTATTATCTCAAAATCGAAAATTTTCGCGATCACAATAGTCCCCTCACCTATCGGTGTGGGAAGTAAAAACTATCACGTATAATTTGATGCATGAACACTTTTGAGACAGTTTTGGGCAAGGATCTTTTATAAATATATTTTTGGAATAATAGATCAAACTTTAATAGTGAGAATCATAAAAAGGTGTATAACATTAATTTATTTTTTTTCAATTATTGTGCATACCTTAAAATTACGTTTTTCGCTTTTGCTAGCTTCTATTTCATACTTATAATAGGAGATGCTTTGGAACAGCTGTTGCGCCAGTACTGTACACTAGTTGATAAATTATATTATATGTCAAGTGATACGTATTAGCTATGGATATTAAAATTAAACTTAAATATGGAATAAATAATAACAAAATATTTCAAAAGCATTGTGTTTATTGAAATGGTTTTTGATATTTTTTGTGTTGTTTGCGGTCACGTAGATAAATAATAACATGGATTATCAAGATTGATCCCACAAACGTTCAACGACTGCCCCTGCGATTTAGTTATGGTCATTGCAAATGCAAGCCGCACTGAAAATTGCAACCGTTCAGCCGAATGGCATGTCGGAATCACAGGAATGCTTGGAATAAGACATCTTCGCCTTTTTACTTCCCTTTCAAACTTACAACTGTGTCTACATTTCTTTGTATAACTATGTACGTCTATCAAATCTTACCAAAAATCGATATTAATTCAAACATTTAATAGGAGGCTGGCTGTGAACTAACCGTAATCTTGAACACTTCTCAAAAACACTTAACAATCATGAAATTTTGTAAATTTTTCGATTTCGACTTTGCCTTAATCTATCATTAGATTTTTTATTTTCACTACTCGGTTTACTAATACATTGTATAGATTCCGACCACTTCCGTGAAGCGTGCTCAGAGGCTGATCTGTTCACTTTTACCCAGTGGCCTGTGACCAGTAATTTTAAATTTCCCCAAACCACTGGCATCATTTTTGTACAAATCATAATTCTATATCGCGTAGAATATATTTTTTTTTATGTAGGTATATATAATAATTTAATTTTGAGAATTCCTGATGATATTGACTTTTCGGATCAAATTTTACGTTTCTTTGTTCCAGTTTACTTAATAAAAAAAATCACTGAACCTTATCATCGACCGCCCCTCCGCACACTTAGTGGCGCCTTATATACAGTTTAGTTAATGATAGGCCGTAATTTCAAGGGCGCTTTTCTGACCCACATTCAAGTAGAAAAGTTCATATTAAATATGTGTGCCAAAGAGTCTGGACTTCAAGATACATGGTGTCAAAGTTTGGAAAAAAACTTAATGTACGCCACTGGCCTTAAAAAAATTAAATATTGTTTTTCAGATGAAACATAAAGTACGACTTTTTTGTCTCTTGATGTCTCTTAGTATCCCACTTTGTTTTGGAGGAAAAAATAAAAACCACTTCATAGCTCGTCGAAAAAGCGGGGCTATGAAATGGTTTTTAATTTTTGCTCGAAAACAACGAAGAGACATTGAAGTACAAAACAGTCTTGTTTTTATCCATTTAATCTGAAAAATAGCATTTTTTGGAGGTCAGTAGAGTACATCTTTTTGCTAATATTTTCGTGGGACTGCCCCCTGACGCCACTGGAAAGGATAATTGTCTTAGTGGTGACCGGGGTGGTGACTTGGTTTCTTAATGTAGTGAAAAACACTGAAGAATAAAAAAACGGTTCTCTAATGTTTAAGTCAGTGATAAAAAATGGAGTCAAGTTGATCGACTCAGTACTTCTCACACATAACAGTTGCAACCAAATCATCGCCCGCCTGTCGTCAAAAAACATCTAGCACAAAAACTAGTAAATAGTTTCCTAAATCTCTCCGTAGGAACTAAAACGACACAATTCAGCTTCAGCTGGAAGAAAGGAAACAATCGGGAACCCCCGGGAAAGGAAAACGAGATTTGAGCTATTTTTATAATTTTAGTTTTTTTATTATTGCTGCACCGCTACTAACACGATTTTTGAAAACGATACGCATTTTTTATCCTTGCCGCGGTAATAATACTGTATCTCAATTTCATTAAAATTAATTTCATAATTTCCATGTTACTAAATTCAGAACGATCTCAATACCAAGTCCTTTGATTTCTGTATAATAGCCAAGGCAATGTTCGGATGGACCTAATAAAAGTCTATTATGCCGCTAGGTCTTTCTTTCACAGGTCAATGGACACTATTATGAATGGAATAAATTTTTGAGTTTTACAACCCCTCACCCTCCAACCACCCCAAATTCACCCCCACCCAAAAAAAAGTAGAAAATGATCAGGAACCCCTAAATCGCCTAAAAACGAAGTTTGAGGAATATTTGAAATTTTTCGTTTTTTGCTAATTACTCCACCCCCCCCCCCCCGTACAACGATTTCCAAAATTATCGGAACATTACCTACGACGACACCACAACATATCGCTGCCCAAATTTCGCAATCCATGCAGCGGTTACTGAGATTACGACGTTATAAAAACGCCAACAGACAGACAGACACAGACCGACGGAAATGAGTGACGTGGATTTTCGTTATGTAGATATCATAAAACGCCCAAAAAGCGTATTATCTCAGAATCGAAAATTTTCGCGATCACAATACTCCCCTATCCCACATCTATCGGTCATAATAGAAAAGCCTATTTCATCGATGATTTTAGTGCTACATAAACAAATTGCGTGTCGTTAGACAGGAAACATCCTGATAAACATTAAGCTGTGTTTATAAATAGGCACCGATATGGCTTTTTTTCCAAATTATTTGCAAGTAACCAAAACAAGTGCATTACAAATTTTTTTTTAAGTTTGGTGAATTTTTTTAGCCTTAGAAATTGTCGGATATTATTTGTTTGCCTTAGTTGATATGCCCAGTCATTGCCCTATAAAATGGGTACAAAAACTTGTGAATCGCTCCATAAATAATCAAGATATGGCGTTACAACTGCGTGAACACATGGCGCTGTGATACAGAAGTCATAATACAAAAAGGCCTATTCTGTCGAAAATTTTCGTGCTACATACACGAATTGCATGTGGTAAGACAGGAAATATCCTGCTAAACATTAAAATGTCTCAATAAATAGGCACTAATACGGCTTTTTTCAAATTACTTGTAAGTAACCCAAATAAGTGCATTACACAATTTTTTTTCAGTTTGGTTAATTTTTTAGCCTTAGAAATAATCAATAGTCTTTTTTTGCTTTAGTTGATATACCCAGTCATTCCCCTATAAATTGAGTCCAAAATGTCGTGAATCGGTCGATAAATAATCGAGCTATGGCGTTACAACTGCGCGAACCCATGGAGTCGTGATACAGAAATTGAAAATGTAATAAAAGTTAATTAAAAGGTTGACCCCTTTTTTTCGCATTTTTTCTCGATAACTTTAATTATATTTTCATACCTCAAAGTTTGTCGACATGATGGTGGAACACATTGTATATAGTCTTAGATAGCCGCTAAATGTTAGTTTGCACTGAAATGAAAAAAGTTCACCGCTCTAACTATTGATTTAGGCTCCACTGCTAAACTGAGTTAAACGTTTTAGATGTCATTCGACGCAAAATTTAGTCCTTTTTAATACTGCACAGAACGACATTTTCCGTCCGACGCATCGTTTTTCAGCTACAACCAAAAAACTAAAAAAAGTCCCAACATTTGGCAGTTTTTAGGCTATGAAACTATTGATTTAGACTCTACCGCTAAACCCACTTAAAAGTTTTAGATGTCATTCGACGTAAAATTTGGTCCTTTTCAATATTGCACAGAACGACATTTTCCGTCCGACGCATCATTTTAGAGCTATAACCAAACTAAAAAAGGTGCAAAAATTTGACATTTTTTGGGCTGTCAAAAGTTAAGCTCACCACCTGCGAAGGTGCAAACTCAGATTACACGTATCTAGGACCCAATAAAGGTATTAAGACGATTTCCAGCCTCCTGGGAATTAATTCCAGAAAAAAATCATAATTTGATTGGCGTATTAGTTAATAGGTCTGTTTTTACAGAGAATCACAAACCAGTCAGAGCCAATCAGTATTCCCCATTGCAGTTGTCAAACTATTTCTGACTAGTACTGGCCAATCAAATTGACGCTGACTAGTTTGTGATTGCTGCAAAAACAGACCTAATAACTGTATAGGTATTCTTTATTATTTACAGAAAAATCGCGACATCTAGTCCATGGCGTTTACACATTTAACATCTAATCTATGTTTTTGACAGCAACGTCATACATGACAACAACAACACACAAATCACTTACATATGCAGTATGTTACATTTTTCGTAGTCGTGAATTTTTCTCATATTTTCAAAAATTTTCTAATTTTCCGCATGGTTCTCTTTAGCTTTTTTTTCGATATCACTTACCAAAACGATGTTATTTTTCGAAAATCGTCACGAAGCAGAACTTTCATCCCCCCACCCCTCAAGCGGCACCCCCCCGAGGTCGCAAACTTAGATGTAGGCTCAGGAGACCAATGTCTACCATTCCACCAAATTTCATTTCTTTCCCACCTTTTGCTGTCAAAAAAACCCTACCGCCTGGACTATGTATCAATAACACATGACCGCATTTTAGTTAACTGTCAAAAAAGTTATGCTTCATTTATTAAAACTTCTAGCCTGAAACGACTCAACTCACATGAATTATGTACTAGTGATACAGTTTGCAATGTTGCCAAGCGTAGGGTCTGATAAGATCGACATAACATCGTGAACTTTCATTTTTACTAGTACCCCCCAATACTTGGAGGGCACGTCAAAAAAGAACAGAGAAACTAGGAAAACATTGCCAGGCTTACCAAGCCCGATGACGGGTCTTACCAGAACGCACAATATTTAGTATCCGGACACACCACCCGTGTATCATGGTGAATAATACTCTGTAGAAGCTCTACACAAATTTATAAAATGAGTACCGTACGTTTTCTTGTACGCTTCACCTTTAGTGACATATTTTCTACCCAACTGTCCTAATTCGATCTCGAACGTTCTATAACTTCTGAAAACAAATGTTCAGTAGTGTCCGTTAAATATCGATGCAATTTGTCCTCAGCTACGGAGTGAAATTGGGATGGTAGGGAGTGTGGGAAGTTGTTAGCTTCAAGTTTTTAATGTGTGGGAATTGCTGGGTCAAGCCACTTGAGCAATTTTTTTGCTCTCATTTACAAGCTCTGTTAAGTTAATTCAATTCTTTCTTTCAAATCTTAGGTACCAAAGAGGTGGAAACCCTTTATGGATAGCAAAAAAACCTTTGCCAACAACTATCCCAAAATGTGAATATTGTGGAGGACCGCGCCGATTCGAGTTTCAAGTCATGCCACAACTGTTGACATTCCTTCATGAAACCGCTCTAGACTGGGGTGTTTTGGTTGTGTATACATGTAAAGCGAGTTGTGATGTTGATGGAAAATACAAAGAGGAGTTTGTGTTTAAACAAGATTTTGAGATATCGGAAGATATGTGACACACTCATCTTCTTCATATTTTTAAAACCTAAAAAAGTGAAGCAATAGATTACTTTTTTTCGAAAATAAGTTGTACAAGATGTATGATATTGGTCATCCTGATAATTTTGTAATAAATTCTGTTAGGTTCTATGTTCTCGTGGTATAATATAATTATGGGACGTAGGAAAATACATTTCAAACAAATGCAATTCGATCGTGCTTCAGTGACCCATCAATAAAAGCACATATATTTGAAGATAAACCTCACTAACGTTACGGTCGCCGGTGGGGTCTTTATAAAAGTAGAAAATTTGACAAAAGATTAATTTTAATACGATATAATGTCTGTCGTTTGAGTGAATAATGTGACCTAAAGACTGCAACCCCAAGATGAGGCAACATCGCATCTCATTCGGGATCCAGGAAAATTTATCACATTTTTCCTTGTCCAACCATACTTAGTCACATTCGACTCATGAATTAAGCATGCAAGCGTAATTCATCATCATATAGACAAACCAAAGAGGTAGCCGTACGTTTTTGCAGGTTTCCTTACGGTTTGTTGTTGGATCCCGAATGAGATGCTGTATTGGTGTTGCAGTGTGTGCGTTACATTATTCACTTATAAAACACCGGCCACATGTCCACGTTTTACCTCGTACTCACTTGTGCAACCCAGTATAATAATAAGGCCCGATTTTATCAACATGCATATTTAACAAAGAATTTAACAAAGCTTTTCTATTGGGTATTGCGGGCTAGGTTAATAAATATCGTCCAATAGTATTTTATCAATATTGAAAGCAAAACGTCAAAGCTGGATGACACTTTCCATCAAACTATTGTTGTAACATAGGCGATGAATGAAGTTTGGAGCTTGAGACGAAGTCAACGATCGAAATATCTTTTTGAATGGTTGAAATTAGATCACAAATCCCGTTACCGAATCCCAAATCAAATATGTACCGTTGAGGCGATCCCTTCGCCGAGATGGCGGGTGGCCGAGTGGTTACGGTGGCCGACCACGCGTGCCTGTTTTGTGGGATGTGCTGATGGCTGTTGGTTCGAGACTCTGCCCGTGCAATTACTTTTTTTCATTTTTTTTTTAACCAAAATATTTATTGATATACGTTTTACTCATATTACACAAATTTTTTTGTACGATCGACATAAATGAATCAAATTTTATTAGACATTTTACTTGACATATTGCAAAAGCTAAGTACCGGAGGTGGTGGAGAATTCAATCAGTGGAAGTGAAGTTTATTCGTCAATATCAATCGCCAATTATTGCCCTGATAGCGGTATTAAAATGAAATTATTCCAAAAAAGTATAATTATTCGGAATTTTTGTTGTGCTAGTAAAACATGTAATAAAATTTGATTCAAAAACACATTCACGTCGATGGTACAAAAAAAATGTGTGTAATATGAGTAAAACGTATATCAATAAATATTTTGGTTAAAAAAAATGAAAAAAAGTAGTTGCATGGGCAGGGTCTCGAACCAACAGCCATCAGCGCATCCCACAAAACAGGCGCGCGTGGTCGGCCACCGTAACCACTCCGCCACCCGCCATCTCGGCGAACGGATCGCCTCAACGGTACATATTTGATTTGGGATTCGGTACCTTCTTACCGGGATTTGCGATCTAATTTCGACCATTCAGAGATATTTATTTCTATCGTTGACTTCGTCTCAAGCACGAAACTTCATTCATCGCCTATGTTGCAACAAATATACATTTTAGTTACAACTGTTACAAGTATTTTCATGAAGTACGTCACACGGGTCGGGAGCCGTCGGCGTGTTTTCGGTTCTGGATTCAAAAACTCATTTTTATTTTCATATAACTTTTGGATTATTGCGAAAAGAAACAAAACAAAAACAGTTTTGTTGTAAAACTTATATTTGATCTCTCCATTTATCACAAAAAAATTATTCAAAACACTAATTTTTTGTCATCATTATCATTTAGCAGAAGAAAAAACCAGCAATCAAATCTACAGTTATGGCGGAATCTGATTGGTTGAAATTAGCAATTGCTAAACTTTTGATTAAACAAGAAAATGCAATTTTTCACCCATTTAGGATGGAAAATCAGACTGGAAAAGATACTAAATGGTTCATAATGGTCGATTTGTATATAAAGCATGTCATTTTTAGCCTTTTTTAGTTAAACTTCAAGAGAAATCAATAGTTTTCAGAGAACTTTGACAGATGCATGTTCTTGAACGGGCTGCTCTGATTGGTCAAAGCCTTTGTTAAAATGCGCCTGTTGATAAAATCGGCCCTAAGTGTAAGATCCCATTGAATCAAAGCGTGAGTATTTGCTAACACGACATATTTTTCTGAGAAACTCGGAAGGCACGGTTGCATATTGAGGTTCTCTTCATCGGTATCATCTTCAAAGGAACTATTTTATTTTGGCTAAATATGTCTGAAGAGGCGAGCGTTACCTCTAAGCAATGTTACTGGAACACATCTAAATTTCCAAGGTTGACCAAGGTGATAAATATAATTATATTTCATTGGAAAAAATTGCTGACTATACAGAACAACGAACAACAAAGTACAGATGATTTAGACAACGAGTTAGATATAATCGATACCTTCGAAAAAAACATTCTAACCAACAAATTGTTATTTTCACTTTTTTTATTTTTGAGATGCTAAAACACACTGCTGTAGATTCATTGTGCGCCACCCAAAGTTCAAAAAAACATGATATAAAATCATTGTATCTACCAAACATACAATTGGGGTTTTGAATTTATAAAAAAATGTGATAAATGGAAAGATCATATATATGTATGTTTTATAACAAAACTGTTTTTGTTTTCTTTTTTTCCCAATCATTTAAAAGTTATATCAAAATAAAAATGGGTTTTTGAATCCAGTACCGAAAACACGCCGACGGATTCCGAACCCGTATGACGTCACCAGGGCGGTCAGGATACTCCTTTGAACAAACGACGTCCTGCTCCGATACTAGATTCTAGATTCCCAGTCAATCGTGAAAATACTTACTGGTAACTAATTAGTGTATATTTGTTGCAACATAGTCGATGAATGACGTTTGCAGCTCAAGACAAAGTCTACGATCGAAATAAATATGTTTTTGAATGTTTGAATTAGATTACAGATTTCAGAAATAAAGTTACCTAATCAAATATGTTTCGTTGAAACGATCTCCTGCATCGCCAGATGGCCCAGTCATTAGGGTGTCCGATAGCACATCTGTGGGTTTTTGGTTCGAAACGCAGGCCTTCCAACTTTTTTTATTTTTTTTATCAAAAAATTTATTAATGTGCTGTTTGCACTTGTTACGCACATTTTTTCTACGATCAAAATAAATTTGTGTTTGAATCAAATTCTATTAGACATATTACTTGACTTGTACAAAAGTTGATATATATTTTTTTTGATAATCATTAATTAATATTACAGATAGTTTTATATTTGACATCATCCGGTGTATGTGTAAGTGATTTACATTTCTGTGTAGCTATAATATAAAATAATAGCTAACAAGTTGTAGGAATTTTAATCTACTAATATTATTTACATTTATACAGGGTGGGCCAAGAGTGAGTGGACGGAACATGGTGGGGTTATCAAAACATATTTCAGAAATCTATTACTTGATTGTGGTAGGTAGCCTTGAACGCTACAACCTTAAAATATGTCCACTTGAATTGATGTTTATACAGGGTGATTCATATTAAAGTAATTTTTTAAATAGAACCCCCTGTATGTTTTTGCATATTTATATGTCTAGTTCAATTCTAGTGTACGACTTTATCAATCACACATATACTTGGAACGAACAGTTTTGACGTAAATCACCACTTTTGGTATTTTTTTATTTTGCATTATTTACTGTTATATTGTAGGAGTAAGCAATCAACCTGAAGATGGTTTAAGGTAGAATAAACCGAAACGTCGTCAGTAGTAAACATTGACTGACACTAAACGTTAACAAGTATATACTTCAAGAGAATACGGTCATTAACAATATCTTAATAACTATTTGTCATACTACAGCTTGACCTTATTATGTTACTGCTGTTGTTTCTAGTTAGGGCTGATATTTCGTGACGTATTTCGATAATCTTGTCTCTTTGCTCTAGTTCCTTCTCTTTCTGCTAAGTTAGTTGTTGTATGGGCAACTTACATGAATATAAATATATAAAATATATTCACGCAAATTGTCCGATGAAAGTGGACTGTAATAATTATAGGTTGAAAACGCTTACCGCTGTCTCTCGCCACAAATTTGGGTCCAAAATTGCTATGCAACAAATGGCAACAAGGGAACAGAGGAAGGGTAAAAAATATAAAATAATAAGGATTATACCACCTGTTGCACAATCCCGCACTATAGCGACGCGTATATGAAATTGAACTATCTAGTCAAATATTTGATTTATAACCGAAGATCTGTGCCGTTCGACTTCCGATGTCTGACTCTGACTCGTGACCTCTACCAAAATCGAATTGTTATATCCTTTCAGAGGTGCGACATTGCCAGACTTTTCGGTACAAATTTCTCCAAAAATAAAAAAGCCAAAACACACCCCCCGCCCTGAAAACCCGTTTTTCAGCACAACAAAAAAAAACTATAATCATACGTTATTTTGCGTATATTGCTGAACCCGTCTATAACTAATAAATCCAGAAAAAAAAATTAAACTAAAATGTAATAAACCCGAAACCTACTGTGTCGGCAAAGGATACACCTTGACAGCAGGCCTTGAAAAAATACCCTTAGAAATTTTGACAGCTACATTCCTCATGCAGCCGTCTTTTCCTGGGAAAACCTCTTGGATGACACCCAGAGGCCAATGTAGTGGCGGATAGTTTTCTTCTCTCAAAATCACCACCATACCTATTTCTAACTTAGGAACTGATTTGTACCACTTTGCTCGTACCTGCAAACCGGTGAGGTATTCTAACCTCCATCTTTTCCAGAAATCTTGAATCATTCTATCAATTAACTGGTATCTTTCTAAACGATTTAGTTTGATTTCTGTTACATCTGACGCAGGTAAATTATTAAGCGGTATCTGAGTTAAAAAATGTGCCGGAGTCAAAACGTCGGTCGCACTCGGGTCCATTGATTTCGCACATAATGGACGAGAATTCAACAATGCCTCGATCTGAGATAACACCGTATTTAATTCCTCGTATGTCAATAGCTGGTCGCCTATTACCCGATATAGGTGCGTCTTTACAGATTTTACATTGCTCTCCCAGAGTCCCCCTTAGTGAGGCGCCGCTGGCGTGTTAAACTTCCAGGTAATACCGTTTCCTTCAGTTCAGTATTAAACCTTTTCTGATACTCTTCCGACTTAACTAATACGTTTAACTCACGCAGAACTATTTTAGCCCCCACGAAATTTGTGCCTTGGTCTGAGTAAAGCATTTCGCAAGGACCCCGTCTCGAAATAAATCTTTTAAAGGCTTGCAAAAAATGCTGCGTACTTAGTGAACTCACTAACTCCAAATGTATTAACTTAACATTGATGCATATAAATAAACAAACGTATGCTTTATTGACTGGTGATCCTCTTTTTCTCCCTAAAGTAATTCTCACAGGACCAAAATAGTCCACACCTGTATGCAGGAAAGCCTTACATTCCTGAAAACGCGAATATAGTAAGTCCGCCATCAATGGCGGTCTATTAACAGGACGCAATCTGAAACAGTGATTGCATTTCTGAACACGTTGTCTTATCAAATTCCTACCCCCGATGATCCAATATTTCTGCCGTACGATTATCTCTAGTAAATAAGCACCCGTATACAAATTTATTTTGTGGTAAAAATCTACTAGTCTTTTCGTAAATACATCTTTAGCCGGTAAAATAATAGGACGTTTGGAACGAAATTCTAAATTTGCATTTCTTAACCGTCCTCCAACCCTCAAAATACCATTTTTTAGAAATGGCCGCAACTGCATTAGTTTAGGGGAACACTCTTGGCCATTTTCAATCCTTTGTATATCTAATCCGAAATGCTCTAACTGCACTAAACGTATAATACAAAATTCTGCTTCAACTACATCACTAACCGAAATAAAGCTACCCGCCGGTAAAATTTTCAAAAATCTTAATATCCAAACCGTTATATTCATTGTTTGACCACGATGAACGCCTGGTAACTAATTCTAGTGAAGGATGTCTTTCCACGTGCAAAGAAGTTAAAGTACATTCAATATTTGGCTCCATCCTAATTGGAGACGATATAACTTCGCCTGACCAATGATCTCTAGACCATTTTAACCAAACAGGAACTCTAATCGGTAACTTTGTCGATCTTGCTTCTGCCGCTCCCGTTCCGCCGTCCGCCACACGCCGCCAATCCGTTTCCGTTCCCGTTTTCGTTTCCGTGGTTACCTACTACCACAATAGTCGGTCACCTTGTAGTGAGTATGTTTGTAGTGTTCGAAAAAGTGAAGGCGGGAAGTGAAATTGTTACGTATGCTTTATTGACTGGTGATCCTCTTTTTCTCCCTAAAGTAATTCTCACAGGACCAAAATAGTCCACACCTGTATGCAGGAAAGCCTTACATTCCTGAAAACGCGAATATAGTAAGTCCGCCATCAATGGCGGTCTATTAACAGGACGCAATCTGAAACAGTGATTGCATTTCTGAACACGTTGTCTTATCAAATTCCTACCCCCGATGATCCAATATTTCTGCCGTACGATTATCTCTAGTAAATAAGCACCCGTATACAAATTTATTTTGTAGTAAAAATCTACTAGTCTTTTCGTAAATACATCTTTAGCCGGTAAAATAATAGGACGTTTGGAACGAAATTCTAAATTTGCATTTCTTAACCGTCCTCCAACCCTCAAAATACCATTTTTTAGAAATGGCCGCAACTGCATTAGTTTAGGGGAACACTCTTGGCCATTTTCAATCCTTTGTATATCTAATCCGAAATGCTCTAACTGCACTAAACGTATAATACAAAATTCTGCTTCAACTACATCACTAACCGAAATAAAGCTACCCGCCGGTAAAATTTTCAAAAATCTTAATATCCAAACCGTTATATTCATTGTTTGACCACGACGAACGCCTGGTAACTAATTCTAGTGAAGGATGTCTTTCCACGTGCAAAGAAGTTAAAGTACATTCAATATTTGGCTCCATCCTAATTGGAGACGATATAACTTCGCCTGACCAATGATCTCTAGACCATTTTAACCAAACAGGAACTCTAATCGGTAACTTTGTCGATCTTGCTTCTGCCGCTCCCGTTCCGCCGTCCGCCACACGCCGCCAATCCGTTTCCGTTCCCGTTTTCGTTCCGTGGTTACCTACTACCACAATAGTCGGTCACCTTGTAGTGAGTATGTTTGTAGTGTTCGAAAAAGTGAAGGCGGGAAGTGAAATTGTTACGTTGTGAATTTATTGTGATTGCACATTTTATTTGTGAGAGGATGGGTCAACTTGTGTCATAGGTGGACCTTAGATGGCAAATCTAGACTATAGTTTCATGCTGTGGGAAAATAATAAAACTGGTATCATCGGAATGTGTGGGAAGTACTGAGTCAATCAACTTGACTACATTTTTTTACTTCCGTGTCATTTAGTTCTGTAGTTTGTTGTCAATCATAACAAGTATTTAAGTTAGATGCGAAAAAATCTCAATAAAAGCTAGTAAAATGGACTAGATAATTGAAAATAGCATTCTTAACGATGATGATGAAGCGGACAAATTAAATGTTGTTTGGTGTACCAAGGCAAGTGTTTGACAGAGTGGCTTGACGAATTCACTCTTTTCACTCTAGTTAACCTAATTTAACAATAATAATAATAATAATAAGCGAGGTGTTGCTAGATCCCCTCAGTGGCGCCTCCCCAAGGTGGCGGATAGGGGAACGCCTCCCAGATATGGGTGGTACCGGGGAAATCAAATACCCGGGGCGGACCAAAACTAGCACAGTGGAATAGCGTCTGCATCCAGAGGATCGGCTATTCCACAATTAATAGGACACGACGGATCTCCATGTGAGGAGCGGTACTCCGACAGCGTCTGTTCTTCATGTTAGAAGCGGCTGTTTTCATAAACCCCCAGGAAGCCGCCCAACATCAAGAGGCTATTCGGTGCGTGGCGACACCGAGGGGTATACCGAAGCCAAAGGATGTAAGTCGGTCGGTAACCTTCACAGGTCCATCCTCTGGAGGCAATTTGGACGGCTGCCTCCGGAAATGTCGGCTGCGGGCCCTAAGGCTAACCACCTGACGGGCCCTATCTTCGGGTTCGACCACCTCGAAGGAAAAGCACCCACACCGAGCCGGTTTCGGAAGCCGGCGTTGGGCAAGGTGGCGGTGCTTCGAATTGCCCTGATGACGACCCCCGCAATGACATGGACCGTTTTAGGTGGACGACGGAGCTCAGGGATGACCTGCTGAGCTGCTACGAGAGCAGTAGCCCCCGCCGTAGGGGATACATGTCCCGCATGTATGAGAGGTGGTGTGAAATGCACCCAGAGCATAGCACGCTTACCTCTCAGAATTTGCGGGATTATGTATCGTACCTCCGGAGGCAGGGAAATGTTCGTGCTCCAGCTCAGCCTGCCCCTTCGGCGGACGGAAGGCCTGTTAACCAGGCTGAAAGTTCGCCGGTAAGGCCCGCTGAGAGGGCAATCGACCAAGTCGTCTCACCTGGGGATTTCAGAGACCGAAGGGCCTTGCATAACAACGGAAGGTCCTTGAAGCTGGCAGATTTAAAGAGAGAGGATGAGGTTGTTGGTGAACGTCTATCGGAGGCCTCTGACATTTGGAGCATCAATTGCGAAATTTACGCTGCGGCTCTGAGGCTAGCTAGACAGGGGAGAGTGAGAGACTCTCCTGTTGAGAGAGCACAGAGACGGGTGCGCCAAATGGAGGCGAAAATCCAGTTGGCTCGCCAGGAAGCATCCCGTATCCAGTGTGTGATGGAATATAGAGCGGCTGGGAAGCCATTTACGCGCCGAGTGCGCCAGATAGCCTAAGGGTTGAGGCGCGACCATCATACACTCAGTCAAGCGGTACTGGTTGTTGTCAAGCAACACTGTCTTGACAGGATACGGATGCTAATCGCTGCTAAGCGATCGTTGGTGGCGCGGGCGAGAGGTCTGGAGCAGAACAGAATGTTCTACGAAAGAAATTTTCGCCTTTTCCAACAGCCGCCTCCAGCCATAGAGCAGCCGCCAACTGCTGATCGCGTGGAGGCCTTTTGGAGGGACGTTTACGAACAGCCCAAACCTCTCTCAGCAGACACTCCGGCCTTGGCGCAGTTCGAGTCCGTTTGTAGGAGGACTCCTAACTTGAATGTACTGCGTCACCCGATAAACACGGAAGAAATTCTTGACGCCTTACGAGGCGCAAAGAATTTCGCAGCTCCTGGCCCGGATGGCATAAACACCTACTGGTGGAAAAAATTCCCCAGTTGCCACCGGCATTTAGCTAGAGTTTTTAACTCGTGGCTAAATCAGGAGCAGCCAATTCCGGCTTGGTTTGTCGAGGGTCGAACCGTGCTTCTCCCGAAGACCGGAGATTTGTCTGATTCCAAAAACTACAGGCCAATAACATGTCTGAACGCATGTTACAAGCTCTTCACCAGAATCTTGTACATGCGTCTCCTTCAAGCTGTGAATCCTGTATTTCTCGACGTGTATGAACAGAGAGGGTCAAAGAAAGGAGTAGCTGGCTGCAGGGAGAACTTGTTGGTTGACCGATGTGTCACGCAGGACTCCGTGCAGTACAAGCGAAACCTTTCTATGGCCTGGATTGACTATCGCAAGGCATTCGACAGCACGTCTCATGAGCTCATTGTGCGGCTGTTGGAATGTCTTTCGGTGGATAATCAGATAGTGGGATGCATCAAACAACTGATGCCACTCTGGAAGACCCGGTTCACTATAACATCAGGTGAAACTCGGGTTCAGACAGAGTTGGTGTCATTGAAAAGAGGTGTCTTCCAAGGAGACTCCTTGAGTCCCTTGCTCTTTTGCATCTCACTTTTGCCTCTGTCCATAGCGCTGAGATATACTAAAGGATACAGCTGTGGCACGCCCAATAACCGGAGGCACAAGGTCACCCATCTGTTTTATATGGATGACCTAAAACTTTATGCCTCCGGCCAACGCGAACTACAACAATGGTTCCTCTCAAGAAAGGACGAAGCGGAGATAGTGGAGATGAGGAACAGCTCGTTGATGGGAGCATCTTGCGACAACTGCATGCCGGAGATACTTATGCCTACCTTGGAGTGGCGCAGCGTCATGTCCAAGAGGCAGCATTGGTTAAAGAGTGTCTCCGCCGCAAGTATTTGCACCGACTCCGGCAGATCTGGTCGTCAGAACTGTCCGGCAAGAACAAAGTCGCTGCCACAAACATGCTTGCGGTCCCATTGTTATTATACACCTTTGGTGCTATACACTGGAAAGTGAACGAGCTGAAGGAAATCGACACGAAGACCCGCAAAAGGATGAATATGGAGAGAAGCCTGCATCCTAAGTCCTCTGTCCCGCGAATATACCTCCCGCGACACCTGGGAGGGCGTGGACTATTGAGTTTGGAGCGTCTGCACAACAGAGTAGTACTGGCCACTGCCTGCTATGTAACGAACAGCACCGATCCCCTGATCCTCTTTGTGCGAGAGCACGAGAATGCGGGAAAAGGAGCCTTTCTTTTTAGCGCAGCGAAACGAGCAGCCGAGGAGCTCAGCCTCACACTCGACTTCAAGCGGAGGTGTCAGCAGTCCATTACGGAACTTGCTCCCGCAGAATTAAAATCCCACCTTAAAACTGCCGAAGTCGACTTCCTTTTAAGACTTCATAAAGATAAGCCAATGCATGGAATCTTCTACAAACATCTGGAAGAGCATGGCTTGTCTGAGCAGTTGACCTTCTCTTTCCTAAGGTCTAGTGGGTTGAAGTCGGAGACTGAGGGCTTTATAATGGCTTGCCAAGGCGGTGTCTTCAACACCTTGGTGTACCGTAAAAGGGTTATGGGTGTAGATGTACCCGACACCCTTTGTAGAGCTTGCCGACAGGCGCCAAAGACGCTTATGTATCTCTTGTCGGCGTGTAAGACCTACGCTGGGACGGCTTACGTCCATCGGCACAACGCGGCTTTACGAGTGCTCTACTATCATTTGAGGCACTCATACGGTATCGATGAGACACCGGTGCTGCCATACGCTCCAGGGGATATAGAGTCCGTTGTGGAGAACGAGAGATGCCGGATTTACTGGAACTACTCGTTCCCCACGCTCGAGCTTGTACAGGCAAACAAGCCCGACATAGTCCTTCTCGATCACCAACAGAAGACGATGTTCGTTATTGAGTTTTCGGCGCCTGCCGAGGTGAACATCGTCTCTAAGGAGGAGGAAAAGCGGACCAAATATCAGGAGTTGCTCGGTCAACTTCGCAGGCTCTGGCCAGACTACACTGTAAGTCTGCTGGTTATGGTCATTGGATCCCTAGGTGGAATGAGGAATACGCTGCTCTCTGCACTGCGCAAAATACCGGTGTGCCGTGCGGCGGCGCACATCTTAGCCGCCAGAATGCAGAAGGCAGTCATCCTTGGGTCCCTTCGTCTACTTAGGGCGCACGATTCGCGGACCCAGTGATTGCTCACCTCACGGTGTGAGGAGTAGTCATTGGGTAATGGAACAGCAGCCCGGTGTGTCGGAGCCCGGGCTGCACTTTTTTGTTTTAAACATAATAATAATAGCCTTTATTGAAGCATATACAGATATACCTCAAATGGCGGAGTTCACTATAGCAGTACTCTTCCACTCAACCATTTTTACATTACCTAACTCTATTAACTACCAACTAAACAGGATTTCATAACGTATTTCCATGGTATTTTTCACGGTATTTCTAAAATTTGAATCATTCAACTGTAGCGCCTCAGTTACATTGCATCTATTAAACACAATATGATGACCTCAGCTACCTCTGATCGTATTTAAGGAACAATAATTCAACAAGTGTCTAAATTTATTGATTGAAAAATCTGCCGAAATGACTAATTTTCATTGCAAAATCTGTAGGTACACATTTCTACTGCGCAAATAAACATATAATAGATCAGTGACTAAATAAATCCGCTTCATAAAAGACCTACTCCCATAGCAAATTTTGTTAGAAAAATGTTATTCAAATATACATAATCGTAATAATATACATACCTATTAATAATTATTATTTAAGATAGTTGATAATAATACTATACATAAATTATATAAGATAATAGCGAGGATAATAGAACATAATTATTCAAAAAATGGCATTTTCAACTATAAATGTTCGGATCCGTCGTTTAAAGGTTTCGACTGAAAATCTCTTAAATTCTGAGGGCAGCATATTATACAAATTATATATACAATATGAGAATGACCTTTCAAAAAAGTAAGTATTGTGCTGGGGTGGACTTATCAACTCCTTTCCCCGTATGTTGACATTGTGTAAATCCGACCTGAATACTATTTTATTATAAAGATAAGAGGGTGTTTTTTCAAGGATTATCTTATGAAAAAGCACAAGACAGTGATGTATGCGTCTCTGTGACATACGGAGCCAGCCTATTTCTTTGATTTTATGAGAAATTGGATCCCCTCTCTTTACGCCACACACTAACCTAGCACATGAATTCTGCATACGTTGAATTCTGTTAGAGTCAAATTTTGTTAAGCATGGGTGATATAAGACATCGCTATAATTGAAAGCAGATAAAACCAAGGAATCGCAGAGAGTTTTTTTCCAGTGGATATTAAGGTACCTTTTTTGGGAATATATTAATTTTAATTTGGGAAAGGATTGTCTTATTTTATTTGATACATGTCCATGAAATCTCAAATCTGCATCAACTTGAACTCCTAAATTTATCGCACTATCCACTAAAGGTACTGGTACTGCATCGATATTCAATCCAATAGAGTTTGCTTTATCATTTCTAATTTTTTTCTACCAAATAAAATAGCTTTTGACTTTTGCGGATTTAGTTCGAGACAATGATTTTTTGAAACTGTGTTTAAAGCTTGTAAATCTTCGTTTATGCTGTCAACAGCTGACAATACATCTTCAGCTTTGAATGATGCATAAACCTGTGTATCATCCGCATACAAATGGGCAGTACATGTTTTTAGACAGGCTAATAACTGTGATGTATAGATTATATACAGGGTGAGTTTTTAGTACCGGCTCGGTCGATAACTCCACTACTATAGAAGGTAGCGAAAAAAGTTGTATATAAAAGTTGTAGCCACGGATATGCTCCTTCCTCAGAAAATATTTAGATTTATACAGGGTGATCCATAACTACGTGGTGATGCAAACATGCATTTTTTTAAATGAGACACCCTATATATTATTCCATATTCAGATTCTACTAATGATTTCCGTTCTTCCAATATAGGGCATTGTTACATTATACAGGGTGTTTCAAAAATTATGACCATTTCTATATCCAAATCGCGGACAAATGAACGTACTGTATGTCAAAAAGTAATGAATCAAAAATTATTTTTTTCACATGAGAAGATTAAAAATATCATCTAGTTTTAAAATCGGCTATAAAAGAAGCCCGAGACGCATATTCGTATACAGGGTGATGTAGAATGCAAAATCCAAATTTTCTCTTTTTTTTCAAATGTAACCCCCAACATTTTATTACCCCAAAGAATTGCCTTTAGTATACTCTTTCATCTTTGTATAGCACTTGTTGTACCTACGTCCATCAGTTTCCGAGATATTTCGATTTTTCGATATTTTTTAAAATATAGCCTCTATTTTTGTACTGAAATTTATTTATTTTGAGAAAGTAATATCTGATTTGTTTTTTATTTAACGAACAACTAAATTATAACGTTTTGATAGTATTTGGTGAAGTCAAAACCCTAAATCATCGAGATAATAAAGTCAAGTATGCTGAGGAAACAATTTTGTAGGCGTCATGCATAATTATCAAGTAGTTTTATCAGGTAGGCTTTGAAAAATTGACAGTTTTCATAACCTACTCAATAATTCCGTACTGTGTGAAAAACTAGCTTTGAAAATTAATTTTTCCATTGGGGGTATTTAGGAGAATCTTTGAGAAATTGCCTACTTGCCTCTAGAATATATCAACTATGAATAGCAATATCCAGAACGGAGGCACTCTAAAACTAATGCGTTTGAAAGATTGAAGAATTGTTTTATTTGGACTGTGTCGTTTCATATTTCATAGCCTACCTGATACATCTGTTTGATAATTATGCATGACGTCTATAAAATTGTTTCCTCAGCACACTTGACCTATATTATCTCGTTAGTTCAGTGTTTTGACTTGATCAAGTATTATTATCGCCTTATATTTTAGTTGTTAGTTAAGCAAAAACAAAATTTGGTAGTATTTTGTCAAAATAAATAAATTTTATTAAACAAATAGGAGGTATATTTAAAATTTGTAGAAAAATCGAAATATCTCAGAAACTAATGAATGCAGCCATAATAAGTGCTATACAAAGATGAAAGAGCATATTAAAAGCAATTCTTTGGTTTAATAAAATATTGGGGGTTACATTTAAAAAAAGAGAGAAAATCTAGATTTTGCATTCTACATCACCCTGTATACGAATATGCGTCACGGGATTTTTTTATAACGTATTTTAAAACTAGAAGATATTTCTAATATTCTCATGTAAAAACAATAATTTTTGATTAATTACTTTTTGATATACAATACGTCCAATTGACCGTGATTTGGATACAAAAATGGTCATAACTTTTGAAACACCCTGTATAATGTAACAATACCCTATATTGAAAGAACGGAAATCATTAGTAGAATTTGAATATGGAATAATATATAGGGTGTCTCATTTAAAAAAATGCATGTTTGCATCACCACGTAGTTATGGATCACCCTGTATAAATCAAAATATTTTCTGAGCAAGGAGCATATCCGTGGCTACAATTTTTATATACAATTTTTTTCGCTATCTTCTACAGTAGTGGAGTTATCGACCGAGCCGGTACTAAAAACTCACCCTGTATATAAGAGGTCCCAATACGGATCCCTGAGGAACGCCACATGTTACATTTCTAGACGATGAAGTTACGCCATTAACACTGACTATGTAACTACGATCTGAGAGATAACTTTGGACGAGCTTAGATGATTCACTGCTAAAACCTAGATGGCTAAGTATGGAAAGGAAAAGATTATGATCTATCTTGTCAAACGCTTTGCTATAATCGAGTAGTATTAAAAGAGAAAGTTCATTTTGATCTACAGCATGTATTATATCATCAGTAACCTTGAGAAGTGCCGTTGAACAACTGTATCCACGCCTAAAGCCTGACTGATTGTCTGGAATTAACTTATGACTACTTAAATAATTCCGCATTTGCATATCCATTATTTTTTCTGTAACTTTAGATAAAGTTGGCAAGATACTTATAGGCCGCAGGTCTTTAATTTTAGAAGGGCGATTATTTTTTGGTATAGGTCTAATAATAGATACCTTCCATCCTACGGGAAATACAGAATGCTCAATGCAGCTATTCACTAAATGTGTTATAACCGGTAATATTCTTGGACAACAATATAACAGCATATTTATCCCAATAGAATCATTACCGATCGATTTAGACTTTATTGATTTCAAAATATCAGCAACTTCTTCAACAGTTGTCATTGAAAAATTAAAAATATCTTGATTTACTTTAACGCTGCCCAAATATTTATTCAAAGTATCCATATCAGGTTGCAAGTTTGATGTCATGAGGCTACCATAGTAATCACTGAGTGCTTCTGGATCTTTGAGGTGATCTGGAATTAAGTTACCTGACTCCTTCACAGCACCCAGATTTTTTAGCGCTTGCCATTTTTCCTTTACATCAGTTCCATTTAGAATAAAACTCATATAAGCTCGCTTTTCATTATCAACTGCATGATTTGCAAAATTTTTTAATTGTTTATAGTACTCCAAATCAGCATGAGACTTAGTGTGCTTAAATTTACGTAGTGCTTTATCTCTTAAAGAAACAATCAATCGAATATGATCTGTGAGCCAAGGAGCCTTTTTTTTTTCGTGACTCTTATTGTACGCATTGGTGCGTGTTTGTTAAAAAGTTCTAAAATGTTGTCATTAAAATACTCCAGCTTTTGATCAATGCCTTTCATGTTGTACATAGAATCAAAATTAATCCTGTATAGGTCATTGTTGAATTCGTTTATGTCAAAATGTTTGAAATTCCTATAAGTAATGAATTTTTGACGTGAATCACAAGTTTGCAGAGAAAGCTCACATTCAATTAACATATGGTCAGAAACACAGATGTCATACGTTTGTACCCTGCAGGCTGATATATTACTAGATGTTAAAATTAAATCTAGAATTGAACCGTTTATCAAACCATAGCGAACTATATAAGACGTTACAAAATTGGTCTGCATGATTCCCTCCGTCCATAAGATTAATATTAAAATCTCCTGCGCATACAAAGTTGTCGTAAGAAATCATAGTGTTGCCTATAAATTCTTCGAATTCAATAAGAAATTCATTATAAATCAAAAAACCAGGAGGTCTGTACACAGTGCCAAGCACAATTTTTTCTTGATTTAGAGTCAAGGTAACGAAAAGCGCCTCACAGCTTTTAAAAACTACAGGAACTACCTCAATATTACAAATATTATTAGCTATATATATTGCAACTCCCCCCCCCCATGCCCATCTCTATCTTTTCTAAATAATTTATAACCTGTTATTGCTACCTCAGAATCAGAGATTTGCCTCGTCAACCATGTTTCACTTAACAAAAGAAATGTATATTGTTTCAAAAGATGCTCCCGGATCAATCCAAAATGCGAAACTAACGACCGAGCATTTATATGCGCTAAAGTTGCTTTACAATCTTTGCTTGTATTAACTAAATGATCACTGGTTACTTTAATTTGTTTAGCACTTACAGAATTGAGCGCAGATTCACTTTGTCTGTTACCATTTTCATTAACTACATCGTTGACACCATCATGCAGCAACTCGTTTCCATTGTTTGTGAAAAAAATTGTTCAATATAACTCCCTCTGGCCAAATTTCGCACTTAAGGATATTAGACGCCTCCGTATCAGGTACCGAAATTTTGAATGAGGAGTAGCTTCCAGGATATTTCACATTCACTTTTGAGACCTCAATCGAAGGAGCGAACTGCTTAAGGTAATTCAAAATAATGAAAATTCATTCATTCTTTATTATTTTTATTTGGCAGTAATTCAGCATTGTATACACTATTTGTATCCTCAATCTTATGCGATTTGCCCTGTGATGCTTAAATTCTTCCTCCTCCCCCATCAGCTCCAAGGCTTCAGCATCAGTAAGTACAAATTCCATCTAAAACAAGAAACACATGTTAAAATACAACACAATACGAATTTTTCTTCCATTGCCATTCAAACAATAATTTATCCAAACACAGCGTACATGTGCCGGGTATTTTAAGGTTTTAAAGTTTTCTCTTGTCATTTCGAATTAAATACGAACAAAAAGAAAAAATAGTAGAAAATCCTGTTTTTCGTATAAAGTTATATTTTTATGGGACGGAAAGACATATATGTTTCTCTTGTTGTCAAAAATATAGTATTCGATCACCTTATTTTGATGGTTCTGAAAATATTTAGCTTCAATGTTTCTAAAATGTGGGAGTTAACCTCTATCAACGATAGCAATGGTGGCTGAAAAACAATTAAATACGGTAATGTTTTGTGTCATTCTTACATTTTACATTCCTACATTTGCTATAAAACCTTCATATAAGAACTGTTTTCTATCTCTGCAAATAAAAAAGTTAAGAGGGGTGGCGAATTATAAGGAAACATCCGGTACACAAGTTGCATGAACCCCACACGCACATGTGTACGGCTTGGTTGTAAAAATACGAATACTTGAGGAATACAGAGACCAAAATACAGCAAAATAGACTTACCTTGCTTTCAAAAACTCACTTAAAGGTGAAAACGATACAAATATGACACGTAGTCAACAATGACTCAATGACACTGATGTCTATCCGCACTCGGTGCCCCTTTCCGCGGCTATGAGGTCAACGGAAAGTGCACGGACGTACCGAATGCACTTGGCGGTATTCCGTCCGGAAAGTGACGTCACTCCCGGGCAGTAGGTGACTTTCCGTGTCGATCCGCGCGGAAAGAGAGATACGAAATAGGCTTTCAGGCCCCGATTTCCATAATGCATGACTCACAAGTTGACTCGGTGTCAAACCTCTTGCCAAAGAATCTGCAGGATTTTCCATACCTGCTATATGACGCCACTGAACCATGGGCAGATTTTCCTTGATCTGATAGATTCGATTAACAACAAATATGTCCTTTAAATCAGAACAGTTTAACCATTGCAAAACCATAGACGAGTCCGAAAAGACAAAAATATCGGAAACTACAATTCGTTGGGTATATACTTCTAAAACGAACTTCGTCAATTTAGAGAGGAGCAAAGCTGCACACAACTCCAACCTGGGTATGCTAGTAGGGTATTTATGTATGTTCTGGAAGAGCAACCTAACCTAACCTAACCTTGGCCTTGACCTCTGACCTTTGACTTCTGGCCTTTGACCTCGTGAGCTCTCGACAAAGCAAAAAACTCTCAACTGGGAATTGAACCTGAGACCTTCTGTTTCACTAACACGTTCGCTATACATGTGGCTACAACGCCGTGTATATAGTATTTACTACAAGTGGAATAAGCGAGAGAGATGTGGAAATATTTGCATTCCAAATGAATGCTTACGAGTTCGTCATATAACAAAGGTCGTCCAGACGCCTTTTCGCAGTAGGCGATCATCCAACTGGTTACGGCGCGGTCGGCTTGAAGAACGAACACTAATTAAATTTAACTGCTCTCGTATTCGCATAGTGTTTACGTGGTGTTTACTATAAGTTGAATAAGCGAGATAGGTAGACCAAATTTATGCTTACGAGTTCGTCGTATAACAAAGGTTGCAATGGCGTAGATAGGGTTTCATTTACATATGGTCTGAAGCGGAAGTCAATATTAATTTTGGCAGTCTTTCGGGCTGGTGCTGTAGGCAAATAGGATGAGTCATGTCAAGGCGTCTGTTTATTTTTAGCGCTGGGTAGCTATCTGGAATAAGCAGTGCATCGAGCCATAATTTAGGCATATGTACGCCACGGTTATATCGACGACGATCTTGTCTGGATTGTTAATTAGTGGTTATTGTCCGGACGACTTGTTTGCTACCTGCTTCGATGCCAGTTATAGTATAGTCACTGTTAGCCTTTCAGAAGCCATGTTAATGCATGTGAATAATGCTATAGTACTGTAAAGTGGGAAAATATTACACGATGACCTGGGTCATACAAAACGAGAGAGTGTTAACACGACATTGAATGAGACATCAGTAGCATACGGTCAGTAACTAAATTGTGATTCTATATGGAGTTATAGTATAGTCGTACAAAGTCGCGCTTTGCATATCCCGCGTAAATGTGTGTGAATAAAGTAGAAGTGGGGAAATATCACAGGGTGGCCTGGAATGACTTCTGCCCTTGACCCGTGTCTTCTAAACATGAGTCTATTAACCTTTGACATTAACATTAGTCTATTAACCTTTGACCCCTTGACTAAGAGGCTCAATTGCTTCTTGAAGTGCTTATGCTGGTGTCAATGAGGGGTGGGGAAACAAGAAAAACCAGTTTGTAATGTAATGGTGGGGGAGTCGGAAAACAGGTTTTGTAATAGATAGAGCCATATAAAGTGAGGACCAACACAATGTGTTCTCATCAGTTCGCAGTTATCTACAGTGAATCGAAAACAAAAAATCAACGAAACATGGAGCTGACCAACTTAGAAAAAAGTACGTTGGAATCGGTAAAACAACAAATCGAAACGGAGTTTGCTGAGTGGCAGCTGAAAATCGATATACCGGAAAGATATACGATAGCGGAAAAACTCCGACGGTTGCACAGATCTATAGGTGACTATAATTTTATCCAATAATGAACCAGTTGCCCCTAGTGCTGAGGAGTGCGTTAATGGAGCAGAAAGCGAAGGCAGTCCAGCAAAGGCGATCAACGGAAGAGAGTGCGAAAACCATAAATGGGAAACGATCAGTGTTCTTCGGTGCGTTATAAACGTCAATGCAAGTACAAAGGTTGGTAGCAGTTCTCACTTATTCACAGCGAATCAAAATTAGATTAATCAAGTTAGAAAAAAGGACGTTGGAGCGTGTGAAACAATAAAACGCAATGAATGGGAAGCGGGTTCACTTTAATTCAAGTATAAGTAAACAACAGCTAGTGGTGTGGCAGTATGCAACAAAAGCAGCTCGTCGGGGTGATTGGCAGAAAGAGGGTGCAGACAGATGCAGATTTCAAAGGCGAATACAAAAGTGTGCACAAGTGTTGGAAAGAGTATTAAGTGAGCAACATAGGGAAAAGGTGTGGAGCGAGCGATTTGACAAAACATTAAATCAAATGGAAGCTATGTAGAAAATAATAGAAATTGTAGACAAGTGTATCACACTTAAAAAAAAGTAAAAGAAAACAACAAAGGAAAAGTAATATTTATGTTTATTAACACAAAAATATTAAAAACAAAATAATTATGACATGACAAATGTATCATACAAAAAATGAACATTCGAAAGCGCGCATATATGCAGATATCCTTAGTTTGAGCAAAACAGCGAGCAGGATGCGATTAAACGCGGCTGCTCATCCAATTCAATGATAGGCGATAAGGAATATCGTCGTAAGTAGTTCGCCTTTTCTCTCCCTTTTACAAAAATTCTATCCGCCTGTGGCATGATGTAGTGGTGTGAATCCAGAAGTCCATAGAATACAGTGGTGGTATTCTGTTAACCAAGAAGCTTGCTTTTGTAGCTCTGGGGGGAGCAGGTCCCAGGAAAAAGGTGGTTTAAAAACGTAATGGAATATCCGCGAACCATCAAAAGCAGCAAGCTCTTTCACAACAAACTTATTGTTTTCAAGTTTGAATCCTTGTACGTCCAGCACAAGAGTCATACTCGCAGACGGCTAAAGCGTCTAAAAACAGAAATCTTATTGCAGTAGCTGTCAAGGGCTTGGCACAAGGCTTTGAGTTTTTCACGATACTCCAAGAGAGCTCGTTTGTAGGCGGCAGGCATGGTGAAAATGATGGTGCATGAGTGGCGATTGAGCTTATATTGCCATACCAGCTAAAGCTGTTTCACAATTTTAGTCAGAGGATTGTAAGAGAATACGCGATCGTGAAGAATTAAGCAGTATGCGGTGGTTTGCGAGGAATCATTTTGAATAGTTTCGAATTCTACACGCATGACGACTGAGGCAGACTGAATACTTTCCTTTTGCTTAGAACAATCAATATGGGTTATGGGTGCGATCGACTTGAAGGTCTTGGGGCTGAACAGCGGCTCATTTTCCGTATTGTAGTAGGTAGCGCGGAATTTGGAAAACATGTCACAGAGCGTAGCAGATTTGTTATCAAAAAAATCCAGATATAAATCATTGTACGGAAAACGATCAGAATTAAGAAAGACGTGAATGATCGTTAAGTTAAGTGATCAAAGGTGGACATATTGGAAGTTACTTTATTTTTTTTCTTATCGGTTTGGAAGGCGATTAGAACATGTCGAGGCGTTTCAAGTTTTGTAGTCGTTTTTACAGGCCACGTATGACGGGTAGTTTCTGAAAGAGTGGGGTATTCAATTAATTCCCAGCTGCGAAAGTAGATGGGGATATCAACTTTTTTATTAACCAGTTTTGTTAATGCTAACTGTTGTGGTATGTCAACTGAAACGAGAGGCACTCGCCATTGAATTTTATCAATAGTAATTTTAGGTTGTTCGTCAGTAGTGCTGACATGAACATGAACATGACATGACATGAAATGCTGAATATGGCAACAAGCCTTAGAGACAAAGACAACATATATTCCATTCCCCGCTGGATGGCGTTACTGTACTCCCGACTACATTTCACAGGGATGCCACATCTACGGAATCATCTGCAGCCTTGATAGCTCTGATTCGACAGTTCTATTTGGTAGAGATTAGCTGACAAGGATTGTTCCTTCTTTACATGATCGGTTAGCAGAGCTGGCCGTTAGAGCACTGTCATTCATTACGTGAAGACTGTTTATGAATCGTTTATTCCTTTATATCAACAAGCATGGAAAATAACGCTAAACACAATACAAATTTAAAGAATAACTCTTCGTGCGTTCCGCTTCTAACTAAAAACTCCATACGTCGTGAACTAAAGCTGGTTTTTAGCACTAACCACGAAAATTACTTTGTCAAATCGCGGCATGCAATGACAATAATCATTGCCGAAGACTGCAGCATAAAATGTGAAGATGTGAAGAATGGCTTGCTAGGGCCCTATCGCTTGATTATAGAATGTAGAAGCTTAACTGTTATCCTGGAGTTAAATCCTTTCAACCAGATGATGTTTGTACTAATACTCCCAACTTGCAGGTAGGTAGGAGTAGAACCTGAACGGATTAACATAAATGGGAAATACTACCTTGATATTTTCGCTTTTTTACAACCTTTACCCCAAACCAAACATTATTAGTAATCTTTTGTGATATACATCAGTAAGATTAATTTAAATTTTGTTTTATGAAAAACATACAAATATGAATATTTTCAATACCTATGATTACGCGGAAAAAACTTAAACATAACTGGCAACACCGCTTAGCTATTGCGATAACAGTGCAAATTGTGGACATCCGACGCGAAACGGTGTTGCCGGTTATGTTAAGTTTTTTTCCGCGTAATCACAGGTAATGAAAATATTCATATTTGTATGTTTTTCGTAAAACAATTTAAATTAATGTTACTGTTAATGTTTGGTTTGGGGTAAAGGTTGTAAAAAACAGAAAATATCAAGGTAGTATTTCCATTTCAGTATTTAGCGTTTGGTTGGCTACCAAAATAAAATCTTATGATCTCTGGGGTCAAACTACGTTTGAGATCCAAACTCAATATGCGAATGTAAGTGAAAGATAAGGGGACCCGGCTAGCAGTGCGTGTAAGGCGGCCAGCTTTCGAGTCGGAGACTAAGCAGCGTCGGGCGCGGTTAGTACATGGACGGTTGGCGTCTGAGTGGGGGGAAAGACGTAGAAGCTCGGAACTTGAACTTCCCTCACACGCGATTGGTTCATGGACGGCAGGCGTCTCATTGGGGGTGAATCTTTCTCATGCTTGCTCGTCGCACCGGCCGCGCTCGGTCGCACTTGGTCACACTTTGGACGCGACAGTGTTTATAGCAGCGCGGATCGCCAGCGAAACGACCCACCGGTTAATGCTGACCGCGCATTATCGTCCAACCCCCCCCCCTTACAGTTTTATATAGCACAATAAGCCCATAAGAGCTGCAGTGCTGACGGCTCTCGTAAAAAAGTTAAAGTAAAGCTAATAGGGCCGGTTTCTCAATACATACTCAGCTTGAACGATAGGTTTGCTAACCAGTTGACGGCAACGGCAACTACCAGTTGAGTTTATTTGTGGTTCTTCTTGAGCATATATGAATTATTTTATAACCACATGACAATAACATTTATGTTAATCCGTGCAGGTTCTCCTCCTACCTACCTACCTGCAAGTTCGGAGTATTAGTACAAACATCATCTGGTTGAAAGGATTTAACTCCAGGATAACAGTTAAGCTTCTACATTTTATAATCAAACGATAGGGCCCTAGCAAGCCATTCTTCACATTTTATGCTGCAATCTTCGGCAATGATTATTGTCATTGCATGCGGCGATTTGACAAAGTAGTTTTCGTGGTTAGTGCTAAAAACCAGCTTTAGTTCACGACGTATGGAGTTTTTAGGTAGAAGCGTAACGCACGAAGAGTTATTCTCGAAATTTGTATTGTTAGCGTTATTTTCCATGCTTGTTGATATAAAGGAATAAACGATTCATAAACATTCTTCACGTAATGAATGACAGTGCTCTAACGGCTAGCTCTGCTAACCGATCATGTAAAGAAGGAACAATCCTTGTCAGTTGATCTCTACCAAATAGAACTGTCGAATCAGAGTTATCAAAGCTGCAGATGATTCCGTAGATGTGGCATCCTTGTGAAATGTAACGCCATCCAGCGGGGAATGGAATATATGTTGTCTTTGTCTCTAAGCCTTGTTGCCATATTCAGCATTTCATGTCCAGGGCCGCATTAAGGTAACACTCTGTATATCCTTTCAATGTGGATGTAAGGCTAACATTGCGAACAGAGTCGATAACAACTCCGTTTAAATCGTATCGAATTTCGCGAAATAAAAAGGCGAAAGCATTGTTAATGACTTTCAAGGACTCAGCCTTTGAACCATCACTTTTTGTCAAAGTTCCCTCAAGATATAACATGCTTTGAGTTGGTAAAGTGTACGCATCTAATTTTTGGATGGCTATACGAATTTCATCGTTATAATCAAATTTGGCATTTATGAACGGCTGGTAGGTATGAATCTCCATTTCAGTAATTGAGTTGTCAACAAGGGGTGGCTGGGTGATATTCAAAATAATCACGATTAATACACTTGGAATCCTAGTGACCGCAAAAACGTTTTGTTCTCACTTGTGAGCGTGGGAGGTCGAAGAGATGTGAAACCTTTGCCAACGATGTGATATAATACACTGACAGAGCCACGCTTTCGTTGCGACTTTTTATACAAATGAGTGGAGTGATGCTCAAAGCACTTGTGGTATCTAATGCCCATTGTTAGCAACGCGTAAATGTAGTCTAATTGTGATAGTTTCGTTAACGAAAATTGACAAGGTCTCCATTTTGATCAAGCACACGAACGGTAAGCGTTGTGATTGTTTTCACACTAACAGGAAAATACAAAATGTTTTGAGGGGATTCCACGATTTTATACCCTGCTGGAACAGTTGGAAAAAACTGATGAATAATATGGCAAGGCTTTCCATTGTGATAAGAACCTGTTGCGATGCTACAATCGATGCACGCAGCATTCACTTTGAGAATTTCAACAGGAAAATCGGAGTCGTGAATTTTGCCAGCTTGTAAAACACACACAAAACAAACCTAAAAGTCGTCCAAAAGTTCGTTGTTGAGCAAAGTCAATGGGAAAGTTTGCCTGGAGAGAAACAGTCGAGGTACTCGGATTAGGCGTAATAGAAACAGTGTAATCATGTGGAAGATGGGTTTGGAGATATTTTTGTAAATCCCATATTTCATAGGCTCCAGTCGGGATGGTGAGACCACCGTTACCATATGGAAAGTAATTATTACTTTCATCAATATTAGGAATCATATTGAAACTCTCAAAATTGCATAATCCAATTTCATAGTCTAGAACCTCAAGGAGGTACAGAGGGGGGTTAAAATCAGCGGTAAGGATGGAAGAATTGCCCGACAAGGTAAACGTGAACGACATGGTGCTTCAACAACGTGTAGTATCAATCTAATTATACAAAAAAGGATGAGAATTTATATAGAAATTTCAGACACAATTGACTACAATTATGAGCGTTGAATTTTTGTACGGTGTCATAGTTGTAGAAATGTTATCGACATCCTTGTTGCTCAAAAAGTGATGAACTGCTTCAGATGGTGGCCTCAAGTTACCGTATGAATCGAAATAAATGACATCATTGCGATTTTTGATGTAGGCCGTCCAGTGAGTCCCAGGACCAGAGGAGTGACCCAAATTAATGATACCTACCACACTCATTTTTGTGAATACAGCTCGGTAGCTGATTACGCATAAATACACCGCGAAAATAAGGAATCTTTAAAGATAAAGCAAACGTTTCTAGTTCTATGTTAGTCATTGCATGACGGGGCAACCTTATTGGAAGTTTTTTTTAAATGGAGCTAAGTAAAATCCTTTGCCATTGACTGCTTTCCGCATTGACTCTAAAGCTATATTATGACGTTTCTGTTCGGCCAGCTGCGCCTGCGACGCTTTCGCATCGTTGACAGCTTTCGCAATAGTTGGGTCACTACCACCAAGAGCTGCAATAGCGAAAAGTAGAGGGAGAATCACGGGAAGGAATCCTCCTTTCTTTGGCACGGGCAAAAGTCGCTTCGAGGGTTGACGATGCAACTTTTTTGTCAAACCTTTTCCATGTTTCCGTTTACCTTGCTTCCGCGGTTTTCGCAAACCAAAACCTAATTTTTTCTTAGCTTTCATCGCAGCGACAACTGCAGGTGCAGCAGCACGTTCTCCCAAGGATGCGTTAGAAGCAACTATACGACTCCAAGCTTGTTGTCGTAATACACAGTCTGCGGCTGTGCGGTCACTACTGTTCTGGGCGTTAGCGTAAGCTATATCGTGTTGTTTGCCATAGTTGTCCAAGGAGTTGATTCCAACGTCACCGCGCGATAGTCGCTGTTGCAGATGCGTAAATGGTCCACAATATCGGTATCCGCCAGGAAGATGTAGTTCTAAAGGGAAGCTGTCGAAGAGCTTAGTAAAAAGCCCAGAACCACTCACTAAGTCCCCTGATCGAATACTGTTACGTGATGAATAATGTACAAGCATTATATACTTATGCACACAATTGACTTTAAAAAGAATGGCTATGGGCGTTAGGGCACAGAGGTATAATTGAGTCTAATATGGCTCGGAGGTACAATGTTCTTATCATCCGTGTATTCAAGATATCCAATTTCTTTTAGCGGTTCCAACACTTTGCGTAAATATTGGTATTTAGGTTGGTATGGAGATTTACAATAAAGATACACATTCAAAAATCGAAGTCCATTTGGATGAGTTATGAGGCTCATCATAATATTGGTTTTACCAGATCCGCTTGGTCCTACAATTAGTGCTCGCTTCGATTAACCACCGAATAACGAACCATGCTTTCGAAATGACGTTGCCTCAGCTGGAGCGTCATAACTAATAACTGGTAGCTGTGGACCCGCTGACTTGACCCTCATTTTGGTACGATATCCTCATAATTTTCGATGACGTAGCATCATGCTCCCAAGATATCATACGACAATATTTTAGCTTTGTTAGGCATCGGAATACAGATTGCTTTTATTTATGTCAAACCTATACCGCAATTCCAAAACATCTTCTTCGCGATAATGCAACCCTACTCATCCTGATTCCACAAGATGTCCTAAATTTAAAACATATATATATGAAGATCACTGCAGTCTGGATATGACATTCCAGGAATTTAAGCAGCTGTGTAGTTTGTGTTGGCAAAAACCCTTCGACCTTTTAGTCATAGATAAAGATTCACCCAAGAATGAAGGAAGGTATCGGAAAGGATTTGATAACTATATCTATTTCTGAGGAGATTGGTATATATGGTGATACTAGTCGTAGCAGCTGCACAGTCTCACTGCACATATGAAGATGAATATCAAATTAGCAATGGAACTTGTGAAAACAAGGAAAGCGATGCACCAAAAGTTTAAAGCATTAAAATCTGAGGTCTTCGAAACAGATCGCAAATTACAAAAGCAACTGCAACCCATCTCTGAACCATTACAACAACTTCTGCACCGGGTAGAACCCATCAAAGTGGAACCAGTGACAAAAGTGGAATCAGTAAGGTCCGAATCTGCATCTTCAACACCTAAGAGGGCATTGTATAAACAGTTAGACACCCCTTATCAGCAATATTTACCACTTTCAGGACAGCTTTTTGGAGGATACTTATTCCAATCTACCACAAACTTCAAATGCGGTGGACATTTCCACAATTGAAGAAGAAGCTCGTGACCCTACAGTAGTCGAACGCGAGAATCAAAAGTTAGATGACACTATTACTACGAGTCGTGATAGCTTGCAGCGCTTAATTCATACTCCAGTATATAATGAGTATCTGGAGGCGTTTGACCCGTTACCAATAAAATATGTGGATGAGAGCATTCGAGGAAACGAGGAAGAATTTGATCGATACTATGGGTTGTCACATGACCTCGCGACTGAAGCATTCACATTAGGTAAAACGCCAGTACTACTGGAAGGGTCGGATTTTATGATACACACTGTGCGATACCCAGGAACAGTGGGGTTGTATGTGTTACTATTTAAAAAGAACCCAGTGGCCTACAAGCAAGCGGATTTATATCAAGGAATTTTGATCCCAATTTACAGATACAAGGTACGCAGTCAGCCAAATATAAGCAGATCATTAAACCATATGTGCCCAAACATAACATTCTAAAACATCCAGTAACTAGCTCAAGCACCTCGGTATCGTTCGAAAAGCCTGCACCCCCAAAAACACGCCTGCGATGCACACAATCATTCAAACATACTGTTAGGGGAATGATGCAGTTAAATAACAAACTTATTGAATACGTATACTTTGACGACCCTAACGAACTTGTTAATCGACTAAGATTACTTTTAGCATCTCAACAGGTTGGTAACAGCAGTCACACCAACGAAATTCAATCTATTATTGAGAAGTTAAAGGAGGGACGCTTTATAAAGTGACCGATATATTAAAATATCTTAGTCACTCTTCGTTTGTGTATCTGCTCATATGCCGACTGATAAATTTGGGAGACATCACAGGCATCCACAGCGGTTGCTGAGAGATGTCGCATGGGTGGGGCAGCTCGAAAAGCAGCTGTCCTCTCTATGTATAGTTCAAATTCGAGGCTCTGTGTCTCACAATGATTCCTCTAGTTTTTATATTTTGGAAAATGGAACGACTGATCATTTCTTTCCTGTATCTGGCATTATAGACGAAGTACGAAGCTCGGAAGGTGTCAAAGTGTGGTATAAGATGACTCGCAACCTAAGACAGGGAGATAGTGTGTTGAAAGGTGACAGGGTAAAATTTGTTGCGCACACAGGTGTCACCACACCGCTGTTTGTAGAAATCATCATACGTTGCCCCCTAACGAGCAATGAGTACGGTAAAGAAAGAAATAGTCAATGAAATTCATAAGCCTGCAAGAAGAAACTTTCAATGGCGCAAAGTCATTATTCGAGGTCTCAGATATCTGGTGCAGGCCGATCTGGTGGAAATGTTGCCATATGCTGCAAAGTTAACAAAGGATACCGTTATATTCTGGTGCTGATTAATGCATTTAGTAAATTTGCATGGGCTCGCCCGGTAAAAACAAAAACTAGTAAAGCCGTAGCGGAGGCTATGAAAACCATTTTATCTCAGATGCAACATCTCCCAAAACATATACAAACCGATATGGGAAAAGAGTTTTATAACAAGGAATTCCAATCACTAATGAAGCAATACAACATTAATCATTATAGCACATATTCTAATTTGAAAGCAAGTATCGTTGAACGACTAAATCGTACATTAAAAAATCGTATGTGGCGAGCATTCAGCTTACAGGGGTCGTATAAATGGCTACCTCTACTGCAGCAAGTGGTTCACGTTTATAACAACACAAAACATCGAACAACGGGACTGAAACCGAAAGATGTGAATTTGCCGAATGAGAAGCAAGTGCTACTAAATAGCTAAAGTCATTTAAAAACGGTCGACCTTAGGACGCCAAAGTATAAGACTGGTGACAGCGTTAGGATCAGCAAGTACCGACATGCCTTCTCCAAAGGTTATACACCAAATTAGTCCAATGAAATTTTTACAATTCGAAAAGTGCAGCAGACGAATCCAAGGACCTATTTGTTGAAAGATCAGAATGGCGAAGAGATTTTTGGGACCTCTTACAATGAGGAACTCCAAAAAGTTAAATATCCTGATTTAATCTCGTGAAAAAAGTGTTAAGACGTAAAGGTTCAAAGGTGTATGTGAAATTTTTAGGTTTAGATGAGACACATAATGCCTGGATTAACAAGTCTGACTTATATGTGTAATCTACAAGTGTAGCGCAGTTTTTGTAACAGAAATAAAAGAACTACAGTTGAATCTTTGTATCATTTATTTGCCAGTTCACACCTAACATTTGCGGTGTGGTATATGTGGTATAGTAGGATGGTGATACGACAACGTAGCGGCTTTCTGAAACTCTGGGACATCTGGATTGTAATACTTTGGGTTGAAGTTTATGGGGTTAGGAAATGAAACCACATGTTCATCCTTAAAGTACCCACAGTATATTCAATAATCTGAAAAATGGAATTAGTCGACATGCACCGGGAAGGTGGTCGACCTGCTGACATCTTGTATTACAACACCGGCGACCGGATGTCGTGTCATCATTTCATAGTGCAACTATGCCGATTGGAATAAACCATATACTTATACAGGATGTTTTCTTGACATGTTACACCTCCCCGGGCAATTAAAAGAATTTCAATTGTTATTTTTGAGAATTGAAATTCGTAAACAATAATACATATATATTACAACATAATTCAATATATTTATTTCAATCTAACTATAATGTATCTAAATAGTACGCAAGAAATTTCAGATGAAAGCAAAGAAGAAAGTATCGTATATTAAGCGAAAGAAGGAGGGAAGTATAGATTATAGAAGGAAATGATAGAAGAAAATTCATACACATATTATGGAAGTAGGGTGCCCTTATAGTCTTAACCTAATTTTACCTAGCTATTATACAACTTAGTTCTATTTTTATGGACTAAAATATGTTTCTTATCTTTAATAATTTTTACATTTGGTGAAACATCTTCTACCACTAAATATGGACCCAGAAAGCAAGGGCTGGTAATTTTATCACCAGTTTCGTTCCTAATTAAAACTTTATCACCCTTTTTATACTGAATGGGGTTTATTGCTATATCGTAATTTTCTTTTCTTTTAGATTTAGAAAGTATCAAGTTATTTCTTGCATCATTTTGAGCTTTTTGTATCCTATATTTCAATTCAATCGGATAGTCGTCAAAATTATAAATAGGATCAACCTGTTTATTTAAATTATTTGGTAATTGACATTTTCTTCCAAAAACTAGCTCAAAAGGAGAGTATTTGGTTTCCGTATGTACTGTTGTATTGTACGAAAAACACCAGTATGGAAGCCATGTGCTCCATGCAGAATCATGATTTTGAGTCTGAATTCTCAAATAGGCACCTAGAACTTTGTGAGAGTTCTCTAGAGCTCCAATACTCTCGTGATGATATGCTGTGGAATGAATTTGTTTTATTCCCAATATGTTACATGTTTCTGTCATAGTGTGAGAAATAAATTCGGAACCTCTGTCTGTAGCAATTTCACGGGGAACACCATATCGTAAAATGAAGTTATCAACCAAAGCTTTTGCCACAGATACGGAATCCTTAGTTTTAAGGGGGTATGCCTCCACATATTTTGTTAACTCACACTGAAGTGTTAGAATATAACCAAATCCATTTACGTCTACTGGGAGTGGACCAACAATATCTAAATATATCTTCTGAAAAGCTGTATCAGCTGTGGAAGTTATTACCATTGGCTCTCTAGTATAATGATTAGAATGTTTTTGTTTTTGGCAAGTGTCACACCTTTTTACAAATTTTCGAACATCACTAGCCATTCCTGGCCAAAAATAATACTTTTTAATATTATTTGTCATTCTATTTATACCAGCATGACCACTGGTTGGTAGTAAATGAAAATCGTTTAAGATAACTCTTTGCTCGTCTTTGTCCATTACTTTGCTAACTCCTTGTACAACATTTATACGGGGGCCCCTCCAATTTATACATTCTTTTACTTTACTACCGAGAAATTTAATAAATTCTGTATTATTCTCATTTTTAATAATAACTAGTTCTTCAATGTTAGCCTTCTTACTTATGTCAACCAAATCTTTCAGCATTTCGTCTCGCGCCAATGATGATAAAGTTTTTTGGTCAACGTATAAAGTAAGATGTAATGAAACGTAATAAAAGTCTCCTACTTGTTCAGTGACATTTTCTGACAACTTTTTAATTTTTGAGGATGGTATTAGAATTAATTCGGTACAGTTAGTGGGTTGCTTAAGAATTTCCACAATGTTTGGGTGATCAAGCCAACCATTATCAGTACTTTTCTTAACCAACTCATCAATCTGTCCGTCTTTACGCCTAGACTGCCCTCTGGTTATAACTGCAATCATACCTGCATTCATATCTTTTAATTCTTTTGATGACAAAGTTATCCTCGATAAAGCATCTGCAGTAACATTATCTGTTCCCTTAACATATTCGACGTAAAAGTCGTATTCTTCAAGACACAAACGAAATTTTGTCAATCTGCTACCAGGGTCAGTTTGAGCAAAAAGATAAATTAACGGTTTATGGTCGGTTAAAATTTTGAAACGCCGACCATACAAATATGGTCGAAAATGCTTTACAGCCCAATAAATTGCCAAAAGTTCTTTATGTATAATGGGGTAGTTAATTTCTGCTTTATTTAAACTACGGCTAGTATACGCCACTGGTTTATTATTTTTATTTGACAACACTGCCCCTATAGCAAAATTTGACGCATCTGTTTGTAAAATAAATTCATTTTCCTTCGAGAAGTCGGGGTAGTCTAACACTGGATGCTCAATCAGCGCATTTTTAAGACAATTAAAAGATTTATCACACTCATCCGTCCACTCGAACCTAGCATATTTTCTACATAATTTATTAAGCGGAACTGCGATTTCTGAGAAATGTGGGATAAACTTGCGGTAATAATTAGCAAATGCAACAAAGCGTTTAACCTCATCTGCATTTTTTGGAATAGGATACTCCTTCAACGCCTTTATTTTATCTGGGTCAGGTGATATTGCTTCAGAACTTATTATATGACCTAGGTATAGAATTTCTTTTCTTAGAAAGTCGCATTTAGAAGGATTTAATTTCAAGTTTACCTTCCGCAATCTAGTAAAAACATCTATTAGATTTTTATTGTGTTCGGAGAGATTTCTGCCAAATACTATGAGATCATCCAGATAAACAAAGCATTTTTCGTAATTTAGACCCGCCATCGCTATAGTCATTAGCCTTGAGAAGGCACTAGGGCTAATTTTCAAACCCATTGGTAATCTTCTCATTTGCCATTGACCCCGATCTGTGGTGAAAGCCGTGTACTTTCTGCTTTTTTCATCTAATTCTACTTGGTAATAGCCCTGACTAAGATCTAGATGTGAAAAATATATAGCACCTGTAAGAGAGTCTAAAATATCAACTACACTTGCAATCGGAAATTTTATATCTACCAGACACTGATTCAAGAGTCTATAATCCAAAACTAGCCTAGCTTTTTTCTCACCCTTATCACCTTTCTTTGGTACGATCAGAACTGGGGATGACCACGCACTTTGCGCCCTCTCAATTATCCCGTCTTCACACATTTGAGAAATCTGCCTATTTATTTCCTCCTTATGCACTTGAGGTAACCTATATGGTTTTTTATATACTGGCTGTGCATCTGGTTTAACCTGAATTGACTGTTTATATAAATTAGTAACCGTAAGCTTATCCCCCGGCATATGGAATACGTCTGAAAATTTGGCACAAATTTGCTCTATGGAATCTCGTTCCTCTCGATTTAGGTGACTGAGCGTGAGAATTTTAAACAGTTCTTTAACTCGAGTAGCCGAATTTTCTTGCTTATTAAATTGGTGACACTCATAATCACTTAACCTTTCAGCTTTTGGTAAAAAATTTCTCAAATATACTTCTGTCTCTCTTGTATTTAAAATTTTAATTGGCACTTTGCCATTTACTGGTTGTGCAATTATACCAGCCACAAACACACCCTCACATAACTCACCTGGCATAACTACACATTCATTCACTAATCCTGTAGGAACATACTGGATAATTTCACACCTGGGTGGAATACTTAATATATTTTCACTGTCCGCATATAATTTTAACGTATAATCATTTGAAATAGTCAAGGTATTTTCTTCGTAATTTAATTTAGCTTTATATTTTTTCAAAAAATTTTCTCCAATTATGCCATCGCTCTGACATGGTAAATTACTAAAAATATAAAATTTTTGACTAAATGTCCTATTACCTACATTAAGATCTAAATACACAGATCCCTCGGAAATTAAATTACCTCCTATGCCCTTGATTTCAATATTTTCTTTATGTAATTGTATTTTTGGATCTAAACAGTTTAATTTAAGTGCACACAATGATGCACCAGTATCTACCAGAAATTTTAATTTCTTATTATTGACACAAAAAGAAACAAAATTTGAGCATAATTTCGAATAGGTAAAAATATGTTTATACTTTTCATTTTCACGAATAAAAAATGTTGACCCTTGTTGGTCAGATGATGAGTCTTCCGGATTTTCAGCCTGCTCGGCAAAATGCATTCTGTGACCTAGAGCCCGAGATTGTCTCGTATTATCACGTGTGAATGTACGACCACCGTCATTTCTAAGAAAATGCTGACTTTGATTATTAAATTTATCAAGATAACGAGTGGTATTGCAAAAATTTGTATTGCTATTTTCTCTATTAATAAAATTTTGATTATATCTACTAGAACTTCTTACTCTGTTCGGTCTCCTAGACAAATTTCTAAAATTTCCCCTTCTTCTGTCAGAAAAATTAAAAATCTGCCCTGGATTATTCTCAATCTCTTCGTCTTGAGCTGCTCGTATTGCGTCCTTCAAGAACTCAAAATTTCTGGAAGATATAATTGTTCCCAGTCTCTGGTTTCTAAGGCCGCATGCAAACCTTTTAATTGCAACCTTCTCATTAATTGGTCTTAGAATATCAAAAGCATTGGCATTTCCATCGGCCTGAGAGATTGTTAAATTTACAAAAATATCCTCTAATTCTTTACCGAAATCAGCTATACATTTTTCTCCCTGCTTAATGGAGAACAAGCGTGCCTGAAGGGCGGTGTCTGACTTTTTAGTTAAAAGATGCTTCTTCATGTCAGATATTAAATCACTCACAGAATTATATGTCAAATTCAGTCGCAATCTGGCATTGTTAGAAATTCGCGTTTTTAAAACAAATTTGATCAGAATAGGTTTACTATCGTTGTCAAGCATTGACGAATAAAAATCTATAGCCTCTATTAATTTAGAAGTGGTGGCTTCCGTATCATCCATGACCGGTAAGAGGTTCGTAGCTACCTTTAGATCAAAAGAAGACATTTTTGATGTTTCCTTATTAAAATTTTGATTCCCGAAATCTAAAATTTCTCGGTAAAGTTTTTTAATCTCCCCTGTAGTATTTTTAATAGACAAGATATCCTCTTTATCCAATTCGGATTTTTCTATTTTTAAGTTTATAGCAGAAATTTCGTTACTCAATTGAGAATAATAATCTTTTGCTTCTTTGATTTTGGTTTCAACGATAGGGCCTTTTCGTCTGTCGTAATTTAACTTTACCAAGTACGACCTAATATTTTTTATTGAAATCAAAATATCATAAAGTTTGTCTCCCATTAAAATATAAAATATCTCAAGTTATAAACTTTACTAAGCGGGTCCATATTTTTGCGGCAATTATAAACAATAAAATATAAAACTTACGTGCTGGCTTATACTAAAATTCATAATATCGGTACAATTGTCTCCATAATTGTTTTTTTTTTCACTTTCATATCCAGTGCCATCAATATTCACAACTTCCTATAACCACATCTTATAGACTATTTATGCACTGAAAGAGAAATACTCGACAAAAAAATGGTCTGAAAAAAAAAACACTGTTAACCTCCTTCTTCCATTCTTACTTCATCTCGGGATTTTCGCAGTTCATTCTGATGAATTTCTCTTCTAATGGTCTGTCTTAGCTTGTATCGGCAATATCTCATGGCCCAAAATATAGAAACAATTGCTGCTGCCACAACCAGGACTATTAACAGAACTTCTGTTAGGCTAAATCCACTTTCTTCTGGGCTTACTATTTTGCCCCTTGCATCTCCATTGGAAGCCTGGTTGATTACAACGTCTTCTTGCGACCTGGCGTTACCCATTTTTGATTTGGTTTAATATAGCTCTTGTCTGGTCTCATTAATAATAATTGCCACCATTAACTACCACCGGAATCGTCAAGTGGCAGGATCGCCATGTAATACTTTGGGTTGAAGTTTATGGGGTTAGGAAATGAAACCACATGTTCATCCTTAAAGTACCCACAGTATATTCAATAATCTGAAAAATGGAATTAGTCGACATGCACCGGGAAGGTGGTCGACCTGCTGACATCTTGTATTACAACACCGGCGACCGGATGTCGTGTCATCATTTCATAGTGCAACTATGCCGATTGGAATAAACCATATACTTATACAGGAAGTTTTCTTGACATGTTACAGGATGTCGATACGCCAGCTCCATCATGGATCGCCCGTTTTCGGACCTTGGTATGTCAGCCACATGATCAGCGACAAAGTCCCGTATATATAGCGGTGTAGCTCGCACTTCATTCAGTAGGCTATTGAAGTATGTTGCAAATTCTTGACCTTTGAGGGTGTTTATTGTATAGGCTATCAATCGAGTCATTTCAATCATGTTCAGCACACTCTCTAAACCCAGATAAACAGTGTTCTCAAAACGATCTTGTAGTTTGAATGTGCGCATATCTTTGAACTTTTCGAACATGACTGTGAACGTGCCATTTACAATGGGCTGAAACTCCCCTACACAATGGAAATAGTTCACCAACCAACACCCCTTCATATTCCAGTAATTCATACCACTCAGATTCGGTGAACGTTGCCCAATCATTTCTACACCCTCTGATGATAATGATGGGTTGAAAGCTCCACTCGTACGCTAAGCCGACACTTATGAATTTGGATTTGGATGGATTCAGCGGATAACACCGATCGTTGATCGTGATTAGCAATTTCGGGCGCTTGGGGCCTGAAGCACTCTTCTCACTATGCTCACTGACGGCACTGGACTGCTTGGCAAACATGGCACACTGCTCAAAGATACGTTGATTACACTGGAGTACACCTTAGCGTGCGCTACTTTATACCTTTCATATCCTCCCCTTGGATTCTGCGCATGTGTATGTTTATAGAAAGGAAACAGTCATTTTTTAACTTTTAATTCTGATTTATTGGAGATACACAACGACAACCAGTGTGTACAAAGATCAAGCAGTAATACATAAAACACATCACATTACGTAAACATATAAAGCTGAAATGTACCTGAACATACTTGTGAATAACATAATTGAAATATCTGACATGGAGTATAAATAGGACAAACCGAATTACATATAGTTACACGCACACATTCACGGCAAATCATATTTTCCACCCATCCATCTCTGAAGGATCATTGTTTGTACGAAATTTATGTAAAATTGTGAGTGCATCCAGATAGTCATCCAGGTTAGTTGACGGCCATTTCAAACTACACGGACCACATGTCCACCCTAAAGAGCCCTCGCCTCTGATACCCTTTTCAATATTTTTACGTAACCATTGAATAAGCGATTTATGTTCCTCTTTGCTTTGTGGATCAAACACGAATGTGATACCCATCTGCGTAATCACATCAACAAAACGTTCAAATAGTACCATATCTGCCATATATCCAAGTGTGCACATCGTTGTATCCACGTGTGTTAAAGTTGTTCGATAATTGTTTTCAATATTTGCAACAGGAAAAACTTCATTTATATCTTCACTTGCATTTCCACTTAATAAATTGAAAATATAATGCTGCTCATATATCGTCGGAGGATTTAACAACTGAGTGAATATCTTACTCAAACCATGCAAACTGATGTTGGTATAGTGTGCACCGTGCGGTGCGGCCATAGTATCGTTTATTACATGATCTAGGTGAAGTTTTCGTGCTATAATAATAGCTTTCATCACCTCACTTAAATCACGTAAATAAGTGTATTTCATCATCAGTGGGAACTTTTCTCACAATTGTTCGTATGTACTTATTTATCACCGCAACTTGAGCGCTGCACAACTGCGAAAACAGTGCGAAATACATTTGTGCACCCATGGCTGGAACTATGTTGTGCTCAGCCTGACGTAGAGCTTAAACAGCTATAGCCCCTTCCTCTCTAACCACTGAAAATACATGGTGGGGAAGGAGTCACCGCGTTTCATCATTATCTTGTGCCATCGCTTCATTGAGTAGGCGAAGAAGCAACTCCAAGCGTTCTTCCTGAGGAGTTTCGTGAAAGGCGATATCTTTATGACCCCAAGCCAATGTACTTGTTGAGTCTGGAATTAAGTAACGTTTATCATCCCGATTTGTTAATGCCACTTTTTTTATATAGTTATACATCATACAACAGGGGCGTATCTAGACCTCAGTCTCGGGGGGGGGGGGGGGGGGGTAGCGGGGCATGAAGTTGTGTGTGCTTTCAACATTTTTGTAATACCTTCGTGAAGGACGTTAATGCAAGAGAAAAGGAAAATGCTAATAGTATTAAAATAAAAAAGAAAATATAAGCAGCAAGTGAAACAGTGGAGTATCAGGTATTTTGGGGAGATGAAAGAAAAAACCTTATTGATGCATTAATGAAATTTAATTTTACGGAATACAAATAATATGTAATACGTATCATTCGTGAACACTTTATTGGCCCAGCATATAAAATTAAAAGATCATGAACACTCAACAGTCAGGTACCCTAGTAGCCACAACACGTACTCCATTTTTTTATTAGTGTTTTAAATTTTCTAAAAAGTGTAATTTTCAAAACAGGTAATTAATGAGTTAGGTAAATGTTTGTGACAAGCTACCACGTTGTATAGGACATTCAACTGATTATGTAACAATGGGAATATATTAGATATGCATCATTGTAATAATGCAAAATAAACCCTTTGGTAATTAAGTTACTGCAAAAAAGATTTTTATTCAGTGTGACAATTGCTTAAATAAATAAATAAAATAAGTCAAAGTTGAATCGAGTTTTTTTTTTCGAAAATCTTGGGAGGGGTAATTACCCCTGTCCCCCCCCCTTGTATACACCTGTGTCATACAATACACTTGGTTTTTGGAGCCTTCCACAGTAGTCTTGTAGTGGATTATATCCAACTGTTTGTCTACGCTGGCTATGGTAATTCCTTTAGCTTTTTTGCATACCTCATCGATAGAGTCAATGCAGTATGCTTTGGCCCCTGTTCCGTAGAATGCCGCCAGTACTTTGTCTGCGGTAAATGTTGGGACATACTGTACCTATATAAATTCGTGGAATCAAGGTACATGCAACGCGACCCTTTTGTTCTGGTTCTGCTTAGTTTTTCCAGTGCTTTGCGGGTTTATCAGGTAAGTGTACATTTATTTATTTGTCTCTTCAATAAAAAGATATGAGGGTTTAGGTCTGTATGATAGAGTATGGTAATTTCAGATATAATGAACATATAGTTAGTGTAGGCATAAATGATTCTAAATAAGAAATGCATTTTCGTTTGCCAATTGCGTTCCTTGGTAACGGTATTAATAAAACTCGAGTGTTGAAAAAATGTGGCAGGGTGGTCGCTAATATTTCGTCCCTGACCGTATACGATATACAGTTTTACCTCCATGATACAGTACAGTCATAAACGCTATTTATGGTACATGGGCAGTTGCCAAAAAGGGTAGTGGTAGGGAGTTTTTACTGAAAATCAAAATCTGATAGTACTATTGGATTGGACATTTCACATAACAATCGGAGGTTCGAAGAGAAGGTTTTTTATATATTTTTTTATATTTCAACCCGTTTAGAAGATATGAGAGCTTTTCTACGGAAATGTTTTTTAGACTTGTACGATTTTTACCAATACCATCTTTACCAAAGCTTTAATGATTTCAGGATTGAAAAAAAGTAGTATCGCCCGTATCTTTCCCGTAAAAGTTCTCGTTATAGTGATGCTTTTTTGTTTTTATTTTTATTGAGTGCTGGGTAGAGTACTGGCGAGAAGTGTCTATATCCGCTAAATTTTATCTCTGACATGGTATACCTGATACAGTTTTACGTTTATAATATAGCTACCATAAACCTTGTGGTTTCGAAGGCATTTGCAGAAGGTGGGTTTTTTTTACAAAAGCTGCAAGCATTGCAAAGCATTTCATGACAGAACCGGGGCTTGGGAGAGGAGATTTTTCGATCCATTTTCTGATATTTCATCTCATTAAGGAGATATGAGGGATTTTTTGCGGAATGTTCATTTTCATTACTTGTACGCTTTTATCGTTCCCATCTATAGTAATAGAAAGTTTATATTGATTGCGGGACTAAAGGATATTGTTTTGCCTGAATATCTATCCATGAAAAAGGTACTTATTATGCTTTTTGTTTTTGTTTCTTGATTGAGTGAGAGGTGGGGTAGTGGGAATGTGTATCTGTAGTCGTTAATATTTTGATTCTCATATGACACACCTAATACAGTTTTAGTTTCATAATTTCATAATATTGTGTATTTCGAATACAGTTAAGTTGGTACGTGGTGGATGGTTTTCTTATTAAAATCATAATCTGATGATAATGTTGTATTAGGTATCTTAGAAGCGGAGATTTTTCGATTTACTTTTCAGTATTTCGATCCGTTTAGTGGGTGTGAGGATTTTTCTGTGGAATATATGTTTTTCCTAACTTGTATGCTTTATCAATTAATTCTATCTATTAATAATAGCAAATTAGAAGGATGTGATGGGTCGATAAGAAAGTTTTGTCTAGGGGACAGAAGATCAGCGAAAGGGAATGGGGGTTTCGCCTATGAGAGATGGTGGTGCGGTGGCGAAAGGAGTGAGGAAAGGTGTGGATAGGAAAAGGAGAGAAGAGGGAGGATGCCTCAAATAGTCTTGTATTATTCTCTTATCAAGTGTAGGTGAATGGGTAGTAGAGAATATGTAGTTTATAAAACCGAAAAAATCATGGAATCTGATAACGCTGTTCGATAACAATATGAGATAAAAACCAGAAATGAAGTTTTTTAGAAGAGTGTGCTTATAGAAACTAGGCATTCTGATTCGATTCATCATAATTAGGTCCGATACATTAAAGCAGGTATAGTCTGCATTAAAAAAGTCAAGACGATAATTTTACCCATTGTTTCATGTCCAATCATGATGACGGTCTTGTGAAGTGCTGTCCCATTTCTCTTAGCCGTACAATAGAGAGTCATTTTAACACATTGGAAGGTATCTCGTATCGATTCGCTTGACGGAATGGTTAGTAAATTGTTGTGTTAGAAAGGTCACTCGATTTCGAAATATTAATATCCAAAGCTTAAATCTTGAAGGTAACTTTCCCTAATAATTTTAGACTACTTAACTGAATAGACAACGGAAAGTCACAGTCGTTTTATTAGATTTTATTATGTATTATGTACAATTGAAAACGTGGCTGTTACTAGGTCAGCCGTAAAGATGGTATATAAAGAAAGGGCACCTATAATACCACTTATTTTGTTTCAGATCGCTGAACGGTGCGGTTGTGTAGGTGTAGGTTATTAAGCAGTATTTGAAAACATCAAGTTAGTGTAATATCATAAACCTTGAACATCGACAATGGAAAAGTTCTTGATGATTAAAGACCCCACTAAAAAAGTTCATCGATTTGGCGTACAAGGTCGTACGCTAGAGTTCAAAATTAAACCCGTTCCCAATAATGTCGATCCTGTCACATGGGTGAAAAATGCGATAACTCAAATTGTACTAAAGGGAACGGAAGATCTGAGACCTACTGATCAGGTGGGTTTCACTTTCTGCTCCAAGGATTTTTCTAGAGGATAGGGTTGGGTGCGTTTTAGACATGTATCTGAGGTAACAGTAAATGACATATGGGAGTTAATATATTCAGTATATCAATCTAACTCTACTGAACTGAATATTGAAAGCTTTTGCTTGGGTATAACATCGGTAAGTCTTCCAATGGGCCGAGGATCATTTAGAAGAGCTCTAAAATATAATTCTTTTAACGAGGAATGTATTAAACGGAAAGGTATTATTTCCATTAAGAATAATGACAACTTGTGCTTGCCTCGTGCGCTGATGGTCGCTAAAGCGACCCTGATTTTAAAAAAGTATGCCAGGATGTCGGTAAGCTACAAGAGCAAAGAGCTAGGTTACTGATTGAGGCTTCCGGAGTTTTCATACCTGAAGAGGGAGCTGGCATATCCCAGCTACAACAATTCCAAAGACATTTGACAGATTACAAAATTGTTGTTTACGCATATGGATCAAAGGGTCGTGATGTAATATTTAAAGGTTCTGGTGTCGGGCCTTCTTTAAACTTACTTCATCATAATGATCACTATAATGTTATATCTTCGCTCACAGCGGCATTTAGTTGCGGCTATTTTTGTGAAGAATGCCATGTTCCATTTAATTCGAAAAAGTTCCATAGATGCGGAGGAACATGTTCAGGATGTCGACAGTCGCCTCGCTGTTCCGGTGATGAATTATCGATAAAGTGTGACTCATGTAAAAGGATGTTTTACGGGCAAATATGTTTGGAAAATCATTATCAATACCGAATATGTGAAAAAATCCGTCGATGTGAAGAATGTTTCAAAATCGTGCCTACCAACAGGTTACACACCTGTGGAGAGGTTTTTTGCAAAATTTATAATAAGCAAAATCCTTCCGATCATCTTTGCTACATACAACAATACACTAAGGCACCCCGGGTCGATGATTTTCTGTTTATTTTTTATGATCTCGAAACCACCCAAGAAGTATCTCGCCAAAAAGTTCTTCCCAGAAATGACAAGGAGGGCATTGTAACATCTTTTCTCCATGAACCAAATCTTTGTGTATTGAACCAGCGTTGTTTCAGTTGTATTAAGGAACAACAGCTTTATTACTGCCAAACTTGCGGATTTAGGCAAAAGATTTTCTGTGATAATGAGGTTATTCCAACACTTATGAATCATATTCTCCACATTCGCAAAAAAATCAAACATGTTTTTGTTATAGCACATAACGGTGGAGGTTTTGACCATCAATTCGTACTCAATTACATTTTAACAAGCACAGATTTCACTCCTGATCTCATCATGAGGGGGACTAAGTTGATATCAGGCAATGTGAAATTTCTTGATTCGTTGAATTATTTTAACATGGCCCTTTCTAAATTGCCTAAAGCATTTGGTTTTGCAGAGCTGTCAAAAGGTTACTTTCCCCCTCCTCTTCAATTGCTCAGCAAACAAAAATTATGTCGGACCTATTCCTGTTCTTGAGTTCTACAATCCGGATAATTTAAAAGATGAAAAGGCAAGGAATGAACTGAAATGGTAGCGCAGAACTACGTTTTCGACTTCCAAAATGAAATTATACAGTACTATGTATCGGATGTGGATATTCTGACACAGTCATGTCTAAAGTTTAGAGAAATGTTGATTGAGGAGACCGGCGTATGTCCATTTATGGAGGCGGTGACAATAGCATCAGCATGCAATATAGTGTATAGAAGAAATTTTCTTAAGCCAAACACCATCGGAATAATTCCCAAGAGCGGATACAGAATGCGAAACAATCAATCAACATTGGCTATAAAGTGGTTGGTACTGGAGGAAAAAAGTAGAAACATAAACATACAACATGCTGCTAAGGGAGAAGAGTCCCGAGTGGGTGGGGTGAAGGTTGATGGTTACAATCCGGATACCAAGCAGATATTTGAATTTGAAGGATGCTACTACCATGTATGTCCTCAATGTTTCACGCATCAGAGAGATATACCTCTGAAAGAAGAGCCAACGGAAACATTGAATTCACGTTACGAGGCGACTATGGTTAAGAATGCAAGACTAAAGTCTTTAGGATTTGAGGTTATCGTAATGTGGGAATGCGAATTTAAGAGACAATTGGCTGAAAACGCGGAATTACGGGATTACGCAGAAAATCATCCTTTTGTTCTGCATGAACCTCTAGATCCTAGAGATTCATTTTATGGTGGTCGTACAGGAAACTGTTGTGAGTATTACAAGATTCAGGGTAATGAAAAGATAAAATACGTGGATGTGTGTTCTCTCTATCCATGGGTCTGTAAATATGGAAAATTCCCTGTAGGGCATCCGAAAGTCTTTGTAGGAAAATAATGTCCTGCGTTAACAAATACTTCTGGACTTGTTAAATGTAAGGTGCTACCTCCTACTGACTTACTTCACCCCGTGTTACCTCTTAAAATGAATAACAGACTCATGTTTCTCCTGTTTAGGCAGTACGGAGAGAACCTCAATGGTGAAGAATGCGTGCACTCTGAAGACGTACGTGCTTTATCGGGAACGTGGGTCGTTGAAGAGGTAGTGAAGGCAGTTGAAATAGGGTACAAACTTAACGAAGTATACGAGGTATGGAGGTACAGGATACTGTTCAATTTAAGAAAGATGCTGAAGAAGGGTTGTTTACGGCTATGATGAATAAATTTATAAAGGTGAAACAAGAATCATCTGGTTGGCCCCAGGCCTGTCAATCGCAGACTGAAAGAGATAGGTACATCGAGCAGTTTTTTGAAAGGGAAGATATATTACTGGAATTTTCTAAAATAGTTGATAATCCTGGTTTAAGATCTCTAGCAAAGTTAATACTAAATTCATTTTGGGGTAAGTTTGGCCAACGGGAGAACCAACCTAAAGCATCAATTATCAATGAACCTTCAGACTTCTTTAATTTAAGGTCATGTCCTTCAAAGCACATCAATACTGTACTACCTGTTAATGAAAACACATTGATTGTGAATTGGGAGTACCGGGAACAAGCTTACGATTCCTTAACAACTGTAAATTTAGTGGTAGCTGCATTTGTCACAGCGCAAGCTAGAATGAAGCTATATAGCTATCTAGAGGTACTTCAGGAGCGTTGCCTGTACTATGATACAGATTCCTGTATTTTCGTATCAAGACCTGGAGTGAGCGATGTACCTACAGGCGATTTTATCGGTGATATGACAGATGAATTAGAAAAAGATGGGGCTGGCTCATATATCACAGAGTTTGTGTCTGGAGGGCCTAAAAATTATAGTTTTAAGTTGTGGTCTACCAGAGATCAGACATTCAAAACTGTTTGCAAGGTTAAAGGAATATCTCTCACCTACGAAGCGTCTCGTATTATCAACTTTGACACAATCAAAGATATGGTTTTAAATATAGACGAACCTATTTACGTTATGTCTATACAAATCAGACGAACACAGGAGCATGAAGTTATCACTCTACCTTGCAAGAAAAAGTATCAGCTAAATTCTTTAAAGCGAAAGTTTCTACCAGATTACAGCTCAGTACCATTTGGATACAAAAAAATTAAAACATAATTATTTTACGGTTCATGAGGTGATATTGTATCTTACTTGCCGTATAGTATAGATAATTTTTATTAATCATGTTGATTATTGTAAGGAATTACCATGTTTATTTATTTGTGAGGTTTGACCAATAAACGATATGATACGATATATCCTTCATATAAGTTTGTCCCAACCACTCCCTTGTTTATCCCATCCTTTGAGAGTGTGGAAAGCTAACGCACCCTTGATTAAATCCCCGTCTCCGTTGGAATAGGACAGTATAAACAGTGCGTGTCAAAAACCACAGTTTTCAACATAATATTCCCGAAAAAAATGCATCAGCTTTGTTAACTAAAAGGATGAAATACTGTTATTTCTGTCCAAGAATGAGCAGGTGTCTTCTACGTGTGGGGGAGGGGGTGTCACTGACAAAGCAAAAGAGGCAATGCTGCTCCAATGAAATAATGAACTGTCTTTATTAACTTAGAGACCGATGTTCGTGCTGTTGGAGAATGTTGAAAAATAAAAAAAAAGAAAGAGAAAAAACGAAACGTATATAAAAGTAAGTTGATATGTATACTCCTCAACAGAATTGAAAAGACCCATTACTAGTCAAGCCACAAACTAGTGAACACTTCCAGCTACTGCAATATTTCTAATAAACAGGGATCTGGCATGCAGCTGGATTGTTTAGCATTTTGTACATTAGTGGATGACACCTACTAAACATACAGATGAATAGATTTCATCACCTATAAAATCAAAGTTATATTGCAATGGATATTGCACAAAGTAATAGTAGCAGTAGTAGTAGTAGTAATAGTAAAATAAGAAACTGGACACGTGTGGGTATGTGAGTATATTGCTATACGACCGAGTCAGACCACTTGACGATGATCGACCGATATTCCGCGACGAGCTCATCATGAAACACAACCTTCAAATACTGAATACCTACCTACTACACCACGTAGCTCACTGCTGTACGACCGAGTCAGACAACTTGATGCTCGACTGCGTGCCGCATGCCTGTGTTGTCTCTCTTATTTCACTTCCTGTAAACGTTCAGTACATGGCTTCGTAGTCTAGTGGTAGCGGTTTTGGCTTTTAGGCGGACGGTTATGGGTTCAAGCCCCCGGGGCCCCCGGTACAGCAGAGCTCAAGGTCAAGAGGTCAAAGGTAAAGGTCAAGATGTCAAGGTCAAGGTTGCTCCTCAAGGTTGCTCCCCCAGAACATACATTATTCCCCTACTGGCATGCAGTTGTCGCAAGATGCTTCCATCAACGAGCTGTTCCTCATCTACACTATCTCCGCTTCGTCCTTTCTTGAGATGAACCAATGCACATTTGTCTGTCCCGAACTCCATTCCCATAGCATGACTCATGGCCGACTCTACACTAGGCCGGAGCCTTAGATGTGGCAACGTGGCTTAGCTGTCAAATAGTGGCCCTATAGTTTCAGAATAATTATTACATTTTATATGTATTAGTACGTGGGGGCAACTGGCATTACAGAATGGGAAACAGGGCGGGGCCAATGTGGAGGACATATTGCAACCCAAAATAATGGCGGCCCAGACCACAGAAACACTGATCAGCCCGCATTTATGTGATCCGTGGTTGACAACGGCGCGAAATTCAATGGTCTTCTCTAGTCTAGCTGTTCTTCATCATGTCTTCAGCTTTTAAAAGCGACACATTAACTTTAACCAATTAAAAAGTGACTGTAATAATGCATAATGACAAAAATTAAGCAGCCACACCAATCGTGTCGACCAGTTGGCCTCATAGATCAAATACGAACATATTTTGTGGCAAATACCATATAACTCAGAAGAAGAAGAACATTCCAATTTCCCCCCAAGCGCCGCCGACATTAACCTCGTTTTTTCTTTGAGTATTATTTTGGTTAGCTCCAAACAAATGGGAAACTGTTGATGGAAAATTTGTTTAAACACTATTTTTTATACTTGAAACCATTTCATATGTGAATGAATTTGTTAGGGAGTTTGAAGACTTCAAACTTTACAACTACAAAGCAGGTATGAGAAGTACAGCCAGCCAGCCAGCCAGCAAGAAATAAATGGGGCTCAAACACTATATAACTCCTGATGAAGTGCAACTTTAGTTAAAACTAATGTTAAATGAGCGAGTACAAAGCGCAAGTATATTTATTACTGCATTTCTGTGCAATACCTTACACTATTTATTAGTCATTCATACACTCTTACTACTTTAATTTTCTATTCTTCTATTTTAGATAATACACAACCACATCTGAGTTGTAGGTTGTAGGATGCTGCATTGTCTGCAGTGTCTACCTTCATGTTAATCATTTTGATAAATATTATTGCAATGAGAGACGAGCTATTCAGTGGACGAGCTTATATATACAAGTGACCAACAATGATGGAGAAACCAATGTTAAGCAGTGCCTTCTCAGTTATGGATTTGACAGATTGGCAATAGGATGCTTAACACAGATGAAAATAGAAAATAATACTTGCAGAGGCTAGGGCGCTTGAAGTATTCTACAGCAAAGCTAAGTAAGTACATCCTGTTTACTTCAAGAAAAAGCCAGTGATGTTATAAAGTTGATCAGCCTAAAGACTAACTGTACAAAGTGTGAGGTACAATTAAAAGTTTAAACTTTTATAACTAATTAATTTTTATTATGTCTCGAACCTAAGTTTTCCTCATAAGCATTTCTGTGATTTGACTAGGATGTGAAATTGTGGATATTGATTACATTTCAATTAATTCTACTCTTCTATGTGTGATAACTAATACTATTGTTTTCATGAGCAACAAAGGTATTTATTTTGATTTATTTTGGTTGGTATTCATAAATACAGATGTTCTTTTTTATAAAGTGGAAGATATGGGTGGGGGTTTTCATTTATTTGTTTATTGATTGTACAATTTGAAATCGTAAATAACACAAAATTATATCATGTGTTCCTGTTTTAAACCTATAGTTTTGACAAAGTTAAATGCTAAGGCTCCATATGGTTCAATAGGTTACGCTGCAGGTTTGCTAGGCTGCAAAATTGTGGATATTGATTACAATTCAATTCTAATCCTCTATCTGTGACAACTTTTATATACTATTGTTTTTATGATTATTTTGACTTATTTTGGTTGGTATTCATAAATACAGATGTACATTTTTATAAAGTGGAAGATATAGCTGAGATTTTCATTTATTTATTTATTTATTGATTGTTAGTTTCCTTTTTTTTATTTACTTGGCATACCACCACTTAAAATAAAGGGTAATGTGTCAGAACAATACCTCCGAGGTGGTGTGGAAAGTTTTATATACTAGGGTAATCAGGTGCAAGATTAAAAAGCATGGACCTTGAATACTCTAGTTTAGTAGCATATTGCATTTCTTGCTAATATTTTTTACTCTGTTTCATGTGGTTATTTTATTCACTGTAGGTCAAACTGAGACGAGGTGAGGAATGAAAACATAAACCATATGCTTGATGGAACTTCAACAAAGAAGATTACTATTATTATTGTTATACAAATGTATTTTGTGACAATTTGTATTATAGTATTTATAAATTACACATACAATAATCATATTTAATATAGCTATTTTCATATTTTTGCTCCAATTTTTAATTTTTTGAGCCAATCACTGATTGATTGATTGAAATCAAAAACCAATCAATCAGTCAATAATTGGCTATCATCAATAAATGATAATTTTGACTTGAAAAGGTAGAGCACCTACAGATTTGCGCAACGATGTGGCAAAATCGCCTCGAATTCTTGCTACATCCGGCAACCCCGCGGCGGCCATGTTGCAACCCAAAATAATGGCCGCTGACATTGACATAAGTCATTCGTGTTTCCACTCGAATAGCACGGAATTGTGCCTTCTTAACCGTACCTGTTTTGTGTGTATTAGAGTTCATCTCGGTTAATAAATTAAGAAAAATACTTTTTAGAACTACTACTAATACCACTTACATCTGATGTCTGTTTCATCACAGTCAGACACTACAAAATAAAAATAAACGCAACCTGTTTCCTGCTGCCACTTCCATTTCCACTTAAATGAACACTCAATTTACTTTGTAAATTATCACTTGAGCTAGAAAAATTCACTATTCGGTCACTGCGAGGCCATTCTTGCTGGTCTTGATTTCCCTTTCACTATCAAATGCTTTCGTAGGTATGCCCCAGGCCATGTCCAGATGAGTTCTATTAACTGTATTTTTCTGTGATATTTGGGAGGTCCAGAAAACATTATAGGTACCACATTGTGCTTTAAAATAGGTCTTATCCTTTGAAATGTTTGTCAATTATTGTCTTTATCCTTATAAATATAACCAGCCCTTCCGAGGAGTACCTTTCACCCACTTCTGTTTATGTCCCTTATCGGACGCACAATTGCTAGTGCAACCTGGTACTACACACTTTGCAGGCATCTTTTTATCTTTATAGTTTCATTTGTGCAGGTAAATAAGTAGAAACCCATTCAAAATCACCTTGCAACGTTCTTTTTAATCTGGAATAAGGTTATGTTGGGCCATGGTTTGGTAGTCCTCTACTCATGCCTCTACTGGGCTGCAACCTGGTACTACACGCTTTGCAGGCATCTTTTTATCTTTATAGTTTCATTTGTGCAGGTAAATAAGTAGAAACCCATTCAAAATCACCTTGCAACGTTCTTTTTAATCTGGAATAAGGTGATGTTGGGCCGTGGTATCACCTTCTAACAATATTTTATGCACCTGGAAGAATACACATGACATAACAACAAATGAAAACACGGCCTGATCTCCAACGTTGCCATATTTCAATGCGCCGGCCTAGTGAGCAGAGACGGCCATGCATGACTGTACTCCTGCACCACCATCAGCGATTGTTGTAGTTCGCGTTGGCCGGAGGCATACAGTTTTAGGTCATCCATATAAAACAGATGGGTGACCTTGTGCCTCCGGTTATTGGGCGTGCCATAGCTGTATCCTTTAGTATTTCTCAGCGCTATGGACAGAGGCAAAAGTGAGATGCAAAAGAGCAAGGGACTCAAGGAGTCTCCTTGGAAGACACCTCTTTTCAATGACACCAACTCTGTCTGAACCCGAGTTTCACCTGATGTTATGGTGAAAGACATTCCAACAGCCGCACAATGAGCTCATGAGACGTGCTGTCGAATGCCTTACGATAGTCAATCCAGGCCATAGAAAGGTTCCGCTTGTACTGCACAGAGTCCTGCGTGACGCATCGATCAATCAACAGGTTCTCCTTGCAGCCAGCGACGCCTTTCTTTGACCCTCTCTGTTCATACACGTCGAGAAATACAGGATTCACAACTTGAAGGATACGCATGTACAAGATTCTGGTGAAGAGCTTGTAACATGCGTTCAGACATGTTATTGGCCTGTAGTTTTTGGGATCAGACAAATCTCCGGTCTTCGGGAGAAGCACGGTTCGACCCTCGACAAACCAAGCCGGAATTGGCTGCTCCTGATTTAGCCACGATTTAAAAACTCTAGCTAAATGCCGGTGGCAACTGGGGAATTTTTTCCACCAGTAGGTGTTTATGCCATCCGGGCCAGGAGCTGCGAAATTCTTTGCGCCTCGTAAGTTGTCAAGAATTTCTTCCGTGTTTATCGGATGATGCAGTACATTCAAGTTAGGAGTCCTCCTACAAACGGACTCGAACTGTGCCAAGGCCGGAGTGTCTGCTGAGAGAGGTTTGGGTTGTTCGTAAATGTCCCTCCAAAAGGCCTCCACGCGATCAGCAGTTGGCGGCTGCTCTATGGCTGGTGGCGGCTGTTGGAAAAGGCGAGAAGGTCTTTCATAGAACATTTTGTTCTGATCCAGACCCCTCGCCCGCGCCACCAACGATCGTTTAGCAGCGATTAGCATCCGTATCCTGTCAAGACAGTGTTGCTTGACAACAACCAGTACCGCTTGACTGAGTGTATGATGATCGCGCCTCAACCCGTAGGCTATCTGGCGCACTCGGCGCGTAAATGGCTTCCCAGCCGCTCTATATTCCATCACACACTGGATACGGGATGCTTCCTGGCGAGCCAACTGGATTTTCGCTTCCATTTGGCGCACCCGTCTCTGTGCCGCAGCGTAAATTTCGCAATTGATGCTCCAAATGTCAGAGGCCTCCGATAGACGTTCACCCACAACCTCATCCTCTCTCTTCAAATCTGCCAGCTTCAAGGCCTTCCGTTGTTATGCAAGGCCCTTCGGTCTCTGAAATTCCCAGCTGAGACGACTTGGTCGATTTCCCTCTCAGCGGGCCTTACCGGCGAACTTTCAGCCTGGTTAACAGGCCTTCCGTCCGCCGAAAGGGCAGGCTGAGCTGGAGCAGGAACATATCCCTGCCTCCGGAGGTACGATACATAATCTCTCAAATTCTGAGAGGTAAGCGTGCTATGCTCTGGGTGCATTTCACACCACCTCTCATACATGCGGGACATGTATCCCCTACGGCGCGGGCTACTGCTCTCGTAGCAGCTCAGCAGGTCATCCCTGAGCTCCGTCGTCCACCTAAAATGGTCCATGTCATTGCGAGGGTCGTCAACAGGGCAATTCGAAGCACCGCCACCTTGCCCAACGCCGGCTTCCGAAACCGGCTCGGTGTGGGTGCTTTTCTTGCGGGGTGGTCGAACCCGAAGATAGGGCCCGTCAGATGGCTGTGCCGGCTGGATTACATCCTTGGGCTTCGGTATACCCTGCGGTGTCGCCACGCACCGGATAGCCTACTGATGTTGGGTGGCTTCCTGCGGGTGTTTTTTTTTATGGTCGGCCTCCCGCAAAGGCTGAAAGCCTATGGCGCTGTAGAAGCGCTGCGAGAGGACAAATGTCTGTTCACGTTAGATTTAAAACGCTGCAGGTTGTAGCCGTCGGGAAACAAATTCCCCGGCAGCTGATTCCACAGCGTCGAAGTTCTCCAAAAGAAGGAATGCTGGAGGAGACTGGTTCGGGGAGTACGGACCTCGACCTGGTAAGGATGAGCTCGCAGAGCTTCTCTAGTATTCCTGGTCCGGACGGCCTTTGATGTTATTATCTGGGAGAGCTCACTCGAACATCTTCCGTGATCGAATCTGTAAAATAGACATAGGTCAGCCACCCTCCTTCGATGTTCCAGGCTGTGGAGGTCCTTTGTGAGGTTAGGCGTATCGATTAATCTAATTGCTCTTTTCTGGATAGTGTTCAGAAGCTTTAGAGAGTGCTTCGGAGCACATCCCCATACATGGGAGCAATACTCCAGCGATGGTCGGATCTGTGCCTTGTAGAGCAGCAGCAGTTGCTCTGGTGTATACAACTTCCTACATCGGAACAAAACTCCAAGCTTCTGGGATGCCGTTTTAGCAATACTGACGACGTGGTCGTGCCAGGACATGTTATTGTTGATGTTGATTCCCAAGAGCTTGACGGAAGGTGATTCGACTATGGGGTGACCCTCCATTTCCACGGTTGGTAAGCCATCGTGAGACTTCTTTGTCAGTGTTGTTGCCCGAGTTTTTTGTACGTTGAACTGTACTTTATTTGCTAATCCCCACTCGACAATTGTTTTGATATCTGCGTTGATCTGTGAGGCATGCTGCTGTCGCCGACGTACCGTCTCCTGGGATGATAGTGGCTTGCCTCGTTCCATGCACGACACTAATGTACTGTCATCTGCGAAGCTGTAGATTGGATTGGATGTTATTTCCAGCAGCTCATTGATGTACAGCAGAAACAGTGTAGGGGATAGGACAGATCCCTGAGGAACACCGGTGTTTATTGAAAATACGTCTGATGAACAGCCCTCGACTACAACAAACAGGGATCGATCGTTCAAAAAGCTATTTAGCCACTGGCGCAGGCCAGGTGGTAGTCCATAAGCAGCAAGCTTGGCCAGAAGTCCGTCATGCCACACTCTGTCGAAGGCTTTCGATATGTCAAGTGCAACAACACGGGACTCGCCATGTTTATCTATTGCTCCGCTCCACAAGTGAGTGACGAAGGCAAGGAGGTCACCTGTAGACCTGTGCTTGCGGAAGCCATACTGGCGATCATTTATGATGTCATTGTTGTCCAGGTATTTCAGGAGCTGTGTGTTAATGACAGTCTCCATAACCTTAGACATGATGCTGAGAAGAGCCACAGGTCTATAGTTGGTGGGATCAGTTTTTTTGCCTTTCTTAGGGATAGGTTGCACGCAGCCAATCTTCCACGAATCGGGAAACACGCCTCGTTGATACGAAAGTTTGAAGAGCTTGCAAAGAATAGGTGCAAGCTCAGCGGCACAGCGTTTAAGGACAATGGCTGGAATTTGGTCAGGACCAGTAGCTTTATTGGTGTTCAGTTTTTGGAGGATGCTTTTTACATCTCGATGTTGAAATTTGACCTCTGCCATTCTCGAGTTCACGCTTAGGGTGGTGGTCGGAGTACTTCCTTGAAAATCTACAGTGGAATTGGCTGCGAAGAGCTTCCCCAAGATGTCTGCTTTTTCTTTAGGAGCAGAAGCGATGGACTTGTCCTCTCTGGTCAAGGGTGGTATTGACGAATAGGAAAAGTTCTGACTAACAGCCTTGGCTACAGACCAGAATGTTCTGGACGAACTAGGACATGATAGGAGCTTGTTCTTAATTTTTTGGTTGTGTTCCTCCTTGCTGCTGTCAATCACGCGTTTGCAGTGATTTCTGGCGTCGATAAAACTGCGGTGGTTCTCGGCATTTGGATTTTTCCTCCATTCTTTGTAATGGTGGTTTTTAGAGGAAACTGCATCTCTACAGCGCTGATTGAACCATGGCTTGTTTTTGGAGGGATGCTTGACGACATGAGGAATATAGGCTTCCATGCCAGATATTAATACCGCTGTTATTTATTGGGCGCAAGCTGATGGGTCTCGTGATTTGAAGCAGACGTCGTTCCAGGGAAAGGACTGGTAGTATTCTCTTAGATCGTCCCACTTTGCTGATCCGTAATGCCAGACCCGGCGAGGCTTTGCATGGTGGAGATCTGGAGAATGCATTCTGCATAGCGTTGAGACGGTGTTTTGTTCAGACGGTCCAAGTGGAGCAGTGACTTTCACTGTGTAGATTGTTGCAGTAGTTGTGAGATATAGGTCCAACAGACTAGCAAAATCTCCGTGGCGGCTGGGGATCCTTGTTGGTTCTTTGACTATCTGCTCCAAGCCGCAGCTAATAGCGAAGGCTTCAGCTTCACGTCCCTCGTCGTCCGTTTTGTTTGAGTGTTTGAGCCAGTAGGAGTTGTGAACGTTGAAGGCACCCAGAAAGACTATCTCTGAATGTGGGTGATCTGATTGCAGCGCGTCCACAGTGGCTGAAAGCTTCTCGAAGAGCTCTTTGCAGTTGTTATTGCTTGGTGGCCTATAAATGCAGCATATAAACTTGGAATGATTTTGGAAGGATATTTTGAGCCATATGATGTCAAATCCTTCCAGTTCGAGCTCTTCTTCTCGATGACAAGAAAGCCCAGATTTAACGTACACGCATACGCCAAACCTACGTCTAAATCGGGTGTATAAGTCATATCCGGGATATCTGAAGCAGTTATCCATTGTTGAAGAGCCGACTTGAGTTTCCGTAAGAGCCAGAATGTGTGGCTTCTCTGCCTGAAGGTGTTGATGGACAGAGTTTATGTTGGAGGCAAGACCTCGTATATTTGTAAAGTAGGCCCTGAAAAAGTTTCTCTGGCCTTCGGGCCTGTCGTCAGTGCGAAGTTGCTGCGAAGGACGGCTTCTGTTGTTAGCCTGATGAGGAGTGGCAGCACAATTCTTTAAACAAACTTCGCTTAATGTTCCCCCCGGACCACCTGGCACCCGGAGATCCGAACGGCCAGGTATTTTACCTCCGGAATCTTTTGATCCTGGAAGAGCCATTGAGCATTTTTTAACATTTAATTAATTCAATTTGTCACTTATGAGAAACCGAGAACATCAGCCCAGCGACGGAACATGAACCGTGAGGCCATTTGGCGCCGCCTATTTCCGGGAACCTATTTCTAGTTTCCCGGAAATATTCCGATGTGGGGGTGATTGCACCGCGGACGGAGCTAAGTGACTCCACTTCTCCCCCCTGTGTTATCAGCCGCCCCTAACATGGGGTCAGACGCTGTCGGAGTACCGCTCCTCACATGGAGATCGGTCGTGTCCTAGTTACTGAGGAATAGCCGATCCTCTGGATGCAGACGCTATTCCTCCGTGCTAGTTTTGGTCCGCCCCGGGTATTTGATTTCCCCGGTACCACCCATATCTGGGAGGCGTTCCCCTATCCGCCAGCTTGGGGAGGCGCCACTAAGGGGATTTAGCAACCCCTCGCGGTCATTATTATTATTATATACAAAAAACAAAAAAGTGCAGCCCGGGCTCCGACACTCCGAGCTGCTGTTCCATTGCCCAATGACTACTCCTCACACCGTGAGGTGAGCAATCACTGGGTCCGCGAATCGTGCGCCCTAAGTAGACGAAGGGACTGAAGGATGACTGCCTTCTGCATTCTGGCGGCTAAGATGTGCGTCACCGCACGGCACACGTGTATTTTGCGCAGTGCAGAGAGCAGCGTATTCCTCATTCCACCTAGGGATTCAATGACCATAACCAGCAGACTTACAGTGTAGTCTGGCCAGAGCCTGCAAAGTTGTCCGAGCAATATTATTATTATCCTGATTTTCCAAGTTTCTCTCGCATGACTGCGGTAGCAACAGGTGTTGACGGGCTGTGCCAAGTCAGCACCTGAACTAATACGGATCGGAATTTAGGATCGGAATATTATTATAGTTCAAAACACAAAAAGTGCAGCCCGGGCTCCGACACACCGAGCTGCTGTTCCATTACCCAATGACTACTCCTCACACCGTGAGGTGAGCAATCACTGGGTCCGCGAATCGTGCGCCCTAAGTAGACGAAGGGACCCAAGGATGACTGCCTTCTGCATTCTGGCGGCTAAGATGTGCGCCGCCGCACGGCACACCGGTATTTTGCGCAGTGCAGAGAGCAGCGTATTCCTCATTCCACCTAGGGATCCAATGACCATAACCAGCAGACTTACAGTGTAGTCTGGCTAGAGCCTGCGAAGTTGTCCGAGCAACTACTGATATTTGGTCCGCTTTTCCTCCTCCTTAGAGACGATGTTCACCTCAGCAGGCGCCGAAAACTCAATAACGAACATCGTCTTCTGTTGGTGGTCGAGAAGGACTATGTCGGGCTTGTTTGCCTGTACCAGCTCGAGCGTGGGGAACGAGTAGTTCCAGTAAAGCCGGCATCTCTCGTTCTCCACAACGGACTCTATATCCCCTGGAGCGTATGGCAGCACCGGTGTCTCATCGATACCGTATGAGCGCCTCAAATGATAGTAGAGCACTCGTAGAGCCGCGTTGTGCCGATGGACGTAAGCCGTCCCAGCGTACGTCTTACACGCCGACAAGAGATGCATAAGCGTCTCTGGCGCCTGTCGGCAAGCTCTACAAAGGGTGTCGGATACATCTACACCCATAACCCTTTTACGGTACACCAAGGTGTTGAAGACACCGTCTTGGCAAGCCATTATAAAGCCCTCAGTCTCCGACTTCAACCCACTAGACCTTAGGAAAGAGAAGGTCAACTGCTCAGACAAGCCATGCTCTTCCAGATGTTTGTAGAAGATTCTATGCATTGGCTTATCTTTATGAAGTCTTAAAAGGAAGTCGACTTCGGCAGTTTTAAGGTGGGATTTTAATTCTGCGGGAGCAAGTTCCGTAATGGACTGCTGACACCTCCGCTTGAAGTCGAGTGTGAGGCTGAGCTCCTCGGCTGCTCGTTTCGCTGCGCTAAAAAGAAAGGCTCCTTTTCCCGCATTCTCGTGCTCTCGCACAAAGAGGATCAGGGGATCGGTGCTGTTCAGAGGACAGAGGGACAGAGGACTTAGGATGCAGGCTTCTCTCCATATTCATCCTTTTGCGGGTCTTCGTGTCGATTTCCTTCAGCTCGTTCACTTTCCAGTGTATAGCACCAAAGGTGTATAATAACAATGGGACCGCAAGCATGTTTGTGGCAGCGACTTTGTTCTTGCCGGACAGTTCTGACGACCAGATATGCCGGAGTCGGTGCAAATACTTGCGGCGGAGACACTGTTTAACCAATGCTGCCTCTTGGACATGACGCTGCGCCACTCCAAGGTAGGTATAAGTATCTCCGGCATGCAGTTGTCGCAAGATGCTCCCATCAACGAGCTGTTCCTCATCTCCACTATCTCCGCTTCGTCCTTTCTTGAGATGAACCAATGCACATTTGTCTGTCCCGAACTCCATTCCGATAGCATGACTGTACTCCTGCACCACCCTCAGCGATTGTTGTAGTTCGCGTTGGCCGGAGGCATAAAGTTTTAGGTCATCCATATAAAACAGATGGGTGATCTTGTGCCACAGCTGTATCCTTTAGTATTTCTCAGCGCTATGGACAGAGGCAAAAGTGAGATGCAAAAGAGCAAGGGACTCAAGGAGTCTCCTTGGAAGACACCTCTTTTCAATGACACCAACTCTGTCTGTACCCGAGTTTCACCTGATGTTATGGTAAACCGGGTCTTCCAGAGTGGCATCAGTTGTTTGATGCATCCCACTATCGGATTATCCACCGAAAGACATTCCAACAGCCGCACAATGAGGTCATGAGACGTGCTGTCGAATGCCTTGCGATAGTCAATCCAGGCCATAGAAAGGTTTCGCTTGTACTGCACAGAGTCCTGCGTGACACATCGGTCAATCAACAGGTTCTCCTTGCAGCCAGCTACTCCTTTCTTTGACCCTCTCTGTTCATACACGTCGAGAAATACAGGATTCACAGCTTGAAGGATACGCATGTACAAGATTCTGGTGAAGAGCTTGTAACACGCGTTCAGACATATTATTGGCCTGTACTTTTTGGGATCAGACAAATCTCCGGTCTTTGGGAGAAGCACGGTTCGACCCTCGACAAACCAAGCCGGAATTGGCTGCTCCTGATTTAGCCACGAGTTAAAAACTCTAGCTAAATGCCGGTGGCAACTGAGGAATTTTTTCCACCAGTAGGTGTTTATGCCATCCGGGCCAGGAGCTGCGAAATTCTTTGCGCCTCGTAAGGCGTCAAGAATTTCTTCCGTGTTTATCGGGTGACGCAGTACATTCAAGTTAGGAGTCCTCCTACAAACGGACTCAAACTGCGCCAAGGCCGGAGTGTCTGCTGAGAGAGGTTTGGGTTGTTCGTAAACGTCCCTCCAAAAGGCCTCCACGCGATCAGCAGTTGGCGGCTGCTCTATGGCTGGAGGCGGCTGTTGGAAAAGGCGAGAAGGTCTTTCGTAGAACATTCTGTTCTGCTCCAGACCTCTCGCCCGCGCCACCAACGATCGCTTAGCAGCGATTAGCATCCGTATCCTGTCAAGACAGTGTTGCTTGACAACAACCAGTACCGCTTGACTGAGTGTATGATGGTCGCGCCTCAACCCGTAGGCTATCTGGCGCACTCGGCGCGTAAATGGTTTCCCAGCCGCTCTATATTCCATCACACACTGGATACGGGATGCTTCCTGGCGAGCCAACTGGATTTTCGCTTCCATTTGGCGCACCCGTCTCTGTGCTCTCTCAACAGGAGAGTCTCTCACTCTCCCCTGTCTAGCTAGCCTCAGAGCCGCAGCGTAAATTTCGCAATTGATGCTCCAAATGTCAGAGGCCTCCGATAGACGTTCCCCAACAACCTCATCCTCTCTCTTCAAATCTGCCAGCTTCAAGGACCTTCCGTTGTTATGCAAGGCCCTTCGGTCCCTGAAATCCCCAGGTGAGACGACTTGGTCGATTTCCCTCTCAGCGGGCCTTACCGGCGAACTTTCAGCCTGGTTAACAGGCCTTCCGTCCGCCGAAGGGGCAGGCTGAGCTGGAGCACGAACATATCCCTGCCTCCGGAGGTACGATACATAATCTCGCAAATTCTGAGAGGTAAGCGTGCTATGCTCTGGGTGCATTTCACACTACCTCTCATACATGCGGGACATGTATCCCCTACGGCGCGGGCTACTGCTCTCGTAGCAGCTCAGCAGGTCATCCCTGAGCTCCATCGTCCACCTAAAACGGTCCATATCATTGCGGGGGTCGTCATCAGGGCGATTCGAAGCACCACCACCTTGCCCAACGCCGGCTTCCGAAACCGGCTCGGTGTGGGTGCTTTTCCTTCGAGGTGGTCGAACCCGAAGATAGGGCCCGTCAGGTGGTTAGCCTTAGGGCCCGCAGCCGACATTTCCGGAGGCAGCCGTCCAAATTGCCTCCAGAGGATGGACCTGTGAAGGTTGCCGACCGACTTACATCCTTTGGCTTCGGTATACCCCTCGGTGTCGCCACGCACCGAATAGTCTCTTGATGTTGGGCGGCTTCCTGGGGGTTTATGAAAACAGCCGCTTCTAACATGAAGAACAGACGCTGTCGGAGTACCGCTCCTCACATGGAGATCCGTCGTGTCCTATTAATTGTGGAATAGCCGATCCTCTGGATGCAGACGCTATTCCACTGAGCTAGTTTTGGTCCGCCCCGGGTATTTGATTTCCCCGGTACCACCCATATCTGGGAGGCGTTCCCCTATCCGCCACCTTGGGGAGGCGCCACTGAGGGGATCTAGCAACCCCTCGCGGGGAATATTATTATTATTATTACTATGCAGTGAAAAACAGTGACAAATTAAAAAAAATTTAGTCAAGTTGATTGACTCAGTACTTCCCACACATTGCGATGATACCAGTTGTATTATTTTCCCACAGCATGAAACTATAGTCTAGATGCCCCTGCAACCAGATCATTGCTCGCCCGACCGCAAAAAAGTGGTTTATTCTACTAGGTGCTTCTTTCACAGGTCAATGGACAATCTATCATGAAACAACAAATTTTTGAGTTTTACAAACCCCCACCCCCGAACCACCCCAATTTCACCCCCAACCAAAAAAAAACTTTTTAAATGATCAGGAACCCCTAAAACGTCTAAAACGAAGTTTGAGGTGTTTTTTATATTTTTAGTTTTTTTATTATTGCCGCGCTGCCACTGAAATGATTTCTAAAAACCATACGCGCTTTCTATACTCGTCGCGGTAATAAATCTGTGTCAAAATGTTATGTCAGTCAATTCAGAAGTTTCCACGTACACAATACAGAACGATCCAAAGTAATAGGTACTCTATGTATTTTGTATGCATCAGAAAGTTCAAGTCCCTTGGTTTCTGTAATAGGCAGGGCAATGTTCGGATGGACTTATACCGCTAGGTCTTTCTCTCTCAGGTCAGTAGACAGCCTATTACGAGTACAACAAAAAAAAAAGTAGAAAATGATCAGGAACCCCTGAAACACCTAAAAACGAAGTTTGAGCTGTTTTCATATTTTTAGTTTTTTTAATATTGCTGCGCCGCCACTGAGACGATTTCTAAAAATCAGACGCGTTTTTCATCCTCGCCAAAGTAGTAATACTGTGCCGAAATTTCATTAACATCAATTCAGTAATTTCAACATTATAAAATACAGAACGATCTCAAGCAATACTCGTATGTATACATCGGAAAATTCTCAAAGTCCCTTGGTTCCTGCAATACACAAGGCAATGTTCGGATGGACCTAAAAAAGTATATTATACCGCTAGGTCTTTCTCTCTCAGGTCAGTAGACAGCCTATTACGAGTACAACAAATTTTTCAGATTTACAACCCCCTACCCCCCAACCACCCCAATTTCACCCCTACCCAAAAAAAGTAGAAAATGATCAGGAACCCCTAAAACTCACTCAGGACATGTGGGATATTTTTCTGGATCGAGTTCAGCATGAAACGTTGCAGCAAACGTCAACACGCAGGATATTCTACGATTCCCGTAAGCCTTGGATAAATCATAACATGTCACGAATGATAAGACACAAAAGAGCACTGTGGCAGCGATTCAAATGGAACCAGTGTCAACAAAGCTACGCTCTTCACCGATCTTTTTCCAACGCTCTCTCTGTAACATTGAAGAACGCAAAGAACGCTTACGAAAAAAAACATGTCTCCTCAAAAAACAAGAAAAAATTATACAGATACGAACCAACATGAACTCAAAGGTTGCGTCACCTCAGATTCGTGATTCCAATGGCCAAATGCATACCACCTCCGTTGAATCTGCTAACATTGTGGCCGATTCTTTCAGTCAAGATTTTGTTGATGAACCGGTTGGTGTTCTTCTGCCCCTAGCTAATCAAGACATCAGCCCAGTGAGCATTTGTGACTTAGACTTTCAACCGCATGTTATTATGAAGCATTTAGCCAATCTTAAATCTTCTGCATCTCCAGGTTTGGACAGAAAGGCGACAAAACATCAGCCAAAAATTATCGTCCCATTAGCCTTGTTCCCATTGCCGCAAAAATTGCCGAGAAGATTATTTTGAAAGAGATTTTGTCTTTTGCGTCAGCAAATAACCTCATTCCAAATAATCAGCATGGCTTTATACCTGGACGATCGATAATCACTAACCTGCTGCATTGCATAGATCAATGGACACGCTCCTTAGACGCAAACACTCCTGTGGACATCGTATACCTTGATTTATCCAGGGCCTTCGAACGCGTTCCTCACAAGAGGCTCCTTTACAAACTCAGGCATCTCTGAATCAGAGGCAACCTGCTGTTATGGCTCGAGGCATTCTTAACTGGAAGAACATTTTGTGTACGCGTTGGAGACAGCTACTCATCTACCCGCAACGTAACCAGCGGAGTACCACAGGGGTCTGTACTAGGTTCACTTCTTTTTGTTTTGTACACGAGCGATCTCCCTAAACTAACCTCATCTACGTGTTCTGCTTATGCAGATGACACTAAAATTTACAATACGGTTGCGAACTCCACGGTACTTCAAGATGATCTGAATATAGTTAGTCCTTGGTCAGAGCATTGGCTTCTCCCTCTTAATCTCGCCAAGTGCTGCGCACTCCATCTGGATAAGAACAATCCAGGATTGCCATATAAAATCGGCAACCAGACTATTGAAACAGTTTCCAGTCACACCGATCTAGGAGTAATAGTCACAGATAGGTTATCTTGGTCTGAACATATTCATAGCGTTACGTCCAAAGCCAAGAGGCTGCTTTACATGATGGAGAGATCTTTCCGTGGATGTGACGTTAGTACCTGTTCATTGTTATATAAAACTTACTTACGACCCATTTTGGAATTTGCCGGTCCTAGTTGGGATCCAGTTCTCATGCGCGACAAGAACTTGCCAGAAGCTATACAACGACGTGCGACGTGGATTCCCTTTGGTATCAGAAGGCCCAGCTATGATGAACGTCGTGTATTATTTGACCTAACAACGTTTGCTGCCAGAAGACTGCGGGGCGACCTTATTATAACATACAAAATCATAAATAACATGTTCAGTGTAGACCTATCTCATCTATACCGCCTGTCTCAAAGCAACCTTAGAGGCCACAACTTCAAGTTGCAGAAAGAAGCTTTCCGCACTTCTGTTCGCCAGTGTTTCCTGTCCAACCGCATTTTCGATGCATGGAACAACCTGCCTTCCTACGTGGTGAACTCAGTTTCTATCAATAATTTTAAAAACGATTATGACAGGTGGTGCAGCGCCTTGTGACTATTTTCATTGTACATAATTCCGTCTTTCATTCTGTTTGTCTTGTCCACAAACTCTCTTATTCTTGTATATTTGCGTTTATAGTACTTATACTCTACTCAGTACTGTAATATAATAATAATAATAAATAAATAAATAAAATAAATAAATAAAAATAATAAATAAAAATAAGTAAATAAAATAAAACGACTTTGGAAACACCAGACACGTTCACACAACACCTTCAACAGTTAGGACTGGACGAAAAGTTACACAAAGTATTCCAAAAGTCTGTAATCCTAAAGACCTGTAATATTGTGCGATCCTTCCTAAATTCCGATCAATAGTCAGGGTGTTGACTTGGCACAGCCCGTCAACACTTGTCGCTACCGCAATTATGCGAGAAGAACTTAGAAAGTCGGATAATAATGATAATAATAATAACGCCTAAAAACGAAGTTTGAGGCATATTTGAATTTTTTCGTTTTTTACTAATTACTCCACCGCCCATGCACCGACTTTCAAAATTATAGCAACATTACCTACTACGACCCTACCATATCACTACCCAAATTTCATCAAAATCTATGCAGCGGTTACTAAGATTATGAGGCTAGAAAAACGCCAACAGACAGACAGACCGACAGACAGACAGACCGACAGACAGACAAACCGACAGACAGACCGACGGAAATGAGTGACGTGGATTTTCGTTATGTAGGCATCATAAAACGCCCAAAAAGTATATTATCTCAAAATCGCAAATTTTCGCGATCACAATACTCCCCTCACCTAACGGTGTGGGAAGTAAAAACGCTGTACTTAAACTGCCGTATTTGGATGCATTTCTGACACTTCTGCTAGATTTACAGTTGTTCCATAACCGTGACATTTAAACAATTTACCTTTCAGGATTGAGGCAATTGCACGTAAGCTAATAATTTCAAAGTAGGTTATATTCATTCTAATGATATCTACTATCATTCCAATAGTAATACTAGCGTATAATGCATTTAAAGCATTCTTTTGTTTTCAATATAACCTTAGGTTTTGTCTAAGCAAAGCATGTAATTTATTGCTACAAAAAATTATTCTTAAGACTGTATTAGACTACCATATTTTTGAAATCAGATTTGATTTCATTTCTTGAACCAAATTTGAAAGAAAAATGGTCTCAAAAATTGTGGCCCAGCATTTTGTCTGTTTGACACTACACCAATTTTGGTTCAAGAATTGATTTGCGATTCTGCGCATTACATTCGTTGAATACAGGCGCTTTCCTTTTACCTGATTTATCTGACAAATCTCACTTGTGACGTCATGACTCAGTTCGATGTACGTTCCTTTTGTTTTCTGAAACTGAGACTGAGATATTTTACTCCCACTTAAGCCCATCTGCACAAGCCCGAAAGGTAGATCACTTGTCTCAAATCATTTAGATGTCAAATAAATGAGGTTAGGATTGTATGTAAGCAGAGCTGTCACAAGTACTAGTAAATAGTATTTCAAATACCAATTACCAATTACCAGAGTCGCATGTGTCAAAGTACAAATACCAAGTAATTTTATTTTTGAATGTACTTCAAGTATCAAATACTTTAATTTGGTACTTGATTTTTCAAATAAAGTAATTCAAATACGATACTAATATTTCAAGTACTTAAAAAAGTAATTCAAATACCATGCTAATACTTGAATTACTTGATATAGTATTTCAAATACGGCGATGGATATTTCAAGTAATTCATAATTATTGTTGAGTAATAAAAAGTACCTTATGAATGGAAAAACGGTATACATTAATACCCCAATCAACATCAACAACGCATTTTGTTGAACGCAACAAGACGAACTGATATTTTGTGATTGTGTCGATTGTGATGAGACTGTCCTGTAGAGTCAGAGTGTCGCGTACACTATCCTATATGTACGACAGAGACAGAGCGCAAAGCGACGCGATGCGTAATGTTGATTTGTCCATACTTGTCTAGACTTAAGCATTTAATGCTTGAAATGTGTATTTCAAGTATTTTTATATTTTCATCGAGCTATACTAATATGTATTTCTTACTCACTTTAGTATTTCGAGTATAAATGTATAAATTTGAATTATATTTTTTGTGTGGAAGTACCAAATACAAATACTTCTTATAGCATTTGCGAAATAAAATTAATTTGAAATACAGTACTTCAAATACCAGAAAGTAATTGAAATAAATTTTTCAAGTACTTTACTTCCTTAGTATTTCAAATAAAAATGCCAGGTATTTGAAATATATTTTTTGTGCTACAAGTACCAAATACAAATACTTCTTAGAGAGTATTTGGGGAATCAAGTACAAATATCACAAAAACAATGTATTTGAAGTACAGTACTTCAAATACCAGAAAGTAATTGAAATACATTTTTCAAGTACTTTACTTGAAGTAATGACAGCTCTGTATGTAAGTTTGAATTTCAACAGGTTTTTCCGGTTTTATGGTGTATGGATAGTCGATAGTGTAAGGTGAGTGACGAAAAACGTAAAAAACTAGGTTATCCCAAGGATCGACAGATAATAGAACCATAGCATATTACAAAATTTTGAGGAATGACATTTAACTGCACAAACACGTTCCTTTAACGCATCTGAGCATCTGAGGTTTCCAACTGAGCTGAGCCAACTCATTTTTAAGTGATCTGAGTAAGTGCAGATGTAAAAGGAAAGCACCTTACATCTTACCTGTCAACTGTCCGAACACAGATGTTCTCTACAGTCAAAGTTGTCAGATCTGACATGACGTATTTTGCAATTACATGTTTTGTGATTGTGTGAACATGTCAGTGTCAAAATGTCAATGGTCAAAATAAAATCATAACCTAGCTTTTTTGTAGTTTATCGACTACTGTTTATTGAAATTCTCATTCATTACTTGACTTGACTCCCTCGGCAATGGAAAAAGAGAATGCTAGAACATGGATTTATCCATCTACGTTGCAAAAAACTCGTAGACAGGCGAATTAAGGGGCTAACTACTAAAGGAAAAAATTGACAAAAGAAGCGGCCGAGAAGAAGAGATGAAGGCAGAGGTATGCTACATATGTTGAGAGAAGAGTTATTACTAGAAGATCTAGATCATTAGAAGGACTTTTTACGAATGAATAATAAAATCTTCAGTAAGCTACTTAGCATAATTTGACAAGCTAGATAACCATCTATGAGAATGCATAACAGGAGAAAATAGGTAATATTAGCAGGAAACCTTATGAATAAGAAGTAATAAACATTTCCATTTTCAGGCTAGCAACAATTCTTCGATGTTTAGCCAGTGAAACCATCCAGCGGCTCGAAGCCATGAGAGTACAATAAGTCTGATAGTTCCAGAACTGTGTGAACCAATTGTAATCAAATATTTGTTGTCTAGAACTAGAACAGCAGTTGAGAATACATTTGGAGCTTTAGTAAATCTTGGCAAAATAAGGCTAAAGGAATTGAATTAAAAATGCAAATATTATACTTTTTCTTTCTTTCTTGTATCTTGTAATATTATATGAAATTCAAAATATACATTCTGTTTGGTATTTTAATTTTTTTATTTATTTCAATTGAGATGCAATAAACTGCGCCATATGGTCATCCGCAGTTGCAAAATGGTTGTCCCTTTGTGGACTGTAGAGCGAGGAGAAGTTTTCAATGTTTGATCAGCAGCCTTCTTCAGCACCTTTATTTCCGCATCTGCTGGTATTTGTTGTTTTTTATACACTTGGGTGAGTTACTAATGCAGTCTGTTCCCCCTCTTTTTTGAGCACCACCTGTACTTGGTATCTGTGAGCGTAGCAAGTCAATTTGAAGCCTATCTGATAGTTCGCTTGTGGGTGATAGAATCCCAGCATGACTAACCTCATATTCCTTGTTGACTTGCCTGAAAACAAAATACTGCATTAAAAGTTTAGCCTTCCTAATATATGCACATACAATTTTTACAGGTAGGTTCGAGTTATAGGGAAGTTAAGGCACCAAAATTTAACAATATATTCAAGTACATGTTAGGTTATTCCTTTGGCTCAAAGTGCAACTATATAAGTAGAAATTTGGCACTGTTATATCAATACTGCACCACTTCATTTATGATAAGCTGAGACTCTTACCTCGTAGTCTCCCATTCTAGTGTGAAGTGACTAAAACTTTCCTCTGTTCTTGTGCATATGTTGACCTTAAGCCCATAAACTTCTTCTGTACCTCTTGTTCAGTTACAGTAGATCTTAGTGGTTTCAGAGCCTCTACAATGGCAGTGATAGCATCAGTACTCCATTTGATTTTACTGTGGTAGTACCACCGACTATTAAATCAAATAGACATATCTATTTACATTTCAGCTCATTGCATACATATACAGATTCCCCCTCGTAAGTATTGCGATGTTGATTTTGACAAGATGGGGTCCCAAGAACTACGGAAAACCATCTATGCATATCTGCATATCTATGCGTACCCCAGAACTTTCCCCAAATTGTAGGATCACGCTAAGACATTTGGCAACAGCGGCACGCGATAGTACTATAAGTTCATTCATTCAAAAGTCAAGGCGCCAACGACGAGTGACAAGTGGTAGTTGACACTTCTCGTTGACACTGTCACAGCTGACGAAGCTTGATTTTTCCATTTTAATTTTATCTGAAATCGAGTGTATTTAGTAGTGAAAAGTGCTGCAGAAATGATTAATCAGTGCTATATCTGCAAGATATGTTCCTATAAACCAGAATATGCTGGTTTTCCCTTTCACCGGTAAGTTGAAAAAATGTCTATTGAATGCATTATTTTTACTGTTCATTGGCGTGGTGAAAACCTTTCCTAAACTTTGTTTCTCTTGGTAAACATTTTTACCTCATTATTTTTGTATTTTGTGTGTATATTTCTATATTTTTGATGATTGTTAAGAAATCTTGTCAAATAGTATCAGAATACAGTGAAAAATAGCCCTTAGTTAGCTACTTCCTGAGCTACTTCAACCACTGATGTTTTCAAATTGAGAAAACAACATTCTTTGTTTTCGTTTGTTAATTGGTTTAGTATATGCTGCTACTTGTTTCCAGGCTATCCACTAATAGTGGCATCAGAAATATTTGGTTACAATGCCTATGTTTGGAGAATACTGCATTGCCCAAAGACACAGGATTGTGTTCCAGGCGTGTTTGGGCCCTGATGCATTCATCCATGGCCGACTATTCATCACAATGACAGATAAGAGAAAGTGTTGAAAAAGGATGCTCTATCTTCATGTATCTACCCTGGAAGGTGAGTGGTATACAGACTGACAATACATAATTATGATGTAACTAATTGAAGGATCTTAGATTTAATATAAAAAAGTTAATTGTAAACAACAGGCTAACATAAAAAATATTCCAATTAAAGCATTCAATTAGTGAGAGTATAGGCAAAAATAACCTCTATGGAATGATTTTTTGTTTTAAAATATTCTTTTCGTTAGTTTGAAAATTAATTTTTTTAATTGATTAAGGTAGTTTTGGACGATACATGAATGTTAACTATGATGCTTATCTGTGGCTGATATATAAAGTATGTCCTCTGCTCAAAGTATGTCTTTAAAGCATTTATGTATGCCTATATCACCAGTTACAACCTTCCTTGTTTAGAAAAACTTGCTAGTTCCTTGTATCTATTTTTAATTGATGCTTAACCCAACTTTTTAATTAATGGAAACTGGGTTTATGTTTCAGCCCTGGACAGCAGAAATTTGTGACGATGGATCTAAAGATGCAAGTATAGCGACTGCAACAGAAGGTAGTCTCAAAAAAAGGTGAGCTCTTAACACCACCCTATATTAGCATGTTTTGTTATATTAGGTGATAGATCATGTATGGCTTCCAGCAATACTGTAAGCTGAAACTAACAGACCAATAACTGTCTGAGATTGTCTTCAAGCAAAAATTACTAATAAACACTAATTAATAAATAATAAAGAATTGGAATAGCCTCCGCAATAGTAAATCCTTCAGCATATTACTGAAAACCATGCGTAACCATAAAAAAAATTGAAATCAGACATCTTCTTTCAAAATCCTAAAAGGAAGCAAATCATCTGGCTCCCAAGTTGATTGATTTGTTAATCATAATGGTAACTTTTTCAATAATAATATATTAATTATATACATAGATCCTTTCTCCTTAAAAAACCTATGTCTATGCTTCCATTGTGTCCTAAGGCCCATTTTCCAAATAATGATATATTTATTTATGTTTCAGTAATTCGTTAGCAGAACATGATAATAGATCAGATGCAAGTACAGTGGCTGTGTCAGAATATTTGGAAGGCTATAACAAGGTGAGTTAATGAAACTTCCCTGTATTTGAAACATTCTGGTCATATTACGACTCCCACAGATACTGTAACCTCAAACCCATAGATAAATAACCTTTAGCAATACTAAATCTTTCAATGCACTTCCATTTTTGAAGATCACCTGAAACCCTGGGAACAATTTGAGTTAGACATTAATTGATTGATTTATTGATTATAATTGGTTGATTTTTTGTCAAGATTACAGTGCATGGTCAGGGTACATTTAAATAATATAAATACATTGGGGTGAAACGTGTTATTAGAAAATGTTCAGTGGGAAACATTTGAAATGTGAAGTAGAAGCAAGCAAGGATTAAAAAATATTGTATCCTCTTGTAAAGCCTACAAGGCAGTGACCAGAGCAGTGGATACCGATGACACAGGAGTAAAAAAACACCATGCATGCAAATTTTATCTATATGAATGTACTTTGTTGGTAGTTATTGTGTATTTTATATTGTTTCGTGTTTTCCTTAAATACTCCATGTGTAAGCTGTAAGACTTGATTTGTTTTAGGCTGGAGCTGCTGGATCAATTCTAGTCTTCCTCAAAGCAAAGGTGCTTAAGACATATTCAAATGCTAGTACATTGGACACTTCTTTCAGTAGCAGAAGGATCTCCTAGTAAAAAAAGGTGAGAGTGCTGCCATTGTCTTTGTAATTTTGAAAAAATCCAAATTTTATGGTTGAGTCCCAAATACTTTAGTTATCTGCTTTATGAAACAAATAAAACATTGGTAACAAGGGGCTTTCTGTGGGTGTAGGTAATCCTTAAGTTATACAATGTACTCAGATAGTCTTTATCCAGTGACTAATTTGCTTTACGATTAGATTAAAAACCTATTTAGGGCAATGTGTTACTATAGAAATTTGGAATACGATGGTAGCTCCAACATTAATTACTCAGAAGAATGGACAAGTAGAGAACGTCTGTAGATTCATTATCCAAGACTTTTTGTTCGCCCTAACACATTTCTCCCCTTCTGGATATACTTGAGTAAAGAGAAATGCAATTAAATAATACAATTTTTTTCAGAAGGAGAAATTTTACATTACTGATTTGTCGAGTGACGACTTCGCCTTACCAGCAAGAAGGAAGAAAGATAGGAAGCTGATGAAATAAAAAACAATAGTGGACTAACAAGATAAATATGTTATTATTTATTATGTATCAAACATGTGTGTCTACTCTGTAGATTAATACATCTCAGCTGTGAATGTTTCCCCTTTGACTTGTCCAATAGCTTGTGTAAGGTCTCATGTGGATCAATAATAATTCAAGCCTGTCGTTCAATATGTTAATATTACTGTTATTACTCATTTATATTTAATTTGTATCTTATATTTTTAAATGTTGATCTTGGAATATATCTTGTTATTGTTGTATCGAAGTTAAGTGTAAGAGAAAATTGTTAATAAATATGAAATCCCTGTCTATCTCTCTTGTCTCCTCTCTCACTCTCCTCTCTTCTCTCCCTCTCTTCTCTCTCTCTTCTCTCCCCCTCTCTCTTTTCTCCCCCCCTCTCTCTCTCCTCTCTCTCCCTCTTCTCTCCTCTCTCTCTTCTCCCCTCCTTCTCTTCTCTCCTCTCTCTCTCTCTCTTCTCTCCTCTCTCTCTTCTCTCCTCTCTCTCTTCTCTCCTCTCTCTCTCCTATCTGTCTGTCTCTCCCTCTCAACTCTCTCACTCCTCTCTCTCTTCTGACCCCCCTCTCTTCATTATCTCTGTCTCTCTCTCTCTGTATCTCTTTCTTCTCTTTTCTCTCTCTCTCTCTCTCATTGGCTCTGTCTCGCTGTGTGACTTTCTCAATCTGTTTCTCTTTATATCTTTCTCTTACTCTGTGTATCTTTGTCCCCTCTCTCTAGGAATCTCTCGCTATCTCTGTCGTGTGTCTGTTTCGCACGGTATCTCTCGCTATCTCTCTCTCTTTGTCTCTCTCTCTCTCTCTTTTACTGCAAAGTAATTGATAATTCAACCTCAACTCGCACCCAGTGAATAAAAATGATTACCTATATTACTCTAACATTTTTTTTGTCATAATTCACCTCCCTGTATTTATGACTGATAAACTTTCTCATACTGGTTTGTTTATTAACTCTGTCACACTTATTATACTGTGGTCTCAGGCTTTCTAGTTTTTACAATTCAATACTCCAAAAAAATACATTTCTTGAACAATGTTACAATTTCGCTACCCACATTGCCCTTTCTATGGGACGCCTATGACATTTGTGGAATTTGGTCGCTCAAGGTCAATTTTGTTGACATTTCGCCGTATTTTGCCCCCGTTTGGCCCGACTCATGTGTGCAATGAGAAGAACTGAAATCCATGAATGAGTAAAGGTGTCTATTTGTTTTAATAGTCGGTGGGTAGTACACATACTTGACCACATACAAGCAGGGATGTTGTTCGTATACCTCTATCAGCAGAGATATCTGTTCAGTAGACCAGCACATCCTTAGATCAAAAGAAATAAAACAGTGCAATCAAGTGTGGCTACTTAACCGAGGACCTTTGCCATATGAAAAAACAACAAAACATGAAAACACCATAATAAAAAGTGACAATGTTGCCATACACTGAGGCAAAATATTAGATACACAATACATTCTACATAACTAATAGTTAATACATCCAAAATGTAATGTAGGACTTAATACAATATTACAAAGTAAATCTACCGAATCTGCTGAGTACAAACAAATTTTTTATAGTGAAATTTGGACTACACCTTACTTTTAATATAATCAGGGCTATTATTGTATACGAAATTGATATGAAACATAATTGCAAAGATACTAACATCTTACCTGTTAAATTGTCTTCAAATTGCCAATTGCTTCCACACAATTCGCAAGAATGTTGGTAAACTCGCCACAAAGGTAATAAAAGCACCTATCTTGGGGCTGGGGGCTTTTATACTCCATAACCAGTTCAAAATCCTTCAAATCTCAATGTTCGCGGGGCATTCCGGTCCGGTGGAGATTTACTAGCTGGGGCCGTAGGATTAACATGTTACTTGTTTTTATTGGTGTACTTTCATCCAAATGTGGATTTCTCAATTTATATTAGTACCAGAAAGCATTCTGGAAAAGTCGACCGAATTTAAAAAGTAGGGTTACTGTCCTTATTTTTGTTTACCTTTTTCCCGGCGCAATGACATTTATGTTTCAAATGCGCATGCCCCCAGCCTAAAAATGATTTGGAAATAGAACATGTTCTAAATTCCATCTCAATATTCTCAATTTTGGTTCAATCTGTCAATTTGAAACAATTTCGTGTATTACACTAGCCTATTTGAGCAGTTCAAGAAATGAAATCAAATCTGATTTCAAAAATATGGTAGTCTAATACAGTCTTTACACTAGCCTATTTGAGCAGTTCAAGAAATGAAATCAAATCTGATTTCAAAAATATGGTAGTCTAATACAGCCTTTAAGCATGTTACTTTCAATTATATAGTCCATTTTACTAGCTTTTATTGAGATTTTTTCGCACCTAACTTAAATACTTGTTATGATTGACAACAAACTACAGAACTAAATGACACGAAAATTAAAAAAGTGAGACTAGTGTACCTTAATACAATAAATTCACAACGTAACAATTTCGCTTCCCGCATTCACTTCTTCCGAACACTACAAGCATACTCACTACACTACAAGATGACCGACTATTGGGCCCGTATTTATAGTCCCGACCTTGAGGCTCCCTTGAGGAAGCCTTAGCCAAGGACGGCTTGGAATGTTCTAATTTAGCGGAAACCGATTTGAGGCTTGAGAGTACTGTCAATCGACTCGGTTTGACGTCCTGAGTAAAACAAGACCACTCCTAGACCGAGGAAACGCTCCGGTGAAAAACTACGGCATTTTAAAGTTTCAGTACCTAACCTAACTTAATCCGACGGGACAAGTTGTTGAGGTCAAAATAGGTTAAATGGGGTTTAAAGGATTGTTAATTGACTCGGTTTGACGCCTCGAGTGGGATTAGACCATACCCAGCCTAGGAAAACGGCCCGATAAAAATCTATGCCTCTTTGAAATTTCAAACCTAACCTAAAAACGACTTCGAAATTTCTATATTTTTTCCACGAAAATATGATCAATTCGAAAGTACTTGACGAGTAAAGTACAATGACACTAGAAGCAACACTAAGAAATGGAAAATAAAAAACTTATGATACTTTGAATTCTTAATGTTCCTAGAAATTAGGTAGGTTTAAGTTGGTTTGTTCACTTGTATAGACAGGGGGGCCTGGGGGGGCTGGCCCCCCCAGACGTTACTAGTTTTGTAGATTTTGAATACTCCATGTAATATACTCCCAGGTAAGTAGGGTAGGTCACCTGTTTAGTTTTTTCAGTATGCTGGAATAGGCCCCAGGCGCAGACCTTCGAAGACCTTTTTTAGCTTAATTTCCTAAACAGAGAATCAAAATAAACGTTTTTTCACTCTACTTAATTGATACAATTCGAGTCAGGACATCAAACCGAGTTGATTGACACCCTTTTTTAGCCCGACCGTATTAGTTAGGTTATATCAGGTAATATATTGAGATTGCCAAGTATTAAAGTGGCGTAGATTTTCACTGGAATGTTTCTCCACTTTGGAAGTGGTCAAGTTCGAGTCACGATGTCCAGCCACGTCGATTAACACTCATTTTGAGCTCAACAAGTAAACTTTTTTGGATAAGTTAGGTTAGGTAACGAAACTTCAAAATGCCGTAGCTCTTCACCAGAACGTTTCCTCGGTCTGGGAGTAGTCTCGTTCGATTCAGGACGTCAAACCACGTCGTTTGACACCACTCTCGACCCTCATTTCGGTTTCCGCTAAAACGAAGTCTTACCCAAAACACTATTTTTTGGTGAATACAAAACAATATTTTTCACATATTTTCAATTAACATAATATAACCTTAAGCTAAATTCAGATGCACAAGACATCCGACGATACGACGGTACGAAACTGTTCCTATTGGTTGAAATATGTTGGTTTGACATCATTTTGAATATTTCAACCAATAGGAACAGTTTCGTGCCGTCGTATTGTCGGATGTCGTATGCATCTGAATTAAGCTTTACTCTTAAATGTCAAACGAAGGTAAGGAACACATAAGGAAGGTCTAAGGAAGAGCCAAGGGAGCTCCCATGCTACCTTAGGCTCAAGGAGCACTTGAGGAAGACTTGAGGAAGCCTCAGCGACTATAAATTGGATTTTGTCGCTAAGGAAGACTCAAGCATCAAGGCGACCTTGAGTCTCCCTCAAGGAAGGTTTATAAATACGGGCCTTAAATACTTGTTATGATTGACAACAAACTACAGAACTAAATGACACGAAAATTAAAAAAGTGAGACTAGTGTACCTTAATACAATAAATTCACAACGTAACAATTTCGCTTCCCGCATTCACTTCTTCCGAACACTACAAGCATACTCACTACACTACAAGATGACCGACTATTGTGGTAGTAACCACGGAAACGAAAACGGGAACGGAAAGCCTTCGGATCCGCACGGATCGACTCGGCTATGTGCATTTTCTAAGCGTCTCGGAATGCTTTCCGTTCCCGTTTTCGTTTCTGTGGTTACTACCACAATAGTCGGTAATCTTGTAGTCTAGTGAGTATGCTTGTAGTGTTCGGAAGAACTTCTTCCGAAGAAGTGAAGGCGGGAAGCGAAATTGTTACGTTGTGAATTTATTGTGATTGCACATTGTATTTGTGAGAAGATATATTCAAACGATGTATGTACTTAAAAAGAATGGATAAGGACTTAGTATTGGTTAGGTTATGTGTAGGGCTATATCATTTACAGCTATTTGCAATGGTAATACTTAAGGTCAATTTGCGACCTAGGTGGACCTTAGATGGCAGTTTCTCTTTCCACTGCTGTTTATGGCGCATTTAAGCACAAGTTAAGCTTTACATTTTTCAGGCTTAAGGTACACTAGTCTCACTTCTTACTTCCCACACCGACAGGTGAGGGGAGTATTGTGATCGCGAAAATGTTCGATTTTGAGATAATACACTTTTTGGGCGTTTCGTGATGTCTACATAACTAAAATCCACGTCACTCATTTCCGTCGGTCTGTCTGTACGCGTTTTTCTGTCCTCATAATCTCAGTGACCGCTGCATGGATTGTGATGAAATTTGGGCAGCGATATGCTGTGGGGTCGTAGTGGGTAATGTTCATATAATTTTGAAAATCGGTGCAGGGGCGGCGGAGTAATTAGCAAAAAACGAAAAATCTCAAATGTGCCTCAAACTTCGTTTTTAGGTGTTTTAGGGGTTCCTAATCATTTTCTACTTTTTTTTCGGTGGGGGTAAAATTGGGGTGGTTGGGGGGTGGGGGGTTGTAAAGCTGAAAAAATTGTTGTACTCATAATAGGCTGTCTACTGACCTGATGGAGAAAGACCTAGTGGTATAATACACTTTTTCAGGTCCATCCGAACATTGCCTTGTGTATTACAGGAACCAAGGGACTTAAATTTCCCGATGTATACATACGAGTATTGCTTTAGATCGTTCTGTATTTTATAATGTTGAAATTACTGAATTGATGTTAATGAAATTTCGGCTCAGTATTACTACTTTGGCGAGGATGGAAAAAGCGTCTGATTTTTAGAAATCGTCTCAGTGGCGGCGCAGCAATACTAAAAAAACTAAAAATATGAAATCACCTCAAACTTCGTTTTTAGGCGCCTTAGGGGTTCCTAATCATTTTTTACTTTTTTTCGGGTGGGGGTGAAATTAGGATCGTTGGAGGGGTGGGGGGTTGTAAATCTGAAAAATTTGTTGTACTCATAATGGGCTGTCTACTGACCAGAGGGAGAAAGACCTAGCGGCATAATAAACTTTTTTAGGTCCATCCGAACATTGCCTTGCCGATTACAGAAACCAAGGGACTTGAACTTTCTGATGCATACAAAATACATACGAGTATTACTTTGGATCGTTTGTATTGTGTTACGAGGAAACTTCTGAATTGACTTTAATGACATTTTGACACAGATTTATTACCGCGACGAGTATGGAAAGCACGTATGGTTTTTAGAAATCATTTCAGTGGCGGCGCGGCAATAATAAAAAACTAAAACTATAAAAAACACCTCGAACTTCGTTTTAGACGTTTTAGGGGTTCCTGATCATTTTAAAAATTTTTTTGGTTGGGGGTGAAATTGGGGTGGTTTGGGGGTTGGGATTTGTAAAACTCAAAAATTTGTTGTCTGCATGATATATTGTCCATTGGCCTGTGAAAGAAGCACCTAGTAGAATAAAATACATTTTTTTGCGGTCGGGCAAGTGATGATTTGATTGCAGCGGCATCTAGACTATAGTTTCATGCTGTGGGAGAATAATAAAACTGGTATCATCGGAATGTGTGGCAAGTACTGAGTCAATCAACTTGACTACATTTTTTTACTTCCGTGCCATTTAGTTCTGTAGTTTGTTGTCAATCATAACAGGTATTTAAGTTAGATGCGAAAAAATCTCAATAAAAGCTAGTAAAATGGACTATATAATTGAAAATAGCATTATTAACTTTGATGATATGATGATGAAGTGGACAAATTAAATTTTATGTTGTTTGGTGTACCAAGGCAAGTCTTTGACAGGGTGGATTATTTTGATAAGCTTGACGAATTCACTCTTTTCACTCTAGTTAACCTAATTTAACAATAAAATAATGAAAATTCATTCATTCTTTATTATTTTTATTTGGCAGTAATTCAGCTTTGTATACACTATTTGTATCCTCAATCTTAAGCGATTTGTCCTGTTATGCTCAAATTCTGCCCCCTCCTCCATCAGCTCCAAGGCTTCAGCATCAGCAAGTACAAATTCCATCTAAAACAAGAAGCACATGTTAAAATATAACACAATACGAATCTTTCTTCCACTGCCATTCAAACAATAATATATCCAAACACAGCGTACATGTGCCGGGTGTTTCCCCATAATTCGCCACCATCCTTATCTTTTTCATTTGAGAGATAGAAAAAAGGTTTTATATGAAAGTTGTATAGTTTTCTCCTGTCATTTCGAATTAGACACGAACAAAAAGAAAAAATAAAAGAAAATCTTGTTTTTCGTTTAAAGCTATATTTTTATGGGACGGAAACAAATATTTGTTTCTCTTGTTGTCAGAAATATAGTGTTCGATCATCTTATTTTGAAAGGTTTTGAAATATTTAGCTTCAAAGTCTTCAAAATGTGGGAGTTAACCTCAATCCTCAATCCACTATAGCCATGGTGTCTGCAAAACAATTAAATACGGTAATGTTCTGTCTCGTTCTTACATTTTGCTAAGAGAAGGCTATAAAATCTTTATATAAGAACTTTTTTTCTATCTCTTCAAATAAAAAGGATAAGAGGGGTGGCGAATTATAAGGAAACACCCGGTACACAAGTTGTGTGAACCTGACACGCAAATGTGTACGGCTTGGTTGTGAAAATACGAATACCTGAGGAAGAAATCAACCAAAATACAGCAAAATAGACTTACCTTGCTTTCAAAAACTCACTTAAAGGTGAAAACGATACAAATATGACACGTTGTCAACAATGACACTACGTCTATGCGCACTCGGCGCGGCTTTCCGCGGCTATGAGTGCAACGGAACGCGGAAAGCGGCGGATCGACACCGGAAAGCTTAGCGAATGCACAGCGGTAGCCCGTCCGGAAAGTGACGTCACTCCCGGGCAGTAGGGGACTTTTCGTGTCGATCTGCGCGGGACGAGAGATAGCACTCACTTGTGCGCTTGTGCTTAAAAAATGCGCCATAGACAGAAGTGCAAAGAGAAACTGCCATCTAAGGTCCACCTAAGACACAGGTTGACCCATCCTCTCACAAATAAAATGTGTAATCACAATAAATTCACAACGTAACAATTTCACTTCCCGCCTTCACTTCTTTCGAACACTACAAGCATACTCACTACAAGGTGACCGACTATTGTGGTAGTAACCACGGAAACGAAAACAGGAACGGAAACGGATTGGCGGCGGGTGGAGGACGGCGGAACGGGAGCAAGATCGACAAAGTTACCGAATAGAGTTCCTGTTATCCTTTCCAGAGGCATGTCGAGGGTCGGGCGGCAGTCTCACGAAAATATTATTAGAAAGATGTGCGCAACTGGCCTTGAAAAAATTAAATGCTGTTTTTCAGGTTAAACTGATATAAACACATTTTTTTTCTTTTAATGTCTCTTCGCATCTCACTGTGGTTTGAAGTTATATTTATTTTTTTCTTCCAAAACAAAGTGAGTATGAAGAGACATCCCAACACAAAATGTTTCCAAGGGTTTCCACCTGTTTCGTCTGAAAAACAGTACTTAATTTTTTTTAAGTTCAGTGGCAGACGTTCAATACTTTCCACCAAACTTTGACACCATGTATCTTGAAGACCAGACTCTAAGACACATGTTTAAGTAAACTTTTCTACTTGAATTTGGAAATACGGTCGATGATAACGTTCAGAGAAGAATCGTAAAATTGGTTAAAAAAACAGGGATTTACAAAAGCGAAGATGTCTTGATTCCATGCATCCCGATGATTCCAAACAACATGCCATTCGACTTTAAACGGTTGCAATTTTCAGTGCGGCTTACATTTGCAATGACGATAACTAAGTCGCAAGAGCAGTCGTTGAACGTTTGTGGGATCAATCTTGATAATCCATGTTTTCCACATGGTCATGTAGCCTGTTCCGTATTGACAGAATCATTTATTTACGCGCCCGAAAACAAAACAAACATGTTGGATATCAAAAAGTATTTCAATGATCACTATGCTTTTCAGATAATTATTATTTATTGCAGATTTAAGTTCAATTTCAATATTCATAGCTAAGACAGGACAGCGTCTGTCGGGTCAGCTAGTTTAATATAAATATGATCACTTTTAATTAAACAGGTATGTTTGTATTTTTGTTTTAGGGGAAGTCCGGGCAAAATGGATAGCTCAGGCAAAGTGAATACCCCCCACTACTCGAACATAGCATGCGTGTTTCATTCTGCCTTTTGCTATTATTCCAGCGTTGATCCCCCTCAGTCGTAAAGTAAATGAGCAGTAGTGTCGGGTTCAACAAAAAAATCGAAATATATAGAAAGAAATCCAGTGTTGCACTACGATAGTTCAAGGTAAGTATTTCTATTATTAGGTCTTTATTAACACAGCAAATTTTTAATGGTTTTCAAGGAACTAATGTATCTTTCACTTCTAAAGTCAAATGAACCCCAGTACCTTCTTGAAAAGATGAAGTTTTGTATCGAAACACATAATGTAAACTTGCGATCAAAACATCTGCTTACCCAGCCTATACATAACACTGAGCAGTTTAAAAGATCTTTCTCCTACAATGTCGTTAAATTTTACAACAATCTGCCGAATGATCTAAGAGTTATATCTAGTAAGTCAGTGTTCAAAGCAAAATTCGCTCAAGCTTTGATGAGCCAGCAGAGTAACCAGTCAGTACCTAGTTAATGTCAAACAATATGCAGCTTCCGATAGTGTACAAAATTATTTAAGTTGGATATGTGCTAAACCATAATGGTTATCTTGTGTTATCCTTTCTTTCTCTATGGGGTTAGGTGGTAGAGCAGTCTTTCCCGATAAGGGCATGTGCTGAACCTCGCCCTAATTGAAACTCTTAATTATTTGTTTTAACACTTTACATTAATAAAGACATTTATTAATGTAAAGTGCATGTCGGGCAAAGTGATCACGGGCAAAGTGGATATCCGCTTTACCCAGATATTCGCTTTGCCTGTTAAAGGTCTGATTCGCATTGATTGGAATTTTGAGTGATATAGTGTTTTTTGAACATTTCAGATGGTGTACAAGTACCAAAGAAAGACTAATCAAGCCGGGTGGAGTGAAGACAGCATGAGGCAGAGTGTCTCTGGTGTTCCTGTGAAGTCGGCCGCAAAAAAGTATGGTCTACCCTATGCTACAGTTTATAGGCATTGGAAGAAAGGCAGCGCTAAGGTTCAGTTGGGCCGTTTCGTAAAATTTTCAATGACCTACAAGAGGACGATCTTCGAACATATTTGTTTGATATGGACAGCGTTTTCTATGGGCTAACACGAGAAGATTTCAAAACATTAGTTTTCGATTACGCCAAAAAAAAATATCAGATATCCGAAGAGTTGGGATAGGATTGAAAAGGCTCGTAATGATTGGCTGGCAGGATTTATGAAAATAAATCCAAAAATTAGTCTTAAGAGTTCCAGCAGCAACGTCGGTAGCCAGAGCTAATCTCAAGTTCAACGATTCTATAGTTTGCTGTCTGAAATGATAGAAAAACATCATATAGATGGCACCATGATTTATAACATGGATGAGACTGGCATCCAAACTTCAACCAACAGACCACCCAAGATACTTTCAGTCAAAGGGAAAAGCATGTAGGAGTCATTTCCAGCGCAGAACGTGGCCAAACTACGAAGATTGTATGTTGCTGCAATGCTGCAGGTTCATTCATTCCGCCTTTCATATTCCAGAGAAAAAGGATGCAAGACCGCCTGCTCGATGGTTCTCCCCCTGAAACTCAAGGAACTTGTTCGGCATCAGGATATATGAATTCGGATATATTTTTACAGTGGCTCAAATTTTTTGTGAGCCAGGTACAGCCCACTGGGGAAAAAAGGTCCTTTTGCTGCTAGACAACCATGAAAGTCATAAAAAGCTATCCAGCTCTAGAGTACGCAAGTCAAAACAATGTTATTATGTTGTCAATACCACCTCATACATCGAACAAACTGCAACCCTTAGATGCAGCTTGTGTATAGCCCCTTCAAGACATTTTTTTAACAAGAGATCAATAGATTCCAAAAGGCCCATCCAGGAAGGATAGTGAATCAGTATGACGTAGCTACACTGTTCACCCCACCATATCTGAAAAGTGCCTCAGCACATAATGCTATCAAAGGCTTTGAATCATCAGGAATCTGGCCACTTAACAAAGACATTTGGGGAGACGAGGCTTATGCGCCATCTCTGACAATACTATCTAACCAAAGTATTGCCAGTCCAGAAGTTACTAATACCAGCAGCAAAGATACCACAATGGATACCGATACAAATAAGCCTTCTACATCAGGCGTACAAGTCTCGTCGCTGTATACAGTCTCAGAAGACTCCTCTGATGATGAGAATCAAATATCTCAACAAGCCAGTGCAGATTTGACTATACAAGTAACTTCAGAGGATCGAAATGGAGAGATAGATACATGCTATTTCAGCCCAAAGATAAGATCAGTGCCCAGTCCACACATGCCTATTAGGACTCACAAGAGACGACTCCAGATGTCTGAGGTTCTGACAAGCACTCCAGTGAAGGAGGAACAGAAAGCGAGGTTTGAGAAGACAAATACTTCTGTTTTAAGAAATCTAAATAAAGATCTAAACAAACAAAACAGCACAAAAACAAAAAATAAAAATGTGGAGTCAAACCAAAAAGCCAAAGCTAATGAGTAAAATGACAAAAGATATTCATGCTATTTTTGTGGAGAGGACTATGAAGAAATTAATGGCAAACCAATTGACCATTGGATCCAGTGTAACTCATGTAAGGAATGGAGTCATGAGAAGTGTACAGCATATGAAGGAAGTGGCATATTTCTGTGTGACAACTCTAGTTAGTGGAAATTTGGTCATACTCTTTGTTTATTTGTGTGTTCACTTTGCCCAATAGTATTATTCACTTTACCCGGTGGGTCAGGCAGAGTGAGTACAGGTACATTTTTCCATATTATTAACGATTACAGCTAAAGTAATATAGCTAATTTGTTTTTGTTTGCTGTAATGGAAACTTACATAAACAGCTTCCCTTATGTGTCATTTGATTTATTTTATCTCAATAAGTTCGCTTTCTGTGACCCTCCAAACGTTAAAGTGTCTACTTCCTCTACTTTATTTATTAACTGTATAACTATTTTGTATTTTATGGAATATGGAATATATAATATGTTCAGAAGTTATTTTGTTCAATATATCCTCATTTTTAATGAATCTTATCAATAAATATATGCTAAAGATAAAAACCCTAAATTACACAAAAGTTTCACTAAAATGAATAATGGAGAATGACAGTCATTTTGCCATTATCATGAAGTTGAAAATAAAAACTGTTACTTTTTTACCTTTTTTTAAAAATGTTTTGCTAACTTCAAGCCACAACCCTAAAACATCAAATAATCAGTAAACTGAATAATTAATGTAAATACTGTAAATAAAAAACTGCTGCTTTTTCTACTTTTTCTATAATCAATATTTTGCTTTATATGAAGTTCTTTACACAAGGGTCAGCATAAGTCAGATCCTGCTATACAAAAACATGTATATAAATTTTACAACTTGATAACCAGGCTTCAAGCAATACAGGTGAAGCATGTGAACTGTGTGTAGTTACACACATGGTGAATATTTACAGAATTGTTTCAAGCTTTGAAGATGCAAAAAAACCTGCATAAGTTTACAACTGAGGATGGTCAATTTGAGGACTGAATTGGCAGATGAGGAGCAGTGGAATGGCCAGCCAGATCATGTGATCTTACACCTTGAGATTTCTTCCCTTGAGGCCTACTAATAGATCACGTCTTTGCTAGACGGCCATGCACCATTCTACAACTACTAAAATTCATCAAGGCATTTTAAAACATCAGCAAACCATCTCAACCTCTTGGCAGGACACTCGTGCAAGCTGCTTCCATTGTATTGAGCAAGATGTTAACCTTTTGTCACATACCTAAAGTATGGAAACATTCCAATGGTAACTTCATAAAAACAGGTGTTGATTAGTTGTTTGTTTTTATTTCATTTCTCTTTGCTTGTGCAAATTGGGGAACTGACTTATATCAACCCCTGTATTAAATTTTCAGTTATAATTTCATCATCTACAAATTACCACAGTTCACTTGCGGAAACATTGTGAATATAACAATCTTTAAAACCTTTCACCATGTCTTTAAACTGGTACCAAGATTCTGTCAAAGCAACATTAATGATTGATTCTACTGATTCTCCAGATATACAAGGCTTAGACTGTCCATATACTATTAAATTATCACAACAATTAGTCTCTGCGTTATACTCAGATGATATTATGATTTTTGTATGCTTTAAACCTTGAGAAAATGTTAATGGTCCAGAGGGAATGAATGTACGAGTATCATTGTTGTAGTGTATACTTCCAGAGGTATTCATTTTCAAGTAAATGAAAGTATTTGTGCAGGAAAGCGAAGAATCAATCAAGTCTATCCAGCTTTGTGACAGGAATATATTCCTGGAATGGAAGATATAAGATTCAGTTGTAACACCTTAGTTATTATAAAATTATGTTCATACCTTAAGATTTTTTGTTGATATTTATCCATATACGCTATATGGTTCCGTTCTATATGACCAACAGCTAAATCCGAAATACTTATAGTGAAAAGTTCTTTAGGACATTGTGGCACAATACCAAAGATTATAAGTACTTCTTTTATATGGTCACCATTTTTTGAGAATTCCCCTTTAAGAGCTTTTACGATTTCTTCAATAGTGTCATAGGCTGATGAGACAGTCCTATAATGGTTCAACACAGTCATATTTTCTTTCCCTGGTTTATCAACTTCTTGCTTCTGTCGTTTTTTGATAACCATGTTTTTCATATAATTGTAGGGATAGGGTATTTGATTCTTTTGATATAAAAGTCCTTTAAGAATTTCGCCAATTAATGAAGCACAAATCAGTGGCGTCAGAATCAATTCACTGATTTTCAAGTTTATGACAGTAGGAACATCGCCTTCCTTTGGTTTTTCCATTTAACTGATACGTAGATATGAAACTTTTTAAACAACGGCTCCTCAAAATACTAAAATAGGTACGGTGCCACTACAGTGGTACGCACAAAACATATGTGGTACGGGGTACGTACGGTGTCTGGCACAAAACATATACGCTGTTTCTGGTGTCTCACACAAAGTGTCTCACAACCACAAAACATATACACCTCACAACGACGTCGTTGTTTTGTTGGTGTTTCACAATCACAAACTCGGTATCATAACTCGGTCCACAAAACAGGTACGGTATGGTCCACTCACACATGGCCGACTCTACTCACTAGGCCGGAGCATTGAAATATGGCAACACTGAATCGGGGGCCGAGCTTTTATTTGTTGTTAAGTCATTAGTGTAACTTTCCAGAGTGAAAAATAAGATTGGAAGGTGATTGTTAATGTGTTTCTAATTATTTACCTGCACAAACGAAACTATAAAGATAAAAAGATGCCTGCAAAATGTGTAGTACCAGGTTGCACTAGCACTTGTGCTTCCAATAAAGGACATAAAACATAACATAACCTTCCAGAGTGAAAAAGAAGATTGGAAGGTGATTTTTAATGTGTTTCTAATTATTTACCTGCATAAACGAAACTATAAAGATAAAACATGCCTGCAAAGTGTGTAGTACCAGGTTGCACTAGCAATTGTGCTTCCAATAAAGGAGATAAACAGACGTGGGTGAACGGTAACCGTACCTGTTTTGTGGTGAACGGTATTCCTCGTAAGGGCTGGTTATATGTATAAGAATAAAGACAATAATTTACAAACATTTCAAAGGATAAGACCTATTTTAAAGCACAATGTGGTACCTACAATGTTTTCTGGACCTCCAAATATCACATAAAAAGACAGTTAATAGAACTCATCTGGGCCTGCATCTGGGCATACCTACGAAAAGATTTGATGGTGAAAGGGAATCAAGATCAGCAAGGATGGCCTCAAAGTGACCTAATAGTGAATTTTTCTAGCTCAAGTGAAAATTTACAAAGTAAATTGAGTGTTCATTTAAGTGGAAGTGGAAGTGGCAGCAGGAAACAGGTTGCGTTTATTTTTATTTTGTAATGTTTGACTACGATGAACCAGACATCAGATGTAAGTGGTATTAGTAGTAGCAGTTCTAAAAAGTATTTTTCTTAATTTATCAACCGAGATGGTAAGGAAGCAAATTTTGTAGATATCAGAAACTTCTATAAACTTGAAGCGAATTTGTTGGTTAAAGCAGCTCCTAAGTTAAATTATAAAACAGTGTACCCTTCAAGTATTGAAAGGCAGAATGTTTCCTTAGTGTGTAATATTTTTGATGAAAAGACACATGCTGCCTTATTGAATTACAGTGAAAGTAATAATAATAATAATAATAAAGACTTTATTATATCATATGGGACATATGTATAAAAGGCGAAGTCTGGCCAAATGGCCACTCAAACTTAACCCCACGCTAAAGATTAATTCTAAAACTAAAACTAAATCTAAATCTAATTTTTATCTATCTCTATCTATCTCAGATAGATAGAATTACTGCTGGCTTTAATATTTAATACTTAATGTAATATAGTATATCAGATATTTTATATAATGTAACAAAGTATATCAGATGCTAGGGAAATATATTATATATATATAAGGATTACCTATTGAATGGAAATAAAATGCTGCTTATACTTAATTTTGAACAGATTAGTGCCGAAATAAGTCTTTAGATGAGGAACAAGTGTGTTGTATAAACTAACAACATTATATGAAAATGATCTCTGAAACATGGCTGTATGATGAGATGGCATTAGGAACGTAGTTTTTCTATGCCTAGTATCAATTTGGTGGACTAGTGAGAAAGAAATAATCTTGTCATATAAATAGGCAGGAGAAAGAGAAATTAGGATTTTTTGAACAAAACACAACAACTGGACTTTAAACATATTTTCGATTTTGAGCCACCTAAGCTCGTTTATAGATCTGGTTACGTGATCGTACTTTCTTAAGTCACATATCAACCTACAACATGAATTTTGGATTTTTTGCAACCGATTGCATTCCTCTCTTCTAAGCGCTGGAAAATAAACTATACTGCAATAAGAAATTTTTGAAATGATCAATGATTCACATAAAGCCTTTTTCATCGTGGGCGTTAAAATATGTTTGTGAATATATAGTAACCTGAGCCTCAGGAAACAATTTTTTGTTAAATTAGCAACATGATCAGCAAAACGCAGATCCTCGTCCATTATCAGGCCAAGGTTTTTTGTGGATGTAACAAACGGTACAGCAACATTATCAATTTTGATGTTGAGACGAGATTTAAGAAGATGCCGTTTATACTTGGAACAAAAAATAATAAGTTTTGATTTGGAAGGATTTAAGCGTAAATTGTGATTAGCTGCAAAACTATGTATATTAGTGAGGTCTTCATTTATTAATTTAGAAGCAGTCGCGACATTGTCAGGAGAAAAATTGTAAAAAACTTGGGTGTCATCAGCATAATAGTGTACTTTGCAGTTTTTTACTACATTGGCCATGTCAGCTGTATATAACAAAAATAGCAGATGGCCAAGGATTGACCCTTGAGGTACTCCTGATGCTATGGGTTTTAGACTTGAACCGTGATAGTCAATGATAACACTTTGCTGTCTTCCTGTCAAGTAGGAGCTGAGTAACCTAATAGAATCAGTGTCAAAACCGAAGTACCTACATTTCGCTAGTAAAAGTGAATGATTCAGCGTGTCAAAGGCTTTACTAAAATCTAACAGTATAAGAGAAGTTGCTAAAGATTGGTCAAGAGAAGTGATTATGTCATCAGAGACACGTAAAAGGGATGCTGTAGTGTTGTGGCCCTTTCTGAATCCAGACTGATGAGGAGGAATAATATTGTGCTCGTCAACATACTTTATAATTTGCTGGTAAACAACCTTTTCAAATATCTTTGATAAAGTTGAAAGTAAGGTCAATGGTCTTAAATCATCAAAAGTTTGTGGATTAGTAGTCTTGGGCTTAGGGGTAACTAAGCCAACTTTCCAGCTAGATGGGAAGTAGCCCTCCTCAATACAGCAGTTAATCACATGAGTTATATATGAGGCTATTGCGGGTAGGCACAACCTAATCATTTGAATGGTAATACCGTCAGCCCCTTTGGCATTAGACTTAATTTCACTAATAGCTTTCAGTACGGTACTAGTATCAACCAAAGAAATGTGAAAATTCAAATCGTTATCAAGTTTATTAACTGAATAATACCTGATACTGTTTGACTTTTAAAATATCATTATAAAATGGTGGACTATAGTTAATATAAAAAACCCAATTTTATATAAACTGAAGAGAAATTACTTCTTAAAACCTTTCCAGGACATAACAGATGATCGAATAGAGTTTTTAGAAAAATTTTTAATTTGGCTTGATAAATGGAAAGCTTTGGGATATCCTGACTCTTCTTTATCTGCTGATACACACAATGCACTGCATCATTCAACAACTGCCATTATTATGTTGATTAAACACTGTGTATCAAAAACTCCATGCAAATATTTGCTTACGACTCTGTTTCACATAATGGGACAATTGCATGTCCGAGGGTGCGCTACAAAAACTAATTCGAATTCCTTTTTGTTTGATTGTCCTTAACAATTGGTAAACATTCTTCTTCGCGCATTTTTTTCAATAACCCTTACATAGAGTAGAATAATAAGTTAATTAGTTGTAAAGTGAAAAAACGTCATTTCGGTAACTGTCCGTTTTATGAAATTTCGAATTCACTGCTCAATATCACGAAATATTTGCGAAGTTTATTTACCAAACCCTCAAAGCGTTGAGTATCACTCATCTAATTTTTATTTTAAACGTTTCTGTGGATATTTGTTCCTAATTGATTCATCTATTTTCGAATTAAACGTGTCCGGTAAGATGTCCGTCATTTCGGTATCGTTAAGTGTATAGAGCGCCATCTACTTATTATTGAGCTAAAACCGAGTGCACATTATCACAAACAGTTGGGCGGTAGTGTTTATCGTTAGATGCGTGGTAAGTTTTTGCTTGAAACATACAGTTTTTTGCCAGTTACTACTTTTGTTTCGAATTTTGGATGCGTACACTTATTAGTAGTCAGTTCGGTAACACCAATAAATAAATTATAATACGGTTTTAATGAGTATATTTTTAATTATTTGTTTAGGTATATAGGTAGTCATTCTAACCTCAAATTTTGTGTTTCTAGTTTTCGATAGAGACGGCGCTGTGTGTAATTTAGTTTAATTTCGTCAGTTCGGTAACGTCATTTCGGTAACAAATACAGTAGCACTATATTGTTACCGAAATGATTCGTTGGTTACCGAAATGACTAATGAGAAATTACTTCTTTAATAATACAGGACAGAATGGATGATGCCGAGAAGCTTAATGAACTAAAAAAGAAGCTGAAGAGTACAGGGAACAGGCATACGAGAACAAATTAGTTAAAAAACGAACCCTAAAAGAAAAAAGAAAGGCAGAACAAAAGCACAAGAATAAAACTAAGGAAGATTTTGAACAAGTTTTGAAAGGCGATTATCGAAAAAAAAAACAGCAACTAATAACAATGCTCCTTCATGTGAAGAGCAAAAAGAGATATGTTGTACCAAAATAATCATAAGAAAACCAGAGAGTAATGAGACTAAATCAAACCAAAAGCTAAAGACAACTAAGAATGGAATTGATAAAGCTACGTTCCAAAATAATAATAAAATGGATAATAGTTTCAAGATTAAATTGAATAAAAAAGAATAGAGACGTAGCAAAGTCCAACAGAAATCTGTTAGCAAGAAAAAAACAAATTCTGAACAAACTACTAACCAAAGAAGGGAAGACTTAAGAAAAAGGGTTGCAAAATACATATCAAAGCTGACCGAAGAACAGCTGATAGAAAAAAGAAGAAAGGATAGAGAAAGGTATAAACTTAAAAAAGAAAAAGGACTAACACCAGACATTAATAAAATCTCTACAAAAAAGAAGAAACAAATACGCAACAAATGGAGAGAAGCTAGTTCAAGTTATCGAAAAATAAAACGGTTACAGCAAAAAACAGAGAACTTCCTTGGAGAAAATTCCCCGCCCATAAGCGACATTGAGGTAGAATCAAATCAAGACGATGCTGTCGTAAATGACAACTTACCTAAAAATGTGAATGAAACCAGAGATGTTGCAACAATCGAAGAAAAAAGATCTGATCAGAAAAGTACAGGACGAAAAAAAAGTTAGAAAAGATAGAGCAAGTTGTTATAGGAAACATTCGATTATTTTTATTTCTGACGTATGCACCGTTATTTCATATATTTTTAAATTGAAATTAATGAAATAAAATATATTTTTGGTAACATGGTTCTATTTGCTACGAAACCCCAATTTTGAGTTTCAAAAATCATTTCGGTAACATTTTATCATTTCGGTAACATTCTAAAAGAGTGGAATTTTCTTCAGTATTTAATTTTTTATTTTACTTTAACTGTCATTTTAGCTAAAACATTACTTTTCTCTAATAAAATATTTTCATAAGGTATTGAGCTGAGCATTTATTCAACTATTAGCGAAAAATTAAAGTTTTAAAATAAGAGCTGCGGCCAAAGTTATCTAATATCATTTTAAATATCTCATTAGTAACTGAAAAATTACACTGTTTTGACAAAAAAAAATTAACTCTGGTTCTAAAATACGTTTTATAAATATTAACCTGTTAAATGTATTCGTATTCAAGATTTTTTGTCAGTTATTCGACGTTACCGAAATGACAGTTTTTTGTTATCTATCATGAAAAAAAGTTAATATACGCAAATATTCTAATAATTTTGCATTGCTAGTTAAATGTAAGGCAAGATGAACATTTAGCTTTCCGGAAATATTCTAAAAATTTAAATCGGATAACTTTTATTTTTTCCCTCTTTTGAGTTCGATTTGTCCCATTATATGAAACATAGCCTTACAGGAAAATTTCAAACTGACAATTTAGAATCTCGTTTTGGATGTTACAGGCAGTTATCTGGTGGCAATTATCATGTAAGCTTAAGGCAAATTTATGAATCTGAAAAAAAGATTAGAATCAAGGGTGTCTTCGACTTTCATTCTGCTCAATATGGACAAGTTAAATTTAATGTCTCCAATTTAGCAAAATTACACACTTGTACAGTAGATCATGGAGAAATAAGTATTGACAGTTTTAGAGATATTTTAGCCAATAATTTAATGAATCAACCTAAACAAATGTCAGATTCAGCAATTCAATATATAGCAGGTTACGTTAGTTTTAAAGTTTCAGCCAAACTGCAATGTACAGCCTCTATAAATGTTCTTGTCAATACATAAATAATAGAATCTGAGGAACAAAATTACTTTGATATATTAAACAGAGACGGCTTAACCCTTCCATCAGAGTTTACAGTTCAAATAATAAGTTTTTAGGATGTAAATTCCACAAATCAGTTTTAATTAAAATTGCAAAGGAATACATCAATATGCATAGAGATGAGTTTAGTTTTAGAGACATTTGTTCATGTAATCAACCCCAAACTGAAATGCTGCTTGAATTAATGTTGCCTGTTTTAGCAAATATTTTTATTGATAATTACACAAAAACAGTTCAAGATAAAATACAGACTCACAAAAATAAAAAGAGCAAGTCTAAGGGAAATGAGAAATGTCCAACAGAAAGGAAAATCTCTAAGTTAAGCTCCTAGTCTCAATACATGTTACATTTTTGTACTGTACCACTGGCCTTTTTCACCATTCTTATTTTTTCAAAAAGTATTTTTCTTAATTTATCAACCGAAATGAACACATAATGCATAAATAAAATGTAATAATGATTCTGAAACTATGAAAAAATTTAAATTTTCCGCGGAATGCTCGCCGTTCGGCTCACGGTAACCGGCCCCCTATTTGACAGCTAAGCGACGTTGCCACATCGAAGGCTCCGGCCTAGCGTAGAGTCGGCCATGACTCACAAAATACTAAAATAGGTACCTAGGTATCACAGCATAATTAGGTACGGTTAAGAAGACACAATTCCGTGCTATTTGACTGGAAACACAAATGACTTATGTCAATGTCTACCGCCATTATTTTGGCTGTAGGCGCTTTCCTTTTACCTGATTTATCTGATAAATCTCACTTGTGACGTCATGACTCAGTTCGATGTACGTTCCTTTTGTTTTCTGAAACTGAGACTAATAGTGTTTTCCACTGAGCAGCACTCACCATGCACTCACTGCGCTCTTGACAAGTGCAATTCTATCATCTGCTCTGACAAAATGCATATCGGTGCGGATCAGTGCAATTCCTGAGTGGAACGTACCCAAGCAGAACAGTGCATTTATAATGACAGCTGACTTTTTTTTAAGGTTAATAGAGCTGTTTATTTAAGTAGAAAGGTATAAAATGCCTGAGGTTTATGAAAATTATTATGGCAAATGTGGTCTTCCGGGGGAAGAATTGAGAGTCCCTGAATTCTTCTATTAACTTGTAGCATGTAGTCCTTTCCACACGAAAATTACTTTTAAACTAAAAATGATTTTATTAAGTTTTACATTTTTTTATTAGAAAAAAGTGTATACCTCTTTATCGCTGAATTTGTCTACTACAGTTTCCACAAATTTTATAACTTTCGGCATTTTTCGCCTTTCCTTCAATAAAATTTTCTTTCAGTTTCTTCTTCATCATCACTACCCGTGTGTTCGAAAATGCATTGTGGTGAGCTATCATTCCATCATTGGCTCAAAAATGTGTTCGTAAATTTACTTTGGTGGATTGCGGTGAATTAATTCCATGTTCGAAAATCAATCAGATGCGCCACCACTTTGTCAACCAATTCACCAAGCTTTTGTTATTGATGGAATGGTTACTTATGTGGTGAGTAGCACAAAACATAAAATTTGACAGAAACCTAACCTAACTTTTACTTATGTGATTAGAACGGCCGGTTACTGGTTAGTCGATGATCAAAAAATAACATTATTCGTGAGATACTTGTAGCGTGAAGTTGTCTCTGCTTGTAAATTTATTTAAAAATGGAGGAAGATTGTATAGAAATCCAATTAGAACATAAAAATAGAAAATTTAACACTTACGTTCCTTTGGAACAGTATATGAGGCTCATAGAGGGTAATTTATATTCGTATCTAGTTTTAGTCGATCAACATAAATCACTCCTATTATTTTGTAGATGATGCTGCGCTTTCTCAGTTTGCTGAAGAAGTCTACAAAGCCAACTTTTCTGATTCAGAGGAGAATGCACAAGAAAAAGCGAAATTCATTTGGGACAAAAACTCTATTAAATATATGCTAGATACTCGATTCAACATGGAGCATGAATTTATAAGGCCATCAACATCTAAGAAAAAATTATGGGAAAAGATTGCTCTAAAAATGACAGAAGCTGGCTTTGCAAATGTGACAGGCACCTGTGTGCACGAGAAATATAGGAACTTGTTCCATACATACAAAATGAATAAACAGAAAAAAGCAAAAACAGGAGAGGAAGCTATACTTTGGGAGTGGTACGAGATGTTTGACAGAAATGTGGGTTATAAAGATGGTGTTGTGCCACCTAAAGAAAATATTGGTAGCAGTCTTGAAAATTCTGGCCAAAATGCTGACAATGGAGCCCAAGGCAAAAAAGAAATAGAACAATCTGAAGGTCACCTAACACAGAAAAGATACTTGTTCTTGAAAAATGAAAGAGAAGAGAAGAAGATGAAACTGAATTTGGAAATTAAAGAAAAAAATTGGAATGAAAAAAAGGAAATCAAGAAAGAAGAAATTAACGCAATAAACAATTTAGCTGATGCAATAAGGTGTACAAAGAATTAAAAACATGTTATAATAATATGAGTATAAAACTCTTATTAATTAAATGATAACATTATTTCATTTCGTTTATTAATTGCATTGTTGCCTATAATTTCTCTATCGATATGGTGGAAATTCTCACCCTGTAGATCTAAATCAGGTAATGTAACAGTTATCATGTCTTTACTCCTGATGCACACATTATGTAAAATACATGCAAACATTATGTAATATTTGGCATAAGATATTTTCTTGATATCTAATAACTTTAATCTCCTGAACCTTCCAAAAAGGTGGCCATATGCTTGTTCAATAACAATTCTCGTGCTACTGAGTTTTTTGTTAAATTTCTTTTGTTGCTCTGTCAGTGCACCATTGTCCCTGAATGGGACCATGAGGTATATACTTAAAGGGTATGCGGCATCCCCTAATAGGTGGTAATCAGTAGGTAGTGGTGAATTGTCAGAATCCAATAGTGCTTTAATTGGCGAATTTTCCCATACCCTGGCGTCGTGTGCAGATCCAGGCCATCCACAGTATACATCCAGGGATTCTAAATTAGAATTGCAGATAGCTTGTAGCAGCACAGAATGTGTTCCTTTGCGATTGTAATAAGAATTATCTCTCCTTGGGCCTGGGATTGCTATATGCGTTCCATCAACGCATCCTACTACTCCAGGAAAACTGCCCACACCTCTCAAATCATTGAATTTTTCGACTTCCTGCAGCAAACTTCGTTGTTTGGGAAAATAGATAAACTTATCTTTAAGTTTGTAAAATATCTTTACAATTTTCATGAAAATTTCATGTCCATGTCCTCTACTCAGCCCAAATCTATCAGTAACACCCCTGAAACTTTCAGGATTTGCCATCAACCAAATGCTGAATAGAAGAGCACGCTCCAGTTCTATAGGAGGTCTTCTTTTTGATTTCCTTTCGTAATGAGGTCCAATTTCCTGCACTAAAGTCTGAAATGAAATTTCAGTCATTCCTCAAACAAGTACCATAATTATACAATGCACCATAAATGTTGTTTTGTTGATTCTGAAGTGACTTTTAAATACTTCATCACAGTATTCAGGGATGATACTGTAGAAATAATGATTGCTTCGGATGGGTCCGTCATTGAGGCAAAATTCATCACTGGAACTTTCTGAACTACTTGATTCTTCATCTTCACTATCGCTCTTAATTGATTTGATAACCAAAAAGGCACTTGCGCTACAAAAATTATTCATGTTACAAATCATCTGAACAATTGTCACTTGGCAAACTCACTTAATTACGTTCATTTTAATTTAAAAATTTTGGAAAAGAGTAGATTACTTGCACAGCTAGTGCCACCTGCCACACTACGAAAATAATCTGGGCTACGAAGCGCCACAACAGTTCTAGGCTAGGTTATGTTTGTTTTTCATGACTTGGTCGTCATCGTATGATGCGTCGCCGCTGTTCGTATATTCAACTACACATCACCACACCAATACACCACCAGCAACCGTTCCGCTGTGATGTCACCACAACCATGAAAGATGAATTCTCGAACACGCGGTACTTTCATCGCTTTCTATCAATTCATTTAAAATTAGAAAATCTGACATTTTTGAAGCCATATTCGCCATATTTGCACTGGCACTACAGCACGAGATCCCGAGGCTCGTGCGAAAAAGTTGCCCTGAGTGCGCACTACACTCAGAGAATGCGGGTAGTGGAACATACTAAAAATCAAGCAGTGCAATGAAACTTTACCAGTGGAACACAACTATTGCACTCAGTTCAACGCAGTGCGGGTGAGTGCAGCCCAGTGGAAAACACTATAAAGTGAGATATTTTACCCCCACTTATGCCCATCTGCACAAGCTCGAAAGGTAGATCACTTGTCTCAGATCATTTAGATGTCAAACAAATGAGGTTAGGATTGTATGTAAGTTTGAATTTCAGCAAGTTTTTCCGGTTTTATGGTGTACGGATAGTCGATAGTGTAAGGTGAGTGACGAAAAACGTAAAAAACTAGGTTATGGAGGGGATCGACAGAATAGAACCACAGCATATTACAAAATTTTGAGGAATGACATTTAACTGCACAAACACGTTCCTTTAACGCGTCTGAGCATTTGAGGTTTCCAACTGAGCTGAGCCAACTCATTTTTACGTGATCTGAGAAAGTGCAGATGTAAAAGGAAAGCACCTTGTGATTTTGGGTTGCAACATGGCCGCCACATGATTGCCAGATGTCTCAAGAATTCAATGTGGTGTTGCCACATCGTTGCGCAAATCTGTAGATACTTTACCTTTTTATGTTAAAAATCACAAAACAGGTACGGTTAGTCAAAATTATCATTTATTGATGATTTTTGATGATAGCCAATCATTGACTGATTGATTGGTTTCTGATTTCAATCAATCAATTAGTGATTGGCTTAAAAATATAAAAATAGGAGCATTGGGCCTGCGGGTATTGGCCCATTCAAATCTCGCGTTAACAAACTTCCCCTAACATAACTCTTTCACAGCAGCCGCGGTACTCTGGTATTTAGGCTCTGCCCGCGCGGTCCGCTCAGTTATAAAAACAAAAAAAAGAAAGTACTATATTAAATATGATTATTGTATGTGTAATTTATAAATAATATAACACAAATTGTCACAAAATACATTCAAGTATAACAATAATAATAATCTTTTTTATTGAAGTTCTATCAAGCGTATGGTTTGTTTTCGTTCCGCACCTCGTTCTCAGTTTGACCTACAGCATGGCCGACTCTACTCACTAGGCCGAAGCATTGAAATATGACAACACTGAATAGCGGGCCGAGCTGGGCCGAGCTTTTATTTGTTTTTAAGTCATTAGTGTAATCTTCCACAGAGTTAAAAAAGAAGATTGAAGGAAGGTGATTTTTACTATGTTTCTAATTATTTACCTGCACAAACGAAACTATAACGATAAAAAGATGCCTGCAAAGTGTGTAGTAGCAGGTTGCACTAGCAATTGTGCTTCCAATAAAGGACATATTAGGGTGTTCAATTTTCCTCAAGACGAGCATTTCAAACAGAAGTGGGTGGTTATATTTATAAGAATAAAGACAATAATTTACAAACATTTCCAAGGATAAGACCTATTTTAAAGCACAATGTGGTACCTACAATATTTTCTGGACCTCCGAGATATCACCGAAAAATACAGTTCTAATAGAACACATCTGGGCACACCTACGAAAAGATTTCATAGTGAAGTCAAAGTGACCTAATAGTGAATTTTTCTAGCTCAAGTGAAAATTTACAAAGTAAATTGAGTGTTCATTTAAGTGGAAGTGGAAGTGGCAGCAGGAAACAGGTTGCGTTTATTTTTATTTTGTAGTGTTTGACTACGATGAAGCAGACATCAGATGTAGGTGGTATTAGTATCAATCGTTGGTATCAATGAATATAGACATTCCTTTAAATCAATAAATAATAATTTGTTGGTGATTTGAGTTAGATTTTACCACTGTCATTTAGAATATCCTGTTGGTCTCAAATAGAAAATATTTTGGCACCCTATTTTCAAATAGGTTTTCTGTTGATTTAATGTTAAAACCTTTTCTATGTCCAGCCAAAGAAAGTTTACAGTTTTGTGAGAGAGAATAAGTTGCCAATTTTACCACCATCCTAAATATTCCCCAAAACTTTGCAGTTCTTAAAAAATGCACTTGACCATGGCCGACTTTACTCACTAGGCCGGAGCATGAAATATGGCAACACTGAATCAGCGGGCCGAGTTTTCATTTGTTGTTATGTTATGTGCATTCTTCCAGGAGCAGAAAATATGGTTGGAAGGTGATTATTAATGTGTTTCTAATTATTTACCTGCACAAACGACACTATAAAGATAACAAGATGCCTGCAAAGTGTGTAGTACCAGGTTGCAGCCCAGTAGAGGACATACCAAACCATGGCCCAACATAACCTTATTCCAGAGTGAAAAGAACGTTGCAAGGCGATTTTTAATGTGTTTCTACTTATTTACCTACACAAACGAAACTATAAAGATAAAAAGATGCCTGCAAAGTGTGTAGTACCAGGTTGCACTAGCAATTGTGCGTCCAATAAGGGACATAAACAGAAGTGGGTGAAAGGTATTCCTCGGAAGGGCTGGTTATATTTATAAGGATAAAGACAATCATTTACAAACATTTCAGAGGATAAGACCTATTTTCAAGCACAATGTGGTACCTATAATGTTTTCTGGACCTCCCAAATATCAGAGAAAAATACAGTTAATAGAACTCATCTGGGCATGCATCTGGGACATACCTACGAAAGGATTTGATAGTGAAAGGGAATCCAGACCAGCAAGAATGGCTTCACAGTGACCTAATAGTGATTTTTTCTAGCTCAAGTGACAATTTACAAAGTAAATTGAGTGTTCATTTAAGTGGAAGTGGCAGCAGGAAACAGGTTGCGTTTATTTTTATTTTGTAGTGTCTGACTGTGATGAAACAGACATCAGATGTAAGTGGTATTAGTAGTAGTAGTTCTAAAAAGTATTTTTCTTAATTTATTAACCCAGATGATCTCTAATACATATAAAATGTAATAATTATTCTGAAACTATAGGCCAACTATTTGACAGCTAAGCCACGTTGCCACATCTAAGGCTCCGGCCTAGTGTAGAGTCGGCCATGACTTGACAGAAAATATGCCTTACATTAAAACTGTTGCAGAGGGTTTATTATTCTCGGAGAAGTACACTGTTTTACAAATTGATGAAATATTAGCCTGTATAAATGTTCTCGTCATTACAAAAATTATAGGTAGAACATGAAGGACAACATTATTTGATATATTAAATACATACAGTTATAGTTGGTAGGCGTAACCCTTCCATCAGAGTATACAGGTCAAGTTACAGTCCTTATTCACAATAGGTATTGTTAAAATTTCAGGCCAATAGGTATAAAAGTAAGTTTTTGGGCAATTGCACAAAGCAGTTTTAATGGAAATTGCAAAAGAATACATCAATATACATATAGATGAGTTTGTTTTAGACACATTTATTCATGTAATCAACCCAAAACTGATGAAATTCTGCTTGAATTAATGTTGTTAATGTAGCAAATATTTTTATTAATAATTACACTGAAACAGTTCAAGACAAAATACAGACTGACAAAACTAAAAAGAGGAAATCTAATGGAAATAAGAAATGTCTAACAGAAGGGAAAATCTCTAAATCTAAATACATGTACATTTTTGTACTGTTACTACTGGCATTTTTCACCATTCTTGTTTTTTCAAAAAGTATTTTTCTTAATTTATCAAACGAGATGAACTCTAATACATATAAATATAATAATCATTCTGAAACTATAAAACAATTTAAAATTTCGGCGGAATGCCCTCCGTTCGGCCCACGGTAACCGGCCCACTATTTGACAGCTAAGCGACGTTGCCACATCTAAGGCTCCGGCCTAGTGTAGATTCGGCCTTGCCTACAGTGAGTAAAGTAACCCATGTCCGACTCTACTCACTAGGCCGGAGCATTGAAATATGGCAACACTGAATCGGGGGCCGAGCTTTTATTTGTTGTTAGTAGTAGTAGTAGTAGTAGTGATGGGGAGGCGAAGCCAGGCAAGTAGGCCACCTTTGACCCTTTTTGCCAACCCCACTGAACCAATCACTGAAAACACTAAAATTCTACACCCTAGAAAGCTCCTTGTCGAACCTACCAGACCTCCTGACGAAAGTCAGTATGGCCGACCATTTCGCTGAATATAGCGGCTCCTCCCCAAACTCCGTCGTGCCGAATATCTGAACCCTGAGGTTGCGATAAACTGCACATCTGCCCAGGAAGTGGAACGCTGTCTCATCCTCCTCCCAGCATCTGGAGCAAATGGGGTCCCCTACCACTCTCATAAGTGACAGATGTCTATTCAGCCGGCAATGGCCAGTGAGAACCCCCACCAGAAGGTTGAGCGTCTCTCTGCCTTTACTCAAAAGCCATTGCGTTCGGCCCCTATCAGGGCCTGCTATGAATCTTTTGGCTTGCCTGCAATCGTCTCTCTCTAACCAGGCTTTCGCCAGTTACTTGTAGGCCCAGTTGTCCAGGGCCACATTGACCTGGCGTCTACTAATTCCCAGCATAGGTTCTGGGCCAATGCAGGGGCTGTTGGCCCCTATCCTAGCTAATCGGTCCGCTCTCTCGTTACCCGGTATACCGATATGTCCGGGGACCCACAGTAGGGTCACCTTCTTATGTCTTGCCAACTTCTGAAGGGCGGCAGAGCATTCTTGTGCCAGAGCTGATCTGGCCCTCGAAGCTGCCACCGCTTTCAGAGCTGATTGGCTGTCAGAGCATATATGTATATATGCTCCGTTCAGAACACTTTTCGACTTCCGTCGAGTATGCCGCCATCAATATCGCATACACTTCCGCCTGGAAGACAGTCCTGCAGGTTCCCAGAGCGAAGCTCCGCCGCACTTCTTTACCCTCCAGACAGAAGCCCGCTCCCCCGGATCCTGACTCCTTTAAGAGCGATCCGTCAGTGAAGCATACGAGACTATTGGGCGGAAACATGACTTTCCCTCTCATCCAGTCGTCTCTTTCCGGGATGACTAGTGAGAATCCATTATCTAAATTTAAGATGACTTTAGCTTTTTCCACCCTGAATGACGATATCGGTATATTGCTCTCCGCGAATCGCTCTATTCTGGTGTGGCCAACTAATGGTTCTTGTGCTACCCACGTTACCCCGTCACGCATTCTCAGGCAGGCCGACATCGCCTCTCTCTTTATCCAGAGGTGCAGAGGCGGCAAGCCCAAGAGTACCTCCAGGGCAGCAGTGGGTGTTGTCCTCATGGCACCTGTTATGCTCACTGCTACAAGCCTCTGAATCTGTGCGAGCTTCCCTACGCTTCTCTACGCTCGGCCACCAGACCGAGCAGCAATACTGGATCCTAGATCTGACTACTGCCGAATATAGCCTGTTTAGAATCTTGGGTTTGAGGCCCCAGGTTCCGCCGACTACCCGACGCAACTGCCACATGGTAGCTATAGACTTTTTATACACATAGTCGATATGCTGTGCCCATGTGAGTTTATTATCAATTAACACCCCTAGGTACTTGACCTCCCGTGTTAGGGTCAGCGGTATACCGTGGAGAGTGGGGGCTTTAAAATCATCTATCTTCTTCCTGTGAGTGAATAGGACTAGCTCAGTCTTCACTGGGTTGATTGAGAGTCCTGATTCGCCACACCACCTGTCCAAAATGCTGCACGCCATCTGCATCCTATCGCAGACGACGCCCAGGAATCTACCAGAGACTAACACCAGGCCGTCGTCTGCGTAGGCCTGCGTGTAGAAGCCGGCCGAGCAAAGTCTCGTAAGGAGGCCATCCATAACAAGGCACCAGAGGCGGGGGGAGAGGCAGCTGCCCTGCGGGCAACCCCACTCACCCCAACCTCGAGCTGAACCCCGCCTAATGTTGCACTAGCCTTGCGATTCTGAAGTGCTGACCTTACCCAGCAGACCAGAGTGGGCGGAACACCCCTGGTCTGAAGGGCGGTGCATATATTAGCTGTTCGTGCTTTATCAAAAGCTCCCTGTACGTCGAAGAATACTCCCAGAGCCACTTCTCTGTGAGAGGGGGCTCTTTCTACTTTTCCTACTATAGCATGCAGTGCCGTTTCCGTGGAGTGACCCTGCCTATAGGCATGCTGATTATCATGGAGGAGATAGGTAACGAGCGTTTCCTCTATCAAATATCTGTCCACGATCTTCTCCAATGCTTTCATAAGAAAGGAGGTAAGACTGATTGGTCTGTAAGACTTTGATAAAGAGTAGTCGATCTTCCCTGGTTTAGGGATGAACACTACTCTTGCTGCTTTCCAGGACGACGCGACGGTACGTATCCTAGCGCTAGCGAGCTCCGGAAAGCTGCCACGATATGTGGCAGCAACTCTTCTAGACCTCTTTGTAGTAGCGCGGGGAATATACCATCAGGTCCGGCTGATTTAAATGGACTAAACTCGTTTATTGCCCAGGAGACTGATCCGTCGGTTATCATCCTCTCGGCCAAGCCGGCGTCCCCTGTCAAGGGAGCCGACTCAGCTTCTGGAGACAGTTCGCCGGACTCTCCCGGGAAATGCGAGTCGAGGAGGTATTGGAGAGATTCCTCCACCGGTGTAGTCCATGCACCATCCTCTTTCTTGAATGAACTAATGGTTTGTCTCTTCTCGCAGCTGAGCAATTTCATTAGTCTGGCGGAGTCTGAAAGGGACTCCAATTCTCCACAGTCGTTCCGCCAGCTTGCACATTTGTTGCTGGGTAGCTCCTTTTTATACTTTCTCCTTGCCTCTCTAAAGGCATCCCAGGAGGCTTCATCGCCTCGCTTTGTAGCCCTGTTAAGAGCCTTCCTTGTGGCCCCTCGGAGTTTATTTAACGTCCCAGACCACCAGGGTACTCTCCCAGGAGCCACAGCCCTCAGAGGGCAGGATGTCTCAAGTGCAGTGCGGATAGTCTCCTCCAAATTGGAGACACCACGCTCCACTTCTTCTATTGTGTTATACCGTCCAGCCGGTTCCCTAAGGTTAGCAGCCAGGGAGGCTTTGTAAGGCTCCCAGTCGGTCGCTCTAGGGTTCCGGCATTGGGCTACGTCACTGCGTACTGAATCTATCTCAAATCTAACCATCCTGTGATCAGACAGAGATATATCATATGTTACTCTCCAGTCTGTTACTACACGAACCAGATCCGGCGAAGCTACCGTAATGTCGATAACCTCTTTCCTAATCCGATTCGCGAATGTGGCTTCTCTGCCTTTGTTAAGAATCTCTAAATTACAAGATGCTATGAACTCTAATAGGGCTTCGCCTCGGCTGTTTATGTCCGAGCTACCCCATACTAAATGATGCGCATTAGCGTCCATTCCAATAAGGAGTGGCAGTCCATTGCTATTCGCGAAATCTATTATATTAACTAGGTCTGTAGTTGGGGGTAAACTTGCGATATCGTACGGTAGATACACGCTGCCTACGACTATCTTAAACCTAGTGTCACTAACCTTGCATTCCAGTACGGCGACCGCCGCATCTTTGGTCACTAGCTGAGGCAATGGCGTCACCTGCAGGTCCCTAGACGTGAGGATGGCCGCCCTGGGGGAGTCTGAGTTGGCTGACACAAGGCTGAAGGTACTGACCTCCAACACGCTTATTTGCTTCCTGTAACAATAGGGCTCTTGAATTAATATAATCTCTTTAATCCTTCCAGCAACAATGGCCAGCAGTTCGGCTGCGGCATCGTTGCTGCGGTGGATATTAATTTGACTTACCCGCAGCTGTGTCATAGTTCCTGCGGTATGCTGGGGAAGCGTCGGCACGGCCTATTTTGCTTTTCCGGAGGCGCCCTTGCCACCAGATGGACCGTGCCAGGCACCCCTCCCACGAGCAGCCACCCTGTGGACAGCCACAGTGCAGAGCTCGTAGAAGAGGGACCAACCAGCCCGTTCTAGCAGCGTGGCCTCCTCCTTGCTAATCGAGAAGGTGATGACGTGATCACCCTCTCTTCCCTCGCTCATTGTCTCCAGATGCCTCCAATCTCTTATATTGAGATCAGGGTTCTGAAGACTAAGGCCCGATTTTATCAATATGCTCCACTCTAACGAACAGATTCTATTCGTTGATTTTTAACGAACTCTTTCTATTGGGCATTGAGGTCTGTAGTTAATAAGTATCATCCAATAGAATTTTATCAATATTGGAAACAAAACGTCAAAGCTGGATGACACTTTTGTCAAAAATATTTTTAAATTCACGTATCAAAGTCATAGCACAAAATCAGAACAAAGCGATTGATTTGCAAATTAATGCCAGATTTTCCATGTTTACCTTTTAATTGTTATTGTATAATTACTAATTGCGAACTGCGCTGGTTTGTATCACAATCATAGGAGTGGTATCATCACAGCCACCTTAATTAATAATCAATAATATCACCTTACTAGTTACTACTTCAGTCAGTCAGAAATTGATTATAGACACATACATACTTGAAACTTCCAACTACGATGCATGTTTGTTATAGAACTTCTTATAAACATAGTCACAAAGTAGGCACAGGTGCTGCTGATATCATTCATTCTATATTTCAGGTTTATATGAAATTATTCCTTCCTCCATGTAAGGTCTAATAATTAATAAATAATTCAATTGCCTCTGTATTTTCTGTAATCATCTGTTCCCGTCAACTCCAGGAATGGGTTTTGGCTTCATCCGCATTCCATACGTTTGCCTAGAAAACTTAATGAAATTAATAGTTTACCAATTCCAATAGTAAATTCACATGTGAATCACATTGTTATTCTTTTATTTACGTTACCACATTTCTTTTTCATTTTCGTCTAGTGATGGGACAACTCGAATGAAAATGTACTCGAGTACTCGATTATTGATATAACCGACGTCACTCGATTACGAGTGAACGATGCGAGTATTGCGAGTTACAAGTGCAAGCAGCAACTAAAACGTAACACATTTTTATTCATTCTGAGCTAAACTGAACCAACGGCAAGTGTCGCTCCGTCATTGGACCCAAATGATGGGTGTTTTGTTTTTTGTTCGAAGCTCAGGTGACGATCTTGAAGTATAGCGATAAGTGGACTGTATTCAGTTGTTTATTTGATGTAATGCACAAAATATGTTGATTTATATTTCGTAAGATACATTGTACATATTGTTACAATAGCGATGTTTGCTGTGCGCTGGTTGTGAGCAGAGTGGCGGATGTTCACACCACAAAACAGGTACGGTTAAGAAGGCACAATTCCGTGTTATTTGACTGGAAACACGAATGACTTATGTCAATGTCAGCGGCCATTATTTTGGTTTGCAACATGGCCGCCGCAGGGTTGCCAGATATATCAAGAATGCGAGGCTATGTTGCCACATCGTTGCGCAAATCTGTAATGCTCTACCTTTTTATGTCAATTATCATAATTTTTGATGTTAGCCAATCATTGACTGATTGATTGATGTTTGATTTCAATCAATCAATCAGTGATTGGCTTAAAAATTTAAAAATTGGAGCAAAACAATGAAAATACCTATTCATTCATTCATTCATTTATTTGCAAGAAAATATTAAATATGATTATTGTATGTGTAATTTATAAATAATATAATACAAATTGTCTTAAAATACATTCAAGTATAACAATAATAATGATAATCTTCTTTATTGAAGTTCCATCAAGCATATGGTTTATGTTTTCATTCCTCACGTCGTCTCAGTTTGACCTACAGTGAATAGAGTAACCACATGAAACAGGGTAAAAAATATTAGCAAGAAATGCTACTAAACTAGAGTATTCAAGGTCCATGCTTTTTAATCTTGCACCTAATTATCCTAGTATATAAAAATTTCCACACCACCTCGGAGGTATTGTTCTGGCACATTACCCTTTATTTTAAGTGGTGGTATGCCAAGTAAAAAAAAATTAATATGAAAGTAACAATCAATAAATAAACGAAAATATCAGCTATCTCATCCACTTTATAAAAATTAACATCTGTATTTATGAATACCAACCAAGATAAGTCAAAATGAATACTTTTTATTGATCATGAAAACTATAGTATATACTTAACAGTTGTCACAGATAGAAGATTAGAATTAATTGAAATGTAATCAATATCCACAATTTCACAGCCTAGCAAACTTGCAGCGTAGCCTATTGAACCATATGGAGCCCTAGCATTTAACTTTGTCAAAACTATAGGATTAAAACAGGAACACATGGTATAATTTTGTGTTATTTATGATTTCAAATTGTACAATCAATAAATAAATAAATGAAAACCCCACCCATATCTGCCACTTTATACAAAGGAACATCTGCATTTATGAATAACAACCAAAATAGATCAAAATAAATACTTTTTATTGATCATAAAAACAATAGTAATAGTTGTCACAGATAGAAGATTAGAATTAATTGAAATGTAATCAATATCCATAATTTCATATCCTAGTCAAATCACAGAAATGCTTATGAGGAACACTTTGAAATGCAAATTTTGAGAGTATAAATATGAAATACGGCAAATAGGTTCGAGACATAATAAAGGTGAATTAGTTATAAAAATTTAAACTTTTAATTGTACCTGGCTCTTTGTCTTTAGGCTGATCAACTGTATAACATCACTGGCTTTTTCTTGAAGTAAATAGGATATACTTACTTAGCTTTGCTGTAGAATACTTCAAGCGCCCTAGCCTCTGCAAGTATTACTTTCTATTTTCATCTGTGTTGAGCATCTTATTGCCAATCTGTCAAATCCATTACTGAGAAGGCACTGCTTAACATTGGTTTCTCCATCTTTGTTGGTCACTTGTATGTATAAGCTCGTCCACTGAATAGCTCGTCTCTCATTGCAATAATCATCAAAATTATTAACATGAAGGAAGACACTGCAGACAACGCAGCACCCTACAACCTATACCTCAGATGTGGTTGTGTATGATCTAAAATAGAAGAATAGAAAATTAAAGTAGTGAGAGTGAATGAATGACTAATAAATAGTATTGCACAGAAATTCAGTAATAAATATACTTACGCTTTGTACTCGCTCATTTAACTAAAGTTGCACTTCATCAGGAGCTTATAGTGTTTGAGCCCCATTTATGTCCTGCTTCTTGGCCGTACTTCATACCTACTTTGTGGTTGTAAAGTTTGAAGCCTTCAAACAGTTTAAACTCCCTAACAAATTAATTCACATATGAAATGGATTCGAGTATAAAAAATAATGTTTAAGCAAATTTTCCATCAACAGTTTTCCATTAAGAGTTTCACAAATAAAGCAATGTGTGGAGCAAACCAAAACAACACTCAAAGAAAAACGAGGTTAATGTCGGCGGCGCTTGGAGGGAAATTCGAATGCTCTTCTTCTTCTGAGTTATACGGTATTTGCCACAAAATATGTTCGTATTTGATCTATGATGGCAACTGGTTGACGCGTTTGGTGTGGCTGCAAAATTTTTGTCATTATGCATTATTACACTCACTTTTTAATTGCTTAAAGTTAATGTGTCGCTTTTAAAAACTGAAGACATCATGAAGAACAGCTAGAGAAGACCATTGAATTTCGCGCCGTTGTCAACCACGGATCACTGAAATGCGGGCTGATCCAGTGTTTCTGTGGTCTGGGCCGCCATTATTTTGGGTTGCAATATGTCCTCCACATTGGCCCCGCCCTGTTTCCCATTCTGTAATGCTAGTTGCCCCCACGTGGTTCACACCTTCTCGATGCCGGTTGGCAGACGACGTGAGGAAATGTCACCGGGGAATGCGGCGTTGCCGGATTCACCATGTACCGCCGGCCTTGAAGGGCTGTCCTTCAATGAAGTACAGTGCTGCTGATGGTTCTGGAAGACATCTTCCCTTGGCAGTAAACATATCTTGTTGACTGGGTAGTTTTACCTCTACAACTCTGGTTCTTCCATCACTGCTAGGGTAGATGTTGATTATACGACCTGTTTTCCACAGCCATGGGTGTTGATTCTCGTCCTTCAGAATTACCAAAGATCCCAATAAATCTGTTTGGGTGTTATCGAATCGCCACTTGGTACGGGCTTGAAGCGTGTGCAAATACTCTCGAGCCCAACGTGACCAAAAGGCTTGTGTAATTTGCTTCAACTGATGATATAGCTTGAGTCTATTTGAAGCGATCTCTTGTACATCTTCTTCAACAATGGAGGTGGGTCTTGTGCCGATCAGAAAATGTCCAGGAGTGAGCGGTTCGAAATCGTTGGGATCATCGGGATTTCTGTTAGGAAATTATGGAATTCTTGATCCCCGACTGATTCAGAGAGCTTATGGTGCAAGTCTCGCAAATAATTGTTACTACCGACAAAATTTGTCCCGTTATCGGAATAGATATGTCTTGACACGCCACGACGAGCAAAGAATCTCTTTAACGCGTTTAGAAATCCGTGTGTTGACTGATCTCCCACTAGCTCTAGATGTATGGCCTTGGTAGCAAAACGAATAAATAATACTACGTAAGTCTTAACAAGTTTCTTAGTTCTCAAGACACTGTCCTTAATTAAAAATGGTCCTGACAGGTCCACACCACAGGTAGAGAATGGTCTAGAAGGGGTGATACGCGATGCCGGTAAGTCACCCATTAAAGGAAAGTAACTTCTTGGCCTCGTCTTAAAACAAATGACGCAATTTCGTATGATTTTTTTGACGGTGCGTTTAGCGTTTAACGGCCAGTATTTTGATCTTAATGAAGCAAGAGTAGATTGTAAGCCACCATGAAATGTTCTATATTTATGTTCATGTAAAATGACTAGGTAAGTGAAATGATGGTTCCCGGGTAAAAGTATCGGGTGTTTATGCGCAAAAGGTAAGTTGGACCCCTTTAAGCGGCCGCCGACGCGCAGTATACCGTCGTCATCAAGAAAAGGGCTCAACGATAGAATTGAGCTATTTCTAGAGACAGAACCAGTTTTTCTGATATTATCTATATCTTGGTTAAATTCCTGATTTTGAATGAACTTGATAAGTCGTTTTGTAGCGGTATCGATTTCGGCAATAGTGAGATGTTTCGAAAGGTTTCTCTGTCCTACTGGACATCTACAGTTTCTATAAAGCGTAAACAAAATGCGGTGATCTCTAATAACTTGAATAGTGAAGAGTACCTTTGGAAAATATCAAATTGTAGGTTAGAGTCAAGATTTGAATAATTAACGACTACAGCTTTTAATTCTAGTAGATTGTCGTCATAGTCATGGCTATCATATTTGGATTCCTCCCATTGGTTTTCAGGCAGGGATAACCAGTCTGGGCCATTAAACCATATGGAATCTTTTGATAAATGATTAACGCTACAGCCTCGAGAAAGTAAATCTGCGGGATTGTCTTCAGATTTCACGTGTTTCCAGTCATAACCTGATGTTTTTTGCTGTATTTCTGATACTCTGTTAGAGACGAAGGTTTTGAGCTCAGAAGGTTCTCTGGAAATCCAGGCTAAGACTATCGTTGAATCGGTCCAGAAAACGACGCGTTCTGGTTGAATCTTTAATGAGTCGATTATCTTCACGGTCCCATGGGATCGAAAATTTGCGATATGATAGATAGCATTTTTCTTTTGGTAAGTTTGCAATTTTGCAAGTTCACGTTAACAGAATATTGAAAGCTATCCTGCGATGGATTCCAAAGGATCCCTAAAGTTTTTATGTTATTGTCTTCTGATATATAATATTTAGCGATTTGATTTTGTTCTAATTTGTCTAAAATACTCAAGTCATTTGACATCCATTGTGTCAAAATAAAACCTGTTGAGCTTAAGATATGTTGTATGTCACGTTTAAGTTTTAATGTATTTTCAATAGAATTACTGCCGGTGATCAAGTCATCGACGTAAAAGTCCGATATGATTGCGTTAGCAGCTGTTGGGAATTCCAAAATTTTATCATGTGCAGCTTGATGTAGAGCTCTAGTTGCTAAGAACGAGGCAGGCGCAGTGCCATATGTTACGGTGTTTAAAACGTAATGACCTAGTTCTGAGTTTGGATCTTCACGCCATAAGATCCTTTGCAGATCTCTTTGCGATGGTTCGATCAACACTTGCCTATACATCTTAGTGATATCTGCTTTTATCACATAATTATGCGTACGAAAACGTAACAGAGTTACAAATAATTCGTTCTGAATTGTCGGTCCGACATGACACACGTCGTTCAATGACAAACCCGTTTCGCTTTTTGATGACGCATCGAAAACTACTCTAATTTTAGTAGTCGCACTAGACTGTTTGAACACTGCATGATGTGGTATATAATGTTTCAACTCAATGTTTTTTACTTTATCGTTATTTAATTTGGTCATGTGATTAAGACTTTCATACTCGTTCATGAATGTTTTATAAGAATTTGCAAATGATTCGTTGTGTTGCATTTTGCGTTCAATGTTTAGGAATCGTTTTTTCGCGTTTTCAAAATTGGTACCGAGTTCATTATAATTCGATTTAAGTGCCAGAGATACTAAAAATCTACCATCGCTATCCTTAACGGTAGTATTTTTGAAGTGATCTTCACAGAATTGTTCGGATCTCGAAAGAATACGTTTCTCAGAAACCTCTTCTATAAGCCAAAATTTTTCTATTTGATCGTGAATAGAATTCAATGATACTAAACATGTTGACTGCTGTGACTGATTACTTACTGGACCTGATATTATCCAGCCCAAATGAGTTTTCTGTAAAATCGGTTGTCCACGACCCAGTTTTACTTGGCCAATGCAGAGTAATTCATAGAAAATCGAAGCGCCTGGTAGGCAATCAATTTTTTGCGATTGGTTAAACTTTGGATCCGCCAAAGGTAAGTTTTGAGGAATTGGTAGGTTATTCATATGAATCGGTTGAATAGGTATGTTGCCTGTTATTTCATCTAGCACTAAAAAGTTTAGTTCACGAGAAAATTCATTATGGAGAGATTTGATTCTAATGTTCATAGAATGTTTAACAGTCGATGATGATCGATCAATTCCTATAATCGGTAAATTTATTTTATTTGTTTTCAAACCTAGAATATTCGCCATTTCTTTCGATATAAAGTTACTCTGACTTCCAGAATCTAGAAGACATCTACACAATACGGGTTTATTATTTTTATCAAATACGTGAATAAACGCTGTTGATAAGATAACAACAGGTAGAACTGGTTGAGCGCAGTGAGTACTGATTATATTGTTACTTTCATCTTCATTTATTGTTACATCGTCATTCGTCACGAAATGTGCGGAAGTTGTTGGCAATCTGGCAACGTTGCTTTCGTCTTCAGCGGCACTGCTATCGCCGCTCCTGCTGCCGCCGCCGGCCGTGCCGCGCGCGTCCCTTGACGCCGACGCAGCCGCCGCCGTCGGGCGGTGTTGTTCGGTATCGCTGTCGTTATGATGCAATAGGTTGTTATGTTTTTTACGACATCTGCGACAACCTCCCGAAATGCAATCGTCTAAAGAATGATTCGCACGTAGACAATTCACGCATAGTTTTAGTTTTTTAATCTCTGAATATCGCGCCTTGATTGACAATCTTAGAAACTTGTCACAATGATAGATAAAAGGCCTTTACGGAAACACTGATTTGGATCCGGATAGATCAGTTATACGTGAAACAGCTGTTGAGGGCTGTTCCAAATTACGGTACTATCACCGTCCCAGAACTGTTTTCATCATCCTCCGCCCATTTTGTGTGTTTTTAGAACTGCAAAATGGGCGGGGCATGATGAAATCAGTTCTGGGACGGTGATAGAACCGTAATTTGGAACAGCCCTCAACAGCTGTTTGACGTATAATTGATCTATCCGGATCCAGATCAGTGTTTCCGTAAAGGCCTAAAGTGACATTCCTTGCAAAAGGTACAGACAGGTCGATTAGCTGTAAAGTGGTTGAATGATTTATGATTGTTTTGTGAAAAGCGTTGAACGCCTGATTGTCGGTGTGAATCTTCTTGTTTTTTAATGTGTGTTTGAGTATTACGTGGTTGATTTGAATTAGGATAAACGTTTTCTAGGGTCTGACACCTTGATGTTATAAATTTATTGAATTCTTCTATAGTTGGGGTTGAATTTCTATTTTCAATTAGATTTTCCCATGCTAATTTGGTCGAGTAGTCTAATTTGGAAGTTAAAAGGTATAGAACGATTGAATCCCAATGACATATGGGTTCCCCTAGGGCTTCTAAGCATCTTATTTCTTTAATGAAATTAAATGCAAATTGTCTTAAAGCCTCAGAATTTCCCTTGATAATAGGGGTTAGCTCGAAAAGCGATTTTAAATGGTGATTGATTATTGACCTTTTATTGTCATACCCATACCATACCATATCTCTGATAAGATTCCAGGCGACTTGATAGTTGTCATCTGTGGTTTTAAGTGAGTGAATGACCTTAGCCGCGTCGCCTTTTAGGCAGGACTTTAAATATTGCAATTTCTGAACGTTGGATAATGAGTTGTTTGAATCGATAAGAGCTGCAAAATTATCATGGAATTGCATGTAGTCTGTGTAGGTTCCATCAAATTGTGGTAAGTTTAAGTCTGGTAATTTGACGGCTACTTGTGGTTGCAATGTGATACCTGATGTAGGCGAAGGGCCAGACATGGGAGAGCTAGGGGTGTGTCTTATGCTTTGACGTTCTATGATCTGTTGTGCGCGTGATATTAAAGTGAAATAAATGGATTCAAAATTTCCCCTTTCAAACCCTTGCTCGTCCGACGTGTCTAGCGCTTCAATTTGTGATTGATATTGGTCAAACTTGTCCCATAAGGCCTCGATTTTTTCCAATCTCTTTTGGATTTCAATGGAATTTCCGCTGATGAGTTCAAATGAGTCTAAAAATTTTTGGAATCTAGTTAAGTGGGCCTTGATTTGGCCTCGATTTTGTATGAGCGAATTTAAAGAAATATTATTTTTAGCGTTTTCTGTCATGTTTACGATGTTGTGATTTATGATGCTAAGTGAAATGGTATGGTAAAAGGTATAAATAAGATTTGAATATTCTTACACTGCCTTTGGGATATGCTTGGGAAAAAGAAAATGAAGGAATAGATAATAATATGCTCACTTTGAAGGTCCTCGATGGCTGGAACGGTCAGCTTGTCGGCGAAGTCGAAATTTCTGATCTGCGTCCAGGCTCCAAAGTGATCTTTGTCGATATGCTTTCCAAGATGGCGATCGGGTTCGAATGGACCAAAATGGACCCAAATGATGGGTGTTTTGTTTTTTGTTCGTAGCTCAGGTGACGATCTTGAAGTATATTGGTATAGCGATAAGTGGACTGTATTCAGTTGTTTATTTGATGTAATGCACAAAATATGTTGATTTATATTTCGTAAAATACATTGTACATATTGTTACAATAGCGATGTTTGCTGTGCGCTGGTTGTGAGCGGAGTGGCGGATGTTCACACCTTCTCGATGCCGGTTGGCAGACGACGTGAGGAAATGTCACCGGGGAATGCGGCGTTGCCGGATTCACCAGTCACCGTTGCGCCGGATCGAGCGACACTCGAATGCAACAGAATCTGCTAGACAGTGATGTAGGAATCGTACTTAGCAAATATGAATTAACAAAGAAGCAAACTAAATATAAATATTCTATATAATGTAATTTTATTTAATTTAGTTGTAAGTTGTTGAGAAAAAAGTAACCATATTTTTTTAATTTAACAAAAAAACTTCGACAAACTGGACACAAGTAACATCAAATTAACAATAATTGATAGGGTAACAGTAAACATAAATAGAATAATTTATAAACTTACCCCAAACTGAACATTTCAAAATAATATTAATAAGATATTATATTTTCGCATTAGTTTGAGCGAAATAAAGTACTATAATGATAAAAAATTAAAACTTATTCTACAAACTAGGTAACTGTGAATATATATTTATCGTATGGCTCAAAAACATGACAACAGTAAGTATAGATTAAAAGAAAAACTATTATAACCTATACTAAAATAAAATATATACAGCTACAAACTAAGATACATAGTCTTTGGTATTTACAGGTTGATGTCAAGTTCTTTCAGCCACTTCAGCGCCAACGGTGTGGCTGTGAAGAACTCTTCTCGCGATCCCTGAAACGCACGCAGTTCACATTCGCTCGTAATATGGTTTATAGTTTGGCGGGGCGCGCCACAGTCACATAAGGGAGATTGCACATAGCCCCACTTGTAAAGGGAGTCGGCACATCTGCCGTGGCCTGTTCGGACTCTATTAAGTTTTACCCACTCTTTCCGGGGTAGTTCTGATCCTGGAGGTAAGGCTGCCCCCATAAATGCGCATCGCGAGTGGTGTTCCGCAAAACCTTCCCACTGAGAGCGCCATTGGTTTAAGGAGTCGAAGTTGTTGCTTTTAAGCCCTTTTGCATCCCTTATTGGTGGTTGTCGGGATTTAAGTCTGTTTATTTGCAACGGGTGTATTTCTCGGTGGATGGGCAGTTTGTTGTTGGCCGTAATCTTGTTATACTCCCTTAGAAGGGCGTCAGTCCTTCGCAGCTGCGGTGGGGCTATTCCAGAGAGTACAGGCAGCCATTGAGTTGGGGTTGTCTTAACTGCGCCTGTAATAAGTCTCATAGTGTGATTTAGTTGGACGTCAATTAGTCTGGTATGATGGCTGTTAATCCAGACAGGCGCACAGTACTCAGCACACGAATAGACAAGAGCTAGTGCACTGGTTCGTAGAGTTGGAGCAGTGGCACCCCACGTCGTTCCACACAGCTTTTGGATAATGTTGTTGCGTGTTCTGAGTTTTCCTGCAGTGTTTGCGAGATGTTTCTTATAGCAGAGGGTGCGATCTAACGTTACTCCAAGATATTTTGGGAAATGGTTATGCTTCAGGGGTTCGCCTGCAAAAAGTACCTGCAGTTCATATTTAGCTAGTTTGTTATTCAGGTGGAAGCAGGAAACTTCGGTTTTGTTGGGGCTCGGTACTAGTCTCCATTTCTTGAAGTAGTTGTTTAGAGCTAACAAGTCGTTAGAAAGAGTATGCTCAACGTTCTTGAAGCTCTTATCGGAAAAAGCTATGGCTATATCGTCCGCATAGCAAAACTTGTAACTAACTGTTTCTGGCATGTCAGATATATATAGATTGAAAAGTAAGGGGGCCAGTACTGAACCTTGTGGAAGTTCGTTGTTCAATTTGCGCTGCCTGCTTGCTTTCCCGTTTAGGATTACTTGGAACTTTCTGTCGCATAACATGTTGTTTATGAGTCTTGTAGTGGTCTGACAGGGAATCACCTGCAGCAACTTATATAGGAGACCCTCCCTCCAGACCGTATCGTATGCAGTGAGGTCAACAAACGCCACTCCCGTCTTCATGTTTTGCTGGTAGCCTGCCTCTATATGCGTTGTGAGGGACAGTACTTGATCACAACAACTGCGACCCGGTCTGAAACCAGCCTGAGTTATCGGGACCCGGTCTAAGATAGTCGCGCTCAATCGGTTGTAGACGGCTCTTTCTAGCAACTTATAGGAGCAACTGAGCAAGGCTATAGGTCTGTAGCTGGCGGGTTGATCGTTCGGTTTACCGGGTTTTAATATTGATATGACCTTCGTTCTTTTGAATTCCCGTGGGAGGTTTCCCGTATTAAGGAGGTTCGTGAAGAAGAGAGATAGCCACACTCTTGTTTGCTGACCTGCGTGAATGAGAAATTCCGGCAGGACGCCGTCGAAACCAGGAGCCCTTCCAGGCCTAACATCTGATATGGCATTATTAATGTCTTCGATCGAGAAGGGTCGGGAAAACGTTGTTTGGGTAGGAGCATTCCTCCTCAGTAAAGTCAATCCCTTCTTCACGCGTTTTGTATGCTCTCTATCAGAAGGTGCTCTTGACGTTTCTACAATATGCGCAGCAATCTTGTCTGGAGTTACTTCCGACGGTGCCCGTGTGGATGGCGTGCTTGAGCCTAGTTTTCTAAGAAGGCTCCAGGCCTTTCGACTTGAGTGTTGGAAGTTCATTTCCGACGTAGTTTCCTCCCACTTACGTCTTCGTAAGCTGTCCAGGGCAGAGATGAGTTCGTCGGCAATATCTGGATTGTTGGTTTCCTGAAAGTCGCCGTATAGGAGTTCGCACCGCTCATCCCACCCAGGGATATATTCCTTCCTGTATCCCCTAGGAATGGTCCTTTTTGCAGCGCTCATCACTGCTCCAACGAAACGTTTGTAATTGTTTGATGTTGGCGGTATCCACTGTACCAGCCGGTCCAGCTCCCGTGAGTAGTTACACCAGTCCGCCTTTGCAAGATTCCATCGAGGCCGAGGGATGGATCGTATTAGGGGTATTTGGATTCCCACCTCTAAGAAAACTGGCCTGTGTTGGCTGTGTGGGAATGCCTCTGCGACTTTTCTGTTAGCTGGTATATGGATCCCTTTCCGGTTGCAGCTCACAAAGCACAAGTCAGGGTTACTTTCTGAGTTCCAGGCTGCTGATTTGAAAGTGCCTTTATCTTTGGCATCAAATACAAGAAAGATATCATTATCATCAGCCCAGTCAGCCAACCTTGTGCCATTTTCGTCACAGTCGGGGTATCTCCACCGTTGGTGGTGGCTGTTAAAGTCTCCAATATATATAGCCGGATGTTGTTGTACTGGGAGTGGTTGTTCAGGCCACTCAGGCTGTGAATAAAATATGAATTATAGAAGAACTCACAGAAAGAGGGATTAAAAAATTACATTTTTAACAAAAATTGAAACTGTCATTCTAGAAACTAGGTAACTTTGAACAATGACAATAATAGAAACTCACAGACAAGAATTTGAAAAAATAATAATATCCAGATTTTTTTGTGATAATCTGCTTACTTCATAAATTAGAGAGTTGAGCTGCTTCAGAAAAAACTCTTTTCGATGTTACCGACGGCGACGCACTTGCCACGCATAAATATTTACTGAAAAGTTCACTCAGGTCACACTAAGTGAAATTTAAATCGAGTGATTATAGAAATCAGTCTGTTTTCCCCATCACTATTTCGGTCTAGTTAAAAGCACAGTAAGGTTAAAAGCAATTGTCAAGTTGGCGGTGGGGCATGGGGCGGTACCTTGACTGCCCTGTTGCCAGATGAATATTTTACTCGTAGGACAGAGCAGCAGTTCTGCCGTGGTGTTTCTGAAATGCACTAGATGAAAGTAATAAAATGTACAAAATTGTACAGAATTGTACTAAAACCCGTGACCCGTGAATTTAATTATGAGCTGGCAATTGGCACCATATGGACGCTCTATAATTTTGTGAAGAGCAAAAAAACAAAAAAAAAACTCTCAAACTTCTGCATTCTTGCATTATACCATTGATTAACCTAAATACTTTAATCAATGATTATACATCCATTTGACAAGCTACAACGTAGAAATGAAGATTTTTATTGATTTTTTGAAAACTGAAAATGTACTAGAGAATTCAGCCCTCGTGTACCTACTTTTGTACTTTGACGTCGAAAATGAACTAGAAATAGTGCAAATGTACTAAAACAGTGGAATACTGCAAAATAAGATGTATTAACCTATTCCGCTGGTGAGTTTTCAGCAACTTCACTTGAGAGGATATTCAATGTTGGCAAACGAATGAAGCAAGCATAAGAAAAAATAAAAATTGGATTCATGGGAGATTTGTTTCAAAAGCACATTTTAATGCTGTAATCTTAAAGCGTGTTATCTTCCAGGGGTACTGTGGGTGTATGGTGTAACAGCCTTTAATCAAAACATTATGTAACAGGACGGGAAATTTCAGTGTAAAAAGCTCAAGGCTAAAAATAGCAGATTCCCAGAATAGGGAATCTGGCAACGCTGGGCCATAGACAAAACTCTTGTTCTTCTTTTTCTTCTATCTCAATCTTTGTTTTATGATCTAAAATTGTTTTGTGATCTATGATCTCGATAAGATTGCCCACAAACACGAGTTTAACAAAAACACAGTTGTGTTGTTCTGTAGGATGCGATGCCACAAAAACTGATCGAAAGGAAGACGAGGGTTGTCTTACGTAGTGATGGGCTTTAAAAATATGTTTCTAATTGGTATTGTTGGCATGATAACTCTTTTGTATTATTGGGCAACGATCTATAGTTAGGTGAAGTGTTTGAAACCAATATACTTGTCATGCCACATTCATAGTGGAAGCACTGGCTGCGGTAGTAAAATTATTAAGCAGATGTTTTTCTAAATTTTATTATTCAGGTTTCATTATTTACTTGCTTCAGAATAGTTATGCTATTTTTATTATCTTTCTAGTAGTTATTTACGCCCTACTCACCTACTGTATAATATAAACTATATTGTAACTACTTTTTCATGTCATTGAATTTTATGGAATGTTATATAAGAATAAAATATGAAATCACTTTATTTTACCCACATATATTTTGTTTTTTCAGTTTCTATCATATTTGTTATTGTAGTATCTTGAGCAAGTCTTATTTTTTACGGATAAGGAAAATTGATCTGTAAAGCATCGACATCGGGTTATTTAGCACATACATTCATAACTACCAGGAGTGCCAACCCTGGTCTCTTTCGTCGCTACCACTCCGGGAAGATCCCAGCCGGGGCAACAGTGGGGGCGTCGACGCGCGAGACAGGGACCGCACCTCAAGCCACGCGAGGTGATCCACTCAGACCGACGCGGAACAGAGGAGGTCATAGAGGGGTAGGCGAAGGGCGCCCTCACTCTAACACCACCATCATAGTACCGCGGCGTTCAGGGTAGATAAGCTGGAGTCTCAAGGAATTGCTACACCCAACATTTTACTTTATCCCTTTCCGTGGAAAGTGAAAAGGTAAAGATGCCCCTGGAGTTCCACATGATCCGCGGACAATATTTGCATATTGCCTTCCCAGGGGGAAGAGGAAGGCTCCGCAAGGCTTTCGCCGCAAAGAGCCATTTCTTCCATTTTCTCTAAATTTAGGCCCTGGGGTACCCTATCAGCCATTGGGACGCGACAGGTAGGTCGTGGACAAACCTCCGCCTAGAGTCTTCACCGCAGGATTGGGGATTTAGGACGGGATCGTCCTTCCTCCTGTCCTCCTGCGGATGAAGTCCCGCGCGCTGCTTATTTGTTGTTAAGTCATTAGTGTAATCTTCCAGAGCAAAAAGAAGGGTGGAAGGTGATTTTTAATGTGTTTCTAATTATTTACCTGCACAAACGAAACTATAAAGATAAAAAGATGCCTGCAAAGTGTGTAGTACCAGGTTGCACTAGCAATTGTGCTTCTAATAAAGGACATAAACAGAAGTGGGTGACAGGTATTCCTCGTAAGGGCTGTTAACATTTATGAGAATAAAGACAATAATTTACAAACATTTCAAAGGATAAGACCTATTTTAAAGCACAATGTGGTACCTACAATGTTTTATGGACCTCCCAAGTATCACAGAACAATACAGTTAATAGAACTCATCTGGGAATGCATCTGGGCATACCTACGAAAAGATTTGATAGTGAAAGGACATCAAGACCAGCAAGAATGGCAAGTCAAGTCAAGTCATTGTTGATTATCAGAGCGGTCCGTGGGACCTTAGCTCTTGTGTCATAGTATCAGTTCGTATAAGCCTGTCAGGTCTGGGAATCCCGGAACCGGACAACGTCAAAGAAAGAAGAGAAGAGAAAAGTAAGGAAGAAAGGTGGAGAGCAAAGTGGGGGAAGAAAATCTTTTAGAACAGAAGGCTCTTAGGCATTTTTTTTAATATTTCGGCAATTTTTAAAATATAGTCGAGAGTTTAATTTTAGTTTGTTTTCGTGGAATGCTTTAATTTTGCTATACTAAATTCCCGATGCGATTTTTTTATTCATAAAGCGAGCCGCGGCCTTGTATGCTTGCGAATATGCTCGACTGTGTAGTCCACTGATTCGCGCAACAAAGGGTTGCTATGCGATACTGCTTGGCTATAGCGTCGCTGCGCCTGTTGTTTAATGAAGTCGCCTAAATAAGGGATATCAAGGTCTCTATGGAGAGTCTCGTTTGAAACATACCATGGGGCGTTCGTAATTGTGCGTAAGGTTCTGCTTTGCTACAGGCCTCGCAAGTGCGTTTTGGCAAGAAAACACCAAGATGCACATGCATAAGTAATTGCGGGTCGTATTACCATTTTATAAAGTCGAATCTTGTTGACCAAACTTAATTTTGAATGTCTACACAACAGTGGGTACAGCTGCCGGAACGTAATTTGGAATTTGGTTTTTAATGCCTCAGTGTGATACCGCCAGATCATCCCTTTGTCAAGAATGACACCGAGATACTTGACTGAATTTTCCCATGGTATACGAGTGCCATCCACCGAGACCTCAATAGGGGCACCGTGACGTTTTTTCGTACAATAGATTGCCTGCGTCTTAGAATGGTTAATTTTAATCAGCCACCGATTTGCCCACTCCAATACTTCTTCCACCGCATCCTGCAGCCTGTCGCGAACTAGCTCACCAGACCACGACTGAGCTACAAGAGCAGTGTTGTCAGCATAAAGATAGACTTCACAGTTGCGTGGGGAAGGGACGTCATGGACAAAAAGTGAATAAAGTATTGGCCCAAGGACCGAACCCTGAGGTACACCGGCCCTTACCGGCCGTATTGTAGATACAATGTCATTTGAGGCGTCATCGTCGGTGGTACTCATTTTTTCGTCATTCGTAGAATTTTCTAGCGGTCTTTTCAGATTGACAGTTCTGTCAGAATTTTGAGTATTTTTATTATCATATATTTGTTTGGAAGAATTATCGGTAAGCAGTACCTGGATTTCAAGTAGGCGGTCTATCTTTACCATTAGATCAGTAATCTGTTTTTGTTGGGCTGCGACTAGCTGGGTCAGTTCATCGAAGGTTTTCTTAGGGCCGGTTTCTCAATGTCCAGTTAAAGTGTCAGATAGGTATCTGCCAGATAGCGTTGCTATGGATACAACTGTCAGATACGATTTACGTGACTTCGTAAGTTTAGCCTTCAATTGTTTAAACAATTTATCTAACAGTTGCTGTTATCTTGCAGATAAATATTTAACTGGACATTGAGAAACCGGTCCTTAGCTGCTGACTGCTCCTCATCTCGGCTTGACAGCTGCCGTGACAGCTCCTTCTCGCTTTAAAGGCATCTCTCCTTCCAAGGGTCGTTGCTCGGTTCGGCTGCAGTATCGGTGGTGGTCGAGGAACCTTTGGTTGTTCCTCCTTAGTCTTCCTCCATATTTAAATGGTCCGCTTTCTTCGTAAATATACTATTACTTTGGAGCGAACTTTTTCTGACGTTTACGTCTCAAGCCTATACAGGGCGATAGCAAGAATGGCTTCCAAGTGACCTTAAGTGAATTTTTCTAGCTCAAGTGAAAACTTACAATGTAAATTGAGTGTTCATTTAAGTTCATTTAAGCGGAAGTTATGGTTTAGATTACATTTGGAAATATTCCTTTGTAAAAAGGGAGATTGGAAGGTGACTAATGTGATTTGAAATTATTTACCTGCACTCCCACATAAACGAAATTGTAAAAAGATGCCTAAAAAGTGAGTAGTACCAGGTTGCACTAGCAATTATGCTTCTAATAAAGAAGGATATATTACGGTGTTCAAGTTTCCGCGAGACGATCATTTGAAACAGAACTCAACCATCTCAAAATTCAGTAGCGTGTATTAAACATTTCCATGACGGTGATATATCTTTTAGTGATGTGTATAAGGGTAAAGACAATAATTTAAAAACATTACCAAGGATAAGACCCATTTTAAAGGACAACGTCGTACCTACAATATTTCCTGGACTTCCAAAATATCTTTCGTCACAAAAAAATTCAGTTAGAAAAAATCCGGATATACGAAAAGATTTCATAGTGAAAAGGCAGGAAGACCAACAAGAAGAACGGCTTGAAAGTGACCTGATACTAAATTTTTCAAGCTTATGTGAAAATTTCCAGAGTAAATTGAGTATGCATTTAATGAAGTGGAAGTGGCAGCAGGAAACAGGTTGTATTTATTTTTATTTGGTAGCGTTTGTTCATGATGAACCAGATATCAGGTGTACTATCAAAATATTAGAATCAATGAAGGTAGAGGTTCGCATTAATCATAATTTGTTGGTGAAAGATGATTTGAGTTGGATCTTACCACTGTCATTACAAATGTCCCGTTGGTCACAAATAGAAAATATTTTGGCACACTACTCAGAGGATCATAGTGAAAGTCTTAATTTGAATGCAACACTAAGCAATTTTAATTCTATTGTACAAATACTAAAAAATAAGCTTGTGCAGAATGATGAGAATGAAAAAGTAGAACAGATTGACTTCTTGGCAGAACAATTCAATATACTATTTTCAGGTTTTCTGCCGATTTAATATTAAAGTCTTTTCTTTTATATGTTCACTCAAAAAAAGTTTACAATATTGTGAGGGAGAATAAATTGCTAACTTTGCCACATCCCAAATATTTAACAAAACTTTGCAGTTCTCTAAAAATTGCACCTGACAGTACATAAGAAAACAAGCATTACATTAAAACTATTTCAGAGGGTCTATCAGACTTGGAGAAATACATTGTTTTGCAAATTGATGAAATATACATTAAAGAAACGTTGGACTACAAGAATGGTAATTTAGTTGGTTTTGCTGAAAATGATATATTACCCCAAGCTAAAACCGTACATTTTTGATATCCTCTGTATTTGGTAGTATGAAGGAAGTTGTTTCACTTCAACCTGTAAGAAATATTAGTGGGGATCAGTTACATGAAATGGTTTTATCTATTTTGAAAGTTTTGCTTGGCTATGGTTTTATTGTAGTTGCTGTAGTTACCGATAATGTTATAGTGAATCAAAATATGTTAATGAAACTTACAGAGGGTTCGGCTGATAAACATTACTTTCATTTAAGCCCAGACTATCCAACGTTTGTAATGTTTGATACAGTTCCTCTTCTGAAAACATTCGAAATAATTGGCTAAATTTGAAAAATATTGCAAAAACCTTCATATTTCCTGATTTTGATAACAACAAGCTGGTAAGGAAAGCAAATTTTGTAGATATCAGAAACTTCTATAAATTTGAAGCGAATTTGTTGGTTAAAGCAGCTCCTAAGTTAAATTATAAAACAGTGTACCCTTCAAGTATTGAAAGGCAGAATGTTTCCTTAGTGTGTACTATTTTTGATGAAAAGACACATGCTGCCTTATTGAATTACAGTGAAAGTACTGGTGACTTTTTAAATATCATTATAAAATGGTGGTCTATAGTTAATACAAAAAACCCAATTTTATATAAACTGAAGAGAAATTACTTCTTAAAACCTTTCCAGGACATAACAGATGATCGAATAGAGTTTTTAGAAAAATTTTTAATTTGGCTTGATAAATGGAAAGCTTTGGGATACCCTGACTCTTCTTTATCTGCTGATACACACAATGCACTGCATCATTCAACAACTGCCATTATTATGTTGATTAAACACTGTGTATCAAAAACTCCATGCAAATATTTGCTTACAGGAAAATTTCAAACTGACAATTTAGAATCTCGTTTTGGATGTTACAGGCAGTTATCTGGTGGCAATTATCATGTAAGCTTAAGGGAAATTTATGAATCTGAAAAAAAGATTAGAATCAAGGGTGTCTTCGACTTAACATTCTGCTCAATATGGACAAGTTAAATTTAATGTCTCCAATTTAGCAAAATGACACACTTGTACAGTAGATCATGGAGAAATAAGTATTGACAGTTTTGGAGATATTTTAGCCAATAATTTAATGAAATAACCTCAACAAATTTAAGATTGAGCAATTCAATATGCAGCAGGTTACGTTAGTTTTCAATTTTCAGCCAAACTGCAATCACATCGGTTATGACCTGGCAACATTGGAGCCTGCCCTTCATGTAAAACCAGTTACGATCTGGCAACATGGGACACTCATGGGCTAGACAGCACAGTTCGACATAGGCCAGCTGTCAAGGTAGACTTCACTAACTTCACTTCACAGATGACATTCTTGACGTAACACAATACATATCCCGTATAAAATTATAATATTTTGTGTCTGTGCCTTCGCTTGACCCTTAAGGTGCATTTCACGAAACATATACACATACAAACATATACATATATGAAAGGAGGCAAATTCCTTGTAATTCCGAGAGCAACACGAATGACAGTGCCACATGTCAGCGGCCATTTTATTTTGTTGGAAACGTACTTCGTAGCTATTTCGGATTTTATCTCAAAGAATACGCGATGATCAAAGACATACCCTGTCAGAATGCGAATGTCATTTCTTTCTGTCAAGCGTCCGTACTGCCAGGAATCAGCTGATGTTTTGACATTTGTTTGTTTATAATTTATAATATTTAAAATAGAATCAAGTTTATTGTAGTCGAAATGTTTCTCCCAATAGCAAACATCCAAATTGTTTTTGCGATTGGGAGAACCAATTTCAACTGTACAATAAACGTGACTATCGAGCTGAAAATGTTTAACAGTGGGAAATCAAACAAGTGGAGATGTTTAATACCTTTTATTGTTAAAACTAGATAATAAAGATGGTGCATTTGCTATATATTGAAATAAAAATCGAAAACAAACAGTGAACAGACCAAGCAAACTAGGAAAAACTTGTGATACTACCTCAAACATAAAATTATTCAAAAAACGATAACTAAAACATGATATGTGCATATACAGGGTGAGTTTTTAGTACCGGCTCGGTCGACAACTCCACTACTATAGAAGATAGCGAAAAAAGTTGTATATAAAAGTTGTAGCTACGGATATCCTCCTTGCTCAGAAAATATTTTGATTTATACAGGGTGATCCATAACTACGTGGTGATGCAAACATGCATTTTTTTAAATGAGACACCCTATATATTATTCCATATTCAGATTCTACTAATGATTTCCGTTCTTCCAATATAGGGCATTGTTACATTATACAGGGTGTTTCAAAAGTTATGACCATTTTTATATGCAAATCGCGGACAAATGAACGTACTGTATATCAAAAAGTAATGAATCAAAAATTATTTTTTTATATGAGAAGATTAGAAATATCCTCTAGTTTTAAAATCGGCTATAAAAGAAGCGCGAGATGCATATTCGTATACAGGGTGATGTAGAATGCAAAATCCAAATTTTCTCTTTTTTTTCAAATGTAACCCCCAATATTTTATTATTACAAAGAATTGCTTTTAATATGCTCTTTCATCTTTGTATAGCACTTGTTGTACCTACGTCCATCAGTTTCCGAGATATTTCGATTTTTCGGTAAATTTAAAATATAGCCTCTATTTGTGTACTGAAATTTATTTATTTTGAGAAAGTACTATCTGATTTGTTTTTTTGTTTAACGAACAACTAAATTATAACGTCTTGGTAGTATTTGATGAAGTCAAAACCCTAAATCATCGAGATAATAAAGTCAAGTATGGTGAGGAAACAATTTTGTAGGTGTCATGCATAATTATCAAGTAGTTTTATCAGGTAGGCTTTGAAAAATTGACAGTTTTCATAACCTACTCAATAATTCCGTGCTGTGTGAAAAACCTGCTTTGAAAATTAATTTTTCCATTGAGAGTATTTAGGAGAATCTTTGAGAAATTGTCTACTTGCCTCTAGAATATATCAACTATGAATAGCAGTATCCAGAACGGAGGCACTTTAAAACTAATGCGTTTGAAAGATTGAAGAATCGTTTTATTTGGACTGTGTTGTTTCACATTTCATAGCCTACCTGATACATCTGCTTGATAATTATGCATGACGGCTATAAAATTGTTTCCTCAGCACACTTGACCTATATTATCTCGTTAGTTCAGTGTTTTGACTTGATCAAGTATTATTATCGCCTTATATTTTAGTTGTTTGTTAAGCAAAAACAAAATTTGGTAGTATTTTCTCAAAATAAATAAATTTTATTAAACAAATAGGAGGTATATTTAAAATTTGTAGAAAAATCGAAATAACTCAGAAACTAATGAATGCAGCCATAATAAGTGCTATACAAAGATGAAAGAGCATATTAAAAGCAATTCTTTGGTATAATAAAATATTGGGGGTTACATTTAAAAAAAGAGAGAAAATCTAGATTTTGCATTCTACATCACCCTGTATACGAATATACGTCGCGGGATTTTTTTATAGCGTATTTTAAAACTAGAGGATATTTCTAATCTTCTCATGTGAAAAAAATAATTTTTGATTCATTATTTTTTGGTATACAGTACGTTCATTTGACCGTGATTTGGATACAAAAATGGTCATAACTTTTGAAATACCCTGTATAATGTAACAATACCATATATTAGAAGAACGGAAATCATTAGTAGAATCTGAATATGGAATAATATATAGGGTGTCTCATTTAAAAAAATGCATGTTTGCATCACCACGTAGTTATGGATCACCCTGTATAAATAAAACTATTTTCTGAGCAAGGAGCATATCCGTGGCTACAATTTTTATATACACTTTTTTTCGCTATCTTCTACAGTAGTGGAGTTATCGACCGAGCCGGTACTAAAAACTCACCCTGTATATGGGAAATCTGTATGTATAGGGTACAGATTTCTGAAAAAAACAAAAAATGACATCATATTACAAAATACTGAATAACAATTATAACAAATAAAAATAACTTAAATGTCTTTAAATACAAACTAAAACACAACTCTATCACAATCAGGAAAAAAATTTGTCATATCAGGTACCTACTTAAGTCACTGCCGGGTTACTGATGATCCATCCATGGAGGTCCATATGGAAAAAAAAAGAAAATAAAGGGCAGTCATTATTCCATTAAAAACAAATTATAATGCCTTGAACTTTTTTATTTTCCTCTGGTGACCATCAGAAGGTCCTTTCAGTTAATTCTTGTCACATATTTAAAAATTGTCAGTCTTATACACTTACCAATGATATCCTGAAGAATATCATAGTCCTTGCAAGGCTGAGACAATTTTATATGTCTGTTCAAGCTGGTCTTAAAGTTAGTTTCAACATAAGGCAAGTGACCAAACTTATCCAAGAAACTAAGTTTCACATGGATATCATCAACATTTTGGATTCTCTTTCTGACAACTCACTTTTTGAAATCCCTAATCTATTTAGGCAAGACCTGGATTGTTCTGATAAAAATGAAAATCTATCATTAGAATGTGTTTGCACAGCAGAACCTAATTAGGAGAAGTATGAGTGATCATGGAAAACAGCAGCAGTAATACCTGGTAACTGGTCTAATACTTCTGTGGACTCAAAAACCTGACTACTTGCTGAAGATGTTGAAGGTGAATCTCAGATACTTGCTGAGGAACCAGCAGAGCATTCCTTCAAGGAGGGTGGAAGATTCAAATCATTTGTTATATCTTGTGGAGTAGAAACAATGATTTTTGGAACTGCTCTGCAGTTCAATCGTGAATTGGGGTCTTGTGGACACATATAATCTGACCGAAGGAAATGAAATGGTCTTCACAAACAAATAAATATGTACTATTTGAAATGCGTGTGAAGCTAGCACCCAAAGCTAGCTCCTACTTCAGTGGTCATATACAACCTGGCAACAATGGCTGTCTGGCTCGCTCAGCGATCATCTCGCCTATCCGCCGCGAATGTATGGGCGTAGTCAGCTTGAGGTCGCCGGTTTTTTAAATTTTTTTCATTACTTTTACACGTTATGTGTCCCTCACACATTCAGCGCTAAAATAGGATGGTAAATAGACAAAAGATAAATAGGACGGCACCCCAGTGCTCCCAGATTTAAATCCAAAAAATACGCGACGGCTGGTATTACAAGTCGGAATAAAAAATTTTTTTCCCGGTTTATTCCGGCTTGTGCGTTGATGGGGTTTTCGGTGGTTGAGAGAGGACATCATAAGCTATAATAATTGGTGGTTCAAAATCCGTGACAATGGGGATGACACCCCAGCTCCCAGTGCTGAATCCAAAAAATACGCGACGGCTGGTATTACAAGTCGGAATAAAACATTTTTTTCCCGGTTTATTCCGGCTTGTGCGTTGATGTGGTTTTCGGTGGTTGAGAGAGGACATCATAAGCTATAATAATTGGTAGTTCAAAATCCGTGACAATGGGGATGACACCCCAGCTCCCAGTCCTCAATCCAAAAAATACGCGACGGCCGGTATTACAAGTCGGAATAAATTTTTTTTTCCCGGTTTATTCCGGTTTGTGCGTTGATGGGGGTTTCGGTGGTTGAGAGAGGACATCATAAGCTATAATAATTGGTGATTCAAAATCCGTGACAATGGGGATGACACCCCAGCTCCCAGTCCTGAATCCAAAAAATACGCGACGGCCGGTATTACAAGTCGGAATAAAAAATTTTTTTCCCGGTTTATTCCGGCCTGTGCGTTGATGGGGGTTTCGGTGGTTGAGAGAGGACATCATAAGCTATATTAATTGGTGGTTCAAAATCCGTGACAATGGGGATGACACCCCAGCTCCCAGTCCTGAATCCAAAAAATACGCGACGGCTGGTATTACAAGTCGGAATAAAAAATTTTTTTCCCGGTTTATTCCGGCTTGTGCGTTGATGTGGTTTTCGGTGGTTGAGAGAGGTCATCATGAGCTATAATAATTGGTGGTTCAAAATGCGTGACAATGGGGATGACACCCCAGCTCCCAGTGCTGAATCCAAAAAATACGCGACGGCTGGTATTACAAGTCGGAATAAAAATTTTTTTTTCCCGGTTTATTCCGGCTTGTGCGTTGATGTGGTTTTCGGTGTTTGAGAGAGGACATCATAAGCTATATTAATTCGTGGTTCAAAATCCGTGACAATGGGGATGACACCCCAGCTCCCAGTCCTGAATCCAAAAAATACGCGACGGCTGGTATTACAAGTCGGAATAAAAAATTTTTTTCCCGGTTTATTCCGGCTTGTGCGTTGATGGGGTTTTCGGTCGTTGAGAGAGGACATCATAAGCTATAATAATTGGTGGTTCAAAATCCGTGACAATGGGGATGACACCCCAGCTCCCAGTGCTGAATCCAAAAAATACGCGACGGCTGGTATTACAAGGAGGCCATCGCCATGCGTCGCGTTTTACGTTATACATTTAGACAGTTTTTTACGAAGAATACGCACAATACCAAGCGAGACACCACAGAGCCACATGATGATATTGCGTCCGGAGGTAAGGGTATGGCTATGAGGGGAAGGAGGAGGCCATCGCCATGCGTCGCGTTTTACGTTATACATTTAGACAGTTTTTTACGAAGAATACGCACAATACCAAGCGAGACACCACAGAGCCACATGATGATATTGATATTGCGTCCGGAGGTAAGGGTATGGCTATGAGGGGAAGGAGGAGGCCATCGCCATGCGTCGCGTTTTACGTTATACATTTAGACAGTCTTTTACGAAGTACACGCACAATACCAAGCGAGACACCACAGAGCCACATGATGATATTGATATTGCGTCCGGAGGTAAGGGTATGGCTATGAGGGGAAGGAGGAGGCCATCGCCATGCGTCGCGTTTTACGTTATACATTTAGACAGTATTTTACGAAGTACACGCACAATACCAAGCGAGACACCACAGAGCCACATGATGATATTGCGCCCGGGAGTTAGGGCATAGATGATATGATACCGCAAATGATAAGATACATATTCAAAGATACGGAAATCAACATTCCGGTTATTTAGCTTGAACCGTTTCTTTGAGTATATATCCTATCACACAGGGTTTTTGTTTGAAATTTCTTTTTTCCCTTAGAAAAAAAAATGAATGGGGTGCGCTGAAGGGTTCAGTTCACGACTGGCAGCCCCGTTTAAACTGGAAGCCCTTCGACTGTTTTGATTTAACTTCTAACGCAGTACCTACCTTAGGAGAGATATCCCAAAAATCCCCAATAACATCCCTCATCCTGTTATCTCTCTAGGCTTGAAGTATCACGGCAGGTAGCTTTGGCTGGCCTCCGTGGCTACAAGGTTAAGCGAAACCCCATAAACATGGGGCTCTTGACTGTAAGCCACAAATGTGCTGGTTTGGCTCTTGTTGGTGGCTTCTGCTGTTTTTTCCTTTCCATCCTTCTTCAGGTTACACCGGCTTGATGAAGCCAATAAGCAGAAATGCGCGCGTATCGCCGGTTACTGCTCCTCGGTTTGATCCTTTACTGCCGACATGCCCACGAACTTCCATTGTCCTCTCTCAACCACCGAAACATCCACACCCATCAACGCACAAGCCGGAATAAACCGGGAAAAAAAATTTTATTCCGACTTGTAATACCGGCCGTCCCGTATTTTTTGGATTCAGGACTGGGAGCTGGGGTGTCATCCCAATTGTCACGGATTTTGAACTACCAATTTTTATAGCTTATGATGTCCTCTCTCAACCACCGAAAACCACATCAACGCACAAGCCGGGATAAACCGGGAAAAAAATTTTTTATTCCGACTTGTAATACCGGCCGTCCCGTATTTTTTGGATTCAGGACTGGGAGCTGGGGTGTCATCCCCATTGTCACGGATTTTGAACTACCAATTATTATAGCTTATGATGTCCTCTCTCAACCACCGAAAACCACATCAACGCACAAGCCGGAATAAACCGGGAAAAAAATTTTTATTCCGACTTGTAATACCAGCCGTCGCGTATTTTTTGGATTCAGCACTGGGAGCTGGGGTGTCATCCCCATTGTCACGGATTTTGAACCACCAATTATTATAGCTTATGATGTCCTCTCTCAACCACCGAAAACCACATCAACGCACAAGCCGGAATAAACCGGGAAAAAAAATTTGTATTCCGACTTGTAATACCGGCCGTCGCGTATTTTTTGGATTCAGGACTGGGAGCTGGGGTGTCATCCCCATTGTCACGGATTTTGAATCACCAATTATTATAGCTTATGATGTCCTCTCTCAACCACCGAAACCCCCATCAACGCACAAGCCGGAATAAACCGGGAAAACAAATTTTTATTCCGACTTGTAATACCAGCCGTCGCGTATTTTTTGGATTCAGCACTGGGAGCTGGGGTGTCATCCCCATTGTCACGGATTTTGAACCACCAATTATTATAGCTTATGATGTCCTCTCTCAACCAGCGAAAACCACATCAACGCACAAGCCGGAATAAACCGGGAAAAAATTTTTTATTCCGACTTGTAATACCAGCCGTCGCGTATTTTTTGGATTCAGCACTGGGAGCTGGGGTGTCATCCCCATTGTCACGGATTTTGAATCACCAATTATTATAGCTTATGATGTCCTCTCTCAACCACCGAAACCCCCATCAACGCACAAGCCGGAATAAACCGGGAAAAAAAAAATTTTATTCCCACTTGTAATACCGGCCGTCGCGTATTTTTTGGATTCAGGACTGGGAGCTGGGGTGTCATCCCCATTGTCACGGATTTTGAACTACCAATTATTATAGCTTATGATGTCCTCTCTCAACCACCGAAAACCACATCAACGCACAAGCCGGAATAAACCGGGAAAAAAAATGTTTATTCCGACTTGTAATACCAGCCGTCGCGTATTTTTTGGATTCAGGACTGGGAGCTGGGGTGTCATCCCCATTGTCACGGATTTTGAACTACCAATTATTATAGCCTATGATGTCCTCTCTCAACCACCGAAAACCACATCAATGCACAAGCCGCAATAAACCGGGAAAAAAATTTTTTATTCCGACTTGTAATACCAGCCGTCGCGTATTTTTTGGATTCAGCACTGGGAGCTGGGGTGTCATCCCCATGGTCACGGATTTTGAACCACCAATTATTATAGCTTATGATGTCCTCTCTCAACCACCGAAAACCCCATCAACGCACAAGCCGGAATAAACCGGGGAAAAAAAATTTTATTCCGACTTGTAATACCGGCCGTCGCGTATTTTTTGGATTCAGGACTGGGAGCTGGGGTGTCATCCCCATTGTCACGGATTTTGAATCACCAATTATTATAGCTTATGATGTCCTCTCTCAACCACCGAAACCCCCATCAACGCACAAGCCGGAATAAACCGGGAAACAAAATTTTTATTCCGACTTGTAATACCGGCCGTCGCGTATTTTTTGGATTCAGGACTGGGAGCTGGGGTGTCATCCCCATTGTCACGGATTTTGAACTACCAATTATTATAGCTTATGATGTCCTCTCTCAACCACCGAAAACCACATCAACGCACAAGCCGGAATAAACCGGGAAAAAAATTTTTATTCCGACTTGTAATACCAGCCGTCGCGTATTTTTTGGATTCAGCACTGGGAGCTGGGGTGTCATCCCCATTGTCACGGATTTTGAACCACCAATTATTATAGCTTATGATGTCCTCTCTCAACCACCGAAAACCCCATCAACGCACAAGCCGGAATAAACCGGGAAAAAAAATTTTTATTCCGACTTGTAATACCAGCCGTCGCGTATTTTTTGGATTCAGCACTGGGAGCTGGGGTGTCATCCCCATTGTCACGGATTTTGAACTACCAATTATTATAGCTTATGATGTCCTCTCTCAACCACCGAAAACCACATCAACGCACAAGCCGGAATAAACCGGGAAAAAAATTTTTTATTCCGACTTGTAATACCAGCCGTCGCGTATATTTTGGATTCGGCACTGGGAGCTGGGGTGTCATCCCCATTGTCACGGATTTTGAACCACCAATTATTATAGCTTATGATGTCCTCTCTCAACCACCGAAACCCCCATCAACGCACAAGCCGGAATAAACCGGGAAAAAAAATTTTATTCCGACTTGTAATACCGGCCGTCGCGTATTTTTTGGATTCAGGACTGGGAGCTGGGGTGTCATCCCCATTGTCACGGATTTTGAACTACCAATTATTATAGCTTATGATGTCCTCTCTCAACCACCGAAAACCATATCAACGCACAAGCCGGAATAAACCGGGAAAAAAAATGTTTATTCCGACTTGTAATACCGGCCGTCGCGTATTTTTTGGATTCAGGACTGGGAGCTGGGGTGTCATCCCCATTGTCACGGATTTTGAACTACCAATTATTATAGCCTATGATGTCCTCTCTCAACCACCGAAAACCACATCAATGCACAAGCCGCAATAAACCGGGAAAAAAATTTTTTATTCCGACTTGTAATACCAGCCGTCGCGTATTTTTTGGATTCAGCACTGGGAGCTGGGGTGTCATCCCCATGGTCACGGATTTTGAACCACCAATTATTATAGCTTATGATGTCCTCTCTCAACCACCGAAAACCCCATCAACGCACAAGCCGGAATAAACCGGGGAAAAAAAATTTTATTCCGACTTGTAATACCGGCCGTCGCGTATTTTTTGGATTCAGGACTGGGAGCTGGGGTGTCATCCCCATTGTCACGGATTTTGAATCACCAATTATTATAGCTTATGATGTCCTCTCTCAACCACCGAAACCCCCATCAACGCACAAGCCGGAATAAACCGGGAAACAAAATTTTTATTCCGACTTGTAATACCGGCCGTCGCGTATTTTTTGGATTCAGGACTGGGAGCTGGGGTGTCATCCCCATTGTCACGGATTTTGAACTACCAATTATTATAGCTTATGATGTCCTCTCTCAACCACCGAAAACCACATCAACGCACAAGCCGGAATAAACCGGGAAAAAAATTTTTATTCCGACTTGTAATACCAGCCGTCGCGTATTTTTTGGATTCAGCACTGGGAGCTGGGGTGTCATCCCCATTGTCACGGATTTTGAACCACCAATTATTATAGCTTATGATGTCCTCTCTCAACCACCGAAAACCCCATCAACGCACAAGCCGGAATAAACCGGGAAAAAAAATTTTTATTCCGACTTGTAATACCAGCCGTCGCGTATTTTTTGGATTCAGCACTGGGAGCTGGGGTGTCATCCCCATTGTCACGGATTTTGAACCACCAATTATTATAGCTTATGATGTCCTCTCTCAACCACCGAAAACCACATCAACGCACAAGCCGGAATAAACCGGGAAAAAAAATTTTTATTCCGACTTGTAATACCAGCCGTCGCGTATTTTTTGGATTCAGCACTGGGAGCTGGGGTGTCATCCCCATTGTCACGGATTTTGAACCACCAATTATTATAGCTTATGATGTCCTCTCTCAACCAGCGAAAACCCCATCAACGCACAAGCCGGAATAAACCGGGAAAAAAATGTTTTATTCCGATTTGTAATACCAGCCGTCGCGTATTTTTTGGATTTAAATCTGGGAGCACTGGGGTGCCATCCTATTTATCTTTTGTCTATTTACCATCCTATTTTAGCGCTGAATGTGTGAGGGACACATAACGTGTAAAAGTAATGAAAAAAATTTAAAAAACCGGCGACCTCAAGCTGACTACGCCCATGCATTCGCGGCGGATAGGCGAGATGATCGCTGAGCGAGCCAGACAGCCATTGTTGCCAGGTTGTATATGACCACGCATCTATTTGAATCTGAACTAATTCCACAAGCACAAAGCCATAGCTGCCTTACTTCGGTGTTTTTGGGGAAGTAATGGAACTTTTTATGTTGAGGTTCAGAATGGCTCCCGCCCCAGTAGTACTTGTTTTCGCACAAGGGAAATTGGCATTTCCGTGTGCTGTATCTGTACTGAGAAATCGAAGTAACAGAAGAGCTAGCCATGTTAAATACTATATATTGAAAGATATCAACGACACCTCAGAAAGAGTATGATAATAAAAAAAGGGTCTATTTATGTATCTTGATATTCGTGATCAATAAACTCACCCTTTTACCATGCTTCCGTTCCACGTCTTCGGAGTATCTGAAAATTAAAATACCACATGGTTGAATATGACGGGAATATTTGTTTTGATTGTATCAGAATTAGTTACATCATTGTTACATGTACACTTAAAAACATTCTATGCTATGAGTGTTTCAGGCCTCAGAAAGACACGAAAATACGATAACTTACCTTCAAATGAGAAATATCAGGAAAAAGAATAAAGCAGCCCCACGGCCCACGCCCACGCCGCGACCCCAAACCAAACCAAAATGAAATAACAAAATTAACAAATGAGGTTAGAATCTTGTCATATTGACACTATTGACAGTGACATATATCAGCAATGTCACTTTTATTTTCAACAAAATATCCAGACGGCGCTGACATCGTGTTGCGGGTTCACAGGACACCGTTTACCACACATGGTGCATTTAGAGTGCGGTAAGGTAAGAGGTCACGTAGGACGTAAGAATAAAAGAAAAGTGGGTATTGGTGGGTATGACCTGACACTGGCGTCTAGAAATTATAATGTACTTTGGCTCCCTGGCTTCCACAAGGTCATAACACGAAACAACAACAACAATTGAGGTTATGTCGTTATAATTATGTTGTTTTCGAATGTTTTCGGTTGTCGGTTTGATATAATTATAATTAAATAATTGCTCATAAAACACAAGATGGAACATGCATGCATAGGTTGCATGACTACATTTTCCAAGAGGATAGCAAAGGACAAATTAGTCAAAATAATATCGGTGTATATACAAGTGATACAAAATATTTCATCCTTAGAACAATAATTATATTTAGAAAGATTATTGCATCGCTGGAGCCTCAAGGACCGAACATGGAATCTCCACATGGGAACAAAAATATTCCTCACAATAAAAAAATTATCGCTCAAAAACGTTTGTTTTCTACCAGGAAAACAACAACAACGAAAAAATGGAAAGCCGAGACGCTTGAGGTGAATTTTATAGCAAATAAATTATTATTAGGGGCAGCAATTAATGATTAATAGTATGTTCTATAAATAAAATTTTATATCTGATAACACTTTGTTTGTATTTACTATTAGCATTGATTAACTTATTTAGGGGTTAATCAATGCTATTAGGTAGGAGCATAATTGTCTTTCACTGAAATATTACTATCTACTCAGTATATGGTTACCATAAATATATTAAGTTACTAATATTTAATATTATCTCATTTTTTTTTTGGTCACTTAACACAAACGTTGCAAAATGTCTTCAATAATCTTTCTCCTTTTATAACGCCAGACAACATCATAACACGAAACGGTGTACTTTGCTAAAGTAGTAGCCTTATCCGTGTTGAGCACCATTAATAATTTCTAGTAATGGTTATCATTTTAATTTTCCTTGCATATTTTCAATTCCCAACTCTAAAACTAGTTTTAATGCATCCTAGGCCAGCCGAACATGGGACATGTCCAAAATAAATTATAATAGTACGTTTAAATTGCGCGGGTATTTTATGACAGTTATTCCCTAGCACGTTAGAGGTTTGACAGCTTTGACCTTGTGGAAGCCAGGGAGCCATAAGTACATTATAATAGGGAGTTATTGAAATAGTGCCATCCACTAATACTGCCGTCCTTACACAAATAGTGACAGGCACTGCCTGATCTCGAAATTCTCTCTGAAACAGAGTTATTGATGCGTTATGTCAACCAGGGGTGTGAAACTCAAATGAGGACCCTGTGTAGCGGCGTTAGCGCTAGCCACCTAGCACACCTAGCGGGGTTGCGTGAACTATTGATCAGCCAACTCTGTTTCAAACAGATTTCTAGATGCATCAATAGAAGTGGCCCAATTGTTACGCCTAACGTCATTTTGACAGCCATTGTCGTAACTGACATTGTCGTTGCTCGCTTTTGTCGATTGGCGTCTTTGCAATTTTGCACTACTTTTGAGATTTTTGTCTGCCTATTGTTGTCTATATGTATGTATTTAGGAATGGGTTCTAAATATTTACGCCATTGTCTTGCGCCGAATTGCAAGAATGTGGATCCGCGAAGGTAAGTGATTTGTCTGATTTATACCGCTCACCTCATTTTTGTATTGTGAATTTTGATGCAAAATTAATACAAGATTGATCATTTCTACATGAAATATACATATATCATTTGAATGCATTACTAAACACTACTACTCATACTCATGTAACTTGTATTACTGTTCACAATCACATACGCTGCCATAAAGGTGTGCAGCATTCCCTCTCTTTGGCAAACCATTGCATTGAAGGTGAGGTCCGATGGTCTAAAAATACATTTTTTTATTTCAGACATTAAATCCCATCTGATCAGCGTATACAGAGACGCTAGTTAGAACGGATTGGCAACCCAAACCTACAAATATACAAACATCTTGCCTGCATCAATATGAATAGTTAAGGAATATTACCTCTTTACTCTTCAAATTATATGCCATCAAAGGTTTGTAATTATCATGAAATAGTGATTCTAGTGAATAAATCATGCTTTACTTTTGTATGAATTGTTTTTGTACCTTGTGTAGCTGATTTTATTTAAGCAATTTTCGTATTGAAATAAATTACAAAAGGGTCTGTTTTGCTTTATTACAGTAATGCATATCTAATATATTCCCATTCTTACATAATCAGTTGAATCTCCTATACAACGTGGTAGCTTGTCACAAAAATTTACCTAACTCATTAATTACCTGTTTTGAAAATTGCACCGATTAGAAAAGTTAAAACACTAATTAAAAAAAAATGGAGTACGTGTCGTGAACATTATTAGTTTTATTTATTATTACGCCACTTATCAATTCCATTTTTTTAAATTAATGCTTTAATTTTTTTTAATCAGGTCCATTCTCAAAACAGGTAATGAATGCGTAAGGTAAATTGTTATGACAAGTTACCACGTTGTCTGGAGGCTGAATAAGCTTATATGGTATTTCAAAAAGCCCGCTCTTTTCGTAACCTACCCCACCTATCGTCGGTCACCTACACCAAACTTTTTAGATTGACCTAGGTCGTGAATATCTACAGTTTCCTGTAATCGATTCGTGAATGCATTGTAGTGACACACGCAACCCGAATAGATGGCGCGGATGTCAGTAAAAATGCCATGCCAAATTTTCATACACAGAGTGTCCAGTCTTTCAGTGGATCTATTGTCAGTGATGTCAACCGCGGATTTAATTGTAACCTAAAAACGCTGCCGTGGATTACATGAAGCCTTTTATATAAAATCTTTGCAAAAAAGGCTCTTATTTAAGAGTTCTGTTCACCACTTCACCAGTCACATCTATAAAATAACAAATTTCGTGTCTGAAAACAACGAAAAGAAACATACGTCAAAATAGTGCATTCGCAGTGCCACGGCACAAGGGGTCCATAAATAGTGGCAGGCACTAACTTTAATACTGCCAGGCACTATTTTTGTCCTAGTGCGCATGCTTAGATGTCAAATACGGTCAGGGATTATTAGTGCCTTGCTCCATCGCTTCTTCAAAACTCCCTAATTTCTAGACGCCAGTTGACCTGACCTGACATCGATTTCACCGAGCAGACCATAGGTCTTTAGCTCGTAAGTCTAGATGAAAGGGCCCTTACGGGACCAGCGTAGACCTAACCTGTGGGGAACAGATTAGTAAATACCAAACACAACTTTTTATGGAATGTGATGAGATAGTAAAAATTAATTGGCTTTGTTATTGAGTGGTGGGTATGCTATAGTGCCGTAAGCGGCTTACGGCTTAAGTGACAGATAGGTGACAAGGGTAGCCAAGTCTGATATGTGACTCATAGATGGGGCTATATGTTTTAAGCTTCTTCTTGGAGAGATGTTGTACGAGTGCTTTGTTGCGTTTTTATTTTTATGGTTATGTGGAATGTCAATGACCCTAGGGCAATATTGTTAATTGTTTATTGTAACTTGTTTACTACTGGAACGTTGGATAGAGGTAAGGAGCTATAGTCGAAAGTATGCGAATGTATGCGTATGCGAATACAAAACTGTTTGTTGTACAGGTGGCAATAGGTGCTGATTAGTCCAAGAGCGATACAATGTACCATAGCGCTGCTGTATCAATCGAAGGTCCCCCGTGAGAAGTACCTGCAGACTGCAGATGTAGCACAGTTGGGCTGTGTATAAGGATGTAGTGAGGTGAGGTTAAGCAAAGTGTACCTCATAGAAGTACCTGGCGAATAGACATATACCTGGAATGGTGGTGCTGTGACAAAGCATATGGAAAATGTAATGGAAACAGCAGAACAGTAGTTCCAGTGAAAGGACACAAATGGCAGGTATGAATATAGCTTTCCAGAACGAGCAAGTGCACACATCCATCAATGGCTATGTGAGATCCATCAATATAAAATGTGAGGGTAAGTATGTTAAACAAAAGGATCATCAGCAGTAGTATAGACAAATGGAGCTATGATGGAGTATAAAATATGTTGTATACATTGATGTGTGTATGTATGGGTCTTGCGGACATTCATTTGATGGGCATCAATGTATGGATTGTTGTATGAAATTAGTAATTGGATAATAAACCGTTCAAAAGCACCATTTCTAAACCATTATTATTGCAAAATTAGGAACATAGTAAAACAGTGGGACATAGGACAAAACTGGATTGCTGTTGCTACAGTCTCAACTGGACCTTATGTAACTCTGGACAGCACTGTCAAGTAAGGTACGACTGCCAGTGGGACAAGGTCATGAAAATGCATATCGCTGTATGACAGCGTCAGGCCTGGGAAATGTGAAGTGCAGCTAAGTTAGCAAAGCTCCTCAAGAAGAGCTGAAGCAGAAAGAACTGATGTGGTATACATTTAATGTTACAAATGGTGGCAAAAATTTAACATGTGGATACTCGCATGGAAGTCGCTATGAAGTTAGCATGATTTGAGATAAGATAGTTGTAAAAGTTGGAATGTGGTAACTTGATGGACAGGAATGTGTGAAAACACTGTATGACTGTTCAAGAAAGCTTCAAAATTAGTCCACAAAAACCAAACTGTGTAGCATGTAGGTTGTTATACATGTCCGTCTGGTATTATTGAGAGCAAGCAGAACGAGCAGTACTGCTGATTGTGGGAAAAACCACTGCAACACATACAGATACAGAATATGTATACTGTTAAGATAGGGTATAGCATGCAAAAGTGGGAATCCAAGAAAATATGTATCCCAGCATTAGCGAGGAGACGTGACCGCCGGCGCCGGTTCCAAAGGGCGCCATAAAAAGGAATTTCACATTTCAAAGCTCCTGATGTGACCTGTAAACTTACAGGTATGATTCAAAAAGCAAATTGAAGAAGAAAGCTGGCACTATGTCTCTTGGGTGGCCTGGTTGTGAGAACGTGTTTGGTTGTTAAGAGTACTGACATTTGAAGAATGTATGTGTTGGCATTGAGAGTGTCTTTGCACAGTAAAAAACTGTTTTGAGAAAAGTGGTGAGATGTGAGTCATTAAAGTTGACTACTGCTACTATCACCTTCGGAAATACTGTGTATGTACATTGAAAAAAAGCGAGTTCGGGTCTAAATGGGAATCTGTATTTGACATGGCAAATACGTGTGTACTGAGGTCCCATACGCATACGGTTCAGAAAGTCATAATGAGTTGGGGCAGACGTCAATCAATTAGGTATGCTGAATGAAATTGCCAAATATGAGGTATATAAGGGATATACGTTGACATGTAAAAACTTTGTCTATGATGTCATTTCACAATAAGTGAAAGACTGCAAGATACATGATTCACAAAATAAAACAGCGCTCAGTGAACGTAAAAAATTATAACATAGATTAGGTAGTGGTAAGAGCATAAAGTGAAATTAAAGATATAGGAATGGTGTGTCAGTAAGATATGATGTGTAGTAGCCAATATACATCCAAATAGTGAACAATGCATACAAATATATGGAGGTGAATATGTGTCATAGTAGCGCGGTTGAATGTGAAACATGAAGGGTGATACCAGACACTGGTGAGCTGATACCTGGAGGATAACAAATTTTGGTGCTAGCAGAAGACATGGACACAGTATAAAACAGATGCGCCAGATAGCGTGATGTTAAAAAAAACAACGGGTAGCCATACACTTTGTCATATAAAAGCCAACTGATAATGTGGGGTTCAAGGGTTTATTAGACAAGAAATGGGCTATCAAATTTATATAATAGCGTATGCAATGTAAGGGCAGTGTATATAAACAGCAATTGGTCCAACATAAATGTTAGAAAATGAAGCTACGAAATTTGTAACATGGGTCAATCGAGTAGCTTCCTGAGCAATAAAGGGCCACCGATGAAATCATATTTCAATAAGTACCTCCATAGAAATATCAACAACACTACACTTAAGAACAAAGTAGTATTAGTTACAACTAATGGGTGCCTGTTCATTTATGTTAGTGTAGGGTGAACTGAGTAGTCTTGTGTATGTATTGGGTTGCCATCTCTCAAATTTGGCAACGAGGACGAGACGCGTAAAAACTCCGTATTTTAGAGCCCAAAACCCGGACATGCCAAACTAAAAAGCTTAAAAGACCATTTTAGTATTCTGTAAATAATGTAATGTAATTTAAATTACACTATTAGCTTTATAAAACACAAAATAACCGAAAAGTACTCATTTATAGGCCCAAAACTTGAAAGCTGTACGCCCGGACGACAAATGAAGTCCCGCCTGGATGCCCTCTAAACTAGGACAAATCCGGGAAAACACGGACGGATGGCAACCCTATGTATGTACCATGTACATGTTGCTTAAGGTGAACCATAAAGAAATAAATAATTGATTTACAAAAAGATAAGGGAGACTGGTACATAAATGCATGACTCACAGAAAGTAGCAAACTTGTGCGTAGGGTGTGTGCCGTGTAACCAGGTAGACAAGTAATATACAAGACAAAAAAATATATGTATTGCAAAGTAATTAAAAAAAATATTACAATATAATATACATATTCAATTCGTGTCCGTTATTCATGTTAATACATGGTAATGTTTACATACGTGAAGACCAAAATAAGATGATACATGTATACATCGAAATAATGTTGAAATCTAATAGTTATGTACAATGCTAATAACAATGTGTAGAAAGTTTTAAAGATGTAATTAAAAACATTTCATAAAAACCACATTAAAATTTAAAAGACAATAAGTCTGTTATGGAATAAAAATCATTTTTAGTCAAGGGCTCCTTCACTTTAGTATAGAATTGGTTGTAGGGCAAGGCTGTGTGGCAGAGTTTTGAAAAGCGTAAGTGCCCAGTAACCTGGGCCATCCTGACACCTTCTTAGTCAACAATATAAAGGAACGAAATTGGCTCTGTTGCGTGTATTATAATTGTGACTGTCAGCATGTGACTAAAAATGACTTGCTTTTTTTATGAACAGTAGATTATGAAAAATATAGAGGGCAGGAAATGTTACGATTTCAAGTGCCACAAACGCCTCGCTACAATCTTCCTTATACTCGAGATGTGCTAATATTCGGACTACCCTCCTTTCGATGGCAAACAGCCTATGAACCTCGGCAGAGTGTCCACAAGCTAAAACAGCATATGATATATGAGGCTGAAATATTCTGTTCTTAATATAGGTGGCAAAATATAGCTTCAGAGGCGCGTATTACAAAAGCAACTTGTGCTAGTTTTTTAGCCACCAGGTCGATGTGTGTACCCCAATGGAGTTTTGTAACAACAGTAACTCCTAGAAATCTTGCCTGTATACAATGGCGATGAAGAACTGGAGAGAGACAGAGAGAGAGAATAATATATAATATGTCTATAGTATGTATACATACTTGATATAAGACAAGCATATCATACTGTATTGCTTCAAAAAAATAAATTCGTTAGAACACATAATACATGATCATTTCACAAGATACAAAACAAAAACAATCTTAAAATTAATTAACGACACAAAATATACAAATACAGTGGTGGGTAGTTGGGTACTATGCGATATCCTCGAGAACATGATCTTGCCATGGAACGGACCCTGCCTCAGACAGAAAATAATCTTTGAGGGCATCGCGCATCCCATATAAAATTCGGGACGCGCGATTGGTAGAGACGCGCCCCACTGACGCTAAAGGATCAATGTCCTCCCTCCATATTCCCGGCTGCTCCTCTACGTCTACAAAGCCTGGAGGACAATACCCTAACGGCTGGGCCCCTTCCACATGCTGGCTCTCACGATTAGCATAATTGTGTATACACACAATGGCCTTAACGAACGAATCAACATGGTTCACAGCGGCGGTCACCATATTTCGCAACAGGCGCCACCGATTGACCATGATGCCAAACGTATTTTCAATCACTCGACGGGCACGGCAAAGGCGATAATTAAAGATTCTCTTGCCTGGTTCTAAGTTACGTCCTGGATATGGCCGCATTATAGTTGCTTTGAGGGGGACAGCCTCATCTGCAACCAGTGTGAAGGGGTGTACAGTATTCGAATTTGTTAGACATCTGGGGGCTGGTATACCGAACTGGTTGTTGTTCAGCGTCTTACCAAATACTGAATTATTGAACACCCCTCCATCACTCTCACAACCATATGCGCCCACATCAACTATGGTAAAATTGAGGTTTTGAATAAAGAAAAAAATATTTTTTTTTTGTGATAAATCGAAAGATCATATATAAGTTTTATAGCAAAACTGTATTTGTTTTCTTTTTTTTCGCAATAATTCAAAAGTTATATCAAAATAAAAATGGGTTTTTGAATCGAGTACCGAAAACACGCCGACGGCTCCCGAACCCGTGTGACGTAATGATGGCGGTTAAGATGCTCCTTTGACCAACGACATCCTACATCGATACTAGATTCTAGATTCCCAGCCAAATGTGAAAATACTTGCTAGTAACTAGTGTATATTTGTTGCAATATAGCCGATGAATGAAGTTTGCAGCTCAGGACGACCTCTACGATCGAAATAAATATCTTTTTGAATGTTTGAAATCAGATTACAGATTCCAGTAAGTAAGTAAGTACCTAATCAGATATGTCTTATTGAAACTATCTGGTGCATGTTCGGCTGGCCTATTGGTTAGAGTATTGGCTAATGGATCCGTTGGTCTGGGTTCAAAGCTCAGCCTGTCCAATTTTTTTTTATTTTTTTTTATCAACTAATTCATTCATGTGCTTTTTGCACTTGTTATGTACATTTTTTTTCTACGATCAACATAAATATGTTTTTGAAACAAATTCTATCAGACATATTACTTGCACTGCATAGTGCAAAAACTAAGTACAGGACGCGGTGGACAATTCAAAAAATCAGTTCAATTGGTGCTTGTCCGTCAATATCAACCGCCAATATTTTTTTTTATTAGTAATAGTTGGTTAATAAAACAAAATCCATTCATTTTTTAAGTTTTTAATATAAACATACAGTAAGTCAAACTCGTAATCACAACAGTCTTCTGTTTATCACTTGGTATCTTTATTTATTTAACTTTGAGCAATGAAGCTTAATAATTAAATTTTCATAAAAATTTAACAAATAAAAATATAAAAATGCAATGCAAACAAACAAAACTTATTTTTCTATGAGTTTCAATGTTATAATTATCTTCTTGACCAAAACTTAAAATAATTCTTTTTTTAATTTAATATTATTATTGATAATAAATACTTATACGATAAATAAACTATAAGTATAATTATTTTACATAAGAGCTAGCACTTCAAGAACTGATTTTTTGATTTGTCCACCGCGTCCTGTACTTAGTTTTTGCACTATGCAGTGCAAGTAATATGTCTGATAGAATTTGTTTCAAAAACATATTTATGTTGATCGTAGAAAAAAATGTACATAACAAGTGCAAAAAGCACATGAATGAATTATTTGATAAAAAAAATAAAAAAAAATTGGACAGGCTGAGCTTTGAACCCAGACCAACGGATCCATTAGCCAACACTCTAACCACTAGGCCAACCGAACATGCACCAGATAGTTTCAATAAGACATATTTGATTAGCTACTTACTTACTGGAATCTGTAATCTGATTTCAAACATTCAAAAAGATATTTATTTCGATCGTAGAGGTCGTCCTGAGCTGCAAACTTCATTCATCGGCTATATTGCAACAAATATACACTAGTTACTAGCAAGTATTTTCACGTTTGGCTGGGAATCTAGAATCTAGTATCGGTGTAGGATATCGTTGGTCAAAGGAGCATCTTATCCGCCATCATTACGTCACACGGGTTCGGGAGCCGTCGGCGTGTTTTCGGTACACGATTCAAAAACCCATTTTTATTTTGATATAACTTTTGAATAATTGCGAAAAAAAAGAAAACAAAAACAGTTTTATTATAAAACTTATATATGATCTCTCGATTTATGACAAAAAAAAAATTGATTCAAAACCTCAATTATAATCTGCATCACAACATGCCAGTAACACGATACTAAATTTTTTTTATAATTGAAATACTGGCTACCACTTTTCTTGAGTGCCTGAATGGAGATATGCTTCCCAACCAGTGCACCTATACAGTGTGGGAAATTCCATTTCTCTGCAAAGCCATCAGCTATGGCGACCCAATCTTCTGGTGATGCTGGTGGCTTCAGGTAGATTGGTGACAGCACCTCCCAAATGGCATCTGCTGTGGCTCTGATAATACAAGCAACCGTAGCATGGCCCATGTGGTAAGTCCATGCAATACTCCTCATGGAAGAGCCTTGTGAAAAGTAGCTGAAATCAAAACATGCACTGTACTAATTATAAGCAATGTAGTTAGATATACTTAATAAGATAGTAGTGGTAGTATAACAGTATCATGAAGTCAAACAGAGTGTTGTATGCAGACAACATGAAAAGATATTGTGAGATAGTAACTGTCAAGAAGGGTACTAAAGTGCAAGATACTGTTGATAATGTATGCTCCGGATATGTGAGCAACAAACAAACATTGAAGGTTGCGAAATCCATAAGTGTTACTGTCTCAGGGTATGTTTCCTGCTTATTTTAGTGAGGTTGTAGTAGGCAACTTCACTCATACAGCACAAGAAATGCTAGTGATGCTAAGATATACACAACGCACAAACATATTACCGCAATATTATGATTACAAAAAATTATGAGTGAAGTTAACCACTGTCCACCAAATGTCAAAACCACTGTGACACCGAAAAATTGTAACAACATATTGACAGAATCGGTGTTGAGGGCTGTAGCGATTATTACTGTTTGCATGATATGATGTATCTATGTTTTAAGTCTATCATTCTCTGTATTAAGTATGACTATTGTAGTAGTAATGCTAGTGGAAAAAACAGTATTGCTGTCAGAAAAATGTCAACTATTTTGTTTTGTTATGGTATTCATGGAGTATTCCTGGAATGTCAATGATCTACACAAGATTTAGGATCTTGTTGCATACACAACTCAATAGCATGGATCATATAAACACTAAGGTCGCAGTAGCACACAGAATGGATGGTTTCATTGTCAGAAACTGGTACTACTTCGATGATGAATCTACCTTAAAGATGCTGGTTGACACATATGTATACAGGGTGTCCCAAAACGCAATGTCAAGCAGCAATGGAGTGACAGGATTGATTGTAACCATCATGAGACCAATCGGAAACAAAATGTCTACAATGCAGTTTGAAAATTATGGCCATTTAAGCAAAACCTATAAATGATGTGGTCAAATTTATAACAATTTTTCGGTTATTGTGGTTAATTTTTATTATGTTTGTTCATTTAAACTTTGGAACCCTAACCCTAAATAACATTTGTAGGAGCACAGTAAAAAATAATGACACAAGTGCCCCAAGTTTTTGAGAATGACAACCATTTGTAGAATTATAAATTTAAAATTTTCAAAGTTGAATGATCGACTTGTAAAAAAATGTACTAAAGTGCCTTGGCAAGTCCCATGAAATGTAGTATCCCTTGTTACGATACAGCCCCTTCAAGGACGAACCTAAAAGTTGTTTCACGTTTGTTTCAAAAGCACTAAACCAGTAACAATAGTGCAGTTAACCTGACATTTTCTACTACGACAACGACACTTATTTGGTTTACCCCATGGTTTTAAGGGGTGAAAAACGCAACCTATAGAATGTATTGCCAATGCAACGTTTTGTCGTATGATTTGTCTACCATTTAAACACTTATTTCCGGTAGCCCGTAAAATTCTAAACAACAAATGGCTCTTGCATATTTTGCCCAACATAAACCGGTTTGCGGCAATGTATTACTATATTTTGGGCAAAAAGTTCAAGAGTTTTTTTTTGTTTAGAATGTAACAGGCTATCGGAGATAAATTTTTACATGGTAGACACATAATACGACAAAACTTTGCATTGGGAATATATTCTAGGGGTTTGCGTTTTCCACCCCCTGGCTAAGTGTCGTTTTCGTAGTAGAAAATGTCAGGTGAATTTCAATATTGTTCCTGGTTTAGTGCTTGTGAAAACAACGTTAAACAAATTTTATGTCCGTCCTTTAAAGCGCTGTATCTCAACAAGGGCTGCTCCAATGACGTTTCTTTATATGCAAGTTCCTATCTTGTTTTCGATGAGGCATCACCCCCTTAACTGTTTTACACTTATGTACTTACACACTATGTCTATTTGTTATGTTTGATCTGTAAGCAAAGCTTAATTCAGATCCACACGACGATACGTCGCGACGGTACGAAACTGTTTCTATTGGTTGAAATATTTTGATGTGACATTATTTTGAATATATCAACCAATAGGAACAGTTTCGTACCGTCGTATCGTCGGATGTTGTGGGCATCTGAATTCAACTTACCGTTGGTGATTATTAAATGTTAATGCGAATAATGTTGTATTATTTTTCTATTTTAATTACCCCAGATCATGCGCCTCTCATCAACTATAGTTTCTTGGCATTCACCACTTTGTGCACCTGCGAAGGATCGCCGAGCTGACACTGTCGTACTGCTGCCTGCTGTGCGGATGTACCGTATGTGTTTGGAGTGCTTCACCTCAATATGCGCGTTTTCATTTGTAGTCTGTTGCCATAACCACAGCTCACTTAAACTTCACTCAGTTCAATACGTGTTCTTTTTATCTACTCAATTCTAGTGATATTAACGAAACCTGTCAATTTTAGGTTATAAACTGATATTTACTGATCTGGCAATCTCACTTTAGTATGACATTTCTCACTTCACTTGCAAAACGAATGCGCCTATTGCCCTCGTTGTGTGCCGTTTGCATGGTAATTCCAAGTATGATAGCCAACCCTAACAGGCCTATGAATGGTATATTCTGACAATGGTTTGGTAGTTCTAGCTTTTCAACATCCTCAGGCTCCACCAAGTGCACATATCAGGTTCCCACTTCTCTGTAGCTGACGGCACCCAAGAATGTGCAAAACTCAACCACTAGCACATCTGTCTGCTCACCACATACCGACTGACCAACGTCTTCATATTGATATAACTGCTTATACCTTTTCCAAATTCAATAAGTACGTCCCGCGTTTTTTACGTGAGGGGACTCTGCTAGCAATGTTACTTTTAACCACTTACCTCCAAACGCTAAAGACACAACAATTATGTAGAGCCACGGCAATGCCTATGGCTTACCTTCACCGAGGATGTTAGCTGTAGCGGTCCCAGGCCTAACAATGTAGTATTATAGTGTATCCTACTCGTGCCTCTCTCTACCAACCCATAGGTACTTTCGCGGGATCCTTCATAGGTATATTGTAGGCTCATATTGGGTCGTCTTGCTTTATTCTTTCTAGATACCTCCCTGGCCAACACGTTTTTGGGGTTCTTTTCTGAGGGGTTACATTGAAGCGGAGGAGAACGTACTATCCATGGGCGGCTAGTAATATATGTTTGTCTCTGGACGTGTTGCCATGGCCCTATCCAGAACCATCTCACCATTCTCTACCCCTAGACCTACCTGCGCACCGCGTTGGCCGTCCTTCCTATGCATTCCGCATTTTTGCTATATATGCTACTCTCACCATGTGGATCGTACTTGATTACTACGCCATTTTGATACTGCCTTACTAGTACTACTGTACACGAGATAATCCGGACCGAAACGTTATACCATTGATTAACATATTTATACGGGGTTATACACATAGAATCGGTAAATATTACATAATTATGCATCCCACCCGGCGCGCGAAAGTTGAAAAGGTGGAAAACCCTAATATGCATCCTCCCACAACCCCATCTTGGATACGTGCCTGCCTACTACAACCATTCCATGTTCATTTATATATATAAACAAAACAAAAACAAAAAAGGTGCAACCCGGGCTCCGACACACCGGGCTGCTGTTCCATTTCCCAGCGACTACTCCTCACACCGTGAGGTGAGCAATCACTGGGTCCGCGAATCGTGCGTCCTAAGCAGACGAAGGGACCCATGGATGACTGCCTTCTGCATTCTGGCGGCTAAGATGTGCGCCGCCGCACGGCACACCGGCATTTTGCGCAGCGCAGAGAGCAGCGTATCCCTCATACCACCTAGGGATCCAATGACCATTACTAGCAGACTCACAGTGTAGTCCGGCCAGAGCCTGCGAAGTTGTCCGAGGAGCTCCTGATACTTGGTCCGCTTTTCCTCCTCCTTAGAGACGACGTTCCCCTCGGCAGGCGCCGAGAACTCGATAACGAACATCGTTTTTTGTTGGTAGTCGAGGAGGACTATGTCGGGCTTATTTGCATGTATAAGCTCGAGCGTGGAGAATGAGTAGTTCCAGTAAATTCGGCACCTCTCGTTCTCCACAACGGACTCAATGTCCCCTGGAGCATACGGCAGCACCGGTGTCTCATCTATACCGTATGAGTGCCTTAAATGGTAGTATAGCACTCGTAGAGCCGCGTTGTGCCGATAGACGTAGGCTGTGCCAGCGTACACCTTACACGCCGACAAGAGGTGCGTAAGGGTCTCTGGCGCCTGCAGGCAGGCTCTACAGCGGATATCGGGCACATCCATACCCATAATCCGGCTACGGTATACTAAGGTGTTGAAGGCACCGTTTTGGCAAGCCATTATAGAGCTCTCAGTCTCGACTTCAACCCATTAGCCCTTAGGAAGGAGAAGGTCAACTGCTCAGATAAACCATGCTCTTCTAGATGTTTGTAGAAGATTCCGTGCATTGGTTTATCTTTGTGAAGTCTTAAAAGCAATTGGACTTCAGCAGTTTTAATTCGGGTCTTTAATTGTGCGGGAGAAAGTTCCGTAACGGACTGCTGACACCTCCGCGTGAAGTCGAGCGTGAGACTCAACTCAATAGTCCACGCCCTCCCAGGTGTCGCGGGAGGTATATTCGCGGGACAGAGGATCTAGGATGTAGACTTCCTTCCATATTCATCCTTTTGCGGGTCTTTATGTCGATTTGTCGCAGCTCTTCCACTTTCCAGTGGATAGCACCAAAGCTGTATAACAACAATGGGACCGCAAGCATGTTTGTGGCAGCGACTTTGTTTTTGCCGGACAGTTCTGACGACCAGATCTGCCGGAGTCGGTCCAAATACTTGCGGCGGAGACACTCTGACCAATTCTGCCTCTTGGATGTGACGCTGCGCCACTCCAAGGTAGGTATAAGTATCTCCGGCATGCAGTTGTCGCAAGATGCTCCCATCAACGAGCTGCTCCTCATCTTCACTATCTCCGCAACGTCCTCTTTTGAGATGAACCATGGTACATTTGTCTATCCCGAACTCCATACCAATAGCTTGACTGTAATCCTGCACTACCCTCAGCGACTGCTCTAAATCGCATTGTCCGGAGGCATAGAGTTTCAGGTCATCCATGTAAAATAAGTGGGTGACCTTGTGCCTCCGGTAATTGGGCTTGCCACAGCTGTATCCCTTAGTATTTTTCAGCGCTATGGACAAAGGCAGTAGCGAGATGCAAAAGAGCAAGGGACTCAAGGAGTCTCCTTGGAAGACCCCTCTTTTAAATGATACCAACTCTGTTCGAACCCTGGTTTCACCCGATGTTATAGTGAACCGAGTCTTCCAGAGCGGCATCAGTTGTTTGATGCATCCCACTATTTGATCATCTACCGAAAGACATTCCAACAGCCGCACAATCAGTTCATGAGACGTAGTGTCGAATGCCTTCCGATAGTCGATCCAGGCCATAGAAAGGTTTCGCAGGTACTGCACGGAATCCTGTGTGAAACAGTGGTCAGTCAACAGGTTATCGCTGCAGCCAGCTACTCCTTATTAGACCCTCTTTGTTCATATACGCTGAGAAATACGGGATTTACAGCTTGAAGGATACGCATGTACAAGATTCTGGTGAAGAGCTTGTAACATGCGTTCAGACATGTTATTGGCCTGTAGTTTTTAGGATCAGACAAATCTCCGGTCTTCGGGAGAAGCACGGTTCGACCCTCGACAAACCAAGCCGGAATTGGCTGCTCCTGATTTAGCCACGAGTTAAAAACTCTAGCTAAATGCCGGTGGCAACTGGGAAACTTTTTCAACCAGTAGGTGTTTATGCCATCCGGGCCAGGAGCTGCGAAATTCTTTGCGCCTCGTAAGGCACCAATAATTTCTTCCGTGTTTATCGGGTGACGCAGTACATTCAAGTTTGGAGTCCTCCTACAAACGGACTCGAACTGCGCCAAGGCCGGAGTGTCTGCTTGGAGAGGTTTGGGCTGTTCGTAAATGCCCCTCCAGAAAGTCTCCACGCGATCAGCAGTTGGCGGCTGCTCTATGACTGGTGGTCGCTGTTGGAAGAGACGAGCAGGCCTTTCGGAAAACATTCTGTTTTCCTCCAAACCTCTCGCCCGCGTCACCAGTGATCGTTTAGCAGCGATTAGCGTCCGTATCCTGTCAAGACAATGCTGCTTGACAACAACCAGTACCGCTTGACTGAGCGTGTGATGGTCGCGCCTTAGCTCTCGGGCTATCTGGCGCACGCGGCGCATAAAAGGCCTACCGGCCGCTCTATATTCCATCACACACTGGATACGGGATGCTTCTTGGCGAGCCAACTGGACTTTCGCTTCCATTTGGCGCACCCGCCTCTGTGCTCTCTCGACAGGAGAGTCTCTCACTCTCCCCTGTCCAGCCAGCCTCAGAGCCGCAGCGTAAATTTCGCCATTGATGCTCCAAATGTCAGAGACCTCCGATAGACGTTCACTCACCGTCTCATCCTCTCTCTTTAAATCTGCCAGCTTGAAGGACCTCTTGTTGTTATGCAAGGCCCTTCGGTCACTGAAATCTCCAGGTGAGACGGCTTCGTCGATTTCCCTCTCAGCGCGCCTCATCGGCGACCTTTCAGCCTGGTTAACAGGCCTTTCAGTCGCCGGAGGGACAGGCTGAGCTGGAGCACGAACGTATCCCTGCCCCCGAAGGTAAAATACCTGGTTCCGCAAGCTCTGGGAGGTAATTGTGCTATGCTCTGGATGCATTTCACACCACCTCCCATGCATGCGGGACATGTATCCCCTACGGCGCGGGCTACTGCTCTCGTAGCAGCTCAGCAGGTCATCCTTCAGTTCCGTCGTCCACCTAGAACGGTCCATGTCGTTGCGTGTGTCGTCGTCAGGGCGATCCGAGGCACCGCCACCTTGCCCAGAGCCGGCTTCCGATACCGGCCTGGTGTGGGTGCTCTTCTTCTGGGGCGGTCGAACCAGAAGGTAGGGCTCGTCCGGTGGTTAGCCTTAGGGCCCCCAGCCGACATTTCGGAGGCAGCCGACCACATTGCCTCCTAGGGATGACCTGTACAGGTTGCCGGCCGGCTTTCATCCCTGGCTTGGGTTATCCCCGCAGTGTCGCCACGCACCGAATAGCCGCTTGATGTTGGTCGGCTTCCTGGGGGCGCATTTTATACCTACTGCCAGGTTTGCTATCAGCCGCCCCTAACCTGGGGTTAGACGCTGTCGGGAAAGCGTCCTTAACATAGGTGCAGCCGTTTCCTCACTATGGTGGTTCATACGCCTGCTTTCACAGCCGGTGACCACCATAGGCCCTTTTAAGGCAAGGACTACCAATCTTTTAGTCGCCTCTTACGACAGGCAGACTAAACCCTGGGAACATTCTAAACCCGAACCCAGACGGGTATATATATAGAATGTTCCCAGGGTTTAATCTGCCTGTCGTAAGAGGCGACTAAAAGATTGGTAGTCCTTGCCTTAAAAGGGCCTATGGTGGTCACCGGCTGTGAAAGCAGGCGTATGGACCACCATAGTGAGGAAACGGCTGCACCTAGGTTAAGGACGGTTTCCCGACAGCGTCTGACCCCAGGTTAGGGGCGGCTGATAGCAAACCTGGCAGTAGGTATAAAATGCGCCCCCAGGAAGCCGGCCAACATCAAACGGCTATTCGGTGCGTGGCGACACTGCGGGGATAACCCAAGCCAGGGATGAAAGCCGGCCGGCAACCTGTACAGGTCATCCATAGGAGGCAATGTGGTCGGCTGCCTCCGAAATGTCGGCTGGGGGCCCTAAGGCTAACCACCGGACGGGCCCTACCTTCTGGTCCGACCGCCCCAGAAGAAGAGCACCCACACCAGGCCGGTATCGGAAGCCGGCTCTGGGCAAGGTGGCGGTGCCTCGGTCGCCCTGACGACGACACACGCAAGGACATGGACCGTTTTAGGTGGACGACGGAACTGAAGGATGACCTGCTGAGCTGCTACGAGAGCAGTAGCCCGCGCCGTAGGGGATACATGTCCCGCATGCATGGGAGGTGGTGTGAAATGCATCCAGAGCATAGCACAATTACCTCCCAGAGCTTGCGGAACCAGGTATTCTACCTTCGGGGGCAGGGATACGTTCGTGCTCCAGCTCAGCCTGTCCCTCCGGCGACTGAAAGGCCTATTAACCAGGCTGAAAGGTCGCCGATGACGCCCGCTGAGAGGGAAATCGACGAAGCCGTCTCACCTGGAGATTTAAGTGACCGAAGGGCCTTGCATAACAACAAGAGGTCCTTCAAGCTGGCAGATTTAAAGAGAGAGGATGAGGCGGTAAGTGAACGTCTATCGGAGGTCTCTGACATTTGGAGCATCAATTGCGAAATTTACGCTGCGGCTCTGAGGCTGGCTGGACAGGGGAGAGTGAGAGACTCTCCTGTCGAGAGAGCACAGAGGCGGGTGCGCCAAATGGAAGCGAAAATCCAGTTGGCTCGCCAAGAAGCATCCCGTATCCAGTGTGTGATGGAATATAGAGCGGCCGGTAGGCCTTTTACGCGCCGCGTGCGCCAGATAGCCCGAGAGCTAAGGCGCGACCATCACACACTCAGTCAAGCGGTACTGGTTGTCGTCAAGCAGCATTGTCTTGACCGGATACGGATGCTAATCGCTGCTAAACGATCACTGGTGACGCGGGTGAGAGGTTTGGAGGAAAACAGAATGTTTTCCGAAAAGCCTGCTCGTCTCTTCCAACAGCGACCACCAGTCATAGAGCAGCCGCCAACTGCTGATCGCGTGGAGACTTTCTGGAGGGGCATTTACGAACAGCCCAAACCTCTCCAAGCAGACACTCCGGCCTTGGCGCAGTTCGAGTCCGTTTGTAGGAGGACTCCAAACTTGAATGTACTGCGTCACCCGATAAACACGGAAGAAATTATTGGTGCCTTACGAGGCGCAAAGAATTTCGCAGCTCCTGGCCCGGATGGCATAAACACCTACTGGTTGAAAAAGTTTCCCAGTTGCCACCGGCATTTAGCTAGAGTTTTTAACTCGTGGCTAAATCAGGAGCAGCCAATTCCGGCTTGGTTTGTCGAGGGTCGAACCGTGCTTCTCCCGAAGACCGGAGATTTGTCTGATCCTAAAAACTACAGGCCAATAACATGTCTGAACGCATGTTACAAGCTCTTCACCAGAATGTTGTACATGCGTATCCTTCAAGCTGTAAATCCCGTATTTCTCAGCGTATATGAACAAAGAGGGTCTAAGAAAGGAGTAGCTGGCTGCAGGGATAACCTGTTGATTGACCGCTGTGTCACACAGGACTCCGTGCGGTACCTGCGAAACCTTTCTATGGCCTGGATCGACTATCGGAAGGCATTCGATACTACGTCTCATGAACTGATTGTGCGGCTGTTGGAATGTCTTTCGGTAGATGATCAAATAGTGGGATGCATCAAACAACTGATGCCGCTCTGGCAGACTCGGTTTACTATAACATCGGGTGAAACCAGGGTTCGAACAGAGTTGGTATCATTTAAAAGAGGGGTCTACCAAGGAGACTCCTTGAGTCCCTTGCTCTTTTGCATCTCGCTACTGCCTTTGTCCATAGCGCTGAAAAATACTAAGAGATACAGCTGTGGCACGCCCAATTACCGGAGGCACAAGGTCACCCACTTATTTTACATGGATGACCTGAAACTCTATGCCTCCGGACAACGCGATTTAGAGCAATCGCTGAGGGTAGTGCAGGATTACAGTCAAGCTATTGGTATGGAGTTCGGGATAGACAAATGTGCCATGGTTCATCTCAAAAGAGGACGTTGCGGAGATAGTGGAGATGAGGAGCAGCTCGTTGATGGGAGCATCTTGCGACAACTGCATGCCGGAGATACTTATACCTACCTTGGAGTGGCGCAGCGTCACATCCAAGAGGCAGAATTGGTCAAAGAGTGTCTCCGCCGCAAGTATTTGCATCGACTCCGGCGGATCTGGTCGTCAGAACTGTCCGGCAAAAACAAAGTCGCTGCCACAAGCATGCTTGCGGTCCCATTGTTGTTATACAGCTTTGGTGCTATCCACTGGAAAGTGGAAGAGCTGCGACAAATCGACATAAAGACCCGCAAGAGGATGAATATGGAGGGAAGTCTACATCCTAGATCCTCTGTCCCGCGAATATACCTCCCGCGACACCTGGGAGGGCGTGGACTATTGAGTTTGGAGCGTCTGCACAACAGAGTAGTACTGGCCATTGCCTGCTCTGTTACGACGAGCACCGATCCCCTGATCCGCTTTGTGCGAGAGCACGAGATTGCGGGTAAAGGAGCCTTCCTTTTTAGAGCAGCAACACGGGCAGCCGAAGAACTTAGTCTCACGCTCGACTTCAAGCGGAGGTGTCAGCAGTCCGTTACGGAACTTGCTCCCGCACAATTAAAAACCCACATTAAAACTGCTGAAGTCCAATTGCTTTTAAGACTTCACAAAGATAAACCAATGCACGGAACCTTCTACAAACATCTAGAAGAGCATGGTTTATCTGAGCAGTTGACCTTCTCCTTCCTAAGGTCTAATGGCTTGAAGTCGGAGACTGAGAGCTCTATAATGGCTTGCCAAGACGGTGCCTTCAACACCTTAGTATACCGTAGCCGGATTATGGGTATGGATGTGCCCGATATCCGCTGTAGAGCTTGCCTGCAGGCGCCGGAGACCCTTACGCACCTCTTGTCGGCGTGTAAGGTGTACGCTGGCACAGCTTACGTCTATCGGCACAACGCGGCTCTACGAGTGCTATACTACCATTTAAGGCACTCATACGGTATAGATGAGACACCGGTGCTGCCATACGCTCCAGGGGACATTGAGTCCGTTATGGAGAACGAGAGGTGCCGAATTTACTGGAACTACTCATTCTCCACGCTGGAGCTTATACATGCAAATAAGCCCGACATAGTCCTCCTCGACTACCAACAAAAGACGATGTTCGTTATCGAGTTCTCGGCACCTGCCGAGGGGAACATCGTCTCTAAGGAGGAGGAAAAGCGGACCAAGTATCAGGAGCTCCTCGGACAACTTCGCAGGCTCTGGCCGGACTACACTGTGAGTCTGCTAGTAATGGTCATTGGATCCCTAGGTGGTATGAGGGATACGCTGCTCTCGGCACTGCGCAAAATGCCGGTGTGCCGTGCGGCGGCACACATCTTAGCCGCCAGAATGCAGAAGGCAGTCATCCATGGGTCCCTTCGTCTGCTTAGGACGCACGGTTCGCGGACCCAGTGATTGCTCACCTCACGGTGTGAGGAGTAGTCGCTGGGAAATGGAACAGCAGCCCGGTGTGTCGGAGCCCGGGTTGCACCTTTTTTGTTTTTGTTTTGTTTATATATATATATGATGATGATATATATATACATATATATGATAAATTTGTATGTATAGGGTACAGATTTCTGAAAAAACAAAAAATGATATCATATGACAAAATATTGAATAACAAGTACAACAAATAAGAATAACTTAAATTTCTTTCAATACAAACTAAAACACAATTCTATCACAATTGGGAAAAATTTGTCATATCAGGTACTTAAGTTACAGCCGGGTTACTGATGATCCATCCATGGAGGTCCATAAGGAAAAAAAGAAGATAAAGGGCAGTAATTATTCCATTAAAAATAAATTATAATGCCTTGAACTTTTTATTTTCCTCTGGTGACCATCAGACGGTCTTTTCAATGAATTCCTGTCACGGACATATTTGAAAATTGTCAGTCTTATACACTTACCAATGATATCCTGAAGATTATCACGGTCCTTGCAAGAATGAGACAATTTTATATGTCTGTTCAAGCTGGTCTTAAAGTTTTTTTTTTATGAGGAGATTAGGAATCTTCAAAAGACACTATGGGTTGGCTCTAGTCACTTCAAATACCACAGCGTGTGCCCGATTCACCATTGGGGTGCCTACGGCTCTCTCCAATCACACAACTCCTGGAACCGCTTGCGCATTACTTCAGAAGCTGTGCTGGCTGCACTAATCTGATATTTCATTAAGATTCGGTCCGTTCATGTCTCTCCTTTTCAATGTTAGTATCTTTCTGGCGAACCCAGAAATACTGTTCCAGTTATTCTCGCTTGCCAGCATTTGTGCCACAATATTTTCAGGTGTTAACGTTACATTCATGCCCTCCTGGCAAATAAGTCTATCTGATTCCCATCTACTGCAGTCAAAAAAGGTATGTCGCACATCGTCATCTTCTCCACAGTATATGCAGTCAGGCCGGTCTGCTATACCAAATCTGTGCAGGTATGCTCGAAAACATCCATGTCCCGTTAACATGTGGGCTGTAAAGAAGTCAACTTCGCCGTGAGTCCTTCCTATCCACACCGACAGGACTGGTATCAGGAGTCTTGTCCAACTTCCTCGCGAAGATTGTGACCATTTGCTCTGCCATGCTTCCATGAGTCAATTCCTTGCAGCCTGTCTACTGAACTCATCTAGGTTACCATTGTATCTCTCTGCTCGTTCCTTAACCATCAGGTCAATAGGGCGCATGCCGGCTATAACCATTACTGCATCCGTTGAGACAGTACGGTATGCCTGACACACCCGTATTGCCAGCTTCCTAAACACTGCCTCCAGAATTCGCCTTGTTCGTTGTATCTGCGAAGCGTGAATCCATATGGGTGCTGCATATAGTGCAGATGAATATGCTACTGAACTCAGCAAGCGTCTTTTGCTGGAGCGTGGCCCTCCTACATTGGGCATCAGCCTTGTCAAAGCAGCAACCGTCTTGTCGGTTTTAACTGCAGTTTTCCTAATATGCTTCGCAAATTTTAACTCAGTATCCAGCCAGACTCCCAGATATTTCAGCGATTTCTGCGGTGTAATGCTGATTCCTTGTACCACAAAACTGATAGGAGAAATGTTTCGTCTGGGTGTTAACAGGATCGCCTCTGTCTTTGTTGGCTCTAAGTATAGCTGTCTACTTTTTAACCAATGGTCTATTTCTTCAATAGCCCAATTCATTGTGTCCATGAGCTCATCTTCCGTTTTTGCTACAACGACTATAGCGAGATCATCTGCGTACGCAATGGTTGTAACATCCCTTGTCAAATCTAGATTCAGTACGCCGTTGTACACAATATTCCACAAAGTAGGCCCAAGAATAGAACCTTGCGGCACTCCAGAATCCATCGGGATGTGAGGACTATTATTATTCTTTTCCAGTCTCAGATTACGATCTTGTAAATAGCTAGCAATTAGACGTATGATGTACCGGTCTACTCTGATTTTTTCAAGTTCCCCGATAATTTTTTGTCTTGGTGCCATATTGAAAGCATCCTTTATGTCTAGGGCAACCAGGGCACATATTTTCTTTTTTCTATTTACAGCTACTGCCGCCTTACGTGCAATGGACACAATTTTTTCTATTGCCCCAATAGTGGACTTTGCGAAAACCAAACTGGTTACACGATAATGCATTATTGCATTCGATATAGTCCACAAGTCGTCCGTGAATCATATGTTCTAACAACTTGCCAGCCGCATCTAAGACACATAGCGCTCGAAGTGCGGACGGGGTGTCCATTGACCTATCTTTTTTAGGGATGAGTACTAGGTCAGCACATTTCCACCTTGTCGGAAAGCAACTCGTCGATAACGCAATATTGCAGACCTTAAGAAAAATGTCTGGTGCCTCTGTCACTGCAATCTTTATCATTTCAGCTGGTATACAGTCCACTCCTGGTGACTTTTTTGCCTTCAGCTTATCTGATGCAACAAACAGTTCGTTGCTTGTAAAAGGATGGTATGTGGTTTCCGGTTGTGTATTATATACAACTCTCGGTTGACTGGGAAAGAGCGCCTCAGCCACTAACCGTCTTCTATCTGCCGACATGGTTGGTAAGGATGGTCCTATGTTTATGCGTTTGAATACTATTCGATACCCCTTTCCCCATATGTCATCATCTACTTCTATTAGCTTCTTCCAGCACCTGGACTTGGATGATTTTATTGTCGCCCTTAATTTCTGTCTAATAAGTCTATAATTTAGACCTCGAATTTCTCTGACGTGTTCAGGTAAATTCTTTTTTGTGTATGCACGTCTAGCCTTAAGACAGTCACGTCGCAATTCACCGATTTCTTGCGTCCACCAGTATACAGGACTTCTCCTACTGGTAGTTGTTCTTCGAGGCATTGATTGGGTGCATGCTGCTGTTAGTGTGTCCACCAAATCATCTGCGTTGGTGATACTCTTAGACTGTACAAGTGTCTGGAGTGCTATATTAAACTTGCCCTTGTCTAAAAGTTTGAGTATCCATGTTGACGTTTTACCGTGCCGTATGGATAATGGCACAACAGTGAAGTCTACATTACATGTTATATAATTGTGCAAGCTTAAGCTTTCTTCATCTAGTACTTCCCACTGATTACATTTCCAGGCTATTGCCTCTGTAGCCAAGGTTAAGTCGATGATTGACGAGGAGGCTCCACGCTCAAAGGTAGGTTTGTTTCCTTTATTCAACACAATTAGGCCCATTTCAGCTATCCAGCCTGTTGTTATTTCACCCCTTCTATCCTCGTATGGCATACCCCATTCAGCAGATTTAGCATTAAAATCCCCACCTAATATCGTCTCCTTATTTAGCACCAACATTGCTTCTTTCAGTTCTGCCAACTCTTTCTCGAAGGTTTCTACTAAAGCGTTCGGAGAGAAGTAGCAGCTACAAATTACCATGCTGTCTGTTTCTACCCAACAATACCCAGATCCCGTACCTGTTGCCGTAATCTTGATGTTCTTACTCATGATATAGATTGCAGTGTCCTTTCTGGCATCCGTGATCCACCCTTGATCTGTTACCCTCTTCTTGTTTGGTTCGGCCACTATGATCACGTCGGCTTTGACATCCGCTGCTTTTGCAAACAAAAGGTCGTGAGCCTCCCGACCCCTGTCTACGTTTATTTGTAGTAACTTCACTTCGATGATGTGAAGCCTACACAGCCAGTCTTGCCCATTCGATGTCCTTGCATGTTGCATAGGGGCAGTAAGGATCGTTTGTGCAATCTTTCATGACGTGGCCTGGTTTGGCACATTTAAAACAAAGGTCGGATCTGTTTGGACCTTGGCATTTTGCTCTATCGTGTCCCATTTCCCAACATCTGCGGCACCATCCCATCATGTCTCGTTCCTTTATGGGACAGTGAACCAAGCCCACCAAAAGCGTGCCCTTTTGCAGCAGTAGACGGGCGACATCGATGTCAGCTATAACTGTAGCATTTTGGCTTTCGCCATATGAGGGTCTCACTGATGTTACCCTACATCTACCTGCATCATCTCCCAGTGTGTCTTTTAGGGCGTCGATAATGCGATAATGTCTTCCCTAGTAGTGATGCTGTCCAGGTTTCTGAGGTGAAGCACAGCTTGCTTCGTCCTTTTTGCTGCCTGTACTCCCTGCATCTGTGCATTTATGGCCGTCTTGAGATCTTCAGCTTTGCCTTTTCTTACTTCCAGTAAAAGATCGCCTTTTTGCGTTTTCCTTATCTTAGACACCTCCACATCCACTGCACTCAGATTTACGTCCTTTCGGAGCCCACGAACTAGGTCAGCATAGGATCGACCATTACTTTTAACAATAACGGCATCCCTCCGCAGCTGTTTAGTATTCTTTTGCCCAGGTCTGTCGCACCTTTACGACGATTGATTTTCGCGCGCTTGTACACATATACCTCAATCTTTGATTTACTGAAGATGAACTCCAAAGTCTTTAGTATAGTGTTTTCACAGTGTGTTGGACTGTATGGCAATGCAACCTTCGATCTACCATACTGCTCCATTTTTTCTTTTAACTGGTATATAGCCGTATACACAGTGTCGATATCTGCGAGTTCCAGGGGTTCCTTCTCTGCTAACATGTACCATACAAAACGCTCATCTCTGACCGTGTCTCTACTAGCTGGAACAGATATGCTATTGATTAGGCATGCTACCTCTCCTATCCCTTTTTCCTGTGCTTGTAGTTCTTCGATCCCGCCAAAACGTTCGCGGTATCGTCTAGCAATACCTTTCTGTAGTGTCAGGTCGCTACTGGTGATTATAGCAAGATCCTGATCTTTAGGGGCAGCCAGAATATCACCCTCTACGATGTGGACTGTGGAGTAGACCTCCCTAGGCCATTCATCAGACATCATTTTCTTCAAGTCCTCCACATTGCTTCCATCGGTAATTGCAGCCCTTATCTTCTCAACCACTTCGTCCTCATCCCTCAGGGTTTGGCAGGATACTTCCTGCGTCATCGCTTCTGTCTGTGTCTCAACAGCTCTACTGCAGCAAGAGGTCTGCCTGATATCACTGACTTTAGGTCTGTCTTTATTAAGGCGTTCCAGCTTAAGTGAAATCCTCATTATATCAGCCGCCGCATCCTTTATTTCCTTTTTTGTGTTCACAATTTGAGACACAAAACCTTCCATGAGACGTGCCTTGGATACTAAGGCTTGTACCACCCTGTCAATTTCATCAGGTCCTGTCATCGAGGTATCAAATAGAGCGTCTGCCCTCTTCCTTTTCGAGGGGTTTCTATCGCCACGATCTTCATTCTTCTGCCAGATGATATCTGACATAAAGGATGTGGGGTTTTCTTAAGGCTTTCCCTTCTTTTAAATGGATCGATCTCTTTAGTCTCTTTGGTCTCTTTTGTATTTTCCATATTGCGATTTTGCCAGCGCATCGTGTGTAAGGGGGCGGGCCGAGTTGGTTAGGAACGGGTACACCCTCAGATACTTGGTATCCTACCCCAGTACTCCAGGGCCCAACCCTCGCTTCACCAGTCCCGGAATTCGCGGACGGACTGTAGCTCGCCCGAGGCAATGCAGGGGTTCTGACTTCCTGCATCCAATACACACTCCCCGATCACGGCCCGAAGGGGCTGGTCCCTGTTCCAGCGCCATAGCTTCGCTTCGGCAGAGCAAGCTCACAGCAGCTCCTAGGAGCACTCCCCGCGGGCTACAACGTTGGAACAATCTTCATTGCCCGTGTCCTCGCCGTGGTTGTCATCCATCTGTCCCTAGTTTTGACAGCCGCCCGCTTCGGGTCAGACGCTGTCTGTGCGCTTCTCCGATTCCGCCACCAGGGTTGGCTATCTGATCTTGGTCATTCACCACGGTGCGCGCTAGTTTTGGTCCGCCCCGGGTATTTGATTTCCCCGGTCCCACCCATATCTGGGAGGCGTTCCCCTATCCGCCACCTGGGGAGGCGCACACTGAGGGGGTCTACCAACCCCTGCGCGGGTCTTAAATTTAGTTTCAACGTAAGGCAAGTGACCAAACTTATCCAAGAAACTATAAAGTTTCACATGGATATCATCAACATTTTGGACTCTCTTTCTGACAACTCACTTTTTGAAATCCCTAATCTATTTAGGCAGGAGCTGGATTGTTCTGATAAAAATGAAAATCTATCATTAGAATGTGTTTGCACAGTAGAACCCAGTAATACCTGGTAACTGGTCTAATACTTCTGTGGACTCAAAAACCTGACTACTTGCTGAAGATGTTGAAGGTGAATCACAGATACTTGCTGAAGAACCAGCAGAGCATTCCTTCAAGGAAGGTGCAAGATTCAAATCATTTGTTATATCTTGTGGAGTAGAAACAATGACTTTTGGAACTGCTCTGCAGTTCAATCATGAAGTGGGGTCTTCTGGACTCATATAATCTGACTGAAGGAAATGGTCTTCACATACAAATAAATATTTACTATTTGAATCTGAACTAATTCCACAAGCACGAGACCATAGCTGCCTCACTTCAGGTTTTTTTTGGGAAGTAATGGATTTTTTTATACTGAGGATCAGAATGGCTCCCGCCCCAGTAGTATTTGTTTTCGCACAAGGGAAATTGGCATTTCCGTGTGCTGTATCTGTACTGAGAAATCGAAGTAACAGAAAAGCTAGCCATGGTAAATACTGTAAATTGAAAGATATCAACAGATATAAAAAGGGTCTGTTTATGTATCTTGATCAACAAACTCACCCTTTTACCATGCTTCCACGTTCCACGTCTTCGGAATATCTAAAAATTAAAATACCACATGGTTGAATATGGCGGGATAATTTGTTTTGATTATTGTATCAGAAATAGTTACATGTACACTTAAAAATATTCAATGAGTGTTTCAGGCCTCAGAAAGACACGAAAATAAGATAACTTACCTTCAAATGAGAAATATCAGGAAAAAGAATAAATCTGCAATCTCGAGCTCCAACCTTAGCCCCATGCCGCGACCCCAAAATAAAATAACAAATGAGGTTAAATTAAAATAAAATCTTGTCATATTGACACTATTGACAGTGACTTGATATTAACATATATCAGCAATGTCACTTTTAGTTTAAACAAAATAACCAGACGGCGCTGACATCGTGTTGCGGGTTCACAGGACACAGTTTACCACACATGCACTGAAAAACGAGGTTAATGTCGGCGGCGCTTGGAGGAAAATTCGAATGTTCTTCTTCTTCTAAGTTTTACGGTATTTGCCACAAAATATGTTCGTATTTGATCTATGAGGGCAAATGGCCGACGCGTTTGGTGTGGCTGCTAATTTTTTGCCATTATGCATTATTATAGTCACTTTTTAATTGATTAATGTGTCGCTTTTCAAAACTGAAGACATCATGAAGAACAATGGTAGTGTTCAACGGGACTTAGCGGACGTCAGCGCTTGTGGGCGCTTTGCGCTAACTAACCGATGAACGACAAGCTGTCAAAAAAGCGCCAGTCAGCTTGGTAAGCACTTTAAAAAAGCGCTGTTTGGTTAGCAAAGCAGCACATAACTGGAAAAAAGTTATTTGTAGTTCTGAGAGAAGCAGTTACATTTGTTTAGTGTCAATTTAATATCAGGTTTTGTGATTTTATAGCCTAGGTTTTTGACAATACAAATAATAAATATTAAAATATAGAAATGGTTATGACAGTTTTATCACGTCAAAAGGAAAGTCGTTCAACGGTCACTCCTAGTCCTAGCGCCTGCAAGCGCTTCCACGCTAGCGCTTTTACGCTAGGTCCCGTTGAACACACCCAATGAAGAACAGCTAGACAAGACCATTGAATTTCGCGTCGTTGTCAACCACGGATCACAGAAATGCGGGCTGATCAGTGTTTCTGTGGCCTGGGTCGCCATTATTTTGGGTTGCAGTATGTCCGCCACATTGGCCCCGCCTTGTTTCCCATTCTGTAATGCTAGTTGCCCCCACGTGCTGATTCCTGGCAGTATTTTGACCACTGACAATAGATCCACTGAAAGACTGGACACTCTGTGTATGAAAATTTGGCATGGCATTTTTGACTGACATCCGCGCCATCTATTCGGGTTGCGTGTGTCACTACAATGCATTCACGAATCGATTACAGAAAACTGTAGATATTCACGACCTAGGTCAATCCAAAAAGTTTGGTGTAGGTGACCGACTATAGGTGGGGTAGGTTACGAAAAGAGCGGGCTTTTTGAAATACCATATAAGCTTATTCAGCCTCCAGACAACGTGGTAACTTGTCATAACAATTTACCTTAGGCATTCATTACCTGTTTTGAAAATGGACGCCGGAAAGTGGCGTAATAATAAATAAAACTAATATTGTTCACGACACGTATTCTATTTTTTTTTAATTAGTGTTTTAACTTTTCTAATCGGTGCAATTTTCAAAACAGGTAATTAATGAGTTAGGTAAATTTTTATGACAAGCTACCACGTTGTATAGGACATTCAACTGATTATGTAAGAATGGGAATATATTAGATATGCATTACTGTAATAAAGCAAAACAAACCCTTTTGTAATTTATTTCAATACGACAATTGTTTAAATAAAATCAGCTACACAAGGTACAAAAACAATTCATATAAAAGTAAAGCATAATTTATTCACTAGAATCACTATTTCATGATAATTACAATCCTTTGATGGCATATAATTTGAAGAGTAAAGAGGTAATATTCCTTAACTATTCATATTGATGCAGGCAAGATGTTTGTATATTTGTAGGTTTGGGTTGCCAATCCGTTCCAACTAGCGTCTCTGTATACGCTGATCAGATGGGATTTAATGTCTGAAATAAAAAAATGTATTTTTAGACCATCGGACCTCACCTTCAATGCAATGGTTTGCCAAAGAGAGGGAATGCTGCACACCTTTATGGCAGCGTATGTGATTGTGAACAGTAATACAAGTTATATGAGTAGTAGTGTTTAGTAACGCATTCAAATGATATATGTATATTTCATGTAGAAAGGATCAATCTTGTATTAATTTTGCATCAAAATTCACAATACAAAAATGAGGTGAGCGGTATAAACCAGGCAAATCACTTACCTTCGCGCATCCACATTCTTGCAAGAATGGGAATATATTAGATATGCATTACTGTAATAAAGCAAAACAAACCCTTTTGTAATTTATTTCAATACGACAATTGTTTAAATAAAATCAGCTACACAAGGTACAAAAACAATTCATATAAAAGTAAAGCATAATTTATTCACTAGAATCACTATTTCATGATAATTACAATCCTTTGATGGCATATAATTTGAAGAGTAAAGAGGTAATATTCCTTAACTATTCATATTGATGCAGGCAAGATGTTTGTATATTTGTAGGTTTGGGTTGCCAATCCGTTCTAACTAGCGTCTCTGTATACGCTGATCAGATGGGATTTAATGTCTGAAATAAAAAAATGTATTTTTAGACCATCGGACCTCACCTTCAATGCAATGGTTTGCCAAAGAGAGCGAATGCTGCACACCTTTATGGCAGCGTATGTGATTGTGAACAGTAATACAAGTTATATGAGTAGTAGTGTTTAGTAACGCATTCAAATGATATATGTATATTTCATGTAAAAACGATCAATCTTGTATTAATTTTGCATCAAAATTCACAATACAAAAATGAGGTGAGCGATATAAATCAGGCAAATCACTTACCTTCGCGCATCCACATTCTTGCAATTTGGCGCAAGACAACGGCGTAAATATTTAGAACCCATTCCTAAATACATATAGACAACAATAGGCAGACAAAAATCTCAAAAGTAGTGCACAATTGCAAAAAGACGCCAACAAAAGCGAGCAACGACAATGTCAGTTACGACAACGGCTGTCAAAATGACGTTAGGCGTAATAATTCGGCCACTTCTATTGATGCATCTAGGAATCTGTTTGAAACAGAGTTGGCTGATCAATAGTTCACGCAACCCCGCTAGGTGTGCTAGGTGGCTAGCACTAACGCCGCTACACAGGGTCCTCATTTGAGTTTCACACCCCTGATTTTGACGCTTGACAGAAAGAAAGAAAGAAATGACATTCGCATTCTGACAGGGTATGTCGTTGATCATCCCGTATTCTTTGAGATCAAATCCGAAATAGCTACAAAGTACGTTTCAACAAGATTTCAACCACCGATGAGGGCGCTGGCGTATGTAAACAAACATGGCGGATAACGAGTAATCTTTTCCGTTTTGTGTGCAGCTATTCTACCATGATCGTGTGCACTGTGGAGTGCAGTGCATTTATTTTGTGGTGTGCCTCAGTGATCAGTGAGTCAGTGTGCATTTTCTATCTGGTGATTTAAGCAATTATATTCCAAAATGAGTGATAAATCTGTATTCCTCACAATATCGTCAGTTTTCAAATACCTTTGTGCCAACACAGACAGTAGATGTATAACTGAAGGTGAAGAAATACTGAATGCTAACCATATAATTTTGATGGGCGTTGTCTCGGATAGTGAGGAATACGTCGAATTGTTAGCATTATGCTTGCAAACAGGTGCTCTCTCAAAGGCAGTCCACATGAAATCAAAGGAAAACTGATTTTAGGAGATGTTGTTACCATCAGTAACTTTACATGCACATGCAAAGCAGGTTTATCAGGACGTTGCAAACACATTAGTGCAGTTCTACTGAAATGTACCAGGTAACAAATAGTAAACCTCTCTCACCACATATATGATCTTCAATATTTAAACTATTAGCACAATGGTAATTTAATCTTTCAATTTTAGATCCAGCATCGCCTCATTAGAAATACTGTCCAGTACAGATGTGAAATGTTACTGGAGTTATAAGAAAAAGGCTGTTGAAGAGCAGTATGAGGGTAGGCCACTTTTAGAGACACCCTGCTATGAGAGCAAAGTGAAGAAACTGGAATCACTGAGTCAAGAAGCTGAGAAAGAATGTTTAAATCTCCTACTCGCTGCTTGCCCTGATTCAAGTTTAGCATGTCATTTGTAAGTATAAGCATTGAGTAATATAAATAAGTACCTATAGGTTATTGTCTGATAAATGCACGTTATTTTTATTGATATAGTTACAGTAAACATAAACAAGATTCTAGGTTGTGCTTTATAAGAATATTTATTTAATATTTGACACTAGTTCAAAATGTTTAGAACTGTTTAGTATGATAAAGCTTTTAACAGCTACAAATACAATTGGCACTTTTAACGGGATAATTTTGGTGTTATCAACACAGTTTTATTTTTGTCGGATATAACCTGCACACATTGCTTATGTCTGGGTTTAAAAACTGTTGTTACAGTTTCTAAAATGAATAGTGCTATTACATGTATCATTATATATTGTATTACTTCCAGAAAAGGCCGCAATTTTGCATCTGTGCAAAGTCCTGCCCATCAAATGTCTGAGGACATCAAAACAATAACGGAATATGCCCTCAAATCGAAGACCTTTGAGGAGATAAATATAGATATCACTTCCTACAACCTGAAACCACGTTGTGCAAATCTAGTACGAGAAATAATGGATTTAACTGCATTTGATAATGCAGTACTCTCTGCACAGTACTCTGATATTTGGAAACAGGAAAGGCAATTTAGAATAACAGGTATGGTGCTGACTGCTTACATTAATTTAGATGATATCTTAATTTTTTGAACTACTGAACTAACATAGGAGTATTGAAAGAAATTTGTTTAATGACTGTCATAATATATGACGAAATTTAGAGTTTCATATTGAAGCTGCATATAGCTCCTCACTCATGATGTTTGGAAGAAAATCCAAATTTTTTAGATTAAATTATTGCTCCTACTTTTTATAATTCTTATATCTTATTTTTTCAGGTTCAAGATGTTATTCCGTATATACATTTGCTAAAGATAACTGGAGTACCATGACAAGAAACTTTTTTTGGCCAAAACCATTCACATCCAGATATACCGATCATGGAATCAAATATGAAAAAGAAGCCTTGATCAAATACACGAGATCCAATAATTACAAGGTTGTTGAATTGGGTTTAGTAATTTGTAAACAACTACCATGGATCGCTTATTCTCCAGATGGGGTAGTGATGGCTGATGGAGCACCTACAAGATTGGTGGAAATTAAATGCCCTTACGATGGTAATATATTTTGGAATTTAATTAGAAGTGCCAAACTAAAAATATCTCCTTTTTTCAGGTGTGGACCATGATGCAATAAATTTTATACATACTTGCGCATACTTGGAAATAAATTCAGGAACAGGTATTACTTTGAAGAAAAATCATAAATATTATGGGCAAGTGCAATTAGGAATGGCAGTTCTGAATTTGCCAGTGTGCGACCTAATTCTATATTCTGCAAAGTCAAAAAGTTTTCTAAATATATGTGTTCCATTCGATGAGGTTTTCATAAAAAAGTTATTGTATACAATAAGCGAAAAATATTTTATTAATATGATCCACATTATTTGTGAAAACAGAGCTCAGTACTAATTGTTCAGATATAGTTAGTATGTAATTTGCTTGTGTACATATAAAGTTGCTATTAAATTAGATAGTATACTATTGTATAGATGGATACTCTTCAGATGCCCAAATTATTATTAAATAATTAATATATTATCTCGTTTTTATTTTGTGTGCTGTGTTTATAACTTGACTTGTATTATACTGCAAATGCTAATTGAATGTATGTGTATATATATATCTGTATTTTAATTGTGTATATATTTTAAATGTGCTCATTTTTACATGCAAGTGTTGGTTTGTTCTTTGAACAATATGGTGATCACTGAGGAGCAATAAATCTATCTATCCATAATCTTTCACTTTTATATTGTAATTTATTACTGGGAAAATAATTAAAATACATCCAAAAACTTTTTTGTTTTTTATTTATTTTCGAAAATGCTGTATCAGCAAATGAAAAAGCATTTTGAGGTCATTTCCAGATTTGAGGTGTTTTGATGACATTCTTTCTAAAGTTGTAGGTTTCATACATATCCTGTCATGTAAATAGTTTGAACAGTTTTTTTGGATCTTAAGACAGACATTTTTCTGAGTTAACCAGTGAACTAATAAGATAGCTTGTTCATTTAGTTTCTATTCACTGTTTTCATCCTGCCTTGTTTAACATCACACCAGACATCAAAGATGGCTTAAAAAACTCTTTAGTTGGTTCTGTTTTTTTTTTTGAGGAAAACACATTTTACACGCTAAAAAAATACATCCAGTTTCATGCCATTTATTATTTTATACATCAGCAGTACCTACATAATAGAAACAAGGACATTATAGGTTGTTTACAACAAATATGTGTATTTTCATGAACAAATTTTAAATGAAGCAAGAAACAGTGGACAACGAGTTAATTATAAATGGATTTGAAATGTTGAACTAACATAACATGCATTGAGATGATCAAAATTTGCCTGCTGACAATATGGGTGTTTGCAAATTGACCATCCCACATATTATCACTAAAATGTTATCAATACAAGGTATCAAGGCATTTGGTAAAGGGTTATTTAATATATTAAAAATTCTCATCCTTTGGTTGACACGCTCAATGTGTACTCTAGCCCTAGAAATTGAAATATTTTCTTTTGATTCTTCTGCACTGAACTGCTTTTTTTTGATAAAAAGTGTGGTCGTACAAGTTTAATAAAATGGTCTTTGCAAATTTTATCAATTAAAAATCCCTTGTCAACCATTAAACTTTAAAACTCTGAGTAAATCACAATAAAACAAGCAGCAGCAAAAACAGTGTGTAAACGACAAAGGCACAAAATATAATAAGAATAATATAGGGTTACGTATGAATACTCGTAGTCTAGGTTCGCATATTTTCCGCCCAGAGGGCGCATTCATTTTTGAAAACGCCATCCGCTGACATCTGGCAGTGTTACGTGATACGTCAAGACTCAATCTGAGGAGACCCTCTTTATCGCGTCGTGACCCTTGAGCTGCGCATGTGCAGATATGTTTTGGCGGCTTTTTTAACTTTCAAACGGTATGAACGCCAAGTAACTGTTATTAGGGTTATTACGCCTGGCTAAATCACTACATATATGGAGCGTAGGGTGTTTATTTCGTAGGTAAAGCACAGATGATGGACCTACTGAAAGTATAGAGCTTTCTGTCTTTTACCAGCCCATATTTGATCTATTTCTCCTATATAAGTGATTTATTCGAAGTTAGGTATTGTTTAGCAGATCTCATGGAATTGTTTCATTTATAAAATTCTTTAGACTAATTAATCCTATTTTATTATCAGTGAGTTCGTTTCTGTTGTGATTTCTTTTAGGATATTATTTGAAGACTATATGATAAACACTTTTATTCTACAATGTCTTCTTCAGCATGAAACGCAAAACAGCTGCTCTAAATAACATCACATATTTCAATATACTGGAAGTTGTTGGAACTATGTAATTGAGAGTAATTTGTACTTTTGTTCTCCATATAACTTGTGCAAATATGTTGTATATTACCACCAATAAATGGATTGATTGACTGAAGAAATCAAATAAACCAGCATACATATATTTTTTTATTAATTTATTTGAAAAGCTTATAGCAACAGTTATTACACTTTTAAACAACATAATCATATATGTACATAAGTTTTCATTAAACAGTAGTATAAAAATGTATGTCCAAGGCGAGGCAATCTATATTTGTCAGTTTGTGTTTGTTGCATATTGATCACCAATAAATAAATAAATAAAGTATAAAGTATTCTGGATCTGAAATCCCTATATTAAATATATTTGTGGTCATGATCACTGTTATTTGATATGAATTCAATTTTTTTGCCACTCAATAGCTTATTAATAATGTCAGTTTCCGTTACATTAGGTTTACTATCCTTAGAATTATTTGCTCGCTTTTTTTAGTGGAGTGAAATGAAAGCTGCTTAGAAATATTTTGGTTTGTGGAAACTGCAACTTTAGGTATAAATGTGCTTTCAATCTGTTTCATATCAACTAGGCTATTTAAGGCTCTTACATGTGTTAACATTTTGGATAGTACACCACTATTCAAACTGTCAACATCAGCTTTTGCAATTTTAACATTGAATGCCGATAACTCATTGCAAAGTTTCTCATGTAAATTTCCTGTATTTTTACTAGCTCCACTACTCAACTGTGAAAGACACATTTGGATATTACTATCTACCTTTTCAGTAATAGGTAAGTTTTTATCATCAATCCTGTTGTCATAATGGATACAAAGAAAATGAATATGTTTGCAAATAGTACTTTGAATATAAAAATCTGGACATGAACAGCTAAACATATGAATACAAATATTACATAAGTTACATTGAACTTGGCAACACATTTCACTAGACACTTTTTCAATGTAGTAAGTGTTCTGGTCACATTTTAGCTCCCATCTACTATGGCCATTATCTATAGCTTCAAAATCTGAGGACTTTGATGATGCTATTTGATGTCGTTTCATAATATCTTTGATACGGCTTGTACTTTTTCCTTTTGTTTGCTTGATGATTCTATCTACCTGTAAAAATCAGTGTAAGTTAGAAAGAGAATATGTTTACTGTTTAGTAACTTACCATTTTATCCCTAGTATACTGTAGAACTGCGTATAGCCCTTTATCCAATCTCTTAACCATTTTTCTCTTCAAATAAAAATATTTAATACACTTATGCATACTTTCAAGAACCATATTCATATTTATACCACAAGATTTTCTATAGCAGTATGCCCATTTTTTATAGTTCTCTGAATAATTTTCTTTAAAATAGTTGCCAAATTTGTTGGTTGCTTGGTCTGCTTGTAGGTTGGCTATCATATTCTGTAATTTATCCAGAAAAGATGTTTCATCTATACTGTGTTGTAAGGCTTTAAGCATCTTATAGGCCCAGCTTCACTTTTCTTTATCAGTGATTTTACCAAGATTAGTACGCCAAGCCCTGTCAACATGCCAAGAGCAGTACAATTGATGTTCAGTTTTGCCCATCACACTTATCCAGGCTTTGTAAAAAACTTCTGACATATCAGACATGAATGTTTTTGCTTTTATTGTACCACACTTTTTCTTAATGATATTGAATAGAAGGATATGTACAAAGGTGTCTTTTCTGTTTGAAAACATGTATACCACAGGAAAACCCTCTCCATAATCATCAATAACCATCATTGTGGTCATTTCAAAATCATATTGATTAAGGCCATGTGTACTATCCACAGCTATAATATTATGTCCAAAAGTCTGATGAAGCATTAACAGCTGGTAATTATTCATAATTAAAAGTCACTGCTTTCCAATGGGTCCTTCATCTGTCCCTGACTCTTGTAGTACAAAACTTGATTATCATCGCCTTGCATATTTTCTGATGCCCATATGTCAATGCTTACTGCATCTTCTTTATGCTTAATACCTTTTTCTAATGCCAATTTAAAATCACGTTCAACATTATCTATGTCCTTTGCCACTATTAGATCAGACCTCTTTAAATCTGAGCCTATTTTGGCTCTGAAGCAATCTAAAATCCTAGAATAAATCATTATTAGTTGAGCTATACTATACATACATTAGACCATAAGTTAGCTACCTTGTCTTGAATGCACCTTGGAGTAACTTATTGGCGATGGTATTTCTGTCATCCTTCGATATTCTCAAGTGTTGAATCTCCATTGAATGACCATAGTGCATTTTTTGCCTTTCAACACTTATGCTTCCATCACATGATTTTATGATATTCATCTGGCTAATGCAGGCTCTGTTCAATTTACATGTTCCTTGAGATTTTGTAGCTCTTTTTATTGCAGTCTTCTCATATCCACCACTGCGATTACATATGTAATAAGTTTTTTGATCGCCAGATGAAAGTCTTTGGGCTCCTCGTTTGATGATGTAATTACATTTATCTAATTTTTCGATTTCTATCTTCCAGGCACTAAAATCTGAAAATAGCAACATTTTGACATACATGAAGAGAATCAATGATTATTGTTGCACCACCTTCAATTCTCGCAAATTTTATAACTTCGGGTTCCTCGATATTGAACAAGTGATCAGTCTTCAAGTGTGAAATCAAATCAAGGCTGTATCTAAAAGAATTATTACACCCTTCCTCCAAACATTTGTAACTGTGGACATTTTTATCAAAGCCTGCCGGTTTGGGATGAATGTTGTGGACATTTCTTGAATGTCGATTTAAATGACTTTGGTTTGCACCAGTCATAGTTAAAGTTGTAATTAAAGTTAAGCCTTAATTAAAGTACGAATTGCTTTGCACCGGTTGTAGTTAGCGTCAAACTCATAATTAACTTTAAGCCAAAGGCAAAGTAGGGTTTAACTTTGACGTTTCTTGGCTTAACTTTTGACATTTGTGGGTTTAACATATTCTGACAGATCACTACAGAAATAAGTTTGGTTAGTTTGTGAAATATATTTTATAAAATTATTTCTATATTCTATAAGCAATTATGAATCAAAATAGATCACTTGGATTCAATATCAAGTCGTGAGGAACTGAGGATACGACCATAACCTCAATCTACAACTATATAAAGCTGATTCTGGAATTGGACAAATATCACTGTTGTAAGACACCGTGTTATGGTTTATGAGATTTTTCGTGTTCAACAGCTTTTTGGTCATTGTTGTGTTACTGCTGTCTTGTTCAAGGAGTCTATCTTAGCAGGTAAGCAAATCAGTTATTTAGAATGCTGTAATTTATGAGATAATGGGCGCTCAAAACTTTGATGGATTTTGAAAACAGCAAAGATAAAACGTTTATTTGTAAATTACAGTTATCACATTCACTAGGGACAGTTGTTTGATACTGCATCTTAGTCGCCCAATTTTTACCATATAAAGAAAATAAATTGATCTGCTTGAATTATTTTGTTTGCAGCAAGATGCAGTATTATTATGTGAGTAGCTATCACAGTAGTAGTTATTACTGTAAAAATTAGAATGCAAATGTCCTCCCGTTCTCACATGGATGTTATTTAATTCACCTTCACCACCCTTTAGTTAATTTCCTTCTATTTTTAATAAAAATATTGTTTATTTCAGGATCACAGATGATAATGAATACTTTAAGGGACTAGTGAAAAACTGAAGCCTCTTTATTAACAAAACCTGAGTAATTTGAATAATATTGACCCATACTGTATTATTGAGCACTGCGGCAGCACATCACTGTTGTGTGTTCCACCGATCACCCTATCCTAATTACTGAATTTTCTACTATTCAGGACAAGCCCTGATATATTGAAAGAAAATATATATAATAAAAATATAAGAGAATTCAACCAGTAGTTTTTGTTCAAGTAATAAAACTTACCTTCTGATGGGTGCAACTTTACAGTCATCCAATGAGTGTTTTTTTAAATAATCACCTTGTTTGACAAGACAGAAATTAATCACTATCTGTGAGCATGTTATACAAACCATCATTTAAAATACATATTTTTAACAAGACATACTATATCTAGACACTATTTTATATCACATATTAGCTACTGATACTATGAAATATTTTATATTTTGTTATATGAGAAGTTATAAGAAAGTGATTTTTTTTCTCCACCTTTATTAACAGATATAATTACAATATATGGATAACATATGCATTTATTTTTTTTTTCTATTTATTATTAATTTACACAGTATGTGTACATATTAGTATTTACTTTCTATAAAACCATCACAATGAAGCTCTGAATGCATTACATTATGTGCTCTTCGCCTCATGGTATCGGTCTGCCTCTTCATTCTCAAATACTAGGCTATTTAAGGCTCTTACATGTGTTAACATTTTGGATAGTACACCACTATTCAAACTGTCAACATCAGCTTTTGCAATTTTAACATTGAATGCAGATAACTCATTGCAAAGTTTCTCATGTAAATTTCCTGTATTTTTACTAGCTCCACTACTCAACTGTGAAAGACACATTTGGATATTACTATCTACCTTTTCAGTAATAGGTAAGTTTTTATCATCAATCCTGTTGTCATAATGGATACAAAGAAAATGAATATGTTTGCAAATAGTACTTTGAATATAAAAATCTGGACATGAACAGCTAAACATATGAATACAAATATTACATAAGTTACATTGAACTTGGCAACACATTTCACTAGACACTTTTTCAATGTAGTAAGTGTTCTGGTCACATTTTAGCTCCCATCTACTATGGCCATTATCTATAGCTTCAAAATCTGAGGACTTTGATGATGCTATTTGATGTCGTTTCATAATATCTTTGATACGGCTTGTACTTTTTCCTTTTGTTTGCTTGATGATTCTATCTACCTGTAAAAATCAGTGTAAGTTAGAAAGAGAATATGTTTACTGTTTAGTAACTTACCATTTTATCCCTAGTATACTGTAGAACTGCGTATAGCCCTTTATCCAATCTCTTAACCATTTTTCTCTTCAAATAAAAATATTTAATACACTTATGCATACTTTCAAGAACCATATTCATATTTATACCACAAGATTTTCTATAGCAGTATGCCCATTTTTTATAGTTCTCTGAATAATTTTCTTTAAAATAGTTGCCAAATTTGTTGGTTGCTTGGTCTGCTTGTAGGTTGGCTATCATATTCTGTAATTTATCCAGAAAAGATGTTTCATCTATACTGTGCTGTAAGGCTTTAAGCATCTTATAGGCCCAGCTTCACTTTTCTTTATCAGTGATTTTACCAAGATTAGTACGCCAAGCCCTGTCAACATGCCAAGAGCAGTACAATTGATGTTCAGTTTTGCCCATCACACTTATCCAGGCTTTGTAAAAAACTTCTGACATATCAGACATGAATGTTTTTGCTTTTATTGTACCACACTTTTTCTTAATGATATTGAATAGAAGGATATGTACAAAGGTGTCTTTTCTGTTTGAAAACATGTATACCACAGGAAAACCCTCTCCATAATCATCAATAACCATCATTGTGGTCATTTCAAAATCATATTGATTAAGGCCATGTGTACTATCCACAGCTATAATATTATGTCCAAAAGTCTGAAGCATTAACAGCTGGTAATTATTCATAATTAAAAGTCACTGCTTTCCAATGGGTCCTTCATCTGTCCCTGACTCTTGTAGTACAAAACTTGATTATCATCGCCTTGCATATTTTCTGATGCCCATATGTCAATGCTTACTGCATCTTCTTTATGCTTAATACCTTTTTCTAATGCCAATTTAAAATCACGTTCAACATTATCTATGTCCTTTGCCACTATTAGATCAGACCTCTTTAAATCTGAGCCTATTTTGGCTCTGAAGCAATCTAAAATCCTAGAATAAATCATTATTAGTTGAGCTATACTATACATACATTAGACCATAAGTTAGCTACCTTGTCTTGAATGCACCTTGGAGTAACTTATTGGCGATGGTATTTCTGTCATCCTTCGATATTCTCAAGTGTTGAATCTCCATTGAATGACCATAGTGCATTTTTTGCCTTTCAACACTTATGCTTCCATCACATGATTTTATGATATTCATCTGGCTAATGCAGGCTCTGTTCAATTTACATGTTCCTTGAGATTTTGTAGCTCTTTTTATTGCAGTCTTCTCATATCCACCACTGCGATTACATATGTAATAAGTTTTTTGATCGCCAGATGAAAGTCTTTGGGCTCCTCGTTTGATGATGTAATTACATTTATCTAATTTTTCGATTTCTATCTTCCAGGCACTAAAATCTGAAAATAGCAACATTTTGACATACATGAAGAGAATCAATGATTATTGTTGCACCACCTTCAATTCTCGCAAATTTTATAACTTCGGGTTCCTCGATATTGAACAAGTGATCAGTCTTCAAGTGTGAAATCAAATCAAGGCTGTATCTAAAAGAATTATTACACCCTTCCTCCAAACATTTGTAACTGTGGACATTTTTATCAAAGCCTGCCGGTTTGGGATGAATGTTGTGGACATTTCTTGAATGTCGATTTAAATGACTTTGGTTTGCACCAGTCATAGTTAAAGTTGTAATTAAAGTTAAGCCTTAATTAAAGTACGAATTGCTTTGCACCGGTTGTAGTTAGCGTCAAACTCATAATTAACTTTAAGCCAAAGGCAAAGTAGGGTTTAACTTTGACGTTTCTTGGCTTAACTTTTGACATTTGTGGGTTTAACATATTCTGACAGATCACTACAGAAATAAGTTTGGTTAGTTTGTGAAATATATTTTATAAAATTATTTCTATATTCTATAAGCAATTATGAATCAAAATAGATCACTTGGATTCAATATCAAGTCGTGAGGAACTGAGGATACGACCATAACCTCAATCTACAACTATATATACTCTGTTACCCGATACTTTAAACTGGCTTGACGTCTATTTGATAGGTATCAGCTGACGAAGAAGTGTATCTCAAATTTAATTTTTTACTAGTGGTGTTGATTGGCACTCCTGCGATCAGGACTGTATTTGTAATATTCTTACTGAATATCTCATTGCCAAAAAGTTATTACTATTTTTGTAAACAAGAAATTGCTTCAATATCCAGAAATCCAGAAATTCGCAGCAAAATTGGTTGGTTAAAAGAAATAGATTATTTTATTGATTTGCATATTGTTAGAGACTATCAAAATACTCTTATATTTAGCAATAGGGACGATTCAATGGATCACTAGTGGGATATTTATTGGTTAAAACATACAACGTACAATTGGAAAAGAGTATAAAGTGGTATAAAGTAAGTACATAGAGTAAAATTAATATAAGTAGCTTAACTGATCAGCTTGTGTTAAAAATGTTTCTAATTAAACTACTAGGTATTTATTTAGTACCTCAATAATGTTCATTTCTAGTGCAGGAAATTGAACCTGTGTAAACTTTCTGAAATAGCTCCTAACATTTTTTACTATTTGTATAGCAGTTGCGCGTTGCCCTTCAACGTTTTATTTTTCTCCGATTGCTGTAAAAAGAAATGTTAGGAACTCAGTGCTTGTATATGGTTAAGCCACAAATGCTTTTATCTTCATTCTTACCTCATTTAAAGCGTAATCATCATCATTATTCAGACTAGCCATACTGATATACTGAAAGAAACGCCGGATTTTCCGAGAAAATGTAAAATAAGCATAAACCTCAGGCATAGACCAAAACGTCACCAAGTGTCAGTTACTGGTCATTCGCAAGACTTGCACTCAGTACAGCCCTGTATTCCTTCAAAGCTTAAAATTGATACGTCAAGACTCAATCTGGGGTATTTTTAGTTATCACTAGTCGAACAGATGTTCGCTGTTGACACAACTGACAGTTTAAGGCCCGTATTTATAGTCCCGACCTTGAGGCTCCCTTGAGGAAGCCTTAGCCAAGGACGCCTTGGAATGTTCTAATTTATAGTCGTTCCTCAAGGCCTCCTTAGCCAAGGAAGAGGAAAATCTGGCAACGTTGCAAAGAAACCAGAGAAATAGCAAAATCCACTGTCATTAGTGTCATTTTCTGTATGGCTGTCTACACTTTCCAGGAATTATACATTTGGAAATATTTATTTAAAAAATATGGAGAAATTGAAATCTCAGGCATTTACTACAAATGATGGACTGCAGCATGCAGCAAGGAGGAGCTCTCAGTCCTTTGTTGTTTATAACGTTTATGGATGAAGAGAAGTACACAGAACCTGTATATTTGCTTTATCTATTGGATATCGAAATTTGGAAAAGGGAATTTCGAAATGTGCATTTGCAGATAATGTAGCGATAGTAGCCAAAAGCGCGAAAGGTATGCAACATTTATTCACAAATTGGAATGAAATTTTAAAGAGGCATTAAGAAAAAACCAAAAGTAAGTGTTAGTGGTATCCGCTTATCTGCAGAATGAAAAAAGGTGCAAATATAACTACAAGGAGTTCAAATAGAGAAAGTTGAAATTATAAATATTTGGGTGCAGTATTAGAACGATCAGGGAGCCAACTAGGAATAAACAAGAGAATTGATAAAACCAACAAGATTAATTGCCAGCTGAAAAATTGTTTTCTAGGCATAAGGAAATAAGCAGGTGGACCAAGATGTCAGTGTATAGAGCGACATATAGGCCAGTCCTGACTTACTATTGTAAATCCTGGATATTTACAGCATGGAGTAAAAGCAACTTACAATAGAAATGAAATACTTTAGGAAGGTTAAAGGAGTTACCATAAGAGAAAAAATAAAAAAGTGTAATAATTTCTGATTGTATGTATATATTTAAATAGTGGAAAATAAAAAAGTTTTTGCAACATTATTCCATTAACTTTTTTACAGGTTTTATTAACTTTTTCTATCCAAGCAAATGCTACAAAGTGAACATATTTGCAAATGAAGTTTCTTATGGAAAAATCACTACAGCTGCAAGAATATGTGTGATAAGAAACATTTCAAGTGTTGCACATTAAACAGCTATGAGATCCAAGTTTTTGACACAATAAATTTGACCAGTTGCACTACAAAGTAAAATCAATAGTAAAATTATTTAATACAGCAGCTCTGTGCTTTGGTAAAATATTTTTTTGTGTGAATAGTGTACTTACCTTTAATAACCATTATAGTTTATCCCTAATATATACCAGGAGCTCATGCAAGCTATTATTTAACTTTTTCATTTTCTTTTCATCCAAATAAAAATACTTTATAAGTTGGTGCATTTATTCTAACCTCATAGTGTTTACTATACATGTTTTCTTTATGATACAATGTGCTGAAGGTCAAGTTATGAGTTTCAACACCTAGAAGCAATAATTGTAAAATAGTATTTTGTAGGCGCTTTGGTTAAATTCACCCATGCCAGTGCTCTGCCACGAACATTTTATAACTTCATACATTTCTGATCGCTGCATGGTCAGTGTGTCATGACCGCAATATTTGTAGTTCAGCTGCTCCCATCATACTGGACCAAGCACTCTAAAAAGTGGTAACAATATCAGTCATGAATACTTTTAGAGAAACTAATCTTATATTTGATTTAAATCACCTCAAAAAAATAAGATAAATATATTTTCTATATATTACTAAAAAACATACTAGTACTCCTTCCCTAAATTCATCCACTACGATAACAGTAGTCAGCTCAAAATCATAAATGTTTAAAACATGGGTCACATCCATAGCTACTGCTACTATATTATTGTTCCCAAATTACCATAGTTCATTGAAATTCTGACATAACAATCGGATAAAAATCTATACTATACACTTATGCTTGTATAAATCATGCTCCACCTTCATACCCTGTTGTTTATAATACAATATATAATTATTATTTCTATCTTGCTTACACTGATTCACTCATAAATCGGCTTATATAACATCATTACTCTGTTTAACTCCTTGTTGACATGTCAATAGGACATGATGTTTTAATACATTGGATATCCTGTCTTCTTGTTGAACCTCCACAATTTAGATTATCTGCATCAAATTTATTCTGATATGAATCTAAGATCCTGAAATAAAAAACTGATTGAAAAACTATTAAATATTGGTGAAGAGCTTGAAAGTACTTGCCTTGAAGGTGGAACCCCCAATGCAACTTTAGGTGCCACTATCAATTTATTCATTTGTGGGACTGTATATGTTGCATGATTGTAGTGTGTTTTAATCCAAGTCTCTAATAACTTTTCTCCTTTAATGACCTTTATAATACTGGTACAGTTTCAATTTAGTTTGGCTGAACCTTCACTTCTTTTGGTTTGGGCTTTGGAAAAAACATTATTAGGGTCTATTGCGCAACGGCGCCCCACGCGATTTGAGAAAATTTTGTTATCAAGGTAAAGAGGATGGTCTGTTATGTGATTTAAAGCAATAAAAATTGCGAAAGAAGCACGTTTTTTGGGAAAAAATTGGAAAAACTGTATTTTCAACATATTGCAGTAAGGCATGCACACAGAACTATACATTTTTAGAAGTGAGGTACTGCTTGACAGATGATAATAGATGCGGTGCTGCCAACATTTGCTCGATATTTAACGTCGCTTCGAAAGCGACTATACTAAGATTGAAACGTTACAGAGATTAGCACGGCTCCTGCACAAGGATAACAAAAAATCGTGAATCGTTCTACATTTTTAACTATCTAAATTTAAAGATATCTCATTTCAAATGTTCCTTTCTTTCTAGCTGATGTTTATGTTTAAGTAGGTATTATGTATTATTGCTTGTTTTATTTAGTTTGTATATTAGCTTTTTATGTAAAATCGGTGGCTTCAATATTGTTTGTGATTAAGCTTTATTGTTATATTTGGCCGATATCAGCTCCAATAAATAATTGAAACGTGCGACTGACGTTGGACCGTTGCCACTAAAAGCCGAACAGGTAACAATCTTACCTGAGATGAGGTTGGTTAGATTTTTCAACATGTTTGATATCAGTAACCTCTGGGGGGGGCCGAGCCCCCCCAGGCCCCCCCGTAACCACCTGGTACAAACCTAATTAAACCTAAAATAGCCTGAATTTAGATATCTTTTATATTTCACCCAACCTAGTAAGTATAACGACACCACCTTCAACCTCCATTTCAGTTTCTGCTAAAACAAAATCAGGTCAAACTTAATCCCTTTTGAACATTTGTGTATGAAAGTCCCAACATGATTTATTTTCATCTTTCCCAAAACACATTGAATGAATTTTCCATGTCTTTCACTAACCTAAAAAAATGCAATTGCACAATTTCGTAAGTAAATTAACTGATAACTGCTGCTTGCTGGCAACACTGCATCTTTGTGACGCTTAGATGACTTACGAATCTGTCAAGCGGGTTCTCGCATATTGTTCTGTGTGGATATATTTGTGAAAAGTATGGCAAAAATAACAGTTTTTTTTATTATTTTTTCCAAAAAACATGCTTCTCTCGCTATTTTTCTTTTTTAAAATTACATAATAGACCATCCCCTTTAATTCAAATATGAATTTTTCACAAATTACGTGGGGCGTTGTTGCGTTGTAGCACCTTATTATTTATTATTATAAAAAGCGAACCATACACCTATCTCTCATAGATATACCAAAAAACAAGAAAAAACTCTGGAAAATATTTCAAGACACTACATAATATAACCTTACTCTTAAATGTCAAACGAAGGTAAGGACGGTCTAAGGAAGAGCCAAGGGAGCTCCCATGCTACCTTAGGCTCAAGGAGGACTTGAGCACGACTTGAGGAAGCCTCAGCGACTATAAATTGGATTTTGTCGCTAAGGAGGACTCAAGCATCAAGGCGACCTTGAGTCTCCCTCAAGGAAGGTTTATAAATACGGGCCTAGAGTATCGGGTAACAGGGTATAAAGCTGATTCTGGAATTGGACAAATATCACTGTTGTAAGACACCGTGTTATGGTTTATGAGATTTTTCGTGTTCAACAGCTTTTTGGTCATTGTTGTGTTACTGCTGTCTTGTTCAAGGAGTCTATCTTAGCAGGTAAGCAAATCAGTTATTTAGAATGCTGTAATTTATGAGATAATGGGCGCTCAAAACTTTGATGGATTTTGAAAACAGCAAAGATAAAACGTTTATTTGTAAATTACAGTTATCACATTCACTAGGGACAGTTGTTTGATACTGCATCTTAGTCGCCCAATTTTTACCATATAAAGAAAATAAATTGATCTGCTTGAATTATTTTGTTTGCAGCAAGATGCAGTATTATTATGTGAGTAGCTATCACAGTAGTAGTTATTACTGTAAAAATTAGAATGCAAATGTCCTCCCGTTCTCACATGGATTTTATTTAATTCACCTTCACCACCCTTTAGTTAATTTCCTTCTATTTTTAATAAAAATATTGTTTATTTCAGGATCACAGATGATAATGAATACTTTAAGGGACTAGTGAAAAACTGAAGCCTCTTTATTAACAAAACCTGAGTAATTTGAATAATATTGACCCATACTGTATTATTGAGCACTGCGGCAGCACATCACTGTTGTGTGTTCCACCGATCACCCTATCCTAATTACTGAATTTTCTACTATTCAGGACAAGCCCTGATATATTGAAAGAAAATATATATAATAAAAATATAAGAGAATTCAACCAGTAGTTTTTGTTCAAGTAATAAAACTTACCTTCTGATGGGTGCAACTTTACAGTCATCCAATGAGTGTTTTTTTAAATAATCACCTTGTTTGACAAGACAGAAATTAATCACTATCTGTGAGCATGTTATACAAACCATCATTTAAAATACATATTTTTAACAAGATATACTATATCTAGACACTATTTTATATCACATATTAGCTACTGATACTATGAAATATTTTATATTTTGTTATATGAGAAGTTATAAGAAAGTGATTTTTTTTCTCCACCTTTATTAACAGATATAATTACAATATATGGATAACATATGCATTTATTTTTTTTTCTATTTATTATTAATTTACACAGTATGTGTACATATTAGTATTTACTTTCTATATAACCATCACAATGAAGCTCTGAATGCATTACATTATGTGCTCTTCGCCTCATGGTATCGGTCTGCCTCTTCATTCTCAAATACTTGGCAGCCTGAATAATTCTTTCTCCATACCTGCAATGACAAAAAGAAAGTATTTTGTAGTAGTGCATATATCACAAATCTGTTTTAATAGAGAAGTTGATAGTCATAATATGTATATTGTTCGTTGCATATATGACTTGTTTGGGAAACTCATCTTAAGGTTATGCCAAAAGATTACTGTTTTAATTGTTTCATTCCTTGAAACCACCTATATATACATATAAAAATTGTAATTATTACCTATGAATGGACATTTTGCTAGTTTAACACTATAAATGTATAATAAAGATGTCTTTAGTTGACCTCAGCACTTTGAACATTTCTATATATTTTTACTTACCACAAACAGATCCTACATAAATGTTATTACTCTGATGTCTTCTGTAGCCACTCCTATACAAGAGAATCCAGAATTAAGACACCCAAAATCCACCAAATGTTGGGTCACTGCAATCAACTATTTCATAGACAAAATCTTGCCTAAAGAAGTGCATTTACTTCAAGGATTTACTTTTACCACTGTTGTTATATTCTGTGAGTTGGATATTTACGATAATGGGTTATCAATTAATGAAAATGAAACTAAAAATACTAAAATGAATCCGAAATTTCTTAATCAAAACAAATAGCCTCAGTTGAACTATAATGTTTGACAGCCATCAACGACAGTGACATGAACCTTCATTTCCATCACAGAACATCAAAAATACGACATGACTGCCAACGTAAAATCTGAAATTCATTAAATTTCCCTGTAAGAAAAAGTTAACTCATAATTAAAGTTAATCATGACCGGTGCAAAGACACACAACTTTAAGCCTTAATTAAAGTTAAGCTTTAATTAGTTAAGCCAAAGGTTTAACTATGACTGGTGCAAACCACTGTTAGAGAGGTATATATCTTTCCACAAATATTACAGATCGCCATACTTCAAATAAAACGCTAACAACTATCAGTGGTTTGCACCAGTCATAGTTAAACCTTTGGCTTAACTAATTAAAGCTTAACTTTAATTAAGGCTTAAAGTTGTGTGTCTTTGCACCGGTCATGATTAACTTTAATTATGAATTAACTTTTTCTTACAGGGAAATTTAACGAATTTCTGATTTTACGTTGGCAATCATGTCGTATTTTTGATGTTCTGTGATGGAAATGAAGGTTCGTGTCACTGTCGTTGATTGATGTCAAACATTGTCTTTCAAGTGCAACTGAGGCTATTTGTTTTGATTAAGATATTTCGGATTCATTTTAGTATTTTTAGTTTCATTTTCATTAATTGATAACCCATTATCGTAAATATCCAACTCACAGAATATAACAACAGTGGTAAAAGTAAATCCTTGAAGTAAATGCACTTCTTTAGGCAAGATTTTGTCTATGATATAGTTGATTGCAGTGACCCAACATTTGGTGGATTTTGGATGTCTTAATTCTGGATTCTCTTGAATAGGAGTTGCTACAAAAGACATCAGAGTAATAACATTTATGTCGGATCTGTTTGTGGTAAGTAAAAATATATAGAAATGTCCAAAGTGCTGAGGTCAACTAAAAACATCTTTATTATACATTTATAGTGTTAAACTAGCAAAATGTCCATTCATAGGTAATAATTACAATTTTTATATGTATATATATTGTAGGTGGTTTCAAGGAATGAAACAATTAAAACAGTAATCTTTTGGCATAACCTTAAGATGAGTTTCGGGAACAAGTGATATATGCAACAAACAATATACATATTATGACTATCAACTTCTCTATTAAAACATATTTGTGATATATGCACTACTACAAAATACTTTCTTTTTGTCATTGCAGGTGTGGAGAAAGAATTATTCAGGTTGCCAAGTATTTGAGAAAGAAGAGGCAGACCGATACCATGAGGCGAAGAGCACATAATGTTATGCATTCAGAGCTTCATTGTGATGGCTTTATAGAAAGTAAATACTAATATGTTCCACATACTGTGTAAATTAATAGAACCAATAAATGCATATGTTATCCATATATTGTAATTATATCTGTTAATAAAGGTGGAGAAAAAAAATCACTTTCTTATAACTTCTCATATAACAAAATATAAAATATTTCATAGTATCAGTAGCTAATATGTGATATAAAATGGTGTCTAGATATAGAATGCCTTGTTAAAAATATGTATTTTAAATGATAGTTTGTATAACATGCTCACAGATAGTGATTAATTTCTGTCTTGTCAAACAAGGTGATTATTTAAAAAAACACTCATTGGGTGACTGTAAAGTTGCACCCATTAGAAGGTAAGTTTTATTACTTGAACAAAAACTACTGGTTGAATTCTCTTATATTTTTATTATATATATATTTTCTTTCAATATATCAGGGCTTCTCCTGAATAGTAGAAAATTCAGTAATTAGGATAAGGTGATCGGTGGAACACACAACAGTGATGTGCTGCCGCAGTGCTCAATAATACAGTATGGGTCAATATTATTCAAATTACTCAGTTTTTGTTAATAAAGAGGCTTCAGTTTTTCACTGGTCCCTTAAAGTATTCATTACCATCTGTGATCCTGAAATAAACAATATTTTTATTAAAAATAGAAGGAAATTAACTAATGGGTGGTGAAGATGAATTAAATAAAATCCATGTGAGAACGGGAGGACACTTGCATTCTAATTTTTACTGTAATAACTACTACTGTGATATCTGTTCACATAATAATACTGCATCTTGCTGCAAACAAAATAACTCAAGCAGATCAATTTATTTTCTTTATATGGTAAAAATTGGGCGACTAAGATGCAGTATCAAACAACTATCCCGAGTGAATGTGATAACTGTAATTTACAAATAAACGTTTTATCTTTGCTGTTTTCAAAATCCATCAAAGTTTTGAGCGCCCATTATCTCATAAATTACAGCATTCTAAATAACCGATTCGCTTACCTGCTAAGATAGACTTCTTGAACAAGACAGCAGTAACACAACAATGACCAAAAAGCTGTTGAACACAAAAAATCTCATAAACCATAACACGGTGTCTTACAACAGTGATATTGGTCCAATTCCAGAATCAGCTTTATATAGTTGTAGATTGAGGTTATGGTCGTATCCTCAGTTCCTCACGACTTGATATGGAATCCAAGTGATCTATTTTGATTTATAATTGCTTATAGGATATAGAAATAATTTTATAAAATATATTTCACAAACTAACCAAACTTATTTCCGTAGTGATCTGTCAGAATATGTTAAACCCACAAATGTCAAAAGTTAAGCCAAGAAACGTCAAAGTTAAATCCTACTTTGCCTTTGGCTTAAAGTTAATTATGAGTTTGACGCTAACTACAACCGGTGCAAAGCAATTCGTACTTTAATTAAGGCTTAACTTTAATTACAACTTTAACTATGACTGGTGCAAACCACTGAAAGAGGCTTCAGTTTTTCACTCGTCCCTTAAAGTATTCATTATCATCTGTGATCCTGAAATAAACAATATTTTTATTAAAAATAGAAGGAAATTAACTAATGGGTGGTGAAGATGAATTAAATAAAATCCATGCGAGAATGGGAGGACACTTTCATTCTAATTTTTACAGTAATAACTACTACTGTGATAGCTATTCACATAATAATACTGCATCTTGCTGCAAACAAAATAAATCAAGTAGATCAATTTCAGTGGTTTGCACCAGTCATAGTTAAACCTTTGGCTTAACTAATTAAAGCTTAACTTTAATTAAGGCTTAAAGTTGTGTGTCTTTGCACCGGTCATGATTAACTTTAATTATGAGTTAACTTTTTCTTACAGGGAAATTTAACGAATTTCAGATTTTACGTTGGCGATCATGTCGTATTTTTGATGTTCTGTGATGGAAATGAAGGTTCATGTCACTGTCGTTGATGGCTGTCAAACATTATCTTTCAAGTTCAACTGAGGCTATTTGTTTTGATTAAGAAATTTTGGATTCATTTTAGTATTTTTAGTTTCATTTTCATTAATTGATAACTCATTATCGTAAATATCCAACTCACAGAATATAAGAACAGTGGTAAAAGTAAATCCTTGAAGTAAATGCACTTCTTTAGGCAAGATTTTGTCTATGATATAGTGGATTGCAGTGACTCAACATTTGGTGGATTTTGGGTGTCTTAATTCTGGATTCTCTTGTATAGCAGTGGCTACAGAAGACATCAGAGTAATAACATTTATGTCGGATCTGTTTGTGGTAAGTAAAAATATATAGAAATGTACAAAGTGCTGAGGTCAACTAAAAACATCTTTATTATACATTTATAGTGTTAAACTAGCAAAATGTCCATTCATAGGTAATAATTACAATTTTTATATGTATATATAGGTGGTTTCAAGGAATGAAACAATTAAAACAGTAATCTTTTGGCATAACCTTAAGATGAGTTTCCGGAACAAGTGATATATGCAACAAACGATATACATATTATGACTATCAACTTCTCTATTAAAACAGATTTGTGATATATGCACTACTACAAAATACTTTCTTTTTGTCATTGCAGGTGTGGAGAAAGAATTATTCAGGTTGCCAAGTATTTGAGAAAGAAGAGGCAGATCGATACCATGAGGCGAAGAGCACATAGTGTTATGCATTCAGAGCTTCATTGTGATGGCTTTATAGAAAGTAAATACTAATATGTTCCACATACTGTGTAAATTAATAGAACCAATAAATGCATATGTTATCCATATATTGTAATTATATCTGTTAATAAAGGTGGAGAAAAAAATCACTTTCTTATAACTTCTCATATAACAAAATATAAAATATTTCATAGTATCAGTAGCTAATATGTGATATAAAATAGTGTCTAGATATAGAATGCCTTGTTAAAAATATGTATTTTAAATGATAGTTTGTATAACATGCTCACAGATAGTGATTAATTTCTGTCTTGTCAAACAAGGTGATTATTTTTAAAAAAACACTCATTGGGTGACTGTAAAGTTGCACCCATCAGAAGGTAAGTTTTATTACTTGAACAAAAACTACTGGTTGAATTCTCTTATATTTTTATTAAATATATTTTCTTTCAATATATCAGGGCTTGTCCTGAATAGTAGAAAATTCAGTAATTAGGATAGGGTGGTCGGTGGAACACACAACAGTGATGTGCTGCCGCAGTGCTCAATAATACAGTATGGGTCAATATTATTCAAATTCAAATTACTCAGTTTTTGTTAATCAAGAGGCTTCAGTTTTTCACTTGTCCCTTAAAGTATTCATTATCATCTGTGATCCTGAAATAAACAATATTTTTATTAAAAATAGAAGGAAATTAACTAATGGGTGGTGAAGATGAATTAAATAAAATCCATGCGAGAACGGGAGGACACTTGAATTCTAATTTTTACAATAATAACTACTACTGTGATAGCTATTCACATAATAATACTGCATCTTGCTGCAAACAAAATAAATCAAGCAGATCAATTTATTTTCTTTATATGGTAAAAATTGGGCGACTAAGATGCAGTATCAAACAACTGTCCCTAGTGAATGTGATAACTGTAATTTACAAATAAACGTTTTATCTTTGCTGTTTTCAAAATCCATCCAAGTTTTGAGCGCCCATTATCTCATAAATTACAGTATTCTAAATAACTGATTTGCTTACCTGCTAAGATAGACTTCTTGAACAAGACAGCAGTAACACAACAATGACCAAAAATCTGTTGAACACGAAAAATCTCATAAACCATAACACGGTGTCTTACAACAGTGATATTTGGCCAATTCCAGAATCAGCTTTATATAGTTGTAGATTGAGGTTATGGTCGTATCCTCAGTTCCTCACGACTTGATATTGAATCCAAGTGATCTATTTTGATTCATAATTGCTTATAGGATATAGAAATGATTTTATAAAATATATTTCACAAACTAACCAAACTTATTTCTGTAGTGATCTGTCAGAATATGTTAAACCCACAAATGTCAAAAGTTAAGCCAAGAAACGTCAAAGTTAAACCCTACTTTGCTTTTGGCTTAAAGTTAATTATGAGTTTGACGCTAACTACAACCGGTGCAAAGCAATTCGTACTTTAATTAAGGCTTAACTTTAATTACAACTTTAACTATGACTGGTGCAAACCACTGTTTATTTTCTTTATATGGTAAAAATTGGGCGACTAAGATGCAGTATCAAACAACTGTCCCTAGTGAATGTGATAACTGTAATTTACAAATAAACGTTTTATCTTTGCTGTTTTCAAAATCCATCCAAGTTTTGAGCGCCCATTATCTCATAAATTACAGCATTCTAAATAACTGATTTGCTTACCTGCTAAGATAGACTTCTTGAACAAGACAGCAGTAACACAACAATGACCAAAAAGCTGTTGAACGCGAAAAATCTCATAAACCATAACACGGTGTCTTACAACACTGATATTTGTCCAATTCCAGAATCAGCTTTATATAGTTGTAGATTGAGGTTATGGTCGTATCCTCAGTTCCTCACGACTTGATATGGAATCCAAGTGATCTATTTTGATTCATAATTGCTTATAGGATATAGAAATAATTTTATAAAATATATTTCACAAACTAACCAAACTTATTTCCGTAGTGATCTGTCAGAATATGTTAAACCCACAAATGTCAAAAGTTAAGCCAAGAAACGTCAAAGTTAAACCCTACTTTGCCTTTGGCTTAAAGTTAATTATGAGTTTGACGCTAACTACAACCGGTGCAAAGCAATTCGTACTTTAATTAAGGCTTAACTTTAATTACAACTTTAACTATGACTGGTGCAAACCACTGTATAAGAGCTAACAAATCTTCCTAACCTCGAAAACTATCCAAAACAGATAAACAAAATGTAAACGTAAACGACAAAATGTAAACCACACAGAATCCTAGTATTCGTGAATTAATCATGGTCGGTTATCTCTCCGTTGCGCCGGCGCACAACGAGGGTCACGACGCGATTATGAGGGTCTCCTCTCAATCTGGGGTATTTTTAGTTATCACTAGCCGAACAGCTGTTCGCTGTTGACACGGCTGACAGTTTAAAGTATCGGGTAACAGGGTATATATATTAAACTGTCAGCCGTGTCAACAGCGAACAGCTGTTCGGCTAGTGATAACTAAAAATACTCCAGATTGAGTCATGATAGGCCTTTACGGAAACACTGATCTGGATCCGGATAGATCAGTTATACGTCAAACAGCTGTTGAGGGCTGTTCCAAATTACGGTACTATCACCGTCCCAGAACTGTTTTCATCATCCTCCGCCCATTTTGTGTGTTTTTAGAACTGTAAAATGGGCGGGGCATGATGAAATCAGTTCTGGGAGGGTGATAGAACCGTAATTTGGAACAGCCCTCAACAGCTGTTTGACGTATAACTGATCTATCCGGATCCAGATCAGTGTTTCCGTAAAGGCCTCATGTATCAATCTTAAGCCAAAGAGTGCTTTGAAGGAATGCAGGGTTGTATTAAGTGGAAGCATTACTAATAACAAGTAATTGACGTTTTCATCTATGCTCTGAGGCCTATGCTTATTTTACATTTTCTCGGGAAATCCGGCGTGTCTTTCAGTATATTAGTATAGCTGGTCTGAATGATGATGATTAGGTACACTTTAAATGAGGTAAGAATGAAGATAAAAGCATTTTTAGCTTAAGCTTCAGTTAAACTACATTATTATATTAATCTTACTCCATGTACATACTTTATACTTTCCTCCAATTGTACCTTATACGTTTGAACCAATAAATATCCTACTAGTGATGCAAGCTATCCATTGAATCGTCCTTATTGCTAAATATAGGAGTATTGTGATAGTCTCTAACAATATACAAATCAATAAAATAATCTATTACTTTTAACTAACCATTTTTGCTGCAAATTTCTGGATATTGATGCAATTTCTTGTTTACAACAATAGTCATTAGTTTTTGGCAAATATTCAATAAGAATATTACTAATACGGTCCTGATCGCAGGATTGCCAATCAACACCACTAGTAAAAAATTAAATTTGAGATACACTTCTTCGTCAGCTGATACCTATCAAATAGACGTCAAGCTTGTTTAAAGTATCAGGTAACAGAGTATAATATGTTTTGATTGTTTTGTCATTTGTGGTTAGAATGTCAATGGAATAGGTGGATGTGAGTCGATGTTTTGTTAAAATTTAAAAGCCTACGATTCTATCTATGATTTGAGTGTGGCGCAATATTATACATATTTTAAATTTAAAATTAAAACTGAGGAAGAAAAGTGTTTTAAAGCTGTTCTACGCTTTGGATGTACCACTCTTGTATCTGAGGAAATATGTCCCTTTTTCCCATCATACACGCCAACCAGGCATCCAATGATACAGACTCCCATGAAGACTTGCATGAAGATCAGTCGTGGTTACAGAATTCTAGTTTCAACATCCAGACGATACCAACCACTTCAAATGATGTGTCAAGGAAAATATATCGAAAAGATTCATACACAGCTATATATAGCGATAAGGATATTTCTGTATCAAAAACGCGCCGCAAACTGAAATGCCAAAAAGCAAATGTGGAAAAGGTGAAGCATGATACTTCAGAAGAACAAACTTATAATGATTCTTATATTGTGGATTTGAAAGGACATAAGGAGCTGTTGTCAGTAGATACAATATCTCGTCCTTCTGCACCTATATATCGGGTTGCATTTTATTTGAAGAGGTACTCAAATATTAGAAAGAGCAAATTCAAAAGATATCACAAGCTTATGATAGAGAAAAAAATCGAAAGTGATGAAGTAGCTCTCACAGAGCAGACTTTACAGGGTAAGTTGTAGTTAGTTTCTATTGTAAGAAAACATTAATAATTTATTAAGATGTCCAGTAGTCCAAGGGCCTACAATGGCCGGACCTTCTGATTTTAATAAAAGCTGAAAGCTTTTCTTTGTGCATTCCCACTATAGGTAAGAATGATCCCACTTATGAAACCTGGGTAGTGGTGACTTTGGCACATACCAGGTGGAAAAGATTTACAAAACTTCTTCTCTACTCTTAAAGTATAAAACCCATTTTACTCTATTATTTTATTTGTAACAATAGACCTTTACGGAAACAGTGATCTGGATCCAGATATATCAGTTATGTCAAGCAGCTGTCAAATGGGATTTATGATTCCATGGATTTAACAGACATCCAAGAACAAAAAAAGTTAGAATAAAAAACAGATGGTTGAGTAAGGCGGCTACTGATCTGAATCATCCAATTATACTCACTCACTGTTCAAGAGCGAACTGACCTATTTCTGACTGATCCCAGATCAGTGATCCAACTGATCGGGCTAACCCGATCATAGTTTCCATAAAGGCCTAGTATCAAAACTTGCATTACTCATTGCCAGGCAATATGGTGGCAATCTGCTGTCAGATTCTAAACTATTACTACATTTTCACAGGCTTTCAAAACTGTTTTCCAAATGTTTTGTGATTTTGGATTGCCAGTGTTTCCACAATAGCTTTTGAAACAACTTTCGAAACGCATTCATAATGTTTTAAACTGACACTCTTAACAAATGTTATTCCCTAGTTTTAGAACTTATTTTGTTGTTTATCATAAATCTTTAGTTTCGAATTCGAATAAACTTCAATAAACTAACATTGTGACATTAGACAGCTAAGCACTATACATAGTTCATTTCAAAACGTTCTGAAAGTGTCAGCTGGTGTTTCCACACATTTGGATCTCGAGACGATCCCAAAAATTAGCGAATCGACCTTGAACAGGAAACGTTTTGAAAACGCATCCAATTGATGTTTCCATGATATATTTGAAAGCACAAAACGGTTTGAAATCGTTAATTTTTATATGTTTTCTGGGGAACTATCAAACAATGTTTTCTCAGTAGCCTGACAGTTTCAAGGGCTATCTTATCCTGTCACACTTATTGAAGGTGCAAGTGAAATAGAACTTTTGGTCCACTGCAAACTTTTACTACACACCCTCTGTTGTTTATTCTTATTGTCTGATGATCAAAAATTTATAATGAAATTTTGGACAATGTAAAAAACAAAAGGTCCGTATCAGGTTTTAAAACAGCCTTAATGTAACGGGAGTGAAATGATCTACAGCCACAAAACTGCGAACGGTGCGGCGCGTCGGTAAAGTCGTGCACGCATATTAGTACAGTCAATTTTTATCAATTAATAACTGGGTAGATAAAATAAACATTAATAAAGAAACATCGTCTTAATAAACAAAGATATTGGAGGCGGCGTGCTCAAGGGCGGGTACTAAGCCAAAACGCATAGATAACTTCAATAATTTTTTTATGGGTTAATGATGATGTCAATGGTTATTGTATACTGCACTTGATTGCAGTGATGACAGGTAATACTCCTATGCTAGCGGAGTGGGGGGTGCTGCAGGGGTGCATTTTTCTACGTGACTTCAATAATTTTTTTTCATGATTTACTGACGATGTCACAAATTATTTCCAATTACATCCGATTACCGCGGCAACCAGTAATATCATCATGCTAGCGGAGTTGATTGTTCGCCCGTAGGGGGTGCTGCAGGGGTGCATTTTTAGGTACATATTAGCGAATTAGTATATCGGACTAACTTCAATAATTTTTTTTCATGATTTACTGACGATGTCACAAATTATTTCCAATTGCATCCGATTACCGCGGTAACCAGTAATATCATCATGCTAGCGGAGTTGATTGTTCGCCCGTAGGGGGTGCTGCAGGGGTGCATTTTTAGGTACATATTAGCGAAATAGTATATCGGACTAACTTCAATAATTTTTTTTCATGATTTACTGACGATGTCACAAATTATTTCCAATTGCTTACGATTACCACGATAACCAGTAATATCATCATGCCAGCGGAGTTGATTGTTCGCCCGTACGGGGTGCTGCAGGGGTGCATTTTTAGGTGCATATTAGCGAAACAGTGTATCGGACTAACTTCAATAATTTTTTTTCATTATTTACTGACAATGTCACAAATTATTTCCAATTGTATCCGATTACCACGGTAACCAGTAATATCATCATGCTAGCGGAGTTGATTGTTCGCCCGTAGGGGGTGCTGCAGGGGTGCACATTTGGATACATATTAGCGAAAAGTATATCAGACTATATTCTTAATTATTTTTTTTCATAAGTTGTTGACCCTGTCACAAATTATTTCAAATCGCATCTGATTACCACGGTAACTAGTAATACCATAATGCTAGAGGAGTTGATTGTTCGCCTGTAGGGGGTGCTGCAGGGGTGCACATTTGGATACATATTAGCAAAAAGTATATACTATATTCTTAATTTTTTTTTTCATAAGTTATTGACCTTGTCACAAATCATTTCCAATTGCATCCGATTACCATGGTAACCAGTAATATCATCATGCTAGCGGAGTTGATTGTTCGCCCGTAGGGGGTGCTGCAGGGGTGCATTTTTAGGTACATATTAGCGAAATAGTATATCGGACAGTAATTTTTTTTCATGATTTACTGACGATGTCACAAATTATTTCCAATTGCATCCGATTATCACGGTAACCAGTAATATCATCATGCTAGCGGAGTTGGTTGTTCGCCCGTAGGGGGTGCTGCAGGGGTGCATTTTTAGGTACATATTAGCGAAATAGTATATCGGACTAACTTCAATAATTTTTTTTCATTATTTACTGACAATGTCACAAATTATTTCCAATTGTATCCGATTACCACAGTAACCAGTAATATCATCATGCTAGCGGAGTTGATTGTTCGCCCGTAGGGGGTGCTGCAGGGGTGCACATTAGGATACATATTAGCGAAAAGTATATCAGACTATATTCTTAATTATTTTTTTTTTCATAAGTTGTTGACCCTGTCACAAATTATTTCAAATCGCATCTGATTACCACGGTAACTAGTAATATCATAATGCTAGCGGAGTTGATTGTTCGCCTGTAGGGGGTGCTGCAGGGGTGCACATTTGGATACATATTAGCGAAAAGTATATACTATATTCTTAATTTTTTTTTCATAAGTTATTGACTCTGTCACAAATTATTTCACATCGCATCCGATTACCACGGTAACTAGTAATATCATCATGCTAGCGGAGTTGATTGTAGTGTGAGTATTTTATTTGGCATGGTAGGCGATACGGACGTCCCGTCCAGCCAATGCGATAAAAACTGCGAAATATGTGGTGACAGTATAAGGAAAACATGTGTAATGTGTGAAGGTGACAACTGCAATGTGATTTTACATACGAAATGTTTCGAAACCATCGCAAAAATATTTTTCGCTGAAAGAAAAAACTGGAGGTGTAAAAACTGTGCGTCCAAACACAGGTCAACAACCGGATCCACATCTAGCGATATTTTGATTCTTCGTCATGAAGTAGACTGCCTCACTCGAGAAAAACTGTTATTAAATGAGCTGAATGTCGAATTAAAGTCTAATAATCAGTTGTTGAGAGAGAAATTATTCTCGGCGCAAATGTCGTATGCAGAAAGAGCTAAGATTTCCCAGCCAGGACAAATAGTACGAGCCACTACTTCTTATGATAATGGAAAAAAGGTAAACAAACCTAAAACCGGTGTTGTAACAAAAGCGAACAGCTCTTCTTTTTCTAATGATGATATAATTGCTGATCTCCAAAAAAAAAATGTCAATCCTCCAGATTTGAAACTGTGTCTGAATGGAATAAAGAAAATTAAAAATGGGGTTATTATCCAATGCAAAGATAAAAAATCCCAAGGAATACTAGAACAGCATGTCAAAAATAAGCTAGGTTCTAAATATGCCATAAGTCAAACGAGGTTGTTCAAACCAAGGCTTTTGATCAATAATATTCGATTTTAAGAAAATGCGACACATGACGAAATTCTCACAGACATCCGAACTCGCAACGATATTGGAGACCATGAAATGAAAATCGTCACAACACTCAAAAATGGCAACACACTGAACTTGGTTTTAGAAGTATCACCGGCACTAAGGAAGAAATTGGTTTGCCAAGGATATATCTACGTTGGTTTTTGCAAGTGCAGTGTAACAGATCACTTGATATTACTTCGGTGTTACAAGTGCAGTGGGCTCGGGCATACGGAAAAAACTGTAAGTCTAGTATTATTATTTGTCCCGTCTGCAGTGGTGCACATCGTCTGAAGGATTGTTCATCTGACACATTAAAATGTATAAATTGCGTCAAAAATAATGAAAACTATAGAACAAAATTTAATGTGAATCATTCCTCTAGTGATGAGAATTCATGCTTCATATTGCAAAATTATATAAATAGACTGAAAAGTAATATAGATTATGGGGAAGAAGTTGACTAAAAGTACTCTCAAAATGGGCCATATAAACGTAAGATCTTTAATACCGAGCATGCTTGACTTTGAGGAATTGGTTATTAATAACAATCTTGACATCATCGGAGTTTCAGAAACACGGTTGTCAGATGACATCCCTTCAGATATCATAAGTATTGCTGATTTTAATGTATATAGAAATGATAGACAGCGTCGTGGCGGAGGTGTCGCCGTTCATGTGCGATCCAATATAAGGTGCAAAGTATTGGACATCGATATGCACACTAATGCTCTGGAATGCATATTTATTACTTTTAAAGTGAGACATAGCAGTTTTTGTGTAGGGATATTTTATAGGCCTCCCAAAGAAAATCTTTTAGAAGCCATTCAATTTCTAGATAATAAATTAGCCACTCTCAGAAGTGAATATGATGACTTATTACTTGGTGACTTCAATGTAAATGTGCTTATTGAAAATAAGCTTAACGATTGCCTTCAGACATATGGGTTAAAACAAATAATTACAGAGCCAACACGTATAACTGAGACAAGCGCCACACCACTAGATCCTATCTTTGTAAGCAATATTGAAAAGGTTATTGCAAATGGTACGGTAAATGCAGACACTTTCAGTGACCATGCAATGACATTTTGTGACATCAGCTGTAATCACCATAGTAAACCTAAGTATGTAACACATAGGGACTTCACGATGTTAGATATTGATCAGTTCTATATAGATTTGCATGGAATACACTGGGAAAACCTGATTTACTTCAGCGACATAGAAAGCAAAATCAACTTCCTCACCAGTAATATCAACTCACTATTTGACAAGCACTGTCCAATCAAAACTATACGTGTTACTAAGCCAAAAGCGCCGTGGCTCACCCCTAACATTAAATTAATAATCAAACAAAGAGACAAAGCTCTAAGTAAATACAAGGCGCATTCATCGTCCACAAACTGGCATGAATACAAGGAAAAACGAAATTTTGCATTACTTGCAATTAGAAACGAAAAGGCTGTCTTTTTGAAGGAACTGCAACGGAACAATAACCCAAAATTGCTTTATCAGTCATTGAAAAGTATGCATATCCAAAATAATAAATCTATAGACATCCCCGATAACTTAGCAAATCCTTATGGAATTAATGATTACTTCACGAATATATTCCTGAAAAACAACGAACATTGTGTGGATAAAATATTCATGTATACTTTGGGCCGGTTTTCTGACAACAATAGTTTTTCACTGCGCTCCATAGACTCTAACACCCTTTCTAGAATTATCAGCGGAATAACTTCAAATGCCTCTGTATTAGACAGCATATCTTTGCATATGTTGAAGATGTGTCTCCCAGTGATTAACGATTACTTATTACACATAATCAATTCATGCCTTGAAATAGGTTATTTTCCCAGGCAATGGAAAACCGCACTAGTAATTCCAAAAGCCAAATGTTCAAATCCAGCATCACTCAATGATCTACGCCCTATCAGTCTTTACTATCAAAACTACTAGAACGAGCTGTTCATATGCAATTATTTGAATATTTAACACGCACCAACATCATTCCACTACACCAGTCAGGATTTCAAAAGCACCATAGTACAACTACATCACTTGCCTATCTATCCGACAGTATCTTATCATCCTTAGATAAAAAATTAGTGAATATTTTAGTTCTTCTTGATTTTTCAAAAGCATTTGATACTCTTAACCATAGTCTACTTATTGCAAAGTGCAAGTATTATGGCTTTGATGAAATGGCGTACAAGTTCATCAGATCATACTTGGGAGGTCGAACACAAAGGGTAGTTCTCAATAACCAGGCCTCTACCAGCAGTAAAATTACGTCGTGAGTTCCACAAGGATCCGTACTGGGACCATTACTGTTTTTACTATACACCTCCGATTTAAAAGACTGTATTAAAACTTCTAACATCCAATCTTTTGCTGATGATACCCAATTAAGGTGTGACTTTAAACCGGAAGACTTCCAATTAGCAGAAAGACAACTGAATGATGATCTTGATAGAGTTAGAAAATACTGTCAGCCACACAATCTAAAAATAAATCCCACAAAATGGAAATTAATTCTTTTTGGCACTACAAGAGACAGAGATAATCTGAAAAAGGCTGTCAAAATAAAAATAAACGGAGAAATGCTACCATTTACTAGGTAAATATTAGCGAAAAGTATATACTATATTCTTAATTTTTTTTTCATAAGTTATTGACTCTGTCACAAATTATTTCACATCGCATCCGATTACCACGGTAACTAGTAATATCATCATGCTAGCGGAGTTGATTGTAGTGTGAGTATTTTATTTGGCATGGTAGGCGATACGGACGTCCCGTCCAGCCAATGCGATAAAAACTGCGAAATATGTGGTGACAGTATAAGGAAAACATGTGTAATGTGTGAAGGTGACAACTGCAATGTGATTTTACATACGAAATGTTTCGAAACCATCGCAAAAATATTTTTCGCTGAAAGAAAAAACTGGAGGTGTAAAAACTGTGCGTCCAAACACAGGTCAACAACCGGATCCACATCTAGCGATATTTTGATTCTTCGTCATGAAGTAGACTGCCTCACTCGAGAAAAACTGTTATTAAATGAGCTGAATGTCGAATTAAAGTCTAATAATCAGTTGTTGAGAGAGAAATTATTCTCGGCGCAAATGTCGTATGCAGAAAGAGCTAAGATTTCCCAGCCAGGACAAATAGTACGAGCCACTACTTCTTATGATAATGGAAAAAAGGTAAACAAACCTAAAACCGGTGTTGTAACAAAAGCGAACAGCTCTTCTTTTTCTAATGATGATATAATTGCTGATCTCCAAAAAAAAATGTCAATCCTCCAGATTTGAAACTGTGTCTGAATGGAATAAAGAAAATTAAAAATGGGGTTATTATCCAATGCAAAGATAAAAAATCCCAAGGAATACTAGAACAGCATGTCAAAAATAAGCTAGGTTCTAAATATGCCATAAGTCAAACGAGGTTGTTCAAACCAAGGCTTTTGATCAATAATATTCGATTTTAAGAAAATGCGACACATGACGAAATTCTCACAGACATCCGAACTCGCAACGATATTGGAGACCATGAAATGAAAATCGTCACAACACTCAAAAATGGCAACACACTGAACTTGGTTTTAGAAGTATCACCGGCACTAAGGAAGAAATTGGTTTGCCAAGGATATATCTACGTTGGTTTTTGCAAGTGCAGTGTAACAGATCACTTGATATTACTTCGGTGTTACAAGTGCAGTGGGCTCGGGCATACGGAAAAAACTGTAAGTCTAGTATTATTATTTGTCCCGTCTGCAGTGGTGCACATCGTCTGAAGGATTGTTCATCTGACACATTAAAATGTATAAATTGCGTCAAAAATAATGAAAACTATAGAACAAAATTTAATGTGAATCATTCCTCTAGTGATGAGAATTCATGCTTCATATTGCAAAATTATATAAATAGACTGAAAAGTAATATAGATTATGGGGAAGAAGTTGACTAAAAGTACTCTCAAAATGGGCCATATAAACGTAAGATCTTTAATACCGAGCATGTTTGACTTTGAGGAATTGGTTATTAATAACAATCTTGACATCATCGGAGTTTCAGAAACACGGTTGTCAGATGACATCCCTTCAGATATCATAAGTATTGCTGATTTTAATGTATATAGAAATGATAGACAGCGTCGTGGCGGAGGTGTCGCCGTTCATGTGCGATCCAATATAAGGTGCAAAGTATTGGACATCGATATGCACACTAATGCTCTGGAATGCATATTTATTACTTTTAAAGTGAGACATAGCAGTTTTTGTGTAGGGATATTTTATAGGCCTCCCAAAGAAAATCTTTTAGAAGCCATTCAATTTCTAGATAATAAATTAGCCACTCTCAGAAGTGAATATGATGACTTATTACTTGGTGACTTCAATGTAAATGTGCTTATTGAAAATAAGCTTAACGATTGCCTTCAGACATATGGGTTAAAACAAATAATTACAGAGCCAACACGTATAACTGAGACAAGCGCCACACCACTAGATCCTATCTTTGTAAGCAATATTGAAAAGGTTATTGCAAATGGTACGGTAAATGCAGACACTTTCAGTGACCATGCAATGACATTTTGTGACATCAGCTGTAATCACCATAGTAAACCTAAGTATGTAACACATAGGGACTTCACGATGTTAGATATTGATCAGTTCTATATAGATTTGCATGGAATACACTGGGAAAACCTGATTTACTTCAGCGACATAGAAAGCAAAATCAACTTCCTCACCAGTAATATCAACTCACTATTTGACAAGCACTGTCCAATCAAAACTAGACGTGTTACTAAGCCAAAAGCGCCGTGGCTCACCCCTAACATTAAATTAATAATCAAACAAAGAGACAAAGCTCTAAGTAAATACAAGGCGCATTCATCGTCCACAAACTGGCATGAATACAAGGAAAAACGAAATTTTGCATTACTTGCAATTAGAAACGAAAAGGCTGTCTTTTTGAAGGAACTGCAACGGAACAATAACCCAAAATTGCTTTATCAGTCATTGAAAAGTATGCATATCCAAAATAATAAATCTATAGACATCCCCGATAACTTAGCAAATCCTTATGGAATTAATGATTACTTCACGAATATATTCCTGAAAAACAACGAACATTGTGTGGATAAAATATTCATGTATACTTTGGGCCGGTTTTCTGACAACAATAGTTTTTCACTGCGCTCCATAGACTCTAACACCCTTTCTAGAATTATCAGCGGAATAACTTCAAATGCCTCTGTATTAGACAGCATATCTTTGCATATGTTGAAGATGTGTCTCCCAGTGATTAACGATTACTTATTACACATAATCAATTCATGCCTTGAAATAGGTTATTTTCCCAGGCAATGGAAAACCGCACTAGTAATTCCAAAAGCCAAATGTTCAAATCCAGCATCACTCAATGATCTACGCCCTATCAGTCTTTACTATCAAAACTACTAGAACGAGCTGTTCATATGCAATTATTTGAATATTTAACACGCACCAACATCATTCCACTACACCAGTCAGGATTTCAAAAGCACCATAGTACAACTACATCACTTGCCTATCTATCCGACAGTATCTTATCATCCTTAGATAAAAAATTAGTGAATATTTTAGTTCTTCTTTATTTTTCAAAAGCATTTGATACTCTTAACCATAGTCTACTTATTGCAAAGTGCAAGTATTATGGCTTTGATGAAATGGCGTACAAGTTCATCAGATCATACTTGGGAGGTCGAACACAAAGGGTAGTTCTCAATAACCAGGCCTCTACCAGCAGTAAAATTACGTCGTGAGTTCCACAAGGATCCGTACTGGGACCATTACTGTTTTTACTATACACCTCCGATTTAAAAGACTGTATTAAAACTTCTAACATCCAATCTTTTGCTGATGATACCCAATTAAGGTGTGACTTTAAACCGGAAGACTTCCAATTAGCAGAAAGACAACTGAATGATGATCTTGATAGAGTTAGAAAATACTGTCAGCCACACAATCTAAAAATAAATCCCACAAAATGGAAATTAATTCTTTTTGGCACTACAAGAGACAGAGATAATCTGAAAAAGGCTGTCAAAATAAAAATAAACGGAGAAATGCTACCATTTACTAGGTGCGCAAAAAACTTAGGAGTTTATTTTGATGAAAATTTGCGTTTCCATGTCCATTTGCAATATCTCTCAAAACAGTGTTACTTAGTACTGCGTATTCTGTTTGCTAATAGACAAATCCTTAACAGAAATCTTAAGCAAGACCTTTGTGAGAAACTTGTTTTGCCAAAAATTTTGTATGCCATGGTTGTTTACTTCCCCTGTATTACTGCTATAGATATAAAGCGCTTGCAAATTATACAAAATACTTGTAGTCGACTTATCAATAACCTACGTAAATTTGATCATATATCTCATACCTTCAGTAACCTCAGGTGGTTAAATATAAAAAACCTTTTCAGATATACCTTCTTGTGTTTTGTCCATAAAATTATGTTACATCTATACCACTATATCTTCGTCAAAAACTTGTTTCTAGATTCACCATCCATAATCTTTCAGTGAGACGCAAATCGATTTTTACCATGCCCTCACACCGCACTGCATTATTTGAGAGATCTTTTACCTCAAATGCAGTCAGACTGTACAACAATATTAGTTACGAAATGCGATCATGATTTTATTTAAGCACATCTTCAAAAAAAAACAGCTGAAAGAGCAGGATAGATGAATCATAGTATAGTCAAATTTGACATTATTTTACTTCTCTTCTTCACAGCAAATACTTTTTGTTCATTTTTTTTACTAACAACTTGAACCATTATGTATTATTGCTATGTTTAGCATTTATTCAGATAATCCTAGTATATATAGAAATTAAAATAGGCAACTTGATACTATTTCACCATACACTTATCGTCGACATTATATTATTTTAAACAAACTATGTTACTTATAATAAGGGTTAGGTGGAAGAATAGCGCAGCTAAACCTCGCCCGACAAAATGTACTTACTGTGAGTGCAATAAAGTCGATTATTATATATACAAAAAACAAAAAAGTGCAGCCCGGGCTCCGACACACCGAGCTGCTGTTCCATTACCCAATGACTACTCCTCACACCGTGAGGTGAGTAATCACTGGGTCCACGAATCGTGTGCCCTAAGTAGACGAAGGGACCCAAGGATGACTGCCTTGTGCATTCTGGCGGCTAAGATGTGCGCCGCCGCACGGCACACCGGTATTTTGCAGCAGTGCAGAGAGCAGCGTATTCCTCATTCCACCTAGGGATCCAATAACCATAACCAGCAGACTTACAGTGTAGTCTGGCCAGAGCCTGCGAAGTTGTCCGAACAACTCCTGATATTTGGTCTGCTTTTCCTCCTCCTTAGAGATGATGTTCACCTCGGCAGGCGCCGAAAACTCAATAACGAACATCGTCTTCTGTTGCTGGTCGAGAAGGACTATGTCGGGCTTGTTTGCCTGTACAAGCTCGAGCGTGGGAACGAGTAGCTCCAGTAAATCCGGCATCTCTCATTCTCCACAACGGACTCTATATCCTCTGGAGCGTATGGCAGCACCGGTGTCTCATCGATACCGTATGAGTGCCTTAAATGATAGTAGAGCACTCGTACAGCCGCGTTGTGCCGATGGACGTAAGCCGTCCCAGCGTACGTCTTACACGCCGACAGGAGATGCATAAGCGTCTCTGGCGCCTGTCGGCAAGCTGTACAATGGGTGTCGGGTACATCTACACCCATAACCCTTTTACGGTACACCAAGGTGTCATCCTCAGGAGGCAATTTGGACGGCTGTCTCCGGAAATGTCCTCTGGGGGCCCTAAGGCTAACCACCTGTCGGGCCCTATCTTCGGGTTCGACCACCCTGGAAGAAAAGCACCCACACCGAGCCGGTTTCGGAAGACGGCGTTGGGCAAGGTGGCGGTGCTTCGGATCGCCCTGTTGACGACCCTCGCTATGACATGGACCATTTTAGGTGGACGACGGAGCTTAGGGATGACCTGCTGAGCTGCTACGAGAGCAGTAGCCCGCACCGCAGGGGATACATGTCCCGCATGTATGGGAGGTGGTGTGAAATGCACCCAGAGCATAGCACGCTTACCTCCCAAAATTTGCGAGATTATGTATCGTACCTTCGGAGGCAGGGATATGTTCGTGCTCCAGCTCAGCCTGCCCCTTCGGCGGACGGAAGGCCTGTCAACCAGGCTGAAAGTTCGCCGGTAAGGCCCGCTGAGAGGGAAATCGACCAAGTCGTCTCACCTGGGGATTTCAGAGACCGAAGGGCCTTACATAACAACGGAAGGTCCTTGAAGCTGGCAGATTTGAAGAGAGAGGATATCGGAGGCCTCTGACATTTGGAGCATCAATTGCGAAATTTACGCTGTGGCTCTGAGGCTAGCTAGACAGGGGGGTGTGAGAGACTCTCCTGTTGAGAGAGCACAGAGACGGGTGCGCCAAATGGAAGCGAAAATCCAGTTGGCTCGCCAGGAAGCATCCCGTATCCAGTGTGTGATGGAATATAGAGTGGCTGGGAAGCCTTTTACGCGCCGAGTGCGCCAGATAGCCTACGGGTTGAGGCACGACCATCATACACTAAGTCAAGCGGTACTGGTTGTTGTCAAGCAACACTGTCTTGACAGGATACGGATGCTAATCACTGCTAAGCGATCGTTGGTGGCGCGGGCGAGAGGTCTGGAGCAGAACAGAATATTCTACGAAAGACCTTCTCGCCTTTTCCAACAGCCGCCACCAGCCATAGAGGCTTTTTGGAGGGACATTTACGAACAACCCAAACCTCTCTCAGCAGACACTCCGGCCTTGGCGCAGTTCGAGTCCGTTTGTAGGAGGACTTCTAACTTGAATGTACTGCGTCATCCGATAAACACGGAAGAAATTCTTGACGCCTTACGAGGCGCAAAGAATTTCGCCGCAGCTCCTGGCCCGGATGGCATAAACACCTACTGGAGGAAAAAATTCCCCAGTTGCCACCGGCATTTAGCTAGAGTTTTTAACTCGTGGCTAAATCAGGAGCAGCTAATTCCGGCTTGGTTTGTCGAGGGTCGAACCGTGCTTCTCCCGAAGACCGGAGATTTGTCTGATCCCAAAAACTACAGGCCAATAACATGTCTGAACGCATGTTACAAGCTCTTGATCAGAATCTTGTACATGCGTATCCTTCAAGCTGTGAATCCTGTATTTCTCGACGTGTATGAACAGGGAGGGTCAAAGAAAGGAGTAGCTGGCTGCAAGGAGAACCTGTTGATTGACCGATGTGTCACGTAGGACTCCGTGCAGTACAAGCGAAACCTTTCTATGGCCTGGATTGACTATCGCAAGGCATTCGACAGCACGTCTCATAAGCTCATTGTGCGACTGTTGGAATGTCTTTCGGTGGATAATCATATAGTGGGATGCATCAAACAACTGATGCCACTCTGGAAGACCCGGTTCACTATAACATCAGGTGAAACTCGGGTTCAGACAGAGTTGGTGTCATTGAAAAGAGGTGTCTTCCAAGGAGACTCCTTGAGTCCCTTGCTCTTTTGCATCTCACTTTTGCCTCTGTCCATAGCGCTGAGAAATACTAAAGGATACAGCTGTGGCATGCCCAATATCTGGAGGCACAAGGTCACCCATCTGTTTTATATGGATGACCTAAAACTTTATGCCTCCGGCCAACGCGAACTATAACAATCGCTGAGGGTGGTGCAGGAGTACAGTCATGCTATTGGAATGGAGTTCGGGACAGACGTCATGTCCAAGAGGCAGAATTGGTTAAAGAGTGTCTCCGCCGCAAGTATTTGCACCGACTCAACAAAGTCGCTGCCACAAACATGCTTGCGGTCCCATTGTTATTATACACCTTTGGTGCTATACACTGGAAAGTGAACGAGCTGAAGGAAATCGACACGAAGACCCGTAAAAGGATGAATATGGAGAGAAGCCTGCATCCTAAGTCCTCTGTTCCGCGAATATACCTCCCGCGACACCTGGGAGGGCGTGGACTATTTAGTTTGGAGCGTCTGCACAACAGGGTAGTATTGGCCATTGCCTGCTATGTAACGAACAGCACTGATCCCCGGATCCGCTTTGTGCGAGAGCACGAGAATGCGGGTAAAGGAGCCTTTCTTTTTAGCGCAGCGAAACGAGCAGCCGAGGAGCTCAGCCTCACACTCGACTTCAAGCGGAGGTGTCAGCAGTCCATTACGGAACTTGCTCCCGCAGAATTAAAATCCCACATTAAAACTGCCGAAGTCGACTTACTCTTAAGGCTTCATAAAGATAAGCCAATGCATGGAATCTTATACAAACATCTAGAAGAGCATGGCTTGTCTGAGCAGTTGACCTTCTCTTTCCTAAGGTCTAGTGGGTTGAAGTCGGAGACTGAGGGCTTTATAATGGCTTGCCAAGACGGTGTCTTCAACACCTTGGTGTACCGTAAAAGGGTTATGGGTGTAGATGTACCCGACACCCGTTGTAGAGCTTGCCGACAGGCGCCAGAGACGCTTATGCATCTCTTGTCGGCGTGTAAGACGTACGCTGGGACGGCTTACGTCCATCGGCCCAACGCGGCTCTACGAGTGCTCTACTATCATTTAAGGCACTCATACGGTATTGATGAGACACCGGTGCTGCCTTACGCTCCAGGGGATATAGAGTCCGTTGTGGAGAACGAGAGATGCCGGATTTACTGGAACTACTCCTTACCCACGCTCGAGCTTGTACAGGCAAACAAGCCCGACATAGTCCTTCTCGACCACCAACAGAAGGCGATGTTTGTTATAGGGTTTTCGGTGCCTACCGAGGTGAACATCGTCTCTAAGGAGGACGAAAAGCGGACCAAATATCAGGAGTTGCTCGGACAACTTGGCAGGCTCTGGCCAGACTACACTGTAAGTCTGCTGGTTATGGTCTTTGGATCCCTAGGTGGAATGAGGACTACGCTGCTCTCTGCACTGCGCAAAATACCCGTGTGCCGTGCGGCGGCCCACATCTTAGCCGCCAGAATGCAGAAGGCAGTCATCCTTGGGTCCCTTCGCCTACTTAGGGCGCACGATTCGCGGACCCACTGATTGCTTACCTCACGGTGTGAGGTAATGGAACAGCAGCTCGGTGTGTCGGAGCCCGGGCTGCACTTTTTTGTTTTTTGTATATATATAATAATAATCAACAGAATGAATAATCTTCTCTACATGGATGATATAAAACTGTATGCCGCCACTGATGTGCAACTGAGAGAATTGCTCAAAATAACAGAAGTTTGTACGTTAGACGTCAGGATGGAGTTCGGAATGAGCAAATGCAAGGTCCTTCACATCAATAAAGGCCAATGGAAGAACCATTCCGAACAGGAAATAGTAACTGAACAAACCTTGGATAACATGGGCAAGGACGAAACGTACAAGTACCTGGGTTTCAATCAGAATGTTAAAATAGACCACAGCCAAGTCAAGGCACAACTTAAACAAGAATTTAGAGACCGCCTCATTAGGCTACTGAAAACGAAATTGAATTCTAGAAACCTCACAAAAGCAATTAACACATTTGCAATACCAATCCTCACGTATTCCTTTGGCATCATCAAATGGTCGCACACTGACATAAAAAATACATATACTCGTGCGAACAGAACTCACGAAACACAGAATGTCGCATCCCAATGCGTGCAAGGAAAGGCTGACAGTAGACAGAAAACAAGGGGGCAGAGGAATTATAGACATACAGTCTCTTCACACAAGGCAAATAAAAACACTCAGACATTTCTTCCAAAGCAAACAAACAAACTTACATGGAGCAATAGTAAAAGCAGACAAAAACTATACACCACTTAACCTCTCTTGTCCAGACCACACAGCCGACACATACAACCACATCCAATCACAACAAGAAAAAATAAACACCTGGTCGCAGAAAGCACTCCATGGCAAGCATAGATACCGTGTCACACAAGACCACATTAACGAAAAACAGTCATACACCTGGTTACAGGACGGCCAGCTGTTCCCAGAAACGGAGGGTTTCATGCTGGCCATCCAAGTCCAAGTGATTGCAACACGAAACTACAAAAAATACGTAATTAAAGACCCATCCATAGCAGCCGATAATTGCAGAAAATGTCACCAACAAAGAAAAACAATAGATCACATAACAAGCGGGTGCAAAACTCTTGCCGGCACTGAATACACAGCCAGACATAACTCTGCGGCCAAGGTGATACACCAAGCACTAACCACAACAAACAAACGTAGAAAACACAGATCCATATTACAATTACACTCCGATATCAGTACTCGAGAACGATCGATACAAACTATACTGGGACGTTGAAATACATACAGACAAGACTATCCCAGCCAGTAGACCAGATATAGTTTTCCAGTCAAAGGCCGACAACACTACCTATTTGATAGATATAGCCGTTCCCAATGATATGAATATCCAAAACACCTACGCTGGGAAGATATCTAAATACACGGACCTTGCTATGGAAATAAAACGACTTTGGAAACAAAACCAAGTCACTATTGTCCCCCTCATTATGTCGGTCTCAGGTCTTACACCAGATACGTTCACACAACACCTTCAACAGTTAGGCCTGGACGAAAAGTTACACAAAGCATTCCAAAAGTCTGTAATCCTAAAGACTTGTAATATTGTGCGATCCTTCCTAAATTCCGATCAATAGTCAGGGTGTTGACTTGGCACAGCCCGTCAACACTTGCCGCTACCGCAATTATGCGAGACGAACTTAAAAAGTCGGATAATAATAATAATGTCATGCCGACAGGGCTCGTGATCAAAAAGTCATTTCAACCAAGCACACTCAGGGAGCTTTGGGCTAGGTAGACTTTATATACCCTACCGAGCACAAAGCTCCTTTCCCCAAGCTATCCTGACCTCGGTCAGATAGAGATTTGGCAAATCCGGGGAGAAATCCCACAGAAGACTGAGCGCCGGTCCTTCTGTCACATACCGTTATTGCGCCCCACACTTCAACGACCTCAGCAGGGCGAGGCTGGGGAACGTTGTGAGGGGTACGCAACCGGGGGGCTTGCCTTAACCGGCTGGCCCGCGAGGAGAAAGCCTCAACAAAACCCGTCAGTAAAGTCGCAAATCCTCCGGAGCACCTTGGGCCAACTTCGGAGTAAATATAAGTCCCTTCTCTCCTGGAATGGGCTTCACCTGGGAGAGCGACATTTAGATCGTCCCTACCCGTGGGAACACGATGGATGAAGTTAATCTCATAAATAACCTACGACGGCCTAGGGTACGTCGATTAAACTCACCCGAATGTCAAACCCGAACACAACAACCAATAGCACACAACCCAGCTGCGGATGTTTGGCCGGTAGAGCCGGCAACCACCAAAGCTGGCAAACCCCGACAGCGCTTACAGTGGACTACTGAAATGAACAAATCTGTAATGCGCTGTTACTATACCGCTACGAAACTAGAAACCATCTCTACAGGCTACAGACATGAGCTGCACAGGCTATTTATAGCACAATACCCACACCTCGCAGAACGTGTAACTAAACAAAGACTCATTGACCAAAAACGAATCATAACAAAAAACAACCGCCTTACACCCCAAGAACTACAAACTATAAAAAACTTGTAGCCAACGAAATAAACACTGTCCATCCGAATGATTCGCTTGTTACTGAATCAATCACGGAGACACAAAACACCTATACCCGAAATAACCTACTAACTACAAACACAGCCACAACCAACAACATTAGCATACAGTCAGAAATAGATTCAGAGCATGAACATACGCCAAATACACCTGACATAATATTAACTAAGTTATACGCCACGACCACACAAAGCCAGCAAATTTCTCAACCACCTTCAGTCACACAATCTACCGAAGCAGCGAACACTGCTCAACCGCCTTCCATCTCGGGCAAACCGGAACAAATGACGAACTCACGAACAACTCAATTTAACAAACGGTGCAACACAACAGAGCCAAAACCAAAACATTGCTCGATCACCTTCCATCCTACAAACTGCGGAACAGGTGTTGAACACACAATTTAACAAATGGTGTGGCACCAATCCTGCACTGCGAGATCCCATGCCCAGACTAATTTTCAAAAACAACACTCAGCAAATACTACACACAATAAATACTAACCTAATACCACAATTCATAACAAACAACAGTAACCTAGAGGACATCCATACCATTATATATGCTGCCGCAGCAACAACACTCATAGTTAACGGCCAAAAACTTCAAAAACCTTCTAAAGACCAGCGAAGCAATAGACCTAAACCTAAATGGCAAATAAGAATCGAAAACAAAATCAGCACACTCAGAAAGGATCTGGCACACCTCGCGCAATACTCCAACAATAACAACCACCCCTCAAAACACATACAAAGAACAATAAATATACTGAAATCAAAGACACCACAAAAAACAATACCAGAAATAGCTGATACACTTAAACAAAAACTTGCAGTTTATGCTGCTAGACTCCGCAGATACAACGAATCCAACGACAGAAAGGATGCTAACAATCTATTTCAGAAAAGTGAAAAGCAGTTTTACCAAAAAATAACATCAAACACCCAGATAACAACAATAGAACCTCCAAGCAGAAAAGAATTAACTGCATTTTGGAGAAGCCTATGGTCAGAACTCAAAACCCATAATGAAAATGCTCCATGGACCAGACAAGAAGAGACAAAACATCAACACATAACGGAGTAGGGAAACATTATTCTTACAACTGAGGAAATAGCTGAAACGATAAAACATACCCACAATTGGAAGTGTCCAGGCGTGGATAATGTGCAAAATTTTTGGTACAAACAATTCAGTTCAACATACGAAATGCTCACAGACCAAATCAATAAAGCCATACTCCAACTTAATAGGCTTCCCAAATTCCTCACACAAGGAATAACGTATATAAAACCTAAAAATGCAGATACCAAAATTATCACTGTAACAATATGCAGAAGGATTGAACAATACCTGATGCAAAACAACATACTGGCTGAAGAACAGAAGGGATGTAGAAAACACAGCCAGAGTTGCAAGGAACAAACTAGAAAAGAGCATAGGAATCTCCATACCTGTTTCATAGATTACAAAAAAGCATTCGACTCTGTACCCCATAGCTGGCTAATGAAAACACAAATATATAAAATAAACCCAGGACTTCGTCAGTTTCTTAAGAGCACCATGGAAACATGGCGAACAAACATACACCTTCAAACTCACGATGGCCATATTCAAACGGATGAGCTGCACATACGACGCGGCATCTTCCAAGGTGACTCTCTTAGTTCATTATGGTTCTGCCTCTGTCTAAATCTGCTCTCCAACACACTTAACAGCACAAACCATGGCTTCAACATCAGACACCATAAAGTTGATCAACACAAAATCAATCATCTCCTGTATAGTAAAGCCCAAAGATATACCATTTGTTTACAAAGTGCGGATCTCCGCAAAAAGTGCCGACAGAGAAAGGGAACGGGGTCGGACTGGGCATTCGAATTCGGTGGAGTGGGCAACAACGAAATGTTCATTCCATCCAATAAAGTGCTCATACATCAGTTGGTTGAACAAGATGTTTGAAACTTTATTATCTGTTGATAAATATATGCACTCAACCAAAAAGGTACGTAATTATAATAAAAAAGTTTGTGCTAACAATAAACTGTTCATGAAATTCGCGCCAACCAACGCAACGGTTTTATGTATCTGTTACGCTCAATACCCGAATTCGGGCAATGCCCGAAAAAAATATGCAGAACTAGTTTTGAGCAAGGAATATTTTCCAAACCCGAAATATGAATTTTATACGGCTATTGAGCATTACCAAATAGGCAGAACTAGTTTTGCGCACCTTGAAATACACAGAACTAGTTTTGCGCAACTTGAAATGCACAGGACTAGTTCTGTATATTTTCTGAATGAAGTCGCCAACTGAGGCTGGTTTAAATTTTTTATTTGATTGTGTGAGCATCAAATTGGCTTGTGCTTCCAAACCTCTTTTTGCGTTTTCCCGATTCGTACTTATATTGCAAGAACGTTGGCAAACAAACCTAACCTAACATAAACGATAGGTTTTTGCTGGTTTTTGACACACAATGCATAACGAATGTTCACTTATCATTTCGTACCATAAAACTAGTTCTGTGCATTTCAAGTTGCGCAAAACTAGTTCTGTGCATTTCAAGATGCACAAAACTAGTTCTGCCTATTTGGTAATGCTCAATAGCCGTATAAAATTAATATTTCGGGTTTGGGAAATATTCCTTGCTCAAAACTAGTTCTGCGTATTTTTTTCGGGCATTGCCCGAATTCGGCTATTGAGTGTAACATATCCAATAAACAAGCGTTTATGAATTGTTGAGAGATGTGTCTCAGTAATTGTGTTCACAAATAATAGTTTCTGAATATCATAAACACCGTTTGTGAATGACACAAAGTAAGTTTATTGATATAATAAATATATGTTATGGTTTCAGTGATTATTGTTTACTATGCACACAAACGCATTTATTAAATCAATTACCAATGTTTATGGTCCTAGCGTATTCTGCATATTGTATAAATAAGGTGATTAATTGTATTCACAAAGAATAGTTATGTATTTTATGAACACTGTTGCTGAACTCAAGCAAAGCAAGTTTATTGATATAATAAATATACAGTGTGCCCCAACTAAAATTTGCCACCCATCTTATCTCTGAAATTATCGTAAAAATTGAAAATCGCCGTAACACTTCGATTTGTATTTCAAGGGGGATTTTTTTCCATCGAATACGTAAACGCTGTGCTGTCAACCCCCTCACATCCAGCAGCCCCTATTTCAAAATCTTAAATGAGACTACCATACTTGTGATAAATCAATTTGAATTCCCTTCAAAATGATATGTCATAAGTATCGTGGACTCCTTCAAGATTTTGGAGTAGGGGCGCTGGAGGTGAGGAGGTTGAAAGCACAGTGATGACGAATTGGGGGGAAAGTTCCCTCTCGAAATACAAAGCCACGTGTCACGGCGATTTTCAGTTTTTTTTATAATTTCAGAGAGACGCCGAAACATACTCTAGCTATCACACTTCCGAAAAAAACGTCCGATTCAGATAGAAAAGTAACGCACAAAAGTAAAAGCAGATTGGCGTTGCTATCATTAACGGTAGCGATACCTGCCTAAACAATTTGACTAAAGTCCGGTCCTTTCCATCGATGGAGTCGCTAATAATCCTGGAATGTGTCGGTCCTATCATAGTTCAGTCAAAATATACATCGTGAACGTCACCCGACAGATTTACGTTCAAATACAACTTAGTGTTTCATTTTCACCATTCTAAAAGGTGACGTTTTGTTAGAAAATGGGTTAAAAGCAAATTCCATGAATTGGTTACAAGTACGAAAGTAAAATAATGGTAACCATTGAATATTATCAAAACTGTATCTATTCCAAATGATGAACTGTACTAAGAGACGGTATGCAGTTTTTATATAGCGCAAAACGTACACAAATGGTATATCTCTGGGCTCTACTATACATCGATGATATAAAACTATATGCCGCCACAGAAGTGCAACTGAGAGAACCACTCAAAATGACAGAAGTTTATACATCAGACATCAGGATGGAATTCGGAATGAGTAAATGCAAGGCGCTCGACATCAGGCCAATGGAAAAACCAACCCGAAAAGGAAGTAGTAACTCGCCAACCGCTGGACAACATGGATAAGGACGAAACGTACCAGTACCTGGGCTTCAATCAGAACGTTAAGATAGACCATACACAAGTCAAGGCACAACTAACACAAGAGTTTAAAGACCGCCTCATTAAACTATTAAAAACAAAATTGAATTCTAAGAATCTCACAAAAGCCATTAATACATTAGCGATACCGGTACTCACATACTCCTTTGGCATCATCAAGTGGTCACACACGGACATAGAAAACATCCATATACTAAATTAGTATATGGATGTTTTCTATGTCCGTGTGTGACAGTATACACCACTTAACCTGTCTAGTCCAGATCACGTAGCAGACACATACAATCATATCCAATCACAACAAGAAAAAATAAACACCTGGTCGCAGAAAGCACTGCACGGCAAACATAGATACCGTGTCACCCAAGACCACATTAACAAAACACAGTCATACACCTGGTTGCAGGATGGACAGGTGTTCCCAGAAACGGAGAAACTACAAAAAATATATAATTATAGATCCATCCATAACAGACGATAATTGCAGAAATTGTCAACAACGAAAAGAAACAGTAGATCACATAGCAAGCGGGTGCAAAACTCTTGCCCGTACCGAATACACAGCCAGACATAACTCTGTGGCCAAGGTCATACACCAAGCATTAGCCACAACAAACAAACTAATAGAAAACACAGATCCGTATTACAATTACACTCCGACATTAGTACTCGAAAACGATCAATACAAACTATACTGGGATGTTGAAATACATAGAGACAAGACTATCCCAGCCAATAGACCAGATATAGTTTTCCAGTCAAAGGCCGACAAAATTACCTATTTGATAGATATTGCCATTCCCAATGATGTAAATATCCAAAACACGTACGCTGGGAAGATATCTAAATACACGGACCTTGCCATGGAAATAAAACGACTTTGGAAACATAAGAAAGTCACAATTGTCCCCCTCATTATGTCTGTCTCAGGCCTTACACCAAACACGTTTACACAACACCTTCAACAGTTGGGCCTGGACGAAAAGTTACACAAAGTATTCCAAAAGTCTGTAATCTTGAAGACCTGATCAATAATAGTCCGATTGTTAACTTGGCACAGCCCGTCAACACTTGTTGCTACCGCAATTATGCGAGAGGAACTTAGAAAGTCAGATGAAATAATAATAATAAAACACAGAAAACATCCATATACTCATCCGAACAGAACTCACAAAACACAGAATGTCGCATCCCAACGCATGCAAGGAAAGGCTCACCATAGACAGAATACAAGGAGGCAAAGGAATTATAGATATACAGTCACTTCATGCAAAACAAATAAAATCACTCAGACATTTTTTCCACAGTAAACAAACAAACGTATCTAAAGTTAGCAGAACAAAGTCAGCAGAACAAATTATTGATAACACCACAATTAAAGGCTAATTAAAGGCTAATTAAATGCCCTAATAAGAATTTTAATGCTCCTCTTTTTTTAGTTTAGTTTAGATAAAGTTAGCAGAGCAACCCTGTATATAATGGTCATAATTGAAAAATGATAATGCCATACTAAAGAGCTAATTGAAGGCTAATTAAATGCCCTAATAAGAATTTTAATGAACTACTTTTTTTAGGAAATATCGCATGTTCAAATTGAGAAAAAGTTAGCAGAGCAACCCTGTACATAATGATTATAATTAAAAAATGATGATGTCATACTGAAGAACTAATTAAAGGCTATTTAAATGCCCTAATAAGTATTGTAATGCTCCACCTTTTTTAGTCAAAATCGCATGTTCTGCCAACTTTAGATAAAGGTAGTACGGCAACCCTGTATATAATGGTCATATTTAAAAAATGATAATGCCGTGATGAAGAGCTAATTAAAGGCTAATTAAATGCCCTAATAGGAATTTTAATGCGCCTTTTTTTAGTAAATATCTCAAGTTCTGCAAACTTTAGATAAAGTTAGCAGAGCAACCCTGTATATGATAGTCATAATTGAAAAATCATAATACCATACTAAAGAGCTAATTAAAGGCTACTTAAATGCCCTAATAAGAATTTTTTTTTAGTAAATATCGCATGTTCAACTTGAGAAAAAGTTCGCAGAGCAACCCTGTATATAACGACTATGAATAAAAAATGAAGATGTCATGCTGAAGAGCTAATTAAAGTCTAATTAAATGCCCTAGTAAGAATTTTAATGCTCCACTTTTTTTAGTAAAAATAGCATGTTCTGCCAACTTTAGATAAAGGCAGCAGGGCAACCCTGTATATAATAGTCATAATTAAAAAATGATAATGCCATGATGAAGAGCTAATTAAAGGCTAATTAAATGCCCTGATAGGAACAGAATATCTATAATGAAAAATTAAGCCGGTAACTGAATTTTTGTAGTACATATACCGCAGAGGTGGTAAATTTGGCAACAATGTCTAAGAAAGCCGAAAAGGAAACCGCCGACTCAAATAGGATAAAAAACGCATGCCGTTCACATCAAAGGAAAACCTGCCATGGGCGTTACACTTTATACACATAAAGGTGAATATTAAAATTATTTGTCCGCAGATAATCATAATTCATAAATTAACGATTATACACAAATTTCTCTATCATAAGCGTCACATTATAGCCCATTAGCCGTTAAGCTATAATGAAATGTCAAACGCCAAAAATGTCTGTGTATATCATACCAACTTACCCTAAAGACATGGGTTTTAATTATGATCCTTATATACAGGGTTGCTCTGCTAACTTTTTCTCAAGTTGAACATGCGATAATTACTAAAAAAAGTGGAGCATTAAAATTCCTATTAGGGTACTTAATTAGCCTTTAAGTAGCTCTTTAGTATGGCATTATGATTTTTCAATTATGACTATTATATACAGGGTTGCTCTGCTAACCTTGTCTAAATTTAGCAGAACATGCGATATCTACTAAAAAAGAGGCGCATTAAAATTCCTATTAGGGCATTCAATTAGCCTCTAATTAGCTCTTCATCATGGCATTATCATTTTTTAATTATAACCATTATATACAGGGTTGCCCTGCTACCTTTGTTTAAAGTTGGCAGAACATGCGATTTTTACTAAAAAAGTGGAGCATTAAAATTCTTATTAGGGCATTTAATTAGCCTTTAATTAGCTCTTCAGTATGACATAATCGTTTTTTAATTATAATCGTTATATACAGGGTTGCTCTGCTAACTTTTCCTCAAGTTGAACATGCGAGATTTACTAAAAAAAGTGGAGCATTAAAATTCTTATTAGGACATTTAATTAGCCTTTAATTAGCTCTTTAGTATGGCATCATTTTTCAATTATGACTATTATATACAGGGTTGCTCTGCTAACTTTATCTAAAGTTAGCGGAACATGCGATATTTACTAAAAAATGAGGCGCATTAAAATGTCTATTAGGGCATTTTATTAGCCTTTAATTAGCTCCTCATCATGGCATTATCATTTTTTAATTATGACCATTATATAAGGTTGCCCTACTACCTTTATCTAAAGTTGCCAGAACATGTGATTTTTACTAAAAAAAGTGGAGCATTAAAATTCTTATTAGGGCATTTAATTAGCCTTTAATTAGCTCTTCAGTATGACATCGTCATTTTTTAATTATAATCATTATGTACAGAATTGCTCTGCTAACTTTTTCTCAATTTGAACTTGCGATATTTCCTAAAAAACTGGTGCATTAAAATTTTTATTAGGGCATTTAATTAGCCTTTAATTAGCTCTTTAGTATGGCATTATCATTTTTCAATTATTACTATTATATACAGGGTTGCTCTGCTAACTTTATCTAAAGATAGCAGAACATGCGATTTTTACTAAAAAAAGTGGAGCATTAAAATTCTTATTAGGGCATTTAATTAGCCTTTAATTAGCCTTTAATTGTGGTGTTATCAATAATTTGTTCTGCCGACTTTGTTCTGCTAACTTTAGACACGTAACAAACAAACTTACATAAAGCAATAGTGAAAGCAGACAAGAACTACACACCACTCGCCCTTTCTTGTCCAAACCATGCAGCAGACGCACACAACCACATACAAGCACAACAAGAAAAAATAAACACCTGGTCGCAGAAGGCACTCCATGGCAAACATAGATACCGTGTAACACAAGACCACATGAATGAAAAGCAGTCATACACCTGGCTGCAGGATGGCCAGCTCTTTCCGGAACCGGAAGGTTTTATGCTTGCTATCCAGGACCAAGTGATTGCGACTCGAAATTACAAGAAGTACATAATTAAAGATCCATCCATCTCTGATGATAATGGCAGAAAATGCCACCAACAGAAGGAAACAATAGAACACATAACAAGTGGATGCAAAACTCTCGCTGGAACTGAGTACACAGCCAGACATAATTCTGCAGCTAAAATCGTACACCAAGCACTGGCCACAACAAATAAACTAACTGAAAACAAAGATCCATATTATAATTACACACCTACCTCAGTACTCGAAAACAATAAATTCAAACTATACTGGGACATTGAAATACACACAGACAAAACCATCCCAGCCAATAGACCAGATATTGTTTTTCAGTCAAAGGCAGATAAAGTGACATATCGGTCCATATACAATGCCTGAGGCATTCATTGGACCAACATGTGAATGTTTATTGTATGAAGCAAATTTATTATATTGTCACTTATTGCTCTATGCCAATAAACATTATTATTATTATTATTTGATAGATATTGCGATTCCCAATGATATGAATATCCAAAACACCTACGCTGGGAAGATATCTAAATACACAGATCTTGCCATAGAAATAAGACGGCTCTGGAAACAAAACAAAGTTGTCATTGTCCCCCTCATTATGTCGGTCTCAGGCCTTACTCCAAATACATTTACACCACACCTACAACAATTGGGCCTGGATGAAAAGTTACATAAAACCTTCCAAAGGTCTGTAATCCTCAAGACCTGCAGCATTGTACGGTCCTTCCTGAATTCAGCATAATAATAGGTCAGGTGTTGACTTGGCATAGCCCGTCAATACTTGCTACTACCGCAAGCATGCGAGAAAAAATAAGAAATGCAAAATAATAATAATAATAATGTCTTTATTGCACTCAGGATTACAATACGGCGAAGTTTAGCCAAGGCTACTCTAGCACTTAACCATACTGCAACCAGACAGAACAAAAAGTAATGCAAAACAGATAAACAAAAATTAAACAAAAAGAAGAGAACAAAGAAATATAAATCAGATCGAATATGAACCAAATAATAATAAAAATAATAATAATATATCACATCTAGTACAAGGGCAAATCAACAGCGCAGTTCAGCACAATAATATAACAGAGACATTAGGCTAAATCTAACTAATAAGATATAACTATTTTGCCACTCAATGTGCACAGTCCAACAGCCATCGTTTGAGATTTGTTTTAAATCTTAATCGACTTAAACGTTTTAATGATGCTGGTAACGAATTATAAAGCTTAACCGCGTTATATGTGAAACACCTTTCGTAAAGGGATGTATGATGAAAAGGAGTGGAAAATAGATTATTGTGTCTGAGATTTCGGAATATTTGGTCTCTACGTTGAATTAACTTATGAACCAAATAAATAGGTAGCTGTGTTTCGAGGACTCTGTGCACAAGAGTGACCATCATATAGGTGAATATTTCACTAACCCTTAACCATTGCAGCTTTCGAAGAAACACTACTATATTTTCTCAGGCCAAATATAAATCTGCTACAATTATTCTGAATCTTTTGTAATTTTGACTTATGCACTGAGTCAAGACAGGGATAGAACAAAACTAACGAGTGAATAACAGTAGATAAAATTAGACTTTCACACAGCTTTTTGTGACTCTTGGAATTAAGAATATGACGGTTAGAATATAAGAGCTTCATTTTCATATAAGTGGATTTCATAATGCTGTTTATATGGAGATTAAATCTAAGATTGCTGTCAAATGTGACGCCTAGATTTTTAACGCGATCAGAGAATGCAATATTATATTATTGATGAGTAACATTATAGCTTGAATATTTTGGCGCGAAAGGTATTGCAATACTTTTTAAGGATTTATCCGAAGACAGTGCCTCTTGCAATAATCGGACAGATTAGCCAAATCTAAATTAATTCTAAACGATGCTTCATGTAAATTTTGATCATTAAAATGAAACGATAATTGCGTGTCATCAGCATACGTCTGAATAGCACAGTGCGTCACACAGTCATGCAGATCAAACGTATACACTAGAAATAGCAGAGGTCCCGGCACCGAGCCCTGAGGAACGCGCGTTGGTATGAGATGTGCATCCGAGACTCCTCTCGAGGTTTTCATCCTCTCGGAACGACCAGTTAGATAAGCATCAAAGAAGTTTAGAGGAACATTTGACATACCATAGTATTTCATCTTGCTGAGCAGTATCTCATGATTAACCGTATCAAATGCCTTTGAAAAATCAAGATTAGTCAGTAGAGCACCAGACCGTTTGTCAAGATTGCAAAGTATCTCATCTGTAAGATGTAATAAAGCCGTGGTTGTGCTGTGACCTGCTCGAAATCCAGACTGATGTACAGGGAATAGTTTATTGCTATCAAGGTACTCGACTAGTTGCAGATAAACAATTTTTTTTAAAACCTTAGACAGAATACACAGTCCACTAATAGGCCACTAATAGGATAGCTCTGTTGGATTTTGATTTTTGGCAAGGGGAGTAACAACTGCCTCTTTCCAACTAGATAGAAAAACACCTTCTTCTAAGCAGATGTTGATAATGTGAGTGATGTGGCTTAACACATGGGGTAGGCATAAGCTTAACATATTTAGTGTGAGACCATCACAGCCAGCTGCTGCAGACTTTATGGATAATATTGCATCCAACACTTCTTGAGGACTAACAAGTCGAAAGTAAAATAATGGCAGTCGAGGATCATAGCTGATACTGTTATAACTATCAACGGTTGATCTAAGTAGTCTAGGATTTTGATCAGTAGGAACAAAAGTACTTAAAAAATAGTCATTAATTTCTTTAGGATCAAGGAGATTTAATGGTATTTCCATGCTCTTTTGTTTACAAACATTTAAATCCCGAAGCGTTTTCCATGCAGATCGTGTATTCATATTGGTGTTTCTAGAAAGATCAGCTTTTTTCTCCCTGCGAAAAGATGCACGCGCATAATTCCTCATGTTTTTGTAATGATTCCAATTAATGTCTGATGGATCAAGGCGGAAAGCTAGAAGAGCCTTATCTCTTTCTTTAAATATGCGTTTCAAGTTAGTAGTAAGCCATGGAGCAGCCGGTTTAGAAATGCGGGCGGTTCGTAGCGGTGCATGTATATCAAAATAATTGTAGTAGGCAATTAGCTAAATAGCTCACTTTATCATCAGTATTAGTTAGGTAGAAAATATGGTCAAGACCAATCTCAAGGAGGTGCGCTCTAAAAACATCAACGTTAATATTTTTTATGTCTCTGTAAGTTTCAAGCTTAGGTTCGTATCTCACAGGCTCCAATATAGCGTGGCAAAACACTAACTTGTGACCAGATACAAGATCAGCATTTACGGTTCCTGAATTTACTACGATACTCGGATTAGTTGAAAAGATATGGTCTAACAATGTTGAACTAAATCGAGTTACTCGGGTTGGTTCACTTACAATCTGAATAAAACCGTAATTATCGAAGCAATTGCTCAAAATGTTGTCATGATTGAAGAGGTCGACGTTCATGTCACCGAAAACAAATATGTTGTCATACTGAGGCGAAAAAAAGGAGAGCATATCGTCAATCATTTCAATGCTTGCATTTAGAGAAGTATGAGGAAGGCGATAAACAACTACAACTAGAAGGTTTGAATGATTAATCTTTAGCTTACAACATAGCAGCTCTAATGAAGTATCGCCTACAAAGTCAAGTGTATCAAGAGCAACAAAGTTGAGTCTGTTACTCACGTAAAAACCAACTCCTCCTCCTCTATCCAAACGGTCTTTACGCAACATCTGGTATCCTTCTATGGAAACTGCATTATTTTGAATACTATCGTAGAGCCAAGTTTCAGTTATACATATAATACCAAATTTATGTTTTACAATGCCACAAAAGCAGTCAAACGAAGCAGTCAGAGACCGCACATTGAGATGACAGATCTTTAATACATTTTGTTTGTTCTTATTAGCACTAGCCATAATTAATCCTAGATTTTAGTTCCGCCAATTTCCTTAAGAAGCATGGACATTGATCATCAGTTGATGCATGATCGACAGGAATGGCCTTATAATTTCTAGTTTTATTTTTCATATAAACATTATACGCAAAACAGTTGACACATTTCTTGGTCGCTGATTCACAAACTTTATCATCATGTTCGTTAGAACATACTGAACAAGCATACTTATTTTTACAATATTTTTTGAAGTGACCAAAACGACAGCATTTAAAACATCTTATCACTGAGATATGGTCACGGACGTAGCATTTTCTCCAAGGAGTGAATAAATATCCTCTAGACATAATCTGTTTCCTAACTTCCGGATCGACTTCTACTACATAACTCAAGGAGTATTTTTGCTTGAAGACAGTTATAACCTTGATATCGCAGTTAACCAAAAAATCATTATTTTCAGAAATGCATACACGGAAATCATGCTCATTATCAAGAGATTTATCAACATCTGAGATTAAATGCCTAGGTTTTATATGCTTAGGAGTAGAAATTTTGTACTTGCTGCTAAACTTAGTTTCAACAATAGCCTTCCTCCCAAACAGTTATATGTCATGGCTTTTAAGCTCTCGTCGCTACGCCTCTAGTCAGCGGATACGACCGCTGGTCCGACGGATTTGAAGCCGTCAAAATCGTTTTCGCAGCAAAGTTGGAGCGTTCAATGTTCGGCCTGGCTTCTTAACCCATAAAGATACAGGTGAATAATAAAAGCGTATTAAGAAAAAAGGAACTTAGCTTCTTTAAAAAATCATAAGAGTATTAAAAGAACAAGTACATGAACATAACCTTGTACATTCAAAAACAAAACATACATGCGTACACTTTGATATCTACAGTATTCCCAAATAAAACCTTTATAATTCGGAATATTTTAAGTATTTATGCCCTGTTATCTCAACACTAAAAATTCAAGAGAAATTTTATGCAACGTGCAAGCTAAATTTCTCAAATGCCACACTAAATAATAGGGAAAAGATTATATATTTCGCTTCAACCATAGCGAACTTTACCGCAAATTTTGGGAACGTTCGCTCGGTGAAGTTCGCTCGTCCCAGAACTAGTCCGATGCAGCAAACCCCATCACATGTCATAAGCGTCCACCATTCTTAAGTATATTTAAGTTGAAACTTATTTTTAAGCCGAAACTTATTTTTAAGCCGAAACATCCAAATCATCCCATGTTGAAGACTTCAGTACTAACAGTGGTTTGAAAGAGGAGCAGGAGCTTTCTGAGCGAACAGCCCATTACAATAGGTGGTTGACTGAAAGGCCAGATGACGTTGATATGTGGCTGGAGTACATTAATTTCCAGGACGTAGTTCACCAGTTCGAGAAGTCTCGACGTAAGGGCAGTATAGCCAAAGCACAGAGGTGAGCAATTGTTTTTCCAAAACCTGAAAAAAATCTATGATGTCGGCTACGTTCCGGCAGGCCTCTCAGTTCGACCTGAACAGTCCGCCTGAAGACCGGTCGCCTGATGGACTGACTACCATCCACACGTTCAGACGAATCTGAACAGTCATAACTGACAAGTCGACCGGAATATACACACGCTCAGGCGGGCGACCGGACTCCAGGCGGACTGTTCAGTTCGAACTGACAGGCCTGCCGGATCGTGTGTAGCCGGCATTACGTACGCTTATATACGGCTTATTAGATCCCAGCCTCACAATTAGAAGTAATATGTTACAAAGATTCGGCAGACTATTTTTGTCTACTTACGGCGATGTAGATCGAGCGATTATACAGGGTTGGGATAAAGTATGGAACCAAGCAAATATCTTTGAAACGAAAAGGGTGATATTGCTGAAAATTTGCAGGTAAATGTAGTGACGCATAATGCATCTGAAGACATTACGTTAGCTATTAATGTACTTCCGGTCTAACCGGAAGTACCGTCAACTTTTTTAATTTAAATGGGACACCCTGTATATTTTTGCAGATTTTAATACATCTTTTTATTCCGAATACGTCCATAGTAGGTTTAGTATTTGTTTCTGTAAAAATGGGAAAGATAAAGCTTTTTTATTTACTGAAACGTTCATTTTATTTGATGTGTTACAATAAGAAAATTTAAAATGAATTATCAAGGAATTATCTGATACGTTCAAAATGCCCGCCGTTTACTTCCTGACAATATGCAAGTCTGTTGACAAATTGCTGAGTTACATTGTCGAATCAATTCACGTCAGGATCAGGACGTCAGGAGGTAAATGGCCGGCATTTTAAACATATGAAGAAGCTTTATGTTTCCCGTTTTTACAGAAACAAATACCCAACCCACTATGGACGTATTTGGAAAACAAAGATGTATTAAAATATGCAAAGATATACAGGGTGTCCCATTTAAATTAAAAAAGTTGACGGTACTTCCGGTTAAACCGGAAGTACATTAATAGCTAACATAATGTCTTCGGATGCACTATACGTCACTACACTTGCGTGCAAATGTTCAGCAATATTATTCTTTCCGTTCGAAAGTTATTTGCTTGGTTACTTTATCCCAACCCTGTATATGTTACACGTCTGGGTCTCGAGTTTAGAATGGTCCCAGGGTTTAATCTGCCTGTCGTAAGAGGCGACTAAAAGATTGGTAGTCTTTGCCTTATAAGGGCCTATGGTGGTCACCGGCTGTGAAAGCAGGCGTATGAACCTCCATAGTGAGGAACAAGTACCGCTTGACTGAGCGTGTGATGGTCGCGCCTTAGTTCTCGAGCTATCTGGCACACGCGGCGGGTAAAAGGCCTACCAGCTGCTCTATATTCCATCACACACTGGATACGGCATGCTTCTTGGCGAGCCAACTGGATTTGCGCTTCCATTTGGCGCACCCGCCTCTGTGCTCTCTCAACAGGAGAGTCTCTCACTCTCCTCTGTCCAGTCAGCCTCAGAGCCGCAGCGTAAATTTCGCAATTGATGTTCCAAATGGCAGAGACCTCCGATAGACGTTCACTCACCGCATCATCCTCTCTCTAAATCTGCCAGCTTGAAGGACCTCTTGTTGTTATGCAATGCCCTTCGGTCATTGAAATCTGCAGGTGGGACGGCTTCATCGACTTCCGTCTCAGCGGGCCTTATCGGCGACCTTACAGCCTGGTTAACAGGTCTTTCAGTCGCCGAAGGGACAGCTTGAGCTGGAGCACGAACATATCCCTGCCCCCGAAGGTAAAATACCTGGTTCCGCAAGCTCTGGGAGGTAATTGTGCTATGCTCTGGATGCATTTCTCACCACCTCCCATGCATGCGAGACATGTATCCCCTACGGCGCGGGCTACTGCTCTCGTAGCAGCTCAGCAGATGATCGTTCAGTTCCGTCGTCCACCTAAAACCGTCCGTGTCGTTGCTTATGTCGTCGTCAGGGCGATCCGAGACACAGCCACCTTGCCTTGACTTCGAAGTATAGTCATTAATTTCAACAACAAATAGAATTCAAAAAAATAAAATTATTTTTTATATGCCATTATTCTGAAAACTAAAAAATAGATTTCCAAAATACGTACATATTTTTAATACGAAATTGCACCAACAAAAAAATTTAGTACGGTCCTGTCTACACACACTGCCATTTACATTACTTTATACCCGCATTGGATATTACTCCATAATTTTCAAATCAAAATATTCCGAAAACAGTACACAGTATCGAGTTTTACCAAGAGTAACCTTTTACTTCCCACACCGATAGGTGAGGGGAGTATTGTGATTGCGAAAATTTTCGATTTTGAGATAATATACTTTTTGGGCATTTTATGATGCCTACATAACGAAAATCCACGTCACTCGTTTCCGTCGGTATGTCTGCCGGTCTGTCTGTTGGCGTTTTTCTAGCCTCATAGTCTCAGTAACCGCTGCATAGATTTTGATGAAATTTGGGCAGCGATGTGGTGTGGGGTCGTAGTAGATAATGTTGCTACAATTTTGAAAATCGTTGCATGGGCCGCGGAGTAATTAGCAAAAAACGAAAAAATTCAAATATTCCTCAAACTTCGTTTTTAGGCGTTTTAAGGGTTCCCGATCATTTTCTACTTTTTTTGGGTGGGGGTGAAATTGAGGTGGTTGGAGGGTGAGGGGTTGTAAAGCTGAAAAATTTGTTGTACTCATAATAGGCTGTCTACCGACCTGAGACAGAAAGACCTATCGGTATAATACACTTTTTTAGGTCCATCCGAACATTGCCTTGTGTATTACAGGAAATAAGGGACACACTTTCTGAATCATACAAAGTACATAATTACGAGTATTACTTTGGATCGTTCTGTATTTTATAATGTGAAAACTACTGAACTGACGTTAATGAAATTTCGGCACAGTATTACTAATTTGGCGAGGATGGAAAACGTCTGATTTTTAGAAATCGTCTGAGTGGCGGCGCAGCAATATTAAAAAAAACTAAAAATATGAAAACAGCTCTAAATTTATTTTTTAGGCGTTTTAGGGTTTCCTGATCATTTTCTACTTTTTTGGGGTGGGGGTGAAATTGGTATGGTCGAGGGGTGGGGGGTTGTAAAACTGAAATTTTTTTGTATTCATAATAGGCTGCCCATTGACGTGCGAAAGAAAGATCTAGCGGCATAATACACTTTTTTAGGTCCATCCGAACTTTGCCTTGCCGATTACGGAAACCAAGGGATTTAAACTTTCCGATGCATACAAAATACATACGAGTATTACTTTGGATCATTCTGTATTGTTTTAGGGGTTCATGATCATTTTCAATTTTTTTTTGGGTGGGGGTAAAATTGGGGTGGTTCGGGGGTGGGGGTTTGTAAAACTCGAAAATTTGTTTTATTTATGATAGATTGTCCATTGTCCTGTGAAAGAAGCACCTAGTAGAGTAAAACATTTTTTTTGCGGTCGGGCGAGCGATGATCTGGTTGCAAGGGCATCTAGACTATAGTTTCATGCTATGGGAAAATAATAAAACTGGTATCATCGGAATGTGTGGGAAGTACTGAGTCAATCAACATGACTACATTTTTTGGTGTAGAATAGAATGATGTTCAAGTTCACCTAAAATTTTAATTTATGAATCTATCCTCAAAAAAATTTATGTTCAATACTACCTGGTATAAACCGTGTAACTAGCGCCCTCTATGAGAGTCAGGTATAAAAACAAATTCATAGGATGTACTGGCTTCCAAAACATGTTAGTGTGAAATTTCATTACAATGTTGCCAGTAGTTTCGGCAAAATCGTAAACAATGTATATATTTTTTTCTTCAACGTCCTGTATCTTGAATACGGATGGCTAACGAAATTTTTCTCTAAACGAACTCCAATTATTTTTCAGTTTTCTTCTTTTCACCTTTTTTTGGAATACCCTGCATAAAATATTTGATGGACTACAAGTTTTTTAATGAACGGTCATAGCTTAAATTATCATTAGTGGAATTAGTTTTCATTTCTGTTGAAAATGTAAGTAACTAGACTTAATCAACTGCCAACTAGACCTTTTGTTAAGTTTTTCGAATTATATTGTGAGCATTGGGGGACTGAATAATGTTACGGGTTAGTTTTTTTCGTCAGATTGTTTTTGAAATTTAAGTGTGCTGGCTGAGAAGAAGTTGAGCATAATCGAAAAGGCGTTAGCATTGAATCCCAACTGTGAGCTGTTGTACAGAGAGAAATTGAAGATAGCAAATACCGTCTTCCCTAGTGATGAACTCATATCCTACCTGGAGATGTTGGTAGACAAAAGTAAGAGCAACATCATATTATGGCAAGGTATGCATTATAATTTGTTATCATAATTATTATGTTTCTTTGTAAGCTGAGATATTGCTTCTTGAAATCGGTAATCGAAATTAGCATAAAGACAATTTTAATACACGATTTATTAAATGAAAAATATATTGTTTTCCGTCCTTGAGAAAAGGCTGCAGAGGCATCCATAACGTTATTAAGCCCTTTTAATGGTTATCAAAAATTCTAGATTTTTGCACATCAGTAACATACTATACAGGACGTTAAATATTGATAAGCCGTAATTCCAAGGGCGTTATATCTGACTCAACTCCAAGTAGAAAAGTTCTGGTCCGGTTTTCAAGATAAAATTGGAAAAAATTAAGTTTTTATTGATATCTTGAAGATCAATGAGAATTTTGTTATAATACGGCAATGTAGGCGTAGGGATGTGGCGACCCCATCGCACAGAGGTGATGGTACACCTTGCACCGACGACGGTGCATCATGTGCTATTAGCTCTGCAATCAGCCACGGGGGGGGGGGGGGGAGAAGTGCAGTCACTTAGCTTCGCCCGCGGTGCAATTACCCCCACATCGGAATATTTCCGGGAAACTAGAAATAGGTTCCCGGAAATAGGCGGCGCCAAATGGCCTCACGGCTCATGTTCCGTCGCTGGGCCGATCTTTCCGGTTTCTGATAAGTGAAAAATTGAATCAATTAGAAGTAAAAAATGTCCAATGGCTCTTCCAGGATCAAGAGATTCCGGAGGTAAAATACCTGGCCGTTCGGATCTCCAGGTACCAGGTGGTCCGGGGGAACATTAAGCGAAGTTTGTTTAAAGAATTGTGCTGCCACTCCTCGTCAGGCTAACAACAGAAGCCGTCCTTCGCAGCAACTTCGCACTGACGACAGGCCCGAAGGCCAGAGAAACTTGTTCAGAGCCGACCTTACAAATAAACGAGGTCTTGCCTCCAACATAAACTCTGTCCATCAACACCTTCAGGCAGAGAAGCCACACATTCTGGCTCTTACGGAAACTCAAGTCGGCTCTTCAACAATGGATAACTGCTTCAGATATCACGGATATGACTTATACACCGATTTAGACGTAGGTTTGGCGTATGCGTGTATGTTAAATCTGGGCTTTCTTGTCGAGAAGAAGAGCTCGAACTGGAAGGATTTGACATCATATGGCTTAAAATATCCTTCCAAAATCGTTCCATATTTTTATTCTGCATTTATAGGCCACCAAGCAGTAACAACTGCAAAGAGCTCTTCGAGAAGCTTTCAGCCACTGTGGACGCGCTGCAATCAGATCACCCTCATTCAGAAATAGTCTTTCTGGGTGACTTCAACGTTCACAACTCATACTGGCTCAAACACTCAAACAAAATGGACGACGAGGGACGTGAAGCTGAAGCCTTCGCTATTAGCTGCGGCCTGGAGCAGATAGTCAAAGAACCAACAAGGATCCCCAGCCGCCACGGAGATTTTGCTAGTCTGTTGGACCTATATCTCACAACTACTCCAACAATCTACACAGTGAAAGTAACCGCCCCACTGGGATCGTCTGACCATAACACGGTCTCAACGCTATACAGAATGGATTCTCCGGATGTTCACCATACAAAGCCTCGCCTGGTCTGGCATTACAGATCAGCAAACTGGGACGACCTAAGGGAATACTACCAGTCCTTTCCCTGGAATGACGTCTGCTTCAAGTCCCATCAGCTTGTGCCCAATAAATAACAGAGGTATTAATATCCGGCATGAGAGCCTATATTCCTCATGTCGTCAAGCATCCCTCCAAAAACAAGCCATGGTTCAATCAGCGTTGTAGAGACGCAGTAACCTCTAAAAACCAACATTACAAAGAATGGAAGAAAAATCCAAATGCCGAGAACCACCGCAGTTTTATCGACGCCAGAAATCACTGTTAAACGTGTGATTGCCAACAGCAAGGAGGAACACAACCAAAAATATAAGAACAAACTTATCTCATGTCCTAGTTCATCAAGCACATTCTGGTCTGTAGCTAAGGCTGTTAGTCAGAACTTTTCCTATTCGTCAATACCACCCTTGACCAGAGAGGACAAGTCCATAGCTCTACTCCTAAAGAAAAAGCAGACCTCTTGGGGAAGCTCTTCACAGCCAATTCTACTGTAGACTTCCAAGGAAGTATTCCGACAGAATGGCAGAGGTGAAATTTCAGCATCGAGATGTAAAAAGCATCCTCCAAAAACAGAACACGAATAAAGCTACTGGTCCTGACCAAATTCCAGCCATTGCCCTTTAACGCTGTGCCGCTGAGCTTGCACCTATTCTTTGCAAGCTCTTCAAACTTTCGTATCAACGAGGCGTGTTTCCCGCTTCGTGGAAGATTGGCTGCGTACAACCCATCCCTAAAAGAGGCAAAAAACTGATCCCACCAATTATAGACCTGTGGCTCTTGTCAGCATCATGTCTAAGGTTATGGAGACTGTCATTAACACACATCTCCTGAAATACCTGGACAACAATAACATCATAAATGAACGCCAGTATGGCTTCCGTAAGCATAGGTCTACAGGTGACCTCCTTGCCTACGTCACTCACTTGTGGAACAGATCAATAGACAATCATGGCGAATCCCGTGTTGTTGCACTTGACATATCGAAAGCTGTCGACATAGTGTGGCATGAGGGACTTCTGGTCAAGCTTGCTGCTTATGGGGTTGCTCTATATCGACTTTAATATGCAGTAGCATATAGAAACCGCGCTCTCTGGTGCCTAAAGCGGACGCGCCGTGGGGTTCCACCAAGAGGTCTGCTGCTGTTTAGTAGCGATTCTCTTTGGTTGCCGTTACCTTCGGGTACCAGATGACGCACCGGCAGAACCTTCCTGTCGTCTGCTCTCACACATTTCACATGTTTAGTAAACATGAAAAATCTAATGCTCTCTATTAGCACAATAAGCGTGAAACAGCTGTCTGCGTACCGGTGGATTGACGGAGATATAGAGCAACCCTCGTAAATTTAATGTTGTTTGGTGTACCAAGGCAAGTGTTTGATAGGGTGGGTTATTTTGATAAGTTTGACGAATTTACTCTTTTCACTCTAGTTAACCTAATTTAACAGTAAAATAATGAAAATTCATTCATTCTTTATTATTTTTATTTGGCAGTAATTCAGTCTTGTATACACTATTTGTATCCTCGATCTTATGCGATTTGTCCTGTTATGCTCAAATTCGTCCCCCTCCTCCATCAGCTCCAAGGCTTCAGCATCAGCAAGTACAAATTCCATCTAAAACAACCACATGTTAAAATACAACACAATACGAATTTTTCTTCCATTGCCATTCAAACAATAATTCATAAACACAGCATACATGTGCCGGGTGTTTCCTTATAATTCGCCACCACTCTTATCTTTTTTTTTTGTAGAGATAGAAAAAAGGTTTTATATGAAAGATTTATAGTTTTCTCTTGTCATTTCGAATTAAATTCGAACAAAAAGAAAAAATAATAGAAAATCCTGTTTTTCGCTTAAAGTTATATTTTTATGGGACGGAAAGAAATATATGTTTCTCTTGTTGTCAAAAATATAGTGTTCGATCACCTTATTTTGAAAGGTTCTGAAATATTTAGCTTCAAAGTTTCTAAAATGTGAAAGTTAACCTCAATCCACTATAGCCATGGTGGCTGCAAAACAATGAAATACGGTAATGTTTTGTGTCATTCTTAAGCCGGCGCTACATATGCGGCAATCGGCGAGCAACGAACCCCGATTATTTGCTATTCGGCTAATAAGGCCGGCGCCACATATGCGGTATTCGGCGAGCAACGAACCGCGATTATATGCTATTCAGCTAAAAGGCGATACATGCTCGCTATTCGGCGAGCAAGGTTGAAAAAACGGCGAATATTGATATTCGGCAAATACCCGCATATGTGGCGCCGGCTTTACATTTTGCTAAGAAAAGGCTATAAAACCTTCATATAAGAACTTTTTTCTATCTCTTCAAACAAAAAAGATAAGAGGGGTGGCTAATTATAAGGAAACACCCGGTACACAAGCTGTGTGAACCTGACACGCAAATGTGTACGGCTCGGTTGTGAAAATACGAATACCTGAGGAATACAGAGACCAAAATACAGCAAAATAAACTTACCTTGCTTTCAAAAACTCACTTAAAGGTGAAAACGATACAATATGACACGTTGTCAACAATGACACTACGTCTATCCGCACTCGGCTCGGATTTCCGTTGCTATGAGTCCAACGCAACGCGGAAAGCGGCGGATCGACAGCGGAAAGTGCACGGAAGCTTAGCGAATGCACGCGGCGGCGGCAGCCCGCCTGGAAAGTGACGTCACTCCCGGGCAGTAGGGGACTTTCCGTGTCGATCCGCGCGGGACGAGAGATAGCACTCACTTGTGCACTTGTGCTTAAAAAATGCGCCATAGACAGAGGTGCAAAGAGAAACTGCCATCTAAGGTCCACCTAAGTCACAGGTTGACCTTAAGTATTACCAGTGCAAATAGCTGTAAATAATATACGGCAATTATGCAGCTACTCTGACGGCACGAAAGCCCGAGGCGGAAGCTTTAATAAAAATGGAGAAGATTAGAATTGGCCTGATATATTGCCCAATAAGAGAACGAGTTCCAATCTCAAGATGCCTGAGATGTTTGAACATCGGACATTCTGCCAGTAAATGTGAGGGCCAGACCTCTCTGACCACTGCTTCAACTGTGGCCAGAAGGGGCATAAAGCAAAGGAATGCCAAAACCCCACCTTCTGTACCAATTGCAAAGTCCAGGGACACAGGGTGGACTCTGTCAAATGTCATCGCTTTAGGAAGGTGGTCCAACAAGGCAAAAAGGGGTGCTTCAGACAAGCGACAGTAGCAGCTTACCAATGACCACAGTCCTGCAAATTAATATAAATAGGAGCCGACTGGCGCATGACCTTGCGCTACCAACAGCCAAAGAAACTGGAACATCAGTCGTTCTTCTCAGTGAACCTAACCGAGCAGCCATTTTAGGGAGGAAGGATTGGATCTATGACGAAAGCCTGAATAGTGGGATAAAGATTCTGGACCAGAACATTGTCATTACTGTAGTGAGCAACTGGTCACTGTCAAAACCGATACCAATTTAGAACTAGCCAAAGTGATCAAGACGTCTAGTGGTGGAATTTAGAACCCAATGGTGTGTGTGTGTGTGTGTGTGTCCGTGGTAACCAGATTCGTTTAGCATGCATGTGTACCAACTCAGAGAGAATGAAATCAAAACACAGAAATGTTATGATATCGTTTTTTTATTATTTGTTTCTTAACATTTGTTTTTTGTATTTATTAATAATGAGTGCTGAGTGTCTTAATAATAGTGGTAAACTGGCTCTTGTTATTGATATTGTATAATAAAGAAATGGTTATAAACATTCACAGTCTATGTAACGAACAGCACCGATCCCCTGATCCCCTTTGTGCGAGAGCACGAGAATGCGGGTAAAGGAGCCTTTCTTTTTAGCGCAGCGAAACGAGCAGCCGAGGAGCTCAGCCTCACACTCGACTTCAAGCGGAGGTGTCAGCAGTCCATTACGGAACTCGCTCCCGCAGAATTAAAATCCCACATTAAAACTGCCGAAGTCGACTTCCTTTTAAGACTTCATAAAGATAAGCCAATGCATGGAATCTTCTACAAACATCTGGAAGAGCATGGCTTGTCTGAGCAGTTGACCTTCTCTTTCCTAAGGTCTAGTGGGTTGAAGTCGGCGACTGAGGGCTTTATAATGGCTTGCCAAGACGGTGTCTTCAACACCTTGGTGTACCGTAAAAGGGTTATGGGTGTAGATGTACCCGACACCCTTTGTAGAGCTTGCCGACAGGCTCCAGAGACGCTTATGCATCTCTTGTCGGCGTGTAAGACGTACGCTGGGACGGCTTACGTCCATCGGCACAACGCGGCTCTACGAGTGCTCTATTATCATTTAAGGCACTCAGACAGTATCGATGAGACACCGGTGCTGCCATACGCTCCAGGGGATATAGAGTCCGTTGTGGAGAACGAGAGATGCCGGATTTACTGGAACTACTCGTTCCCCACGCCGAACTTGTACAGGCAAACAAGCCCGACATAGTCCTTCTCGACCACTAACAGAAGACGATGTTCGTTATTGAGTTTTCGGCGCCTGCCGAGGTGAACATCGTCTCTAAGGAGGAGGAAAAGCGGACCAAATATCAGGAGTTGCTCGGTCAACTTCGCAGGCTCTGGCCAGACTACACTGTAAGTCTGCTGGTTATGGTCATTGGATCCCTAGGTGGAATGAGGAATACGCTGCTCTCTGCACTGCGCAAAATACCGGTGTGCCGTGCGGCGGCGCACATCTTAGCCGCCAGAATACAGAAGGCAGTCATCCTTGAGTCCCTTCGTCTACTTAGGGCGCACGATTCGCGGACCCAGTGATTGCTCACCTCACGGTGTGAGGAGTAGTCATTGGGTAATGGAACAGCAGCTCGGTGTGTCGGAGCCCGGGCTGCACTTTTTTGTTTAAAATTTAATAAGAAAGATGCTAACCATCTATTCCAGAAAAGTGAAAAGCAGTTTTACCAAAAAATAACATCAAACAACCAGATAACAACAATAGAACCGCCAACCAGAAAAGAGTTAACTGCGTTTCGGAGAAGCCTATGGTCAGAACCAAAAACCCATAATGAAAATGCTCCATGGATCAGACAAGAAGAGACAAAACATCAACACATAACGGAGCAGGGAAACGTTATTCTTACAACTGAGGAAATAGCTGAAACAATAAAACATACCCACAATTGGAAATGCCCAGGCGTGGATAATGTACAAAATTTTTGGTACAAACAATTCAGTTCAACACACGAAGTGCTCACAGACCAAATCAATAAAGCCATACTCCAACCTAATAGGCTTCCCAAATTCCTCACACAAGGAACAACGTATATAAAACCCAAAAATGCAGATACCAAGAACCCTGCCAACTACCGCCCAATCACTTGTCTCCCCACCTTGTACAAAATTATCACTGGAACAATATGCAGAAGGATTGAACAACACCTGATGCAAAACAACATCCTGACTGAAGAACAAAAAGGATGTGGAAAACAAAGCCAGGGTTGCAAGGAACACCTTATAATTGATAGTGTGATCATGGAGCAAACTAGAAAAGAGCATAGGAATCTTCATACCTGTTTCATAGATTACAAAAAAGCATTCGACTCTGTACCCCATAGCTGGCTAATGAAAACACTTCAAATATATAAAATCAACCCAGAACTTCGTCAGTTTCTTAAGAGCCCCATGGAAACATGGCGGACAAACATACACCTTCAAACTCACGACGGCCATATTCAAACGGATGAGCTACACATACGACGCGGCATCTTCCAGGGTGACTCTCTTAGTTCACTATGGTTCTGCCTCTGTCTAAATCCGCTCTCCAACACACTTAACAGCACAAACCATGGTTTCAACATCAGACACCATAAAGCAGATCAACACAAAATCAATCATCTCCTGTACATGGATGATATAAAACTATATGCCGCCACAGAGGTGCAACTAAGAGAATTACTCAAAATAACACAAGTTTATACGTCAGACATCAGGGTGGAATTCGGAATGAGCAAGGTGCTCCACATCACTAAAGGCCAATGGAAAAACCATCCCGAAAAGGAAGTAGTAACTGGCCAAACGCTGGACAACTTGGATAAGGACGAAACGTACAAGTACCTGGGCTTCAATCAGAACGTTAAGATAGACCATACACAAGTCAAGGCACAACTAACACAAGAGTTTAAAGACCGCCTCATTAAACTATTAAAAACAAAACTGAATTCTAAGAATCTCACAAAAGCCATTAATACATTTGCGATACCGGTACTCACATACACCTTTGGCATCATCAAGTGGTCACACACGGACATAGAAAACATCCATATACTTATACGAACAGAACTCACAAAACACAGAATGTCACATCCGAACACGTGCAAGGAGAGGCTTACCATAGACAGAAAACTAGGAGGCAGAGGAATTATAGACGTACAGTCACTTCGCACAACACAAATACAAACACTCAGACGTTTCTTCCACACCAAACAAACTAACTTACATAGGGCCATAGTAAAAGCAGACAAAAACTATACACCACTTAACCTCTCTAGTCCAGATCACGTAGCAGACACATATAATCATATCCAATCTCAAGAAGAAAAAATAAACACCTGGTCGCAGAAAGCACTGCACGGCAAACATATGTAGATACCGTGTCACCCAAGACCACATCAACAAAGAACAGTCATACACCTGGTTGCAGGATGGCCAGCTGTTCCCAGAAACGGAGGGTTTCATGCTTGCTATCCAGGACCAAGTGATTGCAACACGAAACTACAAAAAATATATAATTGAAGATCCATCCATAACAGACGATAATTGCAGAAAATGTCAATAACAAAAGGAAACAATAGATCACATAACAAGCGGGTATAAAACTCTTGCCGGTACCGAATACACAGCCAGACATAACTCTGCGGCCAAGGTCATACACCAAGCATTAGCCACAACAAACAAACTAATAGAAAACACAGATCCATATTACAACTACACTCCGACATCAGTACTCGAAAACGATCGATACAAACTATACTGGGACGTTGAAATACATACAGACAAGACTATCCCAGCCAATAGACCAGATATAGTTTTCCAGTCAAAGGACGACAAAATTACCTATTTGATAGATATTGCCATTCCCAATGATGTGAATATCCAAAACACCTACGCTGGGAAGATATCTAAATACACGGACCTTGCGATGGAAATAAAACGACTTTGGAAACAAAACAAAGTCACAATAGTCCCCCTCATTATGTCGGTCTCAGGCCTTACACCAGACACGTTCACACAACACCTTCAGCAGTTAGGCCTAGACGAAAAGTTACACAAAGCATTCCAAAAGTCTGTAATTCTAAAGACCTGTAATATTGTGCGATCCTTCCTAAATTCCGATCAATAGTCAGGGTGTTGACTTGGCACAGCCCGTCAACACTTGTCGCTACCGCAATTATGCGAGAGGAACTTGGAAAGTCAGATAATAATAATAACTCTGCTGATCGCGTGGAGGCCTTTTGGAGGGACATTTACGAACAACCCAAACCTCTCTCAGCAGACACTCCGGCCTTGGCGCAGTTCGAGTCCGTTTGTAGGAGGACTCCTAACTTGAATGCACTGCGTCATCCGATAAACACGGAAGAAATTCTTGACGCCTTACGAGGCGCAAAGAATTTCGCAGCTCCTGGCCCGGATGGCATAAACACCTACTGGTGGAAAAAATTCCCCAGTTGCCACCGGCATTTAGCTAGAGTTTTTAACTCGTGGCTAAATCAGGAGCAGCCAATTCCGGCTTGGTTTGTCGAGGGTCGAACCGTGCTTCTCCCGAAGACCGGAGATTTGTCTGATCCCAAAAACTACAGGCCAATAACATGTCTGAACGCATGTTACAAGCTCTTCACCAGAATCTTGTACATGCGTATCCTTCAAGCTGTGAATCCTGTATTTCTCGACGTGTATGAACAGAGAGGGTCAAAGAAAGGAGTAGCTGGCTGCAAGGAGAACCTGTTGATTGACCGATGTGTCACGCAGGACTCCGTGCAGTACAAGCGAAACCTTTCTATGGCCTGGATTGACTATCGCAAGGCATTCGACAGCACGTCTCATGAGCTCATTGTGCGGCTGTTGGAATGTCTTTCGGTGGATAATCAGATAGTGGGATGCATCAAACAACTGATGCCACTCTGGAAGACTCGGTTCACCATAACATCAGGTGATACTCGGGTTCAGACAGAGTTGGTGTCATTGAAAAGAGGTGTCTTCCAAGGAGACTCCTTGAGTCCCTTGCTCTTTTGCATCTCACTTTTGCCTCTGTCCATAGCGCTGAGAAATACTAAAGGATACAGCTGTGGCACGCCCAATAACCGGAGGCACAAGGTCACCCATCTGTTTTATATGGATGACCTAAAACTTTATGCCTCCGGCCAACGCGAACTACAACAATCGCTGAGGGTGGTGCAGGAGTACAGTCATGCTATCGGAATGGAGTTCGGGACAGACAAATGTGCATTGGTTCATCTCAAGAAAGGACGAAGCGGAGATAGTGGAGATGAGGAACAGCTCGTTGATGGGAGCATCTTGCGACAACTGCATGCCGGAGATACTTATACCTACCTTGGAGTGGCGCAGCGTCATGTCCAAGAGGCAGAATTGGTTAAAGAGTGTCTCCGCCGCAAGTATTTGCACCGACTCCGGCAGATCTGGTCGTCAGAACTGTCCGGCAACAACAAAGTCGCTGCCACAAACATGCTTGCGGTCCCATTGTTATTATACACCTTTGGTGCTATACACTGGAAAGTGAACGAGATGAAGGAAATCGACACGAAGACCCGCAAAAGGATGAATAGGGAGAGAAGCCTGCATCCTAAGTCCTCTGTCCCGCGAATATACCTCCCGTGACACCTGGGAGGGCGTGGACTATTGAGTTTGGAGCGTCTGCACAACAGAGTAGTACTGGCCACTGCCTGCTATGTAACGAATAGCACTGATCCCCTGATCCGCTTTGTGCGAGAGCACGAGAATGCGGGAAAAGGAGCCTTTCTTTTTAGCGCAGCGAAACGAGCAGCCGAGGAGCTCAGCCTCACACTCGACTTCAAGCGGAGGTGTCAGCAGTCCATTACGGAACTTGCTCCCGCAGAACTAAAATCCCACATTAAAACTGCCGAAGTCGACTTCCTCTTAAGACTTCATAAAGATAAGCCAATGCATGGAATCTTCTACAAACATCTAGAAGAGCATGGCTTGTCTGAGCAGTTGACCTTCTCTTTCCTAAGGTCTAGTGGGTTGAAGTCGGAGACTGAGGGCTTTATAATGGCTTGCCAAGACAGTGTCTTCAACACCTTGGTATACCGTAAAAGGGTTATGGGTGTAGATGTACCCGACACCCATTGTAGAGCTTGCCGACAGGCGCCAGAGACGCTTATGCATCTCTTGTCGGCGTGTAAGACGTACGCTGGGACGGCTTACGTCCATCGGCACAACGCGGCTCTACGAGTGCTCTACTATCATTTAAGGCACTCATACGGTATCGATGAGACACCGGTGCTGCCATACGCTCCAGGGGATATAGAGTCCGTGGTGGAGAACGAGAGATGCCGGATTTACTGGAACTACTCGTTCGCCACGCTCGAGCTTGTACAGGCAAACAAGCCCGACATAGTCCTTCTCGACCACCAACAGAAGACGATGTTCGTTATTGAGTTTTCGGCGCCTGCCGAGGTGAACATCGGCTCTAAGGAGGAGGAAAAGCGGACCAAATATCAGGAGTTGCTCGGACAACTTCGCAGGCTCTGGCCAGACTACACTGTAAGTCTGCTGGTTATGGTCATTGGATCCCTAGGTGGAATGAGGAATACGCTGCTCTCTGCACTGCGCAAAATACCGGTGTGCCGTGCGGCGGCGTACATCTTAGCCGCCAGAATGCAGAAGGCAGTCATCCTTGGGTCCCTTCGTCTACTTAGGGCGCACGATTCGCGGACCCAGTGATTGCCCACCTCACGGTGTGAGGAGTAGTCATTGGGTAATGGAACAGCAGCTCGGTGTGTCGGAGCCCGGGCTGCACTTTTTTGTTTTTAAAAAATAACTCTGCAGCCAAAGTCATTCACCAAGCGCTAGCCACAACAAACAAGCTTATAGAAAACACAGAACCATATTACAATTACACACCGACATCAGTACTCGAAAACAATGAATACAAACTGTACTGGGACATTGAAATACATACAGATAAGACTATCCCAGCAAATCGGCCAGATATAGTTTTCCAGTCGAAGGCGGACAAAGTTACCTATTTGATAGATATTACTATTCCGAACGATACGAATATACAAAACGCCTACGCCGGGAAGATATCTAAATACACTGACCTGGCGATAGAAATAAAACGACTCTGGAAGCAAAACAAAGTTACCATTGTCCCCCTAATTATGTCTGTCTCAGGCCTCACACCAAACACATTTACCCCACACCTACAACAGTTAGGCCTAGACGAAAGGTTACACGAAATATTTCAGAAGTCTGTAATCCTGAAGACCTGCAATATTGTACGATCTTTCCTAAATTCCGATCCGTAATAGTTCAGGTGTTGACTTGGCACAGCCCGTCAACATCTGTTGCTACCGCAGTCATGCGAGAGAAACTTGAAGAGTCATAATAATAATAATAATAATAAGAGAAAAAATAAGACATGCATAATAATAATAATAAGCCGCGAGGGGTTGCTAGATCCCCTCAGTGGCGCCTCCCCAAGGTGGCGGATAGGGGAACGCCTCCCAGATATGGGTGGTACCGGGGAAATCAAATACCCGGGGCGGACCAAAACTAGCTCAGTGGAATAGCGTCTGCATCCAGAGGATCGGCTGTTCCACAATTAATAGGACACGACGGATCTCCATGTGAGGAGCGGTACTCCGACAGCGTCTGTTCTTCATGTTAGAAGCGGCTGTTTTCATAAACCCCCAGGAAGCCGCCCAACATCAAGAGGCTATTCGGTGCGTGGCGACACCGAGGGGTATACCGAAGCCAAAGGATGTAAGTCGGTCGGCAACCTTCACAGGTCCATCCTCTGGAGGCAATTTGGACGGCTGCCTCCGGAAATGTCGGCTGCGGGCCCTAAGGCTAACCACCTGACGGGCCCTATCTTCGGGTTCGACCACCTCGAAGGAAAAGCACCCACACCGAGCCGGTTTCGGAAGCCGGCGTTGGGCAAGGTGGCGGTGCTTCGAATCGCCCTGATGACGACCCCCGCAATGATATGGACCGTTTTAGGTGGACGACGGAGCTCAGGGATGACCTGCTGAGCTGCTACGAGAGCAGTAGCCCGCGCCGTAGGGGATACATGTCCCGCATGTATGAGAGGTGGTGTGAAATGCACCCAGAGCATAGCACGCTTACCTCTCAGAATTTGCGAGATTATGTATCGTACCTCCGGAGGCAGGGATATGTTCGTGCTCCAGCTCAGCCTGCCCCTTCGGCGGACGGAAGGCCTGTTAACCAGGCTGAAAGTTCGCCGGTAAGGCCCGCTGAGAGGGAAATCGACCAAGTCGTCTCACCTGGGGATTTCAGGGACCGAAGGGCCTTGCATAACAACGGAAGGTCCTTGAAGCTGGCAGATTTGAAGAGAGAGGATGAGGTTGTTGGTGAACGTCTATCGGAGGCCTCTGACATTTGGAGCATCAATTGCGAAATTTACGCTGCGGCTCTGAGGCTAGCTAGACAGGGGAGAGTGAGAGACTCTCCTGTTGAGAGAGCACAGAGACGGGTGCGCCAAATGGAAGCGAAAATCCAGTTGGCTCGCCGGGAAGCATCCCGTATCCAGTGTGTGATGGAATATAGAGCGGCTGGGAAGCCATTTACGCGCCGAGTGCGCCAGATAGCCTACGGGTTGAGGCGCGACCATCATACACTCAGTCAAGCGGTACTGGTTGTTGTCAAGCAACACTGTCTTGACAGGATACGGATGCTAATCGCTGCTAAGCGATCGTTGGTGGCGCGGGCGAGAGGTCTGGAGCAGAACAGAATGTTCTACGAAAGACCTTCTCGCCTTTTCCAACAGCCGCCTCCAGCCATAGAGCAGCCGCCAACTGCTGATCGCGTGGAGGCCTTTTGGAGGGACGTTTACGAACAACCCAAACCTCTCTCAGCAGACACTCCGGCCTTGGCGCAGTTCGAGTCCGTTTGTAGGAGGACTCCTAACTTGAATGTACTGCGTCACCCGATAAACACGGAAGAAATTCTTGACGCCTTACGAGGCGCAAAGAATTTCGCAGCTCCTGGCCCGGATGGCATAAACACCTACTGGTGGAAAAAATTCCCCAGTTGCCACCGGCATTTAGCTAGAGTTTTTAACTCGTGGCTAAATCAGGAGCAGCCAATTCCGGCTTGGTTTGTCGAGGGTCGAACCGTGCTTCTCCCGAAGACCGGAGATTTGTCTGATCCCAAAAACTACAGGCCAATAACATGTCTGAACGCGTGTTACAAGCTCTTCACCAGAATCTTGTACATGCGTATCCTTCAAGCTGTGAATCCTGTATTTCTCGACGTGTATGAACAGAGAGGGTCAAAGAAAGGAGTAGCTGGCTGCAAGGAGAACCTGTTGATTGACCGATGTGTCACGCAGGACTCTGTGCAGTACAAGCGAAACCTTTCTATGGCCTGGATTGACTATCGCAAGGCATTCGACAGCACGTCTCATGACCTCATTGTGCGGCTGTTGGAATGTCTTTCGGTGGATAATCAGATAGTGGGATGCATCAAACAACTGATGCCACTCTGGAAGACCCGGTTTACCATAACATCAGGTGAAACTCGGGTACAGACAGAGTTGGTGTCATTGAAAAGAGGTGTCTTCCAAGGAGACTCCTTGAGTCCCTTGCTCTTTTGCATCTCACTTTTGCCTCTGTCCATAGCGCTGAGAAGTACTAAAGGATACAGCTGTGGCACGCCCAATAACCGGAGGCACAAGGTCACCCATCTGTTTTATATGGATGACCTAAAACTTTATGCCTCCGGCCAACGCGAACTACAACAATCGCTGAGGGTGGTGCAGGAGTACAGTCATGCTATCGGAATGGAGTTCGGGACAGGCAAATGTGCATTGGTTCATCTCAAGAAAGGACGAAGCGGAGATAGTGGAGATGAGGAACAGCTCGTTGATGGGAGCATCTTGCGACAACTGCATGCCGGAGATACTTATACCTACCTTGGAGTGGCGCAGCGTCATGTCCAAGAGGCAGCATTGGTTAAAGAGTGTCTCCGCCGCAAGTATTTGCACCGACTCCGGCAGATCTGGTCGTCAGAACTGTCCGGCAAGAACAAAGTCGCTGCCACAAACATGCTTGCGGTCCCATTGTTATTATACACCTTTGGTGCTATACACTGGAAAGTGAACGAGCTGAAGGAAATCGACACGAAGAGCCGCAAAAGGATGAATATGGAGAGAAGCCTGCATCCTAAGTCCTCTGTCCCGCGAATATACCTCCCGCGACACCTGGGAGGGCGTGGACTATTGAGTTTGGAGCGTCTGCACAACAGAGTAGTGCTGGCCACTGCCTGCTATGTAACGAACAGCACCGATCCCCTGATCCGCTTTGTGCGAGAGCACGAGAATGCGGGAAAAGGAGCCTTTCTTTTTAGCGCAGCGAAACGAGCAGCCGAGGAGCTCAGCCTCACACTCGACTTCAAGCGGAGGTGTCAGCAGTCCATTACGGAACTTGCTCCCGCAGAATTAAAATCCCACCTTAAAACTGCCGAAGTCGACTTCCTTTTAAGACTTCATAAAGATAAGCCAATGCATGGAATCTTCTACAAACATCTGGAAGAGCATGGCTTGTCTGAGCAGTTGACCTTCTCTTTCCTAAGGTCTAGTGGGTTGAAGTCGGAGACTGAGGGCTTTATAATGGCTTGCCAAGACGGTGTCTTTAACACCTTGGTGTACCGTAAAAGGGTTATGGGTGTAGATGTACCCGACACCCTTTGTAGAGCTTGCCGACAGGCGCCAGAGACGCTTATGCATCTCTTGTCGGCGTGTAAGACGTACGCTGGGACGGCTTACGTCCATCGGCACAACGCGGCTCTACGAGTGCTCTACTATCATTTGAGGCACTCATACGGTATCGATGAGACACCGGTGCTGCCATACGCTCCAGGGGATATAGAGTCCGTTGTGGACAACGAGAGATGCCGGCTTTACTGGAACTACTCGTTCCCCACGCTCGAGCTTGTACAGGCAAACAAGCCCGACATAGTCCTTCTCGACCACCAACAGAAGACGATGTTCGTTATTGAGTTTTCGGCGCCTGCCGAGGTGAACATCGTCTCTAAGGAGGAGGAAAAGCGGACCAAATATCAGGAGTTGCTCGGACAACTTCGCAGGCTCTGGCCAGACTACACTGTAAGTCTGCTGGTTATGGTCATTGGATCCCTAGGTGGAATGAGGAATACGCTGCTCTCTGCACTGCGCAAAATACCGGTGTGCCGTGCGGCGGCGCACATCTTAGCCGCCAGAATGCAGAAGGCAGTCATCCTTGGGTCCCTTCGTCTACTTAGGGCGCACGATTCGCGGACCCAGTGATTGCTCACCTCACGGTGTGAGGAGTAGTCATTGGGTAATGGAACAGCAGCTCGGTGTGTCGGAGCCCGGGCTGCACTTTTTGTGTTTTGAACTATATAATAATGATAGTCATGCTATCGGAATGGAGTTCGGGACAGACAAATGTGCATTGGTTCATCTCAAGAAAGGACGAAGCGGAGATAGTGGAGATGAGGAACAGCTCGTTGATGGGAGCATCTTGCGACAACTGCATGCCGGAGATACTTATACCTACCTTGGAGTGGCGCAGCGTCATGTCCAAGAGGCAACATTGGTTAAAGAGTGTCTCCGCCGCAAGTATTTGCACCGACTCCGGCAGATCTGGTCGTCAGAACTGTCCGGCAAGAACAAAGTCGCTGCCACAAACATGCTTGCGGTCCCATTGTTATTATACACCTTTGGTGCTATACACTGGAAAGTGAACGAGCTGAAGGAAATCGACACGAAGACCCGCAAAAGGATGAATATGGAGAGAAGCCTGCATCCTAAGTCCTCTGTCCCGCGAATATATCTCCCGCGACACCTGGGAGGGCGTGGACTATTGAGTTTGGAGCGTCTGCACAACAGAGTAGTACTGGCCACTGCCTGCTATGTAACGAACGGCACCGATCCCCTGATCCGCTTCGTGCGAGAACACGAGAATGCGGGAAAAGGAGCCTTTCTTTTTAGCGCAGCGAAACGAGCAGCCGAGGAGCTCAGCCTCACACTCGACTTCAAGCGGAGGTGTCAGCAGTCCATTACGGAACTTGCTCCCGCAGAATTAAAAGCCCACATTAAAACTGCCGAAGTCGACTTCCTCTTAAGACTTCATAAAGATAAGCCAATGCATGGAATCTTCTACAAACATCTAGAAGAGCATAGCTTGTCTGAGCAGTTGACCTTCTCTTTCCTAAGGTCTAGTGGGTTGAAGTCGGAGACTGAGGGCTTTATAATGGCTTGCCAAGACGGTGTCTTCAACACCTTGGTATACCGTAGAAGGGTTATGGGTGTAGATGTACCCGACACCCATTGTAGAGCTTGCCGACAGGCGCCAGAGACGCTTATGCATCTCTTGTCGGCGTGTAAGACGTACGCTGGGACGGCTTACGTCCATCGGCACAACGCGGCTCTACTATCATTTAAGGCACTCATACGGTATCGATGAGACACCGGTGCTGCCATACGCTCCAGGGGATATAGAGTCCGTTGTGGAGAACGAGAGATGCCGGATTTACTGGAACTACTCGTTCCCCACGCTCGAGCTTGTACAGGCAAACAAGCCCGACATAGTCCTTCTCGACCACCAACAGAAGACGATGTTCGTTATTGAGTTTTCGGCGCCTGCCGAAGTGAACATCGTCTCTAAGGAGGAGGAAAAGCGGTCCAAATATCAGGAGTTGCTCGGACAACTTCGCAGGCTCTGGCCAGACTACACTGTAAGTCTGCTGGTTATGGTCATTGGATCCCTAGGTGGAATGAGGAATACGCTGCTCTCTGCACTGCGCAAAATACCGGTGTGCCGTGCGGCGGCGCACATCTTAGCCGCCAGAATGCAGAAGGCAGTCATCCTTGGGTCCCTTCGTCTACTTAGGGCGCACGATTCGCGGACCCAATGATTGCTCACCTCACGGTGTGAGGAGTAGTCATTGGGTAATGGAACAGCAGCTCGGTGTGTCGGAGCCCGGGCTGCACTTTTTTGTTTTAAAACATAATAATAACCCCCATCAGGTGCTAGAACGTTGTCGCTCGTTTGGGGGCTTAGAAAGTGACTTTTTGATGGGCAAGCTATGTCGATTGATGGTTCATCGGAGGCTTTAATACCACCGCGGAGTTGTCATGCTGACAGGGCTCGTGATCAAAAAGTCATTTCAACCAAGGCTAGCACACTCAGGAAGCTTTGGGCTAGGTAGACTTTATATATCCTACCGAGCACAAAGGTCCTTTCCCCAAGCTATCCTGACCTCAGACAGATAGGGATTTGGCAAATCCGGGGAGAAATGCCACAGAAGACTGAGCGCCGGTCCTTCTGTCACATACCGTTATTGCGCCCCACACTTCAACGACCTCAGCAGGGCGTGGCTGGGGAACGTTGTGAGGGGTACGCAACCGGGGGGCTTGCCTTAACCGGCTGGCCTGCGAGGAGAAAGCCTCAACAAAACCCGACAGTAAAGTCGCAAAACCTCCGGAGCACCTTGGGCCAACTTCGGAGTAAATATAAGTCCCTTCTCTCCTGGAATGGGCGTCACCTGGGAGAGCGACATTTAGATCGTCCCTACTCGTGGGAACACGATGGATAAAGTTAATCTCATAAATAACCCACGACGGCCTAGAGTACGTCGATTAAACTCACCCGAATGTCAAACCCGAACACAACAACCAATAGCACATAACCCAGCTGCGGATGTTTTGCCGGCACAGCCGGCAACCACCAAAGCTGGCAAACCCCGACAGCGCTTACAGTGGACTACTGAAATGAATAAATTTGTAATGCGCTGTTACTATACCGCTACGAAACTAGAAACCATCTCTACACAATACCCACACCTCGCAGAACGTGTAACTGAACAAAGACTCATTGACCAAAAACGAGTCATAACGAAAAACAACCGCCTTACGCCCCAAGAACTACAAGCTGTAAAAAAACTTGTAGCCAACGAAATAAACACTGTCCATCCGAATGATTCGCTTGTTACTGAATCAATCACGGAGACACAAAACATCCATACCCGAAATAACCAGACTACAAACACAGCCACAACCAACAACATTAGCATACAGTCAGAAATCGATTCAGAGCATGAACATACACCAAATACACCTGACATAACATTCACTAACTTACCCGCCACGACCACACAAAGCCAGAAAATTTCTCAACCACCTTCCGTCACACAATCTGCCGAAGCAGTGAACACTGCTCAACCGCCTTCCATCTCGGGCGAACCGAAACAAATGACGAACTCACGAACAACTCAATTTAACAAACGGTGCAACACAACTACACAGAGCCAAAACCAAAACATTGCTGGATCACCTTCCATCACACAAACTGCGGAACATGTGATGAACACACAATTTAACAAATGGTGTGGCACCAATCCTGCACTGCGAGATCCCCTGCCCAGACTAATTTTCAAAAACAACACTCAGCAAATACTACACACAATAAATACTAACCTAATACCACAATTCATAACAAACAACAGTAACCTAGAGGACATCCATACCGTTATATATGCTGCCGCAGCAACAACACTCATAGTTAACGGCCAAAAACTTCAAAAACGTTCTAAAGACCAGCGAAGCAATAGAGCTAAACCTAAATGGCAAATAAGAATAGAAAACAAAATCAGCACGCTCAGAAAGGATCTGGCACACCTCGCGCAATACTCCAACAATAACAACCATCTTTCAAAACACATACAAAGAACAATAAATATAATGAAATCAAAGTCACCACAAAAATCAATACCAGAAATAGCTGATACACTTAAACAAAAACTTGCAGTTTATGCCGCTAGACTCCGGAGATACAACGAATCCAACGACAGAAAGGATGCTAACAATCTATTTCAGAAAAGTGAAAAGCAGTTCTACCAAAAAATAACATCAAACAACCAGATAACAACAATAGAACCTCCAAGCAGACAAGAATTAACTGCATTTTGGAGAAGCCTATGGTCAGAACCCAAAACCCATAATGAAAATGCTCCATGGATCAGACAAGAAGAGACAAAACATCAACACATAACGGAGCAGGGAAACGTTATTCTTACAACTGAGGAAATAGCTGAAACGATAAAACATACAATTGGAAGTGTCCAGGCTTTGATAATGTGCAAAACTTTTGGTACAAACAATTCAGTTCAACATACGAAATGCTCACAGACCAAATCAATAAAGCCATACTCCAACCTAATAGGCTTCCCAAATTCCTCACACAAGGAATAACGTATATAAAACCCAAAAATGCAGATACCAAGAACCCTGCCAACTACCGCCCAATCACTTGTCTCCCCACCTTGTACAAAATTATCACTGCAACAATATGCAGAAGGATTGAAGAACACCTAATGCAAAACAACATCCTGACTGAAGAACAAAAAGGATGTAGAAAACACAGCCAGGGTTGTAAGGAACAACTTATAATTGATAGTGTGATCATGGAGCAAACTAGAAAAGAGCATAGGAATCTCCATACCTGTTTCATAGATTACAAAAAAGCATTCGACTCTGTACCTCATAGCTGGCTAATGAAAACGCTTCAAATATATAAAATCAACCCAGGACTTCGTCAGTTTCTTAAGGTGGTTCGTCACGTTTTCGTCACGTTTTATAAACGGTTTATATCTCCAGCAATAGCTATTTTTTATTGATGTTATATTGTCATGCCTTCTAAGAGGGTGTATTTCGTTGAATGTATATGGTTTTTTCGAGGATTGTGGGTATTTTTTGTACTAGATTTCTTGAATTTTATTTCAATAATATTTCAAAATACAGCGATACTAGAGCTTTCTAATTTTGTTCTTATATTTAGTGACACAATATGTCTCGAGCGACGCTAAGTTTTTTTGAAAAACTTGATTTTTCAAAAAGATACTTTGCTTAGTTTTTTAATTTATTTCTTTTTACGCCATTTCTGAGCGTAGTACAACGCAGTCGTAGATATTCAATCAAATAAAAAAATTTTTTTTCGATATCTCTAATAATAACGGAAAGATTGATGAAAAACTATCAAAAAATCGGTTCCGACACGCCTCCCACTGATCCGTCCTACTTAGAGTGAGACAGAGAACTTTAGGCTGGCCGATAACAAGAAATAACCGGCCTTGTTGCCAAACTGTCAAAGAGAAGGATATTCCAGGAAATAGTTACTGGAAACGTGTTTATGAGTTATGCGGGTATTATGTGATAAGCGATGTTACCATATATACATTTGTCTACATAATATATTCACATAGCAATGTACGATTGTTTGTTTTTTTTTCATTCTATCTGAAAACTGGAAAACACTTATACCTGTGCAACTATCCCCGTGCCATCACGGTATCTTAGATGAATAGCTAAAGCAAATGATATATCGATTCAAAAAATGATACATGGATTAGTTTTAGAATATTATTGTGACTTCCTAGCAAGTTGAGCGGTGCCCCATGGGTCAACTAATAAAAAATCATAGTTACTTCCAGGCGAGTTCTTGTTTGAGCGATGTCTCGCGTCGCATTGCCGCCGCGCGGCGTCGGCAGACGTATGGCGTGGAGCGGCACGAGCAGCGATAGCGCGTAGAGGCCGGCGCGGCGGCTTTCGCAAAGCGTTTGAGGTGACGCCGCGCCGCCAAGACCGACCCGCCGGTACGTAACCGTGGTGGTTACAAAGCTGCCGCCGCGGACCCCTTTTTTATATGTAGAGGTAGTGCTGTATACCACAGAGATAATTCGATTTTTTGCTTGCAATTTGTAAATGCTGAGACATATATACATTGTCCTCTATTCTTCTCCAGAATATTTATTCAGTTTTCTGGAGACTGTTCTTCAGTGTGTTGTTATTAGTGGTTTGTCTGCATTTACCCGTAGTTCGCCTTCATTGTTTCATTGTTGCTTCATTTGTTGATCACTTTAGATGTTTTCCTGAATATTCTCAGGTCACTGTTCAGATTTTTCATTTGTTTTTCTATTTGTTCATATTCGAGTGCTGAAAGCTTGAATTTTTTGGCACCTCAGTTGTTGATAATCTTTATGTGTCCTTACTTCACGAAACGTTGTTTTAACTTTTATTACATTTTGATATAGGTATCATCATGAATTGAAGGGTTGTAATCGTTAAATTCTAGCTAACTATTTCAGGTTTTACTTTTTTTCAGGAACATAAATATACTGCTGAAATTAATAAATCTGATGTCATTCTTGCTCGGGCCACCAGAAGTTGTAGTGCCCGATGCATTTTTCTAAACGCCACATGCATCACAAATGGGATCGAGCATCACGACGGGCTAAACGAATTTTGCGCACCGTATCGTAAAATGATTGATTCGCTTCTCCAATATATATTTATATTATCACTCAATTTCCAGATTGTATGTAGAGTATTCCATCTTTTTTTTTCAAATAATGTAAATTTCTATAGACTCACATTATTTGCAAGTATACACGCCGGTAAGGGTGGGGGTACTAAACGCTATCAAAATCGGTCCAGTAGCTATGTACTGAAATTACGATAATCATAATACATTATAATAGTCCGCTGATGTTTGTCCACATCCACGTCCACAGGTATATCTTCAAATACAATGGTCGAGTGGGCCTGTTTTTCATCATAAGTTCTATGTGAATACAAAAATGGTTGCAACTCGCCCCTCAAGCAACTCTCCCGGCGATCCTAATTATTAATATGCTCCTTACCGAAAAAAAATTAAATATTATTAGAAATCCCTAAAATGCTAAAAAAAGAAATTAGGAGCTGTTCTGGTAATTTTCATTTTCCGACAGAAAATTGTAGCAGCGCAGCGGTTACTGAGATGATGCGAGGAAAAATGACGGCAGATAGATAGAGGGGCAGACCGACTGAAATCAGTGACATTATTAAATCTTCATCATGGCGTGTAGACTCCACAAAACGTCAAAAAACATAATTATTATCTGGATGCGAAAAATGTTTCGCATTTACAATACTTACTCATCTCACCTGTGTGATTGTGTGGAAGTAATAAGTAGTAGGTAGGTAGGTATACAATAAATATGTTATGCTAATACCGCAAATGTATTTTGCTCCTACGGCCCATCACCAAGCATCTCAATTCATTTTAGCTCTTTTTTACCTGGCTACGTAGGTACATATTTTCAAATTAGGTATTCATCATCTTCTTTGACCCATCAGCCAAGCAGCCAGAACTTCCGTTTTATAAATTCGTAAAAACACTAGGTACTAATATTCAATTTCATTTTTAACCACATGTCACACCCTGTAAAATGTTTTCAAATCGCTATCGTACATAACCAAAATAACCGTCAACCTTATATCTGATGAAATTTTCAAACTTCCAGCAAAGACATACATACATACATTAAAAAAATTTATCAATAGTAACAAAATACCAATTATCCGAAAATAAGATACACAAACCCTCCTGTATAATGCCCACTTGCGAAATAATACAACAGTTCCTAAGCCTAGCCCTTCCCCAATTCAAAGTTTACAGATTACTCATATCGTCATATCCCAAATGATGGAATACGGACGGCCACCTGTGCTGTTGCTTGGCCTTTGAGGGACAAGCCGACGATTTTTTGTTGCCGGCGCGGGTGTCGGATCGGTGTTCACAAAGGTTATAGGACAAGGGGATCCCGTCGGGTGGTTCTTTGAGCATCTTTGGCAACGTTGCTGTCGCGGCCATGGCTCTTTTCTGTATTTCTAGCAGAAACGAGGAGGAGCTTCCAAATAAATAATAGTTTTGTACAGATGCTGCCCTCTCGCGGATTTAGCTTACTAGACAACGTGATGAACCACGTTAAGAGCACCATGGAAACATGGCGAACAAACATACACCTTCAAACTCACGATGGCCATATTCAAACGGATGAGCTACATATACGACGCGGCATCTTCCAGGGTGACTCTCTTAGTTCACTATGGTTCTGCCTCTGCCTAAATCCGCTCTCCAACACACTTAACAGCACAAACCATGGTTTCAACATCAGACACCATAAAGCAGATCAACACAAAATCAATCATCTCCTGTACATGGATGATATAAAACTATATGCCGCCACAGAAGTACAACTGAGAGAATTACTCAAAATAACAGAAGTTTATACATCAGACATTAGGATGGAATTCGGAATGAGTAAATGCAAGGTGCTCCACATCAATAAAGGCCAATGGAAAAACCACCCCGAAAAGGAAGTAGTAACTGGCCAACCACTGGACAACATGGATAAAGACGAAACGTACAAGTACCTGGGCTTCAATCAGAACGTTAAGATAGACCATACACAAGTTAAGGCACAACTAACACAAGAGTTTAAAGACCGCCTCATTAAACTATTAAAAACAAAATTGAATTCTAAAAATCTCACAAAAGCCATTAATACATTTGCGATACCGGTACTCACATACTCCTTTGGCATCATCAAGTGGTCACACACGGACATAGAAAACATCCATATACTTATACGAACAGAACTCACAAAACACAGGATGTCACATCCGAACGCTTGCAAGGAGAGGCTCGCCATAGACAGAAAACTAGGTGGCAGAGGAATTATAGATATACAGTCACTTCGCACAACACAAATACAAACACTCAGACATTTCTTCCACACCAAACAAACTAACTTACATAAAGCAATAGTAAAAGCAGACAAAAACTATACACCACTTAACCTCTCTAGTCCAGATCACGTAGCAGACACATACAATCATATCCAATCGCAACAAGAAAAAATAAACACCTGGTCGCAGAAAGCACTGCACGGCAAACATAGATACCGTGTCACCCAAGACCACATTAACCAAAAACAGTCATACGCCTGGTTGCAGGATGGCCAGCTGTTCCCAGAAACGGAGGGTTTCATGCTGGCTATCCAGGACCAAGTGATTGCAACACGAAACTACAAAAAATATATAATTAAAGATCCATCCATAACAGACGATAATTGCAGAAAATGTCAACAACAAAAAGAAACAATAGATCACATAACAAGCGGGTGCAAAACTCTTGCCAGTACCGAATACACAGCCAGACATAACTCTGCGGCCAAGGTCATACACCAAGCATTAGCCACAACAAACAAGCTAATAGAAAACACAGATCCGTATTACAATTACACTCCGACATCAGTACTCGAAAACGATCAATACAAACTATACTGGGACGTTGAAATACATACAGACAAGACTATCCCAGCCAATAGACCAGATATAGTTTTCCAGTCAAAGGCCGACAAAATTACCTATTTGATAGATATTGCCATTCCCAATGATGTGAATATCCAAAACACCTACGCTGGGAAGATATCTAAATACACGGACCTTGCCATGGAAATAAAACGACTTTGGAAACAAAACAAAGTCACAATTGTCCCCCTCATTATGTCTGTCTCAGGCCTCACACCAAGCACGTTTACACAACACCTTCAACAGTTGGGCCTCGACGAAAAGTTACACAAAGTATTCCAAAAGTCTGTAATCCTAAAGACCTGTAATATTGTACGATCCTTCCTAAATTCCGATCAATAATAGTCCGGGTGTTGACTTGGCACAGCCCGTCAACACTTGTTGCTACCGCAACTATGCGAGAGGAACTTAGAAAGTCAGATAATAATAATAATAATAATGCCGCCAAGGTCATACACCAAGCACTAGCCACAGCAAACAAACTAATAGAAAACACAGATCCATACTACAATTACACTCCGACATCAGTACTCGAAAACGATCGGTACAAACTATACTGGGACGTTGAAATACATACAGACAAGACCATCCCAGCCAATAGACCAGATATAGTTTTCCAGTCAAAAGCCGACAAAATTACCTATTTGATAGATATTGCCATTCCCAACGATGTGAATGTCCAAAACACCTACGCTGGGAAGATATCCAAATACACGGACCTTGCCATGGAAATAAAACGACTTTGGAAACAAAACAAAGTCACAATTGTCCCCCTCATTATGTCTGTCTCAGGCCTTACACCAAACACGTTTACACAACACCTTCAACAGCTGGGCCTGGACGAAAAGTTACACAAAGTATTCCAAAAGTCTGTAATCCTGAAGACCTGTAATATTGTGCGATCCTTCCTAAATTCCGATCAGTAACAGTCAGGGTGTTGACTTGGCACAGCCCGTCAACACTTGTTGCTACCGCAATTATGCGAGTGGAACTTAGAAAGTCAGATAATATAATAATAATAATACATGGTGGGCTAGATCTCTGTTCAACGTCAGGGAGAGAAATGTGGATAGAATGTGGAAAAATGTAAAATATCAGCATATATAAATAAATATAATCAAACATATAAAGGAGTAAATAAAGTGGGTAAAAGGGATAGGGTATATAAAATATAAACATAGCATCGCAAGCATAGCGGCATAGCAAGCATAACAGCATAGCAAGCATGGTATCTAAGCGCACAAATAGATCAATAAATAAATATAAACAATAAACAACATATAAAAAGGGCTGGTTAGAGGAAACGTATGGTACGTGTGAACCATTGTTATTATACACCTTTGGTGCTATACACTGGAAAGTGAACGAGCTGAAGGAAATCGACACGAAGACCCGCAAAAGGATGAACATGGAGAGAAGCCTGCATCCTAAGTCCTCTGTCCCGCGAATATACCTCCCGCGACACCTGGGAGGGCGTGGACTATTGAGTTTGGAGCGTCTGCACAACAGAGTAGTACTGGCCACTGCCTGCTATGTAACGAACAGCACCGATCCCCTGATCCGCTTTGTGCGAGAGCACGAGAATGCGGGAAAAGGAGCCTTTCTTTTTAGCGCAGCGAAACGAGCAGCCGAGGAGCTCAGCCTCACACTCGACTCCAAGCGGAGGTGTCAGCAGTCCATTACGGAACTTGCTCCTGCCGAATTAAAATCCCACATTAAAACTGCCGAAGTCGACTTCCTCTTAAGACTTCATAAAGATAAGTCAATGCATGGAATCTTCTACAAACATCTAGAAGAGCATGGCTTGTCTGAGCAGTTGACCTTCTCTTGCCTAAGGTCTAGTGGGTTGGAGTCGGAGACTGAGGGCTTTATAATGGCTTGCCAAGATGGTGTCTTCAACACCTTAGTGTACGGTAAAAGGGTTATGGGTGTAGATGTACCCGACACCCATTGTAGCGCTTGCCGACAGGCGCCAGAGACGCTTATGCATCTCTTGTCGGCGTGTAAGACGTACGCTGGGACGGTGTAAAATGGGGCACTTGCTCCTTATTGGTGGCCAAACGCTTGGCGTGTGTAACAAAACGCAAGTTACTTTTGATTTGTTTATTCTGGAATAATGGCTTCCAGAGCGGACGCGTTGTACTAGCGAGGAATCACGGTCAACGTTTTTTTACGTCTAGCCCGCATGAACACTTGTTCAAGACTCTCCTTTTCTAGAAAGGTTCGTTTAGTTACGCAATAGTTGCAGTGTTGCCAAGTCAGAAATTAACATTAAGGTAACAGGTATAGGCAACCGGTATTACACACAAGAGCAAGATTAATACGAAACGTACATCGCGCCCGCCTTAAAAGCCCTAGCTTTTAACAAAGTAGAAATAGGACAATATATCATGTACAGTGGATCAGTAGATCAGTACAATAAATCAACGATAAATCGAACTACCAATTAAAGTACAATAAGAAAAGTAACACATATTTGAACTATGCTTCAAATCATCAATAGGTATAGTTAAGTTGTATAAATAACCGAAAAAACATCAAACTAAACATAAATCTGAGGCACATAAATTATAACATGTGTGCCAACAAAGTTTCACAATTTCAATAGTTATTCACTGTCAATGGGTAGCGCACACACTTTTACTACCCCACGTTTGGTGACGCCACTAGAGGTTTTAACACTCACCACGCGCACCACATCGTCCTTGCCAGGGTGGAGCTCGCAAACTCTACCAAGTCGCCATTGCTGCACAGGTAAGTCATCCTCTTTCAGGACAACCAAATCGCCTACCTTCAATTTTGAAGGCTGGTTCCGTCGCCATTTGGTCCTCTGCTGAAGAGTTGTGAGGTACTCCTTAGACCACCTCCGCCAAAAGTGAGATGTGATGGCCTGAAGACGCTCGTACATTTTTAAACGATTTACTGGAGTAGTATCTTCAGGATATTGTTCCGGTATAGCCAACATAGTGTCACTTATAAGGAAATGACTAGGTGTTAGGACAGAATAATCTTTGGGATCGTTTGAAATTGGTGTCAAAGGTCTGGAGTTTAGTATGCTTTCAATCTGGCACAGGACAGTGTACAGTTGCTCAAAATTTAAGTAAGCATTTCCCATGACTTTAACCAAAAGAGTTTTTGTAGATTTAACCATAGCCTCCCATAGGCCACCTTGATGCGGTAATCGAGGAGGAATAAATTTCCACGTTATTTGGTTATCAAGTAAAAAACTACGTATTTGCTCGTTTGAGATATTTTGTTGAATCCAATTCGCCGTCTTAATCATTTCATTTTTCGCGCCTACAAAATTTGAACCGTTGTCGCTATATATGGTTTTGCACAACCCTCGCCTGGCAACAAAGCGTTTCAAACAGTTTAAAAACGAGTAAGTTGTTAAATCGCCCACTAGCTCTAAGTGCGCAGCCTTCGTCGTAAAACACACGAAAACACAGATATAAGCCTTGACGAGTTTTCTTGTTTTTAGAGTACCATCCTTGACCAAGATGGGACCTGCAAAGTCCACGCCTACAGTCAAAAATGGTCTACCAGGTGTTAATCGATCTGTAGGTATTTCGCCCATAATTGGGGCTTCGCTATATGGCCTAGCCCTAAAGCATATCACACATTTCCGCAAATTAGCCCTAACAGCGCTCTTACCGTGTATCGGCCAAAATTTAGTTCTTATGTTCGCTAAAACGGTTAACACTCCTGCATGCAAACATTTCTCATGTTCTTGATTTATCACCAGTGTTGTGAAAACGTGTTTAGAAGGCAATATATAAGGATGTTTCTTTCCATAATCACACATAGATTTGTTTAGTCGACCGCCTACTCTTAGAAATCCCTCGTCATCCAAAAAAGGACTCAAAGATAGTAATTTGGAAGACTTACGTAACGGTTTGTTGTTGTGTAAGTAGTGAATTTCTTCGGGAAAGGAAGACGCCTGAACCTTTCTTATTAGAACCTTTAAAGATTTATCTAGCTCTTCTCTTGATAAATCCCCCGTGCGCTTAGCATTTAATTTGTTTTTAGAATTGTTCGCAAATCTCAAAATGTAAGCAACTACGCGTTGTAATTTTGACAAGCTTGAATATCTCTCTAAAATTGAATCGTCTAAGCCGCTGTTTGAGAGAAAACAAAGTTGTACTGACTTTCGTTTCTCCGGGACGTCGGTTGGCTCAGTATATTTGTTTTCCGGCCATTTGTCTTCAGACGAGAGTAAAAATTCCGGACCATTCCACCACAACGTTGAACCTTTAAGCACGCTCAAGCTTGTTCCACGTGACAACAGGTCCGCTGGGTTTAGTTCCGATCTGATGTGACGCCAGTCGTGTTTGTGAGTTTTATCTTGGATATGGGACACGCGATTCGCCACGAATGTTTTCCAGCTACTAGGATTCCCTTTTATCCAAGACAACGCGACCATACTGTCTGTCCAGTAGTATTTTTCATCAAATTTGATGTCAATTTGCTCGACGACCCTTTGTACCAAGTCCGCCAACAACACCGCTCCGCAGAGTTCTAACTTGGGTAAAGCAATCGTCTTCAAGGGAGCCACGCGCGACTTCGCGCAAAGCAGATTTGATTGCCGCTCGCCATGTTCATTTACCGTTACCACGTACACGCACGCGCCGTACGCCTGTTCGGATGAATCACAAAACGCGTGCAAAATGATTCGTTCAAATTTGGTTTGCGTTACTTGCCTCGGTATAGTAATTTCACCTATGTTTGATAAGTCATTTAGCAGATTTGTCCAAGAAGTGTGTAATTCAACGGATATAGATTCGTCCCAGTTGAACCCTTCGCGCCATAACGCTTGTATTATCAATTTGGCCTTGACCACTATCGGACCTACCAAACCTAATGGGTCAAACAGTTTTGCAACCGCGGATAAGACAGTGCGTTTAGTAACCCTGGAAGCTGGTTCTATTTCTGTCGGGTAACTGAATGTATCGTTATGAGCGTCCCACGACAGACCTAATATTTTTGATGTCTTATCTCCAGATATTTCAAAATTTTTATTACTTGCGCCCATCCCTTCGAGCACGTCAGATTTGTTTGACGCCCATTTTCTTAATGGCATACACGCACTATTTAAAATTTCTGTAATTTCAGACCTTAAACGTTTTACCTCCTCAACAGTATCAGCGCCTGAAATCAAGTCGTCCATGTAGAAGTCTTGTTTTATGATATTTGTCGCTGATGGATACCTATTTTCGAAATCGTTTGCGGCTTGATGTAATGCGCGTACCGCCAAGAAAGATGCTGGTGCAGTGCCGTACGTCACGGTATTCAAGCGATAATGCTGCAACTCCGAATCTCTGTTTTCGCGCCAAACTATCCGCTGAAAATCCCTATCTGCGTCTGTCACTAGTATCTGCCGATACATTTTCTCCACATCGGCCGTCATTACAACATTGTGTTTTCGAAATGATAACAAAATTGAGAATAAGTCTCTTTGTAAGACTGGACCGACCTTCAGAACGTTATTAAGTGATAAGCCAGTATCTGACTGCGCAGACGCGTCAAACACGACTCGCAACTTCGTTGTTGTTGAACTTTCACGCAATACGCCATGATGGGGAAGATAAACCGCCTTTTCCTCCACATCGGAATCTGGATCAATTTCGCTCATATGTCCCAAACGTTCGTATTCGCGCATGAAATCAATATACATCTGTTTCATTTCATCATTTTTATCCAGTCTTTTTTCTAAGTTAAAAAATCGCTGAACCGCCATTTGTTTTGTATCTCCTAGTTGATTTACATTCTCTTTAAATGGTAACGCTACTACGAACCTCCCAGTTCTATCGCGAGTATAAGTTTTTTCAAAATGTGTTTGACATTCTAACTCTTCAGCCGTAAATTTGCGTTCCTCATCTATGTTTTCTATTCGCCAAAATTTCTCTATTTCCTGGTGCAATTGTTCGTTCGCTATCGCTAACATAGAGACTGTTTTTTGGGACTTCCCAATCGCGCTAATGTACCCTCCGATTATCCAACCGAACGCAGTTTTAGATATAACCGGATCATTTCTACCTTCTTTTATCTGTCCTATTCTGACCGCCCTATAATAAACATCTGCACCTAATAACATTTCAACTGGTGAAGACACGTTGAAATGCTCATCCGCAAGCTTTATACCGTCAGGGATTTTTACCAATGATTTATCAAATGAGGTTATTGGTAAATCGTTAGTGATTTTGTCAAGAATATAAAAGTTTTCTCGAGTTTTATATCTCTGATCTATCGAAAATATCGTAGCTTCTATTTTCTCAAATATTGAACTCGCCGTTCTGTTTACGCCTTCAACTTCTACTGTTACGTCGGTCGTTTTTAAATCCAACTGCTTTGCGAATTCTTTGGTTACGAAATTTGACATGGATCCTGGATCCAACAATGCTCTACATTTCACCAACTTACCGTGTGCATCGCGCACCATTACGTAAGTCGTAGCTAGAATTACCTTATTAAAATGCCTAGCAGTATGCGCCGAAATAACCGCGCCCGCCTTAGCGCCGTTTATTTGTGCACCCTCTACGCCACTGGATACCGCTCCAGTATGTATTGTCGTCGTTACTACAGCGCGCCCCGAATTATGGTTAAAAATAGAATCATCAGCTGATTTTCGGTTACGATCTTGACCTTCTGTCGCAGGTATCGCACCAGCCCTCGCCGGTATTGTTTTTTCTAGGGTCCGAACATCTCCGTTCCCCCTTACCTCGCTTCCCTGGCCCGCGCCGCCAGACGTTGTCGTCACACTGTTGCCGTTGGAATTCGACACTGAATTATCGCATTCAGAATCCTTTACCAAATTTGCCTGTCTGCACAAACTTATATGATGTCTGGAATTGCATTTTTTACAACCCGATGATCGACAATCCCTTTGATAGTGACCTGGCCGTAAACAATTACTACACAGTCTATATTTACTGATTAAATCGTATTTTTCCTTCACAGACAGCTTATTGTAATTTTTGCAATCGAAATTCAAATGACTCTTTCCGCAAAAGGCGCAACTATTATGGCTATTAGTGTTTACATTGCAAACTAACCGCTCTTCACGCGTGAAGTTTCTATCCGATTTCGGTTTATTACCTTTGTTATACAGTTTTTCCAGTATATTACTCCTTTTAGTTAAAAACGCAATGACCTCAGTTACTGTTAAATTCTCCAAATTTTCAGCATGTTCCTCATATTTGTTGCGTGTGACACTATCTAATTTATTAACTAATAAATGTATAAGTAATCTATGACATAATTCTTGGGAATCTATTAACACTTCTATAGCATTCAAATTTTTATTGAAATTATTTATCAGTTTCCTCAAATAAGTATGCGATTCCGTTTTAACCGGTGATAATTCAAACAATGCCTTGATATGATTATCTATAATTAATCTTTTATTTTCGTACGTTTCCCTTAGAAGGTTCCACGCTACTTCATAATTTCTTTCTGTGGTTTTTAACGATTGAATCAATTGACCTGCCTCGCCCTTCAGGCATGATCTTAAATAGAAAAATTTCTCGACGTTATCCAAATTTGCATCATTGTGGATTAATGAACTAAAAATATCCTGAAAATTTAGCCATTGGTCGAAAGCATCATGAAATTCCGGTAAATTCATTACCGGTAACTTTACCCTGTCTCTAATAGATCGCAGCCCTCCATTACCACCGCTACTGTGGCCAGGCGAGGGTGGTGTTGCTCCCGGACCAAATTCTAAAGCTGTATCATCTCCTCTCAATCTGTTAATTAATTTTTTTGCTTCCGCTTTGACTTTATAATACGTGTTTTCAAAAGTTTCACGCTCAGTTTCATTACTTTCGTCTGGGTTAAGGCATTCTATTTGGCCCTGTATATCATCAAAATTTCTAAAAATAATGTTTAAATCAGATACACGAGACTCTAATTCTTCTACTTCTGATTCATATTCGTCGAACGTAGATAAAAAGTTTTTGAATCTAGTGAGTTGGGCCTTTAATGTGCCTCTTTTAATCATTAAGGCTTTTATCTCGCTATCAGACATTTTTTTTAAACGTATGTAATTAGTGATATAAGTTTGGGAAATGGGAAGGAAATAGGAAGTGACTTACAGTAAGTTGGCGACTCTCTTAGTTCTCTCACTTGACTTCGCTGCTGCTGCTTCTTCGCTGGCACAACTGCCTCCAGTTGTCGTGCGTGGGTGTGAATGTTCCTGTGTTTCGTCGCTGGATGCCCGTCTTCAGGCCTTGCTTTGTGATCCTCGCTGTGTGTTGACTTGTATGTCTTTTATCGCTTTCGTATGCCCGTCGCATACGCTTTGTGGACTGTATGTGAAGTAGATTTGGTAGATTCGCTGTAGATTTGCTGCTTCGCAAGTCGTGCTTTTCTGGCTTGTTCTTGCTACTTCGCAAGAGTCGCTTTGCTAGTTTATTCTTGCTACTTCGCAAGAGTCGTATCGCTACTGTTTCTTGTTACCTCACAAGAAGAATTTCATTTGCTGTTTCCCACGAAACCACGTGCTTCCTGCTGCTTCTGAGAAGTCTATCGCGGCTCGAAGTGACCATGTAAAATGGGGCACTTGCTCCTTATTGGTGGCCAAACGCTTGGCGTGTGTAACAAAACGCAAGTTACTTTTGATTTGTTTATTCTGGAATAATGGCTTCCAGAGCGGACGCGTTGTACTAGCGAGGAATCACGGTCAACGTTTTTTTACGTCTAGCCCGCATGAACACTTGTTCAAGACTCTCCTTTTCTAGAAAGGTTCGTTTAGTTACGCAATAGTTGCAGTGTTGCCAAGTCAGAAATTAACATTAAGGTAACAGGTATAGGCAACCGGTATTACACACAAGAGCAAGATTAATACGAAACGTACAGACGGCTTACGTCCATCGGCACAACGCGGCTCTACGAGTGCTCTACTATCATTTAAGGCACTCATACGGTATCGATGAGACACCGGTGCTGCCATACGCTCCAGGGGATATAGAGTCCGTTGTGGAGAACGAGAGATGCCGGATTTACTGGAACTACTCGTTCCCCACGCTCGAGCTTGTGCAGGCAAACAAGCCCGACATAGTCCTTCTCGACCACCAACAGAAGACGATGTTCGTTATTGAGTTTTCGGCGCCTGCCGAGGTGAACATCGTCTCTAAGGAGGAGGAAAAGCGGACCAAATATCAGGAGTTGCTCGGACAACTTCGCAGGGTCTGGCCAGACTACACTGTAAGTCTGCTGGTTATGGTCATTGGATCCCTAGGTGGAGTGAGGAATACGCTGCTCTCTGTACTGCGCAAAATACCGGTGTGCCGTGCGGCGGCGCACATCTTAGCCGCCAGAATGCAGAAGGCAGTCATCCTTGGGTCCCTTCGTCTACTTAGGGCGCACGATTCGCGGACCCAGTGATTGCTCACCTCACGGTGTGAGGAGTAGTCATTGGGTAATGGAACAGCAGCTCGGTGTGTCGGAGCCCGGGCTGCACTTTTTTGTTTTTAAAATAATAATAATACATGGTGGGCTAGATCTCTGTTCAACGTCAGGGAGAGAAATGTGGATAGAATGTGGAAAAATGTAAAATATCAGCATATATAAATAAATATAATCGAACATATAAAGGAGTAAATAAAGTGGGTAAATGGGATAGGGTATATAAAATATAAACATAGCATCGCAAGCATAGCGGCATAGCAAGCATAACAGCATAGCAAACATGGTATCTAAGCGCACAAATAGATCAATAAATAAATATAAACAATAAACAACATACAAAAGGGCTGGTTAGAGGAAACGTATGGTACGTGTGAACGCGTTGAATCATTCCTACTTCCACTCTGGGTAAGTGATTAGGTAGTCAGTTCGGGGACAGTCACCCGTGGCTTCCACAACCATAAAATAAATATCGTATATACGTAAAGAGAATCAGTAAAGGTTGAAATAGATACACCTAAATAAGACAGTTGCCTCTGTTCACCATTAGCCTGCAATACCTCAGGACTAAAACATAGAGTAGACGTAAATCAGAGACCCAACACCATATAAAGTCGTCTTAAAAGCCGAATGTATAGTATACATTGTGAAACACTTTACAAATTGTAGCCAGACCACATTCAAGAGTAGCCGTGAGGCTAAACTTCGCCATGATATGATGTGCAAATAAAGACTGTTTATTATTATTATTATTATTATTATTATTATTCCGTTTTTGTTCGAGTTTCTGCTAGAGGTGCAACTGGTGAGTTTTCGAAGAAATTTTACCGTTACCTATATCAATTAGTAACAACTGCACGGCAATAATTAATAATCACCTAATAATAAGTAAATAGTATAAAAAGTTTGCCAGATAACCAAGGACGTTAAAAACCAATCCCACAAAAAGTGCTCGACAAAAATACGTGTGCACTGGAAACGATAATAAACAGCTATCGTTATAGTCCGGTCAAGAAGGTTCATAATGGCCAAAGGGAAATCGAAGACGACTTGTTAGTGAGGGAAGTGTAAAAGCAATGTCACAAAGTCCAAATATAGTCTCAAATGCGCTGGGGCATGTGAAATGTGGTACCACAAAAAGTGTACTGGTCTAACAGATGTTCAGTTTCTAGCCTATGCGAAACGGAAAACCGACCACAAATGGTTATGTGGTAAATGTGATAAGAAAAGGCACTCGTCAGAATCAGATGCGTCAGACACATCTGATGAAGAAATAGATAATCCCAGCAACAAAGACATAATGAAGACTCTTCACTCAAAATTTGCTGAAGTTGAAAAAGCACTCAATTTTAACGGTGAGATTATGGAAGAGCTGCAAAAGACTATAAAAACAATATCTGACGAAAATCGAGACTTGAGGAAAAAACAAGAGCAGCTCACTAGCTGTGTAACTGAACTGGAACGGGAGTTAGCTATAATGGAGAAAAAGATGTCACGAGATGAAGATGAAGATAGGAAGAAGACAGTGATAATCACAGGCATTAAAGGTAGCCATACTATTGAAGAAAGTGTTTGCTAAGCTAAGTGTAGAAGAGGGCGATCATAAAGTGTCAATAAGGTCTAAGGCAGGCGTAGATCCTACTGTTGTCGCTGTGCAATTTAGCAGTGTGGACCAGCGAAATACTGTGTTAGATAAAGGGAAAAAGATGTCATTGAGTAATATGAACTGCAACATTGGTGATTCACAAGGTAGGATATTTATTAATGAAGATTTACCCAGGGATACCAGAGAAATCTTCAAAGAGGCAAGGAAATTGAAGTCAAACGGCTTCAAATATATATGGTGCAAAAATGGACAAATTTATGCTAGGAAGACTGATGGAGAAAGTGTAGTGCGAATAAGATCTCTTGTTGACATAGAAAACTTAAGACAAAAGTAATGTTTAACTTTTTGAATTATTAAGTATTCTTTTAATTCTAATGAAGAACTTAACTTTTGCTTTTATTAATGTAAGATCACTTCTGTGTCACTTCTCTGATTTTAGACTGATTATAATGGAAAAGAAATATGATATAGTTGGGGTTTGTGAGACCTGGTTACATGATGAGATACCTAGTTCTAGTGTTCATATTGAAGGGTATAAGTTTTTTAGGCATGACAGAAGTACAAGGGGTGGTGGTGTAGGTTTTTACATAGCTCAACATATAGGATGTAAGTCAATAAATGTTCATCAAAGTGACGCACTTGAGCAAATCTGGCTAGAATTTCACATGTGTAAAGAATCCTTCATGTTTGGCACACTTTACAGGCCACCTGGAAAGAATGTGAATGAATGTCTTAGTAACCTAGAGGATAATTTAGCTGAATGTTTTTTAAATTCGAGTAATGTTGTCTGCGGTGGAGACATTAATATTGACTCCATGGATTATCAGAACAAGTATGTTCAAGCCTTTTACAATTGCATAAATATATTTTATATGCTACAAGTATTAGTTTCACCAACTCGCGTTACAAACACTTCTTCTACACTTATTGATGTTATTGTAGTGCCTAAAAATATTAAGGTTTCCACTAAAGGTACTGTCGACATGGGTAATGTATCTGATCATTTACTAGTCTACTGCAGTTTTGATTTAAAATGTGCTGCTCCAGAGGTAACAACTAGCTTTAGAAATTTTAAAAGGATAGATCGAGGCCTTTTACATGAATTACTTCTTTTATCTCCATTTCAGGACATATTTTTCATTCGGGATATAAATGAAAAGATCCTGTATTTTAGTTCTATCGTTATTAACATCTTTGATACGGTAGCTCCCATGAGAAAAGTAAAACGTGGGAATTTTAAACCACCGTGGCTGACGGATAATATTAAATTATTGATGAGTTTGCGTGATAAGGCATTTGCTAAATTTAAAAGAACTCGTGAGCCATCCCACTGGGAATATTACAAACTGCTGAAAAATTATACAAGTGCTCTCAGGAATGAACAAAGAGCGTACTTCACGCACTCTTGTAATAATTCTCGCGGGTGCTCAAAGACGCTTTGGAAAAATTTGCGGAGCCTAGGTATTAAGAGCACATCTAGAGTAAACATTCCGGATGAATTTAATAAGCCGGATGAATTAAATTCACATTTTTTAATTCCATCATCAAATTCTATTGATCCGGATCCAGTAAAAGTTCAATTTTACAATAACAATTACTATAAAGCCTTTGACTAGCTATTTTCTTTTACTCTTGTTTCTGAAGCCATAGTGTATAAATACTTAACCGAAATTAGAACACTTGCTATGGGGGTCGATGGTATCAACATAGAAATGTTACTTCTGTGCTGTCCTCATATTTTGCCGGTTGTAACACATATTATGAACTGCTGTTTGTTGGAAAATGTTTTCCCAGACTCCTCGAAAGTTGCCAAAGTTTTTCCATTCCCAAAGAAGGACACCATAACTGGTATGTCTGACCTGCGTCCTATATCTATTTTGCCAGTACTTTCAAAGGTTTTAGAAAAAATAATGAAATTTCAGTTTATCGGTCATATAAATAAATACACTATTTTACCACAGTATCAGTCTGGCTTTCGAAAGGGGTTTAGTTGCACCACTGCACTTCTGGATATAACTGATGACATTGTTCAAGAAATTGATGATGGCAATACAACAGCTCTTGTATTGCTGGACTATACGAAAGCATTTGATACGATTAATCATCAGTTAATGGTTGCAATATTCAAGTATGTTGGTTGCTCTGACGAAGCAATTAAGCTATTTTCGAGTTATTTCTCGATGAGATATCAGTTTGTAGAAAATTCATCCGGTGTATCAGATTGGAAGCCTGTGGTATGTGGAGTTCCACAAGGCTCAATTATGGGTCCTGTACTTTTCTCCGTCTACTCGGCAAATATAACTAATTGCCTACGTCACTCTAAAGCTTACTTATATGCTGACAACACACAATTAAAATTTTCCTTCCATCATACAGAGCTGCAAGCTGCAATTGAGTCTGTGAATGAGGATCTGAATAATCTGGCTAAAGAGAGCAGTTCACATCAGTTGTCAATAAATCCTTTGAAATCTAGTATACTGTTATTTGGAAAGCATAAAGCGGATATTGGCGACATCTTTAAAGTCTCAATTGATAACAAAGTTATTCCTTCTACAAATTCTGCCAGGAATCTGGGACTGATCATGGATAATGAATTAAGGTTTTCAAAACATATTGACAAATGTATCGGTCGGTGTTACAACGCGTTGAAAATACTGTATCCCCATCGCCATATTTTTTCTGTCAAGATAAAAACGTTACTTTGCGATGAATACGTTCTGTCTTTATTTAACTATTGTGATGTAGTATATGGCTCTTGCCTGAAGAAGCATGACAGAGATCGGATACAAAAAGTACAAAAGTCTTGTCTTAGATACATATTTGGTGTGAGAAAATAATGGCCTATATCGCATAAGTTATCAGAAGCAGGGTGGCTTAATATGCAAGCTAGAAGAGATCTGCATTCTGCAGTTCTTTTCCATAAGATAATTTTATATAAAACACCACCTTATCTCTACAATAAAATTACTTTCCGTTGTGACGTCCATAACATAAATGTTCGATGTAGGGGTCTGATCTCACAGCCCTCTCATCGATCAGCTATGTTCACTAGGTGTTTCTCCTATAATGTATGTCGATTATATAACAAACATCCCACAAACCTCAAATATTTACCTATATCAGCTTTCAAAATCCGTCTTAGAGAATTCATGTCTTCTAGTTGATAACTCTTCGGTTTTTTTTCTTGCTTTTTCTGTCATATTTTTGTTTGGATGTGTAGATGATCTAATTATACTGATGTTTTTTTGTATCAAATGTCACAATCAAAGAATTTAATTTCTTCCAGTTGATAACTTTGAGTTTTTCTTTTGGGTCACATTTATTGTTTAGTTGGTTAGATGTTTTGGCCGACATATCTTTATATTATTAAAGTAGTATTTTATGTGTTATTGTATATTGTCTTTAGGGCTGGCACTTTGATCAGTCGCAGACTGCCTGCCAGTCCTTTTTGCAGCTGTTTACTGAACAATATGTTTCAACTTAATTTGTTTTTGTTGTAATTCATACTGCAAATAAATTATTATTATTATTATCTGTTTTTCTACTTTTTCTCGCATAGTTGCTGTAGTAACAAGTATTGACGGGCTGTGCCAAGTCAACACCTGACCTATTTTTATTCGGAATTCAGGAAGGACCGTACAATGCTACAGGTCTTGAGGATTACAGACTTTTGGAAGGTTTTGTGTAACTTTTCGTCCAGGCCCAGCTGTTGCAGGTGTGGTGTAAATGTATTTGGTGTAAGGCCTGAGACCGACATAATAACTTTGTTTTGTTTCCAGAGCCGTTTTATTTCTATTGCAAGATCTGTGTATTTAGATATCTTCCCAGTGTAGGTGTTTTGGATATTCATATCATTGGGAATCGCAATATCTATCAAATAGGTCACTTTATCTGCCTTTGACTGAAAAACAATATCTGGTCTATTGGCTGGGATGGTTTTGTCTGTGTGTATTTCAATGTCCCAATATAGTTTGAATTTATTATTTTCGAGTACTGAGGTCGGTGTGTAATTATAATATGGATCTGTGTTTTCAGTTAGTTTGTTTGTTGTGGCAAGTGCCTGATGTATGACTTTAGCTGCAGAGTTGTGTCTGGCTGTGTACTCAGTTTCTGGAAAGAGCTGGCCATCCTGCAGCCAGGTGTATGACTGCTTTTTATTAATGTGGTCTTGTGTTACACGGTATCTATGTTTCCCATGGAGTGCCTTCTGGGACCAAGTATTTATTTTTTCTTGTTGTGATTGTGTGTGATTGTGAGCGTCTGCAGCATGGTCTGGGCAAGAAAGGGCGAGTGGTGTGTAGTTTTTGTCTGCTTTCACTACTGCCTTATGTAAGGTTGTTTGCTGTGGAAAAAATATCTGAGTGTTTTTATTTGTTTGGTGTGAAGTGAATGTATGTCGATAATTCCTCTGCCCCCTTGTTTTCTGTCTATGGTGAGCCTTGCCTTGCACGCATTCGGATGCGACATTGTGTGTTTCGTGAATTCAGTTCTTATAAGTATATGAATGTTTTCTATGTCAGTGTGTGACCACTTGATGATACCAAAGGAGTATGTGAGTACAGGTATCGCAAACGTGTTAATGGCTTTTGTAATATTTCTAGAATTGAGTTTTGTTTTTAATAGTCTAGTGAGGCGGTCTTTAAATTCTCGTGTTAGTTGTGCCTTGACTTGTGTGTGGTCTATTTTAACGTTCTGGTTGAAGCCCAGGTACCTGTACGTTTCATCTTTGTCCATGTTGCCGAGCGTTTGGCCAGTCACTACGTATTGTTGGGGACGGTTTTTCCATTGGCCTTTATTGATGTGGAGCACCTTGCATTTACTCATTCCGAACTCCATCCTCATGTCTGACGTACAAACTTCCGTTATTCTGAGCAATTCTCTCAGTTGCACTTCTGTGGCCGCATATAGTTTTATATCATCCATGTAGAGGAGATGATTGATTTTGTGTAGATTTACTTTCTGGTGTCTGATGGTAAAACTACAGTTTGTGTCGTTAAGCGTGATAGAGAGCGGATTTAGACAGAGGCAGAAGCATATTGAACTGAGAGAGTCACCCTGGAAGATGCCACGACGTATGTGTAGCTCATCGGTTTGGATATGGCCGTCCTCAGTTTGAAGGTATATGTTTGTTCGCCATGTCTCCATGGTTCTTGTAAGAAACTGACGAAGCCCTGGGTTGATTTTATATATTTCAAGAGTTTTCTTTAGCCAGCTATGGGGCACAGAGTCGAAAGCCTTTTTATAATCGACAAAACAGGTATGAAGGTTCCGGTGTTCTTTTCTGGTTTGCTCCATGATAATCCTATCAATTATAAGTTGTTCCTTGCAACCTTGGCTTTGTTTTTTTATTATTCTGATTTTCAAGTTTCTCTCGCATGACTGCGGTAGCAACAAATGTTGACGGGCTGTGCCAAGCCAACACCTGAACTATTACTGATCGGAATTTAAGAAAGATCGTACTATACAGGGTGGGCCAATAGTGCGTGGACGGAGGATTGTGGGCTTACTGAAAAATATTTCAAAAATCTGTCACTTGAACATGGCAGGCACCCTTGAGGGCTATAACGTAAAAATATTTTCACTTAAATTCTGACGTCTATACAGGGTGATTCATATCAAACTTACATTTTTTTGAATGGAACCCCCTATATATTATTGCATATTTGGATTCCTTGGTCAATTCTAGTGTGACTTTATGTATCACACATAGAAGTTTAAACGAACCGTTTAGGCGCAAATCACCATTTTTGGTATAAGTAGGTATCAGAAAAAAATTGAATATCGCAGCGATTATAAAATTTAGAAGGCCGTGACTTTGCGGTACGACTAAGCATGAAATGCGTCACCTAAGGTCAGACGGCTAAATTTGAATTCTTTTTGTACTCGGAGAAATCGATAGATTAATTAAGGAAACTTCAATCACAGATAACTTGATTTTTTCAAATGGGAATGCCTATTTTGGTTTAAAGAATCAAATGTAGAATTTGATTACCTTTCTAACGATATAGCGTTCTTGATATCAATCTTTCTTGGTTTTCATTTTATTTCAAATTTTTAGCCAAATCGGTGTTTTTCAACTTTCCTGCGTGCAAGCAACCTAGCAGGCCATGAAAAGTAAACAAAAGTTCGTTAATATGGAAGAAACCAACTAACTTAGTAGAAAGATGCAAACTAACTAGAGCAACGAGGCAAGATTATGAAAATTTCTTACAACATATTAGCTCTAACCAGAAACAATAATGGCAACAAGAACGCTCATTTTTCACAGCCTACTAGCTATTATCCAATTTCCAAAGTCAGTAAAAAAATATGTAATCAAAGGAAAAATACTAGTGATTGTTGCTGGCAGTAGAATATCTATGTCTTCTGAATAAATTTTTACATTTAATGCTATGAAAAAGTAGCCATTTCCATAAGTCAAAAGTAATGATACCTCTGACTGGAACCCTTCAAATTCTTCTTCTACTTATTAGAAAAATCGTGGAAAATGAAACTTGATTTGCAGCCTGTTTGAATTGTAAAACATAATTTAGTTTGTAGAAAACTTCATGAAATAATCGCAATTACAACATAGCTTAATTAAAAAATTCTAGCAATTATTTCAATAGAGTTCAGAATGCTCCAGTTGGAGATATTTTCACTTTTGACTTAACTAAACGGAAATGACTAATTTTTTTATCCCATTAAATGTGAAATTTCATTCTAAACATGTTAGACTGTAAGCAAAAATCGCTGGTAGTTTTCCTTTTGTTTCAAAATTTTTAATCGTTTTGGAAAGTTGTCAAGCTCTAGTAGATCTCAATAGCTAGTAGGCTGTGAAAAACAAACACTTCTGTCATACCCCAGCTACTCATTGACATTAGATATCTTGCCGCTGCTGTATCCGGATAGAGCTAATATGTTGTAAGAAATTTTCATAATCTTGCCTCGTTGCTCTAGTTAGTTTGCATCTTTCTACTAAGTTAGTTGGTTTCTTCCATATTAACGGGCTTTTGTTTATTTTTCATGGCCTGCTAGGTTGCTTGCACGCAGGAAAATTAAAAAACACCGATTTGAATGAAAATTTGAAATAAAACGAAAACCAAAAAAGATTGATATCGAGAATGCTATATCGTTAGAAAGGTAATCAAATTTTGCATTTGATTCTTTAAACCAAAATAGGCATTCCCATTTGAAAAAATCATGTTATCTGTGATTGAAGTTTCCTTAATTAATCTATCGATTTCTCCGAGTACAAAAAGAATTCAAATTTAGCCGTCTGACCTTAGGTGACGCATTTCATGCTTAGTCGTACCGCAAAGTCACGGCCTTCTAAGTTTTATAATCGCTGCGATATTCAATTTTTTTCTGATACCTACTTATACCAAAAATGGTGATTTGCGCCTAAACGGTTCGCTTAAACTTCCATGTGTGATACATAAAGTCACACTAGAATTGACCAAGGAATCCAAATATGCAATAATATATAGGGGGTTCTATTCAAAAAAATGTAAGTTTGATATGAATCACCCTGTATAAACGTCAGAATTTAAGTGAAAATATTTTTACGTAATAGCCCTCAAGGGTCCCTACCATGATCAGGTGACAGATTTTTGGAATATTTTTCAGTAAGCCCACAATCCTCCGTCCACGCACTATTGGCCCACCCTGTATTACAGGTCTTAAGGATTACAGACTTTTGGAATGTTTTGTGTAACTTTTCGTCCAGGCCTAGCTGGTGCAGGTGTGGTGTGAATGTGTTAGGTGTAAGGCCTGATACCGACATAATTAGGGGGACAATAACGACTTTGTCTTGTTTCCAGAGCCGTTTTACTTCTATGGCAAGGTCTGTGTATTTAGATATCTTCCCAGCGTAGGTGGTTTGAACATTCGTATCATTAGGGATAGCAATATCTATTAAATAGGTAACTTTGTCTGCCTTCGACTGAAAAACTATATCTGGTCTATTGGCTGGGATAGTTTTATCTGTGTGTATTTCAACGTCCCAGTATAGTTTGTACCGATCGTTTTCGAGTACTGATGTCGGAGTGTAATTGTAGTATGGATCTGTGTTGTCTATCATTTTGTTTACTGTGGCTAGTGCTTGGTGTATGATCTTGGCCGCAGAGTTATGTCTGGCTGTGTATTCGGTACCGGCAAGAGTTTTGCACCCGCTTGCTATGTGATCTATTGTTTCTTTCCGTTGGTGACATTTTCTGCAGTTATCTTCTGTTATGGATGGATCTTTAATTATGTATTTCTTGTAGTTTCTTGTCGCAATAACTTGGTCCTGGATAGCAAGCATAAATCCTTCAGTTTCTGGAAAGAGCTGGCCATCCTGCAGCCAGGTGTATGACTGTTTTTCGTTTATGTGGTCTTGCGTAATACAGTATCTATGCTTGCCATGGAGTGGTTTCTGCGACCAGGTGTTTATTTTTTCTTGTTGCGATTGTGTAGGATTGTGTGTGTCTGCGGCGTGGTCAGGACATGATAGGTTGAGTGGTGTATAGTTTTTGTCTGCTTTTACTATTGCTCGATGTAAATTTGTTTGTTTGTTTTGGAAGAAATGTCTGAGTATCTTTATCTGTCTTGTGCGAAGCGACTGTATATCTATAATCCCTCTGCCTCCTTGTTTTCTGTCTATGGTGAGCCTTTCTTTGCATGCGTTTGGATGTGACATTCGGTGTTTCGTGAGTTCTGTCCGTATGAGGATGTGGATGTTTTCTATATCAGTGTGTGACCACTTGATGATGCCGAAGGAGTATGTGAGAACTGGTATCGCAAATGTGTTAATGGCTTTTGTAAGGTTTCTAGAATTCAATTTGGTTTTTAGTAGCTTAATAAGGCGATCTCTGAACTCTTGGGTTAGTTGTGCCTTGACTTTTGTGTGGTCTATTTTAACGTTCTGATTGAAGCCCAGGTACTTGTATGTTTCGTCCTTGTCCATGTTATTTAGTGTTTGGCCAGTAACTGTTTCCTGTTCGGGGTGGTCCTTCCATTGGCCTTTGTTGATGTGGAGGACCTTGCATTTACTCATTCCGAATTCCATTTTGACGTCTGACGAGCAAACTTCTGTTATTCTGATTAACTCCCTCAGTTGTACTTTATTGGCGGCATATAGTTTTATATCATCCATGTAGAGGAGATGATTGATTTTGTGTTGATTTAGTCTCTCATGTCTTACGTTGAAACCGCAGTTTGTGTTGTTAAGTGCGTTGGAGAGTGGATTCAGACAGAGACAGAACCACAGTGCACTGAGAGAGTCACCCTGGAAGATGCCGCGTCTTATGTGTAGCTCATCTGTCTTGATATAGCCGTCCTGGGTTTTGAGATGTATGTTGGTTCGCCATGTCTCCATGGTTCTTGTAAGAAACTGACGTAGCCCCGGGTTGATTTTATATATTTGAAGAGTTTTCGCCAGCCAGCTATGGGGTACAGAGTCGAAAGCTTTTTTATAGTCGATGAAACAGGTGTGAAGGTTCCTATGTTCTTTTCTGGTTTGCTCCATGATCACACTATCAATTATAAGTTGTTCCTTGCAACCTTGGCTTTGCTTTCGACATCCTTTTTGTTCTTCAGTCAGGATGTTGTTTTGCGTGAGGTGTTGCTCAATTCTCCTACATATTGTTGCGGTGATGATCTTGTACAAGGTGGGCAGGCAAGTGATTGGACGATAGTTGGCAGGGTTCTTGGTGTCTGCGTTTTTGGGTTTTATGTACGTTATTCCTTGCGTGAGGAATTTGGGAAGCCTATTCGGTTGGAGTATGGCTTTATTGATTTGGTCCGTAAGCATTTCGTATGTTGCACTGAATTGCTTGTACCAAAAATTTTGCACATTATCCACGCCTGGGCACTTCCAATTATGGGTATGCTTTATGGTCTCAGCTATTTCCTCTGGAGTAAGGATAACGTCTCTCTGCTCCACTATATGTTGATGTTTTTCCTCTTCTTGTCTGATCCATGGAGCGTTTTCATTATGTGTTTTGGGTTCTGACCATAGGCTTCCCCAAAACTCAGTTAACTCTTGCTTACTAGGAGGTTCTATTGCTGTTATCTGGTTGTCGGCTGTTATTTTTTGGTAAAACTGTTTTTCACTTTTCTGAAACAGATTGTTGGCATCCTTTCTGGCATTAGACTCGTTGTACCTACGGAGTCTAGCAGCATAGACTGCGAGCTTCTGTTTAAGGGTATCAGCTATTTCTGGTATTGTCTGTTGTGGTGACTACGCGCTTTGAGCGGTTGTTATTGTTGGTGTATTGCGCGAGGTGTGCCAGATCCTTTCTGATTGTGCTGATTTTATTTTCAATTCTTATTTGCCATTTAGGTTTAGATCTTTCAGTTGTGCGGGCTATAGATCGTTTTGGGAGTTTTTGGCCGTTGAGTGTGAGTGTGGTTGCTGCGGCAGCATATATAACTATATATATATATATATATATATATATATATATATAATATAATATTATTATTATTATTATTATTATTAGTTGATAATACAAACTCAAAAGACAACATACCTGCAAATATTCGTGAAAAAGACTCAAAAACCCTTCTGTTGAAATTTTGGTCTCCCGCTTGTTACGTTTTTCAAAAACAACACCCACTCGTAATTAATAAACAAACTATCAACAAAACCATGGCAACGATTACCACAACCCACTACTTTATTCAAGTAACAAAACCCAAAAGCATCACAGAACAGTATCTTTTGCTGTGAACACGGAACTGTTACAGAATGAAAGGAAAGGAAGGAAGCATTACAGAACAGTAGTTGAATCACAGATTGAAAATTAATATAGAAAGTCACTCATGATCTGACAAATATCAAAATATCTGAACAATATAGGATGAAGTAATAATCAAATACGTTACTGATCTTAACTTCATCGACTAATTACACTCAAACTCAGATTATCACATTTTTTTATAAATCATCCGTCGATAACATCAATGTCAAACTTCGGTCACATGACCGCTAAACGTGCGTTCTAACGTCTGGCAGCCAGGAGCGCGTTCCGGATCACCACATTACAAACCAGGGATTTGGAACAAGTTTTACATATGTAGTGACACCTAACTTTACAATATACAGCTGCTACTCTTCCGGAAATGACGATATAGAAGATCTTGATAAGATGTTGGACGACATTAGTACCCGTATTGCCCAAAATAATGAAAAAGCCATCATTACAGGCGACTTCAACGCAAAATCCGCACAGTGGGGGATGGAAGTAACAGATAACCGAGGAGTAATTGTAACGGAATGGGTAGCGACAAATGATCTTGTAATCATAAATCAAGGTGATAAACCGACGTTTCAAAGGAAGGATTATGGCTCTATATTAGATTTAACCATCGCAACTGTAAATATTGCAGGAGATATTACAAACTGGGAAGTATATGAACGACAAACGTTGAGCGACCACAACTACATTACTTTTAGCATAAATAGCAGCAAGGTACTGTCTCAACCAGCTACAAGTCATAGCGGGTGGTATGTAAAAAAACTAAACACCGAACGAGTTCAGCAGGCATTGTCCGATATTGGGAACAATATCGAGCAAACTGCCAGCGGATTCTCCAGTCTCTTATGTAAAATATGCGATGCAATAAAAGCTGCCAAAAAATCGAACTGGAAAAAGCTATGTGATGATGTAGACTGTGATATCTGGGGAGATGGATATATAAGATCGTCACAAGAATGATGACTGGCTTTCCCCCAAGACCCAAGATGACGATGGAATTCATCTCTTCCCGATCCACCCAACTGTGATATTTAACTATGATTTGAATGACATAAGCTGTGATATAGTTAATAAGGATTTTATATTTTTTACTCTAAAAGACCTACATGACGCTTGCACAAATATGAAATGCGGCAAAGCACCTGGCCCAGGATACATCCCCCCTGCAATTATTAAACTGGTGACACAAGAGAAGCCGGAGTATACACTAGCGGTGTACAACAGTCTAGCGGCAAATAAAGAATTTCCAGTTGAGTGGAAGGTGGCCAGACTAATTCTGCTAAAGAAGGGTGACAAGTCTTTAAATAGTCCTGAGGCGTATAGGCCAATATGTCTCTTAGATGTCGAGGGCAAGTTGTTTGAGTACTTAATACGCGAACGGTTACATCAAGAAATAGAGAGTACCGGTGGACTCTCAGATCTGCAGTATGGCTTCAGAAAAGGACGTCAAATATTAGATGCTATAAAAAAGTTATGAGCATTGCAGAAGTAGCAGTAGCATACCCTCTACGTCGACGAAAGCTTTGTGCCATGATTACCCTGGATGTCAAAAACGCATTTAATAGTGCTTCCTGCCAATTAATCCTGGATGAACTGAAGAAAAGAGGCATAAACCGAAATCTCTTGGACCTTATTGCTTCCTATTTATCGAACAAGAGAATAATTCTAGAGGCTGAAGGTCGAACAGAAGACTTGGAAATCACTAGCGGAGTACCAAATGGTTCTGTGCTAGGTCCGACCTTGTGGAATATCATGTATGATGACCTACTACGCTCCAAAATGCCGGATGGGATCACCTTAATTGGCTTCGCAGATGATCTTGCCATGGTAGTGATAGGGAGCTCAGAAGAGAGTTTGATGGGTACTGCCAATACTGGACTACAACAAATAGTGCACTTGATGGACAGGAAGTGGTTGTGTCCGGCACCACAGAAGACAGAAGCTGTCCTTTTAACCACTAAAAGGAAAATTGCACCTATCCAGTTTAAGGTACAAGACACTGAGCTAAAGCCAGCCAAAGCGGTCAAGTATCTGGGGGTCTGGCTTGACTGTAAGTTAACTTTTGCCGAACATGTCACAAGAACGATTAGTAAAGCTGAAAAGACTGTGACAGTTCTGTCACGTCTTATGCCAAATGTAGGCGGACCCAGATCTTCGAAAAGGAGGGTACTAGGCAGTGTCGTCCACTCGGTACTCCTGTATGGTGCACCTATCTGGGAGGATGTAACGCGAAATAAAAAGCTTATCAGAAAACTGACCAGCTTGCAACGTACCATGTCCATCAGAATATGTAGTGCGTATAGGACGATCTCGGGAGTTGCTGAACCACCTATTGATCTACAAATAAAAGAACGAGCCGAGACATATGGTGGATCCGATGGAAGCACAGCCAGAGAAACTCTTATGGGCCGATGGCAGGAGGCATGGGAGAGAGGGATACATGGTAGACGGACATATTCCCTGATCCCCAAAATTGAGGAGTGGCTCAATAGGCCCGCCGGGGAGGTAGACTACTTTCTGACCCAGGCATTGTCGGGGCACGGTTGTTTCAGAAAGTATCTGTTTCTAAGGAATAGAGCTGCATACAGTGAATGTAACTACTGTGGTCTAGATGACGACGCTCAACACACTTTGTTCGAGTGTCATAGATGGGAGGACAGTCGCAGCCAATTTTGGAGAACAACTGGGAAGGTCTTCAACAGCTCAAACATGATGTCATGTCTCTTAAGTTCACTTGAGTCTTGGAATCACACATATTCACCATCCGAAATATCATAGAGTCTCGATGAGGCTAGAGCTGGAGTAGCAGTAGAGACTGCCTATACGACATACATATACACTGAGCTGTAGGACCTTCCTGTACCGAAGTAATGCGCAAGCGGATGCCAGTGTGGGGAGGTTGAAAGAAGACCAAGGGGTTTTAGTCGGAGTGACGCTCGACACTGTTGGATACATTTGAAGCAAAAATGCCAGCATCCTTCGCCAAGCGGTTTCCCCTTGAAGAAAAAAAAGCTGTAAATAATATAGCCCAACACATAACCTAACCAATACAAAGTCCTTATCCATTATTTTTAAATACATACCTCGTTTGAATCCATCCTCTCACAAATAAAATGTGCAATCACAATAAATTCACAACGTAACAATTTCACTTCCCGCCTTCACTTCTTCCGAACACTACAAGCATACTCACTACAAGGTGACCGACTATTGTGGTAGTAACCACGGAGACGGAAACGGATCGGCGGCGGGTGGAGGACGGCGGAACGGGAGCGGGAGAAACAAGATCGACAGAGTTACCGAATAGGGTTCCAGGAACATTAGAGAAGCTCTACGAGCTCTTCCTTACCAGGTCGTGGTCCTTACTCCCCGAACTCTCCTCCAGCATTCCTTCTTTTGGAGAACTTCCACGCTGTGGAATCAGCTGCCGGGGAATTTGTTTCCCGACGGCTACAACCTGCAGCGTTTCAAATATAACGTGAACCGACACTTATCCTCTCGCAGCGCTTCTACAGCGCCATAGGCTTTCAGCCTTTGCGGGAGGCTGATCATAAAAAAAATGTAGTATGCCACTCTACCTAGAAGATAATTATGATTTCCAGTGGCGTCTAGGGGGCAGTTCCACAAATGGTATTAACACCACTGACCTTACAAAAATAAATATTCTTTTTCAGATGAAACGGACGAAAACACAACTTTTTTGTATCCTGATGTCTCTTCGTATCTCACTGTAGTCTAAGATCCCATATAAGGTCGACCTTCACCGATCTATTTACCGAATGAAAATTATATTTTATCAATTAAAATATGTTTCCAAACACTCACCAGCAGGCTTGCCAAAAAATGTTTATAGCTATATTTAGTTTAAATTATAAAACAAATATTAAAAAAATCACTGTAGAGGAAGGATCCCAAATAAAATCGTCCTTCACTGATCTGATTACCGAATGAAAATCATATTTTATCAAACAAAATATTGTTTGTAAACACACACACACCATCACCCGCCCACACGCAAAAAAAAACTCACACACACACACACACACACACACACACCTACACACCATCACACACACACACACACACCAATAGGGTTGCCTAAAAATATGTTCATAGTTATATTCAATTTCAGTTATCAAACATATTTTCAAAAATCCACTAGAGGATCTCAATTTAAATCGACCTTCAGTGATCTGCTTACAGGATAGAAATTATATTCTATTATTTCAAATATATTTCTAAACACCCACCAATAAGTTTACTTAAAAAAATCATAGTTATATTTAATTTAAGTTATAGCAAAGCAAAAACGACCTTCACTGATCTGCTTACCAACTGAAAATTATATTTTATCAATTAAAATACATTTGTAAAAAATGTAAAAAATGAGATTGAATAAGAGTGCAAGACTTGTAAAATAGTCTAATAAAATTCGATTGAAAAACACATTTACATATTTCGATCGTAGAAAATTTGTGTAGCATGTGCAAAAAGCATATGAATCAATTTTTTTGTAAAAGAAAAAGATGTCATGCCCTGGGCTTGAACCAGCCTTGAACTCGAACATTTTTGGTAGGAGGCTAGTGCCTTTAACCACTGAGCTATCTCGGCACTAAAGAAATCGTTTTGCTACAATTATATTACTCCATTATTGGAATCTGTGATTTACGTAATTTCATATATAATATTATACACGCTGAGGTCGCATTATTTATCTATGTAATGTATACAATATCAGAGACACATAAAAAATGTATTTTTACTGGATTATGAAGAAGAATTCTAAAAACCATACCTTGTAATTTACAATTGACGCTTTTGAATATTCGAACGCCGGCCCTGCTGTGTTTGAACATAGTCGCAAAATTGTTAACTCTTGAATTAACTGTATAAATTAGTGGTTTATTTGCGAAAAATTATATATGTGTTGAATCAGTCGGTAAATTAACGTGAGTTTTCCATGCAGAGCTAGTAAGGTAAGCCTGGAAATTCATATTAATAAATAATAACAGAAACAGGCACCGAGAAGAGCCTGCCTTCCGAGGAGTCGATCCGGGGAAACGCTCTTATCGCGGTGCCTGCCTATACGCTCGGCGATAAACAACGTACAGGTCCGTACTTAACCGTTGTGAACAATATGATTTTAACGTATATTGCAACGCGCAACAAACGGAATGGATAGAGGGCCAAACGCAGGTATCAGTAACGAAACTGAACAAGAGGATGTTTCCAAACGGTTTCGCCAAAACAAGCCAGCAAGAGGAGACGTGCGGAGACGGGAACGTTACCAACGTCAACAAACAATAAATATGAAATACTGAACAGCGAATACTTTCAAAACGAAACAGTCGACAATGAAAACAAATTACAAAGTACAATAAAAATTACAAAACCTAAACGACCGCCGCCTATTATTATAACTGATAGTAGGCTGACAGCAACATCTGCGGGTCTAAAACAATTACGCGAACTAGCTGCAAAAAGCAAATCAACTCTCAGAATTAACACTAATAATCAACGGGCATATCTTCAGCCGCCGGGCTCTGAGGAACACGCAAAGTTGGTGAATACCATAAAAGATGAGTACACATATTTCACATATGGCGATCGCAATGCAATCAAACCGACGAAAAAGGTAATTATTAAAGGTATTTGTACGCACGGAGCCACGGAAGAGGAAATTCTTGAAGAGCTCAAGTCTAACTACGCTATCTCACCACAAAAAATTATTATTTACAAAAGTAATAACACTGTCTTGTTAATCTTGCCTAGTGAAACAGATGGAAAAATTATACATGGCATCAAATACCTATTACAACAAAGGGTTAAGGTGCAAAAATATAAAGTCAGGGACAATTCCGTTTTACAGTGCAAGCGATGTTGGGAGTTTGGACACTCGAAAAACTATTGCGGGAACAAACAGCAACCACCAGAAGTGGAACAAATTGACCAATTTGGCCGTGTCACAAAAAAATGTTTTAACTGTGGTAAGGCTGGGCATAGCGCTCGCAACTCTTGCTGTGAGAAATTCCAGCTTGAAATTGAGAAAGCCCGCACGCGTAGGGAAAGCTTCAACAGGAACCGAATTAACAAAATCGAGGATTTGTATAGGTCGATGGAAGCTCACCCTAGTGTCACCAGGAGTACTAAACCTGGAATTATATATGCCCACAGCTTATCATCAAAGAAAGAACAAGTTTCACGCGCACATATACCAGAAACGGTCCAAGATACACTTCGAGAAGTAGACGAAATATTGGGTGATAATGCGGATGATGAGAGTTTCATTCCCTATGCACAACAAATTATTCACCTCATGACCAATAAACATATAACCACAGCGATGTTAATTAATAAGGTTGCACGACTACTACTTCAGTTTCATGCCTCTAAATAGTCACAACAATGGAAAGTTAAAAGTGATCCATGTGAATATTAACGGATTGCCTGGACGTATCAGCGAACTTCAGCACCTAGCAGTCTCCGTACAACCAGATATTATAATAGTAAATGAAACACACATTGATCACCCAGAATGTCGGAGGAAAACGAGATGCTCAATACAAGGCTACCATTATATTACAGATTCCAAGCACCCTCGATGGGGAACCAGAATGTATATCCATAGTAGCATTCCCTGGACCATACCAGAGTGTATACCACATATCACACAAATTGAATGTTGTGCTATTGCAATACCCACATCTGTTGAGCTGCTGACAGTTATAGGAATCTATATACCTCCTAGGCACACCTCTCTCATTAATCTTGATCTAGAGGAACTGTTACAAGTAGAAAACGCTGTAATTGTTGGTGACTACAACGCTAAACATCCAGTACTGGGAGCATCTTACTCTAACAGTCGAGGCGAAATGATACACACTCATATACAGATCACAGGATATACCCTCATTACACCACCAAGTCAAACCAAGCCACTGTATGCTGGTGGAAGTCATATTGATTTCGGTATTAATAATACTGGCTTTCATACAACAAACACCACGACATTGCTTCCGTCATTGGGTTCTGATCATTTGCCATGGACTTTTACCTTGGAGACTAAGATTGAAAAGTATCTAAAACAGTATCGAAACTATGATAACTACAACCCATTATTGTATTGCAGAGAAACTGAGATTATTATCCCAGCTGCTATACCTGTTCGTGATAACCAGCACTGTGAAAAACTAATAGAAGAGCTGGAAGTGGGTATTACAGCAGCGCTCAATATCCATGCTCCATTACAAACTGTACATCCCAGTAAGAAGCTGAGCAAAAAAACACGAAATCTCCTGAAGGTCCGAAATATTTTGCAAAAAATTGCACGACAGGAACGACAGCCACGAATTGAGCAACACCTTGTGCAAATAAAACAGCAAATCCAAATGAACATCCAGAACGATGAAGAAACTTGTTGGTTAAATGCACTACATGACGAACGTGATTACCATCGAAAATTGTGGCGAATACAAAAATCACTCAAGAGGGACCAAACTACAATCACAATTCCGGGTCAGGGAAACCAGATAGAAACACTTAACCAACTGGTTGAATCAGCACTTATACAAGAGGGCACAGTTGCTGACGAGTGGCTAGGGACTGACATTACTACTCCATTTATGCCTTTCCCTACAACCGATCTCCATGAACTCAACAGTGTGTTCAGGACATTTCGTGCAGCGAAAGCACCAGGACCAGATGGTATACAAATCAATGCCATCAAGCATGCAGGTCTTACAGTACGCGCACAGTTGGTTCATATAATTAACTGGATCCTAACCACTGGATACTTTCCCCAACGATGGAAGATGGGCCACATGATTTTCCTACCCAAACCTGGAAAGGATCCATCAAAGCCCGAGTCTTATAGACCTATAACCTTACTGAGCATAATGAGTAAAATAGCAGAGAAAATTGTTTTAAAGAGAGTATGTAATGACATCGATAAAATAATTCCAGAACACCAACATGGATTTAAGAGCGGAAAGGGAACTCAGACACAGCTATTTCGAACAGTAAAGGTTATCACTGATGCAATGGGCCAAGGACATCATGTTGTAGCAATAACAACGGATCTGTCTAAGGCTTTTGATAGTATTACTCATGGGGCCCTGATTTTCAAACTTCAGCAAGCCAATATACCCAATAATACAATCAAGATTATAGAAAACTACTTGAAGGACAGACAAATATGTGGAAAATATAATCACGCACAAACCGTTCCTCGAGTACAACATTTCGGTGTTCCTCAAGGCTCTGTTCTTGGACCACGCCTATGGAATCTGTATGTTTCAGATCTACCGACAAATCGCATTGCAGGAGAAACTATGTCTCAGTATGCTGATGACCTATGTATTCTAAACGAGTCTGCAAGGGTAGGAACAGCAGTAGTTAGATCACGATGGGCAATGGAAGAAATATTTGATTACTACAATAAATGGGGCCTTCGGTGTAATGAGAAAAAAGCAGACTGTGTAATTTTTGGCCGGGGTCGTAGCTATCCAAGAGAAATCAAACTTGGTGGAAGGGTAGGCCAGCAAGCTACGATAATTCCCGTTCGAAGCCAGATGAAATATCTTGGATTGAATTTAAATAAGACCGTTAGCACTAATACCCTTATCAACGAGAGGATAAAGAAAACCAACCAGGTAGCTCATCAACTAGCACCCATTATTGGTTTCTCTTCGAAAACAGATGTGGGAATAAAACTAAAAATTATAGAAGCCTGTTTGTATCCGCTTCTTACCTATGGTCTACCTTCTGTACTCCCACGGATCAGTGCAACAGGCCTCAACAAATTAGATCGATGCCTAAAGAAGATTTATAAGAGGGCAGGGCAATTTCCTTATAGCATCCCTGATGCAATGTTATGGGACATGCTACAAAAGGACAATATTCCCACAAGATTGAATTACGCTCACAACAAACTTCTTCTTGCTCTGGCTGGATCCTCAATTCCGAAGCAACCTATAACCAGAGTTGACCACCCCATCGATAGACCCAGCTCCCGCTACCAGTTTTTGTCTCCGAAATTCAAACCACCATTGACGTCGGCAGGACCATAGTAACTAAGTTTGGCACGATCACTTATGTGCATAATGTAAATAAAGGCTATTATAGCCAAACTTCCCCCCTCCCTTTTCCTTCTCCCTGTCTATGTCCTAGCATTTAGAGTTATTGTAAAAATAATTATACACAATTCTAATTGTAAATTTTTTTAAGCTATAAGCATTATCGATGTACTAATTATATAGAATAAAGAATTTTAAATTGAATTGAAAATTTTGAATATTCAAATTATACTTTAGAATTTACAACTGACTATTGGAAATTACATTTGACGCTTTTGAATATTCAATTGACGATTTGAAACTACAACTGACGTATTGGAATTTATAACTGACTATTTGAATTTACATTTGATGCTTTGGAATATTCAACTAACTAGTGAAGTTGCAAGTGACGAGTTGGAAAGTTAACCTGACCGTTTTGAAATCATCACTTGTCGCTTTAGAAACTACAGCTGGAAATGGTACAGTACACGAAAAACTGGTAAAGAATTAAATATTTGCCATAAGACGGTATGTGTAAATTTAAGAGTCCTTGTTGTATAAATTGGAAGCTTTCGAGATGTGGACATACCGCAGAATACTCAAAATACCATGGACATCGCGTACTACGAACGAAGAAGTTTTGCGCAGGCTGGGAACAGAACGAGAACTACTTAAACTCATAAAAATACGTAAAACAGCATACCTGGGCCACATACTGAGAAATTATAAACATCGATACGCACAACTTATTGTAAAAGGAAAGATCGAAGGCAAGCGGGGGCTGGGACGGAAAAAACTGTCATGGCTGAGGAATATACGTCAGTGGACTGGCCTGGGATTCGAAGAATTGATAAGAACCGCTGAAAGCAGAGAAGAATTTGTCACTGTGATATCCAACCTTCACTGATGGAGATGGCATGTTAAGAAGAAGAAGTTCTATGCTTACCATATACAAAGAGTCTAGGCCCTACTTCCAAGAGACTTTCAACCGCGTATGTAATTTTGTAGATGGAATTTCAATGAAGCTTACCAAAATTGTTGGATAGGTCGCGAAGTACCACGATTCTGCCCACCCAGATCTCCTGATTTGAACAGCCTAGATTTTTGTTTGTGGGGGGCACCTAAAATCATTAGTTTGTCACACCAATAGTTACAATAGAAGACTAAGAAATAACAAAACTATTTTTGTTTTCTTCTTTTTCGCAATAATTCAAAAGTGATACCAAAATAGAAATGGTTTTTTGAATCCAGTACCGAAAACACGCCGACCGACGGCTCCCGACCCCGTGTGACGTACTACGACAGTCACAATGCTCCTTTGACCAACGACGTCCTACTCCGATAGTAGATTCTAGATTCCTAGCCAATCGTGAAAATACTTGTAACTAGTGTATAGTTGTTGTAACAGAGACTGTGAATGAAGTTTGCAGCTCGAGACGAAGTCTACGATCGAAATAAATGTCTTTTTGAATGTTTTTAATTAGATTATAAATTGCAGTAATAAAGTTTCGAACCAAATATGTTTCGTTGAACCGATTTGCTCCACTGAACGCCGGACGGCGCAGGGGTATCGAGTGCTAAACGGTGAATCAATGTGTTCGAAAACATTATTGATATACTTTTTAACTCACGTTACACACATTTTTTTCTACCATCCACACAAATATGTTTTTGATACAAATTTTATTAGATATTTTACAAGTACAACAAACATTACGAATAATACGAGGGTTGCTCTATACCTCCGTCAATTCACCAGTACGCAGACAGCTGTTTCACGCTTATTAGCGATCATCAGTGCGCCATAGGTCGATTGACGGAAGTAGAGAGCATCAATTTTTCCATGTTTAATAAACATGTGAAAGATGTGCGAGTAAGACAGAAGGAATTCTGCCGGTGCGCCATCTAGTACCCGAAGGTGACGGCAACCAAAGAGAGAAACGCTACTAGCAGCAGTAAACTCTCCTTGGTGGAACGACAAGGCTCGTTCGCTTTTTGCCACTAGAGGCGCGGATTTTGACGCAAGCAGCGTAAAGCCGATATACGAGGGTTGCTTTATACCTCCGTCAATCCACCAGTACGCAGACAGCTGTTTCACGCTTATTATTAATAAACATGGAAAAATTGATGCTCTCTACTTCCGTCAGTCGACCTATGGCGCACTGATGATCGCTAATAAGCGTGAAACAGCTGTCTGCGTACTGGTGGATTGACGGAGGTATAGAGCAACCCTCGTATATCGGCTTTACGCTGCTTGCGTCAAAATCCGCGCCTCTAGTGGCAAAAAGCGAACGAGCCTTGTCGTTCCACCAAGGAGAGTTTACTGCTGCTAGTAGCGTTTCTCTCTTTGGTTGCCGTCACCTTCGGGTACTAGATGGCGCACCGGCAGAATTCCTTCTGTCTTACTCGCATTACGAATAATTTTACTTTTTTCGATTAATTTCATTCAATTGGCAATTGATATTAACGGACAAACTTCATTTCCCTTGACTTTTTGAATTCTCCACCGCCTCCGGTACTTAGTTTTTGCACTATGTAGTGCAAGTAAAATGTCTAATAAAATTTGATTCGAAAATATATGTATGTCGTTGGTAGAAAAAAATGTGTGTATATGGTTAAAAAGCATATCAATAAATGTTTTGGTACAAAAATTAATAGAAAAAAAGAGTTGTAAGGCCTGGGTTTCGAACCAACACCCGCTCGAAGACAATGATTCACCGTCATTTACTTTAACTTTTAACTTTAAAACATTTTTATTAACAAATATCTTATGTAAGTATAACGTGTATGTGCAAATAATATTTACAACATGTATCGCCTCCAGGGAAACAAGACTTGTTGCCACTCTGGAGGTACCTGATTTTAAGCAAGTAACATATTTAACAAGCATTTAACATTTGATCATTTAATACCCTCCCCTACTGTAAGGTACTTTTTATAATAAATAGACATTTAGAGGCTCTGTAAATTGAAAGTTAACACAGTTTCATCTAGTCTTGTAGATATGTATGCTGTACTCATAGGAAAATAAAAGAAAAACCTGTTTTAGATCATTTGAAATAGATTAAGGGCCGATTTTATCAACGCATTTTAACAAAGGCTTTGACCAATCAGACCAGCCCGTTCAAGAACATGCATCTGTCAAAGTATTCTGAAAACTATTGATTTCTCTTGAAGTTTACCTCAAAAAGGTTAAAAATGAGATGCTTTATATACAATCGACCATTATGAACCATCTAGTATCTTTTCCAGTCTGATTTTCCATCTTAAATGGGTGAAAAATTGCATTTTCTTGTTGAACAAAAAGTTTAGCAATTGCTAATTTCAACCAATCAGATTCCGCAAAAACTGTACATTTGATCGCTGGTTTTTTCTTCTGCTACATGATAATGATGACAAAAAATTAGGGTTTTGAATAATTTTATTTTGTGATAAATGGAGAGATCAAATATAAGTTTTACAACAAAATTGTTTTTGTTTTCTTTTTTTTTCGCAATAAATCAAAAGTTATATCAAAATAAAAATGGGTTTTTGAATCCAGAACCGAAAACACGCCGACGGCTCCCGAACCCGTGTGACGTACTTCGTAATACTTGTAACAGTTGTAACTAAAATGTATATTTGTTGCAACATAGGCGATGAATGAAGTTTGCAGCTCGAGACGAAGTCGAGGATCCAAATAAATATCTTTCTGAATGGTTGAAAATTATATCACAAATCCCAGTAATAAAGTACCTAACCAAATATGTTCCGCTGAGGCGATCCGTTCTACAAGATCCTGGGTGGTCGAGCGGTATAGTGTTCGACAATGATTTCCTGTGTTCGTGGGTGGTGTTGGTGGGTGTTGGTTCGAGACCCAGCCCGTGCAACACTTTTTTTTATTTTTTTTAACAAAAATATTCATTGATATGCTTTTTACTCATGTTACACACGTTTTTTTGTACCGTCGACATAAATGTGTTTTTGAATCAAATCTTATTAGATGTTTTACTAGTTCAACAACATTGCGACTAATTTTACTTCTTTGGAATAATTTCATTTTGATACCGCTATCAGAGCAATTGGCGATTGATATTGACGGATAAACTTCACTTCCACTGACTGAATTCTCCACCACCTCCGGTACTTAACTTTTGCAATATGTCAAGTAAAATGTCTAATAAAATTTGATTCAAAAACACATTTAGGTCGATGGTACAAAAAAATGTAACATGATTAAAAAGCATATCAATAAATATTTTGGTTGAAAAAAAATAAAAAAAAATTGTTGCACGGGCTGGGTCTCGAACCAACACCCACCAACACCACCTACGAACACAGGGCATCATAGTCGAACACTATACCGCTCGACCACCCAGGATCTTTTACAACGGATCGCCTCAACGGTACATATTTGCTTTGGGATTAGGTACTTTTTTACTGCGATTTATGATCTAATTTCAACCATTCAAAAAGATATTTATTTCGATCGTTGACCTCGTCTCGAGCTGCAAACTTCATTCATCGCCTATGTTGCAACAAATAATATACACTTGTTACAACAATAGTTTTGTTATAAAACTTATATACGATATGATGAAAACAACTGTCATCCAGCTTTGACGTTTTGTTTTCAATATTGATAAAATTCTATTGGACGATATTTATCAACCTAGCCCGCAATACCCAATAGAAAGCTTTTGCTAAATAACATCCAATAGAAAAGCTTTGTCAGATTCTTTGTTAAATATGCATGTTGTTAAAATCGGGCCTAAAACTACCCTAATTACTATTTACACTACTAACTACAGATTCTTATAGAATAAGCTGATATAGCAGCCCATGCTTCCTAATAGCGCCGTCTAGGTGACACTGGGAGATAATCTCTGTTAAAGGTTCTAGTTGTTTCTCAATCACCTTCAAAATATTCCTGAAAATTTGATCGTAACTTTGAGTTTTTCTCTGATCTATAGTTTCCCTTCGTGTTGCGTTCATAATCATTCTCGGTATTTTATTTTCATTCCTATCCAAAAAACCCAATTATGTCTTTGACGCAGAACTGTAAGCTGGACATCCATGTAACAGATTTGGTCTTATGACCTGTTTATAGATGAGCAGCTTTACAGATGTGTGGAGTTTACTATCTTTACAGATCAGAGGATATAGAGCCCTTATGATGCCTGAAGCCCTCATCCTCAATTTGCTGATGTGCGCTTGAAACGCTGTCCCACTGCGCCTCCCGGCATTCTACGGAGGGCATCGCTTCAACGAAACATATTTGATTAGGTACTTTATTACTGGAATTTGTAATCTAATTTCAAACATTCAAAACTATATTTATTTCGATCGTAGACTTCATCTCGAGCTGCAAACTTCATTCATCATGTTGCGACAAATATACACTAGTTACAAGTAAGTATTTTCACGATTTGGCTGGGAATCTATTATATACTATCGGAGTAGGAAGTCGTTGGTCAAAGGAGCTTCGTGACCACCGTAGTGACGTCACACGAGTTCGGGAGCCGTCGGCGTGTCTTTGGTACTGGATTCAAAAACCCATTTTTATTTTGATACTAGCTGACCCGGCAGACGCTGTCCTGTCTTTTTTTTTTGTTTAAGCAGCAACTATGAATATTGAATTGAACTTAAATCTGCAATAAATTATAATTATCTGAAAAACATAGCGTTTATTAAAATACTTTTTGATATCTAACTTATTTTGTTTTGTTTTCGGGTGCGTAAATAAATATTGATGATTTTGTCAACATCGAACAGGCTACAGGACCATGTGGAAAACATGGATTGTCAAGATTGATCCCCACCTCAGAGTAACAACTGAACATAGAGGTAGTAAACAAACCACTTCAGCATGGCGTGCTCAAAGCCATCATCTTTGACACTTCAGCCCCCAAACATTGCCAACTAACCTGAAAATTCTTCCAATGTAACCCATGTTACAAACACTGCTCTGCACTGTCCCATCTCGAAAAACTGTTAAACTACACTCGAATATAGCACAGCGTGTCCGTAAAGCTTCACTACAGTTACCAACAAATAGCGAATTCGGTTTTACTAACCAAGCATAAAAGACGCAAACCAAAACAAACGTTTGACAGTCGGAGGTAACCGCATATAGGCGTTGCCAGCTCCTCAAAATTTATGTAAGACAGAATTTACGTTTATGATGAAAAAGCATGCAGTAACGCAGTAGATGTCAACATATCTATCGAATTTGCTGTAATCATTCCTGAACCCTCAAAATATCGTCTTTTTTAACGTAGAATGGAATATTTCTGGATACTATACAATTAAGACGATAGTAAACAATTATGATTGCCGTATGTGGTGGTCAATATGACAACGTAAGAAAAGATGTTGGCCTATTAGAATTAGTTGTTTACTACCTCTATGTTCAGTTGTTACTCTGAGATCCCCACAAACGTTCAACGACTGCCCTTGCGATTTAGTTATCATCATTGCAAATGCAAGCCGAACTGCATATAGAACCGTTTAAAGTCTAATGGCATGTTGTTTGGAATCATAGAGACGCGTCGAAACAACACGTCTTCGCCTTTGTATCCCTTGTTTTTTAATCAATTTTACGTTTTTTTTTATCTTAACGTTATCTTCGACCGTTAGTTAATGATAGCCATAATTTCGAGGGCGTAATTCTGACCCAAGTTCAGGTAGAGAAGTCTGGTCTTCAAGATATATGATGTTAAAGTTCGGAAAGCATGTATGCCACTGACCTTAAACAAAAATTAAATAATGTTTTCAGACAAAACAGATGAAAATCCAACTTTTTTGTACTTTGATGTCTCTTCGTAGCCCACTTTGTTTTGAAGGAAAAAAAATAAAAACCACTTCATAGCCCGTCGAAAAAGTGGAGCTATGAAATGAAGTGGTTTTTATTTATTTGTTCCAAAACAAAGTGAGATACGAAGAGACATTAAAAGAAAAAAATGTGTTTTGTATCTGTTTAATCTGAAAAACACCATTTAATTTCTTCAAGGTCAGTGGCGTACATCTTTTTGCTAATATTTTCGTGGGACAGCCTCCCGACCCCCGACATGCCACTGGAAAGGATAATTATCTTCTAGTCAGTGGTGCCTTAGATTCTTAGTGAAGTGAAAAACAGTGACAAATTTAAAAAAAAACGGCTCACTAATGTTTAAGACATTGAAAAAAAAATTTATTTCCAATCTTTGATACCCTGTATCCTGAAATCCAAAATCTTCAAAATACATGTTTATTCATGTTTGAGCGCTTGATAGGTGATAGACCTTACATTATTATGGAGATTGAGATAGGAACATGAAGCCTTAATATGCTTAATTTTCAAGATGCATGGTGTCAAAGTTTCACTTTTATTTTTGTTTTTGCTCAATTATTCCGCAATAACATGGCACAACGTTCTAAAATTACCTATCGGGGGTTTTTTAATGCGATAAATCTAAATTTAACCATGGTTTTGCTAACATGAATAGAGGGAACCTACGACACATCGAACTCTTTAAAATTAACAAAACTTTTTTTCCAGTTTGGCGCCCTCTATCCGTGATAGCAAACCTAGAAGAATGTTTTTCTCGCTTTAAAAAACCCCTGATACGTAATTTTAGATCGTTGTGCCATTTCATTGCGAAATAATTGAGAAAAACGAAAATAAGAGTACAAATTTGACACCCTGTATCTTGAAAATTAAGCATTTTAAAGCTTCATGTTCTTATCTCAATGTTCATAAAAATGTGAGGTCTATCACCTGTCAACCATTATCGGTCGATTATCCGGACACCCTGTATGACCTTTTTGTATTTGAACTCGATTCATAAATATGCCCTTGAAATTACGGTGTATCATTAACTAACATCCTGTATACGTATTCGTCATTATTTCCACCACGCGCACTTGACAGGCTCGATATTTGCAAATGATTCCTTGACGTTTAGACATCTAACATCTAACCTGTATTTTTGACAGCAACGTCATACATGACAACAATAACAAACAAATCAGTAACACTATACAGTATGGAATGAAGGTGCTTGCGTACTCCGCAAGAGGGAGATAAATTCAGACATTTGGTTCACAGAAAAATCGGAAAAATGAAGGGTACCGGCTGGATTCGAACCAGCGTCTCCGGATTTCTAGGCCGACGCGATACCAACTACACTACGGTCGCCCGTATTGCAGCCGATATACCGCGTCGACGACTTGATATCGAATCCGTCAACCCCCCACCACTCCCCCGTATTTCTCAGCGAACCATGCATTTCAGTCATCCAGAGAGACCTAGTCGGCTGTTGCGTGAGTGTGAATCTCTCACCTCTATTTGCTCGACAGCTCTCTTTCTTACTGAAACAACGACTACTCAGTCGGCCGGGATTTCGTGGAATGAAGGTGCTTGCTTACTCCGCAAGAGGGAGATAAATTCAGACATTTGGTTCACAGAAAAATCGGAAAAATGAAGGGTACCGGCTGTAAGAGTTTAACAGACAGACAGAATAGGAAAAATGTTACGAAAGGAAAACGTCAAGACCATCTACAAGCCCACAAGAAAGATACAGGAATATTTGAGAACGGTGAAAGATAAAAGAGACCCACTCACAACACCGGGGGTATATCGCATACCATGCACATGTGGGAGTGTATACATAGGAACAACGAAGCGATCTATAAACACAAGAATTGCAGAACATAAGGCTAGCTGTCGACTACGCCATACGGACAAATCAGCGGTAGCCGAACATGCGATTAAGGAGGGAAGTCACAGGATCAAGTTTGAAGAAACACAGGTTCTTGCCGCAACGTCTTCATACCATGCCAGACTTCAAAGAGAAGCCATCGAAATACAGAAACATCATAATAATTTCAATAGGAAAGAAGAAACACAGAAAGTCAACCGGACATGGATACCCATCCTAAAGGACCTGAAGACACTACCGTATGGCGAAGGGGCGGGGCTACCAACGCTACCTGGTTGGGCCACGTCACCATTAGCAGGTATAAATACAGGTGAAGATTCACCGTCAGTATTTTGGAAGTCGCCGAAGTGAAATAGCTTCTGAAGATGCCATCCACTCGTGGTGGCGAAACGTCAAGCTTTAACGCTAAACGGCGCCGGCTTAAAAACCCAAGAACCACAAATTCATTGGACGATGGCCGCGAAAGCCTTACACAGTATATCTGCAAACAAGAGTTGATTCAATAAGAGATTCGTTATTGCACAGTATCACATCTATTAACGAACTAGAATTTGGTGTAATATGAGTGGCTTCTGAGATTAGTTGTCTCATTTCTATGGAAGTTAGCATGTTATTGAAATACTTGGTTGCTGTAGAATATTCGAGGGGTAAACCGCTGGGGCAAAGTGGTGTACAAAATCCGGGCATTGCGTAGAATGTGATGGGCATTGCGGGACATTACGGTGGATTGCGTAAGATTTTTGGGCAATGCTAAGAAATACAGAAATTTAAACGGGAATTGCGGTCATTTATGTGGGCATTGCAAGAATTTAAATCTTGACAGTATATGTCGCTTAAACCGAACGGCAGTTCGGCTGCTTCCGCGTCTCTAGGTTTTACTCGTGACAGGCGCCGGTTGACCCTAGACCGACCGTACGCAAACAAAAATGGGTCAAAAGGATAGTAAGTGTGAGTTGAATGAACTTATTGAAAACGAGGCTCAAGAAAATGACGACGAAAAAATTAATATGCATACCTTAGGGTTGAAAAATTATTCGGACACTGTGCAAAATATAACTGAGGATTCTCGGTACGTTAAGGTAGTGATTGATAGTAAAGTAGCCGTCGTCAAAAAATCATCTTATATTTGGTTACTAGATGAACATGAAGGTAAAATAAGCAACGACAGAATGAGTCGTTTTATAGTACATTCAAAAATAAGAAGGGAAAGGAAGGAAGTGAAGGGCAAGCAAAAAGAAAGACCCGGGAAGACACTCAAACAAAATAGAAAAACCACTGACGAGAACATAGAACAGTACAAAATAATAGACGACATAAATGACAGTTCTTCAGAATCATCGCTTTCAGATTGTTCTGTGAGAGAAGAAGAAGAGAAGAGAATGAAAACTGGTTTAGATATAGGAGAACAGTTTAGTATACCGGAACATAATATACAACTAGCAAATTATTATGGCGTATATTATGATGATAAATATTATATTGGCTTTGTTCTGGATATATATCAAGCAGTAAAAGATAAAACGAAAGTAAAAATGAAATTTTTAAAAAATAAGCTAGATAACTTAGTGTGGCCTAAGACTGATGACGTAGCCGTGGTTGATATATCTTTTATTTTTTATGGTCCTATACACTCATTAGGTGTAGGTCCATTCAATTAAAAAGGCATGATATTATCAATATAGAAAAAAAGGTATAAGGAATTTGAAGAAATATGATTTTTTCTGTAGTACCAACTTGGTACCTTACAATAATATACCTTTTATTATCTTCATGTTATGAGTTATAAGTTGATCTCAGTTCCTATTTGTCCCTTGTATCCTTGTATACATATTTGTATTATATGAGTTGAAATGTTTAGTTTAGCATAGTTTTATATTTATACTTTTAAACAGAGGTGCAGTCAACCTTTTAATGTTTTTATTTTCAATTTAAAGTTGTTTATTTTTGTATATGTACTAGTTAAAATTTCAAACAAATTTACAATGCAATATTGTAAGTTTTTTGTTTTTCAGTTGTCAGTCTGTTTCAGTATCTTTGTAGTTTATATATACTTGAATAGAGAAATGCAAAAATTTTTTACAAAACTTCTTGCTTTGCTTCATTCTATCACTCGAGTAACTTTACAGAGTTTTCATCTAAGCTAATCTTTTTTTTGATAAATGGTGAGATCATACATAAATTTTATAACAAAACTACTTTTCGTCGCGATAGTTCATAAGTTATATCAAACAAAAATTGGAAAAATGGGTTTTGAATCCAATACTGGAGACACGCCTGCAACTACCGAATGCGTGTGAGGACAAAATGTTAATTTTTCACCAACGACGTCCTATTCCGATACCATTATCTTTTCTAGATTCTCAGGTAATCTTGAAAATAGTTACTTGTGTAACTACAAATTCCAGCAATAAAGTACCTAGCCAAATACGTTTTGTTGAGGCAAACTTTTCGGCAGCACCGTGGTGGCGCACCGTGTAAGCACGTAGTTAGTTCAGGCCATAACAACTCTTTTTTTTTAACAAAACTTATTGTTATGATTTTTGCACATATTACACATTCTTTTTTCTACGATCGAAACAAATATGTTTTTGAATCAAATTTTATCAGACAGTTTACAAGTATAACAGAAATTACTAATCATTTTACCTATATCTGGATTAAGTTCAATTTTGATATCGCAATCATTTCTACTGATTTTTTTAATTTTCCTCTGCCTCTGGTACTTACTTTTTGCACTAGTCTAATAAAATGTTATTCACAAAGACATCTATGTTGATCGTAGCAAAAAAAATAACGTGTAAAAATCATATCAATACATTTTTTGGTAAAAGAAAATTAGAAAAAGTTGTCAAGGCCTGGGCTAGAACCAACACAGCTTGAAAACGGGCATTGTCGGGTCAGAAGGCTGACGCGCTTAGACGTACTGCAACCACAGTCTGCCGAAAACGTTGCTTCAACAAAACATATTTGATTAGATACTTTATTATTGGAATTTGTAATATAATTTCAAACATTCAAAAAGATATTTGTCTATTGTGCAACAAGTACACATTAGTTACTTAAATAACTATTTTCACGATCAGCTGGGAATCTATAAAAAATAATGGTAAAAGGTATCTAATTAGGACGTCGTTGGTGAACAGAGAAAAGATGACATTCTGAAGTCACACGCGTTCAGGAGTTATCGGCGTGTCTTCGGTACTGGATTCAAAAACCAATTTTTATTTTGATATAACTTTTGAATTATTGCAAAAAAAATAAGAAAAAATAATAGTTTTGTTATAAAACTTTAAGTGATCATCCCATTTATCACAAAAAAAAATTGTACCCAAACCCCGTCAAACTCCCAATTGAACTTCTCCTATATAAAGGATTGTAGGAGTTACTGGGCATTTCGGGCATTGAGCCCGAAAATGTTGGGCATTTATGAAAAAGTGCAGGTGCATTGTGGGCATTGCAGGTACATTGCGGGGATTGCGAGTGCATTGCAGGTACATTGCGGGCATTAGGCATCAAAATTACAGAGTAATGCCCAAAATTGGGCATTGGTGTACAAATTTTGGGTCAGCGGTTTACCCCTCGAGAATATTGATCTAAAAAGTTAACATTGACGTCGCCAACACAAATGACATTGTCAGAATAAGATATGCCAGTGGTTAGTGATGTCTCTAAGGTATCTATGAAGTGTTTATAATTCACATTTGGAGGCTTATATACTACACCAATAACAGTGTTAAACTTATTATAAGTTATTCTTACAAATAATTGTTCAATATCGCCAGGAACATCCACAATAACATATTTGAACATATCACGCAAATATAGCAAAACACCACCACCTCTACCAGAGTTACGATCTTTTCTTATTAGATTATATCCTGGTATCTTAAAATTATCACAACTGTATGTATTTGATAACCAGGTCTCAGAAATTGCTAGTATATCAAAGTTCTTATCTTCTAAATAGTATTTTAAGTCGTTAAACTTAGGAACTAAAGACTGTATGTTTAGGTGACCCAACGAAATTTTTTTATTCATAACTAAAACTAAACTAAAAACACGAAATAATTAAAGTAGATATATACGAGAAACAAAATACAAGTACACATCCGACAAAACAGTTAGGCTGAATAGTTCAATGTAATTTTTTTTACACCATCTTCAGTCTTAGCAAACATATTGCCATTAAAAGTCCACACATTTTTAAATCCATATTTTTCTGACGCTTCTTTCACCGTTTTCAAACGGCCGATGGTTAGGTCCTCTTTCACTATGATACCAGTGCCCTTCAGGGCCCTTTTCTTACCATGTACAACATTTTTATAATAAACGCTTTTCATCTATATGATGATGTGCCTCGGTCGATTACCGGAATTTACGCCAACCCTGTATGCAGTCATTATCTGATTTGTATCTTCGACGCCTATTTTCAGTTTATTTGAGAATATTCCTTTAACCAGATCTACGGTATTTTCATTTGGCGTTTCTTTAACACCCATAAGACGTATGTTGTTGTTTTTTGCTTGCTGTTGAAGATTATCGACTTGGTATACTAACTTTTGTGGATGTTCGTTAGATTCGCTGTTTTTGTTCTGAATTTCTGCCTCTAGTGATGCAATTTTGGCATCATAATAATTCAATTTTTCCGCTTTTTTTGTTATGTTACTGATGATTGCTTCACTGATGGCGCTAGCGATATTATTAGAACGGAGTGCCTCTACAAGGGATCTTTCAAACTCCGCCTGATTTCTGGTAGGCATATTTTATGCAAGCGTGTTTATAGAACAAAAAAATAGTCCTACACACAGTAGCTGGTATTTTAGTGTCCTAGATCTTTACTATAGAAGACGGATGGTTAACTTACACAGATTAGCCAACTGTATCGCAGTGACACTCACACACGTGCGCTCTCTACAACGGACATGACTAGACTCATATTCTCCTCGAAAACAAAGTGAGATACGAAGAGACATGAAGAGACAAAAAAATGGTGCATTATCTGTTTATTCTGAAAACCACCATCTATTTTTTTGAGGTCAGTGGCGTACATTTTTTTTGCTAATATTGACTCTGGGACTGTCCCCGAGACGCTACTGGAAACGATAATTATCTTCTAGTCAATGCTGACTTGGAGTCTTATTGCAGAGAATATGACTGCCAGATTACAAAAACAGCGGCTCAATAGTCATTAAGAAATTAATAAAAAATCAATTTTTTCTAAACTTTGACACCCTGTATCTTGAAAACCATACGCTTCAAGATACATCTTTTCTATCTGAATTTGGTTAATAAATGCGCCCCTGGAATTACGACCCATCACTAACACCCTATAAACATATATGATAAAATTATTACAGGCTATATCGAAGCCACTCAGTGGTCTATGTCGCTGTTTAACACCGTATCTGTGATGCGCCTATACAGCAGATGTTTATCGACCTTACACCAGTTGAGAAGAGCTAGCACGATGGATCGAGACACGATGGAAGAGAATATTTTGCGGATGCTGTACCAGTGTGGACTATTCTTGAAGCAGGTTGGGCTGCTAGAACACCTCTGGATGCTTCTCAAGATGTACCTAGATGTTAATCTGGCACCCACCGGTCCAGCCAGTATGCAAAGGTAAATCAGGCAGTTAGTCAATATTTCTGACCGCTATTAATAATACAATTTTTGTAGATGAAATAACTTCTGTTTTCATTTCTGCTGTTATTTAAATATTGGGTCTAAATAAACAGAGCGATTATGAGTTAAAGACCAATAAAAAACGACATAACGTTGAGGATGGAAGATAAACTTGACTGACGTTTCCACCACCTCTATGGCCTTTATAAGAGAACAAAATTTAACAGGAAATTAATTTGGAATAAGTCTCATTGTTTAACAGCTGCGATATTAATCAGCATCTTAGGATCAGGATGCTGTCTGTCTCATGAAAGAATAATGCAACATGAGACGAGGTAGTATCGCATATCCTTAATTTTTTCTTGTCGCATATTCAACCTTACTGAGTTTCAGTCAACTGATGAATAAGAAATGCAATCGTGATTCATTTTATGTAGATAGATTTCTCCATTTTTATTTAGAATTAGAGCTTCGATGAAACCATGGTTGAGGTCAACAATTAGTGAAAACAGGTTGACGGGACTTTGTATGATTAGAGGACAACGTCAAATGGTAGAAAGCAATAAAGATGAGATCATTTCTTTGATTCCAGACTATTTTTCATTGTAAAAGCAGTTTATCCTAAAAATAACTTTTTGAACTTACTTTTACTTACTTACTTTTTACAATAATCTTTAAACCAATGTGAACCAGCATTTTCATTCTAAAATATATTTCTATTTTGGTTTCAATGCCTAAACCTATTTTATTGTTATTATACTTTATTTCAAGTTGTGACTTACTTTCGAATATCATTCTACAGTAGTCTTTTATCGATGTTTTTAGTCAGTTTCTTTGTTGATCGGTTCAGTGCAGAAAAATGTTGTTTTTCTTTATGTGCATAACACGATCGACGCCTCAAACTATTGTGACCAAACGGTATATTGATTGCATTCAGGGAACCTGAGCGCTCTTGAGCGCTACTGAGCGCCACTCATACAATAATGAACCGCAAGTAAATATATCCAACCCGAAGATCAAAATATTGTTACAAGAAATTTGAAATGATAGAAGGCAGCATTAGAAACTAAAATAACAGATTGATGAAAAGGAAAATTGCAAGGCAAAACCAAAAAGTGTCTGCAGCCCGGGCATTGAAAAATAGCATGAAGAATTTTTTTTAATGTGTTTTTGATTGTGAAATAAATATAAATCAATTCAGTGTGGTGTTTGTTAACCACATTTCATAAGGCAGCATTAAGCATCAGTTATATGCTGAAAAAATTGTGGTGAATGAACATAAGTGTAACTTCTGGGTGATATCCTACAATTTATTGCACTATAATAGCCAGTAAATAAACTATGAAAAGTGATGTACCTATATACAAAAATGTTATTGAAAAACAACTATTTACAGGCATACCTACCAAAGTACGAACAGCATGAATCAAACACAGTTTTTTAAACAATCTGCAAGAAAATATAGATCTTCATGTTTTCCTTTATGCCATGAATCTCAAAAAGTAAATTTTATAGAGTAGCCCAGTTATAGTGATTTAAATTTGTTGATGGAAAGGACATTGTTACAGCTCTAGGGTATAAATTATTTGAGAAAAAATCAATCAAAATCAAACAGATTCTATTGATTGTTGTTTAACGAACACTTTCTGTTGGGTATTATTGAGGTCTATAGTTAATAAGTATCACCCAATAGTATTTTATCAATATTGAAAACAAAACGTCAAAGCTGGATGACACTTTTGTCAAAAAGATTTCAGAATTTATGTATTAAAATCATAGTCGAAAATCAAAACAAAGCAATTGATTTGCAAGTAGATGCCAGATTTTTCATTTTTGCCTTATAATTATTGTATAATTATTATTTTCGAATTGCGCTAGTTTGTGACACAATCATTAATAATATCACGTCACGTCATCGTGGGTTAGAAATAATTGATTATAGACACATACATAATGTCTACTGGATGCATGTTTGTCTCCATAAGAAATATTCATAAAGGATGTAAAGGTGCAGCTGTTCGCATGATTGACGAATCACGTACTTTTTTATACTGTTGTGATGAATAAATTCTATTCTATTCTATTCTATTCTATTCTATTCTATTCTATTCTATTCTATTCTATTCTATTCATGAATACAGGGCGCCACCTACGGCACATCGAACTCTTTTAAATGAACAAAACTTTTTTCCGGTTTGGTTCATCATCGTACGTGAATATTAAAAAAATCGTTTCCTCAATATGTGTTTAAAGGTATACTTTTTTAAGTCCCTAGAGGTAACCGTTTTCAAGATAACCTTTATTAAAATTTCCAAGGCACCCCATTTACTTGTAAAATGTTATCGAAAGGATTATCGGTTTTCTGACACGAATTGATAATATTAGGTAGATCAAAAGACATGTTTCAAATGTATCTGATTTTCAAAATAGGTGGTGTTGAAGTTAGAGAATACTTCGTAAATGGTATGTAAAATTATGAGCCTAAGCCTAATATTCATTCGTGAGGAAATACCGATAAATCTTTCTGTCGCAATTTACAACTCAGTCGCATTGGAAATTTCATTGAAGGTTATCTCGAAAACGGTTACCTCTAGGGAAATTATACCTTTTTCGCGTATATTGAGAAAACGATTTTTTTGATAATCACATTGATGCATTCAACCGGAGAAAAGTTTGATAATTTAAATGAGTTCAATGTGCCGAAGGGGCGCCCTCTATTCATGATAGCAAAACTGTGGTTGAATTTGGATTTCTCGCCTTGAAAAAACCCCCGATGCGTAAGTTTAGATCGTGCCATTTCATTGCGAATTAATTGAGAAAAAACGAAAATAAAAGTAAAACTTTGACTCCCTGTATCTTGAAAATTAAGCATTTTAAGGTTTCATGTTCCTATCTCAATGTTCATGAAAATGTGAGGTCAATCACCTGTCAAGCGTTGTCGGTCGATCATCCGGACACCCTGTATGAGTTTCCACGACGCACACTTGACAGGCTCGAAATTTCCAGATGATTCCTTCACGTTTAAACATCTAACCTGTATTTTCGACAGCAACGTCATACATGTACTACGTACCAAAATCCCATCTATCCAGCGAGCAGATGAATTTTCGAGGATAGTCACGTGATTCCAGATGTTAGGGATGTTGGAATATTTATGAAACGGCAAAGATCTTTTTTTGACAATTTTGACATATAACATAACCTGTGCTGTTTTCTCAGAGTCAGAGTAGTCGTACCCGTTAGAATGTCAGTGCATACAAATAAAGCAGAATAGGTTGTGTTAAGTTGTTAGCTGTCAAGCGAAAAATATCTCTTAACAGTCTTGACACAAAGATCGCTAAAATCTCAATTTGATTTCCGAGCAAAACGATGACATCCATGGCCTCGGAAATGCAATAATGGAACTCAAATTTTTGTTGACAGTTTGATGTTGAGTGAATACTGAAACGCTACAGAGCAAATCGAGGTCTTTGATGGGATTTTGGAAGGTAGTAATGATAACAATAACAAACAAATCACTAACACTATACAGTATGTTACACCATTCGTAGTCGTTAAGTTTTCTAAATTTTCTAATATTGTGTATAATTTTCCTCTGATTTGTTTCCGTAAAAACCTTCCACGAAGTAACAGAAAACTTATAAAAAAGATGGATGGAATTGGTCAAGTCGTTCTCACGTGATGCCGTGACCAAGGGAAAAGGGATTCATTTTTATATACAGGGTGAGTCAGGCTCAACGCCTCGGACTCTTGTTACCAAACGGTACCACTTTTCGAAAAATAGACTTTGCAGGTGTATGTAGGTCGAGTTGGACTACATTTCAAAAATAATGACTTTTATACAGGGTGTCTAATAAAAGCGTGACATATCAAAGTTATGTTTTTTTAAATGGAACACCCTGTATATTATTGCATACTTAGATTCCTGGGTGCATTTTAGAGTTACTTTATGTATCACACATGGGACTTCAAGCGAACCGTTTAGGTGCAAATCACAATTTTGGGTATAGGTAGATGTCAGAAAAAAATTGAATATCGCAGCTATTATAAATCTTAGAGGGCTGTGCCTTCGCCGTGTTACTAAACATGAAATGTGTCAGCTAACGTTAGACGGTCGGGTTCGAATTACATTTGTACTTGGAGAAATCGGTAGATCAATTAAGGAAATTTCAATCAAAGGTAACTTGATTTTTTCAAATCGTAATGCATAATTTTTTTTATACAATCAAGTGTGCAATTTGATAGCCTTTCTAATTATATCAGGTTGTGAATATCAATCTATGGTAGTTTTTATTAAATTTCGAGATTTCAATGAAATCAGTGTTTTTCAATTTCCCTACCTATAAAGAAACTAGCAGGCCATGAAATATAAACAAAATCGTATTCAGATGGAAGAAAACAACTAACTTAGCAAAAAGATCGAGCAGAAATAGAGTAAAAGAACAAGATTATAAAAATTCCCTACAACAAATCAACTCTAACCACAAACAACGGCGGTAACACGTCTAAGGTTAAAGAGAAGCTGGAGTACATCAGAAATGGATGATTTTTACAGCCTACTAACGAATGCAGTGTACTAGAGATTAAAAATTTCCAAAATCACTAAACACTTCGAAATGAAAGAAAAACTTTCAGCGATCGTTGCCGTCAGTCTAATATCTTCAGAACACAATTTCACATTTAATGGTATAAAATAGTAGACATTTCCGTGAAAGTCAAAAGTAATGATACCTCTCACTGTCGTCCTTTAAATTTATCAGTATCTATTAGTAAGATCGCAAAAAAGGAATACTGACAAATCATGTTTTAATTTTCTGCCAGGTAAATTATTTTTAATAATTTGATCAGATTTTTAATTTATTCTTTTATTCTTCATTTTCGGAGATCTTGCTTATTAGTATTGAAGAATTTGCAGAACTCCTGTCACGAGGTATCGGTTACTATTTTTTTAAATCATGAAATGTGAAATTTTGTTCTGAAGCTATTAAACTGCCAGCAACATTACGTGGTAGATTTCCTTTCGTTTCAAAATTCACAATGGTTTTGTGAATCGTCAATCTTTAGAATATTGTAGTAGCCGGTATGCTGTGAAAAATACCCATTTCTGTCGTACTCCAGCTGCTTTTTGACCTTAGATGTGTTATGTCTGCTATTTCTGGTTAGAATTGATTTGTTGTAAGTCATTTTTATAACTTTGTCCCTTTACTCTAATTCGTCCGTAACTATCTGCTAAGTTAGTTGTTTTGTTCCATCTGAACAGTTTTTTGTTTATATTTCATGGCCTGCTAAGTTGCTAAAACACCGGTTTTACTGAATATTTGAAATTAGATCAAAACTACCATATTTACAACCGCATATCATTAGAAAGCTTATCAAATTGCACATTTGATCGTATAAAAAAAAATTATGCATTCCCATTTGAAAAAATCAAGTTACCTTTGATTGAAGTTTCCTTAATTGATCTACCGATTTCTTCAAGTACAAATGTAATTCGAACCCGACCGACTAACATAAGCTGACACATTTCATGTTTAGTATCACGGCAAAGTCACAGCCCTCTAAGATTTATAATAGCTGCGATATTCAATTTTTTTCTGACATCTACCTATGCCCAAAATTGTGATTTCCACCTAAACGGTTCGCTTAAAGTCCCATGTGTGATACATAAGGTCACACTAAAATGTACCCGGCAATCTAAATATGCAATAATATACAGGGTATTCCATTCAAAAAAACATAACTTTGATATGTCACCCTTTTATTAGACACCCTGTATAAAAGTAATTATTTTTAAAATGTAGTCCAACTCGACCTACATACACTCGCAAAGTCGATTTTCCAAAGAGTGGTATCGTTTGGTCACAAGAGTCCGAGGCGTTGAGCTTGACTCACCCTGTATAGAGGCAATGTCCGGTCATCGGTGTCGGAGCCTTTAGGGAAATGAAATACAATATTTTTTTATCGACAAATAACCCCCCCATAAGTAGTTTTTCTCCCACCATAATAAAATGACAGCCATTTTGTTTTTTTAAATCGAAGCTTGAGTGTTGTACTAATATAGCCATAGTTAGTCATGTAGAAGTCCTAAAAACACAAAAAAATCTCATTCGATAGCGAAGCATGTTGACCATAAACTAGTGGTAATTATTTTCCAAATTTTATTTCATAAAATGGCAAAAACATTGTTAAAAGAAAATAATTTTGTAACTTTTCCGTGTTTTTACAATTCCAGCTTTTTCAAAAAATCTGAGCTGTTAAGCTACAATGTTTCTATTTTTAAGCGATAGTGTATGATGTTTCCTAAAAAAACAGTTGTACATCTTAGCCCTAAGTAAAGTAGTTTAGAAGATATGATGTTTTGAATATGACCCAATGACGGCAACTGTGACCAGATTCTTACTCCTGAAACTCTAAATAATAACAAAACACATTTTGCCGCCAGATGTTATAGTCCCTTCCCGCTCCCTTCCCACGTACCTCTTCGTCCATACAGTAAGCAAAGCGCGCGTACGCATTTAGTGTTTCTACTCCGTTGACGTAAAGACGTCCTTTTTCAAGTTGTGTTTTTGAATAATTATAAAATAATAGTATTTTTGTGAATTTTTAGTGTCTGTTTAAAGTTTAAAAAAATCATAAATGTGGTACAAGCGCTCAGCAAGACTTAAATCTAAGTACTTCTAAAGTTTATATTATTAATGATATGGTACTTGTTCACAAAATTTAGTTAAATAGGTTCAGCACTTTTGGAGATTTTGCAGAGACATTCTTAAATTTCTTTTTGGAATTTTTACTTTGCCTAGCGTTAATAGAATAGATCTAATATTTGAGGGATATGATGACATCTCTATAAAATTTTTGGAGAAAAAAAAATATGCACAAGTAAAAAAAGACTGCGAGATCTGTACTTGTGGACGATTCGACGATCCGACTAAATGTTTAAAGTTTCAAGGATCTTTAATTTGTGAGGAATTACACATCAAATCACCTAGAAGCTGATTCAAGAATGTTTTCCCACTATTCCACGCAGTAAGGAGTCAATCTGCTCATATTATGATAATGAGCGCTGATACAGATGCATTCGTCTTGGCAGTTTATTTCTGGAAATATTTAACAAATTTCGGGTTGTCTCGGTCTGTGGTTTGACAGTTCTCACATATTTTCTAGGGTATCATGTGTTTTCTGAATCCCTGGGTGAAAGCATATGTTTGTGATATTTTTCCAGCATTACATGTTGTAAGTGGTTGCGACATTACTAACAGATTCAGTAGCAAAATGCAATGTTTCAAAGTTGCGTCTGAAGATTTTGTACAAACAGCTCTCATGCCTTTGGGAAACCCTTTGAGTTAACGATATTCACCGTGGATTAGGCGCGGTGGAATAATTGCTTGGCCACCGCGTTTACCGGACTTGACCCCACTTGATTTTATCTTGTGGGGTACAATGAAACAGAAAGTTGATGTCGACATGCCAAATACACGCGAGGAGCTTATTTGCAAAATGATTCATGTCGGAAATGGATAACGGTATGACAAAGCGATGATCAGTCGCTCTACGCAACATATCAGTAAGAGCAACAGCATGTCTGCAACACCAAGGACATTTCGAATGATGGTTGTAACATTTGTTTCTTTCTTCCCAAAATAAATGTCATGTCCACTAAGTATTTTGTTTTATTGCCTTCTCAACTCAACAATAAAGGGTCATATTCAAACCATCATACCTTCTAAACTACTTTAGTTAGGGCTAAGATGTACAACTATTTTTTTTTTAGAAAAAATCATATACTGTCGCTTAGCAATAAAAACATTGTAGCTTAACAGCTCAGATTTTTTGAAAAAGCTGGAATTGTATAAACACGGAAAAGTTACATAATTATTTTCTTTTAACAATGCTTTGCCCTTTTATGGAATAACATTTGAAAATTTTTTACCACTAGTTTATGGTCTACATGCTTCGCTATCGAATGATATTTTTTTGTGTTTTAAATTAGTACAACACTCAAGCTTCGATTAAAAAAACAAAATGGCTGCCATTTTATTATCGTACTTATGGGGGGTAATTTTTCGATAAAAGAATACTGTATTTCATTTCCCTAAAGTGGCCTGAAGGCTCCGACACCGATGACCGGACACATTGTATAACATATTTTTTATAAATAAAAAATTAAAAATTATTACTGAATTGAATACCTTGACGTGAAGAGCGTGCAAGCCTCAAAGACCAAGAAATTTACATTTTCAGTTCAGAAATATAGGTACAAGCCATATACAACTTAGTTTTACTAATCTCCAACGGTTGGCGTTGATACGGATATATGACGTTTTTACAATTTTTGATTTGTAGCAACAATTTTCACAACAACGGTGCAAGCCACCATCATGAGTGATAGACATGCTGGGTGTTATCGCAATTTAGATCATTTTATAGTGATATAAGCGATGAAACCAGTTGTGACTTTGACCCAGACAATAATGTAAAGAACAATGGTTAAATTAAGAGTGAAAGTAAGGGTAGTGCATCATCATCTGAAGAGCAGTAGGTATATTATTAAGATTATGTGGCATACAACCTTTTACTGAAAATGTTGGCGGGGTAATTTTGCAAGTCATGTGGCTTATTCTGTGGCATGTACCCTTTGTCTAAAATTTTATTGTGTCCAGTGAACCAGTATTTGGATGTTTATGCTAAACATGTGCTTAACCAAAAAACCGAATATCCAATAATGGAAGTGGAACATCTATATGAATATTACCCGTTAAATGATTAAATAAATTCTTATTTTCAATTTTGTATTATTTCAGAGTATCGTATATTTTTTCATGCAAATGGATACAAGCCTCATTTTTTGAACAAATAAATCTTAATACAATACTTGTGTTTTTTCTTCAATTTCTCTTTATGGGTAAGATACTCAATAATCAACCTTGACTTCCATACCTAAGGTTAAATATATTGTACTTAAATTGGATTTTGTGGATTTAAAATTATTTTTAAACACTAATATATCCAAACTTATTGCATGTGGCATACATATTTTTCACGCCAAGGTCTTCAATTCAGAATACCGTTAGTAAGCAAAAACATGTTTCCTTGCCCAGTTCTCAAAACACGTCACTTATTTAAAACTATTTTATTGTAAAATTGTGTACTTCGTTTAATAAATGCCACAGAGGTGGACAAAACGTTGATCGTTTTTATCTTCCAGCATATGTGGTTTGAATTGTTGGGTCAATGAAGCACGATGGAACAGAGAAGCAACCACATGATAACTTTCAGATATTAGATTTTGTAGTGAGCCATAGGTCACTGTCAAAATCGATACCAAATTTTTAAATAGCCAAAGTAATCAAGATGTCTAGTGGTGAAATTTAGAACTCAGTGTTGTATGTGTGCCCGTGATAACCAGATTCTTTTAGCAAGCATGTGTACCAACTCAGAGAGAATGAAATCAAAACACAGAAATGTTAGGTTATTGTATTTTTATTACTTGTTTTGTATTGATTAATCATGGGTGCTGAGTGTTTATGATATAGTTTTATTACCTGATTCTTGTATTTATTAATCATGATTGCTTTGTATTTCATATATTTTACTGGTGAAATATTTATATTGATATCTTCAAATATATGATTCAAAAATGTCTTAATAATAGTGGTAAACTGGCTCTTATTATTGACATTTGTATAATAAAGTAAAGGTTATAAAAATTCACAGTCTAAATTATAAATAATAACAATAATACATGGTGGGTTAGGTCTCTGTTCAACGTCAAGGAGAGAAATATGGATAGGATATGGAAAAATGTAAAATATCAGCATATATAAATAAATAAATATAACCAACATATAAAGGGGTAAATAAAGGATGTAATTGGAATACGATATCTAAAATGTAAGCATAGCATAGCAAGCATGGTATGTAAGCATATAAATAGATCAATAAATAAATATAAACAATAAACAACATAATAAAAGGGGCTGGTTAGAGGAAACCGTATAGCTCACCGCACGTGATTCATCCCACTTATTTAAGTAATTAGGCTGTCCCGGCAAACTCGCCACGGTTCCACAACCATAAAATAAATATCATATATAAATCATTAAGGATTGACATAAATTCACCTAAACACCACAAGCTGCAATATTCCAGGACCTAATACCTAGAGTAGACGGAAATCAGAGACCCAACGCCATATATATCGTCTTAACAGCCGGATTTATAGTATAGGTTATGAAACACTTTAAATATTGTAGCCAGACCACATTAGGTAATAATACAAATTCAAAAGACATTAGCAGATATTCGTGAAAACGACTCAAAAATGCCTTGTTTAAGTTTTGGTGTCTGAACTCTTACTTTTTCCAAAAACAATCTCCTCTCGTAATCCATCAACAAAACTACGACAACGAGTCTCCAAGTGAAAAAGAAAAATAAAAGGCATCACAGAACTGTGTCTTTAGCTTGGACTCACGAAATGAACATGAAACTGTTAAGGAATTGTTTGTTCTATGAAAGGTCACTCATGTTCGAACAAATAACAAAATATCTGAACAATATATGATGTAATAATAATCAAATTAATGACTTATCTGAACTTCATCGAATAATTACACTCATACACTGATGTTACAACTTTTATAAAACATACGTCGCTGCCGCCAATGTCAATCTTCGGTCGCGTGACAGCTAAAGGTGCGTTCTAACGTAGGGCAGCCGTTCCGCGTTCCGGATCACCACAATTTACACTTCCATTTACTAAACCGAACATATTCGCATCATTGCGATTTTTCTGTTTTTATATGTTTGCCCTCTCGAATGAAGATTAGCACTTAAAATTGATTTATTTGTCCAAGGGGCAAGTTTCTCGTCACTAGCACCGTATCGGAAGTACAGTTAGCCGAGCTTGAAGAGGTGGTGTTTACATCGCAACTGCCCCTGCACGAACTCTGGCTGCGCATCGAGAAGCTTAGGGAGGCGTGCCATTGGCTGCCGTATACCGTACCACAGAACGGTAAGTGCACTGCTTTTGAGTACCCTGATTACGTTTGTTGTTTGACTGACATTCGGGCATGTGCACACTTACAAGGCATACAGAATTATCTACGTAACTTGGCATGGCATGAAAAATGTCAAGTCAGCTGTATACTACTAGTATGGAAAATCAGTGTAGCATTGGCAAAGCAGTAATCAAAGAGTTAAGGATTGATTCAGTACTTCGCATACAGTTTTTTTGCTTAGCATACCGTGTATGCGGGGACTGTGAGATACTAAAATATTAATTGCGATGTAGCTCATCTACTTAACTGTATTGAAAATCAGTGTAGCATTGGCAAAGCAATAATCAAAGAGTTCAGGATTGATTCAGTACTTCGCACACAGTTTTTTTTTGCTTAACAAACCGTGCATTGAAGTTAAAATTTAGATGTGATGTTAAGAATACTTGACATGTCCATAAATTTGCGTTGAAAACAAACATGACTCGACTGGTGCGGTAAAAAATGGAAGTCTCTGCACCGCACAGGTACACAAAATTTATATAATGTAATCTTCAACTTATACATATATTAAATAAATCGTATATTTGGTTTCAATATTTGCCAATCACTGGTGAACTAACGACTGTATTAGAAATGTGATGTTACATGCTAGCATGAAAATTAAATCTTAAATGATCACCAACAGCCCAAAATCCAAGTGAATTAGGTTAGTCGTTTCTGCATAATAGTGTAATAAAAAAAGTATCATATATCAAAATGTTATAAGTGAATGGGTAAGATTTTGATAATTACTTTCCCGACAATGTATTAATTCCCAAAGATACATCTGTGACTATACAGCATAACAAACAAAAAACAACAACAAAATCGGCGCACCGGTTACAGAGATTACGCGGTAACATCAATGGCGACGCACGGACAGGCTAATGGAAAGGGTAACATAGACTTTCAAGATGACGACAACATAACACATAAATATTCCAAAGAACTTATCTAAAAATTAAAATTTTTCCGCATTCATACCCTTATCTATCATGTGGGGAGTAAAATTAATATTCCTTGGCCTCTCTTTAACGTACCAATCTTTGAAGATATTTGTGTAGTAGGTTATCACTGTACAAGGCACGGAAAATATTTTATATGTTTAATCGTCAGACTAAAAAAAAAAGAAATAAAAAACGAAAAACTTTTGGCGAAGGTCTTTATACTATTCTATTTTTAGGGTCATATCATTTCAATTGATTCACTATCCTCAATAATTGCATTGCGGTGAACTGGCGAACATGTGTCTTCCATAGTACTTTATTTTCTTCCAACTGATGTGTTATTTGCTGTGACGTGCTGCCATCGGTCGTAGTGGCGATTTGCGTCGCTTTCTTTTGTCATGACATGTACATGTCGCATTGTATATCACAGTTTGCTCCTGTCTCTGGTGACCCAGTGTTGGTCTTCTTGGGACTCGATAGATGCAGTTATTAGGTTCTTGATATTCACTTATTATTGATTTTGTTTTAACACCAAACGAGAAGGACATTAGGTTAGAAAAATGGGAAAATTTCGAGAAATCTATCGAATTATTGGAATCTCATGATGATGTTGCCTCTATAAGCCAAGGATTAGTAGCTAGTTAGCAGAAGTTAAGAGTAGTTTCTTCATAGGGCTTGCTGATATTGGAATTCCAATAATAGGGCTTATGTATGTAAAGGTAGGTGACAGTAGAGTATACAATGTACGGATACGAAGATCTCAGAGTAGACAGGACTAGGAAATATAAATGTTAAGAAATAAATAGCATCACTAAAGCTACAAAAATGTCGCTGGTTCAGTCTCTTGTGTTCTCCATATTTTTGTATGTCTCGGAAACTTGGACTGTTAGAAAGGCAGATTGAGCTCACATAGACGCTTTTGAAATGTGGACATGGAGGAGAATGCTGAGAGCTCCTTATACCGCCTATCGAACTAACGTCTCCATACCGGATGAGGTCGGTAATATAAAGAGACTATCCTCCCTCAATTGTGTAGACGAGAATGCTTACATTCTACGTCTATTACTATTCGGATATATTATGTAGTGGTTGGTTGTTTTTTCGGGGCAAGGGGTCGGATCGCCACTCCATCCGAGCCAGTGTATGCCGCGTGATATTTAATGGGCTCGGAGGGAGGGAGAATTTTTTGAGAGTCGTTTCTGGGCTATTCATAAACTACATACTTTGCCCTTTTCTATGGTGTAATATTCCAGGGGTGGAACTTTGTAAGCAAAATAGCTATAGAGATATCTATCGCTTCGCTATTCGGTACTATGTAATTACGTTTGGCTGGTTGGGTGACAAGACGAATACGTCTGAAAGAACAAAGCGAAGATGACGATAGCGGCAAAGTGTTTTATAAAGTTTATAAATGTTCATGTTATTCTCTACGGTCTGTCAGATGTAAAAACCTAACCAAAAAATCTGCCATCAGATACATCTTAAGTAAGTATTCAATAGTGTACTCGACACTAGGCATGTCTTTGAGTTTCTGAAAATGTGCATGAACCTTAGTAACTAATTGTATGATTATTGTTAGAATTACGTTTTTACTTCCCACACCGATTGGTGAGGGGTGTATTGTGATCGCGAAAATTTTCTTTTTGGGCTTTTTTTATGGTCAGCCTCCTGCAAAGGCTGAAAGCCTGTGGCTCTGTAGAAGCGCTGTGAGAGGATAAGTATTGATGCATGTTAGATTTGAAACGCTGCAGGTGATAGCCGTTGGGAAACAAATTCCTCGGTAGCTCATTCCACAGCGTCGAAGTTCTCCAAAAGGAGAAATTCTGGAGGAGACTGGTTCGGGGAGTAGAGACTTCGACCTGGTAAGGATGAGCTCGCAGAGCACCTCTGGTGTTCTTCATTCGAACAGCCTTTGGTGTTATTATATAGCTCGCTCGAACATCTTCCGTGATAGAATCAGTAGAACAGGGATAGGTCAGCCACCCTTCTTCGATACTTCAGGCAACCATTATGAGAAAGAATAGTATAGAAAAGTATTATAGAAAGTTATTTATTTATTTACTTAGGTAAGCAATAATTATCAATTATGGGGGGGGGGAGTTGTTGTTGTTTGTTGTTGTATGTTACAAAATAATTAAGGGAGTATGGTTATACTCAAAAATGTTTTTATGTGGTTTAAATAACTGTAGCAAACTACGATTGTATTTTAGGAGATGTGTAGTTAGAATATTCATTAGAATATATTTATTTATAATCAATTAATAAGGTATGGAGAATTTTAAATCCTTATTGTTAATGCAAATTCTCCATACCTTATTAATGAATGAATGAATATATTCTTATGAATATTTTAGCTACACCTCTCCTAAAATACTGTAACATCCTGTATATAGCATTGCTTATTTCTATTGTTGTTGATGTTCCTTTCGAAATGTTAGGTTAGATTTTTGATGTGTAAACGTCATCGAATCGTCTAGAATACCTGAGATAAGGTTAAGAGATATTGTATTGAGTTGTGAAGTAAAACGGTGAAAGTTGCGTCGAGTTTGATACCCTGGGTGAAGAAAAAGAGGCCGTCGTGACAATTGGTGTCGGAAGTGTGGGATTATCCATCGAATCAAGCCAGGAAAAGGAAATAAGAAGTGAGTACAGCGTCAGTTAATGCCAGTAACCAGAGCTATGGAGTCTGAAATGAATATATTGATGACTATGCTACAAGAAATGAGGGCAGAAAAGGCAGAAATGAAGACCAGCCTAAACAACCTTGAAGAAAAGCTAAAGAACCACCAGGAAGAAGCAGTCGTGAACCTTGAAGAAAAGCTGAAGCACCACTAGGAAGAAGCAGTCGTGATCCTTGAAGAAAAGCTAAAGCACCACCAGGACCAAGCCGTTGTGAACCTGGAGGAAAAGCTCAAGCACCACCAAGATGAGGCAGTCGCAGGTTTGAAGAGTGACTTGAAAAGTGGACAGGAACTGGTGATGACTAGAATAGAGGAGCAGAAGTAAGCCGTAAGTCAGGCATTAGAAAGTCAAGAACAGCCTATCAGTGCAATAGAGACACACGTTGAGGAACAGCTAGCGACATCACAAAAGCACGTTGAGGTCAGAGAGGAGCTGCGAAAGTTTAGTGCAGGTGAGTGTAGTTTAATAGCTGCAGCACCCGCTTTTACTGATAGACAGTGGCGTAGTAGTAAAGCCCTATCCATACAATGGAAAAACGTCATGGGACATTTATCATATGCAATTTGAGAACATCACACGTATGAATAACTGGTCGAATGAGGAAAAGGCTTGTGTGCTGACATCACTGCTCAGAGATTCTGCAGCAGCTATTTTAGAAAATCTCTGCTCGTCAGGTTTACTGACTATGATAAGATAACATTACACTAAAGTTACGTTTTGGAGATGCATACTTAACAGAGCTGTTGCATGACCAGATGCATAACCGGACACAACAAGCCAAGGAAGATTTAACCACATTTGCATACGAAATCCAAAGCTTAGCTAAACGAGCACTAGTCAGCAGTCCCATCGAGACACAGGAATACGTCGCTGCTCGTCAGTTTGTCAAAGGCATTGCGGACCTGGACGTTCAGCGAATCGTAAGACTATCCAGTCCCAGAACCTTACAAGATGCTTTAGTCAAGGCTCTAGAAATTGAAGCTGCCACGAAAGCCACGCGAATGACACGGAGGGTGCGCTCTTTAGACCAAGATGATGAAGCAGAAGTCAGGGCGACAGCGTTCGTTCTCAGAAGAAGAGGTGGTACCTTCCAAAGAAACCCAGTTCGCACAAATCTAGAAGGACCTGAGAAGTTTACGTGCTGGAGATGTGGGCAGAAGGGGCCCCTTAGCTGTCATCGAAATTGAGGTTAATAAAATTGAGAAGAGTCCAGTAGTTGAAGGTTACATAGAAAATTTACCATGCAAGATGTTAGTCGATACCGGAGCAAATGTGACTATAATAAGCCCTAACATATACCAAGAAATTCGAAGGAAGTTGCCAAGCAGAACCACGCAAACGGATAGAATGTTGCTGAAGACCGCTAATGGAGACTGCATACCAGTACTGAGTACAGTTTTTTTAAAAACTACAATTCGTTTGACCGAACTAATAAAATTGTTTTTGAAGAAGTACAATGCTAATTGTTAGAGGTGCAAAATGAATCTGAAATATTAAACTGGAAAAATGAATAATATAATACATTTTATATAAGCAATACAATGAACAAACAATATGCTGAATCTGCTGTCTGGGCTGTTTTCTCTCGTGGATGCAGTGGTGTAACTCGCGTCATGCATACGATTATATGTAAAAAATTAATTTTTTTATTTATATTTATTTATTTTATATAAAATTGAAAGCGGCAAATTTTAATCTGTAAAATTTGTAGTATATTATATTTATACTGTAATACAACAGGCTTTACAATCATTCATTGACAGTTAACGTATTCCGAGGTTTTTATATTTTAGGCGCTTAAGGTACTGTACTAGATAGTGTGTTCTTAATGGCACACTTGATATTTTTCCGTGACCAATATCTGGCGACTGAAGGGTTGTGATGACCATGGAGAGAAAATGGTGATTCAAACAGAATATATTTAGAGAAGCCTTTGTTTGAATCAATTTTCTTTTCATGATCTCACAAAAGTCCATGCGCCTGATATAATCAGCTGGGAAAATTTCCTGTGTAGTTTTCTACTTGTACGATTTATATCCATGATTTTCTAGAAAATGTCTCACTGTGTGGTCTGGAATGTAACATTCTTGGGAAATTTGGATGCTCTATGTAGGCTCACTTGTTTGGTCAAAGGCACACACATTTACATTCCTCTCAATTAAATAAAATATCAATATTAATAAACTGGGTATACGAGATGCAGATGCGACTACCAGCTGCCAGTCAGCGTGATAGATAGAAGTGGTGGGGTAGCGGCAGCGTGATAGATAGAGGTAGTGAGGTTGAGATCAGGGAATATTGTGTTCTCTCTTCTAACTGTTTATCTTATCGGCTCTCTGCGTCCGATACGTTGATAATCGGCATTCCAGCTTGTGGGTTACCAGGCGTGTATACACTTGTGGCTTTGACAACTCTCCCAAATAGGTGATTAAGCGGCACACCTAATTACCTCGTGTCGTTCTCTCGCTTTATGTATTCGTATTCATACATATTGAATACAATTTGTCATACCTCACTATGAGCAACCCTTTTTTTGTTGTTTCTCTCTCTATTTTTATGGAAGGTAATTAGTGAAATGTTTCATCTTTGATTGCATAATAACATTTCGCCGACAAAAATATATTCCACTAGTCCCCAAAGCACTAGTGGAATATATTTTATGGATACAAACACTTTTTCAGTTTTACAACCCCCCACCCCCAACTATAAATTTCACCCCCACCCAAAAAAATAGAAAATGATCAGGAACTCCTAAAACGCGTAAAAGCGAAGTTTGAGCTGTTTTTATATTTATAGTTTTTTTTATGGTTGCCGCGCCGCCATTGAGACGATTTCTAAACACCATACGCGTTTTCCATCTTCGCCAGGGTAATAATACTGTGACAAAATTTCATTAAAACAATTCCATAATTTCCACGTTACTTAATAAAGTAGAACGATCTAAAACAATATTCGTATGCATACATCAGAGTCCCTTAGTATCTGTAATAGGCAAAGCAATTTTCGGGTGGTCCAAAAAAAGGGTATTATGCTTCTAGGTCTTTCTTTCACAGGTCAATAGACAGCCTATTATGAATACAACAAATGTTTCCTTTTTACGACCCACCACCCCTTAACCACCCCAATTTCAACCCCCCCTCCCCCAAAAAAGTAGAAAATGATCAGGAACCCCGAAAATGCCTAAAACTATCTTTGAGGAATATTTGAAATTTTAGCTAATTACTCCGCCGCCCATGCACCTATTTTCAAAATTATAGCAGCATTACCTACTACAACCCCACAGCATATCGCTGCCCAAAATTTATCACAATGCATGCACTGATTACTGAGATTACGAGGCTAGAAAAACGCCAACAGACCGATAAACACACAAACCGACGGAAATGAGTGACGTGGATTTTCGTTATCTAGACATCATAAAACGCCCAAAAAGCGAATTATCCCAAAATCGAAAATTTTCGCTAAGTAAAAGGTATTGTTTATTTATAACCGGAAAATTTGATTCAAATGAAAGAAATGTTGCTTTATTGAGTAACGGTTTGCGCAAAGTTCGTAGACTGTCACTATTTAAGACATCGAGACCGACGTATTTTGATTATTGCTCTAAAATGTTCTATAATTATTTCTGATAAGCGGTACAATTTTGTAATTGAGTTTCTTACGATTTGGCAGGTTCTAAAATTCACAAGTACACGTTTTTCTTTATGTAATTTTGAAAACTTATGCGGTGGTTGTCTCTCTTCCATAATCATTCAATGGCCCATCAATAATAACCGCTTATACCTAAAGATAACATTTACTGGCATTTCGGCCACCTCTGAGGCCTTTAGCAAAGTACAAAATTAGACTGATTAATAATTTTTAATAGGTGAGAATTTCAGGAAACAGCTTTTTTGCTTACTACCGTCCCAATTAATGCTGATTCTGGCATCTTTAGGAATACAGTGATGGGCTTCCGAAGGAAAAGATATTGGCATTTTCTAAATACCATGCGTATTATCTTTTATTTATATTATAGTATCTTTGGTACTATTGCTGTGTTTATTTTCAGCGCAGTTGGCTGATACCGCAGAAGGTTGCTCCGATCCTCAGCGTCTGGTGTTTGCGGAGGACGTCGCAGAGCTAATCCATCCCATCACCATTCCAGAGAATATTTTTAGGCTGACAGCGATGGTACTGGTTCTCCTAAAGGTGCCTCTTTTGCCCTGCAGACACACTACCTTCCAACAGTTAGGGTTTGATCACGTGCCATCAAGTCTTGATTCTGTAGGTTTGTATCCGTGTATGTGCATTCGGTAGTGTTTTGGCGGCGATCATATCAGGAAATACTTGGTAAAATTATATCGAGATAACGAATTATTAGTATTTATGTACTTTTGTAATTGGAATGAATCAAAAATTTCAATGAACTGACTACCTGCTGGATGTGATATCCAAAATGTTTGTGTTGGAGAAGTCACCTTCACAAATTAATTTTTCGTAATTTTCTTGAGGAAGAGCTGTCTTCAACGATGCCGAGTTATGAAGGACACTACTTACATTAATGAGAACCCATTATTCATGAAATTGTAAAAAACCAGTGAACTTCTGCTTGGGATTAGATGCCCCTACTAAAAAGATTGATTGCTTTCCTAGTTTCTTGCCATATTTACTACCATAACCTTTCCACACTTAGTCCAAATGCCCTTAACATACTTTAATCTTGTGGTTTTGAATATATCATATCTAGGCTTTACAAGTTCTTCCGTTACAACTTATAACCAAACCGGAACCCTTTATTTACCTTTTATTAAACAAACCCTTGCTGCGATCAGTTAAGTCGACAAAGCAAACCATAATTGGCATACTTTTTGTCTTTTAGTTTGGGCCTATCAATGCAATTGCAAAATTGCAATGCCTAATTTTTGCTGATGCAAATTGGTTACCATAACTTGGACATTACATCCGTTCTTTGGTGACACCATTTCGATTGAACTGAAGTAGTTTACTTTCCTGTTCTAGATAATTCAGTATTGTTAGTGTCTTGGGGTAGTTGAGCTATTATTGCATTTTCCGTTTCCGCTTGAAGCTTCTTTAGTTAATTAGCTAGCTAATTTTTTTACCACGCCAAAACCCTTTAACGATATTGACGTTAAAATAACTTCTTCACAAAAAAGTCTTTCAGTACCAATCTGTCAAGTGAGCATTTTTATGTCATTTTGCTGCGTTTTTGTTACAGCCATCGTGTACAAAAAACATGATATTTCTGATAATAGTGCGGTAGTTCTTTTAGTTTTACACCCACTGGATAGCAAGGGCGTCAAGTAGGGGTGGTAATTACCCCTACTACCGTCCCCCCAGAAATAATAAATAGTATTCCAGAATTTTAGAATAACCGTTATACAGGATGAGTCAAGCTCAACGCCTTGGACTTTTGCGACCAAAACATACCACTATTCAAAAAACTAAGTTTGCGAGTTTATGTAGGTCGAGTTGGACTACATTTTAAAAATAATTACTTTTATACAGGGTGTATAATAAAAGCGTGACATATCGAAGGTATGTTATTTAATGGATATTATTGCATATTTAGATTTCCGGATCAATTTAAGTGTGACAAACAAGACAAAACTGCCACCTCGAGGGCTACGCCTTGTATGACGTATTGGCATTGACATGTTGAAAATGTACACTGAAGTTTAGCTCACCTAACTTCACTACTGCTTCTCTTTGGACTTCTATCTTTATCCTGGAATTCGTACCCATTTCAATGATTTGTCCTTCATAACTTTCAATGGAACCATCCTGAGGAGCAGCATGCATTGTTCTTTAATTTTTTTCAAATCACAATAGTTTTCTCACTCAATAACAAATTAAATTTTTCTCGATAATATTTCCTTTAAGCTATGTACTCACACATTTGTCATGTAATAGTCATTAAGTATCCAGATATTGACAAAGGTTTAGTTTTTTTCGCTTAAACTTCAGTAAACTTTTTTATGACATACAGGGTGAGTCAAGCTCAACGCCTCGGACTCTTATAATCAAAACATGCGACTTTTTAAAAAATTAACTTTGCGATTGTATGTAAGTCGAGTTGAACTAGATTCTAAAAATGATGACTTCTATACGTCTAATAAGAGTATTCCATATCAAAGTTGTTTTTTAAATGGAACACCCTGTATATTATTGCGTATTTAGATTGCCGGGGCAATCCTGGAGCCCTATTCGGTAACTCTGTCGATCTTGCTTCTCCCGCTCCCGTTCCGCCGTCCGCCACCCGCCACTTGCCGCCGATCCGCATGGATCGACTCGGCTGAGTGCATTCGCTAAGCGTCTCGGACGGCTTTCCGTTTCCGTTCCCGTTTCCGTTTCCATGGTTACTACCACAATAGTCGGTCATCTTGTAGTGTTCAGAAGAAGTGAAGGCGAGAAGTGAAATTGTTACGTTGTGAATTTATTGTGATTGCACATTTTATTTGTGAGATGATGGATTTAAACGAGGTATGTATTTAAAAAGAATGGATAAGGACTTTGTATTGGTTAGGTTATGTGTTGGGCTATTTTATTTACAGCTATTTCCACTGGCAATACTTAAAGTCAACCGGTGACTTAGGTGGACCTTAGATGGCAGTTTCTCTTTGCACTGCTGTCTATGGCGCATTTTTAAGCACAAGTGAGTGCTAACTCTCGTCTCGCGCGGATCGACACGGAAAGTCCCGTACCACCCGGAAGTGACGTCACTTTCCGGACGGGCTACCGCCGAGTGCATTCGCTAAGCTTCCGTGGACTTTCCGCTGTCGATCCGCCGCTTTCCGCGTTCCGTTGCACACATAGCCGCGGAGAGCGGCGCCGAATGCGGATAGACGTAGTGTCATTGTTGACAACGTGTCATATTTGTATCGTTTTCACCTTTAAGTCTGTTTTTGAAAGCAAAGTAAGTTTATTTTGCTGTATTTTGGTCTCTGAGTTCTTCATGTATTCGTGTTTTTACAACCAAGCCGTACACATTTGCATGTGAGGTTCACACAACTTGTGTACCGGGTGTTTCCTTATAATTCGCTACACCTCTTATTTTTTTATTTGAAGGGATAGAAAAAAAGTGCTTATCTGAAGGTTTTATAGCCTTTTCTTAGCAAAATGTAAGAATGACACAAAATATTACCGTATTTAATTGTTTTTCAGCCACGATGGCTATAGTGGATTGATTGATTGATTTTAGAAACTTTGAGACTAAATATTTTCAGAACCTTTCAAAATAAAGCGAACGAACACTGTATTTTTGACAACAAGAGAAACATATATTTCTTTCCGTCCCATTTAAAAAATATAACTTTATACGGTAAACAGGATTTTTTATTATTTTTCTTTTTGTTCGTATCTAATTCTAAATGACAAGAGAAAACTATAAAACTTTCATACAAACACTTTTTTCCATCTCTACAAATAAAAAAGGTAAGAGTGGTGGCGAATTATGAGGAAACACCCGGTACATGTACGCTGTTTGGATAAATTATTGTTTGAATTCGTATTGTGTTGTATTTTAACATGTGCTTCTTGTTTCAAATGGAATTTGTACTTGCTGATGCTGAAGCCTTGGAGCTGATGGAGGAGGAGGAAGAAGAATTTGAGCTTCACAGGACAAATAAATTCAATATCATATATCAATAAATTACTTTACTAAATCGCATAAGATTGAGGATCCATCTAGTGTATACAAAACTAAATTACTGCAAAAGAAAAATAATAAAGAATGACTGAATTTTCATTTTTATTGTTAAATTAGGTTAACTAGAGTGAACAGAGTGAATTCCTCAAACTTATCAAAATAATCCACCCTATCAAACACTTGTCTAGGTACACCAAACAACATTAAATTTAATTTGTCTATTTCATCATCATCGTTAAGCATGTTATTTTCAATTATATAGTCCATTTTACTAGCTTTCATTGAGATTTTTTCGCACCTAACTTATAGACTTGTTATGATTGACAACACACTACAGAACTAAATGACATGAAAGTAAAAAAAGTGAGACTAGTGTACCTTAAGCCTGAAAAATGTAAAGCTTAACTCGTGCTTAAATGCACCAGACAGCAGTGCAAAGAGAAACTGCCATCTAAGGTTCACCTGAGTCACAAGTCGACCTTAAGTATTACCAGTGCAAATAGCTGTAAATGATATAGCCCTACACATAACCTAACAAATACTAAGTCCTTATCCATTCTTTTTAAATACATACATCGTTTGAATCCATCTTCTCACAAATAAAATGTGCAATCACAATAAATTAACAACGTAACAATTTCGCTTCCCGCCTTCACTTCTTCAGCCCACACCACCATCCCAATTTCACGCCACCCAAAAAGGTAGAAAACGGTCAGGAACCCCTAAAACATCTAAAAACGAAGTTTGAGCTGTTTTCATATTTTTAGTTTTTTTGATTATTGCTACGCTGCCACTGACACGATTTCTAACAAGCAGACGTGTTCTCCATTCCCACCGCAGTAATAATAATGTGTATTCCATTAGAATCAATTCAATAGTTTCCACGTTGCAAAATACAAAATGAGTCCCTTAGTTTCGGTGATACGCAAGGCAATGTTCAGATGGACCTAAAAAGGTGATTTATGTCGCTAGGTCTTCCTTCACAGGTCAGTGGAGCGCCTATTATTAATACAGCAAATTTTTCAGCTGTTCAACCCCCCCACCCCCCAACCGCCCCAATTTCACCCCCACCCAAAAAAAAACTCAGAAAATGATCAGGAACCTCTAAAACACTTATAAACCGAGTTTGAGCTATTTTTATATTTTTAGTTTTTTACTTCCCACACCGATAGGTGGGGGGAGTGTTGTGATCGCGAAAATTTTCGATTTTGAGATAACACGCTTTTTGGGCGTTTTATGATGTCTACATAACGAAAATCCATGTCACTCATTTCCGTCTGTCTGTCTGTCGGTCTGTGCGCGTTTTTCTAGCCTCGTAATCTCAGTAACCGCTGTATGGATTGTGATGAAATTTGGGCAGCGATATGCTGGTGGGTCGTAGTAGGTAATGCTCTCATAATTTTGAAAATCGGTACAGGGGCGGCGGAGCAATTAGCAAAAAACAAAAAAATTAAATATTCCTCAAACTTCGTTTTTAGGTGTTGTCGGGGTTCCTGATCGTTTTCTACTTTTTTTTGGGTGGGGGTGAAATTGGGGTGGTTGGGGGTTGGGGGGTTGTAAATCTCAAAAATGTGTTGTACTCTAATAGGCTATCGATTGTCCTGTAAAAGAAAGACCTAGCGGCATAATACCCTTTTTTAGGCCCACCCGAACATTGCCTTGCCTACTACAGAAACCAATGGACTTAGAATTTTCTGATAAATAGTCACAATATTATTACCGCGTCGAGGATGAAAAACGGGTATGTTCTGGAAAAATCGTGTCTGTGGCGGCGCAGCAATAATAAAAAATCAAAAAAAAAATAAAAACGCCTCAAACTTTGTTTTAGGCCTCAAACTTTGTTTTAGGCGTTTTGGGGGTTCCTGATCATCCTCTACTTTTTTGGGTAGGGGTGAATTTGGGGTGGTTGGGGGGTGGGGGGTTGGAAAACTGAAAAATTTGTTGTATTCATAATAGACTGTCCATTGACCTGTGACTGAAAAACCTAGCGGCATAATACACTTTTGTAGGTCCATTTGAACATTGCCTTGCTCAGTATAGAAACCAAGGGATTTAGAATGTGTGATGTATACAGACATATGAGTATCGTTTTAGATCGTTCTATATTGCGTAACGCAATTATTCTATTGATTTTAACGAAATTTTGACATAGTATTACTACCACGGCGGGGATGGAAAACGTGTATGTTTTGGAAAAATCGTGTCAGTGGCGCAGCAATAATAAAAAACGAAAAATATAGAAACAGCTCAAACCTTGTTTTTAGGCGTTTTAGGGGTTCCTGATCATTTTCTACTTTTTTTGGTGGAGGTGAAATTGGGGTGGTTACTGGATGGGGGGTTGTAAAACTCAAAAATTTGTTCTATTCATAATCAGCTGTCCATTGACCTGTGGAAGATTTTATACGTTTTTTTGGATGGGGGTGAAATTGGGGTGGTTGGGGGGTGAGGGGTTGTAAAACTGTTGTTGTATTCATAGTAGTTTGTCCATTGACCTATGGAAGAAATACGTACCGGCGTATTTTTTTTTAGTCCATGTGAACATTTCCTTGCCTATTACAGAAACCAAGGGACTTAAGAGTTTTGTGATGTATACATATACGAGTATTGCTTAATTTCGTTCTATGTATGTGGCAAACATTATTAAATTGATTTTAATCAAATTGAGTGACTATCGCGGCGAGAGTGGAAAACGCGCCAATGTCTGAAAAATCGTGTCAGTGGTTGCGCAACAATAATTAAAAAACTAAAAATATAAAAACAGCTCACACTTCGCTTTTAGACGGTTTAGAGGCTCCTGATCGTTTTGCATCGTTCAGTTGAAGCATGCGGAATGAAAACTGTGGCGTCCTAGTTTCTAAGGAGGGAGACGCAAGAAACTATTTACGAGAGTTTTTGTGTTGGACGTTTTTTGCGGAAGGGTGAGCGATGATTTGGTTGCAAGGGAATTTCAGACTATAGCTTCATGCAGTGGGAAAACAATAAAACGAAATCATTATTATGTGTGGGAAGTACTGAGTCAATCAACTTGACTCCATTTTTTTTTATTATTTCTGCGCCGCCACTGGCACGATTTATAAAAACCATACGCAGTCCTTTGTTTTCTGTAATAGGCAAGGCAATGTTCGGATGGACATAAAAAAGTTATTTATGTTGCTAGGTCTTCCTTCACAGGTCAGTGGACAGTCTATTATGAAAGCAACAAATTTTTCAATTTTACAACCTCGCACCCCCCAACCACCCCAATTTTACCCCTACCAAAAAAAAGTAGAAAATGATCAGGAACCCCTAAAACGCCTAAAAACGAAGTTTGAGGATTTTTTTGTTTTTTGCTAATTAGTCCGCCGCCCATGCACCGATTTTCAAAATTATAACAACATACCTACTATGACCCCACAGCGTATCGCTGCCCAAATTTCATCACAATCCATGCAGCGGTTACTGAGATTACGAGGTTAGAAAAACGCGCACAGACCGACAGACAGACAGACCGACAGACAGACAGACAGACCGACGGAAATGAGTGACGTGGATTTTCGTTATGTAGACATCATAAAACCTCCAAAAAGCGTGTTATCTCAAAATCGAAAATATTCGCGATCACAGGACTCCCCTCACCTATCGGTGTGGGAAGTAAAAGATAAGAGGGGTGGCGAATTATAAGGAAATACCCGGTACACAAGTTATGTGAACCTCACACGCAAATGTATACGGCTTGGTTGTAAAAATACGAATACATGAGGAATACAGTGACCAAAATACAGCAAAATACTTACCTTGCTTTCAAAAACACACTTAAAGGTTAAAACGATACAAATATGAATATGACACATTGCCAACAATGACACTACGTCTATCCGCAATCGGCGAGGGTTTCCGCGGCTATGAGGGCAACGGAAAGTGCACGGAAGTCGCGAATGCACTCGGCGGTAGCCCGTCCGGAAAGTGACGTCACTCCCGGGCAATAGGTGACTTTCCGTGTCGATTCGCGCGGGACGAGAGATAGCAAGTAGGCTCCCTGGTGTGACTTTATGTATCACACATGGGACTTAAATCGTTTAGATGCAAATCACAATTTTTGGTATAAGTAGATGTCAGAAAAAATTGAATATCGCAGCTATGATACCAGTTTTATTATTTTCCCAAAGCATGAAGCTATAGTCTTAAGATCCCCTTGCAACCAAATCATCGCCCGCCCGACCACAGGTCAATAGACAATCTATCATGAATACAACATATCTTTAAGTTTTACAACCCTCCACTCCTAAGCCATCCAAATTTCACCCCCCCCCCCAAATAAAATTGAAAATGATCAGGAACCCCTAAAACGTCTAAAAACGAAGTACGGGGTGTTTTTATATTTTTAGTTTTTTTATTATTACCGCGCCGCCACTGAAACGATTACTAGAAAGCATACGCGTTTTCCATCCTCGTCATGGTAATAAATCTGTGTCAAAATGTTATTCAAGTTCAAGTCAATCAAAAGTTTCCACTTTACACAATACAGAACTACCTAAAGTAATACTCGTATGTATTTTGTATACATCAGAAAATTCTCAGTCCCTTGGCTTCTGTAATCGGCAAGGCAATGTTGGGATGGACCTAAAAAGTGTATTATGCCGCTAGGTCTTTCTTTCACAGGTCATTGGGCAGCCTATTATGAATGCAAAAACATGGAGTCAAGTTGATTGGCTCAGTACATCCCACACATAATGATGATATCGTTTTATTATTTCCCATTGCATGAAGCTATAGTCTGAAATCCCCTTGCAACTAAATTATCGCCCACCCGCCCGCAAAAACAACATCCAACACAAAAATCCTCGTAAATACTTTCTTACGTCTTCCTCCTTAGAAACTAGGACGCCACAGTTTTTTTCTGCATGCTTCAACTGGACGATGCGAAATGATCAAGAGCCTCCAACCTGTCTAAAAACGAAGTTTGAGCTGATTTTATATTTTTGGTTTTTTGATTATTGCTGCGCCGCTACTGACACGGTTTTTCAAAAACAGAGTCCCACCCAATATACATAGAACGAAATAAAGCAAAACTCGTATGTACAGATCACAAAACTGGTTTCTGTAATAGGCAAGCCAATGTTCGGATGGACCTACAAAACTGTAATATGCCGCTAGGTATTTCTTCTACAGGTCAATGGTCAGCCTATTATGAATACAATAGATTTGTCAGTTTTACGACATCCCACCCCCCAATCGCCCCAATTTCACCCCACCCAAAAAAAAAAAAATTGAAAATGATCAGGAACCCGTAAAACGCCTAAAAACAAAGCTGAGCTGTTTTTATATTTTTAGTTTTTTTATTATTGCTGCGCCGCCACTGACCCGATTTTTCCAAAACATACGCGTTTTTCATCCTCGCCGCGGTAGTAATACTGTGTCAAAATTTCATTAAAATCAATTCAATAATTTTCGCAATACGCAATATATGTTCAAAAGTCCCGGACCGGATGAATAACTTGGGAAGTAGGGGTCACACATAAAAATGGTCAAGGGTAAAGTTGTAGGAAATTTTCCGGGCTATCCTATGGTGACCTTGAACTTGACCTTCAAGGTCATTTCAAGGTCAAGTTGATTTTCTTAAATGTAAACCCCTATTTTGACACCGGAAATGAAAAGTACGGAGAATTTTACGACCAGATTATGACTTTGACCTCTAAAAATTTGACCTTGAACGGTTAGGTCAAAGTCAAGGTCAAATTGTGATGTGCAGGGTACCTTGAGAGGTAGAGTCACACGAAAAAATGGTCAAGGGTAAAGTCGTAGGAGATTTTCCGGGCTAACCTATGATGACCTTGATGGTGACCTTGACTTTGACCTTCAACGTCACTTCAAGGTCAAGTCGATTTTCTTTAATGAAAAGGCCTATTTTTCCCAGCCAGTTAAGGCAAGCAAGTGTTGTCCTGGCCAATTAAGGCAAGGCAAGCGTTCTTCCCGGCCAGTTAAAGCAAGGAAAGCATTTGTCCCGGCCAATTAAGGCAAGGAAAGCGTTTGTCCCGGCCAATTAAGGCAAAGCAAGTCTTTTCCCGGCCAGTTAAGGCAAGGCAAGTCTTGTCCCGGCCAATTAAGGCAAGGCAAGTCTTGTCCCGGCCAATTAAGGCAAGGGAAGTCTTGTCCCGGCCAATTAAGGCAGGGCAAGCGTTCTTCCCGGCCAGTTAAGGCACGGAAAGCGGTCGTCCCGGCCAATTAAGGCAATGCAAGTCTTGTCCCGGCCAGTTAAGGCAAGGCAAGTCTTGTCCCGGCCAGTTAAGGCAAGGCAAGTCTTGTCCCGGCCAATTAAGGTAAGGCAAGCGTTGTCCCGGCCAATTGAGGCAAGGTGCGGTGGTAACCACCCGTTTGAAGTAAAGCTAGAGAATATTCTTAATTTATTTTAGCAAATGCTCCACCACCAGCTGCTTGTTAATGAGCTATGCGGTAGTAAAATGCTTCTACAGCTTCATTTATCTTGCTTTCATTAATCTTATCAATTTCATCACGTATTCTCTGTTTCAGTTCATCGAGGTTCTCTGATTTTGTTTAATATACCCCCACAAAAAATAATTTGGCGGAGTTAGGTCAGGAGATCTAGCTGGCCATTCTATTGCTCCTCTTCTTCCTATCCACCTTTCACTGTATTTAAATAAGCACGTACATCTCGCCCATAATGAGGTGCTGCTCCATCTTGCTGGAAGAACGTTTGATCAAAGTCATCACCTACAATGGGCCTATACCGTGATCTCAAATTGATCAATTTATTTACTGCGGTATTATTTTTGATGATACATAGGACCGTTTATTGTAAAAAGTCAGCAGAAAACTTGATCCAAATGAGAATAACACTAAAAAGAAAATTGTACTGTAATTTGAAATAGCCGATGATGACGTCACCTGTAGGGAACCAATGAGAAGCGTCCTTTTGTGGTCCGATGACTACGAGCGGATGCTATTGTTTTGTACCAGTGAGCTCTTATTGGTTCCCTACAGGTGACGTCACGACCTGGGCGGGAAGTGTATGGATTCCAAAAATTCAATATTTAGAGCAATTTTTTTGGTTATAAATACGATAGAAAAATGTTGTAAAATTATTTATGGTATCTACGTGATGTCAGGGTTCGTTTAAGCCAATAAACCAAAAATTTGGTATAGGCCCATTGATTGAAGTGCTGGGGTGATGTCATTTCGGAGCGTATCTTCGTATTTAACTGCAGTCAAAATTTAAGTGAAAATATTTTTACGTTATAGCCCTCAAGGGTCCCTACCTTGATCGAGTGACAGATTTCCAAAATATTTTTTAGTAAGCCCACTGTGCCAGAATAAATCTGAACATTTATTGAGGTACTGGTTCAATGATTTGAGGACAAAAAAAGGGCTTGCTCGCAGAACTCGTGGATTTAAACAAAGTAGAGAGATCCTACCTGGTGGACAGCAATCCAGCTTCTTGGAGGATCCTCCTGGTTGTTTTATGGCTTCTCGTAAGTTGTCGTAACACAGAAAAACGGAAAAACGTAAAGATAAAAAAATGTTCGAAAAACAGGAGCACAACCGTTCTCCGATGCCGTCGCGTTGCTTCTCTCGGATCTCTCTCGAGTCCACACGAAATTCATACGAGCAATGCTATTGGTTGAGCCTGTTTGAATATTTTCTATGGGGTTGAACCTAAGGTAGGCAACCAGGTATACTGAAGTTAAAAGTAAAGTATGAGGCATTAGTTATGACTAAGAAAATTAGTAGAAAATAAAAATGCGTTTCCTTAACATACCACCCACCAAAAACCTGGGTTTTTAAGTATAAAGAAAAAAAAATTAAGATAGAAGCTAAACATGTAGAGACGTCACAATATGAATGAATTATAGCGTCATTCATACAGTGGCAAAGGACAAAGCTTAGCAATAGGCCTTTGCATGGTTCCGTTAACCGTTTTGACAGTGGCAACCCTAGCTACATTGTCATGACCAGGATGCAGGCGAATGATGCGGGCCAGCTGCCACTGCAGAGGAGGTTTCAGTTCGTTTGTGATCAGCACTAAAGTGCCTTCTACAATTTCTGGATTAGATTTGTCCCATTTACACCGTTGCTGTAAGGTATGTAAATATTCCGCATGCCAACGTTTCCAGAAGTCATTGTGCATTTTTTGAATTAACTGCCATCTATTCAAGCGAGCCATATGAATGTGGAAACGTCAGGTTCCGGAAAAGGAGAATTGAGCGGTTACATAGTGAGGAAATGACCTGGAGTCAACGCTGATAAATCATTTGGATCCATGCTCAACGGAGTTAACGGCCTTGAGTTAAGAAGGGCTTCAATTTGAGAAAGTAGGGTATACAATTCTTCGTAGGTCATTGTCTGGTCACCCACGACTCTGCGCAGGTGTGTCTTGACTGATTTAACTCCCGCTTCACTTAGACCATTAAAATGTGGTGAAGCTGGATGGTTGAAGTGCCATTTCAAGGAAAGCTTTTCAGACGCAGCTTTTGCGAACTCTTTCATCTGGTTGTAAGCGCCAATGAAATTAGTTCCCTGGTCACTGTAAACGTCGGTACATCTTCCTCGACGCGAAACAAATCGACGGAAAGCTGCTAAAAAGGCATCAGTCGTTAGATCTGATGCTAACTCGAGGTGGATCGCCTTTGTCGCGCCACAGACAAAAACGCAAATATACGCTTTGAACGTTTTTGCTCCTCTTATGCGGCCCATGGTGACAGAAAATGGACCGGCATAATCTACCGTAATCTGTGAAAAAGGTTTGAGTTGAGAAACTCTGAATGAAGGGAGATTTCCCATAATGGGAGTGTATGCTTTGGGTTTGCACCGAAAACAGCGAATGCATCGAGATAAACAGCGATATATCGCGCTGCGCGGAGATAGAATCCAAAACTGCTGGAGTATTAAATAATGCAAGGTTTTGAACCCAGGGTGCATATGTTTTCTATGCACTTCCTCAACAACTAAGTCGGTGAGGCGATTATTTTTCGGCAATAGTAGAGGGTGTTGTCTTTCGTAGGAAAATTGTGAACTTCGTAGCCTACCACCCACCCTAAGGAGTCCACCTGAATCCACAAATGGAGCTAGCTTTCGAAAGGGCTTTGGTAGTAGTGAATTTGCTTTTAGTTTAACCAGTATAAAACTGAAACATTCTTGTTGAACATGTTGAACGATTTTATGTAACGCCTGTTGGAGTTCCTCTTCGGCCAATGGATTATAGAATCTATCCGCATTTTGTCGAGCGCGCTTGGGAAATCGAAGAATGTACGCCAAAACACGTTTCACCTTCTGTAGCGAAGAAAACCTGTTCAATAGGTAAGAAACCACGTCGGTTTCGGAGACTTCAAGATAAGTAGTAAGGACCGTAGCCTTTTGCTCTAAGTCGACCCCAACGGAAGAGGCATTTAAAGGAGATTGGTCAGGCCAATTGTCGTTAGACAAACGAAGCCATGGTGGACCTGTCCACCATAGAGGGTGTGCTAATAGCTCGCTTGGCAACAAACCACGAGACGCGCAGTCGGCTGGGTTTTCCGCTGAAGGGACATAATGCCAACACTCCGGGGGAACAACAGATTGCACCAGAGCAACTCTGTTGGCGACAAAAGTTTTCCACCGGTGTGGGGACGCGGAAAGCCAACAAAGGGTGACTCGAGAATCGGACCACGCATAGGTAGCGTCGAAAAATAGTAGGCCTTCATAGGCCCTTTGAATGAATGATATCAAATCTGTGAGTAGAACTGCTCCCATGAGCTCCAACCTCGGAAGGGATAAAGTCTTGAGGGGGGCTACCCTGGCTTTGGCAGCTATTAGATAGGTACGAACGATTCCATGTGAATCTTCAACGCGCAGGTATACTACTGCGGCATAGCCCTTTTGGGAAGCGTCACAGAATGCGTGCAATTCAATACGTGTGATACGGTCAGGCGTGCAGCGGCGAGCAATACGTATTTGTGATAAGCAGGGCAACTCTTCGGAAAATCGATTCCAGTCAGATATGAGGTCTGCTGCTGGAGCCTCATCCCAGCTGATTTTGGATAACCACAGCTGTTGCATCACGTGTTTGGCCAAAAGAGTAATGGGCGCTATTAATCCAAGGGGATCAAATATTTTGGCAATATCGGACAATATACTCCTTTTAGTACAATGAGGCTGAGTAGCATTATGCGTGTAAGTGAATATATCCTCTGAAGGATGCCACTGTAGTCCAAGCACTTTTACAAAATGTGGTCCTTCCTTGTCGAAACTCAATGGAGTTTGAAGGACAGATTGTGAAACTGATTGCAGTAAATCGGGAACATTACTCATCCACTTCTTCAGCTCAAAGCCCCCACATTTGAGAAGGGATATAAGCTCATTCTGAAGTTTAAGTGCTTCACTAAGGTCATTAGCTCCAGATACGATATCGTCAACAAATACGCTGTTTTCTAAAACCTCTGCAGCTCTAGGGAAACGGTGGCTTTCTGTTACCGCGAGTTCCTTCAAAGTTCGCAATGCTTTGAACGGAGAGCAACAGAATCCAAAGGTGACTGTATTGAGTCGATATTCGGCGATAGGCTCATGTGGAGAGCTCCGCCATAGGATTCGTTGAAAATCCCTAAATTGAGGAGCAATTAAAATGTTTCTGATCATCTGTTTGATGTCGCTTATGAAGGCTATCGGGAAGGTTCTAAATCTAAGTAATATGATGGGTAACTCCTGGTGCAACTTAGGACCAGTAAGTAGTGTTTCATTGAGTGAGATACCTTTGGACCCCTTGGCAGAGCAATCAAAGACTACTCGCAAGGGCGTCGAAGTGCTTTCGGGGCGATAGACGCAGTGATGGGGTAAATAAAAAGCTGTTGGCGACTGCACTTCAGAAGAGGGCACCAATGACATATGACCACTTTGCAAGTAATCATGCATAAAATCAAGATACTGCTGATAACGCTCAGGGTGTTTCAGCAGACGAGATTCTAGGAAATTAAAACGGCGTAATGTCATATGGTATGTGTCTCCAAATTCAGGCACAGCCGACTTGAAAGGAAGGGATACTACAAATCGACCTGAATCTTCACGGTAATACGTATTCTTAAAGAATTCTTCACACCTTTTATCTTCGCTGCTGAATTTATAACTTTTCTCTGGCACCTGTTCAATATCCCAAAACTGTTGCAAAATGTCACCTAGAGAAGGCCCGAGAGAGACATGACAGCTAAGTAAATTTACAGGCCCTCTGCAGAAGGTTTTTCCCTGAAAAACCCATCCAAAAATTGATTCGATAGCAACTGGCTGGCCATTATCGCCAAAAATGCGGCCTGGACCCAGCATATAAGGAACAAGCTCTGCCCCTAACAACAAGTCTATCTTACCCGGTGAATTAAAATTACTATCCGCTAGCTTTAAGTTGTGAATATGACGCCATTGAGAAACGTCTATATTCACCTTGGGTTGTGGAGAGCAGACCTGAGGTAGTATTATTACTTCGAATGCGTAAGTAGGAAGATCCTGATCAACAGGCTTGATGATGCAATTTGAAGCGCCTTTATTGAAGGATGAAGACATGTTGTTCAAACCTTCAATAGGAACCGATATGTGTGAGCGTTTGAGACCTAGACGATTAGCACAACTTTCTGAGATAAAGTTGGCCATGCTTCCCGAGTCAAATAGAACCCTGACCTTCTGAAAGTGGCCTTGCGCATCTAGGATGTCGACAACAGCCGTAGAAAGCAGTACAGTAGTTTGCAATGAGGTCGTTATACTGCTCGTCATAGAACTAACTCCCTGAGACTGAGGAGTCTGTATAAGAGAGGGTGAAGAGCTTGGCACCAGTGGGGTACCTACAGAATAATGCGCGGGCATTATTGGGTGAGATTGAGGCTGCACCGCTTGTGCATTTGAGCCTTGACTCTGTGTACCGGTGGCAGGCTGAGAAGCCTGCGCATTTGAGGCTGAGACAGAGTGCATGGTTATGGGACAATCAGAGTTAGAACAGTTGCTGCTAGCTTGGGTAGACAGCGATGTGCTAGTTCTCGGGTTCAAATGCAACAAAGTGTGGTGCATAGAGCCGCAAATACGACAACGAGACGAAGAACGGCAATTTCGAGTAGAATGAGGGGAATTTAGGCAATTCACACAATAGTTGTGCTGCTTTACTAAGGCAAATCGATCAGTGGGAGTCTTAGCAATGAAACTAGGGCAGCGATATAGGCAATGAGCCGATGAGCAGATGATACATTTTTTATTGAAGTTAGATCTGGACGGAGAATTATCATTTGTACTAGCGACAAGTGATACAACCTTAGGCTTATTGCGCTGAGATTTATAAGAATTTGGAAGCGTTGAGGAATCTTGAGCTCTAGCTAAAGCCTTGCACTGCTCTTGCACAAACTGAGATAAGTCTGAAAACGATGGCAGTTCTTGGTTGCGAAATTGGATCTCGAATTCAGATCTAGTCACCTCATCTAGTTTTTGATGCAGCATGTTGAATAATAAGAAATCCCATGAATCCACAGGAAAAGAAAGCGCTTTCAAGGCCTCAACATTTTCCAAAAATGTACATATTAAAAGTTTGAGGTCCTTAGGTGATTGCTTCTGGAGTGGTGCTAGGTCACGTATAGTATTGTAGTAAGACGTAGCTAGAACTCTCCTGTCATTGTAAGCTTTGACGAGTGCCCTGTACGCGACTTGGTAGTTTTCGTTAGTGGTGGGTAAACCTTTGACCACACCAGAAGCTTCACCATAAAGTTGGGTTTTCAAATATTGGAACTTTTCAACCTCAGACAAGCTGTTATTATTATGAACAAGACTGTTAAAAAGACTAAAAAATTCGGGCCAAGCTTTTAAGTTACCATCAAAAGTTGGCAATTTAATTTTAGGCAATTTAATTGAGGAACCACCCCTTTCAGGGGGTGAGCCTTCCTCCTCTACAGAGCTATTGACCGGCCGAAGTTGATTTCTCCTTGTTATGATTTCATAATAAAAGGTATCAAGGGTGCGGCGCACTGCATCTTGGCCTTCAAAATCCTCATCGGTAGCTAAATTGGCTATAATTTGATTATGAATCTTGTAAAACTCCTCATAAATAGAATCTATTTCATCTGCTCGCGATAAAAAAATTGCTTTAAATGTTTCGCTAGTAGCAACAGTCCTACCAACGTCATACGTCTCCTTAATGCGATTGTAATATGTAGTACGTTTAAGGATCAAACTAGTTAATTTATCCATTTCAGATTTTGACCTATACTGTACCCTAAAATTTGAAATACGATGGCAGAACAGGTATTACGATGAATCGAGATATTTACTTGGAAAATATCCTTAAAGCAAAACAGCAAAGAAATAAAAGTATGGTCGATCTGACCTCTAAGCGCAAAAAAGGTAACAAAAAACCGTTGGGTTCGGTTCGGGTTTGGTGTTCGGTTTTGAGAAATATGTTAAGGAAAATGACGAAATCTTATGCGTAGTGGCATAAGAAATCTAACTATTATGCGTAATGGCAAATAGAATTATGATTGCAATATGATTACGCCCTTTATTGATCCGGCTCGAAGGACCATTTAATGTGCCAGAATAAATCTGAACATTTATTGAGGTACTGGTTCAATGATTTGAGGACAAAAAAAGGGCTTGCTCGCAGAACTCGTGGATTTAAACAAAGTAGAGAGATCCTACCTGGTGGACAGCAATCCAGCTTCTTGGAGGATCCTCCTGGTTGTTTTATGGCTTCTCGTAAGTTGTCGTAACACAGAAAAACGGAAAAACGTAAAGATAAAAAAATGTTCGAAAAACAGGAGCACAACCGTTCTCCGATGCCGTCGCGTTGCTTCTCTCGGATCTCTCTCGAGTCCACACGAAATTCATACGAGCAATGCTATTGGTTGAGCCTGTTTGAATATTTTCTATGGGGTTGAACCTAAGGTAGGCAACCAGGTATACTGAAGTTAAAAGTAAAGTATGAGGCATTAGTTATGACTAAGAAAATTAGTAGAAAATAAAAATGCGTTTCCTTAACACCCACAATCCTCCGTCCATGCACTATTGGCCCACCCTGTATATGGTTTTGCACAAACCTCGCCTGGCAACAAAGCGTTTCAAACAGTTCAAAAATGAATGGGTTGTTAAATCGCCCACTAGCTCTAAGTGCGTAGCCTTCGTAGTAAAACACACGAAAACACAGATATAAGCCTTGACGAGCTTTCGCGTTTTAAACGTACCATCCTTAACCGAGATGGGACCCGCAGAGTCCACGCCTACAGTCAAAAATGGTCTACCAGGTGTCAATCGGTCCGTAGGAATTTCGCCCATGATTGGGGTTTCGCTAGACGGCCTGGCCCTAAAGCATCTTACATATTCCGCTTCTATGCATTCAGGACGTTCTCTGTATTACTGAGCTTTAGTGCGCACAGTGTAAATTCAATGCTTGCCTACATGCCCGTTTTATAATAATTATCAACGATTCAATCATACAGAAAAACACTGTCTAAATTCACATGTTTGTGCAAAATGTGGTTACAATCATGAAAGTAAATCATGTAAACAAAATTTAGTGAAATGTTCTAATTGTGCATATTATAATGAGACCCTTAATAGGAATTACGATGTAACCCACACATCCGACGATCAGAAATGTCCTACTTACAAATATTTTCAATCACAGTACCTTTCGAACATTATTTGATTGAACGAAAATAAAAGTAGATAATAATAATTATACATAAAGTATTAAATGGATAGTTATATTAGAGATTTTAAAATCGAAACATTTAATACTCACACTGCTCAAGACACACATGATCTCAATAACCTACACAATATTACAAAAAGTAAGAATAGTTTGCATATGTTTCATATGAACATTAGGAGTTTAAACAAAAATTTAGATGAATTTAAATTACTACTGAGTGAACTTAACTTCAGTTTAGATTTCATAATTTTATCTGAAACCTGGAAGCTAAATGATATATCGTTGTATCAGCTTGATGGATACACATTAGTTTACAACAATGGCGATGTGAATCAAAATGATGGAGTAGTAGTGTATATAAAAGAAAATACTTTACATAGTTATAATACATTTAGGGCCGATTTTATCAACATGCGTATTTAACAAAGAATTTAGCAAAGCTTTTCTATTGGATGTTATTTAGCAAAACCTTTCTATTGGGTATTGCGGGCTAGGTTAATAAATATCCTCCAATGGTATTTTATCAATATTGAAAACAAAACGTCAAAGCTGGATGACACTTTTCATCATATCGTATATAAGTTTTATAACAAAACTATTGTTGTAACAAGTGTATATTTGTTGCAACATAGGCGATGAATGAAGTTTGCAGTTCGAGACAAAGTTTACGATCGAAATAAATATCTTTTTGAATGTTTGAAATTAGATCACAAATACCAGTAATAAAGTAACTATTCAAATATGTACCGTTGAGACGATCCTTTGTACAAGATTGTGGGTGGTCGAGTGGCATAGTGGTCGACACCGTATCGCTTGGTATCGCTGTATTCGTGGGTGTTGTTGGTTCGAGACCCAGCCCATGCAACTTCTTTTTTTTTATTTTTTTTTATCCAAAATATTCATTGATGTGCTTTTTACTCATGTTGCACACATTTTTAGTACCTTCGACATAAAAATGTTCTTGAATCAAATTAGACATTTTACTTGACATATTGCAAAAGCTAAGTACCGGAGGCGGTGGAGAATTCAGTCAGTGGAAGTGAAGTTTATCCGTCACTATCCATCGTCAATTTATTGCTCTGATAGCGGTATCAAAATGAAATTATTCCAAAAAAGTAAAATTATTCGTAATTTTTGTTGTACTAGTAAAACACCTAATAACGTTTTGGATCAAAAAAAAAATAATAAAAAAGAAGAGTTGCACGGGTTGCTCAACGGTACATATTTGATTAGGTACTTTATTACTGAGATTTGTGATCTAATTTCGAACATTCAAAAATATATTTATTTCGATCGTTGACTTCGTCTCGAGCTGCAAACTTCATTCATCGCCTATGTTGTAGCGAATATACATTTTTGTTACAACTGTTACAAGTATTTTCACGAAGTACGTCATACGGGTTCGGAAGCCGTCGGCGTGTTTTCGGTACTGGGTTCAAAAACCCGTTTTTATTTTGATATAACTTTTGAATTATTGCAAAAAAAAGAAAACAAAAACAGTTGTGTTGTAAAACTTATATTTGATCTCTCCATTTGTCACAAAAAAAATTATTCAAAACCCTAATTTCTTGTGATCATTATCATTTGGTAGAAGAAAAAACTAGCGATCAAATGTACAGTTTTTGCGGAATCTGATTGGTTGAAATTAGCAATTGCTAAAATCTTTGTTAAACGAGAAAATGCAAGTTTTCACCCTTTTAGGATGGAAAATCTGACTGGAAAAGATACTATAGATGGTTCATAATGGTCGATTGTATATAAAGCATGTGATTTTTCACCTTTTTGAGGTAAACTTCAAGAGAAATCAATAATTTATAGAATACTTTGACAGATGCGTGTTCTTGAATGGGCTTCTGATTGGTCAAAGGCTTTGTTAAAATGCGCCTGTTGATAAAATCGGCCCTTAATATTGGGAATACCAAAATCGTTCAGATATACTTCACTAAGTGTAATAAAAGAATTTTGGTTACGTGCATATATAGATCACCACAAACACTCATAAGTGAATTTGTTGAAAATCTCAATCAGTATCTTGAACATGCATATCTGCAGATATGCATATTATAATAGGTGATATAAATATCGATATTTTTAGAGAAGAAGCCAACATTCAAGACTATCTTAATATTTTAAGCATTCATGGCTTCATATCTGCAATAAACAACTACACTCGAATAACTGATAGTACAAAATCGTGTATTGATCACATATTTATCGATAACAAAATTAAAGATGTGAGAATAATTCCCGTTATCGTTGAAACATCAATTACAGATCATTTTTCTCAAGTACTACAGATACTACTTCCAGGAACGAATAACTCACTTAATAGTAAAGTGTTGCGATATAAAGAATACTTAAATAAAAATAAACCTTTAAATGAAAAAATGAATCGTGGAATGAGGTGTATTTCGCTAGTGAAATTGAAAAATCAACAGAAACATTTATTTCAACTTTGACAACACACATTAAAAATTGTAAAACAAAAGTGAGAATAAAAAAGAACAAACAGAAAAGAAAAGAATGTATCACTGCTGCTTTAATAAGTTCCGTGAATGAAAAAAATAGGCTTTACAAAATAATGATAAATGATCCGTCAGTAGAAAATAAAGAAAAATATACAAAATATCATAATAAGCTTACAAATTTCATCAGAGCTAGAAAATTGTCATATTATCAATATAAAATCATGAACCATACCAACAATACACAAAAGCTATGGAAATGTGTGAATAACGTTATAGGTGTAAACAACTCTGGTAAAGACATTGGTAAAATTATGTCTCAAAGTGGAGACATGTTGAACACTAACTTAGATATTAGTAATGAATTTAACCGATACTGTTGTTCTATTGGTAAACATCTAGCAGAAAAAATTAAAACAAATATCCGATACCTAGACACCCAAACAATCAGACTCTCAAACTCCATTGTAGTACATGAAATCACTGAACAAGAAGTAATTAATTCAATATAACTGCTGAAAATGGCAAAACACCTGGAATAGACAATTTAACTGCTGAAACACTCAAAATCGTAGCACATCTTATTTCGGGGCCATTCACTACAATAATTAACTGTTGTCTGGAAAAGGGTGCTTTTCCATCTATACTCAAAAGTGGGATAGTGATCCCAGTACATAAAACTGGTGATGAATATGATTTATCCAGTTATAGACCTATCTCACTTATCTCCTGTTTGGCAAAGGTTTTTGAAAATATAATAAAAAACAAATTGACAGAATTCTTAGAGAAACATAACATACTTCTGATAAACAGTTCGGTTTCAAAAAAAATAATCTACTGACGATGAAATAGGAGAACTATGGAAAAATGTGGACAGAAATATTCCAACATTATGTGTCTTTGTGGACCTAGCAAAAGCATTTGACACAGTTGATCATATGATACTCATGAAAACTTTACAAAATTACGGTATACGGGGTCAAATCTATTATCTAATTAAAAGTTACTTAAGTAATAGAACACAAAGTGGTGTGATAAATAAATGCTATAGTTCTCCATTGCCTATAACATGCGGTGTTTCTCAAGGAACGGTGCTAGGCTGGGCCCATTATTTTTCAACATATATATAAATGACCTATTTGCGGTTGATGTGAGTGGAGATATGGTGAGTTTTGCAGACGATACAGCTGTTATATTTTCTGCTGAAAGTTGGGAAATATCAAAATCAAAGGCTGAAAATGGTTTTAAAAAAATGTTCCACTGGTTCAGTAGTCGACTTTTAACAGTCAATTTCAACAAGACTCACTTTGTTCCATTCGCGTCGTACGCAAAGAGCCTACCGAAATACACCAACTTACAAATCAGTTGTAGACAGGTAGCTCCTATATCAATGGTCACCAATATCAAGTACTTAGGAATATATCTACATTGCCATATAAAATGGAAGGAGCATACAGAATATGTTGTCAAAAAGATATGTACGTTAAGTTATAAGCAAATTTAAACTCCTTTCCACTATACTTACCTGTTAACAGATGATCGTTGTATATGAAGCACTTGTTCATAGTCATATGCGGTATTGTATTGTGGTGTGGGGCGCAGCATGTAAAAATAATATAAAAGCAATAGAAATTATACAAAAACGTTTAATAAAAATTTTATATAAAGTGAAATTTACATATCCTAGTGACTTGTTATTTTCTAAAGTCTAGTGCCTTTAAATTCATTCAAGAATGGTTTAAAATAATGGATAGTAAATAATAATCGCATTAAAATTCACCAACTTGTTGACATAAGTAATACCTATTATTACTAATATCTATAGAATACATAATATTTAAATATAAATATTCCTGAATTACCCCTTATTTGTTGTTTCTATTTTATAATAATTACCTTGTTTCTATTTTATAATAATTGCCCCAATTGGGGTACTTGTTTTTTATTGTATTTTATTTATTTTATATTTACAATAAACGCTATATTATATTATACTTATCAACTCAACTGTGATAGAACCATTGCTGGCTGTGTACTACACCTTGTACCCAGTGGATGTGGCTGGTGTGGGATTTTTATTGGACAACATATCAGCGCCGACCGTTGGTCCCCAATATCTGAAAGCCTTCCCCGGCAGTGACGCGTACTTGGAATTTGTGTTGGACGTGATGAGCCGCTGCGCAAGCTGTCTCACTGGTGACGCCCGGATCGCCATCATTGTTTGGTCCTTTAGGTATGACAATTCAAATACAAATCAATTTTTTATACGTGTGATTCATGGTATATAATTTAGTGTTACTGTATATCACGTCTGACATTTGTGGTGTTAAAAAATTGGTGCTTTTCATACCATTATTTTTAGACTTTGAGCTTGCCTAACCTCAGTTATCTTTATATTCAACATCCACCCATCACCACTAAATCTTGATTTTTTTGCGAGATTCTAGTAAAGTTGAGCTCTGGAATTTTAGCTTTATTGCATTTATTCCTTATTTAATTTTCTTGCCAGGTTTCGAACAATTTCAGGTTGAACATCATAATCAAAAACCAAAAAGTAGATAGTTTAGAATATCTCGGAATATTTATAATACTTTGGATGGGATAAACACATTGAAGTATACAGGATGTTACTTATTGATAGACCGTAATTCCAAGGCCGTATTTATAACCCAAGTTCAAGCAGAAAAGATCGTATAAACATGTGTCCTAAAGAGTTTGGTTTTCAAGATAGAGGGTGTCCAAGTTTGGAAAAAAATTGCTTCCACTATAAACTTTGAGTAGTCTAATGTTCTTACCAGAAAAATACTTAATTATTACTATACTCTGCCTTGAAACGTACAGTGCAGTACATTTAATGAAAACTATCCGTCTTGAATAATTTTAAGCAAGAGACGTTTATGGAAATATGTAAATATAGCTCAAAATTATTTGAAGGGGGCCTCTGGTTACATACCTATTCTCATTATAACATGCAGCCCCGCTGCCCCAAAGCACCTCACATTAACTTTGTTAACTTTGTTAATGTACGGTGCCCAAAGCCATCCCTTCAGGTTTTTTTAACGGAACATCCCGTATATTTCATAAAAAATGGATGCGCCCCTGATACAGAGCTACTACTTTTCCGTACCAATAATAATTCTGTCTTACGGCCAATGTTGACGGTCAACCGCTAGTTCAAAATAGAAGCTTGAAATGTATCTGGACGGTTGTTTGTGCTGGTCTCAGCAAATTGACTATGTGTCCAACAAGCTTGCTAAACACTGCTTTGTTATGGGGTAATTAAGGAGTTTTATTGGTTTTTACATTCTGAAGCTGTATTACTATGCGTATGTGAACTCTACTTCTACTATCAGCCATTTCCTGGGGTAACTCGGCTCGCTTAAGTGAAGTTTTTTTCCTTCCTTTCCTTCAGAAGAGGATACTAAGAACTATATCATTCAAACTTTACACTTTATTATCGTGCTCTTTGGTTGAATTAGGTATTATGTCCATTTATTCACTACATATTTTCAAATGTATTTGTACGTTAAACGCAATATAAATAAATTTCCTACAATACATGATGATGCTTAACACTTTCGTAACAATAAAAGCTTACAGTTACCAAAACATCGATTATCATCAACGGCTAAAAGCCCTCAGATTATGCTTATCAAGCTAAACAATAAACTTCCACTGAGTAGCAAAGCCATATTCTCTATTCACACTTGTAAAAATAGGTTGAAACGCTTCTTGCTTTCACATCCGTTTTATCAAATTAGTGAATATCTAAATTTCGAGTTTAGTGATCCATTTGTTTTTCTTATAACTGAGCAGACTGTGTAGTGTAACAATAAGATGCTGTTTGGTGATGAACCACCAACCAACATATTGCCCATAGCAACCAGCAGCTCAATTGGATTGCATGAAACAAGGGCCTGTAGGTGCGTGCGTGTGTGCGTGAGTCTAGCCAACCGTCAAGAAATGAAAACAGGACAACAATGGTTTAATAAACATTTATTTCTCTATACGAATGCAGTACATATGTATATATTATATATATTTTTTTGAAAACAAGAACTTAGCTTCGGTGGGAAGTCCAGGGAGTAGTTCTCGCGGTGCCCTTCCGAAGAGAAGGTGGCGCATCCACAGCATGGTGATCTTCCAAAGAGGTAGTGACGTGATGATGGGACGCCAATGAAGTGTTGATGATGTCTACATGGTGGCACCCCAAAGAAGGGTGGTGCTCCGGAGAAGTTCTTGGTGGCACCCCGAAGAAGGGTGGTTTTCCTCGGTTACAACATAATTACACACACACACAAAATTGTCTTACAGAGACATAACTATTTTATGTGTACTATTCGAGTTCAGAAGTGGAAAGGGGCGAGGTATGTGTGTCGATGTAAAAGGAAAGATTGGTAGAGAGAGAGCATACCCCCCACTCATTAGATTTTTCCAAAATTTGTGCGCAGATTGTATAATATAATAACATTTCCAGCTGAAAGAAGTAGAGATGAGAAAAGGAAGCAGTTAAAAGCGAACAGTTATGAAAACGTCACTAGTATAATTAGGAAATAGTTGCTAAAAAAGGAAGTTATAAACTATTTGTGTATGACAACCAAGTAAATAATATAAAATAATTCTGAAAACGGGTGAACCGTTACACTCGGCCCCACTTAACGAAAAAAAAATTGAGAAGCATTCGAGAATTTTTATTTAAACAAAAAGTAAAGTCAAAGTTATCACTAAGGGATCAAAATCAATTATTTGTCCTGATAACAATGTTGGATTATGTTTTCGTGCTTTACCATGCAAATTTCAAGAAATTGTAGTAATCTACAACCTACAAAGTCTATCAAGCATAAAAGAGCAAGAAGACGCAAGTAGAAAACAAAAATGTTGGAAGAGAAATGGGAAGAAAAAGATGGCCTCAAGTCTACCAAACAAGAGGGATGGTTATAGCACCAACTCGCTTAAAAGTACAGTGAAGCTGTACCGAATATATACTACACAATGAAGATAGTAAATTGTGGAGAAAAGAAAATGTATATTACCCACCAAACCCTGATGTACTTAACACCGAAAGAGAAAAAGGAGGTTGTCAAAACCTTGACAAGAGACAAAGAGTTTCATGTTTCACTAAAACAACTACAAAGTCGATACCTATACAAAATCTATACCCTAAATAACCATGAGTAATGCTCATACAAAACTGAGATACCCTTAATATTCATAACAAAAGATTGTAAAATATTCCACTGAACAAACTTAAGAGAAAATTCAGATATCTAAAGTATAAGTGTAAGACTAAACTATTTCTGTTTGCGAAATACTAAATGAAAAAAAGTTGTAACACCGTAAGTGCTTATTTTTTGATAGAATCAAAACTAAAAAAGAAAAAAGAAAAAAAAATGAAAAAAATATTTTCCAAGTACTAACTGTAATAGTTCAGTGGTATTCCGATTCAATAAAAAAAATGTTACACATTATGTTAAATTTGAAAACAAAATTCAGGGAAAATTTATTCCTCAAATTGGATTCCCAAAAAAAATTCAGGGAAAAACTCATACATCATGTGACAATTTAAAATAAGCAAAATTGTTTAAGTGAAATAAGTATCACATATCTAATGTTCATTAATAAATTGGTTACAAAAATTTTCACTTATCAATGTAAGTTAAGACCTAATCAGGAAAAATCTCTTAAGGATTGTGTAAGCATATACAATAATAATCGAAAGCTTAAACTATTTATGAGCATTTATAAGCACAAGGATCTTAACCGATTAAAAATGATAAAGTTCGAGTGAGCAAAGATTAAATGCAAAACTGCAAGAAATGTTAACCGTGATGTCAATCTATCAGATATCAGACTAATAAAATTGTAACAAACTCATATCGTGTCATGAGTGCAAAGTGAAAACTGTAAAGCCATAAATTCAAAATGAATTTGAAAAATATTCTAAGCTGTGATGAGCAGATCGCACGAAAAAAATTAAACATGAAAATCGCAACCCTACAAAAGTTGTCCCAGATACGCTGCAAATTTATAGGAACACATTCCAGGATACACTAAAGAGGATAGAGATAATCAGGGATAACTTCGTTCATGAGAGCCAAGTCAATTTTTTTTCAAAGTCGTGAATTTTAAAGTGATTTTAAACTCGCAAGGATTCTACTATAATGAACAAGTGCCATGAAAATAAATCCAACATGAAAATTACAAACCTACAAAATTTGCTCCAAGTACGCTGCAAATTTATAGGACCGCATACCAGGATATACTCAAGAGGAGAACAGCAATGTTAAACTAGAATTGTTACAATTGTGTATATATCAAAACTTCCTTATGTGTATAGCTCAGAAGGAAAATGGCTCAATAGGGATTGAAGATTGCGAACAGCAACCTGATCAGCAGTCAGAACTGGCACGAAATCGGGAAAAAAGGAGCAATTCAAGAAGCGCGTACGAGCTCCATCGTGAAAACCCAGAAGTTACCAGGGTATATAAGGATATATACATATAAATCCTTTGAAGATTCAGCTAACCAGATTTGATGGTATAAACGTAGGTGAAGGATTTGCGCAGCCGGACCTGCATGGCAGCACGATAAACTTACGCGGCCGGCACTTTGGAGGATCGATCCTCTGGGAGTTGAAGAACAACAGACCTTAAAGGCCCCAGCCCTGATGGCTCCCGGAGGAAAAAAGAAAGGTTTGCAAGATTTGTGAACTTTGAGTTCACAGAGCAAACATTACACGATCGCAATCCATTGGACGATTGCCTAATAGCTCTCCATATGGAAATAATGGGGATTATGACAGCTCCAGGAGGATTTGTGAACTTTGAATTCACAGAACGATCATTACAGGATTGGAACCCAATGGACGACTGCCCAATGGTTCTGTATAGAGAAATAATGGGGATTATGAAAAATCATTGTGGGCGTATTAAAGATATGGGAAAAAAAGTAGTGGAAGTTACGTATAAAGTTATCGTAAAAGTAATGTAAATGCATATATCAAGAGAAATGATCTCTAATGAATCATAAAAGGGACAATGACAATACGTAGGGTTGGCTGACAATGGTCTTAAACGTCCTAAGTGGTCTATTAGCAGACTCTTACTGCTGCCTAGAATTTTTAAGAGGCGCTAGTACAGCAGGGCGTATGAAGTTTTGTAAAAAGGACTTATTATATAACAAAAACAAAGAATAGTGTTGATCACTTTCTGAACCAGTCTTAATCGCTATCTGAATCAGAACTATCACTTGGATTATTACCAAGATAAGTATCATTATTATCTAAACTATTGTCAGGTTTAAGATCTTTGACATGAAACTCTCCTACAATATTACCATCCAAATCTTTCAATGTATAAACTAATGGTGACTTTACTCTATAAACAATGCAGGGGCTAAACTATGGACTTAACTTCGCACAGAAATTATCAGTGGCTTTTGAAAGAATGAAATTACGTTTCAAAACTCTAACACCAACTTTGAATCTAAGATCTCTCCTTCGCAAGTTATAACGATTTCTATTGACTTCATAAGAACGTCGCATTCGGTCTTGAACTTTAGAATAAATCTCAGGTATCTTTTGCACTTAATTTGGATCTAAAACATTTTGGCTGATATTAACGTCATTCTTAGCATCATCGGCAATGATTCCATAAAATGATCCATCAACTGGCACATCTCGATAAAAGTTTAAATAGCTAGGTGAATATTCTGTAACTTCATGCTTTGCGAGTCTAATCGCCTGGGCTATTTGATGAATAGACTGATCCCAGGTATTGTGAGAACCTTTTATGTATGACCTAATTGCAGTGACAATAGTCCTATTTACTCTTTCACAAGGGTTAACTTGAGGAGTGTACCTTGCATTATACCAGATTTTCTGTACATTATAAGAATTCGCAAGAGCCTTACATTCTTTAGAGATAAATTGAGGTCCATTTCAACTACAATGATCTGTGGAACTCCAAAAATAAGAAACACTTGATACATACATACATAGTACATAGGATGTACTAAAACAAGTTTTGTAAACCAGTCACAAACTACAAGAAGAAATCTATTACCCTTTTTGGAACGAGGGTATGGTCCTAAAAGATCAGCAGATATCATTTGAAATGGAAATTTGATATCTCTGTATTTTCCCATTAAATCTGCTTGGGGTTAAATTACCTGGTTTGCATTGAGCATAAATTTTGCACGAATTCACTTATATCCTAACTCACTGTTTCATTTTTGGCCAATAATATAGAGCTGATAACATACATATAGTGTTTTTAATTCTCCTAAATGACCTGAAGTGGAATCATCATGATACAATTTTAAAAGTTTTGACCTATTAGGTGGTGGTACAACTATTTTCCAATCTGTATAATATGTCTTTGAAAGAGGATCGTGAGATAAAGTATGTTTGTAGAGAACGTTATTTTCTACTTTAAATGATGGATATGAGTCTGGATTGTTACTGACTTTGCTAATCATTTTTCGATACCACTTATCTGGAGTTAACTCATTTAACCAATACCCATGTCTAACAAGCGACACATGGCACTTGAGCTATTTGATAAACCAAAAGGAAGTCTGCGAAAGCAATACATTCCCTTTCTATGGACTGAAAAAGCTGTTTTTAACTTTGATTCCTCATCCAATGGAATTTGGAAGAATGCAGATTTTAGATCAATTGATGATAGATATTTTGCATCCCTGACTTTAGTTATTATTGTCTCTATCAAGGGTGGTGGATAAGCATCTGGTACAGTGACAGAATTCAACTTTCTACCATCAAAGAAAACTCTGTAGGAGCCATCTTTCTTGCTCACAAGCCACAAAGGTGAATTCCATGCACTCTGGCGAGGCTCGATAATGCCCATCGCAAGCATTTCATCAATCTCTTTGTGAAGAGCTTTTTCAATCATGTATGGAAGAGTATACTGTCTCTGTCTGATAGGCTTGGCATCACCTGTATCGATGTGATGAGTATATAAGTGAGTGCAACCAATGCTGTCAGAGGGAGCAATATCTTTGTAAAGTTCAATAACTTCTGCCAGCTATTCCTTTTGCTCATCGGACAATTGATCCATCCCTTGAATAAAATTTACTGCACAAGTGTCATAACTGAAATTTCCAAAATTTATATTTAGCTTAAACTGCAAAATAAATTCCATTCCCAAAATCAACTTGTGTGAAATGCTTGGGACAATTAAAACTTTAATCTTATGATCTTCACCATTAAAAGTGATCGGAAAGTGAACAAAACCTAAAGTATTTTGAACCTGACCATCAGCTGTAGTCAGTTGTAAAGCAGTGTTATAATCAATGTTAAGTTTCAACTTTCTCAATAAATATAGTCCAGATTGTACGATCGTTTTTAATACTTTTCAAACTACCTGTATATTTGGTTGCTATGGAAAACGTTGTTAATAAAACTGTCAGAATATACAAGCATCTATCAGAATCGATCTATTATTATCAACATAAGTTTTGGTCCTTCGAGCCGGATATCATTATCACCACCGTGGAAGAACACGACACATTGAAGCAGAAATCAAGGTAGGATAAATTCATAAATCCATCAAAACGGCAGCATCCATCCACCAGTCAGTGTATCCATCAGAATTGCATTGCCCGAAAGCGGCAACAACAGCAACGAATTACCGCGAGCATATCCGAACGAGCGTGCGCAGCAGCCAATCAGCATCCAGTACCAAAGGCGCCATCCAATAAACGCTCATATTTTAAATATACCGGTCTATCTAGCCATTCTAGTCGCAGCGACACCAACCGGCAGCCAGGGAGCATCCAGTGCGACGTCTACGGAGAGCGCAGCAAATTTGGTCATTTCTTTGAGTAGTTGATTTCGATTTGAATAACCGATGTATCCTTGTTTGTCATGCCAACTTTGAAAGATTTACTCATTTTGCGTGGTATAATCAAAGGGCGAATAACCTGTTTCCAACAATATCTTGACAAATTCACTGACGAAGCCTTAACTGATAAAGCATATCATGAATTATCTATCAGGTTAAATGCTATTGAGCCATGGCATCATGAATTTTCAGATTGCCAGTATGAAATAGAACTTCAATCAAAAGATTCACTGGAAGATGAAAAGGGAGTCAGGTTCATCTAATCAGTTACATAACGATAATCTAGTGAATGTAAAGTTACCAGCCATCAAAGTACCTACTTTTTCTGGCAGCTATGATACTTGGCTAGAATGTTATGACTGCTTTAATGCATTAATTCACAATAACGCTTCCTTACCTCCAATCCAGATGATCTACTACTTTTACGATCATCTCTAAAGGGTGAAGCTGCACAGGTAATGGTATCCTTAGAAGCATCCAATGCAAATTACCCTGTCGCGTGGGAACTTCTAAAGGAACGATACGAAAACAAAAAGCTCATAGTCAATAAGCATGTTTCGGCACTGTTCGCTTTAGAGCCTATTGAAAAGGAATCTCACATATCCTGCGCAAATTACATCATGACGTTCTAAAGAATTTAAGATCATTGGAAGCTCTCAATCTACCCGTTAAAGGATGGGATATTCTGTTAATACATCTGTTGATCTATCAATCAGATGTGAATGGGAAGTCGAACAATCTAATACCGTTTTTCCGTCTATGGATGTTTTATCCATTTGTATTAAACGACGTTGTCAAGTATTGGAAAGTATCGGTGTCAAATCAAGTGCGGCAAACAAGCAGTTTACTCCATTACATGGAAAATCATTTAATAAACATAAATATGACTCTAAAAATCACGGACAGCTATCTTATGCAACTACGCAATCAGCTTGCATTTATTGTAAGAGAAATCATTTAATATACTATTGCGACAATTTTATAAAATTATCTGAGCCTAACAAACTTTCTGAGGTCAAGAAACGCAATTTATGCACAAACCGTTTAAGGAGCAATCACAAAATTGAATATTGTACAGCTACGATGTGCAGAAGGTGCAATCTAAGGCACCACACACTCTTGCATGATGCAATTTCAACTCACCATCCCAGCAATTCTATTAATCAAACGCAATCTAACTCCAACCCCCAACGTGATCAAAGTAATCCTAATAATTAATCAGTTCCAATCAATCTGCAATCATCAACGCGATCAAAGTCAAAACAATCATCCAGGGCATACCGCCCCAAACACAACTAATCCTAACCCTAATAATTAAGTATCATTATTCATTATGCAGCCATAACCAAACTCACATCCTCTTATTTACAGCTTATGTCAAGGTATAAGACTCCTCTGGCAAACCATAGGGTTTTGCTAGACTCGGGAAGTCAGTCCAACTTCATAACTGAAAACCTATGTCACCGTCTTGGTTTAAACAAGGAAAAGGCTAATTCCACCATCATCAGAGTTAACCAGTGCAAAACGCAAATAAAATATCAAACAGACCTAATCATTCATTGAAAACATAACGCCTTTAAAATTAAGCTGAACTGTCTTATCGTACCTCAAATAACTGAGAAACTACCCCTAGCATCGTTCAATATAGAACCACTCAACATTCCGAATCATTCAAAATTGGCCGATCCAATCTTCAATTATTCTCAAAATATAGATATTCTTCTTGGATCTTCTGTAATTTGGAGTCTGCTATGTGTCGGACAGTTTAACTTGGGAAAACAAGATCCTATTCTCCAAAAAACTCAATTAGGTTGAATCATTGCCGGACCTGCAACTATGCCTAATACATTCAATCTAAGTATTTCCAACTTCAGTCAAATCGACATATCAAATCTTGAATGCCAGGTTCAAAAGTTTTGGTCCTTGGAAGAAATAAAGCCCCAGTTAAAACTAATAAAGGAGGAACAAGAAGTGGAAGATCATTTCGTTGAAACAACCAAATGTGATCCTCCCGGACGCTTCGTAGTAGCCTTGCCAAGGCGAGATAACATTTCTATGCTAGGCGAGTCGCGAAATATTGCTATGAAGAGATTTCTCAATCTAGAGAAACGTCTAAATAACAATCCCTCTTTAAAACAAGAATACGCAAAATTTATGGATGAATACGAAACTTTGAATCACATGAAAGAAATAACGGATGAACAATCTATACCTTATCCACCGAACAAACGGAGTAACCATGCACAATATATGTAAATTTTTACTGTATGGTCGAGGGTTATATGCACACCGTCTACAAAACTGCATACTGAGAGCAGTAATGTTATTATAAACAGAAAAATTAAGTTCGATTTATCAGCGTAAAGCCCCAAAATATGGGTTTGAAATAATTTTTTACTCCTTTTCTGCAGTGAATGCAGTATAGTAACCGTCTATCCTACTACATTCCGCATCATGCGGTAATGAAAAGTGATAGTCTCACAACGAAGTTTCGCGTCGTGTATGATGCATCTTGTGATACCAGCACCGGACTTTCGCTGAATGGTACCTTAAAGGTAGGTACGAACGTTCAGCAAGATCTTCTATCCATCCTGCTCAGATTCAGATTGTATGAATTTGTCATCTCTGCCGACATCGAAAAGATGTACAGGCAGGTTTTACTTGCAAACGATGATAAGGCACTGCATAGAATCTTGTGGCGAAAGAATAGCAACGAGCCAATCAAGTGCTACGAACTTCAGACAGTGACGTATGGAACTGCTACTGCGTCATATTTAGCAACCAGAAGTTTGCAGCAAATAGCCATCGACCTTAAACCAACAAACTCTAAAATCAGTATGCTGATTGAGCAAAATTTCTACGTCGATGATTTCTTAGCATCAACAAACGACATTGAAGAGTTAAAAACCGTTTACAAGGTGCTCTCCTCAGAATTTTCGAAATATGGTTTCCAGCTTCGCAAATGGTTGTCGAATACTCCTAACATATTTTCTGATTCTCGCCTCCACAAAAACGAGCATTATTTTTTAGTATGTGATGGAAACAGTCCCACGAAAACACTGGGAGTAAAATGGCATCCCAAGGATGACAACCTCCAATTCTATACCGGTCTCAATTTAGAGAATTCTAAGGTAACCAAACGTTCAATCCTATCAGCAACCGCCCAAATATATGATCCATTGGGTCTGTTGGGTCCAGTAACCATTTTGGCCAAGGTATTAATCCAGAAGTTGTGACAACTCCAGATACCATGGGATGATTCTATTCCTGCTGAACTTCATACTAAATGGCTAAAAATAAAAGATCAGCTTCCTTCTCTGCATAACTTGAAGGTATCAAGGTACTTTTCACAACGCGCAGTCACATCTTGTCAGCTGCATGGCTTTGCAGACGCGAGTGAAGGCGCATATGGAGCCTGTTTCTATATACGCTCCATAAATCAATCTGGTGAAATCAAATCTAATCTTTTAATAGCTAAGTCACCCTTAAAGGTTGTAAGTCTGCCCAGACTTGAGCTATGTGCCGCCGTACTTTTGGTGCATCTGTACCTAATGGTAAAAAAATCTATTCCCCTCCAAGTAGAATCTGAATATTTTTGGACAGACTCAACCATTGTTCTGTCTTGGATCAACACAGAACCAAAAAGATTAAAAACCTTTATTAGTCATCGAATTGCAGAAATACAGTCCACTATAAAACCCGAAGATTGGCACCCTGTCAGTAGCCATAACAATCCAGCAGATTTAATATGTCGCGGACATTACCCCAATGACATTTTAAATAACGATCTGTGGTGGTGTGGCGCATCATACCTACTACAGGATCAATCCGATTGTCCCAAATCTCTGTTTACCCCAGAGAACAATATCCCTGAAATGAAAACCGCTCTAACAAGTCATCATAGAAGAAGACGGGCAACCTCCATTCAGATGGCCACTAGGTCGCATCGAGCAACTATTCTACGGTTCAGACAACATCCCACGTGTGGCTTCGGTGAAGTGTAGTGGCGGTGTGATTAAGAGACCACTTTCCAAAATATGTGTACTTCCATTCGAGTGACAATTAAAAAAATAAGTTCTATGTCTTAGGATTATATTATCATGTTTCTTGTTTGTTGAAGGCAATCCCTTCAAGGGGGCCGGCTATATGTACGATCGTTTTTAATACTTCTCAAACTACCTGTATATTTGGTTGCTATCGAAAACGTTGTTAATAAGACTGTCAGAATATACAAGCATCAGAATCGATCTATTATTATCAACACAGATGACCCAAGAATATTAGCATTGCTGCCACTATCAAGCAAAGCTGTAACATTTTCATTATCTATACAATTTGAAAGATATGGACGATTATCATTGTCCTTACTCACAAATAAAGGTTCAACAGAATTTTTAACCTTGATATTAGAAGTCACTTGTGGTTCGCTGGTATCTATGTCTGGAAAATCTTTACTAAAATCTAAGTCAGGTGTATCGACATGAGAATCCCTAGCATTATCTACTTGTGTGATTTGATCATCAACCCTGGAGTGGACTTGCCCTTCGTATTGGGTTCTGAAAAGGTAACTCCCTTGTTCTAGACATGGGAAGGTCCAGGAGTCAAAGCGGGAACTTCCTGTCTCAGACGTTTTTTGAACAAGAGGGACAAGTTGATTTTGTGACATTTCTCATGCCATATTCATAACAAAACCTAACACGAGGAGATCTACATTTCCGAGAGGAATGCCCAAAAAATTCGCAATTTCAGCAAACTAGTGGTTTTCTATTAAAAGGGGAAGATGCATCATTGTTAGAATTACAATCAGATCTACTGACAGGTTGACATGTCAGAAAGGAATTCTCTAACTTCCTACAACATGAAGTTAATTGTCCAAATGTCAAGATATCATGAAGTGCTAGTGACTTAACATAATCTGGCAACAAATTTCTGCGAATGATGTTAACCATGTCCTTTTCAGTGAATGCAATAAAAGTTATAACAAGTTCACGCTTACCTTGTTTGCGTCTACGAATTTAATCAATCAGGTTGATGTCGTAGTTGTCTCTGAGGAAAGCATCCTTTAATTGACGCACCAAATCACCCCAATCATGAAAAGCACCCCTAACAGAACCATTATGCCACCAAGTCCATGCTATGCCTTCAAAAAGGTCACCTGCAGCAGCATATAGATCCATCTCATTACGACCTCGAGAAGCTATGTGAGATTGAACTAATTCAAGGAACTCAATGACAGATGTTTTGCCATTGAACTTCCTAATTCCCCATTTAAAAATAGGAATTTTCTTCTGCTGAGAAAAACTAACAGAAGAGTAAGGCTGAGGATTCATTGCCAAGGGAGGCAAAGGAGCTGCTATAGTAGCAACAGGTTGTGTTGGACTAACTGTCACAGGCACGGGAACTGGTGATGAATGTCCTGTGGGAGGTTCGAGCTTGGCCAAAAGATTTGATTCAGCAATCACAAGTTGTGTTTTGAATCTAGATTTCTGTGTCACTTCCTCCTCAGAAGAAGGAGCAATCCTATTTGCCAAGTGCAACAATCGAGTACAAATCCTGCGATGTTCATTTGAATCATAGCCACTGGAAAATTGTGATATCGTATCTTCAAGTTTATTGAAAGGGAGTATGATATCATCTTTATCCTCATCAAAGGGAATTACAACTGAAGTTTCAGAAAAACTTCTGCCGTGCTGCTCTTGTGATAGCAGACCACGCAAAACTTTACGCTTGTCACCCATAGAACTAGGAACTTCCAAGTCTCTAATTTTTATCTCATATGCCAACTCACTTGACATCAAATCATTAACATTTAGTTTAGTGAGAGGCATTGTTGCATTTAAGTGAGATTAATTAGAAAAAGGACAAGTTAAAAGCTGACAAGACAAAAAAATACTAAAAATATTAAACAGTTCACCAAAAAAACACACACTTGAGCATGTATGTTCTTGAAGACTTTGGAAACTAGTTTTCTGGAGTGATACTAAAAGAATTAAAATTATTTACCTGGCCTCAACAAATATGACTGCCCTGATCAGTCAATCAAAACAAAACAGAGACTAAAATGCTCTAATATCAAAAATATTTGCCAGATAAATCAGCTACACATATCGATAAAACTCCAGAATGAAATCAATAAAAAAAAGTCAAAGACTAGTTGCTTAATAAAAGATCAAAAAATTTTTTTTGAAATATCAATATATTTTCTATGTGTGTGTGCATCAATTTATGTGTTAACCTAGGAAATTAAATATATATGCAAGTATATAATTGCACATATATAACCACCCTTCTATAAATAATAAAAAAAACTAATGTCAGCTTATGAAAATTTCAACGTATAAATAAGTTACTGAATGAGAGTAAATAGCAAATTACTAAAGAAAATACTAGTGTATTGTTGTTCAAATACCACACAAAATGTATAGCTACGAAATAAGCAAACCATACAAAAACAGTAGGTATATGTTTATGACCTGTGAATTATATCCAAATACCAGATATCTTAGAGAAGCATTTACATCATACGTTCAGATTTATAAATTAACGCATACGCGAAATGTCTCAAGACAGTACAAAAAATAATGCATAAGGAAATAAAATCCCAGTCATAAATAAAATGTACTAATAGACAAAAATCAGTAGAAAAATTTAAAGAGCATCATATACCTCAAATAAAAAATTTTTGAAAATAGAAAATTCGGAACAACAATCACCCTGTAAAAAAATTAAGCTGATAATAGTTAAAGAACAATATGAAATAATAAAATATCTATGCCAAATGAAAGTACTGTATCAAAAAAAATTATTAAATGGAATTTTGAGATAATGGGCCGAAATGGAATTTTGAAAAAGTTATCCGTATTTTAACTTCAAGACAGCTCCAAGACACAAAACACACGAACCAGATTGTAGTCAATATCTGGCCCCACGTTGGGCGCCAATTTGTAACGATAAAATGCTGATTGGCGATGAGCCACCAAACAACATATTGCCCATAGCAACCAGCGCACTAAGGGTTATTTGGTTGATCTAGGCGGACATAATTCAATTTCACAAATCTTAATCCAGAGACGAGCAAATGACGTTTTGAAAAAGTTAGATAAATTATGTATACGGAATACGCATAACGCCCCTCCCTCTCCACAGCGTTTGCCATTTCTGCAAGTCTAAACCTGATCACTATTAGATTGTACATACATTTCTCTGTGCAGCAACTGCTACAGAATTACGTATTTTTAAGTATTGTAGCTCATCGGGATTATATTATTTATTACTTTATTATGGAGTCGTGTCAGGCAGGTATGTATTTATGTATTCACTATAACTAATTTGCAGTTTTATACCTATTATTTAGGTATAATAAGTGAGGTTAGGTTATATTTACGTAATAATTTCGTAAACTCGAACCATTTAGTTGTACCTCAGGGTGAATCCGGATGCCCATTTCTTGAAGGATATTTAGCTAAGGGTTTCTTGTAACATGATAGATAAAAAACGATTCCACTTCCAACTGCTTTCAGAAATTACGATTAAATCAATTCAACAAGTACGACAACATATTTTTGTGGGCATTTTCTGAATTTAATTACTTATATATGTTGTTACCATCAGAACCCAACAAGAAGGTCCTGGATAATGAATCTTCAGACAATGATTTAACTACGGAGAAGTCTTCAGATGAGGAGCAGTCTTCCTGGATGTTTTTGAGGCTCATTTGAATATGTATATAATGACAGGTGTATCATCGAATTTTGGAATAAACTGTGAATAAAATCAAATCATACCATTTGGGTCTTAAGAATGTTTTGATTAGTTTAAATGTCACAACCTGAAACTACACCACATTATAAATATAAAGAATAGCACAAATAATTTTGTCCGGCTAGATCGACTAAATAGCCGTGTGTGCAGCGGCTCGATTGGATTGCATGAAACAAGGGCCTGTGGGTGCGTGCGTGAGTCTAGCTAGCCCTCAAGAAATGAAAACAGGACAACAATGGTTTAATAAAGACTTATTTCTGTATACAAATGCAGTACATATGTATATATTATATATATTTTTTTTAAAAACAAGAACTTAGCTCTCGTGGTGCCCTTCCGAAGAGAAGGTGGCGCTCCAAAGAAGGTGTTACATCCACAGCATGGTGATCTTCCAAAGAGGTAGTGACGTGATGATGGGACGCCAATGAAGTGTTGATGATGTCTACATGGTGGCACCCCAAAAAAGGGTGATGCCTCGAAAAAGTCTTGATTGATGGTGGCACCCCAAAGAGGGGTGGTGCTCCGGAGAAGTTCTTGGTGGCAACCCGAAGAAGGGTGGTTTTCTTCGGTTATACACAAAAAATTGTCTTACAGAGACATAACTATTTTATGTGTTCACTATTGGAAATCAGAAATGGAAAGGAGCGAGGTATGTGTGTCGATGTAAAAGGAAAGATTAGTAGAGAGAGAGCATACCCGCCCCCTCATTAGATTTTCCCAAAATTTGTGCGCAGATTGTATAATATAATAACATTTCCAGCTGAAAGAAATAGAGATGGGAAAAGGAAGAAGTTAAAAGCGAACAGTTATGAAAACGTTACTAGTATAATTAGGAAATAGTTGCTAAAAATGGAAGTTATAAACTATTTGTGTATGGTAACCAAGTAAATAATATAAAAATAATTTTGAAAACGGGTGAACCGTTACAGTAGGCAGAGCCTAAATACCAGAGTACCGCGGCTGCTGTGAAAGGGTTACGTTAGGGGAAGTTTGTTAACTTGGGATTTTAATGGACCAACTGCAGGCCCAATAAATACGTCTCCTTGGGCACCCTGGGGATAAATATCCGGTTGTACTGCTCGGTTCTTGATGTATGAAGAACAACCGCCTCAGGATGAGATGCAGTGGTCGCGCAGGTGCATCTGATAGGAGCGGTGAGCGGCGGAACGATAGAGGATAGCTCAGAGGAGCAGGAGCAGGTTGAATATTGGTAAAAGCGTGAGAGGTCACCAACAACACGCCGGTGAGAAAGTGGCTGGAGGTGACGCGTTACGGCCGAGTCGTCAATTAGTTGAATTGCCCTTCTCTGGACGGCATCTATTATCGACAGGGTAGTAGGAGCAGCAGCTCCTCAGACATGAGGTCAATACTCCAGGCCAGGTCTTATTTGGGCTTTATATAGCGTGGAGGTTGCATGGTGAGAAATACTTTCTGGCTCTGAATAGGCACCCAAGCTTTTTACGAGCAGCTGTTGCAATCGACGCAACATGTTCATGCCAGGTCAGATTTCCTGTAATGTTGACTCCTAACAGCTTGAAGGAGTGACTCTTTGGCAGAGCCTGGCTGTTCATTGGAACCGGGTGTTGGCTTGGGCACTTCTTGTTTGATAGCGTACAGTACTGGGTCTTGGAAGCATTAAATTTTATTCTAGAGCTCCCAAGCGGTAAGATCTTTTGAAATTGAAGCTGCCGCTGCCAGTCTTCTGCGTTCCAGCTCGACCACAGAGATCGGTCTATCAGGGAGCCCGTAAGACGGGGGCTTGTTTAGGAGAGCTGCATGCCTCAGTCGATCGAATGCCTTTGACACGAATTGATGAGTCTGCTCCGCACATGTGTGACGTAAGCCAGGAGATCTCTAGTTGATCTTTGTTGTCGGAATCCATATTGTCTAGGTATTTCATGAGCTCCTGGTTGACGTATTTCTCCATCACTTTACTGATCACAGGGAGCAGACGTATAGGTCTGTAGTTGCTAGGATCAGTTTTGGATCCATTTTTTGGCACCAGTCTTTTGGGAAAATGCCGGAATCGTAAGACACCCGAAAGAGGCGTGTAAATATGGGGAGCGAGCTCCTGTGTGCACTTCTTCACAACAGGGAGGGACCATGTCGGGCCTATTCGCCTTATTAATATCAAGTGACTGCAGTACCCCCCGAACGATTTTTGTTCTAAACGTTGTCGCACATGGCTTGGGGTACTCTCGGTATGGATGGTAACGGCACTGGATGGAACCTTTATAGCGGAGTCTGCTGCAAATATTTTGGCAAATATTTCGGCCTTATCCTTGGAAGTAGTTGCGACTGTCCATCCGCACATCTGATCGGAGGGAGGCTATTCCTCGAGAAGTTACCCTCTATTTGTTTTGCCAGAGGCCAGAAGGAGCGGCTGCCATTGTGATGTGAGATAACCTTTTTTATTTTCTCTAGAGACTCAAACAAATTATATCTTTTTCACGTAAAACATATTGAGAAAACGATTTTTTTGATACATTGATATACCAAATAGGAAAAAGGTTTGATAATTTAAATGTGTTCAATGTGCCGTGCCCTCTATTCATGATAGCAAATTTAGATTTCTCGCCTTAAAAAAACTCCCGATACGTAATGTAAGATCGTCGTGCCATTTTATTGCGAAATAATTGAGGAAAAAATGAAAATAAAAGAAAAACTTTGTCGCCCTGTATCTTGAAAATCAAGCATTTTATGGCTTCTTGTTACTATCTCATTGTTCATAAAAATGGGAGGCCTCTCACCTGTCAAGAGTTGTCGGTCGATTAACCGGACACCCTGAGTGAGCTTTTCTATTTGAATTTGTCATAAATATGCTCTTGAAAATACGGTGTATCATTAATTGATAGCCTGTATATGTATTCGCCATTATTTCCACGACGCACACTTGACAGGCTCGAAATTTTGAGAAAGAAAGAAAAAAAAAGCAAAACCGCCAAAAAGTAATCTGAAAGCGAAGGAGTTAAAAGCATTGAAGGACATCAATAGGGACACAAATGTCACTGTTCTGCCTGCGGATAAAGGCAACGCCTTTGATGGACACCGAAGACTCCAAAAATAAAATGAAAGCATTGCTAGATCCAGGCACCTACCGCACTCTAGCAAAAGACCCGATCAAGAACATATTGAGAAAAACTAAAACCATGGTGAAGAATTCAAGCCTTGACGAAGAAACCAAAAAGGAAGTATGCAAAAGTGAAGCACTGACTCCTAGGCTTTATGGGTTGCCAAAAATCCACAAGCCCAACGTTCCACTTCGCCCGATCGTAAGCGCAATAGGTTCGCCTACTTACGAATTAGCAAAACACTTAACGACGTTATTACAGCCATACGTTTGAAAAACCGACTCGTACATCAAGGACTCAGCCCATTTCATTTCGAAAATCAAAGACATACCGCTGGAAGAATCCGACATGCTGGTCAGCTTCGACGTGGTGTCATTATTCACAAAGCTGCCATTAAACGATGCAATCGAACACATCAAGAACATATTTCCAGAAGACATTACAAACCTTTTCAAGCACGTGTTAACGACAACCTACTTCGTCTGGGACGCCAACATGTACGAACAAATTGAAGGTGTAGCCATGGGAAGCCCTCTAAGCCCGGTAGTAGCGAACTTTGTAATGGAGAAGGTCGAATAGACAAGAAGAATTTCTAGAACACCTGAACAGCGTGCATGAAAACATCAAGTTCACCATGGAGGTAGAAGAAAACAAAAAACTCGCCTTCCTTGATGTTCTTCTAACAAGAAAAGGAGTTACATTAGGACACAAGGTATATAGAAAGCCAACTCACACTGATCGGTACTTACATAAAGAATCAAACCACCACCCATCTCAGAAGTACGGAATTATTAGAACTTTGACAGAACGGGCTAGAAAAGTGTGCGAACCAGAAGGACACTGTCAAAACCGATACCAAATTTAGAAATAGCCAAAGTGATCAAGACGTCTGGTGGTGGAATTTAGAACCCAATGTTGTATGTGTGCCCAAGGTAACCAGATTCTTTTAGCATGCATGTGTACCAACTCAGAGAGAAGGAAATCAAAACACAGAAATGTTATATGGTTTTTTTATTACTTGTTTCTTAACATTTGTTTTGTATTTATTAATCATGAGTGCTGAGTGTTTATGGTATGATTTTATTACTTGATTCTTGTATTTATCAAATCATGAATGCTTTGTATTTCATATATTTTACTGGTGAAGTATTTATATTGATATTTTAAATATATGATTCAAAATGTCTTAATAATAGTGGTAAACTGGCTCTTGTTATTAATATTGTATAATAAAGAAATGGTTATAAACATTCACAGTCTAAACGATAAATAATAATAATAATACATGGCGAGCTAGGCCTCTGTTCAACGTCAAGGAGGGAAATATGGGTAGGATGTGGAAAAATGTAAAATATCAGCATATATGAATAAATAAATATAATCAAACATATAAAGTAGTAAATAAAGGGGATAAATGGGATAGGATATATAAAATATAAACATAGCATCGCAAGCATAGCAGCATAGCAAGCATGGTATCTAAGCGCATAAATAGATCAATAAATAAATATAAATATCATATAAAAGGGCTGGTTAGAGGAAACGTATGGTACGTGTGAACGCGTGAACCATTCCCACTTCCACTCTGGATAAGTGATTAGGTGGTCCGGAGACAGTCACCCTGGTTTTCACAACCATAAAATAAATATCGTATATACATAAAGAGAATCAGTAAAGGTTGAAATAGATACACCAAAATAAGACAGAGCTGTCTCTGTTCACCATCAGCCTGCAATACCTCAGGACCTGATACCTAGAGTAGATGTAAATCAGAGACCCAACGCCATATAATAAAGTCGTCTTAAAAGCCGAATGTATAGTATACATTGTGAAACACTTTACAAATTGTAGCCAGACCACATTAGTTAATAATACAAACTCAAAAGACAACATACCTGCAAATATTCGTGAAAAAGACCCAAAAACCCTTTTTTGTAGAAATTTTGGTCTCCAGCTTGTTACGTTTTTCAAAAATAATCCCCGCTCGTAATTAATAAACAAACTATCAACAAAGCTATGGCAACGATTACCACAACCCACTACTTCATTCAAATGACAAAACACAAAACCCAAAAGCATCACAGAACTGTAGTGTAGCTTTGAGTCACAGATTGAAAATTAATATGGAACTGTTACGGAATTGGTTGCTCTATGAAAAGTCACTCATGATCTGACAAATAACAAAATATCTGAACAATATATGATGTAGTAATAATCAAATACATTACTTATCTTAACTTTATCGACTAATTACACTCATACTCAGATATTACATTTTTTTATCAATCATCCGTCGATGACATCAATGTCAAACTTCGGTCACGTGACCGCTAAAGGTGCGTTCTAACGTCTGGCAGCCAGGAGCGCGTTCCGGATCACCACATGCTATTAAGGCAAATGGTTACACAGAAAAGGAAATAAATGAACGTATCTGTTAGATCTTAAATTTTACTTTATACCGCGAATGAGATGCTTTTAGGAAACCGCATCACCCTCCGACATAAAACAGCGAACTAGACAGTGGAGACGTAATCGTGGACCTCGAATCGCGTTCCGCGGCGTTCAAGATGTGAGCATGGCAGTCACATCACTTGCATTATCCACGCTCTCGAGGAATTTTTATTTTATTGTTTAGCATAGCCCTTAGTGTTAGTTAGTCTATAAAACTCTACCAATACATACTTTCATTAATTGATTGTAATTATTTGAATAAATATTCTCAGGATTCTAATTGATTATAGGAGAGGTTAGTGACTCTTTTAAATAAAAACGTATTACAATCATTTATTTGAAGGGTTGCGACGCATCACCCGCATCAATGGTAGCTACGCCGCTGCGTAAGAACCTTCTACGAAGTAACAGAAAACATAAAAAAAGATGGATGAAATTTGTAAAGCCGTGTTCAAGTGATGCGTGACCAAGGAAAAAAGGAATTCATTTTTATATACGGAGTGTCCGGATATTCGACCGACAACGCTTGACAGGCAGTAGACCTCACATTTCTTTGAACATTGAAATAGGAGCTTTAAAATTCTCAATTTTTAAGGTACAGGGTGCCAAAGTTTTACCTTTAATTTATTTTTTTGCTCAATAATTATTCCGTAATAAAATGGCACAACGATCTAAAATTATGTATCGGGGGCTTTTTGTAAAATTCAATAACAGTTTTTCTGTCATGAATAGAGGACGCTACCTACGGCACATTGGACTCATACAAATTATCAAAACTTTTTTCCGTTTTGGTGCATCAATGTGAGTTCCAAAAAAACCGCTTCCTCGATATGTTTTACGCGAAAAAGGTATACTTTGTTTGAGTCCCTAGAGGTAATCGTTTTCGAAATAACCTTCATTGAAATTTCCAATGCGCCTGAATTATCAGCATTTCTGCACTAATGAATATAGGGGTCATTATTTTAAATACCATTAACGAAGTATTCTTAAACTTCAACACCACCTATTTCAAAATTAGACATGCTTGGAACATGTTTTTTGATCTAATATTTTTCGTTCGAGAATATCGACAATTCTTTCGATCACATTTCACAACTAATTAGGGCCCCGGAAAATTTCAATAAAGGTTAAGTCGAAACCTCTAGCGACTTAATCGAAGTATACCTGTTTACGTAAAACATGTTGCGGAAACGATTTTTTCAATATTCAAATTGATGCACTAAACCAGAAAAAAGTTTTGTTAATTGAAAAGAGTTCGATGTGTCGCAGATGGCGCTCTACACTTATGGTAGCGAAACCATGGTTGAATTTGGATGTCTCGCCTTGAAAAAAACTCCAATACGTGATTTTATATCGTTGTGCTATTGTTATTGATTGTTCACTATTTGTTGGAGTTTTTGGGGGATTAACACAAGCTTTTCACGTTAAAATAACTGTATTACCCCGAAGCACAAATTTCGTGACCTACGCAACCGGGCATGTGGGGTCACTCGCTTGTTTTCACCAAGGTTGCCAAGTCGTGTAGCAAAATCATACAAACGGGTACTAAAATATAAAACAGAACAACATAACAAACTAAACATATTCCCCACCTTGAAAGCACCATGCTTTCAAAACAAACAAACACAAAAAAGAAAAGAGTTCGTTTCATAATACAAGTATTTTAAAAGTCACTTTCATTGTCTATTGGTAAAGTACAGATCTTGCGAAACGATCGCTTAAATGCGCCTTTCTGGGTCTGGATAGTAGCGACCCTTGCAACACCATCTGGACCAGGATGCACAGCAATAATCCTCCCTAAGGGCCACTGAAGAGGAGGAGTGTTTTCCTTGATGACCACCAAATCACCTGGCTGAAGCGCCCTTTGTGAGGTCTGCCATTTGGTCCGAGTTTGTAGCTCGGATATGTATTCGAGGGACCAACGACTCCAGAAGTGCTGCTTTTGTTGTTGGAGTCGTTGATAATACGACAGCCTATTCTCTTTCACGTCTTGAAGATTCTGCTCCGGCAATGACATTAGATGTCTCCCAATCAGGAAATGTGAGGGGGTTAAGGCAGTCAGGTCACTGGGGTCGGAGGACATTGGAGTAAGAGGTCGTGAATTGAGGATAGCTTCAATCTCTGTCAACACTGTAGCTAACCCTTCATATGTTAGGCAAGCATTGCCTAGCACTCTTTTTAAATGACTTTTGCATGATTTTATTCCTGCCTCCCACAGACCTCCAAAATGAGGTGATAGCGCTGGAATAAAATTCCACTGTACCCCTTGAGCGGCAATTGATTCACCTAAACACCTTTCATTTATTTTCAGAAACTTTCCTAATTCAAGAAGCTCGTTATTAGCACCCACAAAATTCGTTCCATTATCGGAATGGACTGTTAACGGTTTTCCTCGCCTTGCAATGAATCTTTTGAACGTGGCAAGGAATGCCTCTGTGGTTAATTCAGAAACGAGTTCTATGTGTACAGCTTTTGTACACAGGCACACAAATAAACACAAATAACACTTTGATCTTTTTGCCCCGCGCCCTTTTCTGTCCTTTATCAGGAAGGGACCACCAAAATCTAGGCCAATATTAAAGAAAGGAGAAGCCGGAGATACTCTGGGTTTTGGCAATATACCCATGATTGGTGAGCTTTGGCTGGGCTTACTCCTAAAACATCTAATACACTGATGTACTGTTTTCCTGGCTAAATTTCTACCCCCTAAAGGCCAGTACCTTTCACGTAAAGTTGAGAGCAGAAGCTGGGGACCAGCATGACACAAGTTCAGATGTTGCTCAGAAAAAAGTAATTTTGTAAAATGATGATCACTGCTCAAAACTGCCGGATGTTTTTTATCATATGTACATTCAAGGAGTTGTATTCTTCCACCCACTCTCAAAATACCCATGTCATCCAAAAATGGATTGAGTTTAACAAGTTTACCCTTGTTGCAAGCTCTCGACTTTTCTAGCTCCTTGATTTCACCACCAAAAGTTTCTCGTTGAGCAAGTTTGACCAGTGATATCCTCGATAGTTCAAGTTCCTTTGCACTAAGATACGAACTTGAATTATAATTTTTACGACACCTATTTATAAATCTCATAGACCACGCAAATACACGGATCATTTTTGAAAATTTTGAAAATCTATTAAATGGAAATATCTCTTGCACTACAATGTTCAGAACAGTGGCTTGCTTTTTTAATTCCGGGACATTACCATCTGGCTTAAATTTTCTCAAAGGCCAGTTATCTTCTGGCTGCCTCAGCCATTGAGGACCATTCCACCACAAGGCGCAAGATTCAATTACTTCAGGGTTCAACCCACGTGAGAGGAAATCCGCAGGGTTATCTGCAGATTTCACGTAATTCCATTGTTCCGATTTCGTCAAGGTTTGAATTTGAGCGACTCGATTTCCCACGAACACCTGAAGTAAATTAGGCGGGGTATGAATCCACGCCAAACAAACTGTTGAATCACACCACAACACAATTTTTTCGATATTGAATGTCACCTTCTGCACTAAATTAGCCAGTAACAAAGCTCCACACAACTCTAGACGAGGTATAGTGGTAGTCTTGAGGGGGGCCACTCTTGTTTTAGAACATAACAACCGCACAGTCACATTGCCATAGGTATCTATACAGCGTGTATAGCAACAAGCTCCATATGCCTCTATGGACGCATCTGAAAAGCCATGGATCTCTGTGTTCACCACATTCGCGCTAAAAAGGTACCTTGGTATCTTCAGATGGTTTAAGTCATTCAGTTGTTTTCTGAAGTTTCTCCATGTAGTGTCTAAATCAGAGGGCAAGGACTCATCCCACTCAAGTTTACACAACCACAGCCTCTGCATGATTACCTTTGCTAACACAACACATGGACCTAGTAATCCGAGGGGATCAAAGATCTGAGATATCTGAGACAAAATAGATCTCTTCGTTATTGGCTTCGATAGGTCTTGGTTAATATTGTACATGAGATGATCTTCACTACATGACCAATATAGACCAAGTGTTTTTGTCTGTCCTTTTTCACCAAACAGCACATATTGTTGAGTAGCCGATGGAGAAAAACCTTCTAGAATTTCTACTCTGTTTGATGTCCATTTTTGCAGTTCCAATTTTGCTGATTTCAAGATCTCTATCACATCAGTACACAATTTTACTGCTTCTTGCACACTATCACATCCTGTTAACATGTCATCCATGTAGAAGTCTTTTGCAATCACCCTTGCAGCATCAGGATATTTGACGGAATTTTCTTCACTTAGCTGCTTCAAACATCTGACAGCTAGGAAAGACGCAGAGGAAGTCCCATAAGTGACTGTTTGTAATTCAAATTCCTCTAAGTGTGAGGACTGATCCTCTCGCCACACAACCCTTTGAAATCTGTGCTGACTTGTATCCACTAGGATTTGTCTGTACATCTTTACGATGTCTGCACCAACCACTACAGCATGTTGTCTGAACCTGAGTAGTAATGTTACCAAATCGTCCTGCAAAACAGGTCCTGTGTATTGAAGTTCATTCAGAGAAACACCTGAATCAGAGGGACATGACCCATTGAACACCACACGCAGCTTTGTTGTTGGGCTATTTTCATTCACAACAGCATGATGGGGAAAATAGTATGCTTTGTTTACACCTATGGAATTTTCCACCCTCTTCATATGCCCAAGCTGTATATATTCTCTCATGAACTCACAATACTTTTGTTTCAGTGTAGGATTCTTTCCTAATCTGGTCTCCAAAGATTTAAATTGCTTTACAGCCACCTCTTCAGAGTCACCTAAGTATTCATCAGGAGATTTTTTGAAGGGAATTTCCACCACAAATCTACCTTCCTGATTTCTAGACACTGTTGACACAAATATCTCCTCACAGAGCTTGTCCTCCTCAGACCATATTGGCCTCACAATATTTGGCTCTTCCAGTTCCCAAAACTTCACAATATCATCATGTAAGTTACCAGTTCCTACAAAGTTGCAGCGATAGACTGGATTTTCAGTTTCGGAAATAGCATCACCACCCACAACCCAGCCTAGTTTGGTTTTTTGGAGCATAGGTAAGTTGGGTCCCAAAGTTACTTGACCAATACACAACAGGTTCAAGTATATTCCTCCACCAATTAGCAGATCAACCTCTCCAGGTTTATAGAACCCGGCATCTGCTAAGCGAATATTTTTTGGAATCTGCCATGATTTCACATTTAATTGATTTGTCGGATAAGAATCACTGATTGCAGGTATCACAAGACAAGACAGTTCTTTTTGATAACAGCTGCTACGCGATCTCATCATGACCTTACACTTATGTTTTAAATATGACACACTCTGTCCAACACCTAAGATTGTAGATGGCAGATTTTCCTTCACAAGACCTAGCCTTTGACAGCACTTATCTGTGATAAGATTACTCTGACTAGCACTATCCAATAAAGCACGACACATCACGGGAGAGCCGTTACTATCTAGTAATTCTACAATGGCTGTTTGCAGCACTACTGTAGAGTTACATTCCCCACCATAACTAGATAGTGTGACTGTAGCGTTTGAGTTGGATGTCTCACCATTTTCACTACTAGACCTCGCATTTTGTTCACGACACCTAGTTTCTGCATGCTCGGTCGTTTCGTTTGTAGCTGCACCAATTTCCTTGGTGTAGTGCAAGAGAGTATTATGTTTTCTTTTGCATTTTCTACACCCACCACCCTTACAATTTCTGGTACTATGTCCAGGCTTTAAACAGTTAAAACACAAATTTGAACGCTTTACATGACTTTCCCTGGCATCAGTTGCTAGTTTACTAAATTCACCACAGTACTGTATAAAATGATTACCGCTACAAAATCCACAATTTTGATTTGTTACAGCATAAGAATGATGTGTATGTTTCACGTGTCTATCACCTTTGACGTCATTCTTAAAATGCTTTTGCTCTTTCAGCTCAATTGTTTCTAACAAGTCTGCCTTTTGCATTAGAAAACTAATAAATTCCTCAAGCGTAGGTAAGTTAGAATTTTCATCCTTTATTTCTACTGAGCTATCTCTATGGTTTCTCTGCACAACACTGACCTTTTTCTCTTCCCACTCACGGGCAGTTTTCTTATCCAATTTCTGACTAAATATGTAAATAAGAAGGATATCCCATGAGTCAGTTGGAAGATTGAGAGATTTCAAAGACTGCAAATGTTTCAAAATATTGTCCACGAATTTTCTAAGTTCCACAGCTGACTCACTTGTTAGAGAATTTAAGCTGAATAGCGATTTCATGTGATTTTGTATCAGCACCATTTTATTATCAAACCTGTTACAAAGAGTTTTCCAAGCCAAAGTATAGTTTGAACCACAGAATTCTATACCACGTATCACTTGAGCTGCTCCTCCCTCTAATGAGGATCGTAAGTAATGAAATTTATTGATTTCTGGTATATTGTCTTTTGTATGTATGATTGAAATGAAAAAGTCTCGAAATTCCAACCAATTTTTGTAGTCGCCACTAAATTTAGGTAAGTGAATAGAAGGCAGTTTAATATCACAGTGCTCAACCATTGGATTATGAACCACACTACTAGTTTGACTTTGACGTTCACTTGTTTCAGATCTTACACTAGCGCTTCTATCTTCAGTTAGACTATAATAATTATCAATAATCTTTTTACATTCACAAGACAAAGAATAATGTAAATCCTCAAATTCTTCTCTTTGAAACAATTGCTGCTCAAGGATGTTTTCCTCACACGATATCTCAATAGAATTTTGAACTTCATCGAAATCACTGAAAAGCTTATTCAAATTTTCTAATCGACTTTGCAATTCCAAAATTGTTTCTTTTGGCACCTCTGATAACGATGATTGATTGGCTATCTCACTCTTAATTACTTCAAATCTTTTCTTGAAAAGGGTTTGTTTCGCTTTTATGGCACCACGTTTTTTTATTAGGACTCTAGATTCTACGTTTTCTGCCTCCATTTTGATCAAGGCCACCTCAACACACTAGGAAATGAATGATACAAGGAATAAAATGGAAAGGACTCACGTTTCCGCCTATCCACAGAGATCTGGCAACCTGGGACCACACACTTCACCGTTCCTATTCTCCAGAGCGCCAGATGTAGTCACCTCTCCTTGTCTCTCTCAGTCGCTGCCTGCCTGCCGTCCTTGTCTGGAACGGTCGTTCCCGTCGTACCGCGTCCTAGAGGTTCGCCTGCTTTGCCCTTTTTCGTTTAACTGGACCGAAAATGGCGGCGATTCACCCGGTTTTCACGATGGTTGATCACAGTTTTTCACGATTTATGGACGTCACTGATTACATCCGGCTCGAAGGACCATTATGTTATTGATTGTTCACTATTTGTTGGAGTTTTTGGGGGATTAACACAAGCTTTTCACGTTAAAATAACTGTATTACCCCGAAGCACAAATTTCGTGACCTACGCAACCGGGCATGTGGGGTCACTCGCTTGTTTTCACCAAGGTTGCCAAGTCGTGTAGCAAAATCATACAAACGGGTACTAAAATATAAAACAGAACAACATAACAAACTAAACAGCTATTTTATTGCGGAATAATTGAGAAAAAACGACAACAAAAGTAAACCTCTGACACCCTGTATCTTGAAAATTAAGCATTTTAAGTTCATAAAAATGTGAGGTCTATCACCTGTCAAGCGTTGTCGGCCGAATATTCGGACACCTTGTATATAGATGTACAGGGTGTCCCATTTTGGGCACTTTTACAGGGTATCTCGGTTATTTTTGAAGATAGAGAGTTACGGTTTTCGTAACAGTGTGCTACTTTTTGTGAAACTAAAGATGCCACCCACAAAATTGTCATGGCCCTCTTAATTTTGAGATACAGGATGAAATCCAAAACTATCGATTTTGGGACTACCCTCGTAACTCGGTTAACTTTTATCTTACTGAAAAAGTTTAAAAATAGTCTTATAAATTTTTTCCTGTAGAATCCAGTGGTGTAGTTTGATTTTTTCTTACTCTAAACATTTTTTCAGTTATGTAGCAAACATAATTGTTTTTAAATAGAACACCCTGTATATTATTTTTTAAGTCAATCGGAAATAATTCAAGCTTTTCAAAAGTATATATTAGTATTAAGTTATTTTGAAAATTACGGTCAAAATTTGATTTTTTCATTTTTACTTTATTTGTAGCAGTAGGCCTTGACTAATCTATCAAAAACAATATCCAAGTAAACAATTATTAAGATACAAGCTACGCAATACTTTTAAACTCAATTATTTAATTGTATTTTATACGCTATTAACTACTATTTGCGATAATATTCAATAAATATTACTTAGTCCATTATTACATTACTTAAAACCAAACATAATTATATCTGAAGAATATCAACACATTATTAAATTTGAATCAAAATAAAAACTAAAAACAACGAGGAGCTTTTAGAGATGTTGGTTCAAGTTGGAGATTATTTTCTCGAATGCAAATCTGGCACACTTTGTTATTCTTTTAATGGCATTTAAAAGAATTATTGGTGTCCTTCGTGTTATGGCCAAACTTGAATCCTGTGCAAATGTTGAAGTATTTTAAACTTGTATGGATGGTAATTGTATTTTTTTAGAATTCTTTCTGCAGTTGATACTACAGCTTCTTCTATGTGCTTACAAGATGATGAAGGCGTTGCTTCTATGTAACCTAGTACGTGTGTTTCCCTTTGCTCCCTATTCTCCTTGAAATAAGTTTTAGGACGAGGATGAATAAAGGATCCGTACCAAACTATATTTATTTTTAGGCGAGAAAATATATCTGGGAACGGTTGCTGTCTCTCTGAGTATCTAAGCTGCCCTTATTATAGAAAATTGATAATAATTAAAATAAAAACACAGAAAGAACAAAGCTGTAGTTAATAAAAATATAAATAAAAACTGACAGTCTCAAATTTTCTACAGATTTGCTTTTTTGTTTTTAATAGACGAGTCATAGCCCACTATCTACTCAATATTATAATAACACAATCATCATTTTAATGAGACATTATTATTTAAAAAAAGGTATTTTGATTCTGTATTTTCGAATTTGAGTAGGAGGTCTCTTATAGAGTAATAACTGCTTAGATGCTTATTATTTATAGTTGATTAACCATGGCCTACTGCTACAAATAAAGTAAAAAATGAAAAAATCAAATTTTGAGCGCAATTTTCAAAACAACTTAATACTGATAAATATTTTTGAAAAGCTTGTATTATTTCCGATTGACTTGAAAAATAATATATAGGGTGTTACATTTAAAAAAATATGTTTGCTTGATAACTGAAAAATGGTTAGAGCAAGAAAAAATCAAACTACACCACTGGATTCTAAGGAAAAAATTCTATAAGACCCTTTTTTAAACTTTTCAATAAGATACAAGACAACCGAGATACGAGGGTGGTCCCAAAATCGATGCTTTTCGATTTCACCCTGTATCTCAAAAACCAAGAGGGCCATGATAATTTTGTTAACGGCATCATTATTTTCACAAAAAAGTAGCACACTGTCGCGAAAACCGCAACTCTCTATCTTCAAAAATAACCGAGATACCCCGTAACCGGGTGTCTTCACTGCTCCGTTGCGTTGCGCTCCGTCGTCACTGCGTCACCAGAGCGTCGCTGTCCATATATTTTACACATGCAACGGAGAGGTGGCTCCATTACGGTCTCCATTGCTGGATGCGCATTTTTAACGGATCGACGCACGAGAGCCAAAGTGGGGAGCAAGACGATACGCTGCTAGGCCGGCAGGGCTGCCGCTACTAGTACACTTGTAATTTGGTCTATTGCGAACGATTCAGATAATTTGAATTCTTTTCACTCTTTTTTTGACTATTGCTATTGACAGGCAACAAGGAGAAAGTTCTGCCGGTGCGCCATCTAGTACCAGAAGGTAACGGCAACCAAAGAGAAACGCTAGTAGCAGCAGTAAACTCTTTGGTGGAACGACAAGGCTCGTTCGCTTTTGCCACTAGAGGCACGGATTTTGTACGCCAGCAGCGTATTAAAGCCGACGGAGGTATAGAGCACCCCTCGTATATCGGCTTTAATACGCTGCTGGCGTACAAAATCCGTGCCTCTAGTGGCAAAAGCGAACGAGCCTTGTCGTTCCACCAAAGAGTTTACTGCTGCTAGAGGCGTTTCTCTTTGGTTGCCGTTACCTTCGGGTACTAGATGGCGCACCGGCAGAACTTTCTGCTTGTTGCCTACACATGTTTCACATGTTTTGTTAACATGAAATCCTTATGCTCTCTATTTCCGTCAATCGACCTATGGCGCACTGATGATCGCAAAGAAGCGTGAAACAGCTGTCTGCGTACTGGTGGATTGACGGAGGTATAGAGCACCCCTCGTATATCGGCTTTAATACGCTGCTGGCGTACAAAATCCGTGCCTCTAGTGGCAAAAGCGAACGAGCCTTGTCGTTCCACCAAAGAGTTTACTGCTGCTAGAGGCGTTTCTCTTTGGTTGCCGTTACCTTCGGGTACTAGATAGCGCACCGGCAGAACTTTCTGCTTGTTGCCTACACATGTTTCACATGTTTTGTTAACATGAAATCCTGATGCTCTCTATTTCCGTCAGTCGACCTATGGCGCACTGATGATCGCAAATAAGCGTGAAACAGCTGTCTGCGTACTGGTGGATTGACGGAGGTATAGAGCACCCCTCGTATATCGGCTTTAATACGCTGCTGGCGTACAAAATCCGTGCCTCTAGTGGCAAAAGCGAACGAGCCTTGTCGTTCCACCAAAGAGTTTACTGCTGCTAGTAGCGTTTCTCTTTGGTTGCCGTTACCTTCGGGTACTAGATGGCGCACCGGCAGAACTTTCTGCTTGTTGCCTACACATGTTTCACATGTTTTGTTAACATGAAATCCTGATGCTCTCTATTTCCGTCAGTCGACCTATGGCGCACTGATGATCGCAAATAAGCGTGAAACAGCTGTCTGCGTACTGGTGGATTGACGGAGGTATAGAGCACCCCTCGTATATTGCTATTGATTAGCATCTGAGTGAAGATAAGAACCGAACGATATCTTTTTCAGAAAAATGACTACGGGAATGTATGTATGTATGTCGAGTTGGGCTGCATTTTAAAAATAATGCCTTTATTCAGGGTCTTTAATAAACAAAACATATTTAGATATTGAACATGGCGGAATAGTTATTTTTAACGCATTTTTACAATAATGGTATCAAATCAAAGAGCGTGTTAAGAGCAGCTCGAAAAATAGTGTGACGTAATTCTAAATCAAATATGGCGGAACATCTACGGTGGCGCGATAATATTTTTTTAGCACTTCTAAAATATGGGTATCAAATGAAAGGGCTTGTTGAGAGTAACTCGAAGAGTAATGTGACGTCATTCTAAATCGAATGTAGCGGAACATCCAATATGACAGTATAGTTATTTTCAATGCATTTCGACAAAGTGGGTATCGAATGAAAGGGCTTGTTACGAAAAATAATGTGACGTCATCCTAAATTCAATATGGCGGTACATCCAACATGGCGGAATAGTTTTACCTATGCACTTCCACAATATGAATATCAAATGAAAGGGCTTGTTGCGAGTAACTTGAAAAATAATGCGACGTCGTTCTAGATGCAATATGGCGGACCATCCAAGATGTCGGAATAATAATTATTAATGCATTTCTACAATATAGGTATCAAATGAAAGGGTTTGTTGCGAGTAACTCGAAGCCAAGGCGGCGGAGCCTGTCGATGACGGCCAAACAGCCCACGAACTAACAGTTGATCGGGTCATGGCCGCGAAAGCCTTACACAATACAATAACTAGTTTATTGCAAAAAAAAAATATTATTCATAATTCACTAACATAGAAAATATTTGTTTTGTTCTAAAAATCATAAATTTTGCACTCAGGACGACTTATACTTGTAGTACATGCATTTTTAAACAGGCACAAACGCCTGACTTTTGGAATTCTGATTGCATTGTATCAAAGTTTTTCCCAAAATGCAAAAATATTAAATTTTTTTTTTCGAAAATACTACTACTCAACTTCATTAATTCCACAAAATAATAAAACCAAATATTATAATTTCAAATCTTCAATAAAACAAATAAATTATTTTGATCCTTAATTTTCACTTAAAGTGCTAACATTATAATTTACAAAATTTCAAATTTTTTTAAAAATCGCTCATTTCATCGTTCATTTTCTTGAATTATCCATTGAATAAAAAAATAATTATATTGTGCAACATTGATAACGCTAGAGTTTTTTCCCACTTTTTGAATTTTGCCGCCCTAGAATATATGACGCCCTGGGCACTAGCCCCGACTGCCACTGCCACTGATGACCTACCTGCATATTGATATCAACAAAATTTATTAAAGACATTAAATTATGTTACAATTATCAATCATGGTACAGTATATGATCCGAGTGCGCTTTTCAGAAAAATAATATGCTACAATTCGATAATTATGTTACATCTGGCATCGCCGCGCGGCGTGCACTGCTTCGACGTCGTCCGTCACCGACGCGCCAGTGGAGCCTACCATGCGCTGCTCCGTTCCGACGACGCAGCGCAACGGAGCAATGGAGCCGGGCCGTAAAAGTGCCCAAAATGGGACACCCTGTACATACATTGAATATAGAATCGATGGATATGTATGTCCACCAAAAGGAGCAAGAATGTCTAATGGATGTAAAGTAGACATCAGAAAAATATGAATTTCATGTACGTTTGTCGCTAACTTTCTCAGCCACGGCATATTCATTAAATATACATACATATGTACCTATATATTCATAACAAATGGAGAAAGTGTGTCTAATGGATGTAAAAGGGAGATCAAATAAACATACATTTCATGTAGTTTTGTTACAGACCCTCATATCCATAGTACAGCCATAAAATATACACGTGTATATACAAATTTAATGGTTATAATGCACCTTTTGCTAAATGCTATTGGAAACGGACATTTTTTCAACAAATAAGTGTCTATGCGTGTCCGGGCCAGAGGCTGCGAAATTCTTTGCGTCTCGTCTTTTTGTGTATCTGACTCTTTTTTTCATCGCTTGAATTTCTGCTCTTAAGTTCTGTCATTACCTCCCTATTTAGTATTATTTCGGCTTTCATTTCATTCCTCATGTCTTCTCTGATATCCGTTTTTGTTGACTTCGTTGATGAAATTTCTGATTTCAGTTCTCCCTTCATCTTTCGCAGCATTTCTGCAATTGAGTCCATTTCTGATTTTCCTGAGTTTCTGTTTGAGACTTTTGTGTTCTTATACTCAGCCTGCTTCTTTCGAAGCTTTAGGTGTGGCGCTCATAAGTTCCTAGTAAGGACCTGCCGTGCAAGTCTGGTTACCTATATATTTCAGAGGCTATTATAATTATGTATTGTGTAGTTCAGCGTTTGTTGCGTTAGGAAGATCAAAGCAAATCGACTTCAAACTTTCGACCTCCTATCAACAACGCTGCTATTTTCAGTAAATGTCTTTTGTAACCCGATTATTTTGCTTCCTTCACTGTTGGCTAATGCCAATAGTCATAACTCTTAAAAGTTAGCTAACACAATTTTATTTGCACTGTTACACCATCACACAAGTTATCACTTTTCCACGACATGACATTAAACCAGCCATGGCAGGACTCAATCAAATATGATAGTATTTTATTTAGAGAATATCTCAAAATGCGAAACTACTCTCAAATGTCTACGAGTAACTATATGAGAATAATTAAGCAAAAGTTGCTCTCTAAAAGTGATAGAGCTCATGTTTTTATCTAGTCATTTGTGATGGTCCAGATGATTACACACCAAAGATAATTATAATTGTTCCATCAAATGGTTACACTTTAAATGTTTGAGAATTATTGACTTACCTGGAACTTGGTTATGTCCATTATGCACTTGACTATGTGACTTCACTTATTTTTTATTTCATTTTGTTATTATGTAAGGAGTATGCTGGATTATAGATTAATCCACTAGCACACCCAAATATCCAAAAAGTTAAAAAACCTTAAGTTTTTAATAGCAGAATAAAAATACTGACCATATTTAAATGCGGAAAATAATCCTAATCAAATTTCGATCTACAATTTTGAGAAGATCAATCTCTGGTAGTTTTAATTTAATTTTAGATTTTCAAACAAATCGACGTTTTTCAATTTTCCAACCATAAGCAACGTAGCAGGCCATGAAATATAACAAAAACATGTTAATTCAGATGGAAGAAAACAAGTAATTTAGAAAAAAGATGCAGACGAAATAGAATAAAGAGACAAGATGATAAAAATTCCTTACAATACATCAACTCTCCCAGAAACAACTGCGATAACATCTCTAAGGTCAAAGAGAAGCTCGAGTATGGCAGTAATAGATGTTTCTTAGTCTACTGGCTACCGCAATTTACTAGATGTTAAAAATTTCCAAGACAATTAAAAACCCTGATATGAAACAAAAACAAGCAGCGAATGTTGCTCCAGCACGCAATTATTATCAATCATATGTAATGGTGTAAAAAATTAGTAATTTGCGTCGAAGTCGATACCTCTGACTGGAGCCCTTCTATTTTTCAATATCTGTTAGCAATATATTGGTGACCTCTCACTCTTCTACCGATATTCTAACGGAATCTGCTCCTCTTAGCTTTCCTCTATCGTTCCGCCGCTCACTGCTCCTATCAGATGTACCCGTGCGACCGCTGCATCTCATCCTAAGACGGTCGTTCTTCATACATCAAAAACTGAACGGTACAACCGCACATTTATTCCCAGGGTGTCCAAGGCTTGGAATGGACTGCCAGAAGATGTATTTATTGGGCCTGCTGGTATTGGCCCATTCAAATCTCGCGTTAACAAACTTCCCCTAACATAACCCTTTCACAGCAGCCGCGGTACTTTGGTATTTAGGCCCTGCCTGCGCAGTCTGCTCAGTTATAAAAAAATATATTTTATGGTCAGCTAGGTTGCTTATAGGTTGGAAAATCGAAAAACACCGATTTGGTTGAAAATTTTAATTAAATAAAAACTATCAGAGATTGTTATTCACAACCTTATATCATTAGAAAGGCCATCAAATTCTACGTTTAACCGTATAAAATAATTAGGCATTTCCATTTGAAAAAATAAAGTTATCGCTGATCGAAGTTTCCTTAATTAATCGACCGATTTCTCCAAGCATAAACGTAATTTAAATTTGACAGTCTCACCAAGCTGACGCATTTTATGCTTAGTAATACGGCAAAGTCACAGCCTTCCAAATTTTATAATATCTGCGATATTCAATTTTTTCCTGATATCTACTTATACCGAAAACGGTGATTTACACCTAAACCGTTCACTTTAAGTCCCATGTATGATACATAAAGTCACAAAGTCACATTAGAATTCACCAAGGAATCTGAGTATCCAATAATATACGGGGTGTTCCGTTTAAAAAAAACATAACCTTGTTACATTTCGTCTTTTTGGGACACCCTGTATAACATGAAAATATTTTTAAAATGTAGTCTTTATGGGTCTCTATCCATCCGAAATTATAATTTTCTTTTTTATCAAATACTTTAGCCATAATGCTCCTTGTCGAATAACGTGAATGACCCTGTATTATTACCTTTTTGAATTCAGCATTGATTTTTAGGTCCAGTTTGTTAACCATGGTTTATGTCTACAAAGCATATTTTCGAAGTTATTCAGCAATCTTTAGAAAATTTTGGGAGGTCTGTTGACAACCAGCATGGAGTCTAAACATTTGGGGCGGTATTATTGGAAACCGCATAAATAAACTAATGTTTTCAAAAATTTTTGAAATGAAAATTTGGAAAACCTGCTTGAAAATTTACTACTGGAGTTTTTAAGAATAATGTGGTAAGATGGTGCGCCAGCACATTTTAGCTCCCACTGACTCACTGAAGTCACTGAAGGGAGCTTATGCAGAGCCACAAACGAATTGTCATAAATGGACGTCGCAGTGTCACTTTTGACAGTAATTACGTTTCTAGAAGAAGACGAATAGCCATCTTGCCAGATTGTACTTAAAACGTATAGACTTGTCATGAATTAATCACTGAAGAGAGCTTATGCAGAGCCTCGGTCTGTCCGTCCGTCCATCCGTCCGTCCGCCTGTCCGTATACTACAAAAAGATAGTCAAAACTACAGGTGCTATAGAAAAACTAAATCCAGATTCGGAATCAGCGTGAAAAGACTAGTCCGGGAAAAATCCGGTTTTGTCAATATCGGTTCCGGTTTTAAAAAAATTGAATTGAATTACGACAGGTAACTGACGACGTATTATGTACGGTGTATTATTCCTAAAGCGGTTAAGACGCTAGGCACCAGTCCGAAAGGGCGTGTGTTCGAATTTCACAGCGGTCAACAACTTCTTTTTTCTTTTTTTTAATATTAGATGTTAAATTTGTTGATTACTAGTCCGGAAAAAATCCGATTTTGTCAATATAATAAAAAAAAAATGAAATTTTTATACCAACAAATTCCACAGTGCGAGCGATGTTTGAATTTACACAAGTAAATTCTTTCCTACTTTTTTGTATTAGAGGCCGAAACACTTTGGATGAAAAGTTTCCAGCCAGTTGTTTCATCTGCGAGCCAAGCCACCTACGATTTTTCCAATTTCTACGCGCCATTACGTAGTAATTACAAAATCTTAAATATCTTGGAAACCATCGAAGATAGAATCACATATGCTTAGATAAGGGTGAAAGAGAATTTAATTTTGCATCCACTGATGTGAAACATCATACCATTTCATTAAAAAAATTCGAGTCACGTTGATTGACTCAGTACTTCCCACACATAATGATGATACCATTTCATTATTTCCCATTGTATAGTCTAAAATATCCTTGCAACTAAATTATCGCACATCCGCCCGCAAAAACCCTCGTAAATAGTTTCTTGCGTTTCCCTCCTTAGGAACTAGGGCACCACAGTTTTTTCTGCATGCTTGAACTGGACTATGCGAAACGATCAAGAGCCTCCAACCCGTCTAAAAACGAAGTTGGAGCAGATCTTATGTTTTTGGTTTTTTGATTATTGCTGTGCCGACACTGACACGGTTTTTCTTGTAAAGTGCAACAAAAACAGAGTCGTTTTCCATTCTTGCAGCGGCAATAAATTCTGTGTCAAAATATTATTAAAATCAATTCAACAATTTTCGCTTTACGCAATATTCACAGAACGAAATAAAGCAAAACTCGTATGTACCGATCACAAAATTGGTTTCTGTAATAGGCAAGCCAATCTTCGGATGGGCCTAAAAAAGTGTAATATACCGCTAGGTATTTCTTCTACAGGTCAATAGACGGACTATTATGAATACAACAAATTTTTCAGTTTTACTACCCCCCACCCCCAACCGCCCCCATTTTAACCCCAGCCAAAAAAAATTGAAAATGATCAGGAACCTGTAAAACGCCTAAAAACAAAGTTTGAGCTGTTTTCATATTTTTAGTTTTTTTAATATTGCTGCGCCGCCACTGACACTATTTTTCCAAAACATACGCGTTTTCCCTCCTCGCTGCGGTAGTAATACTGTGTCAAAATTTCATTGAAATCAATTCAATAATTTTCGCGTTACGCAATATAGAACGATCTAAAACAATACTCGTATGTATACATCACAAATTCTAACTGTTCGGATGTACGAAAAAAGTATATTATGCTGCTAGGTTTTTTTTCAAAGATCAATTGACAACCCATTATGAGTACAACAAATTTTTGAGATTTACAACCCCCACCCCAAATTCACCCTCACCCAAAAAAATCGTAGAAAATGATCAGAAACCCCTAAAATGCCTAAAAACAAAGTTTGAGCTGTTTTTATATTATTGCCGCGCCGCCACTGACCCGATTTTTCAAAAACATAGCGCTTTCCATCCTCGCCTTGGGAGCAATACTATGTCAAAATTTCATTAAAATCGATTGAACAATTTTCGCGTTACGCGATATCGAACGATCTAAAACAATGCTCGTATGTATACATCACAAATTCTAAGTCGCGTGGTTTCTATAATAAGCATGCAATGTTTTCATTCACATAACAATGGACAGCCCATACGAATACAACAAATTTTTCAGTATTACAACCCCCCACCCCCCAACCACCCCAAACTCACTCCCACCCAAGAAAAAGTAGAAAATGATCAGGAACCCCTAAAACGCCTAAAAACGGAGTGTGAGGCATATTTTTGCTAATTACTCCGCCCCCCCCCCCCGTATAACGATTTTCAAAATTATAGGAACATTACCTACTACGACACAGCATAACGCTGCCCAAATTTCATCACAATCCATGCAGCGGTTACTGAGATTACGAGGGTAGAAAAACGCGACAGACAGACCGACAGACACACAGACACGCAGACACGCAGATACACCGACACACGGACACACGGATACACAGACACACAGACAGACACACAGACACGCATACAGACAGACCGACCGACGGAAATGAGTGACGTGGATTTTCGTTATGTACACATCATAAAACGCCCAAAAAGCGTATTATCTCAAAATCGAAAATTTTCGCGATCAGAATACTCCCCTCACCTATCGGTGTGGGAAGTAAAATTCAACGTTTTAAACTTTCCAAATTTGAAAATTGCTAGTCTATCGATTTGATGTGCTTTTGAAACACAAGTATGCTTGTTTCTTGTCTTAAAACCGAAACCGCATCTGTCTGTCTTGCTTAATTTCCGAGATATTAACATTTCTTGTAAAGTGCTACAAACGTCAAATTTTCTAAACATTACTGAATAACTTCGAAAATAGGCTTCCTAGACATAAACTATGGTTAACAAATTGGACCTAAAAATCAATGCTGAATTCAAAAACGTAATAATATACAGGGTGTTTTATCCGAAACATGTTCTTGTAATTTAAGCGGTAAAGACGCTAGAGAGCTTCACGCGCTCATTGGACCACCCTGTATATTTATTTGACACTATGGTTTTTTACCAATGCCTGAATGGAATGATGCAAAAAATATAAATACTACTAGAGAAATTATCTGCCAGACAACTAATAGATTTTTTGCAGAAATGATAGTTAATCTCATTTTCATAGAGGTTACAGTTGTACAACAGCACGATGGGGTTATATTGTGACAGCTCTTTATAATGAAACCTTACTGTTTTACTAACCTTATATTTTAGTAAATAGTTTGATACTACCATTTCAAATCATGCTTGGAAAATAGTAACAGTCTATAAAATTATGGATTACTACTCTAATTTGTAGACCAGCCAATTTTTAAAACTTGGCAAATTCTGTAATATAATACACATATACGTTGATGATACACTTTCTCACTCGTATTATACACGTTAGTATATTTAATTATTATAATTAAGAACATGATAGCACATAAATGGTATACAACGTACATTTACATAAAGCCCATAAACAATTTTTGGTGTTTATAACGAATTAGAATCACTATTGTCTATGCCTAATTTCTGAAAAAAAAATTTATTATTATTATTATCCTATACATATAGAAGCTGCCAATAACAAATTAAATTATTTGCAACGATTAATTGATGTAGCTCTACAGCATTCAACTCAAAAAATTCATAGGGCCTATCTTAGCAAAAAATCATATTATGGAATTGATAAAGTCAAAATTAAAATAAATATTGGTGGAATAGCAAAGGAGAGTTTTTCTTCAGTCTCTGATGAACTAGCTGTACATGATGAATTTCCACCATCAGCAACAGGAAGCGATGGTGACTCACTTGAGGGCCCCGGTAGGATGATATTTCTGTCAAATTTTAGCCTGTAGAAGAAATACCATATTTGTATTTTTTGTCATTTGGGCAGTTTTTTTTTTTTTTTTCGATTTTGCAGCGTCGACTGCGAGGTCATTAGCTGCATATAGTTGACTGAGCATATGCTCTGAGTGCTGTATCTTAAAGCATAGGTTTGTACATTTCAGAAACTCGAAGAGTCTTTTAATCATAATATCATTCGATAGAATTGTATGGAGGTCGTTATTAAGTCGCAGTATTTGCTTTATTCTGTTGTAAAGAGGGCACGAGATAAGTAGATGTGTAACTGTCAAACGTTCATTACATCGTTCGCATGATGGTCTTTGTCCACCACTTAGGAGGTACGAATGCGTAAGGTAAGTATGACCAATTCGCAGCCTGCATAGCAGTACTTGTTGCTTACGATCGATATCCTTTGGGTAATGCCACTTGTCAACCGTGCCTTTCACTTGTTTCAAGTGTCCATCATATTGGCTCCACTCGGCTTGCCACACGTTTTTCATTATTGCTTTTAAGTTTTGAATAACATCTGAGATAGGGACTGGTATACCTTCATCGATTAAGTCATTTACTGCAGCACCTTTGGCGGCTGTGTCCACTCGTTCATTTCCTTGAATACCCACGTGACCAGGTATCCAAATAAGGTGCACTTCTTTACCTTCAGACTTTAAGGAGATGACCTGCTCAATGATTCTCATGATAGATCCGTCCTGGGTAATATAACTTTTTGCAGCTTGCAATACGCTGAGGGAGTCAGATACTATGACGCACTTACTGTGTGAACAGAATCTAAAATATAACAGTGCTTGCCATATGGCGAAAGCCTCAGCAGAGTATATACTCATGCGTAAATCAAGTGTCCACGAAAACGATTGGTCTCCCACCACAATAGCTGCACCTACACCGCTAGTAGTTTTAGAGCCATCTGTATATATTATCAAATGATTTGGGAGCTTGGATATTTCTCGCTCAAAGGCGGCTAAATATATTGTCTTTGAGGTTTCGTTTCGTGGAAAAGCTGTCAGTTTTAGGTTTATGTTTAACCTTGGCCTAGTCCATGGTTCAGTGCTTGGTGCACAAATCTGCAAGACGTTATCTATTCTAGCCTCATATTTATCTGCGAACTCGATACTCCTTATTCTGACTGGTCTGGTAACAGAGGGTCTTATCGAATAATCATTAATATCACAGTCCCTAAACAGATCTGTATTCAAATGTTGTGAATAGGATTTAATTTTCGCTGCATATTCTAGAGTTCGAAGACTTATTTTGTGGCGGATGGGCATTACGGATGCATCACATAGAATGGATACAGCTGGGCTAGTTCGAAATGCCCCCGTAGCTAATCTTATAGCTGCTAGTTGAACTCTCTCCAGTAATTTGAGCTTACTAGGTCTTGCAGATCCGTACACTAGGCTAGCATATAGAATACGGGATTCAATGAGACATCTATAAATGTTTAATAGAATCTCGCGGTCAGCTCCCCAGCGAGTACCAGACAGGCGCCGCATTAAATTGATACTCTTTTTGCAACGAGTTATCAGATATTCGATATGGTCACTCCAGTATAATTTGCTATCAAACATGATGCCCAATAACTTGACAGATTGTTTGATGGCTATAGTTTCACCTTTGAGTGTGAGAAAAGGAGGAGAGTGGGCTGTGCGAAGTCTACAGAAGTGGACACAGCTAGTTTTCGTAGTTGAGAACCGGAAACCGCGTGATTCTGCTAAATTATTGATCCTATCTATTTCTGATTGTAGTTCTTCATGACCTTCATTCAATGATGCGCGGTGTAGGATAGTAAGATCATCAACATAGAGTACTGCGTGGATTGTGGTTGGAATATCTGCAACTAGGAAATTTATTGCGATTGCGAACAGTGCTACACTAAGAACCGACCCTTAGGGGACTCCATTTTGCAAGTTCCTGGCGGAAGATCTTACATCCCTTATCTGCACTTCAAAACCCCTATCACTGAGAAAACTCTGTATAACGGCTGGTAAGTTACCTCTAAAGCCCCATTCATGTAACTGCCTCAGTATACCGAATCTCCACGTCATGTCAAAAGCCTTCTCTATATCGAACATTACTGCCACAGTATGTTCTCGGTTGAAGAAGGAATCCTGTATAACGTTTTCTATATATACCAGTGCATCTTGTGTAGAATGCTTTTGCCGGAAACCAACTTGACTTTTTGAAATAAGGCCAAGGTGTTCAAGAGTCCAAACAAGTCGAAAACTGATCATTTTCTCGAACAGCTTTCCCAAACAACAGGTGAGGGATATTGGGCGGTAGCTACCTGGGAGCGAAGGGTCTTTCCCTTCTTTTAAAACGGGTATTATGATGGCTTTCTTCCATAAATCTGGATAAACTCCTTCATTCCAGGACTTGTTAATTAGTGCCAGTAATCTATATTTAGCTTCAACAGGTAGATGTTGAATCATGCTGTTCGGTATACCATCTGGCCCTGGGGCAGTTTCCTTGCAACCATCGAGCGCATTTTCTAACTCATCGAAAGAGAAAGGGCAATTATACGAAAGTTGATCTGCTGTCCTGAAACATATTCCTTCTCCCTCGGATACCTGTTTTGCAGCCCGAAAAGCCGCGTCATAGTTGATGCTGCTACTAGCCATCTCAAATTGGTCGGCAAATGCGTTGCATATATCGACTGGATTATCTATTACATGTCCATTTAATTTCAGTGCACTAATTGGTTTATTGGGATTTCGACCAGATATTGTAGCAATCTTTCTCCAGATGTCCTTTAGAGGGACATCGTGGCTCATTGACGCTATGTATTCCTGCCATGACTTCTTCTGGGCTTCGTTCATCAACCTTCGTGCCTTAGCTCTAAGCTTCTTGAATGTGATCATATTTGACATAGTTGGATTTCGTCGGAAAATATTGAGGGCAGTTTTCTTTTCTCGAATGGCTGCACTAATATTGTCATTCCACCAGGGAAGCGCTCTGTTCGAAGTCGTTCCCGATGTTTGTGGTATTGAAGTACTAGCCGCATTTTTAATCGCATTTGTGAAGGTTTGTAGAGCAGTAATCGTATTATCGTCAGATGTTGGACGCGTAGACATATTTTCTGCAAAAAGCTCCCAATTTGCCTTGCTGGTTAACCATCTTTTATGAGACGGTATAGAATAGCTTTCAATATCAGTGGTAATAACTATTGGAAAGTGGTCGCTAAAGTGCAGGTCATCGAGGGTATTCCATGACAGTCTACAAGATAACTGAGGTGAGCATAAGCTCAAGTCGATAGCTGACGTGCTGGCCGATCGTACATTGAAATGAGTCGGGTTCCCTGTATTGAGTAAAACAATGTTCGAGTCTTCGATGAATTCTTCAATTGTTCGCCCCCGACTATCCAGTCGGGGAGAACCCCATAAAGGAGAATGAGCATTGAAGTCTCCAACCAAAATATAGGGGCGGGGCAGGCAAGATATGAGATGGCGTAACTGACTAATGTGCCAATTGCCATCGGGTAGGTATATGTTGCATATTGTGACTTTTAGGGGTGTTTCTACACTAACAGCTACTGCTTGTAATGTGGTATCGATGTCTAGCCGGGTAGTCAATAGGTGATTTCTCAGCAATATTGCAACACCTCCTTTCGCCCTATGGACTGGCGTAACATCTTTTCTGAATGTAGTATAGCCTCGAAGAGAGAATGCTGAGTCAGGTTTAAAATGGGTTTCTTGTAAGGCTATACAGAAGGGGTTATGTTCTCTCACCATTAAGCGTAATTCATTTATATGTGATACACATCCATTACAATTCCATTGTAGAATACTATTATACATTTATTTTGGATTGTAAAGAAAGTATACCCCATAAAATAGTGAGAGGAATAAATAAGTTAGTGAATAAATTAATAAATAAACAGATAAATAAATAAATAAATAAATAAGTAAACAAATAAATAAATAGGTAAACAAATAAATAAGTAAATAAATTAGTAAATATACAAATATTAACGAAAACGGGTATCACAGTTGGAATATCACAGGTAAGTTTACTTCCGAGATTGGCCCTTCGGCCAACCTTTTTTCTTTTTGGTTGTTGAGGAACTTCCTTCAGAAGCTTCTTCCTCTGTTGTAGAGTCTCCCTGTTTTTTTCGTTTTTCGGAAGACATCGAAATATTGGTCGATACCGAATCGGAACGGCATCGTCCGGAAGAATTACCAGCCACAAGTGGGCTTTTAAAGTAGTCATGTTTGGGAGGTCCACTAAGTAAAGAGCTCTTTATTATTTTCTCTATTTCTGGCAACAAGGTAGTTATGACATCTTTAACAATAGATTCTCGGGATGTTGCAGCTGCACTAGCATAAGACACATTGGTTGAAGGTGTATTTAAGGTTACTTTTCTTTTAGCTTCATTATATGATATATTTTCAGTTGCTTTTACTCTTTGTACGGCTGCTTCTATTTTATATCTAGGACAATTTTTATATGCCGCAGAATGTTCACCCCCGCAGTTGACGCACTTTTTTGGTTCTGGACATGGAGAATCTTCATGAGGAGGTACACCACATGGACAAAGTTTGTCTTTTTTACAATTAGCTGCAGAATGTCCAAATGCTTGACAATTAAAGCATCTAGTTGGTGCTGGAATATAAGGTCGTACTTTAAGAAGGTGATATGCAACTTTTATATCATTTGGGAGTTTTGTCTTGTTGAACGTGAACACGTGATTGGGAGTCTCTATGAGCTCACCGTCCTTTTTGGTTTTTAAACGTCTCACAGCTACGACTCCTTGCTCTTTCAACTCTTCACATATTTGATCGACGCTTGAATTGAGAAGATCTCTGCAATACACTACGCCTCTACACAGATTAAGTGTTTTGTGTGGAGAAACGGTGACACTATATATATTGAAAAGTTTAACTTGAAGTAAGCGTTTAGATTGATTGGTGGATTTTGTTTCAACCAGAAGTCCTTCTCTAATTTTTCTCACTGACTTAACTTCTCCTACCAGTCCATACAACGTTTTTGATATTAGAAATGGGTTAATCTTATCAAAATTCTCATCATCTTGGTCTCTTTTAATAAGCAGGAACCGGGGGAAGTCTCCCACCGTCTCCAGGCTTACTGAGGGAATGGTAAGTGCTCCCTCAGCACTATTGGTTTTTTGGAGGACGGAATCCTCCGAAGGTTTATCAGGATTGCGTTTCATTCAAGTCCCACGAGTAGCTAGGGAACATTAGTCACTAACAGCAGAGCCCCGCGTGCTGCCAGAAGGCTATGTAAAACCGGAGGGCGCCAGGTATCCGGAGTACACCGTTCTCGACTCACTAACGCAGAGCCATTCACCCCTCAGCACGGTTCGAATGACACCTTGGGTTGCGGATTTTTTGCCAGGTTTACTCCTGGGGTCTACTCAGACTGACGTCGGATAGAGGCAGCGACAAAGAAGTTGGCGCATAACGCCCTCACTTCATCTCCACCACCAAACTCCGACGTCACCCCGAGCGGACTGGCGAGGGACCTTGGGATTGCCACACCCACATTTTACTTTATCCGCTTCCGTGGAAGGTGACAAAGTAAAGATGCCCTTGAGGGACTGGGGCAGTTTTAATAGTAACTTACTTATACATAAGTTGGAAGCAATTATATTTTGGCACACCAAATACATGTCTAAATTAAATATGTGTTGTTGCTTAACAGGATCTTTTTTTATAATTAGGCTATTTCATAAGCCTTTAACAACTATTAACAATAAATTTTCAGTTAAACGAAAAATGTGAGTCTGTAGGTAGAGTTTTTTCTGCTTTTCCCAGAAGTTGAAATTTAGGCCATAATTTGTTGTGCTTGCATATACCAATTCATTTATTACCACTTTATTTAATGCACCCTCATAACCTAATGCTCGATGGTAGGATTTCGGCGGAGACGATAGTGCAGTTTGGGGCTGGAGTATTCATCAAGTTTGAACCTGTGAGAAATACATATTTATGATCTTTTTTGCTATAATTATCATTATGATGAATATTGATATTTCAATTTAGGGTAGAAAAATTGACATCAATTTGAAATCGCATAGCTCTTGCAGCCGATAACTATTAATAAGCACCAATTTGTTTTTCCTTCTGTTTAATGAACGATTTCAAAAAAAATATTCATCATATTTTAATATTATAATGAACTAAAATAGTGGAAAAATATGAGAGTGGCCATTTAAAAACAAAATGATAACCAAACAATAATTTAGGTTTCTTGAAGTAATCACAGGATCAACTATACAATTTATGTTGCAATGATTTCTTAATAAAATAATTTAATTCAATGTGTCCAATAAAATTTTATTTATTTAGATAATGGAATATGACAGTAGAACAGTTGAAAAATATGAGGGTTACAATCAAAAAAAGATTGATGAAGTGTATGATATTTAATTGCGTATAGAATAATTTTTGCTAATCAATAATACAAAATTTTGTCCTTGCTAGATTATTTGTTCTAGGCGATAATTCACAACACTAAGACAGATTCACAAAGAAATCTGCTAAAATAATTTGTGGGTACATTTATAAAGTTGGCATTATGAGTTGGTCGGGGGTTGTAACTGATAAATGATATGATCTTGGCATACCTTATATCCTTATGCTTGTGTGCAAAAACATCAACTTCTGGCTGCGGACCTAAACTTGGGGACATTACTGCCTGTTTTTCGTGTGAGTCATTAATAAAATCAAAACTTGCTGAATACCCTGGGCGAAAATATAAAAGTGAAAAATTAAACTTAGAGTTGAGAATTGCATAAGTGTAATATGCTTTTTGTAAGATTTTTTTTGTGTCCAACAGATTACCACATTACGTGACACTTCTTGCAAAATCAAAAGCAGAATGAACAGGCATTGGAACAGCACCTAATTTTAAATTCCTCATATAACTGTCAAAAACTCTCCAGGAAATGCTGGGAACGTACATCAATGCATTCTGGAAATGGGTGGTCTTCCACAAACGGCAGAAGAGATATCCAAATAGATCTTCTTGGATTGTTATCATTCGATTAACTTAAATATTACCTCAATCGCACCCCAACCGCAGATGAAATTAGACAAAATCAATATGTACTTAAAGTAGTACTTCCCTCAGATGATTTTTCTGCCAAAATTGTAACAATTTTAAATTTTGTAGTGAAGAATCTTCTTATTCCGAGTGTGTGGTAAGAAGTATAACCTTAGAAATATAGATCCAGCGTTTGTAAATCAAGGTACATCAAATGAAAATACATATTTCAAGTTAAAGTTATTTATTTTTGGTACGTAATAGCCAGCGTGTGACGCCAGTGTTGCTGCTCAAAATAGTTATTACCACGAATTAAAAAACTATTTTTAAGATTTTTCTTTATCTGTGAAACGATAAGCCTTTCGACTAAGGCGTGAACTATTTTACAGCATCACAGCTAGGAAACACACAAAAACATACAAAATATCGCACAATGACCGAAACCACAAACGAATTGTCATGAATGGATGTCGCAATGTCACTTTTGACAGTAATTACGTTTCTAGAAAAAAAAACGAGTAGCCATCTTGCCAGATTGTACTTAAGACGTATAGACTTGTCATGAATTAATCCTGCTATGTGTCAGATGCTGTACACTGTACTTTGGTTGGTGCGTTGACTGTACACAACTGCTTTAACAAGCCCATTCCGGAAACAGCGCCAGCGTATGAATGTTTTTTTGTAACTAGCGCTATCTATTCTTATTCATCGTCAGTAATTCATATACTGTAAGAGACTAGCTCCGGTACTCTGTAACTTAGAAACGTGTTTCTATAAGTAAGTAAGGTTTTTATTTTATATGCTTAAGCTACAGGTAAATGTTCGAGTGTTACAGTACTTAGTCACTCCCGTCGGGGTGAAGGTTGTTGTTTGTGTTGTGTTTTTGTTATGGGTATTTCGGATACTTCCGAGTGTGAGCGTGCTGTGTTTTAATGTTATACATATTAATTATGCTTCGTATAGAGTGTTACATTAAATCCACTCTATAGACGTCCCCGCTGCACAGGTGGTCCTGGTCTCTTGGATGGTGGAAGTCGTCTAGTCTTCTTGTTTGGAAGCCCGGGGATGGCAGTACCTCCAAGTCTGGTTGTCGGTAGGAGCACAGAGTGTTGACCATGTCTGGTGTATGCAGTATGGTTTAATTGTTCTATAGATGGAAGTCCTTCAAGGTTGCTACCAAGAATGCGCTGTAGCTGCGACCTTTGTAAGTCTGCGATCCTGACGTGATAAGGATCACAGTCTAGCATTTCCCATAAAACAGAGTCGGGTAGGGACTTTGGAAAACCTCCTGCCCTCTTATACGTCCCTTTGACAAGGCGTTCGAGTTTTTGCAATCCCGTTTTGCAGAGGCGTGGGAGCAGCTCAACGGTGCCATAATCCAGTATTGGTAAGATACAGGAATTGATAACTTTGACTTTCAGGTCTACGTCAGCTTTCGATCTCCATCCTATGATAGGGTCCAGTGATGCAATTGCTCTTTTCGCTTGTTTAATTCTGTCTTCAATAAGTGCTTTGGTGCTGAGTCGCCTGTTGAGTTGAACGCCAAGGTATTTAACTGAATTTTTCAAGAGTACCTGTTCATTTTCGACGCGTATAGTCCTTGGAAAGTTTCTAGCGAAGCCAAATAAAATACAGTCAGTTTTTTGTGGGTTACACTTCAGTCCCCAGCGTTTGTAGTAATCTATTATATCCCTAGCTGCCCATTCAGTGCGTCTCACAGCAGTGGTTGGGTTCTTTGAGCGGTTGAGCACACAAAGGTCGTCTGCATATTGAGATAGTAATGTTCCCGAGATGTTATTGACCGGTAAATCACTTAGATACAAATTCCATAGAGCAGGCCCTAGTACAGATCCCTGGGGGACTCCATTAGATACTAGTACTGGAGGTGTAATATTGTTGAAAAATCGTCCTCGTACGTACCTTGAAGTAAGGTAGTTCTCTATTAGTATGATCAGGTTTGCTGGGATATCATAGGATATAAGTTTAAATATCAAACCCTGATGATGCACCGAATCGAATGCTTTGCTTAGGTCTGTAGCAAGCATGGCTACATTTTCTCTCTGTTCAAGCGCCTCACAGATGTAGTGTGTAGTTCGCATGATCTGCGTAGCTGTTCCTTTGCCAGCCATAAATCCATGCTGATAGTTTGGAACTGTTTTTTCAAGGAACGGTGATAGGCGATTGAATATAACTCGTTCTAGGATTTTACCCATGATATTTAGTAAGGTAACTGGTCTGTAGCTTGAGGGGTCTCTATGAGACTTACCTGGTTTGTGTAAGAAAATACAGTCACCTGTTTTCCACTTTTTAGGGAAATATCCTGTGGTCAAAGTCCAGTTGATGATATGAAGTAGTTGCGTTTTCGTTTGAAGTCCTGCATTTTTTATGGAATTTATTTTTATTCCATCGGGACCAGCAGCTTTCCCAGGACGAAATCGGCGGATAGCGTCAGTTAGTTCAGAGTGGCTACATAGGTTAAGCGGTTGGAAGGGAGTGTTAACCATAGTTGCCATAAGTTCATCCGCAATTTTTGTATCCTTTACTATTGCTGCATCGAGTAGCTGATGAGCGACATCTCTGACATCTGTATTTTGGAACTCAGGTGCTATGTTTCGTTCCTTTTTCAGAGATCTTTGTATTTGCCACATCTTTTTTCTATGGTTGTCTTGTGATTCTATGGCTTTTAGCCACTGATTTTCATTATGTTTTTGGATATCGTCTTGAATTTCCTTTCTGATGTTAGTGTACAGTTCGTCGAGGCTATTTATCGAAAACCTCCTTTGTCTATTGCGGAGCCAGTTTCTGTATTTAATTTTTGTTCGTATGTGTTCTGGAAGAGTAGCCCTGTTTGTATTTTCTTCTCTGCAGGGTGCAAGTTCTTCCAAGCAATCATTTAGGATATTTACTAGTCGGGATATTTGCTCATCACAGTCAATGTCAGATGTTATTGCTTTAGGTAGGCCAGTCCTTAGATCTGTAAGTTCTGCGAATTTTTCTTTAGTATAATTTGTAAAATCTCTTACCTTTCTCTTGGTTCTACATACAGGCAGCCAGATGTCAAGCTCCCAAGGCAGGTGGTCAGAGTTTATTGTTGGGAGTGAACTTGCTTTGGTACGGGGTAACAGATCTAGATTTTCAATAGCTAAATCCAAAGATCCGTCACCACTATGGAGTGGCCTTGATGGACCGTCGTGTCTGTGTATTCTATGCGAGCCCATGCACCCTTCCACAAGGAGATTACCTCTGCTGTCGTTGTGATTATGTCCTAGACTGCGATGGTGCGCATTGATATCCCCAATGGTTAAAGAGTTAGATTCTAGTAATAGCCATTCTAACTGTTCAGTGGTCTGTCTCAAAGGACGATGCGGAATATAGACGCCATTAACAAAAAATGCTTGGTTATTCTGTGTTTGAATCTTGATTCTGCAGCCCTCGATGAAGTAGGTTTCACCTGGAGGTAGAAGGGGTTCTGGTGTCCAATGTAAATCATGTTTGATATACATTCTCGTTCCTAATTTTTCTCTGAGCTTGTTATCTATGCATGTATATCCAGGAATGTTTCCTTTATATTTCTGTGGAATATAGATCTCATTCAAGATGACTATATCTGGGTTTCTGCTGTTGACAAGGTTCTTAAGTTCGTGAATTTTTCCACGAAGTCCATTAATGTTAACATGGATGATTCGTAGCTTATCCATTGTTAGTTTGATGGAAGACAAGCGAGCTGCATGGCAAGCTGTGCATGTTCTTCAAGAAGCGAGTTGACAGTAACCTGTCTTAAGTTTAATTTGTTAATGAAACGTGCAATTTTGACTGCAAGTGGTGAGTCCTCAATGTGGTACCTTTGTGTAGCTATTATGTATGTTTGGATGATTTCGCTAATTACTTCTGCTGTTAGTAGCTTACTACCAGATGAGTTAGAATTTGTGGTATTTTGTGGTGTACTTACCACATTTTGAACTGCTGTGGTACTGGTGTTTCCGCTGATGGCCTGTGAGTAAGATTTGCTCTCCTGTATCCTAGAGGAATGAACATGACGAGCTTCGTTCTTGTTGCGCTGATTGTTTCTGTCAAAGTCCTCACGTCTTCTCCTGTTTCTGTTGATTTCTGCCTGAAATTTTGGACATCTTGCATTTCTTGCAGTGTGCCCAGGATTTTTACATGCAGCACAAATATCAATAGTGCTGCCGTCACTGTTTCTGCTTTGTTCGATATCAGAAATAGCTTTCTTCCCACAGTTGACCTTAATGTGGCCAAATTCCCAGCAATTCTTGCATTGCGTGACAGCGTTTTCTTTTATTCTATACTTTTCGATCTTTACTTTTTGGTTAGATAGTATCCGAATTTTGTGTATATCGTCCCATTTAACATCCCGTTCAAATATTAATAGGACAGTGGCATGGCTTTTGTATAGTACAATTTTTCTTGGCGAAAGGTTGTATCGTTCTTTCAAGTCTTCCCTGATGTCATTTTCTGACAGGCCCAGAGTATAAATATTTTTGGCAACCACTTTTTTTACTTTTCCTACATCTGTTTTTCGGCCGTATGTAAAATGGTCGATATTTTGTCTTTTCAAAAATTCAAGAAGTTCTTTGTGTCCTTCATTTGTTGAAGGTTGTATGTAAGCACGTCCGGCAAAGCGATTGATTTTTATTACCGCTCTACATCCTTTTGTTATTTGATTGAGGTACTTTAGACCTTCCTCTGATTTCACAACCGAGTCATCAGTCACCGTAATAGGAGGAGGTTTTGACTCTTTATTGTTTCTTACCGCAGCTACTGGACGAGAAGAAGTCTCCTCAAGGACACGCGTTACAATATCGTTTCCAGGTTTGTTGAAGAAGCCAAATTCTTTTTCAAGCCAGTCTGCTGTTATCGGCTCGAATCTGTTGCTAGTTGGTACATCTGGAGCACCAGAATTACCTTGTTCAGAGCCGGAGTCAGATGCTGCGTTTGGTCTCGACCTTTTCACTCCTTTTTTATTTCTTGCAAGGATGAATTCAGAATCCACTTGACTATCTTGCGTTCCATCGTCAGACAAAGTGATTACTGGTCCAGACCAATTTGTTTGGTCCACCATGTATACTAACTGCACTTGTTAAGCGTCTTAATTCGCGAGAACCCGTAGGTATTTCAATGTCAATATAGCATTTCACGTTAGATCACCCACCGCACATTTTTGTATATTCCGAAAAACTACTGCGAGATTTCACTCAAATACGGTTTGTTTACTAACAACAGAGCGCACAGTCGAACGTCCGCACGGTATCGCTGTACAATCGAGACTACGTGTTTCTATGCACTATGTACTATGGGATCGGATGGCCTCGTAAATATGACAGCGTGCCGTGACAGCGTAATAAACACGTGATAGGCACCCGAAACTGCCCGATCGTCATGGTCGTCATGGTGATAGAAACATGTTTCTATCTCTTAAGTTAGAGAGTACCGACGTAGAATTGCAAATGTCGGACAAAATATCAAGATTGAATAAAATCAAGGAAGCCACGATTTTCAGTTAAATATGTGCCGCCTGTTCTCCCACAAATGTTTCTAAAAGATATAAAATTACCTCGCCGCCGTAGTGTGTAACTTCACTAGTCACATCATCCCCATCCTCTGTCCATCAACACCTTCAGGCAGAGAAGCCACACATTCTGGCTCTTACGGAAACTCAAGTCGGCTCTTCAACAATGGATAACTGCTTCAGATATCCCGGATATGACTTATACACCCGATTCAGAGTTAGGTTTGGCGTATGCGTGTGATTTGACTTGACGTGATTTGACTTCATATATGGCTTAAAATATCCTTCCAAAATCATTCCAAATTCATATGCTGCATTTATAGGCCACCAAGCGGTAACAACTGCAAAGAGCTCTTCGAGAAGCTTTCAGCCACTGTGGACGCGCTGCAGTCAGGTCATCTTAATTCAGAGATAGTCTTCTTAGGTGACTTCAACGTTCACAACTCGTACTGGCTCAAACACTTACAAAACGGACGACGAGGGGCGTGAAACTGAAGTCTTCGCTATTAGCTGCGATTTGGAGCAGATAGTTAAACATCCAACACGGGTCCCCAACCACCACGGAGAATTTGCTAGTCTGCTGTATCTATATCTCACGACTACTCCAACAATTTACATAGTGTACGTAACCGCTCCACTAGGATCGTCTGCCCATAACACCTGCATTCTCCAGATCCCCACAATACAAAGTCTCACCGGGTCTGGCATTACGGATCAGCAAAGTGGGACGTGCTTTCCCTGGAACGACGTCTGCTCCAAGTCACAGGACCCATCAGCTTGGGCCCAAGAAATAACAGAGGTATTAATATCCGAGATTGAAGCCGATATTCCTTATGTGTCAAGCGTCCCTCCAGAAACAAGCCATGGTTTAATCAGCTGTGGTGCACCCCACGTCTATGTCTATGTTTTGGTATTAGTTTGTAGGAGTGCTAATGTTGCACATTACATATTATTGAAATGTCAGCGATACACGTGCTGTTTACACGAGCTAGGTACTGCGTGGCGACAGGAAATGGCAATCGGTACCTGACAGGTGAAACAGTGCGGACATTGAACTAAAACAGATCTAATATACAGTTTTTGGTCTGAAGCCTGTGTTTCAATGGTCCAGCCAATTCCTGCAAATACAGAAGCATCACACAGCGTTATGGGGATGCAGTTACCTCCAAAAAGTAACATTACAAAGAATGGAGGAAAAATTCAAATGCCGAAAACCACCGCAATTTTATCGACGCCGGAAATTACTGTAAACGCGTGATTCACAGCAGCCAGGAGGAACGAAACCAAAATATTAAGAACAAGCTCATCTCACGTCATAGTTCGTCCAGAACATTCTGGTCTGTAGCTAAGGCTGTTAGTCAAAACTTTCCCTATTCGTCGATACCACCCTTGTCCAGAGAGGACAAGTCCATCGCTTCTACTCCTAAAGAAAAAGCAGACACCTTAGGGAGGCTTTTCGCAGCCAATTCAACTGTAGGCTTCCAAGGAGGTACTCCTCCACCACCAAAAACGTGAACTCGAGAATGCCAGAGGTCAAATTTCAACATCGAGATGTAAAAAGAATCCTTCAAAAGCTAAACTCGAAGAAAGCTACTGGTCCTGACCAAATTCCAGCCATTGTCCTTAAACGCTGTGCCGCTGAGCTTGCACCTATTCTTTGCAAACTCTTCAAAATATCGTATCAGCGAGGCGCGTTTTCCACTTCGTGAAAGATTGGCTGCGTACAACCCATCCCTAAGAAAGGCAAGAAAATCGCTCCCACCAATTATAGACCTGTGGCTCTTCTCAGCATCATGTCTAAGGTTATGGTGACTGTCATTAACAGACAGCTCCTGAAATACTTTGACAACAATAACATCATACATGATCTTCTGTTAGCACAGATCTACGGGTGACCCCCTCGCCTATGTCACTCACTTGTGGAACACAGAAATAGAAAATCATGGCGAATCCCGTGTTGTTGCACTTGACATATCGAAAGCCTTGGACAGAGTTTGGCACGAGGCACTTCTGGTCAAGCTTGCTGCTTATGGACTACCACCTGGCCTGCGCCAGTGGCTGAATAGCTTTTTGAATGACCGATCTCTGTTTGTTGTAATCGAAGGCTGTTGATCAGACGTATTTTCAATAAACGCCGGTGTTCCTCAGGGATCTGTCCTACCCTCTACACTGTTTCTACTGTACATCAACGAGCTGCTGGAAATGACATCCAATCCAATCTACAGCTTCGCAGACGACAGTACATTAATATCGTGCATGGAACCAGGCGAGCCATTATCTTCCCAGGAGACGGTACGTCGGCGACAGCAGCATGCCACACAGATCAATGTAGATATCAAAACATTTGTCGAGTGGGGATTAGCAGATAAAGTACAGAAAACTCAGGCAACAGCACTTACAAAGAAGACTCACGTTGGTTTACCAACTGAGGAAATGGAGGGTCACCCAATAGTCGAGTCACCTTTCGTCAAGCTTGTCCCGCTGTAGGAAGCTGTATACAGCAAAGCAACTACTGCTGCTCTAGAAGGCACAAATCCGACCATCTGGAGTATTGCTCCCATGTGTCGGGATGCGCTCCGAAGCACTCTCTAAACCTTCTGGTCACTATCAAGAAGAGAGCAGTTAGATTAATCGGTACGCCTAACCTCACAAAGGACCTTCACAGCCTAGAACATCGAAGAAGGGTGGCTGACGTATCCCTGTTTTAAGGATTCTATCACGAAAGATGTTCGAGTGAGCTCTCCAAGATAATAATTGTAATAGGCTACGACTACTAATATAGCAATACAATACTAACCTATTATTTTGTGAACAAACAATAAATTTAAACTTGTAAACTACTCTATTGTGGAAAAAATGAACCAATGAGAAAGGTTAAAAAGATGGAAAAAAGGAAAAAAAATAATAAAAAAAAAATAAAAAAAACACTAAAAGACATTTAGCATATAACTGTAAAAAAAGGAAAAAAATAAGAATAAAAAAAATTACAAAAAAATGACAAAATACAAAACAATGATGAAAACACATAATTACGCACTAACACAATAACCTCTACATGACTAGTTGAACGGTGCTTATGTTCCATTCTCATATCAAAAATATACATAATCATATTTACCTATCTACCGTTATCTCACTTATGCATATGTTGCAATCCCTTATTAAAACGACTGGCCAGTTGGTCTACGACCAGTGCCATTAAAACAAACAAAAAAAACACTTAAGGCCGTCCGAATGAGGAATACTAGAGGGGCGCTGCGAGCTCATCCTTACCAGGTCGAGGTCCCTACTCCCCGAACCAGTCTCCTCCAGCATTCCTTCTTTGGAGAACTGCGACTCTGTAGAATGAGCTGCCGGGGAATTTGTTTCCCGATGGCTACAACCTGCAGCGTTTCAAATCTAATGTGCACCGACACTTATCCTCTCGAGGTGCTTCTACAGCGCCATACGCTTTGAGCCTTTGCGGGAGGCTGACCAAAAAAATCCAGCTAAACTACAGTCCCAGAGCAAAAGGTACCTCAGGATTACTAAACTGGTGTTCAGTGTATGGTGGCGATGAACTGAGCAACAATTTTAATTCAGTTTCGCTTGTCACTTTTAACAACAGACATTGGTTGACTGAATATCCGTGGCAACTATGCATACGAAAAAAATATACCTGTCATCTTAGGGTAAGGTTGAATTAAATGAGAACAACTTCATAAAAAGGTATAATAAATTAACATAAAATAAATGAAAACGTTGCGCAGGGGTGTCACTGTATATGCAACTGAAATTAATAAACCTGCTTAATATATGTATAAAATTTTAAAATTATACCTTATAAATACATATTTTACATAAAATCTATTAATGGCTTTGATTAACTGACAAAATTCCTTAAAGCATAAATTAAAACTGAAAAAAATACCAAGTGGGACAAGATGTCCATGGTACCAAAAATCACCAGCAACGGAGGGTTGCTCATGGCTGCTGGGGCGCAAAGATCGAAAGTACATACATGAGATTCCTAGTTTCCATAGAAGTAGTCCAGGAAAAAAGCCAAGGGAGGAGATAGCTAGGTTAGGTCCTCTAGCCTAGCACACCTTGTCCATTGCTATGGACATCAAACTTTCAGACAGGAACCTGCAGTAGGTCGAGGTTCCACTAAACCAGACCAAAGTTCCCTGATGGATAGAGTTTTACCCAGCACATGGTGAAGTGAAAAAAGTCAAGGACAGGACAAAAAAATTTTGTTTCCTGGAAACTGTGGTTGTGGTGCACTTGTTCTACAAGAAGTAGTACCATAACATAGTAATGAATGAATAAGTCCCTATTCCAACAGTTATTTATATAAACAAATAATATGCATACTTCTCGCGATAAATAAATGAAAATAACCATTTTGCTGTAATAAACAAAATTCCGACAGGAACGGATATAGATAAAATAACTTACGATTCGACCAGTGAAATTAGACATGAAGACAACTTCTGAAGTTAGGCAGGGGTCGTACTCGCACACTTGGATAGTAGCGAGAAATATAAATTCCTAGAGAAACGTTAAAAAAACGGTGTAAATGCGCAAATGTAACGGTTGGCACGTAACACTGCCACTCGATTCCCAAAATTTACTTTAAAACATTCTTGCACTTGTTTTCTCAGATTATCTCTTTGTTGTTTTTCCTCAGCAGTGTTTTAAACAGACAAAAAGTTTGTGTTTTTATACAGGGTGTCCCACGACGATTAAGACAAGCAACAGAGGAACTGGGCAGCAGTAGCGAATTATAATTTTGGGGGTGTAAATTAGAACAACTATAGTATATTTTCTTATTATTGTGTCACCCAACGAGGTATTTGTTTTTGGTCACATGACGTCCGATTCAAAATGTTTAATGGGACACCCTGTATATTTGTCACTTTTTGTGTTCCCTCCGATAAAACAATTCCAACAAACTCGCATACTTGGGGTCTAAAGTTATTAATTCAAGAGCTACAGGTACTTAAAGGATGGTACCACTACCATTGATTATACCATGTACCTCTACAGTTAAATTACTTTGGTAGTGTTTCATAATGGTAGTGGTACAGTACACTTGGGATCTAAAATGATTAATTCAAGAGCTACAAGTACTTAAAGGACTGTACCACTACCATTATGAAACACTACCAAAGTAATTTAACTGTAGAGGTACATGGTATAATCAATGGTAGTGGTACCATCCTTTAAGTACCTGTAGCTCTTGAATTAATCACTTTAGACCCCAAGTGTGCTAGTTTGATGGAATTCTTTTATCGGAAGGAACACAAAAAGTCACAAATATACAGGGTGTCCCATTAAAAATTTTGAATCGGACGTCATGTGACCAGAAACAAATGCCTCGTTGGGTGACACAATAACAAGAAAAGATACTATATTTGCTGTAATTTACACCTGCAAAATTATTATTCGTCACTACTGCCCAGTTTAGATATATTGCTTGTCTTAATCGTCGTGGGACACCCTGTATAAGGCAACATTTCATCTTTTTAAGATCAGTGACGTACACTTTTCTGTCAATATTTATCGTGCGACCGCACCCGAAACGCCACTGGAAATGATAATTATATTCTAGTCAGTGCTAACTTACCATCTTATAGCAGTGAACAACGCTGCAAATTACAAAAAAACCCTGAAGAAATTAATAAAAAATCATTTTTTCCAAACTTTGAAATCTGGTACCTTGAAAACAAGACTCTTTGAGACACACGTTTATATGAAATTTTCTACTTGAATTTGGGTCAGAAATGCGGCCTATTATAAGGCAACACCCTGTAGACAATCTTCAGTATTTCATTTTTATCGCCTCTCGAAACAACATTGAATTGTTTCAGGCTTAGAATTATTTTTGTAGGACTATTATGGTACTACTACTACGATTTGTTTAAATCACTATAGCTTAACGATATTTTCATCTACCGATTTTCTGACCATACAGGTTGAAGCGGTTGCTGGCTATGCTAGCCAAACTAGGTTATTGGAAAATGGATGATCGTTATAAGAAAAGTCACCTTAAAAAGAATATCAAGGAATTTTTGAAGAAAGAGAACAATCGCCAGAACGAGGTGTTTTACTTGGAGTACGCACTGATTGAATACGAACTCAACAACATCGATTCTTGTAGGAATATTATCAATATTGCACTGGGTATGAATAACAGCCAGGAGTTTAACTTCGAAAATTGGGACGAGACTCAAGCAAATAGGTAATAAGTTCAACATGTTATGTATCATTTCTTTAAAAATGGTAGCTGGAATTTGCCATATTATTTAACAAGTTGGTATAATATTTCCTAATAAAAATGAATCTTCATGATGAGTAGTTCTAAATTTAAATATGACAATGAATAACCAATCAAATACTTGTTAGTTGTGTTAAACTATATCGTGCAGCTAGGTTTTGTCTGATTACAGAAACTTACTAAACACTCTGCCAAATGCTTATTACTGTTATACTATTTTTAACTTTGTATATATTGTAACATCCTGTATATAGCATTGCTCATTTGTATTGTTGATGTTCCTTTCAAAATGTTAGGTTAGATTTTTGATGTGTAAACGTCATCGAATCGTCTAGAATTTTCGGGACTGACGCATGGGCGTTCTAGATGTCATCTGAATGTCCCGATTTTTCTAGATGGTTTGATGAAGTATATAAGGCACCACGAGTAGCGTGGCAGTAGTTCACTTGAGTTCAGTTCTAGTTGAGATAAGGTTAAGAGATATTGTATTGAGTTGTGGAGTAAAACGGTGAAAGTTACGTCCAATTTGATTCCTTGGGTGAAGGAAAAGAGGCCGTCGTGACAATTGGTGTCAGAAGTGTGGGATTGTCCATCAAATCAAGCCAAGAGAGGGAAACAAGTACAGAGAGTACAGAGACAGTCGATGCCAGTAACCAGAGCTATGGCGTCCGAAATGGGTGCAATGATGAATATGCTACAAGAAATGAAAATCAGCTTCGAACAAAGTTTAGAAACAACTGCATCCAACCTTCAGAGTAGTCAAGAACAAGCCGTATCAAGTCTTCGAAGTAGTCAAGAGCGAACAGTCGTGAACCTTGAAGAAAAACTAAAGCACCACCAAGTGGACCTTGAACAGAAGCTGAAGCAACATCAAGACGAGGCAGTCGCAGATTTGAAGAGTGGGCAGGAACTTGTGATGGCTAGGCTCGAGGAACAGAAGCAAGCGGTAAGCCAGGCATTAGAAGACCAAGACCAACGTAGTAGCGCAATAGAGACTCAAATAGTGACAGTAGCGACATCACAAAAGAACTTTGAGGAAGAATTGCAGCAAGTGAAAGATCATGTCAAGGAAATTGTGAGAGACGAACTGCGAGAACTTAGTGGAGGTGAACGTGAACGAGTGCAGCAGGTAGAAGATCGTGTCAGAGAAATCGTCACAGAGAAGCTGCGAGAGCTTAGTGCAGGTGAGAGTAGTTTAACTGCAGTAGCACCAGCTTTACATGACAGACACAGTGGCGTAGTAGCAAAGCCATATCCATACAATGGTAAATCATCATGGGACATTTATTATATGCAATTTGAAAACATCGCACGTATGAATAACTGGTCGAATGAGAAAAAAAACTTGTGTGCTGACATCCATGCTCAGAGACTCTGAAGTAGCTATTTTGGAAAATCTCTGCTCCTCAGATCTACGTGATTATGATAAGATAACATCTGCCCTAAAAATACGTTTCGGAGACGCGCACTTAACAGAGCTATTACATGGCCAACTGCGCAACCGGACACAGCAAGCCAAGGAGGATCTGACCACGTTTGCATATGAGGTCCAAAGCTTAGCTAAATGGGCATTCGCCAGCAGCCCCGTCGAAACACAGGAATACGTTGCAGCTCGTCAGTTTGTCGAAGGGATTGCGGACCTGAACGTTCAGCGAATCGTGAGACTATCCAGTCCCAGAACCTTACAAGACGCTTTGGTCAAGGCTCTAGAAATTGAAGCTGCCACAAAAGCCACGCGAATGACACGAACTGTGCGCTCTATAGAACAAGATGATGAAGCAGAAATCAGGGCCACATCGTTCGTTCCAACAAGAAGAGGTGGTACCTTCCAAAGAAACCCAGTTCGCAGAAATCTAGAAGGAGCTGAGAAGTTCACGTGCTGGAGATGTGGGCAGAAGGGGCACCTTCGAGTAGGCTGTCGCATGCAGGTGACGGAGAAGTCAAGAGAGGCTAGTACTAATACTGACAATGAGTCGGAAAACTAAAGCCGGCCAGTTTTAGGGGGCAAAAACTGGCTGGCTATCATGACGAAAGCCCCGTGGTCATCGAAATTGAGGTTAATAAAATTGAGAAGAGTCCAGTAGTTTAAGGTTACATAGAAAATATACCATGCAAGATGTTAGTCGATACCGGAGCAAATGTGACTATAATAAGCCCTAACATATACCAAGAAATTCGGAGAAAGTCGCCAAGCAGAACCACGCAAACGGATAGAATGTTTCTGAAGCCGCTAATGGAGAAGGAAATGGAGGGTGCTGAAGAATTAGAGATTCGCATTGGCAGTTTTGGTAAGAAGCATCCCATTTTAGTAGCTTCAGTCACAAATGATTGTATCCTTGGGGCTGAGTTTCTGCAGAGTTCTGGCTGCGTAATAAACTTCACTGGTAATACATTAAGCATTGGGGATTCAGAAGAGATTTCATTTAGCGGCCGATACTGTTCAGCTAGAGGAAATGAACGTTATGTCACCAAGGAATTTTACATTACCACCACAGAAAGAGATTGTTATACCTATATATGCACATAAGGCACTTGAACATAACCTTACCCCGTGCATTTTTGAACCAGATCCTACGCTAGGTTGGAACAAACCTACTTTATTAGCCAGAACAATAACGGATTCCTCAAATATGTTAATAAGGGCCGTGAATGTATCCAGGAATTCAATACAAATCAAAAAAGGTACGCCACTGGGTAGACTAGAACCAGTAGCATGGATCCGAAGGCTAGATGGCACGGAAGAAGAAGATAATGCTGACTTCACTGAAATCTCAGATAGTCTTCGAGATTTGTATGATAGAAGCTGTGAGATTTTACGACCCGAGCAGCAGCGGAAGGTCCTGAAGCTACTAAGAGAATTTCATTCGATTTTCGCTAGAAATAATGATGACCTAGGGCGAACCCATTTGGTGCGTCATAAAATTAATGTAGGAGATGCCCAGCCAGTCAAGCAGCCCCCAAGAAGAATTCCATTATCTAGGATTGATGAAGTACAAAATATGGTAAGAGATATGCAGAAACGAGGAGTGATCGAGCCATCGTCTAGCCCTCGGGCGTCCCCGATAGTTCTTGTTAGAAAGAAGGACGGATCAACGAGGTTTTGTGTGGATTACAGGCGACTCAACGATTTGACCAAAAAGGATTCATACCCTTTATCAAGAATTGATGACACTTTGGATGTCGTTGGAAATTCTTCGTGGTTCTCCACCTTGGACCTACAAAGTGGATACTGGCAGGTTGAAATGGACGAAAAGGATAAAGAGAAAGCGGCATTTGCATCGTGTGCTGGACTATGGCAGTTTACGGTAACGCCTTTCGGTCTATGCAATGCACCCAGTACCTTCGAAAGACTAATGGACGTTGTACTACAAGGTTTATCTTGGAAGACAGCGCTGATATATCTCGATGACGTCGTTGTGTTGGAAAGGATTTTGAAGAAGAGCTATTCCGACTAAGACAAGTTTTCCAGTGGCTTAAGGAAGCGAACTTGAAGCTAAATCCTAAGAAATGCCATCTTCTTAAAAGGGAAGTAAAATACCTCGGACATCTGTTAACCAAAAACGGAATCCGGACGGATCCAGAGAAGGTGCAGGCTGTGAAGGAATGGAAAGTACCGTCTAACACTCGTGAGGTACGAAGCTTTTTGGGATTGTGCAATGATTATAGTAGATTTGTAAAATACTTCTTCACCATCGCTAAACCTTTATTTGCCTTAACTGAAAACGGGAATAAGTTTTATTGGGACTCAATCTGCCAAAATGCATTCGACGCATAGAAGACAGCTTAGACCTCCTCACCGATACACACATCGCACATCCCACAGGGGATGGAACTTTCTACTTGGACACAGATGTCAGCCATTATACTGTTGGAGCTGTCTTATCTCAAGAACAAGATGGTATCGAAAAAGTAATTGGTTGCTACAGTAAAACTTTGCACAAAGCCCAGAAAAACAGGTGTGTGACACGAAAAGAGTTGTACAGTGTGGTGACAGGGATCGGAAATTTCCACAACTTATTGTACGGAAGAAGATTTGTCGTGAGAACCGATCACTCAGCTTTGCAGTGGTTAATGATGTTCAAGAATCCAGAAGGCCAGCTTGCTCGATGATTGAATACCTCCAAAGCTATGACATTGAAATTCGTCATCGTCCAGGAAGGCAACACGGAAATGCCGATTCTAGGTCACGAAGACCCTGTAATGAAGAATGTAAACACTGCTTGAAAGAAGAACAACGAGAATTCGACAAAAACACATTAAGAATAGAAGAATTTGAATTGGGAGGAACGAAGATTTCACCAGAGACCTTCAAGCAAGCTCAGTCACAAGACGCTGAGCTAGGGTTAGTTATCTAGTTGCTATTAAATGGAAACAAGCCGAGTCAACAGGAAATAAGTGGCATGAGTCCCATCACTAAAGCCTACCTCGCACAATGGGACTCCCTGAAGGTTAGGGGTAACCTCTTGTATCGAATCTGGGAGGACACTGATGGCAGACACGCTAAAGAAAAACTTGTAGTACCAAAGAAACTACGAAAAGCAATTATGGAACAATTACGTGACAGTAGCAGCGGAGGTCACTTTGGCATCAGAAAGACCCTGGAGAGAATCGAGGAGCGATTTTACTGGGTTGGAGGTCGAGAAGATGTGGAAAATTACTGTTCCACATGCGATGTCTGCAACTCAAGGAAAGGTCCAAGTACTCGTCAACGATCACATATGCAGCAGTACAATGTTGGATCGCCGTTTGAGAGGATCGCCATAGACATTTTGGGTCCTTTGCCGGAAACCAGCGTTGGGAACAGGTATCTGCTTGTTGTAATGGATTATTTCTCTAGATGGCGAGAAGCAATTCCTGTGCCCAATCAAGAAGCAGGCACAGTAGCACAGGCTCTTTTAGAACACGTTGTGTCCAGATTCGGAGTTCCAAATGAACTACATTCAGACTAGGGACGCAGCTTTGAATCAGAAGTCTTTATACTGCTGATGAGAAAACTCGGAATTCGGAAGACTAGAACAACTGCTCTTCATCCTCAGTCCGACGGTATGGTGGAACGCTTCAACAAGACAATCCTGGATTAGCTGTCAAAATTCGTTAACAAACATCAGTCTGATTGGGATACGAAGATTCCTCTGGGAATGTTGGCCTACAGATCAGCGGTGAACGAGTCAACTCGGTTGAGCCCAGGGAAGATAATTTTTGTCGAGAACTGCGGCTGCCTCTGAACTTAGCTCTTGGTCCACCTCCAGAAACGGAACGCCGTCTTCCATGCGAATGGATGAGCGAGCTTCAGGAAACGCTCTGGGATATCCATGAGTCTGCTAGAGGGAACATCCAGTCTGCCAGCGACAGAATGAAAGCCAGATACGATCTGAAAGCAGATAGCCCAAAGATCGTCGAAGGTGATCTGGTGTGGTTCTACAATCCACGACGGAGAAGGGGTAGATGTCCGAAGCTACAACGCCATTGGAAGAGACCCTACGTGGTGATGAAGCGCCTCAACGACGTAGTCTACAGAATACGTATGGGTAGTGGAAAACCGAAGGTCGTCCATAGCGATCGTCTGTGGCCATACAAGGATCAACGCGAATTGTTCGTCGAGGACGCTGAACGCTAAGGGGGGAAGAGTGTAACATCCTGTATATAGCATTGCTCATTTGTATTGTTGATGTCCCTTTCAAAATGTTAGGTTAGATTTTTGATGTGTAAACGTCATCGAATCGTCTAGAATTTTCGGGACTGACGGATGGGCGTTCTAGATGTCATCTGAATGTCTCGATTTTTCTAGATAGGCGCCACGAGTAGCGTGGCAGTAGTTCAGTTGAGTTCAGTTCTAGTTGAGATAAGGTTAAGAGATATTGTATTGAGTGGTGAAGTAAAACGGTGAAAGTTACGTCCAATTTGATTCCTTGGGCGAAGAAAAAGAGGCCGTCGTGACAATATACAGGGTGAGTTTTTAGTATCGGCTCGGTCGATAACTCCACTACTGTAGAAGATAGTGAAAAAAGTTGTATACAAAAGTTGTAGCTACTGATATGGTCCTTGCTCAGAAAATATTTAGATTTATACAAGGTGATCCATAACTACGTGGTGATGCAAACATGCATTTTTTTAAATGAGACACCCTATATATTTTTCCATATTCACATTTTACTAATGATGTCCGTTCTTCCAATATAGGGTATTATTACATTATACAGGGTATTTCAAAAGTTATGACCATTTTTATATCCAAATCGCGGTCAAATGAACGTACTGTATATCAAAAAGTAATGAATCAAAAATTGTGTTTTTTACACGAAAAGATTAAAAATATCCTCTAGTTTCAGAATCGGCAATAAAAAAGGCCCGTGACGCATATTCGTATACAGGGTGATGTAGAATGCAAAATCCAGATTTTCTCTTTTTTTTTTAATGTAACCCCCAATATTTTATTATCCCAAAGATATGCCTTTAATATGCTCTTTCATCTTTGTATAGCACTCGTTGTACCTACGTCCATTAGTTTCCGAGATATTTCGATTTTTCGTAAATTTAAAATATAGCTTCTATTTGTGTACTGAAATTTATTTATTTTGAGAAATTACTATCTAATTTGTTTTTTATTTAACGAACAACTGAATTATAAGGTCATGATACTATTTGAGAAGTCAAAACCCTAAATCATCAAGATAATAAAGTCAAGTATGCTGAGGAAACAATTTTGTAGGCGTGATGCATAATTATCAAGCAGATTTATCAGGTAGGCTTTGAACAGTTAACAGTTTTCATAGCCTGCACAAGGATTTCGTACTGTGTGCAAAACCAGCTTTAAAAATTAATTAATGAGAAGAAATAGGGCAAAACCAGAACCTAAACCGATAGCAAAAACTTTTCTACCCTATGTGCCTGGAATAACAGACAGAATAGGAAAAATGTTACGAAAGGAAAACGTCAAGACCATCTACAAGCCCACAAGAAAGATACAGGAATATTTGAGAACGGTGAAAGATAAAAGAGACCCACTCACAACACCGGGGGTATATCGCATACCATGCACATGTGGGAGTGTATACATAGGAACAACGAAGCGATCTATAAACACAAGAATTGCAGAACATAAGGCTAGCTGTCGACTACGCCATACGGACAAATCAGCGGTAGCCGAACATGCGATTAAGGAGGGAAGTCACAGGATCAAGTTTGAAGAAACACAGGTTCTTGCCGCTACGTCTTCATACCATGCCAGACTTCAACGAGAAGCCGTCGAAATACAGAAACATCATAATAATTTCAACAGGAAAGAAGAAACACAGAAAGTCAACCGGACATGGATACCCATCCTAAAGGACCTGAAGACACTACCATATCGCGAAGGGGCGGGGCTACCAACGCTACCTGGTTGGGCCACGTCACCATTAGCAGGTATAAATACAGGTAAAGATCCACCAGCCGTCAGTATTTTGGAAGTCGCCGAAGTGAAATAGCTTCTGAAGATGCCATCCACTCGTGGTGGCGAACCGTCAAGCTTTAACGCTAAACGACGCCGGCCTAAAAACCCAAGAACCACAAATTCATTTAAAAATTAATTTTTCCATTGAGGGCATTTAGGAGAATAGATTGTATAGTTGCCTCTAGAATATATCAACTATGAACAGCAATATCCAGAACGAAGGCACTCTAAAACTAATGCGTTTGAAAGATTGAAGAATCATTTTATTTGGACTGTGTCGTTTAATATTGCATAGCCTACCTGATATATCTGCTTGATAATTATGCATGACGTCTATAAAATTGTTTCCTCAGCACACGTGACCTATATTATCTCGCTAATTCAGTATTTTGACTTGATCAAGTACTATTATGGCCTTATATTTTAGTTGTTTGTTACGCAAAAATAAAATTTGATAGTATCTTCTCAAAATAAATAAATTTTAGTAAACAAATAGAAGGTATATTTAAAATTTGTATAAAAATTGAAATATCTCAGAAACTAATGAATGCAGCCATAACAAGTACTACCTATATAAAGATGAAAGAGCATATAAAAAGCAATTCTTTGGTATAATAAAATATTGGGGGTTACATTTGAAGAAAGAGAGAAAATCTAGATTTTGCATTCTACATCACCCTGTATACAAATATCCGTCACGGGCTTTTTTTATAGCTGGTTTTAAAGCTAGAGGATATTTTTAATCCTTTCGTGTAAAAAAAATAATTTTTGATTCATTACTTTTTGATACACAGTACGTTCATTTGACCGCCATTTCGATATAAAAATGGTCATAACTTTTGAAATATCCTGTATAATGTAATAATACCCTATATTGTAAGAAAGGAAATCATTAGTAGAATTTGAATATGGAATAATATATAGAGTGTCTCATTTAAAAAAATGCATGTTTGCATCACCACGTAGTTATGGATCACCCTGTTTAAACCTAAATATTTTCTGAGCAAGGAGCATAACCGTGGCTACAACTTTTATATACAACTTATTTCGCTATCTTCTACAGTAGAGGAGTTATCGACCGAGCCGGTACTAAAAACTCACCCTGTATATATAGAAGCTATAGTTCAGGGTTTTTTAAAGGAAAAATACATTTTATATCATAGTTATATGATTTCTGGTGAAAATAATTTTTATACTTAAAATCTTGACAGATGCGTAACTAGATATCACTTTCTCACCCATTTGTGTAACAGAGCTGTTAGCTAGCGGCTTTTAATTTGTTTGTCTCGGTCCTAACAGTATCAAAATTCTGTGAGAATTTGTTTTAAGGTGCTGCTTGTTCAAACATCTGGTATATCTAGCATTAAAATCCACTCCCCAAGAGACAAATCATGCACTGCAGTATTTATGCGAGATGGTACTTTGCGAGAAGGTGCATAATGTGACGCCATCCGTTCTGAAGAAGGTCGAGTTACAGTTCCACCGTGCCACTACGACTATGCTAGAGACCGAAATAAAGGAGCTTCAGCCCGTTCAGCACTTCCAGCCGGATTTTTTTACGGATTGGCTGACGTGCCATGCCTGGTTCTTGTACCTGTACAAAGGTATGAACATCCCGATGCATGTTTTTCATTATAACATTGTAATTGCGGTAGATTTAGAATTTGCAATATGTTGTTTCATGTTGTAATAATATAATAATAATAAAAATAACATCATACACAAGCATTAGCCACAAAAAACAAACTAATCGAAAACTCCGATCCATATTACAAGTATACACCAACATTAGTACTCGATAACGATCACTACAAACTATACTGGGATGTTGAAATACACACAGACAAAACCATAAATGCAAACAGACCAGATATAGTATTTCAGATAAAGGCAGACAAAGTTACCTACTTAATAGGATAACTGATCGATCCGGATCCTGATCACTGTTTCCGTAAAGGCCTAATGTAAACATTGTAAACCACAAAATTGTAAACGGTGAAAAAATGTGCAAAGCAAAGAAAAGAAGGCTGCTCAGACTGATACATTGTCGCAAATCATTTACTGGGAGAACATGAAAGGACGCTCATTATTGGTTCCCTTTCGGTGACGTCATCATCAGCTATTTCAAATTACAGTACAAATTTCTTTTTACTGTTATTTTCATTTGGATCAAGTTTTCTGCAAACTTTTTACAGTAAACGGTCCTATGTATCATCAAAAATGATACCGCAGTAGATAAATTGATGAATCTGAGATCACGGTATAGGCCCATTGTACAAGGGCACACCAAACAAACGGATCGAATATTTTTGAAGATTTGGTTAAAATTGTTGGCTTTGTTACTTTACCATCTTTGGGAATATTTTTGACATCATACGTCAAATAGTCCGAGCTAGGATACCAAAGTCCTAAAGTTTTTGCAGCATTACGCTAACCGAATTGTAACTACCTTGGACACATTATCGTTATTCACAATCCAATATAAAGTCTTTTGTTTGTTCGAATAGAATTTCCTCAAAACGGAGCAGTAGTAAGTAAATCGGGCACGTAGAAATCTGATTTTACCACTTCTGAAATATCTGGATACTCTTTCTCGCACTCAAGTGCCAATTCATAAAGACAACGAATCGCCAAAAAGGATGTCGCCGCGGTACCGTATGTGACCGTATTTAGCTTATAAACGTCGAAAATCTCCAAACGATTATTTGCAAATCCCTGTCTGAAACTAAAACACATCGGTACACTTTAGCTACGTCGGCTGCTATAACAGAATTATGTTTGCGAAAACGTACTAATATAGAAGATAAATCTTCTTGCAAAGAGGCACCTACCATCTGCAAGTTATTTAGAGAGTATCCTGTAGAGGAGGGAGTTGGCGCATCGAATACAACTCCCAGCGCTGCGAACTATCCCGTGATGATACATACAATATGATTATTTACATTTGCATGACTTCCCTTTTCCCATATGCCCTAAATCAATAGAATCAATATACTGTTGCATGAATTTATGGTATTGTTACGTGTCATTAGTTTGATTGAGAAGGAAAACACTTGGTACGGATTCAACTATTTATTTACACTAACTTTGTACACTAGCATGCCTAACCTATCACTTATCAGTCTAATTTATTTACAGTCACTATACACTAATTTACGTTTGCCCTTCGCTCCACTAAATTATGTCACTATCCATTTATTTTACGCACGCCACTGGTAGACGGAGCGCGTCTGGCTGCTGTCTCTGTTAACTCTGCCACCTGCCTGTTGCCTGATGCCGCTTATATTGTACGCGTCTCGGTAGCTCGAAGCTTCTCTCCGGCTCCGCGTTCTAGACCGGTTCCAGCGGTTCGCGAAGTCTGTTCTCGCGAACTCGTGACTACCTGGCAAGATGGCGGACTGGTCTGGACTGGTACACTGTGCTTCTTTATATTTTGAGTTTTGGTCCAGTTTGCGTTCCAAATGTAAGAATCTACGCTCTGCCTGCTGATACGAGTCGCCAAGCTTTGATGCATCAAACTTTAAAGGCAATTTTACTATAAAAGCGCCATCTTCGCACCGCCGCGTGTTTCTTTTGAAGTGCTCCTCGCAAGCTACTTCTTTTTTTGATAGCTTTAGATGCTCAGACAAGCATTCTTCAATTTACCAAAAACGTTTAAGCGCATCCTGTATATTCTCATCATCAACTGATGGATCTATTGTAGAAAGATTCCAATAAATTTCATTATTTTCGCTTTTACCCAAAGGCCCTGATATAATCCAGCCAAGTTTTGTATTCTGGAGGATTGGAGCATTACGTCCCAGTGCTGTTTCTCCCCTACAGATGATATCCCAAAACATATCAGCGCCCATTAACATATCAGAATTTTGTGACTTGGAATATTGAGGTGCGAGGTATTCAATTTGTACTTAGGTAAAATACTGGTCATTTTCTCTACAACAAAACATGGAACGTTGTATGACGTATTATTGCACTTTAAGTGTACATCAATGTTACATTTACACACATTTGCCTGAACATTACCTATACCATTAACTTGCAAATTAGTAACTTTCTTAGATATTCCTAACATATTACTAAGCATATCAGTTACGAAATTTGACTGGGAGCTGTTATCTAGCAAAATGCGGATTGTGTGCTTCTTTCCATGATTATCGATCACATCAATACGAGCAGTTGACAAAAGAACATCACTAGCTTCAGTATGTGCTGTATTGACAGATGAAACTTCATTATTTGTGTCATCCTTATCATTTTCCTTAATATTGGATTGCCCTCATTATTTGCACCCGGTGCTCGTGTATTATCAATGTGTAATAAGGAATGATGCTTGGAATCGCGTTTTTTGCATGTACGCCGGCAGCTCACTTTACTAAAATGTCTTGGCTTCAAACAGTTTCAACACAACCTTTCCGATTTAACCGCACTACTACGATCAGCTGATGATGGAATTTTTAAAAACTCTGCACAGGTATGAATGAAATGGGAACCATTACAAAAAGAACATGCATGAATGCTTTCAGTACCCCCTGTAACTACTAAACCTCTCGTTTCAGTACGTCTATAATTAAAGCGTTTATCATGACCTTTTTCTGAACGATCTTGTTCAAGGGTTTCCAAAATTTCGGCCCTTGAGGGTAAAAACTTTTTCAAATCCTCCAAGGAAGCAACATTTTAATTTTTTTTGACTTAAGCCCCACTCACGCGTGGTAGCGATATCTAGCTTTGTGCTGATAAGGTAAACTATGGGTATACCCCACTGCTCTACGGGTAACTGTAACTGGCCTAAGGTTCTCATGTTTTTAGTTAAACAATCCAGCAAATTTCTAATACCTTGAGAAGATTCTTTGGGCCATGGGTTCTAAATTGAAGATATTTTTAATGTGATTTTGTATCAGCATTTTGTCATTATTATAGCGCTGTACCAAAAGATCCCATAATAACTCATAATTGTTCGATTAAAATACAATACCTTTAATCAACTGCGCAGGTTCGTGCGACAAAGTGGCTCCCAGGTAATGAAACCTTTCAATATTACTTATAGACTTATTTTTATGAATAAATGATTCATATATGTCGCGGAACTCAAGCCAAATTTGCAAATTTCCATCAAAAGTTGGTAAGTTAATTGTTGGTAAGTTAACATCCTGAAGAGGATCAAAGTGGCTCGAAACTTGGTTGCTAAAAATGCTATTTATTAAACTGGGAGAACCACTGCTAGACCGATCACAGGGTTGTGTAGGTTCATTATATTTTAAAAAGTTTCTTTGCAGTCGCTATTAATGAATAATAGTTATTTTCAAATGTATCCCTCTCATTACATTCCCTATCTAAATCATTTTTGTCACATATAGCCTCAATCTGGTCTTGAACATCGGATATTTTTTTGTAAATATTACCCTCAATAATATTGATACGGTCCTGTAACTCAATAATTTCTACATCTGACTACTTTTCACTCGCTTGAATGTTCGTAAAATATTTCTCAAAATTAGTTAACGTAGCTTTTACGCCACTTTCTGTCTAATCAGTCTTTCCGTTTTAATAACTTTAAAAATACGAGACAAAATATCTAAATGCTAAATATCAAAGCAATACTGAATCGGCAGGAAAAAGAAATATTATAGTATCAGTACCTACTCACTTCTACGCCGTTTTTATCGCGGCTTTTTTACGTTTTCTTCCCAAAATTCTGTTATGGCGGTAGCGTGACCACTGCAACTGCCACTCGGTTTCTTGACGTATTTTCCTCCAATTCACTGAATGTGGCTCGGAAGGACCATGTTAAGAACATTCGTTCACATAAGCGTTTACCCTTAAAAAAATCAACACATATTATCGATAATTACAGAAAGTTATTAACGATTGAAAATCGGGATTTTAACATGGGCTCTTATGAGACAGCACCGAATGTTTGCCTTTGAAGGTAAAATAAACATATTTTAAGATTAGACAAAAAATAAATAACATTTAGGAATATTCTTTGGAATATATAGTGTATACTAATGGATTAAAAAAATAGGGTTGACGACCGTTTGAATTAGTTATTATTTTATTCATGATAGTTAAAACTGTTTCTCACCATATTGCAATCTGGCAATAGCGCTTCCCTCTCTTTACAGTAACCATGGTGATATTGTCATACAACATTGGTTAGGTTAGGTTACTTTGTTGATTATCGTTTGTGTCTAATAGTCTGGGAGCTGACATCAAATTTCGCCGGACCATTATACTGGGGCTGGTTTTTTCTAGTATATGGCTTCGTGATGTTGATGATAAAAAATGTGTATATGTTGTTTGAAATTTGTAGATAAGGGAGATGTTTCATAAGGTCTGTTTCGAACTTCTATTGTATATATAATTTTAGATTCCAACGTTTCGATTCATCTGCTATTTTGAAAAAAGGTCTATGTTAGCTGCTCCTGATTTCGGGGTATTGTTGAGTTGAAAATTTGCAGATAGAGAGTTGACATTTTCATCACAAAAAATATGTTAGCTGCATTTATATGACAATTAATGGTATAAAAACTATAAAAATAATTGTTAGCTACAAGGGTGTGTCTGTTAGCTGCGCTTTAATTAAAAACGGATGCTGTTACAGGGCGGAAACATATAAAGCATAGATAAAACTCGTAGTTGGGCCTTCTCTTAAAGTGTTAAGGCTCATCTATAATGTTAAAACATTATTTATTTTTTGGTCTACTCTTAAAATATGTTTTGTCTACAATTAAATAGAAAAATACGCTGCTCTCTCATAAGAGCCCATGTTAAAATTCTGATTTTTAATCTTTAACAGCTTTCTGATTAAACTTATCAAAAATGAAAAAAAATTCATCTACTAAACACTTCCATGAACGAATGTCCTTGAAAAATCGGCTTATCGACCTTTTTCCCTTCAAACACAAACGTCACAAACTGACATGTGAATAAAATTATAGGTTAAGTGTTACTTAAGCCAGATAAATCTTCGGCTTAGCCTTTTGACATTTAAGCTCAAGTTAAATATATGAATAACGGCGGTGCAATTTTTTTTTGGTTTTTGATAAGGTTTTCATACAAAGGATAGCGTTGTCTTCCAATAGCTTCCTAATTGTTACGTTAACCGTCTTGTAATTAGGAACTGGAATTAATGTAATTACTGCGCGAGGTCCGGTTCAACAGTGTCTTTATTCGGGTCGTCCATCCATCATCATCACTGGGTAGGCAACCCAACTCGCACTCACTCACAAGTATGTTGCATACCCTTACTAGTAGCTCAATCTCCGAGGAGGTCTACTTATCCTTCCATGAGAAGTTACTTTTTCTTTAAATACAAAAGCCTCCTCAGAGCCTGGCTTCAGAACTCTTTCACAATTTAGGATTTTTACATAAGAACTTTTCAGAGATTCCAGAGAAATATTGTCAACACTATTACTAACACTTTCATATTTACTATCACTGTCCTGTTGCACACTATGTTCTGTCTGAATCACACTTTCGTCACTTTGATCATCTAACTCTAAGAAACATTTAATCTCTTTTCCTTCCCTCTGAGGAGATAAAAATGAGTAACTTAGAGCATTCTCTGAAGGAGGAAAAATTCCTCTTGGCCTAATAAACTTTCTATTTCTTATTAAGACCTTTCCATCACTCATTTTTACTCTATAAGATCTCTCACGCAATCTACCTACAATTATTCCTGGATACCAATATCCATTTGGTTTCAGCTATACCATAACCTGTGTATTTAGTTCAATTGATTCTAAATCTTTCTTATTTCTATCATAATATTTTTGACTTATATGTTTTTTTTCAACATTTTGTTGTATGCAGTGAAATTAATTTGTTTTGGTCTTAAATGCTGCTCGCAGGAATAATTATTGTTCTCAATTTCCTTGACATCAATAGCTCTGCTGGGCTATAAGTTTGGTCAACTTTCATATTTCTATACGAAAGTTATGCACAGTGAATCTCTCTGTTATCTTCTAATGTTTTTCTTAAAATATTCTTAGCTGTCTGTACATTTCTTTCTGCCATACCATTGCTGTGGGCATTAGTAGGCGAAGTAACTATGTGATCAAATTCCCAATTTTTAGCAAACGTTTTGAATTCCCATGATGTAAATTGTTTTCCGCCATCTGACACTAATGTCAACGTTATGCCATGACGTGCAAAAACTTCTTTCATTTTGTCAATGACATTTCTACTTGTAATATCTCTCTTTAGGTCTACAAGTTCTATATATTTATGGTAATAGTCTATTAACAAGATATTTTTCACCCTTAAATTCTAACAGATCAAAACCTAACTTATTCCAAGGCAGCTCAAGAATATTGTGATTATTCAAGGTTTCTGCCTGCTGAGTTTTGGAATATTTTAAACACAGGTTGCAATTTTGAATTTTTTGAGTTACGTCATTTGTCATACCAACCCAAAATATAGTCTCTTTAGCCATAGACAAACATTTTTTGAGGCCCATGTGATTGTAATGTGTTTTTGATAACATTTCAATATGCAAAGATTTGGGAACTACTAACGCTTGACCGTTAAAAATTAAATTGTCAATTACTGTTAGTTCACTTTTATATTGTGCATACTTCCGAACTGAATTTGGAAGATTTTTATTATTATTTGGCCAACCTTCAATAATAACTTTTTTAAGATCTTGTAACTCCAAGTCACTACTAGTTTTTTCCTGGAAGTCTTGCCATTTAGTTTTCCTTTTCCAAATTTGTATTTTGTTTATCTTTAATACATGCTCGTGACAATGCATCAGCCAAAATTAAATCTTTACTTGGTGTATATTTAAGATCAAAATCATATTTCTGCAATTGTAGCAACATGCGTTGTAAACGAGCAGGAGATTTATTAAGTGGTTTCTTAAAAATACTGATTAATGGTAAGTGGTCAGTTTCCACTATAACTTTTTTACCAAAAACATATTGATGAAATTTTTCAAGTCCTACTACAATAGCTAAAAGCTCTTGCTCAATTTGCGCATATCTACACTGCGTTTCTGTAAAAGCCATTGATGCATATGCACAAGGAAAGTTATTTTGCAATAGTACTGCTCCACAGGCAGCTTTTGAAACATCTACTGACACAACAGTTTCTAAATTTACATTGTAGAACTGTAAGACTGGTGAACTTGTTAATAAATATTTAATTTTTTCAAAGGCTGCCTGATGGTCTTCCTTTCACTCGAATTCAGAGTCTTTTTTGAGCAAGTTACGCAGAACTGTAGTTTTCTCTGAAAAATTTTCTATAAATTTACTAATGTAAGTAAGAATACCTAGTAGACGTTGAACATCTTGCTTACATTCTGGTTTAGGCATCTCTTGAATTGCAATTATTTTTGAATCATCATTTCATTTTGTCCAAACTTGCATTTTTGCAGGTTGAATTTAACATTATTCTGACGTGCTAACTTTAAAACCTTTTAAGCCTCTCATCATGCTCTTGTTTGATGGAACCCCAAACAAAAATGTCGTTAATATAAATGTCTACCCCATCTATATCAAAAAGTTCCCTGGTATGGTAGTCTTTTGAATTTATACCTACCAAAAGGTGTATGTGCATAAATAAGAACTTTCTTCATCCAGAGGAATCTGATAGAACCCCTGGGTAGCATCGAGTGTGCTAAAATATTTTGTATTATTCAACTTGCTTGTCATTTGATCTAAAGTAGGAATTTTGCAATATTCCCTTTTTATAGCCTTATTTAAATCACATGGATCTAAGCAAATTCGTAATTTATTATTTGATTTCTTTACTAATACCAAGGCATTTACCCAATCTGAGGCAACTTTTCTTGTTGGATGAATTACTGGTTTGACATTCTCATCAAAGCTGATGTGAAAAGGTTCTCCTAAGCAATCTGTACCTGTGACTCTTTGTATTCCTTGACTAGATCAGAGTATTCCTGAGCATTTTGACATTTGACATTGTCAATTGTCATAATTAATCCTAACAGTACACTGGATTCTAAACCTAAAATACACTCTGTTTGAATTTACCACATAGAACTTTAATGTATATAATTTATTTTTATTTTTGCATTTTATATTACAGAAGCCCAAAACTTCTAACTTATCCCCTGTATATGAATTTAGAGTAACATCATTCTTAGAAATTATGTGCTCTGGTAACCCTAGAAATTTGAATATTTTTAATGGAATTATGTTAACCATTGCACCTGTGTCAATTTTAACACTGACTTGTTTATTATTTATGGTAAGAACAGTGTACCACTGTCTATTATCTGTATTTACTTCCATTAGGTTTTCAGTAATGCTGCCTACATGGAAAAAACTATCCTTATCTAACTCTACAGGGTGAATTTCATTTACAGTCTCTGAAACCTCAGTTACTTTCTTTTTATTTACATTAGCATTTTTCTTTTTGTTACACACAGCTGCAATAGGCTGGGCATTTATTTATGGCATGTTCATTTTTCCCGCATTTGTTACAGTTTTTTACTACCTTATTATTATATGATTTGCTTTGGTTGTAGACAATTTCTACGCTGCTGGAGTTTGGAACTACTTGTGTCATCTGGCCCATCATGTGACTGTGAGCTTTTGCTGCCTCCATGACCTGGCACAATTCCACAGCTTTGTCCAATGACAAATTATCATCCTGGAGAAGTCTTTCTCGCACCTTCTGGTTTCTAACGCCACAAGTGAGCATTGTGACTATAAGACTACATATCTTATAGTGCCTCCAACTTGCACCTCCTGGCCTTATTCTTCAACTGGACTATGTAGTCATCTGTAGTTTGGCCCTCTGACTGCCGATAGGTAAAAAACTGGTAGCGCTCGTAGGCTACATTTTCTTTCCCGAGAAAATGCTCTTCAAATTTTCTTAGTACTGGGGCTAATTTATCCCTCAACATCTAGCTTGAATGACTTGTAAATTTGGAAGCCTTCATCTCCTATATAATGCAGCAACTGCGCCACTTGTGTTTTTTCGTCTTTTTTATTCACTTCGGAGGCCACCAAATAGTTTTCAAACCGCGCTCTCCATAGTTTCCAATTTACGGCCATATTGCCTCTGAACGACAAGGAAGCCACGCCGCGATGGTCACCCATTATTTAATTATTTTTACTTCCCTGCTACTTCCCGCACTGAATTTTATGTGTATAACGGATTTATATGTTATCATCATCATCATCATAATCACAGTGTCTTAACAGACATGTTGTGAACTCGTAAAATGCATTTACACATTTTCTCTTGGGATATCTTTAAGATCTTTAATGCAGTAGTTTCCTATTTGCTTTCTGCATCCTCATGCCGTTGACCAGATGATATCTATGGTTCATCCGCCTTTAAGGGCAATTTCTCACCCCAAGGACAAGAAGGTGTCCTGACTCTTCTCAACCCGTCCACCCGAAGCTGTTGGTTGGGAAGAGGTTACTGCTTATACCGACAGCAGTTCGGTGTTCCTTTTAGTCGCCTTTTACGACACGGAGGATATACGATGGGAGATATTCTAATCCGCCCCCACACGGGCACATATGTTATACGACACGATAATTTACACTGGCTGCGTCATGTTACGTTGTACGTCTTGTAATTAGGAATTGGAATTAATGTAATTACTCCGCGAGATCCGGTTCAACAGTGTCTTTATTCGGGTCGTCCATCCATGATCATTACTGGTTAGGCAACCCAACTCGCACTCACTCACAAGTGTGTTGCATACTCTTACACTAATGTTCGGTCATATGTGATTCAAAATGTCATCATGTTCATTCTGTTCCAAAAATGTAAACCATGTATTATTGAGTGAATTAACTTTGGGAAAGTATAAAATTGTATTGGCGATACGAAAAACAAATTATCTGGCTCTCAATAATTTATTGTTGCCAAAAACACTGGAAGCGAATCCGGTGTTCCAACGAAATCGTTACCAAAGATTTTGTGCTCTACCGCCAAAGTACAGACAATTTGCAACCACATCAACCGATCAATTGTTTTCATACTTTTCCGAGTACTTTTCATTTCATACAAATTTATTCCAGCTTCAGTAAAACAGTCCAATTTCCTATAAATGACCGTGCCCGCAGCTAACATGTTAAGATGCACAGATTTTGCAGCTAACATATTTTTTCGTAATGAACTTCACGAACATCAATTAGCTATGTGCAAATTTCCAACTTCAGTAAAATAGCCCGATTTTTTTTTGCGAGATACTCATACTCTCAAAATGTCACATCACGGAGTCGTGTCAACTAAGATACGTTTTTGTTTGCTTTGCTACAAAAAAATCATCTACAGGAACTGTGAATTCTCAGTGTAATTACCCATGAAAGTTTGCCGCCAGCTCCCCGACTAATATCTTTTGAGTTATCTAAGGACCACTGACGTCTAGTACGTCAATGCTGAAAAACGCGCTGTTGACAGATTGGTTATGTAATTACAGTGGAATCAAAATAACATCTAATTTAGATAAACTGATATTTTAAAATAGAGAACTTATAAATACCTAGTAAATATAAAAATTTTTTATAAATAATCAAAAGATTATTCATATACTTTGCAACTTTTCTATAGTCCCGAATAAATTTCATAAATGAATAGCACTCATTTGACTTTAGTTGTACCGAACGAACGTCCTTAAATATCTTGTTATTTGCTCCGTCGCAGAATTAAACTCGTATGAACCTTCTAAATCGGTGTATTCTTCAAAATACAATTGGTTTCAAAACACTGTAGTGAGCAACTGGTCACTGTCAAAACCGATACCAAATTTAGAAATAGCCAAAGTGATCAAGACGTCTAGTGGTGGAATTTAGAACCCAATGGTAACCAGATTCTTTTAGCATGCATGTGTACCAACTCAGAGAGAATGAAATCAAACACAGAAATGTTATGATATGGTTTTTTATTACTTGTTTCTTAACATTTGTTTTGTATTTATTAATCATGAGTGCTGAGTGTTTGTGTTATTATTTTATTACTTGATTCTTGTATTTATCAAATCATGCGTGCTTTGCATTTCATATATTTTACTGGTGTAATATTTATATCGATATGTTGAAATATACGATTCAAAAATGTCTTAATAATAGTGGTAAACTGGCTCTTGTTATCGATATTTGTATAATAAAGAAATGGTTATAAACATTCACAGTCTAAATGATAAATAATAATAATAATAATAATAATACATGGTGGGCTAGGTCTCTGTTCAACGTCAAGGAGAGAAATATGGATAGAATGTGGAAAAATGTAAAATATCAGCATAGATCAATAAATAAATATAACCAACCATATAAAGGAGTAAATAAAGGATGCAATTGGAATAGGATGTCTAAAATGTAAGCATAGTATAGCAAGCATAGCAGCGTAGCAAGCATGGTATATAAGCATATAAATAGATCAATAAATAAATATAAACAATAAACAACATATGAAAGGGCTGGTTAGAGGAAACCGTATAGTTCATGGTACACGTGATTCATCCCACTTACCCCCTTCGATAAGATGATTAGGCTGTCCCGGCCAGTCGCCGCGGTTTCCACAACCATAAAATAGATATTGTATAAACATAAAGAGGATCAGTAAAGGTTGAAATAGATACATCTAAATAAGATAGAGTTATCTCTACCACCCGCCCGCAATACCTCAGGACCTACCTAGAGTAGACGTAAATCAAAGACCCAACGCCATATAGTATCGTCTCAAAAGCAGGATGTATAGTATACATTGTGAAACACTTTACCAATTGTAGCCAGACCACATTAGTTAATAATACAAACTCAAAAGACAACATACCTGCAAATATTCGTGAAAAAGACTCAAAAACCCTTCTGTTGAAATTTTGGTCTCCAGCTTGTTACGTTTTTCAAAAACAATCTCCTCTTCTAATTAATAAACAAACTATCAACAAAACTATGGCAACGAAACCCACAACCCACTACTTTATTCAAATGTTATTTACTGTATGAAAAGTCACTCATGATCTGACACATATCAAAATATCTGAACAATATAGGATAATCAACTAAATTACTTAACTGAACTTCATCAAATGACTACACTCGTACACTTGTATTATAACAACAAATTTTAATCTTTTCCTTCTACCATCTGTCACCGCCGTCAATGTCAAACTTTGGCAGCCTGACAGCTAAAGGTGCGTTCTAACGTATGACAGCCAGGAGCGCGTTCCGGATCACCACAACACAATCATAACCAGCGTTCATACATTGCTGTACGACAGACATGACATGACAAAATCGGAATGGCGACTGACAAGTTATTTGACGACAGACGGTCACTTGAAAAATAACTAAAAGTGAATGAAGTCCAAACAAGTACAGATATTCGGAACAAGAATGTTCGTGTAGTGCAGAAACAATTAGTTTGAGTCAATTTTTTAAATGATAGTTTTTTCAGCGATGAATCACAGCATAGTAAACAAGATTTTCTATATAAAAATGGTTCCCACAAAATTTGGCCTTGGGATGGTTTTACGGCTGTGAAGTTTGGGTAGAGATACGAAAATGAAAATATCGATACCGGTACCAACTCGATATTTTTCGCCAAATAGGCGCATTTGGTTCGTGCAGAGAATTTTGTGCAATTGATTACACCCCTCAATAATTATATATAATTATTTTCGATACCGATACCCCTACAAAAGTGTCGATACCAGCTTGGAATCGCTCAAAAAGTATCTAAGATAAAAATACTCGATATTAGTGCAGAAGTACAAGTATCTATGTATCGTTAGCATCCAGAGCTACAAAAAAAACATCCAAAAGTGGGGATGCGTGTGTAATTGCCGCCAACCTGCTATTGCTATTGTGCTGAGTGTTGACTATGCTTTGGATGAATCGCGTAATAGTCTGGTATGGATATGCAATATAAATATTTTACCGAAATGTAAAAGATATAATGGTACGGATATGCGAAACAAAAATGTGTATGCAGTGCAGAAACAATTAATTTGACTCAGTTTTTTAAATGGTAATATTTTCAGCGAAGCCTCGCGTAATAGGCTGGTTTCTTATAAGAAAATTTGCAGTAAAGGTTATGCCTACTATTTTTGGCGGTAGAAATAAGTAATACCACCAATAACTTATTGTCTCGCGTTTACGTGTCGATGCTCCATATTTTTTTGTCTAGCTGTATAAATGACGTGTTATAGGATCCAAAATATGCCAGGAATTCGTAGCTGCTATATTAAGCAAGTTGGAAGAACGGGGCAAGTTAAGAGGTAGAATCCTTTGGTATCAGGAAGTCCTTCATGAGCTACAGGTCGCAGTGCTGTTGAAGCACTTCCAAGACCATCGACCGTCAACAGGCATGTACCAGGTAATAATAATAATAAAATAATATAATATAATAAATAGTAATAAAATATAATATGTATCTATATATATATATAACAAAACCAAGAACAAAAAAGGTGCAACCCGGGTTCGACACACCGGGCTGCTGTTCTATTACCCAGCGACTACTCCTCACGGTGAGCAATCATTGGGTCCGCGAATCGTGCGTCCTAAGTAGACGAGGGGACCCATGGATGACTGCCTTCTGTATTCTGGCTGCTAAGATGTGCGCCGCCGCACGAAACACCAGCATTTTGCGCAGTGCAGAGAGCAGCGTAACCCTCATACCACCTAGGGATCCAATGACCATTACCAGCAGACTCACACTGTAGTCCGGCCAGAGCCTGCGAAGTTGTCCGAGGAGCTCCTGAATCTTGGTCAGCTTTTCCTTCTCCTGAGAGACGAAGTTCCTCTCGGCAGGTGCCGAAAGCTCGATAACGAACATCGTCTTCTGTTGGTAGTCGAGGAGGACTATGTCGGGCTTATTTGCATGTATAAGCTCGAGCGTGAAGAATGAGTAATTCCAGTAAATTCGGCACCTCTCGTTCTTCACCACGGACTCTATGTCTCCTGGAGCGTATGGCAGCACCGGTGTCTGATCTATACCGCATGAGTGCCTTAAATGGTAGTATAGCACTCGTAGAGCCGCGTTGTGCCGATAGACGTAGGCAGTGCCACGGTATTGGTGCCAGCGTACCCCTTACATGCCGACAAGAGATGCGTAAGGGTCTCTGGCGTCTGCAGGCAGGCTCTACAGCGGATATCGGGCACATCAATGCCCATAATCCGGCTACGGTATACTAAGGTGTCTTGGCAAGCCATTATAGATTTCTCGGTCTCCGACTTCAACCCACTAGACCTTAGGATGTTTGTAGAAGGTTCCGTGCATTGGTTTATCTTTGTGAAGTCTTAAAAGCAATTGGACTTCAGCAGCTTTAATGGGGGTTTTTAATTGTGCGGGAGCAAGTTCCGTAACGGACTGCTGACACCTCCGCGTGGAGTCGAGCGTGAAAATAAGTTCTTTGGCTGCCCGTGTTGCTGCTCTAAAAAGGAAGGCTCCTTTACCCGTAATCTCGTGCTCTGGTACAAAGCGGATCGGGCAGTCTCGTCGTGACCTTTACAGACGAAACATCGTGCAGATCGCTCCGGTCCGTATTGTTATTTAGCTAAGTAGTCAGAACAAGTGTCTTTTGCGTCACGTCGGTTGTGTATTATCAGTGTACATATTCCTCCGAGGAGGCGAGGAATGTCTGAGGATACTGATCCCCCTGATAAAGGGGATCAACCAGCATGGATGTGCATTCATATAATTTTGGTAACAGATATAAGCCGTCCGATATTGGACCGTATTTTGTTTTTGCGGAATCAACTGATCCTAACTTGTCTCGTTTATCACCAGTTAGAGTCGGTCATTTTCTTTTTAAGGATAGCTACTTCAAAAATGATGTCATGGATATTAAATCTGTTGGTAGAAATAAAGTTAAAATCATTTTCAAAACCTACAATAGTGCAAATGATATAATTAATCACGATATCATTACCAAAAATAACTTGGTGACCTACATACCAATCTTTTTCAATCACAAAAAAGGTATTATAAGAAATGTAGATACATTTCTAGACGAAAAATATATTCTGGAAAACATTGTGTCTGACAAAAAAGTGATCGAAGTAAACAGAATGAAAAGGAAAGTAATTACAGATAATAATGAGTCTAAATTAGTACCTCGACAAATGCTAGTCATAACATTTGAAGGAAATAGTATCCCTCAGACTGTCACTATTGATGTCGTCAGGTTTCCCGTAGAACAGTATATTTATCCGGTCGTACAATGCTTTAACTGTTTCCGATTCGGACATACCGCTAGACAATGTAAATGTAACGTGTCTCCATGTAAAATATGTAGTGCAACGCACGAAAATGAATCTACCTGCCCAAACTCACAATACTGCCTAAATTGCAAATCCAACGAACATACGTCCCTATCAAAAAATTGTCCAACCTACAGACACCAATACAATATTAAAAAAATTATGGCAAATGAAAATGTTACATTTAAAGAAGCAGAGGCCTTAGCGGACAACCCCAGCTACGCCAAAGTCATCACAAATAACAGATTCGACATTCTTAATAACCTAGTTAACTTCCCCCACCTCACTCCGCGCAACTCAGAAAATCAGACATCGAACAGAAATTATGTACCTACCCCTAAAAGGACCACAAACCCACGTAAACGAAAGGCTGTATCTCCTACCGACATAACAAGTCCCCCAAGATTCCCCAACAGTTCCCATAACAAAACGGTGTCTCAACCAATTATTCCCAATCCACACCGCGACGATTTTATAGCGTATAAGGAGAAATTAGAGTTGAAGTTTCTAACCCAACTTCCCAAGCTTCTAGTAAATATTATTAAAAAAATCGATCCAAATCTAGCTACCGCTGAATTAGAAAAAAACACACAATATGAGATATCCAAAATATTTTCACAAGACGAAGTTGATGAAACAAGGTGCAGTGAAGTTATAGTATTAAACGATGATGATAACGATTGTTAGGACTGCTTATGCCTGTTACGCACACAAATATGAATAAGAACTGTATCCACATACTACAGTGGAATGCCCGCTCAATCTTGGCCCAGAAAGCCAACTTACTTCACTTTTTAAATAATAATGACGCTGATATCATAGTCATCTCCGAGCTGTGGCTCAAAGAGTCGCATGTGTTCACACTGAAAGGATATAATTTTACCAAAAAATGTAGAGCAGACGGCAAGGGTGGTGTAGCAATTTTTACAAAACAACATTTAGATTTCGAAGAATTTAATTTGAGCCAAAATTTTAATACTAACATAGAGGCATGTTCTGTGACGTTGAGTAGTCTTAAAATTAATATAGTATCAATATACAAACCCCCTGATGTTAGAGCCACCCAGAGTGACTGGGTAAATTTATTTAGTCAATTCAATACTCCTACTGTTTTCTGTGGTGATTTCAATGCACATCATGGTCTCTGGGGTTATTCGTACGATGACTCCCAGGGAAAAATCCTAGTGGAAGCCACAGAAAATAGTAATTTAGTAATTCTTAATAATGGTAATCCTACTCGCATAAGCAATCCTAGCAACACTAATCAATTTTCTGCGGTAGACTTAACTCTAGTTTCACCTTCGATCGCAGACATCATCGAGTGGGACGTTATGACAGACTCTTTAGGCTCAGATCACTTCCCAATCCGCCTTACCATCAATAGCTGCTCCCACTCTCGTGAAATAATCCCTTTTTGCAAGTGGAATGACTCACGTGCCGATCGGGAGAAGTTCCAAAGTGCATTAGATGGAATGTTAAACGATGTGCCAGACTTGCATAACCTTCCAAATCAGCAAAAGTTCAACATTTTGTTGAACGCCATCTCAGTCTCCGCCGACACCTCCATGCCCCAAAAAAAAGCATTCACTCCTTCATCAATCCAACCCATATGGTGGGATGAAGAATGCACCAAGGCATATGATTCACGCAAGCAAGCACTCCTAAATTACAAACAACAAGCTAACCTTCAAAATTACATCATATTTAAAAAAAACAACTGCATTGGCTAAGCGGTGTTTTAAAAATAAACAGAGATGCAGTTGGAAATCGTATCTAAGCAAACTGAATAGGAGAACCCCGATACACGACATATGGAGATATGTGAAGTCTATCAACAAAAAATCCTTAACAGATAAGCATCAACTGTCAAAAGATCTGGTGGAAAAGCTTTTAGATGAATTTGCCTCACTGGCAGCCCGCAGCAGACCCCCAGAAACTTGCAATAACTTCAGCGTTATCCCTCGAAACCATTCAGTTTTTGACAAACCTTTCAAACTGCAAGAATTAGACATTTGCTTGAAAAACTCTGACAGTACAGCCCCTGGCATTGACAAGATCACCTACAGAATTTTGTCTAATCTTCCTCAGTCAAGCAAGCAGATATTGCTAGGCATCCTAAACGACTGGTGGATTAAACATCATTTTGTGGAAGGCCTCAAATCCACAGTCATGTGTTTGATATTGAAGCCGGGAAAAAACCCAGCTATACCAGACTCTTACCGCCCAATATCACTTTTATCTTGCATTATGAAAATCTTCGAGCCCATGATAAAAATAAGACTAGAACATTATCTAGAGTCGAATCAACTGCTTCCGACATCTCAGTACGGCTTTAGGAGGGGCCAAGGAACTCTTGAGGCTGTAAGTCAACTTGTTCTAGATATTCAGTTATGTTTCGCAAAAAACAATTACCTTCTCTGCTGGATCTTGGACCTGAAAGGGGCTTATGACTCAGTTGATTTGCCAATATTACATTCCAAATTAATCTCGAAAGGTATACCCGTGAGAGCTTCAACCACCATAACAGAGATATTCAAAGATAGAACAGTGCATATAAGGGATCATAAAAACGATCTCCATGGTCCAAGAATACTGTATAACGGTTTGCCACAGGGTTCCAGCCTGAGCCCTATTTTGTTTAATTTATACACCGCGGAATTGCATGACATAGGGGACGACGACATTCGGATTATTCAATACGCCGACGACATATGCCTGTATACTACACAACAATCTTACGAACGCTGTCTAGAAATTTTAGAACGTACGGTACCCAAAGTAAGGAGTTGGCTGCTACAGGTGGGTTTTGAACTGGCACCGCAGAAGTCTGCGATAATGTGCTTCACCAGGCACAGAGTTGCACTTCCAAGGTCCATAAATGTAGGTAGTATTGATATTCCCACAACATCACAATATAAATACTTAGGCTTAGTACAATTCCTGCGAATTTGCATTGGCGCCATGAAGTCGACCCCTTGCCATGCAATTCTAGCGGAGTCAAAAGAACCACCACTTAATATCCGAAGACAATATTTTGCTGAAAAAGCCGCTATAAAGTATCGAGCATATAGTCCTTTTTTACTAGGTAAAATTTCACTCATCCATGCCGAAAACTACACTAACAGGTACTGGATTAAAAAGAATTCTCCCTTGCTGGCAGAAGGATTCACGGATACCAACCATTTGGTAGCGGATATTGCACAAACTGACAAGTTTCCCCTTTACAGTGTTCCATATGAAGTTTTTCTTGTAGAACCAATAGTTATCATACCTCAATATTACGATTTACCTTGCCTAAGTAACCTTGTACTAACAGCCGTGCTGCGAGATCTCGGGAGCAGCTTAGTGATATTTACAGATGGCTCAAAAAGTGATGTAGGAACGGGGAGCGCATTCTGTATTCCTTCATTAGATATAGTTTCCAAATTCCGGATCTCAGACTTAGCCTCTATTTTTACTGCCGAGGCTTTTGCCATATTAAAAGCGATAGAAAATTGCCTGGAGAGAAGTACTGAAAGAGTTTCTATCGTTTCCGATTCCAAATCCGTCTTAGAAACAATCAAAAGTAATCCTTTGAAGTTTCACAACAATTCACTCTTATGTAACATTAGAAAGCTACTTGTAGATTGTCACAACAAAAATATAAGTATAAATTTTGTGTGGGTAAAAGGGCATGCAGGTGTCGAGGGCAATATTTTAGTCGATCAGGCGGCTAAATGTGCCTCGGGGCTCAATATTATTACCAAGGTTCCATTATATTCTGATCTCTTCAACAAAATTAAAGCTAAGATCTGGAAAAGGTGGGAAGATATTTGGGCTAAATTTGCAACGTCATCACGCAATCACTACGCCCTGATTCATCCAACACTTCCTCACAATATACCTCACATTGACAGATTCTACTCGAATAGAGAGTATTCAGTGACAATCTCACGGCTCAAATTTAATCACGGCTGCTTTCCCTCACACCTCCATCGAATTGGAGTAAGAGACTCCCCTGTTTGTTCCTGTGACAACACATCAATCGGAGACGTCAATCATTTATTATTCGCATGTAGGTCACACGAAACTAATTCGAAATGCCTAACTGATGAACTTATTAATCTTGGATTCCAGTTTCCCACAAATGTAACCGTACTCCTATCAAGTTTTAACAAAAAAGCCTACGAAGCCGTGATCAAATTCTTAAAAAAAGCAAAGATCAACATTTAGACACCCCCTCTTTTCTTTTCTGTGGCAAATGGACTTAGTTTCCAATGCCAACCGCTCCACACACACAAAGCGGATCGGGGATCGGTGCTCGTCGTAACCTAGCAGGGAGTGGCCAGTACTCTATTATGCAGACGCTCCAAACTCAATAGTCCACGCCCTCCCAGATGTCGCGTGAGGTATATTATAGAGACAGAGGACCTAGGATATAGACTTCCCTCCATATTCATCCTTTTGCGGGTTTTTATGTCGATTTGTCGCAGCTCTTCCACTTTCCAGTTGATAGCACCAAAGCTGTATAATAACAATGGGACCGCAAGCATGCTTGTGGCAGCGACTTTGTTCTTGCCGGACAGTTCTGATGACCAGATCTGCCGGAGTGGGTGCAAATACTTGCGGCAGAGACACTCTTTGACCAATTCTGCCTCTTGAACGTGATGTTGCGCCACTCCAAGGTAGGTATAAGTATCTCCGGCATGCAGTTGTCGCAAGATGCTCCCATCAATGAGCTGCTCCTCATCTCCACCACCTCCGCAACGTCCTCTTTTGAGATGAACCATTGCACATTTGTCAGTCCCGAACTCCATACCAATAGCTTGACTGTAATCCTGCACCAGCCTCAGCGAGCGCTCTAAATCGCGTTGTCCGGAGGCATAGGTCGTCCACGTTAAACAAGTGGGCGACCTTGTGCCTCCGGTAATTGGGCGTACCACAGCTGTATCCCTTAGTATTTTCATTTTTCAGCGCTATGGACAAAGGTAGTAGCGAGATGCAAAAGAGCAAGGGACTCAAGGAGTCTCCTTGGAAGACACCTCTTTTGAATGACACCAACTCTGTCCGAACCCTGGTTTCACCCAATGTTATAGTGAACCGGATCTTCCAGAGCGGCATCAGTTGTTTGATACATCCCACTATTTGATCATCTACCGAAAGACATTCCAACAGCCGCACAATCAGTTCATGAGACGTAGTGTCGAATGCCTTCCGATAATCGGTCTAGGCCATAGAAAGGTTTCTCATGTAGGTACCGCACGTTGTCCTGTGTGACACAACGTTCAATCAACAGGTTATCCCTGCAGCCAGTTTCTCCTTTCTTAGACCATCTTTGTTCATATACGCTGAGAAATACGGGATTTACAGCTTGAAGGATGCGCATCTACAAGATTTTGGCGAAGAGCTTGTAACATGCGTTCAGACATGTTATTAGTCTGTAGTTTTTGGGATCAGACAAATCTCCAGTCTTTAGCAGAAGCACGATTCGACTCTTCTGATTTAGCGAGTTAAAAACTTTAGCTGAATGCCGGTGGCAACTGGCAAATTTGTTCAACCGCTAGATGTTTATGTCATCTGGGCCAGGAGCTGCGAAATTATTTGCGCCTTGGAAGGCGCCATGATAAAGCTTACTAAAATATGGCGTGACCATAACATCACTAAAGCTACCAAAATACCGCTAGTTCAGTCTCTCGTGTTCTTCATATTTTTGTATGCCTCGGAAACTTGGACTGTTAAAAAGGCAGATCGAGCTCGCATAGATGTTTTGAAATGTGGACGTGGAGGAGAATGCTGAGAGTCCCTTATACCGCCCATCGAACTAACATTTCCATACTGGATGAGCTCGGTAATCCAAAGTAACAATCCCCTTTGTGTTGACGAGAATGCTTACATTCTTCGGACATATTCACAGAAGCGATAATATGGAGAAACTTGTAGTTCAGGGTCATATTCCGAGTAGGCGGCGCCGTGGCCCTTCCCCTACACGCTTGATGGATACGACGATCAGTTGCTGGATATGAGTACCAAGAGCGCCACTGAATTGACAGTAAATCGCAAACGATGGCGAGCTACAGTTTTCGAAACTATTGATAATATTCGTGTCGGCAATACTCTAGCTCCGACTTAATGCATTTTACGAGTTCACAACATGTCTGTCAAGACATTGATGAAGGCGCCAAGAATTTCTTGTGTGTTTAACGGTTGACGCAGTACATTTAAGTTAGGAGTGCTCCTACGAACAGTCTCAAACTGCGCCAAGGCTGGAGTGTGTACTTGGGGCTGTTCGTAAATGTCCCTAAAAACGTCTCCACGCGATCAGCAGTTGGCGGCTACTCCAAGACTACTGCCAAGACAATGTTGCTTGACAACATCTGGCGTTTGTGCCTTTTATAACACCTCCCAGCTGCTCCTTATTCCATTTCACACTGGTTACGGGATGCTTCCTGCCAAGCGAACTGGATGTTCGCTTCCATTTAGCGCTCCCGCCTCTGTACTCTCTCAATAGGAGAGACTCTGTGTCTCCTCTGTCCAGCCATCCTCAGAACTTCAGCGCAAATTTCGCTATTGATGCTCCAATTACTGTCTATTCTACCGGCTTGAAGCAGCTCTTGTTGTTATGCCAGGAAGTTCGGTTACTTAAATTCCCAGGTGAGACTACTATATCAATTGCCCTCTCAGCGAGCCTTATCGGCGACCTTTCAGCCTGGCCAGCAGGCCTTTCAGTCGCAGAAGGGGCAGGCTGAGCTGGAACACGAATATGTCCCTGCCCCCGAAGGTAAAACACCTGATTCCGCAATCTTTGAATGGTAATTGTAATGAGCTGGGCTTGGCAGAAAAATAACGACTTCCGGCTATGCTTGGAGGAGGATGAAATGGCAAATCATATATTATGTACATGAGCTGCAATGGTTTGGAGCATATGTAAGTTTTTTTTTTATCCATGGACCGTCGCCGGGCCGCAGCCCGGAGCGAGTGGGTCATGCGAAAACGCCCATTTAATCTCGGAACTATCTGGGTTGACATTGCGTCGAGATTAGGGCTGTCTTCTCTTCGTTTTATTCTTCCTTCCTGTTTCTCCCTACATCTCCCGTCCCCCACTAATGTGAGGATTAGGAGTTCGGGTTGTGTTGTCGTTCTTCTGCTTCTTTGGCGCTTAGTATCGTCTTAATCATCCTGTGTATGGCATTCCAGCATTCTTTGCTTTTAATCATGAGCTGGACCATGTTATCGGGTTTTATCCGCACTTGCAACTTCTGGTATGCTTCCTGTCTCGGTTGTTCCCATCTTCCACACTCAAAAAGGGCATGCTCCACAGTGTCCACTAGACTACAATGCAGACATTTGTCGTCCGCGATCTTGCCAAATCTTTTCCGGTAGCTTCTAAAAGGACCATGACCCGATAGGGCCTGAGTAAGGAAATATTCTGCCCTTCTATGCTCACATTTCAGCCAAGAAGCTAAGTCTGGTATCAGCCTCTTCGTCCACTGGGCAGTTTCAGTGTTGTCTGCCCAAAGCTGCTGCCATTTCTGGATCGTTCTCGCCCTAGCTTCCTTTCTTACCTGGAGGTCTCGTCCGTTTCCGACTTCGTATATATACCTCCTTTCCTCTGCCAGTAACGACAAGGAGGGTGTTGCCGTTATAACTTGCACAGCATTTGTCGACACGGTAGAATAGGCGCTGGCAACTCTCAGAAGCGACTTCCTCTGGACGCTGTCTAACATATTTCTATAAATTTTTTTGTCCAGAGCTCTACACCACACTGGCGCCCCGTAGAGGACAATGGACTGTATGACTCCGTTCAAAATTATCCTTTTGGCGCTGGAAGGTCCGCCTACATTGGGCATCAGCCTGGATAGTATTGCTGCTCTTGTCTCCGCCTTCTTTACTACGCGTCGGATGTGGTCACCAAATGATCTTCTAGTGTCCAATGTTATGCCAAGGTATTCCACCGTCTTAGATACCTCGATACGTTCTCCTTCAATGCGGAAGTCAATGTCATCTCTCTTTCGAGGCCCTTTCAAAATCACCGCCTCTGTCTTGTTGGTGGCCAGCTGCAGGTGGTGATTTTGCATCCAATGCGCCACCCTACGCAACGACTCCTTGACTCTGAGATTGAGCGTGTTACTGTCTTTCGCTGTGACCACCACAGCTAGGTCGTCAGCAAAGCCAATTGATCTGGCTCCCTTCGCCAGCTTCAGTCGAAGTACACCATCGTACATTACATTCCACAGAGTAGGGCCAAGGACGGATCCCTGCGGAACTCCTGCCGTCATTTGTATCTCTTTCCTCCTTGTAACTTTGATTCTCCTTTCTGATAAGTAGTTGGAAATTATTCTCAGGATATATCTTGAAATCCCCTTTTTTCGAAGCTCTTGCATGACGATTGCCCACGATGCTGAGTTGAAGGCGTTTCTCACGTCGAGCATGATCAGTGCGCACCATCTGTCCTGTGTTTCATCGGCAATCTTCAACACCAGCTCAACTGCTTGTAATGTTGAGTGCCCTTTACGGAAGCCGAATTGGTTTCCGGATATGCCTTCGCCAGCTTCTAGCTCAGCCTCGAGCCTTCTTCGTATCAGGATCTCAAACAGTTTGCCTGTTGTATCAAGCAAACAGATGGGCCGATGCGCAGATGCTGAATCTGGTGGCTTTCCGTGTTTAGGAAGCAAGACTACCTTAGCCACCTTCCAACTTCTGGGGAATAACTGATCTTTCAGAAGTCTGTTCAAGACATTGAGTATGAAGTCGGGTGCGCACATGATCGCTTCCTTTACGACCTCAGTAGGGATTCCATCTGGTCCAGGTGCCTTCCCAGATTTGATGAGTTCTGCTGCTTCGATTAGTTCGTCCATCGTGAACTCTGCTAAGCCTTGGTCCAGCGGTACTTCTTCCCAAGAATCTTCGCGTTTCGGGAACAGTGCTTCTACAACCTCCATCTTTTTTTCGTCAGAAAGGCTGAATGAGGGTTCTGTTCGCAGACATTTGGTTACAATTTTGTAGCCGTCCCCCCAAATGTCATCCTCTAGGTCGTCGCATATCTTTCTCCACAGATTCTTCTTGGATGTTGTTATAAGTCCTTTCAGTTCTTTTCTGCATTTCTTATAATCTTCCATTGCCCTCTGACGATCATTTTCGGAGTTTCCCCTTCTATTTTTCCTGAGCAGGTTTCGTCTCGCGGCTATACACTCCTCTCGTTTTTGGCTTATCTGCCCATTCCACCAGTAGGAAGACTTCACTGACCTATCGCTGCTCTTTGGTGGGTGAGTTTCAAGGTAGGCTCCTTTCACAAACGACATGTAGTTTTCGACAGACACATCACTTGTGTTAGTTACAACGAGTTTTCGTTCCATGCCCTTCCGTAACTTATCTCTATTTACAAATGGCCGCGTTTTTTCGGGTATGGATCTCTTGGTCTATCCGTCTCTGATTTCAAAGCTGATGAACCGATGGTCGCTCATTGTTTCGTCTTCCATAACTCTCCAGTTTACAATTTTTTTGGCCAGTGACTGCGTCGAGCATGTTACGTCGATGAAGGACATGCTCTTCCCCCTTGAAAACGTCGGGACTTCCCCTCTGTTGTGGATGACCAAGTCGAGCGCCGAAATCCATTCCATCAAATAGCTTCCCCTTGCATCAGTTATTGGAGAGCCCCACTCTGTGGACTTTGCGTTTAGATCCCCCAAGATGATCGATTCAGCTCCGCCGCTCCGCACTTCTTCCATAATGCGGTCCATGTAGTCCTTGAAAGACTGCAAGGGTATGTTTGGAGAACAATATCCGCAATACAAGTTGAGCTGTTTTAATTTTAGGCAGATGTAACCTTCACTTTTCTTGACTTCCACCACCTCCAGGTTCTTGTTCATAAAGTATAGCGCAACGTCAAGCCTTTTGTCCTTTAACCAGCGAGAAGTTCCTATCAGCTTTCTGTTTGGCTCACAGGCAATTATCACATCTATTCCCTCTTTCAGAGCAGCCGTATAAGCCATGTCATGTGCTGCTTTGGATCTGTTTAGGTTTACCTGAAGGATTTTAATTATCTTCGGAAAATGATATATTGTCCTCTTCCGTATTCTCACCGTTCTCTGCAGCTACCGACTTTTGTCTCAGTCGTTTCTTTCTCTGGATATCTCTCAACACCCTTCCATATGCTTTACATGCAAAAGAGCCTGCCCTGTGTCCCGCCTGTTCACAGATGGGACAATAAGCTGCTTCATTGCAGTCAGCCTTCTTGTGGCCTTCTTTCCCGCAGTTTAGGCATAGGTTCCTTCTGTCTGTCCCTCTGCACTTACTGGCTAGATGTCCTGCTGCCCAGCATTTACTGCATCGCCTTATGGCTACCCTTTCTTCCACGGCACACATGACGAAGCCAATTTTGATGCGGCCTATAGTCATCAGTTGCTTTGCCGATGTCTGAGAAGCTGTGACAGTTGCTACCTGATTTCCGCTCTTGGTGGGCCTGAGGGATTTCACACCAATATCCTGTCCGTGTTCTGGTACTGCTTTCCGGAGAGCCTCCTCGACTTCAGTAACTGTTGCGACCCCATCGATTCCTCTTACATGCAGCGTGGCCCGTCCACTATGTCTGGCCGAGATACATGCGACACTCAGCTTGCTGATTGCATCTCTTAGTCGTTCGGCACCTCCTTCTTCCTTCGGAACGGTCAACAGTAGCTCCCCCTTTTTTGTCTGCCTGACTCTGTTTACGGTCACCCCAAGGTCATTTATTTTGACTTCTTCCTTGACTTTTCTTAGGAGTTCCGCGTAGCTTAATCCTTCGGCGGCCACTATCACAGCATCAGTTTTATTGTTGCTTTGGAGGGTCTCTGATTTCTCGCCGTTGGCTTCATTCTGCTTTAACCTGCTCTTGGGGGGTACGTAGAGTTTGACTGTTAAGTTTGTTCCTGCAAAGACAAATTCCAACAGTTTTTTTAATCTTTCCTTACGCTCTAGGTCTGGTGTGGGGATTGCGACCCCTAGACGATTCTCTTTGATTAGTGTCTCCCTCAGCTTCATCAGATTTTGGTGCATTTTTTCCTCCTGTTGGTCAATTATCACCTTATATATATATATATATAATTTGTATTAGTTTGCGGTGGTCCCTTACTCTTTGCGATAGATGTCTCGTACTTGAGGTACGAACATCCTTCAGCTTCTTCCCCGTCAGCACCTAAGCTTTCTATCTCTGGGTACCTCATACGAAAGATCTTGCTAATTCCCTTGTCGTATTTTTGTATTGGTTCAGCACACATAACCAAGTCAGCCTCATGTACCTCGCCCCACACCGGGTTCCCCTCAACTTCCTGGGTCCTTACATATACCGCGTTCGGCCAGTGTTTACTTCCTATTTCCTTGAATTTGTCGTTCTCATCCCGATGGTTCTGTATGACCTCGACAATTTCTTTGGTCAGTTTTCCTTGGTTGCTCTGTCTGTTATGCCATACACCCTCTGTTTGCGCAGCAACTCCTACTTGAGGTATGTTGTCCGTTTGAGTAGCCATTCTTCTCCACGTGACCCTTGCTGCTACCCGCCGTTTGGTCTGCGCCCCTAAGCTTTTCTGCTAGCCTACCGATTTCCTCAACCCCTCTCTTAATAGACGTTTTCGTGTTTACGTTCACTCTGAGTTCAGCCTTGAGGCAATCAACCTTTTCGAGAATTCTCTTGATGATTGGGGATACTTTATCACTCTCTTGATCGTATGATACCTCTGCCCTCATCCTCTTGGCGGGATTTTCTTCCATCTTGGTCGCACCTACCAAGTCAACTTCTGACACGGAACTTGATCTTCCCCTTGGGGGACTTCTTAGGATCCAGTCCTTTCTTTTGAAAGGATTTATCTCCTTGCCGCCTTGCGGGTATTTACTTCCATAGAAGTCTGATTCATTGCATATGTAAGTGTTGTTTGGCGGCACGGTTTTCCGAGCAGACGATCTGAAAAATGCGTCGAGCTAATCGACTCTTTTAGGGAGGCGGACTGGTTCAAAAAATCCATCTCTTAAATATCCATCATTTTAGCGTTTTCATGCGACATTTACGTAATAGTGAAAAAAATAAATGAAATATGTGGATATGAAACATAATAGAATCTGACTACAAATTATCTTTCCTGTCTACACTCGGTATCCTGATATTATGTTAGTTACAAATAATTTCTGTATCGACTGGCTTTCTAATTGTTAAATTTTTTCTCGTTGCTTTGTAAAGGTGCTGGACCAAGTTCTGCATACTAGCGTACGCAAGTTTCCCAACAATTTGTTCCTGTTAGCTGCGCTAGCCAAAGTACAGGCCGTATCCAGCTCCATGGGACCGAGGTGGTGGAAGGTGCAAAAGCTACTACTGCACTCGGAAAGGGCGTTCGCCGTTGTATTCGCAGTCATCATCGCCATGCAACGTATGCATCATGCCAGTGAAACTGCCATCGATACCATTACTGGTATAGATTTTTTCATATAAGTTTGATATCGAAATATCCATTTATGATAATTAATAATTCAAATAACTGAAACAGCAGTGAAGTAAATTTCAGAATTATTACAATGGCACAAACTTTGTATTTTAAATTGTAGGTCATTCCATTATTATTTGATGTGGTAATTAGACATCCAGTCGGTGTCCTTTCCAACCAGAACATTGCTGCTTAATGCTATTCGCTTATGATATATTTATAGTAGTGATGTAACCAATGTCACATTTTGAACATTCACGAACGCGAATGCAAATAGTTGCTGGCGACATTCACAAATCCGAATGCGAATATTCAGTTTCTAATTAAAAAATGACGCGAAATTTTTTAATTTGGCGCCATCTGTCTAGGGCTTGGTGACCTTGATCGCAGTTCCGTTCGAACGAAGTGCATTCCGTTTCTTTTGTATCAAAATTTAATTGTTAAGCTTCATTGCCTAAAGTTAAATAAGTAAATGATAAAGAGAAGACTGATAATATGATTACGAGTTTAAGTTACTATATTACATCAAAAAACGTAAGAAAATGTAGTTTGTTATTAAACAACTATCACTATAAAAAAATTGTTCACTGAACATTCGGAGTAATTTCGCGAATGCGATATGCAAAAATATGCGAATATCTGCGACCGCGAATGCGATTATTCGTTACATCGCTAATTCGTAGAAGTAACTATTTTTTCGCGGTTTTGACTCAACCCGATTCGTTTTCCATGCGCTCGACGCTCAATATAGATTATTACAGACAATCTGCCATTGCACATTCACACAGCTTATCTTCTCCTTAGGTTGCTCTCTATGCTGTCTCCATTTGCTAGCAATGTCAGCTGGTGCAGATTTACCCCACAGTGTACATGACCACAGTCTTTGCATTACAAGTTTTTCTTGAACGAGGTTCCGGTAGTTACAAAGGTTGAAATATTTGGGAGATTTCAGATAAACTGTTCTTTTAGACATCCCTTTGGACAATTCTGTTTTTACTAAACATCAGGTTCTTTTCCTCCCAAGCTCAGTATAACCCTAATGTACCAAAGTGTTGAAGAAGTTATTTCTTATTTAAGTACATATATACCTTTGAACAGTGGCGGCTTGTGGCAATAAAATTTGTAAGTCTACAGTTGCAGTAAGTAGGCATAAAAAATGCGGCGCGGGCGACAATTGTTTACAATTTCAAGGCCACTTTTCTAAAATAAAAGTGGAAAATTGTTCTGTAAAAAATATAAATAATACCAATTTTTATTTAGCACGTTTATATAGAAATTTGTAACCCGATATAGATGGGGATAAAATTTGAAATATTGTACTTTACCACAAAATCATAATTATTAAATTTAAATTCCCTATAATACATTGACCGATAAAGTTTTGTCTCAAGTAAAATTGAATAACATGTTTTTTTTTTAATTTTGGTTTGTGAACAGGGTCTTGGACCAATATTTTCTCCTGTATTTTCCTAATAGCTCAGAGCTATTACACTATTGGGTGGTAACGCCGTCATATGAGCTTGTCTTACAATTTGTTTAAATTTAACTATACAATTTGTCTATAACTTTTTCGTTAAAATTTATAGTTTTCATGGCAATTTTCTTTTTCATTGACAGCATTGATAGAGCCACTAGATATTCTTCCACCATAGTATTGCGTAAAATAGTGTTGACGCGCTTTAAAGTGGAAAAGGAACGTCCCACTCTGCTGTTAACATGGGAATTGTTATGATTAGTATTTCCAAGAGCTTCTTAGTTTCTTGAATCTCCTTCTTAAGATGCCTTATCCTTCAGGACGTTGGCTATTACATTTTCTCATTTAATCTAACTTGTCGCGGCTCTAAATAATTTTATGGAGGGCATATTTGACTATTGTTGTAGGTTTTTGAGCCAGGAGTTGCGTCTTCTTCCTTATCCCCTCTTACTATTGATTTTGCCTTCGATGATAACATGGAGCAGTTCGTATTTCTCGTTTCTCATAACGTGGCGAACATATTGTGTATTTCTTTCTTTTATGAGGTTCATAAGCTTTGTTGTCTTGTTCATTCTCCGCTGGACTTCCTCATTTGTCGTATGACTCACGTAAGATATTCTAAGTATTTTACGGTAACACCAGAGTTCGAAAGATTGTATTTTTTTGTGTTGCTTCTGTCATTGTCCAAACCTCAACACTTTCCAGTACAGTGGAGAAAACATAGCATTTCAGTATTCGAGCTCTTCATGGGATATTGAGTTGGCGGCTCCATAGTACCTTTTGAAACCCATAAAATACTTTACGTGCTTTTTCTACGCGTGTTCTTATCTCTAGTGAATTTGAATGAATTTGTTAAATTAGTTATAATGAGTAATTTTAAAAGTGGTATTGCTCCCTATGAATCCTTGCAGTTTGGTCTGGAATAAATCAGTGACAGTTCTGTTTTCAAGCATTCCTTGTCAAGGTTAGGGTATGAGTCGCAAGTTGCATTTATTGTTTGTCAGGAAAACAATCAATGTAATCATCAGACTGGTCAGAATACGGCTGATGATGCTGCTAACAGATGATTTTTTAATTCAAACCATTTTTTAGCGCAGATAATAACAATGTCACACACTTATAACGCAGTAATACGATGACCAAATTGGCTGTCATTATTTCTTTGTCTTTTAGAAGGCATTGGTTCACAATCAAGATAAGATATTATGTTCGTGGCTTCGTTAATAATTCTATATATTGAATTTCTTATTGCCATAATGCTGTAACATACTGTACATAGTATGTCTGATTTGTGTTATTGTTGACGTTACTTTCAAAATTATATGTATGTTTTATTTTTGATGTGTAAACGAAATCGAATCATCTGGACGTCTGGAGATTCCGAGACTGACAAATGGGCGTTCTAGAATCGACCACAGGGTAGTGATTCTAATTCGCAGGCGACAGTCGCCTCGAGGCGACAGTCGCTTCGATGCTAGGAGATGTTTATAGGACCTTGTTAGCCTTAGGTTGGTAGCATATATTTTCGGGAATGGCATTACTGAACACCCTAACGTCACTATTTTAGTATATTGATTTTGACAATAGAGTAGACGTCACCTGTTTTTTGGGGCACTGCCACTGGTGCCCAGGCGCCCAGGCCAGGCCACTTTATTTTTATGCTTTAAGTACTTTTAAAATTTGAGATACGTGGAAATAAGCGAATTAATAGTGTACAGCCAACAAATTTGTTGATTACAGCGAAAAACAAGGATGCATTTTTTGTTTACTGCGGTAAGTGATCCAATATTAAATATTATTGAGTCTTGGTTGTATCGCATTGTATATCCCTCACATCACTTCTAATTGAAAGGGATAAAAATAGATTATTTATTTATCTGTCTGTATGGATTCATGGATCTATATTTATCATGTAACGATTTAATAACAAAATAACATCTTTTTTTTCAGGAGGTCGTAGTTGAAAGACAAATTGATGAAGATTGCTTAGCATCAACAAGCTTCTGTAAATACTGTGGAAGTACAGACGCTGAAAATTATTTTTTTGAGAAAGGAGCTAGAAGAAATGAAGGAGAAATTAAACAAATAATTATGTTTTCGTTTTTTTTTTCAAACATAAATAAATCAGTGATACAAGAATCAATGCATTATTATAGAGCGTGTCCAGTTAGTGCGTAATTCTTCGATATCTCGCAAAATATACCTGATAGCAGAAAATGTCAAATGCAAAAGTTATTTGGTTACTTAGGACACATATTTTAAAAATATTCTGAAATATACAGGGTGTTGCGGGAAAGTAGGATAGTGATCAATTTGATCTTTTTATATGGAACTATAACCTTTTCCTAAATTCTTCTAGTTTCCATCATTGATCTCTATTCAACCCTGAAATATTTTTGGGATCGGTTGCGACGTTGCCAAGTTATAATTTATTTTCTATTAATTTCCGGATTTGCAAGGTCGCAAGTAATACGTCCAAATTGATATATTCCTTTAACTTTTATCAATAATATTATGCAGCGAGTTACTTGAATATTAAGTGGTTAAGTGTTTTAGAGGTTCCTGATTATTTTCTGTGTTTTTTTTGGGTGTGGGTGAAATTGGGGTGATTGTGGGGTGGGGGGTTGAAAAACTGAAAAATTTCTTGTATTCATAATAGGCTGGCCACTAACCTGTGAAGGAAGGCCTAGCGACATAAATCACCTTTTTAGGACCATCTGAATATTGCCTAGCCTATTACGGAAACTAAGGGACTTAGAATTGTCTGTATACATACCAGTATTTATTGCTTTAGATCGTTTTGTATTTTGTAACGTGAATACTATTGAATTGATTCTAATGACATTTTGACACATTATTATTACCGTGGTGAGGATGCAAAATGCGTATGTTTATTAGAAATCGTGTCACTGGCAGCGTAGCAATAAAAACTAAAAGTATGAAAACAACTCAAACTGCGTTTTTATATTGTCACGACGGCCTCTTTTTCTTCACCCAGGAAATCAAACTGGACGTAACTTTAACTGTTTTACTTCACAACTCAATACAATATCTCTTAACCTTATCTCAACTAGAACTCAACTCAACTGAACTGCCACGCTACCCGTGGCGCCTTATATATACTTCATCGAATTATCTAGAGATTTCGATGACATTCGAAAAAGTCAGTCCGTTATACTAGAAAACTCTAGACGATTCGATGACGTTTACACTTCAAAGATCTAACCTAACACTTTGACTTTACATCATGCATGACAACTAATACACAGTACACGAATACCATAATATACCGTATGTTACATTCTTCCCCCCTTAGCGTTCGGCGTCCTCGACGAACAACTTCGATTCTTGTATCACCACAGACATCAGTATTGTCGACCTTCGGTTTTCCACTTCCCGTACATAACCTGTAGACCAAGTCATTGAGGCGGTTCATCTTCAAGTAGGGTCCCTCCAAATGATGTTGAAGCTTCGGACATCTACCCTTCTTTCTGTCGTGTGTTGTAAGACCATACCAGATCACCCTGTAACTGCGATACCCTTTGCTCAACTTGTGATTCTCATTTTCAGCTCCAGCAGCGTTCTCTTTTCCTAACTCTGCTATCATCCTCTTCAGTTGGGCCTTTTCGTCTTGTCGGCTGTCAACTCTCGACACTCCCTTCTCGTCACTCAGGTTACTCTCCAGTTCCTCTGTGAGTCTGCTCAATTTGTCTTCCTGTTCCGCAATCCTGTTGTTCTGCTTACCATTCTCGCTCCTTAGTTACGCGGCTTGATCAGAGCCCCATGACACGTCCTTGAGCGCAACGTTAAGCTCTGTTCCTATCTTCGCGTTTTCCCTCTCCATCTGCGCCAATATTTGCTTCAAATCTACATCGTCATTTTGCATCGCTGATACTTCGTACACACCTTTGCTTGCATTTTCAATGACTTTGTTCGAATTCTTCTTTAGCCTATCGCTATCGCCCTCGCTTTACATCTGCGCAATCTTCTGCTTTATCTTGTTATATGCCCGTACTTCAATTGATTCATCCCAGAACTATCAGCCTGTGCTGCAGCCGAAGCATCTTCCAGCTCCTTTTTTAGTCGAACGTTCTCATCTTCCAAATTCGCCAGTTGCTCTTTCATCTTATTGTCAACTTCTCTTGCTTTATACAAGTCTTCCATGACCTTTCTCACACTATCAAGCGCATCTGACATATCTGATTTCATTTTCTTGATTTCTGCTTCATGATGCACCAACCTTGACTCGTCTTCCTTGACCCCGGTCTTTTTGGCTTGCACAATCGCGTGGTCCAGGTATTTCTTTAAGGACGCGTTCTCAGCCTCCAACTGGGTGATCTTCAGTTTCAGCATTGCATTTTCGTCCTTAACTTGGTCACATCTATCCTCAGCTTTCTTCAGCTGATCCAAGTCCTTCAATCTCTTGATTTCATTTTTCAAAGCAGAAACTTCTCTGTCGTGTTTTTCGTTGAGCTTTCTCAAGGCTGCCTCGTGTTGGTCATTCTTCTTCAACACATTCTTTTTGTCCCTTTCAAACTTGCTCTTAATACCCATACATTCTCGTTTCTGAGAGTCAAGCAACTGCTTTAGCCTATCCCGGTCTGCTGTAAGTTCCCTCATTGCTACTCTGTGTTGTCTTTGAAGCTTAGCGATTGTTTCCTCGTTCTTCTTCAGCAAATTCTTCGTGTCTCTGTCAAACTGCTCCTTCATTGAGTTTATCGTGCCTTGCATAGAATTCATTTTGCTTGCATATTCATCTGCTTTTTCTACATCCACCTGCATCTTATCGACCTGTATCTGGCAGCCTACTCTAAGGTGCCCCTTCTGCCCACATCTCCAGCACGTAAACTTCTCAGGTCCTAGATTTGTGCGAGCTGACTTTCTTTGAAAGGTACCTCCTCTACTTCTTGAAACGAACGCTGTCGCCCTGACTTCTGCTTCACCATCTTGTTCTACAGAGTGCACTCTCCGTGTCATTCGCGTGGCTTTCGTGGCAGCTTCAATTTCTAGAGCCTTGACCAAAGCATCCAGTAAGGTTCTGGGGCGGGATAGTCTCACGATTCGCTGAACGTCCAGATCCGCAATGCCTTCGACAAACTGACGAGCAGCGACGTATTCCTGTGTCTCGATGGGACTGCTGATGAATGCTCGTTTAGCTAAGCTTTGGACTTCGTATGCAAATGTGGTTAAATCTTCCTTGGGTTGTTATGTCCGATTATGCAACTGGCCATGCAACAGCTCTGTTAAGTGTGCATCTCCAAAACGTAACTTTAGTGCAGATGTTATCTTATAGTCACGTAAATCTGACGAGCAGAGATTTTCCAAAATAGCTGCTGCAGAATCTCTGAGCATTGATGTCAGCACACAAGCGTTTTCCTCATTCGACCAGTTATTCATCCGTGCGATGTTTTCAAATTACATATGATAAATGTCCCATGACGTTTTTCCATTGTATGGATAGGGCTTTGCTACTACGCCACTGTGTGTCAGTAAAAGCGGGTGCTGCAGGTGTTGAACTACGCTCACCTGCACTAAATTCTCGCAGCTCCTCTCTCACCATTTCCTTGACGTGATCTTTCACTTGCTGTAGCTGTTCCTCAACGTGCTTTTGTGATGTCACTAGCGGTTCAACATGCTTTGTGATGTCGCGAGCTTTTCCTCAACCTGCTTTTGTGATATTTTCAATTGAGTCTCTATTGCACTAATACGCTGGTCTTGATTTTCTAATGCCTGGTTTACGACACTCTTCAAGCCTGCAGCTGCCTCGTCTTGATGTAGCTTCAACTTTTGTTCAAGGTCCACGACGGTTGCTTGCATAACGGCTGCCTGGTCATCTTGGTGGTGCTTTAACTTTTCTTCAAGATTCACAACTGCCTCATACTGGTGGTGCTTTAGCTTTTCTTCAAGTTTGTCTTGACCACTTTGAAGATTGGCTGCAGTTTTTTCTAAACTTTGTTCGAAGCTGGTTCTCATATCTGCCTTCATTTCTTGTATCATAGCCATCAATGCACCCATTTTGGATGCCATAGCTCTTGTAACTGGCATTAACTGACGCTGTACTCACTTCTTCCTTCCTTTTTCTGGCTTGATTCGATGGATAATCCCACACTTCTGACACCAATTGCCACGACGGCCTCTTTTTCTTCACCCAGAGAATCAAACTGGACGTAACTTTAACTGTTTTACTTCACAACTCAATACAATATCTCTTAACCTTATTTCAACTAGAACTCAACTGAACTGCCACGCTACCCGTGGCGCCTTATATATACTTCATCGAACCATCTAGAGATTTCGATGACATTCGAGAATGTCAATCCGTTATTCTAGAAAACTCTAGACGATTCGATGACGTTTACACTTCAAAGATCTAACCTAACACTTTGACTTTGCATCATGCATGACAACTAATACACAGTACACGAATACCATAATATACAGTATGTTACAATATGTTTTAGGGGTTCCTGATCATTTTCTACCTTTTCTTTGGGGTCGGGGTGAAATTGGGGTGGTTGGGTGTGGGGGATTGTAAAACTGAAAAGTTTTTAATATTGATAACGAAGGTAAGACCTAGCGACATAAGACAATTTTAGAGGGGAGGGGCTGGCGATTATTTGGTTGCAAGGGATCTCAGACTAAAGCTTCCTGCTATGGGAAAATAATAAACTGGTATCACCGTAATGTGTGGGAAGTACTGAGTCAATCAACTTGAATCCATCTTTCATATATATATATATATATATATATATGTTACAGTTAAAGTGTCTACTTGGATAGTTTGTAAATTAGCTGGATAGTATCTAAACTATCCAAATACCTGGTTAATCTAGTGGAAAGTTACCTTTCGATTAAAATAGCAATAATTTTTTGTTAGTTTATATACTATCCAGCATGTTTGCAAACTAGCCGAGAATTCCATTAAAGTACAAGCCACAAAAGAATTACACAAATTCGCCGGGGTTTTTGGCTAGCTTACGAACTGTCTATAGTAAATGGATAAAGTGTGAACTGAATATTTCTAGTAATGTATAACTACCAACTCGTTAGGAAACCCTATTTTTTTGCTAGGAATTATTTAAATGATATTAACCAAAGGTAATGGCTTAGTTTGCACGCTAACCAACGAGTTAGTTATTACATGTTACTAGAAATATTTAGTTCACTCTTTATCCAAATACTGTGATTAATCTATAAACTAGCCTAAACCCCCGGTGAGTTTGTGGAATTCTTTTGTGGTTTGTACTTTAGCTACAATTTGTGGCTAGTTTACAGACTATCTGGATATAATACAAGTTAACCAACATTCATTGATATTTTAATTGAAAGACAAATTTCCACTAAAATAACCAGGCGTTTGGATAGTTTGTATAATATCCAGCTAGTTTATAAAGTAATCATGTAAGCACTTCAACCGTAACATATATAATAAAGCTTCTAAAATGAAGCTCAAATGGACATTGCTTAAGGTAGGTGGCAGGGGATTGGTGCATTGTAGCTCTAAAAATTTTTGATATATTCGATGTTCTATCTTTTTTTTTTTAATTGGACTATTAATCTGTAAGGAAACTGTTATAAAGCAATAAAATATGTTTTGCTAATGTATTGTTCCCTCTTATTTTGGATCATTAGATTCATTTACCATAAAGTATATATTTCAGAATTTATAATCATCAAGAAAGTTTCCAGAATATATGTCAATCTATTACTGTTATCTCAAATTCAACTTTTTTAGCAGTGAATTTGTATTTTTTGTTTTTACTATGAAGACAGCAAAACTATTGGAGAGATAGATAGATTCATTTCAAAATAATAATATAAATAAAAATTTTAAGTAAGTCAAAGAAGAAGATTAGAAGAAGGGTGGTCCAATAAGCGCGAGGTGCTCTCTAGCGGCCATACCGTTTAAATTAGACGAAAATGTTTTAAACAAAAAACGTTTCTTTTCAAATGCTCTACATTTAGAAAATAATTTCAAAGATGGCGGACTTCCGGATATACCGGAAGTAGGCATCAACTTCCTTATTTTAAATGGAACACCCTGTATATTATTACGTCTTTGAATTCAGCATCGATTTTTAGGCTCAGTTTGCTTACCATTGCTTATGTCTACGAAGCCTATTTTCGGAGTTATTCAGCAATTTTTACAAAATTTGACGATTGTAGTACTTTACAAGAAAAGTTAATATCTCGGAAACTGAACGCGATAGAAAGATGCGGTTTTCGGTTTTGAAACAAGCAAGGAACGTAATCGTATTTCAGTATGATCATTGTTTCAAAAGAACACTAAATCAATAGACTAGCAATTTTTAAGTTTGAAAAGTTAAAAACGTTAAAAACTTTTTTTTTTCAAATGGGATGGTATGATAAGTTTCACATCGGTGGATGCGAAATTAAATTCGCTTTCACTTTTATCTAGGCACATGTGGTTCTATCTTTGATGGTTTTCAAGATATTTACGGTTTTGTAATTATTGCGTAGGAATTGGAAAAATCATAGGTGGCGTGGCTCGCAGACGAAACAATTGGCAGGAAACCTTTCATCCAAAATGTTTCGACATCTAATACTAAAATGTGCTATCGCTCCATCTAACTGTTATCACATTATTACTTGTAAGAACAGATAAAGAGAAAGATGAGTATATCCAAAAATTGCAAAGGAGAACTACAGATATGGAAGATGAAGTGAACGATGCTGAAAGGGGTTATGTAAATAAAATCAATGAGCAACGTAAGCTCATAGAACAACTTAATAAAGAAATGACTGATCTTAGCCGTTACAACGTTGATATTAGCTCAAAAATAGAGGGCTATGAAGAAGAAATATACATACTGAAACAACAACTGAATGAATATGAAACTTTGAAGAAACAACTTGGAGCCAAAACTCTAGAAAGCAAGGCATATCAGGAGGATATTAAAAAGCTGAACGAAAAATTGTTACAGATGGAAAAAAACATGCCACAGCATAGCAATAATGCTGAAAAAAATGCAAGGATGCACACTGACGATCAAATGTATTGTGCCTTATATAACACATTGTATGATAAATTAAATAGTAAGTTTCAGACCTTACTCTCTGAGTTCGAGGATAAAGTGTCTAAGATGCTGAAAAAAACTCCTGAACCAGTGTCCCAGCAAAACAACAGTAACATAGTTTCATTAAATAGTGGAGGATTGTACAATACTCCAATAAACAGTGTTGAGCCCTTAAGTATCAATGCTTGTGCATCCTCTGAGCAGCTTAGCGGTATAAGGGATTCTATCATCTGCAACACACAATCGCTGAATGGAGTTACCACATCTTTAAGCGAGAATAATCATGTAGGCAGTGATGGTTTCACAACAGTTGTGCACAGAAAAAGGCGACATAGGGAGATACAGCAGCCAGAATCTGTAGTTGGAACCAGTGTTGTGGACGTTTCAAGTGTAGTAGGAGAAACTGTAGTGAAAAGTTCTGTGAATGCAGCTCTTACAGCAAATAAACTTCCTGTTGCACCTGCCTCCTCGCGCAAGTGTTTTCGAGGGTGGTGCAGACAGGAACAGCAGAGAATATCCAGGGTTTTGTTGGAACTCCAAGAAGAATGTGGCTTTACCTGGGAAGGGCTGCCCGCACAGTTACTACAGCTATGGTGTCGGAATGGATAAAAACTAGAGCAGAGTTGAGCGAAGCTGACTTCTCCGTAGAGGAGCTCCCCTCTAAAGGTGATAATAAATCGTTCAAAGTAGGCGTGCCAATAGATTTCTATGATAAGCTCTATAACGCTTAATTCTGGCCTAAAGGTATTGTATATAGAAGATTTAATTTTCCAAGAGAATTCTCCCATGAAGCTAACAACATCCACAGAAATTTTCCTTTGGGACAGCAAGTCAGTCGTCCCCGTTAACTATTTATTACCAAAATGTGAGGGGTATCAGAACCAAACTAACTGATTTTGTCAACAATATTGGCCTTAGTAACTACTCCATTATTGCTACTAGTGAAACATGGCCTAATTCTCAATTCTATGATAGTGAGGTTTGTTGTAAAGGCTATCATGTCCCTCGAAATGATAGAAATAGTGCCACTACAGGAAAATCAAGAGGAGGCGGTGTGCTTCTTGCTGTTTCAAATACTTTCACTGCAAGAAAACTTGAAATCTCTCACATTAATAGCAATTATGAAGAACTTTGGTGTTTAGTATCCATACATAATTGTCAATTTTTGTTCTGTGTTGTGTATTTTCCTCCCAACTCCACAATTGATGATTACCAGTGTCATCGTAATAATGTTGAAGAGCTTTTGGATACCTATTGTGATGCCAAGATATTCATTCTTGGTGACTACAATCTTCCTAAAGCCCAATGAAATTTGATGAATATGGTTTATTTGTTAATAGTAATTGTCCCAATGGTCCAAAGGTCGAGATAATAATGCAAATGGTGTCTTACATCAATGTTCAGCAACTTAACTTTAATTCAAATGCTAATAATGTAACTCTAGACTTAATTTTTTCTAATGTGACGTAGTTTATTTTGATACTCCCTTGCTTCCTTGTGACAGTCATCATCCTGCTTTTTCTGTAAATATTGGATCATATTGCAGTATAGGCTCGGTTAAATGTGAATACTATGAATATGATTTCAAAAAATGTAATTATGATGCTATTAATAACTGTCTCTTGGAAGTCAATTTTGATGAACTTTTTAACTCTGATATTGATACTGATGTCGACGAGTTGTATAGCATTCTTAATTCTTGCATTGAAGTTTTTGTGCCCAAAAAAAAAGTATGTAGCAAGTCACGTTTTCCGCCTTGGTTTGACTATGAGTTGCGACGAAATATTATCAGAAATAGAGAGGCCCATAGACAATTTAAATTAACCTTGTCACCTCTGGACTATCAAGCCTTCAGCGAGTTAAGAGCTCTTTGCCATGCTCAATCAAAGCACTGTTATAAAGCCCATATTTCAAGAGTTCAACGTAATATCAAGGATAATCCAAATGTTCTGGAAATATATTCGTGAAAAGTACAATGATGATGACCTCCCCAATATCATGTTCTTGAATGATCTTTCATCTAGTGACTGTACTGGTATAGCCGAATTGTTTGCAATTCACTTTTCTTCAGTATACCGGATATCAACTAACTGGAGAGCAGTGCATAATGTCACGAATTATAAAGCTGTGCATGACGTCAATCTGAATTCGTACCATATTAAAATCTCAGATCTCTATAATAAACTTTCCAATATTGACTTGAACAAAGGCCCTGGCTCTGAAGGCATTGCACTATTCTTTCTAAAAAACCTAGCATTCTCTTTATCAAGGCCACTTTGGCTTCTTTTCAACAAATCTCTGTCGGTGGGTATTTTCCCAAACTCATGGAAAATGGCTTATGTTGTGCCTGTTTTTAAAAATTCTGGTGACAAAAGTTCTGTCCTGAAATATCGACCCATTAGTAAAATCAGTTTAATACCTAAATTATTTGAATCACTTGTAAACGACTACCTATCATTTTTCTTCAAAAATACGATTGTCTGTGAACAGAATGGATTTTCTCATGGTAGATCAGTAGCCACAAATCTCTTACTTTACACGGACTGCATCTCAGGTGCCTTGGAGAATGGTGTTTCGGTTGACTGTATCTACACTGACTTCTCCAAGGCGTTTGATAGTGTGGATCTGGGAATTCTAATTCTCAAACTTAAAGCCTATGGAATACATGGGAAGCTTCTTGATTGGCTGATATCCTACCTCACTGACAGAAGACAGGCTGTCTGCGTGAACGGTAGTATTTCATCAGTAATCCCAGTTACATCAGGTGTTCCGCAGGGAGCTCATCTTGCGCCCCTGCTTTTCAACATTTTTATAAATGATATCTCTGGATGCTTTCAAAAATCTAAATTTCAACTCTTTGCAGATGATTTAAAGATATTTTCGGTGATAAGAAATCCTATGAATGTTAAAGAGCTTCAATCTGACATAACTCGATTTTTTATATGGTGCATTAATAACAACTTAAACCTAAATGTGGGAAAGTGCTAGTACATTCATTTCACTAGATCTGAATCATTATCCCCTAACAGTTATTATATTAACAATTAACAACTTTTTGTCTCTAGACTAACATTCTACGAGCACATACAGGCATCATGCAATAAGGCCTTAAAAATGTTGGGGTTTATTAAGAGGAACACTCGAGATTTCTACGACCTGGCCAGTATAAAAATTTTATATTTTTCATTGGTCCGTTCTCAACTTGAAGGTAATACAGTAATTTGGAGCCCATGTTTTGTCAAATATATTAACAAACTAGAGTCTGTGCAACACAAATTCCTAAGGTATATTGCATTCAAATTGGGTATACCTGGCTCAACAATTGATTATACTGTAATTGAAAATGATTTAAATATTCAGAGTCTTTCTAGACGAAGAGCGAATTTTGACGTTATGTTCAGTCATGGAGTAATTAATTCATGGTTTAGTTGATAGCCCTGGGATTCTGGCTCAGTTCACCTTACATGTCCCTCCTCGACAGCTAAGAGGAAATACTGTCTTTCAACTTCAGCAACACCGCACAACATATGGTCAAAATTCGTCAATTAATCTGATCATGAGACATGCCAATGAATATTCTGGTGACCTATTTAATATCTCGAAGGAAAGATTCAAGTTCGAGCTTAAAAAAGTGAGGCAGCACAATACATGAGAAATATCATTCCAAGAACAGATGTTTTAGGGTGGTTTTAGGATTAGGCATTGTAAGTGAACGCTAGTACTTTTGTTTTAACTATACATATTGTTTTGTTATTATTTATTTTTGTTTATATACATTTAGGTGCATGAATTTGTTGTATGGATACTTAATTCCCGAAATGTTTTTTATTGTACATTGTTGGATTGGGCATGTCCCGTAATATATATTTGAATTTGAATTATTCTTAAAAAATCCAGTGGTGAATTTTCCCACAAGTTTTCTAAATTTTCATTTAGAAAATTTTGGAAAACATTAGTTTATCATGCGGTTTCCAATAATACCACCCCAAATGCTTAGACTTTATGCTGGTTGTCAACAAACCTCTCAAAATTTGGATTTACTTCGGTATAAAAATGTAAATTAGGCAAGTTTACATGGCCGTTAATTATAACGCTGCAGCTACATTTCATAAGAAAGAAAATGAAAGAAATTCATAAGAAATGTGGCTTCATTCGTAAACAACATTCTGTCGAAAAAGAGTGCATCTTCTTGGATTCGAGCACGACCCCAGTTACAGAAATTCATTGAGTGTTCAAAGTCTTGTCTTTCAATTGCTTGATTTAGCTGCACGTGATAAGTACTCCGTTAAGATCATGTTCACAGATGTTTGACCAATGCCCTAATAGCGACTAATTTGTAGGCCTCCGTCTATATTTCGCTTCAAAGTCAGCTTTTAGTTTTGTATGATCGAGCTTGTAATTCTGTTCGATTCCTAGGTATTTGTATATATCCATCTCGTCTAGACTTTGGAAGTCGCTTACTTGTTGTTTGCAATGCTTTCCTCACTTCACCGATATTGTTGCGCATTTACCAAAGCCAAATTCCGTACGTATATCTTTACTGAATGTTTCGCATTTAGATATCAATGATTGGAGATGAGCTTCTTATTCTACATAGAGCTTGATATCGTCTATGAACATGAGATGAGACCAGCGCATTTGATCTTTAGTTGTGGGGCGGTATCCGAGCTCACTCGCATTAAGGAGGAGCGATAGAGGGTTTAGCGATAAGCAAAACCACAGAGGGCTCAACGAGTCACCTTAGAAAATCCCTCTGCGTATATCAACGTTACCTACATATGTACGGTTGACCCATATATCGGTGTTCCACCTTCCCATTACATGTTACATTAGCTGTATCATTCTAGGACAGACTTTATACAGTTTTAATACTTTGAGAAGCCAATCGTGGGAAACTGAATCGAAACCTTGCGATAGTCAATATAGCTAACATTTAGATTTCGTTTTCGCTTACGAGCAAGCCCTAATAAGATTGCGTCAATAGTAAGTTGTTCTTTGCATCCGTAAGACTTCCTCACGCAGCCTTTCTGTTGTATTGCCAACAGGTTGCTATCGTCGCAGTATTTGTACAGAGCATTACTTAAGGCTGAGGTCAGTAACTTGTATATAGTTGGTAGACAAGTAATGGGCCTATAATTTTTAGCTTCGCAAAGGGCGAATACCATATATGTTGTTCCCTTGGTTAGATATAGGGGCAAATATTCTTGGTTAATAAGTACTTTGTTGAAAGCCCAGGTTAGATTCTTATGGGTAGCAGTAAATTTATTTAGCCAAAAATTTTGAATCCTGTCTGGTCCGGGAGTTTTCCAGCTGGTAGTTTTACGTACTATTTTTGCAACGTCTTCCACAACAAGATCTTGAATTTGGAGACCTGTAAGGTTATAGCTTGCTGTTTCTATTTTCCTCAATCATGAAGGATCTTCTTCTGCGCTTTTGGGTGGTTATTATTATTTAAAAAAAATGAAGTGAAGTGGATTGACTCGGTACTTCCCACACATTACGGTGATACCAGTTTAATTACTTTCCCATAGCATGAAGCTTTAGTCTGAGATCCTCTCGCAAACAAATCATCGCCAGCCCCCCTCCCCAAATTGTCTTATACCGCTAGGTCTTTCCTTCACAGGTCAAAGGACAGCCTATTATTGATACTACAAACTTTTCAGCTTTACAGCCCCCCCCCCCCCAACCACATCAATTTCACCCCCATCCAAAAAAAGGTAGAAAATGATCAGGAACCGCTAAAACATCCAAATATGAAGTTTGAGCTGTTTTCATATTTTTAGTTTTTTTTATTATTGCTACGCTGCCACTGACACGATTTCTAACAACCATACGCTTTTTCCATCGTCACCACGGTAATAATACTGTGTCAAAATTTCTTTACAATCAGTTTAACAGTTTCCACATTACCAAATACAAAACGATCTAAAGCAATAAATACTCGCATGTATACAGAACAATTCCCTTAGTTTCGGTAAATCGGAAATATTCGGATGGACATAAAAAGGATTTATGTCGCTAGGTCTTCCTTCACAGATCAGTGGACAGCCTATTGTGAATCCAACAATTTTTTCAGTTTTTCAACCCTCCACCCCCAACCACCTCAATTTCACCCCCACCCAAAAAACGCATAAAATAATCAGGAACCTTTAAAACGCTTAAAAACGAGGTTTGAGCTGTTTTTATATTTTTAATTTTTTTATTAATTCTGCGCCGCCACTGGCACGATTTATAAAAACTAAACGCATTTTTATCCCTGCCACGGTACTAATACTGCGTCAAAATTTCATTAAAATCAATTCAACAGTTTCCACGTTACATAATACAGAACGGTCTAAAGCAATTCTCGTATGTTTACATCACAAACAATTCTAATTTCTTTGGTTTCTGTAATAGGCAAGGCAATGTTCGGATGGACCTAAAAAATCTATTTATCTCGCTAGGTCTTCCTTCATAGGTCAGTGGACAGTCTATTACGATTTCAACAAATTTTTCAATTTTACAACCCCCAACCCCCCAACCACCCCAAATTTCACCCCCACCAAAAAAAAGTAGAAAATGATCAGGAACACCTAAAACGCCTAAAAACGAAGTTTGGGGAATATTTGAAATTTTTTTGCTAATTACTCCGCCGCCTATACACCGATTTTTTTTCATCACAATCCATGCAGCGGTTACTGAGATTATGTGGCTAGAAGAACGCGTACAGACAGACAGACCGACGGAAATGAGTGACGTGGATTTTAGTTACGTAGACATCATAAAACGCCCAAAAAACGTATTATCTCAAAATCGAAAATTTTCGCGATCACAATACTCCCCTCACCTCTCGGTGTGGGAAGTAAAAACAAAAAAGTGCAGTCCGGGCTCCGACACACCGAGCTGCTGTTCCATTACCCAATTACTACTCCTCACACCGTGAGGTGGGCAATCACTGGGTCCGCGAATCGTGCGCCCTAAGTAGACGAAGGGACCCAAGGATGACCGCCTTCTGCATTCTGGCGGCTAAGATGTGCGCCGCCGCACGGCACACCGGTATTTTGCACAGTGCAGAGAGCAGCGTATTCCTCATTCCACCTAGGGTTCCAATGACCATAACCAGCAGACTTAACAGTGTAGTCTGGCCAGAGCCTGCGAAGTTGTCCGAGCAACTCCTGATATTTTGGTCCGCTTTTCCTCCTCCTTAGAGACGATGTTCACCTCGGCAGGGGCCGAAAACTCAATAACGAACATCGTCTTCTGTTGGTTGTCGAGAAGGACTATGTCGGGCTTGTTTGCCTGTACAAGCTCGAGCGTGGGTAACGAGTAGTTCCAGTAAATCCGGCATCTCTCGTTCTCCACAACGGACTCTATATCCCCTGGAGCGTATGGCAGCACCGGTGTCTCATCGATACCGTATGAGTGCCTTAAATGATAATAGAGCACTCGTAGAGCCGCGTTGTGCCGATGGACGTAAGCCGTCCCAGCGTACGTCTTACACACCGACAAGAGATGCATAAGCGTCTCTGGCGCCTGTCGGCAAGCTCTACAAAGGGTGTCGGGTACATCTACACCCATAACCCTTTTACGGTACACCAAGGTGTTGAAGACACCGTCTTGGCAAGCCATTATAAAGCCCTCAGTCTCCGACTTCAACCCACTAGAAGGGAAAGAGAAGGTCAACTGCTCAGACAAGCCATGCTCTTTCAGATGTTTGTAGAAGATTCCATGCATTCGCTTATCTTTAAGAAGTCTTAAAAGGAAGTCGACTTCGGCAGTTTTAATGTGGGATTTTAATTCTGCGGGAGCGAGTTCCGTAATGGACTGCTGACACCTCCGCTTGAAGTCGAGTGTGAGGCTGAGCTCCTCGGCTGCTCGTCTCGCTGCGCTAAAACGAAAGGCTCCTTTACCCGCATTCTCGTGCTCTCACACAAAGCGGATCAGGGGATCGGTGCTGTTCGTTACATAGCAGGCAGTGGCCAATACTACCCTGTTGTGCAGACGCTCCAAACTCATTAGTCCACGCCCTCCTAGGTATCGCGGGAGGTATATTCGCGGGACAGAGGACTTAGGATGCAGACTTCTCTCCATATTCATCCTTTTGCGTGTCTTCGTGTCGATTTCCTTCAACTCGTTCACTTTCCAGCGTATAGCACCAAAGGTGTATAATAACAATGGGACCGCAAGCATGTTTGTGGCAGCGACTTTGTTCTTGCCGGACAGTTCTGATGACCAGATCTGCCGGAGTCGGTGCAAATACTTGCGGCGGAGACACTCTTTGACCAGTTCTGCCTCTTGGACATGACGCTGCGCCACTCCAAGGTAGGTATAGGTATCTCCGGCATGCAGTTGTCGCAAGATGCTCCCATCAACGAGCTGTTCCTCATCTCCACTATCTCCGCTTCGTCCTTTCTTGAGGTGATGCACATTTGTCTGTCCCGAACTCCATTCCGATAGCATGACTGTACTCCTGCACCACCCTCAGCGATTGTTGTAGTTCGCGTTGGCCGGAGGCATAAAGTTTTAGGTCATCCATATAAAACAGATGGGTGACCTTGTGCCTCCGGTTATTGGGCGAGCCACAGCTGTATCCTTTAGTATTTCTCAGCGCTATGGACAGATGCTGTTTTGCAACAGCTTGCACTAGACGTAAAAGATATAAAGAAGGAACAAAAAATGTTTACGCAAGAAATCTTGGAACTTAGAAAAGAGAATGAAATATTAAGGAAAGAAAATGAAATAATCAGAAAAGAAAATGAACAAACAAAAAGGGAGTTGCAAGAACTTAGTGGTGTAGTAGATATTCTAGAAAAAGACAGTAAAAAGAATAACATAGTGGTAACAGGATATAAAATCGATAACCAAGACCCAGACGTATTGAAAACAGAGATGAAGAATATTTTCAAAAAAACCTTAAATATAGAACCTGTAATTAAATCAACTGCAAAATTAGGCGAAAAAACATGCCTTATACAACTAGTAAACGAAACGGACAAAACGAAAATTATGCAAATCAAAAAGAATTCGAGACACCATAAGGCGGAAAGAATATACATAAACGATGAGTTAACGACGCAGGAGAAAAAAATACAAGGAGAAATACGGAAAGTTGTGATAGAGGCTAAAGGTGAAGGAAAAGTAGTCAAACAGGGTTTTCGAAAGATAATAATAGATGGCGAAACATGGAGGTGGAATCGAGCAGAAGGAAAACTGCAAAAAATGGAGAATTAAGTGAAAAACGAAAGATAGAAGCTAACGATAACGAACTTTTGGCAATGGAAAGGTATATGAGTGAACAATCAAAATTAACTGTAAAAAAATATAAAAAAGAAATAAAAATAGGTACATGGAACGTCAGGGGCACTTTTGAAGGGGGGGCGTTAAAAAATCTTACAGAAGTAATGGCGAAGTATGATCTGGACATACTGACGCTGCAAGAAACAAAACAACCTGGAAACGATATAACAAGAATAGGAAAGTATATGCTATTTAAAAGTGGTAATAACAACAGATATTTCGGAACAGGCTTCTTAGTAAGCAGCAAGATCTCCAAAATGATTATAGACTTCAAACCAATATCAGAGAGGTTGTGCTACTTAAGACTACGTGGCAAGTATAGGAAAATAAGTTTACTCAACGGACATGCACCAACAGAAGAAAAAGACTTAGAAATAAAAAATGAATTCTATGAAAAACTGGAAGAAATACTAGAAGGAATACCAAGATATGATATAAAACTAGTCCTTGGAGATTTTAATGCTAAAATAGGTAGAGAAGAAGACTATAGAAATATAACCGGAGGGAAAAGTCTGCACGCAACTACCAATCAAAATGGAATGAAACTGATTGAATTTGCAATGGAGAAGCAAATGAAAATATGTAGTACCTCCTTCGATCACAAAGACGTACACAAGGTAACGTGGGTATCCCCTGATGGAAGGACAAAAAACCAGATCGATCATGTTTTGATAGAAAGCAAACACGCGAAGGCTATCAAGGACTGCAGAAGCTACAGAGGGGCAGACGCTGACAGTGACCACTATTTAGTAGTAGCAAAGTTAAAGCAAGAGGTACCAGCACCAAAGAAAATAAACAATCAGAGACAGAGATACAATATACACAGGCTAGCAAATGAAAATGTAGTAACTGAGTTACAAAGAGAAATTGAAAAGCGATTGACTGAAGTCGATTCGGTGATTTTAACTACGGACGAGGAGTGGGAAAATATACAAAGAGTTATAAAAGAAGCATCAAATCTTTGCTTGGGAACAGTAGAGCAAAACAAGCGAGAAGAATGGTTTGACGGAGATTGCAGAAAAGCCTTGGAAAGGAGGAATAAAGCAAAAAACGAAATGGAAAGAAATAGAACACAAAAAACAGTAAGTAATTATAATGAAGAAAGAAAAACAGTAAAGAGAATTTGTCGGCAGAAAAAAAGAGAATACCTAGGAAAGCAACTACAAAGGTTAGAAAATGATTATGCAGCTAAGGAAATAAGAAACTTCTACCAAGGAGCAAAAAGGACAAAGCAGACAACGAATAAGGCATTCTATTGTAGAGACAAAGACGGATTACTGCTTGGTGGAACAACAGATAAGTTAAATAGATGGTCACAGTATTTTGAAGAACTGTTAGGTGGGGAATTGGAATATGGACAACACATAGAGGAAAACCAAAAAATTCAACAAGAAAATAATGAGCATGAAGTAGAGGAACCAGCATACGAGGAATTTCTTACCATAGTAGCAGAACTTAAAAACAATAAGAGCCCAGGCGAAAACGGGATACCAGCAGAAATATGGAAAGTAGGAGGACAAAAGCTGCTACAAAAACTATACAATGTGATTCTACGAATGTGGAAAGAGAACAACATTCCAATTGACTGGAACACTGCCCTTATATGCCCAATATATAAAAAAGGGGATAGAACACTTTGCCAGAACTACAGGGGGATATCATTACTGGATGTTGCATACAAAATTCTAGCAAAATTAATACGTAGTAGAATAAAAATATATGACAAAGAATTAATTGGGGATTATCAAGGAGGATTCAGAGCTGGAAGATCAACTGTAGACCAGATATTCACATTAAAAGCAATACAGAACAGCAGCTATGAACAAAATTTAGGACTACATTTACTTTTCATAGATTTTAAACAAGCATATGATTCCATTATCCGAGAAAAACTTTACGAAGCGTTGATGGAGCTGAGAATACCAAAGAAATTGATCGACCTAATAAGAATGACTTTAAAAGAGACAAGCAATAGAATTTTAATAGAAGGGAGCCTTTCGAACCAATTTGTTACAAAAAAAGGTCTAAGACAAGGAGATCCACTAGCTACAGATTTATTTAACTTGGTGCTAGAGCAAATAATAAGAAAAAGTCAAATACAAAGATCAGGGCTACTTTTCCATCATAAGGAACAATGTATTGCATACGCTGACGACGTTGTACTACTTACAAGATCAAAAAAACATTTAGAATTAGTATTCAGAAGATTTGAAAGTGAAGCAAGAAAATTTGGACTGCAAATAAATGAAGAGAAAACCAAATATATGGAAATGAAAGCTGATGTACTACAACAAAATAAAAGTATCAAATTCGAAACAAAAAATAAAGAATATAATTTTGAAAAGGTGGAGCAGTTTGAATATCTCGGGGTGACTATAACAAACCGATGCCAAGAAGGTTATGAAGTAGACAAACGAATTTTGAAAGGTAGTAGATCTGCTGGGTCGTTAGCAAAAATCTTGAAAGCTAAAGAAGTATCAAGAAAAGCGAAAATTAGAATATATGAGACGATAATACGACCAGTAGCCCTATACGCATGTGAAACATGGACAATGACTATGCAAGATGAGAAAAAGCTTGAAGTTTGGGAAAGAAAAATGTTGAGAAAAATTTTTGGAGGCACTAGAACAGAAAAAGGGCAGTGGAGGAGACGCACAAATGAGGAAATAATGAGCTTATATGGGAAACCAAAAATAACGAGAAAAATACGAGCCCAAAGAGTCCGATGGTTGGGACATATCATGCGAATGCCAGAGCAAAGATGCACCAGAAAGGTGCTGTTCATGGCGGAAGGGGGTAAAAGGAGACAGGGACGCCCAAAGAAAAAATGGATGTACGAGACACAAAAAGACATAGAAGAGGTCATTTCTGGCGATTGGAGAAAACATACAGCTGATAGAAGAATATGGAGACAGATAGTAGAGAAGATAGAAGCCAAGGGCCTACAAGGCCTGTAGCGCTGGTTTATATATATATATGGACAGATGCAAAAGTGAGATGCAAAAGAGCAAGGGGCTCAAGGAGTCTCCTTGGAAGACACCTATTTTCAATGACACCAACTCTGTCTGAACCCGAGTTTCACCTGATGTTATAGTGAACCGGGTCTTCCAGAGTGGCATCAGTTGTTTGATGCATCCCACTATCTGATTATCCACCGAAAGACATTCCAACAGCCGCACAATAAGCTCATGAGACGTGCTGTCGAATGCCTTGCGATAGTCAATCCAGGCCATAGAAAGGTTTCGCTTGTACTGCACGGAGTCCTGCGTGACACATCGGTCAATCAACAAGTTCTCCTTGCAGCCAGCTACTACTTTCTTTGACCCTCTCTGTTCATACGCGTCGAGAAATACAGAATTCACAGCTTGAAGGTCTTCGAGAGAAGCACGGTTCGACCCTCGACAAACCAAGCCGGAATTGGCTGTTCCTGATTTAGCCACGAGTTAAAAACTCTAGCTAAATGCCGGTGGCAACTGGGGAATTTTTTCCACCAGTAGGCGTTTATGCCATCCGGGCCAGGAGCTGCGAAATTCTTTGCGCCTCGTAAGGCGCCAAGAATTTCTTCCGTGTTTATCGGATGACGCAGCTCATTTAAGTTAGGAGTCCTCCTACAAACGGACTCGAACTGCGCCAAGGCCGGAGTGTCTGCTGAGCTGAGAGAGGTTTGGGTTGTTCGTAAATGTCCCTCGAAAAGGCCTCCACGCGATCAGCAGTTGGCGGCTGCTCTATGGCTCTATGGCCCGTGCCACCAACGGTCGTTTAGCAGCGATTAGCATCCGTATCCTGTCAAGACAGTGTTGCTTGACAACAACCAGTACCGCTTGACTGAGTGTATGATGGTCGCGTCTCAACCCGTAGGCTATCTGGCGCACTCGGCGCGTAAAAGGCTTCCCAGTCGCTCTATATTCCATCACACACTGGATACGGGATGCTTCCTGGCGAGCCAAGTGGATTTTCGCTTCCATTTGGTGCACCCGTTTCTGTGCTCTCTCAACAGGAGAGTCTCTCACTCTCCCCTGTCTAGCTAGCCTCAGAGCAGCAGCGTAAATTTCGCAATTTCGCTCCAAATGTCAGACGCCTCCGATAGACGTTCACCCACAACCTCATCCTCCCTCTTCAAATCTGCCAGCTTCAAGGACCTTTCATTGTTATGCAAGGCCCTTCGGCCTCTGAAATCCCCAGGTGAGACGACTTGGTCGATTTTCCTCTCAGCGGGTCTTACCGGAGCACTTTCAGCCTGGTTAACAGGCTTTCCGTCTACCGAAATGGCTAGCTGAGCTGGAGCAAGAACATATCCCTGCCTCCGAAGGTACAATACATGATCTCACAAATTCTGGGAGGTAAGCGTGCTATCCTCTGGGTGCTTTTCATACCACCTCCGATACATGCGGGACATGTATCCCCTACGGTGCGGGCTACTGCTCTCGTAGCAGCTCAGTAGGTCATCCCTAAGCTTCGTCGTCCACCTAAAACGGTCCATGACATAGCGGGGGTCGTCAACAGGGCGATTCGAAGCACCGCCACCTTGCCCAATGCCGGCTTCCGAAACCGGCTCGGTGTAGGTGCTTTTCTTCCGGGGTGGTCGAACCCGAAGATAGGGCCCGTCATGTGGTTAGCCTTAGGGCCCCCAGACGACATTTTCGTAGCCAGCCGTCCAAATTGCCTCCTGAGGATGTACCTGCGATGGTTGCCGGCTGGTTTACATCCTTGGGCTTGGTATACCCCTCGGTGTCGCCACGCACCGAATAGCCTCTTGATATTGGGCAGCTGGGGGTTTAGGGTATAACAGCTGCTTCTAACATGAAGAACAGACGCTATCGGGGTACGGCTTCTCACATGGAGATCCGTCGTGTCCTATTTATTGAGGAATAGCCGATCCTCTGGATGCAGACGCTATTCCACTGTGCTAGTTTTGGTCCGCCCCGGGTATTTCATTTCCCCGGTACCACCCATATCTGGGAGGCATTCCCCTATCCGCCACCTTGGGGAGGCGCCACTGAGGGGATCTAGCAACCCCTCGCGGTTATTATACAAAAAACAAAAAAGTTGACGCAAGCCGTCCTAGTGTGCGTCTTACACGCCTACAAGAGATACAGAAGCGTCTCTGGCGCCTTTCGGCAAGCCTACAATGGATGTCGGGTACATCTACTGCCATAACCCTTTTACGTTACACCAAGGTGTTGAAGGCACCGTCTTGGCAAACCATATAAAGCCCTCAGTCTCTGACTTCAACCCACTAGACCTTAGGAAAGAGAAGGTCAACTGATTCCCCGCGCCACTCTAGGTACAGCACTATTAATTAGAAGCCAACGGGGATTATTTTTATGGATATTTATTTCTGATTGAAAAATCCAGTAATAAATTTCCGCTTCTGACGGGAATCGAACCCGGGACCTTGCGGTCACGAGCCCTCGGCTCTTACCACTGAGACAACCCACCCCGCCAAACGCTTTAAAACCACACCTGCAAAAGTTGAATGAAATAAGAAGAGAGGCTTACTGGTGGCAAGAGCAACCAATGCATAAGCCTACGAGAGGGCCTTTCCCATGTCCAGGCCTCATCGCAAAGGTGAGGATGTCACACGATTTTACTAACGTGTATTTCAATAATTAGACGAACCACTTAAGTGGTTATTATATTTTATTGAAGTACCATTACATTACATGTACAATCTATCGAAGCAGTGACGGAAGTGACAGCGGCCGCCTTATCTCTGTCACTTCTCATAAAATGACACATATATGTAGAGATGGGAGTTCACAATATCGAGACATCGTAAATTTGCAGTCGAAGCAATATTTAGGAGAAATTAAATTACTCCTCATATCTAGGATAGGGTCATCACTTTGCAGTTCCGTGAGGATGACAGAGTGCCTCCTGCTAGGATTCACAAATGACTCCTCACTTGGGACGCAGTCATCGTTGTCATCCCTAAGTCTAGTGGAGGGAGATTTAGCAGTGCTCCTAGCGCGCTCAGCGAAGTCGTGCGTACTGCACTTCTCATACTAACACAAGCGTTGACTTTTTTTAACCTCTGCTTTGATTTTTCCATTCTTACACATGGCCACCGCATTAGTGATCCATATAATAAGGTATAGAGCGAGGACACCACTTTGAGAGTCAGCCCCCAGTTCACTCCTATAACCCTTCTGCATGCAGATAACGAATTACGTGCCTTATTGACTTTCTGTTCCACATGTGCGCTCCAATTCAGATTCGAGCATAACTAACAGTACGTATGAATCGACCTCTGACTACTATGCTGAGACTATCTGCATAGGACGGCACGTACACATCTGTATTGTTCAGTCTGATGAGACATTCATTCACCACCAGACACCACAATAAGGGATATAAGACCCTGCCTTGCAAGCAGCCCCGCGCTACTTCAACACTCTAAGAAATTTCATTTAGTGTAGCAGAGGCAGCCCGACCCTCTAAGGTGGAGAAGATCCATTCCACGAGAACCTCACCCCATGACTATCTAACTAAGGCATGCATTACACAAAATATTTCAAAATTCTGTGATCCTATAATATTATAGTCTTTCCTCAATTCAGAATAACAGTTCTGGTGTTGACTTGGCCAATCATAATAACAATAATAATCATCAAGTGGTCACACACTGATATAGAAAACATCCATATCCTCATACGGACAGAACTTACGAAACACCTAAAATCACATCCAAACGCATGCAAAGAAAGGTTCACTATAGACAGGAAACAAGGAGGCAGGGGGATTATAGATATACAGTCACTTCAGACAGATAAAAACGCTCAGAGACTTTTTCCAAAGCAAACAAACAAACTTGCATAGGTCGATAGTAAAAGCAAACAAAAACTATACTCCACTCAACCTATCCCGCACAGATCACTCAGCACACGGACACAATCACATAGAATTGCAACAAGAAAAAAATAAACACCTGGTCACAAAAAGCACTCCATGGCAAGCACAGATACCGCGTTACACAAGAGCACATTAATTAAAGACAATCATATACCTGGCTGCAGGATGGCCAACTCTTTCCAGAAACTGAAGGTTTTATGCTTGCTATCCAGGACCAAGTGATTGCGACAAGGAACTACATGAAATACATAATTAAAGATGCATTCATAACCGACGACAATTGCAGAAAGTGCCACCAACAAAAGAAAACAATAGACCACATAACAAGCGCATGCAAAACTCTCGCTGAAACCGAGTACACAGCTAGACATAACTCTGCAGCCAAGGTCATTTACCAAGCACTAGCCACAACAAACAAGCTAATAGAAAACACAGATCCATATTATTATTACACACCGACATCAGTACTCGAAAACAATATGAATACAAACTGTTCTGGGACGTTGAAATACATACAGATGAGACTATCCCGGCAAATCGGCCAGATATAGTTTTCCAGTCGAAGGCAGATAAAGTTACCTATTTGATAGATATTGCTATTCCCAACGATACGAATACCCAAAACGCCTAAGCTGGGAAGATATCTAAATACACTGACCTTGCGATAGAGATAAAACGACTCTGGAACCAAAACAATGTTACTATTGTGCCTCTAATTATGTCTGTCACAGGCCTTACACCAAACACTTTTGCACCACACCTACAACAGTTAGGCCTGGCCTACACAAAATATTTCAAAAGTCTATAATCCTGAAGACCTGCAATATTGTACGATCCTTCCTAAATTCCGATCCGTAATAGTTCAGGTGTTGACTTGACATAGCCCGTCAACATCTGTTGCTACCACAGTCATGCGAGAGGAACTTGAAAAATCAGGATAATAATAATAATAATAACAATAATAGGCTTGGAATGGACTGCCAGAAGATGTATTTATTGGGCCTGCGGGTATTGGCCCATTCAAATCTCGCGTTAACAAACTTCCCCTAACATAACCCTTTCACAGCAGCCGCGGTACTTTGGTATTTAGGCTCTGCCTGCGCGGTCTGCTCAGTTATAAAAAAAATAACCTGACCTTAGCCTTACTCCAAAGACATTTACACCACACCTGCAACAATTGGGCCGGGATGAAAAGTTACATAAAACCTTCCAAAAGTCTGTAATCCTCAAGACCTGCAGCATTGTACGGTCCTTCCTGAATTCAGAATAATAATAGATCAGGTGTTGACTTGGCACAGCTCGTTAATACTTGTTACTACCGCAACCATGCGAGAAAAAATAAGAAATGCAAAATAATAATAATAATAACCCCTTAGGGAGGGGTTGCTAGAACCCCGCAGTGGCGCCTCCCCAAGGTGGCGGATAGGGGAATGCCTCCCAGATATGGGTGGTACCGGGGAACTGAAATACCCGGGCGGACCAAAACTAGCACGGTGGAATAGCAATTCAGAGGATCGGCTATTCTTCATTAACTAGGACACGACGGATCTCCATGTGAGGAGCAGTACTCCGACAGCGTCTGACTCCAGGTTAGGGGCGGCTGATAACAGACTCCCGCAGGAAGCCACCCAAAATCAGTATGCTATCCGGTGCGTGGCGACGCCGCAGGGTATACCAAACCCTAAGGATGTAAGTCAGCCGGCAACCTTCACAGGTGCATCCTCAGAGGGCAATTTTGACGGTTGCCTCCGGAAATGTCGGCTGGGGGCCCTAAGGCTCACTTACCGTCGAAAGCTCCGGCGCTGGGGTGTGCAGGCCAAAAACAAAGCCCTCCCTCTCTCTTGGAGGATACATTACGGTATTGCTCGCAGAAATATAGGCAATTTTAGCTTGTGCCTCTCGTATTGATGAAATTCAGAGGCCTAGGAGGCGGATTACTATCTACTCTTACAGCCAGACAGCACTGAAAGCATTGAATGCTTGTAGGTTTACATCAAGACTCTTTCTGCAGCGTAGAAAGGTATTGCATAACAGATTGGCAAGATATCAGGTGTCACACTGTGGGTGCCAAGTCACGTCAGTAATCAAACGGCAGACGCGCTTGCAAAGCGAGTGTCGAGAAATAATTTCCTGGGTTCTGAGCCGGCTGAGGAGCTGGCAACTGGCAGCATTAGAAAGAAAACAGAGGTGTGATTGCAAAATCAACATCTTTTGAGATGGAGACGAATCTCTGGACATCTCTATCAAGCTACAGAACATATTTTAGGATCTCTGGCTAAGGTGAGGCGGTTCTGTCTCTTATTGAATGGACAGAAGGTTACTTGTGGATCTGCTATCTGATCATAACACCTTCAGACGTCACATGTATGTGATGGTGGTGGCAAGCGACCCGACGTTTATACGCTGTGCAGAGGAGGAGGAATCCTCAGCACACATTTTATGTCGCTGTGACATCCTCACCTTTGCGATAAGGGCTGGACATGGGAACAACTAGATGTGCCGAAGGGCCCTCTCGTAGGCTTATGCATTGGTGGCTCTTGCCACCAGTAAGCCTCTCTTCTTATTTCATTCAACTGTTGCAGGTGTGGTTTAAAAGCGTCTGGCTTGGTGAGTTGTCTCACTGGTAAGAGCCGAGGGCTCGTGACCGTAAGGTTCCGGGTCCGATTCCCGTCAGAGGCGGAAATTTATTACTGGATTTTTCAATCAGAAATAAATTTCCATAAAAATAATCCCCGTTGGCTTCTAATTAACAGTGCTGTTCTTAGAGTGGCGCGGAGCAACAATAACAAAACCTACACGGAATATGAGGATAATGGCCAGAGCAGTCGATGCCGTTGGCACAGAAGGAAAAAGATGCTTTTGGCGTAAGGATTGAGACTGCCATAAGGAGGGAGGGATTAAGATCTTTGTTTTGTTTCCAGAAGGTGTTCAATGCTATGACAAGATCTATGTTTTTATATATCTTCCCGGCGTAGGAACTTTGTCTGCCTTTGACTCAAAAATTATATATTATGGTCTAGGGGCTGGGATAGTTCTGTCTGTATGTATTTCAAGTTCGCATTATAGTTTGCATTGACTGTTCTCGAGTATCGATACTTAATCCATAAGATAGTCTTTTAAAATGATATCTATCAAATACTGAGAGAATGTACAAATTCTGGAGCTGTCTGCATCCATAGTTACCTCAAGGAACCCTTGAGTACAGTCAAGCATACTAAAGTACAACTTGCAAACTCATCAGTAATAGTTTCTAAGGTAGGTAATTTCAGGTAGTGCCTCTACCTGGGCATTGAGTTCTTTGGGATTCATATACTAATACACAAGCGTAGCTCACTTGTCTTCCCCTTACTATTACGAATGGGTGGATTCATTATGCTTCAGGAATTGCTTTTCTCCGTAATAATCTTGAAGAAGATATCAGTGAAAGCCAATTTGGGTTCAGAAATGCAATGGGGACACGGGAAGCCTTATTTGCCTTAAACGTTTTAATACAAAGGTGTCTAGATGAGAACCAAGATCTTTTCGTGTGTTTTCTGGTTCACTTCAAAGAATTTGATCGTTTAAGATACGACAAACTTATGGAAATCCTCAGTGAAAAGCATATTGACTTCAACGACATTAAAATTATCAGCAACCTGTATTATAATCAAAGAGCTGTTTTTAGAGAGGGCGAGATAACGTCAGACGAGATATCACTCGAAAGAAGAGTAAGACAGGGATGCGTACTCTCTCTGATACTTTTCAACCTCTATCCAGAGAAAGTCATGCAAGAGGCTATATTTGAAGAAACAGCAGGAATAGAGGTTAACGGTGAAATAATAGGGACCTTTTTCACAACTCCTTCCAAAGTGTCAGTACTGAGACGTTAACGGTTATTTACGACATCTAAAGATTTTTACGTTACGTTATGTAAATATTGACTTTTTATATTCACCTTCCTTTATCGTAGCGTAGAATAAGTGAGGTTAGTGCTTTAGGCTTTCTGTTTTTTATATTGTTTTTATATTCTTTGTATTGCAAACGCTCAAAATGGAACAATATTTGGACATCATTTTGAGGCGCTGGCAGCATATTATTCATCCTAAGTGTTTTGTAATCGTCCTGACTGAGAAGTTTTTTATTGCACTCCCATAACACCAGATTCTCAAACGGATTTTGTAAGGCTTCTCTCAATAAAACGAGGTCATCGTGTTACCAGAAGCTAAGCCTTATCCGAAGGATTTCCACTTTTTCCATCTCTTAACAACCTAAAATAAACAAGTAAACACCGAACATAATATAGGTTATGCAGGACCACCGAAGCATGACATTTCACTTCTATGATTCAGTTCCGTGTTGATCACACGCTGTTGCCGGATGCCTAATTTTGTAGCCTTTATTGGAAAATACTGTCAAAAAGAACTGAGGGAAGAAAACCTGATCCTTTTCTACAACGATAAACCACAAAATAAGTATTGTTGCTATCTAAATCATCACGGTTCTTTTCACATTGCAGCATAGCGTTCTGCAGAACTGCGCATGTCACAAATAGCGGTTAAGGCGAAATAATTCACAAGAAGAACTTGCAAAAGGTTTCTAATAAACAACATCCGTTTTGCCGATGAGTCCTTGATATTAGGCCAGAGTAGCGCGAACCTACAAATAACGATGGACATAATCGTAAATGACGGTGAAAAAGCGGGTCTTTCGCTCAACATCAAAAAGACAAAATTCATGATTATCAGCAAAGCAAATGTCCAGGGAAGATTGTATGTTCGCAATGAGGCAGTCGAGAGTACAAATAACTGGGTACCATTTTGACCAATAGTGGATGACACTCTCGAGAAATAAGATCTAGAATAGGTCCAGCTCAGCTGCATTCACAGATATGCGGAGAGTATTCTGCTCTAGATATCTGAACATCAAACTTAAGATCGGATTGGCCAGATGTTAGGCCTCTCAATCCTCTATGGGATGGAGTCGAGGACAACGAACAAAATTGATCTGAAGACTTGTGGGCTTTCGAGGTGTGGGTATATAGACGCACAGTGAGAGTTTCTTGGACGGAAAGAGTCACAAGTTTTGAAATCTTAAGGCGTATGAACAAAGAAACAGATATTAGAAACTGCAAAGATGGGGAAACTCTCTTATCTAGGTCACGTTATGCGTGGAGAAAGATACCACATCCTACAACTGATAATACAAGAAGAAGACGCACTTCGTGGCTGAAAATCTTGCGAGGATGATATAACTGTGCATCAATGGAATTCCTCCGAGCAGCCGCATCTAAAGCAGGGATCGGTATTGGCTCCTACATTGTTTTTGCTTCACATTAATGATCTACTCTCTAGCACTACAAACCCAATCCACAGTTTTACGGATGACAGTACGCTGCATGCAGGCATCATGAGCAATAGACCGATCTCGAGCTGGAACGCAGAAGACTGGCAGTGGCAGCTTCACTTTCAAAGGATCTCGATACCATTACCGCTTGGGTGTTCAAGAATATGGTAACATTTAATACTTCCAAGACCCAGTATTGTACGCTATCTAACAGAAAGTGCCCAAGCCAACATCAGGTTCTGATGAACAACCGGGCTCTGCCAAGGAGTCACTCATTCTAGCTGTTAGGACAGGCAGACAGGCAGACAGCAGACCGACGGAAATAAGTGACGTGGATTTTCGTTATGTAGGCATCATCAGACGCCCAAAAAGCGTATTATCTCAAAATCGAAAATTTTCGCGATCACAATACTCCCCTCACCTATCGGTGTGGGAAGTAAAAGTAGTACTTAATGGGGCTACTTCCAATCGACCTTCAAAGACAAGACGCGGAGATTTATTGAAATTAGCGATGTGATTTTAAACGAAACAATAACTAATTTTAGGGCCCTAATAGCAGAATCATTGTCAATGCCGCAATAAAAAACATTCAGTGCGATCAGAATATGGTGTCGGTTTGCAAATAGTGTTTTACATGTACGACTTCTTTTTTTAAGTGGCAAATTTTATTAAGTTTCACAAGAAATTTTCAAAGTGTCTACCTTCTTGTTCGATGCATAATCTACATCTTCTGAAAAAATTGTCTTTTAAATCAACAAAAGCTCTTCGATTGTTTTTGATTGTTTCTTCAGCCTGTGTTAATTTTTTGCGTATTCGCTAATTTTTCGACACTCTTTAGCATAAACTAGTTCTTTGTATTAGACCTAAACAAAAAAGTCTATCGGATTTAAGTCAGGTTACCGTGGCGGCCATTCAGTGGGTCTACCACGACCTATCCATTTGTCTCTAAAGCAGCTGTTTAGGTGTTGTCTCACAATTGATGCATAATAGCATAGTGAACCATTATTTTGAAAAACCATATCTCTGCGTGTGGTTAAATGAACATCGTCAAATCCAGTTGTCGTGCACTCAAGGTCCGTAGGAATAGCCAAGTAGTCAGACAACAGGAACAACACCAGTCCAAACCGATAGCACTCAGTCCGTAGGGAAGGACAAATTTCGAATCTGCGTGCACTTAATAGTCCATAAAGAAAGTCAAATTGTCAAAATAATTCACCAAACAAGAGCATATCGTACTGCAAAGACAGACAGACTATTGAATAAAGACAACTTTTTCAGTTTTACAACCCCCTACCCCTCAACCACCCCAAATTCGCTCCCAAAAAAAGTGGAAAATGATCAGGAACCCCTAAAACGCCTAAAAACGAAGTTTGAGGAATATTTGAAAATTTTTGTTTTTTGCTAATTACTCCGCCCCCTGTACAACGATTTACAAAATTATAGGAACATTACCTGCTCCGACCCCACAACATATCGCTACCCAAATTTCATCGCAATCCATGTAGCGGTTACTGAGATTACGACGTTAGAAAAACGCCAACAGACAGACAGACAGACCAACAGACAGACAGACGAACAGACAGACAGACAGAAATAAGTGACGTGGAAATCATGAAACGCCCAAAAAACGTATTATCTCGAAATCGAAAATTTTCGCGATCACAATACTCCCCTCACCTATCGGTGTGGGAAGTAAAAAGAATCGGCATGGCGATCGGCAACCTTCTTAGAGGAGAAGGCACATAAAGAAGAAGAATTGGTTTTTCTAAGATTCCATCCTTTTCTAATTTGTCCAGAGCTTTTTTGAGATCATTTTTAATTACAAAACGTACAGCTCTTGCGGCGTGCGCTACAGGTTTTGCATTGCCTTCTATTTCATACGGTCTCTTTTTTAGACACCATATTCCTTTGAAAATATGATTATTTCCATCCAAAATCACATAAGCACTCTAATGATTAGAAGTTGTCAATTCTTCTAATTAATTAAGCTCTACTGAGAGACTTAAACCTATTACTACGTTTGTATGGGCTTTCAAAACTGTTTTTAAAACGTTTTGTGATTTTGGATTGTCGGTGTTTCCACAATAGGTTTCAAAACGATTTCGGACTGCCTTCAAAACGTTTTCAACTGGCACTCTTGACAAACGTTATTTCCTAGTTTTTTAACCTCTATTTTGTTGTTTATTATAAATCTTCAGTTTCGAATTTGAATAAAATTCAATAGCCTAATGATAGCGACATTGGACAGCAACGCATAGTGCATAGTTCATTTCAAAACATTTTGAAAGTGACAGCTGGTGTTTCCAGGACATTTGGATCTGGATACGATCCCAAAAATTCGCGAATCGACCTTGAACAGAAAACGTTTTGAAAACGCATCCAAATAACGTTTCCACGATATATTTGAAAACTCAAAACGTTTTGAAAACGTTTCGATAGCCCGTGGAAACGTAGTATATAATAGGACAACTGTCAGTCGTTACTACATAGAACAGCAAATCGTATATTTTCTAATTTTTCTTTTTATAGTTTACCTGCTAATACCACTCACCTAGGAAATTTAATGAATTATAAATGTATGAGCCAAGCTTTACCTTGCTTTTCCTTATATTTTTCATGTCAAACTTTATCCTTCGAACACCCTGCTAAGGTATGACGTTGGCGATGCCCCACAGTCTATTTTCACTGAGCAGAATCATTGGATTCAACATCTATGATATTTTCATGAGGTGGAGATTTTGGCTTTATATTTTATTTCCCACATCGATAGGTGAGGGGAGTATTGTGATTGCGAAAATTTTCGATTTTGAGATAATATTGTGCCAGTCCGGCCCTGACTTGACCTTGATTACGCCGCGAAGACGAACGAATGCTCGAGAAGCCGGTCGATGTATACATAGGAGTATTGCTTTTAGATCGTTCTGTATTTTATAATGTGGAAGCTACTGAAGTGATGTCCATGAAATTTCGGCACAGTATTACTACTTTGGCGGGGATGGAAACGCGTCTGATTTTCAGAAACCGTCTCAGTGGCGGCGCAGCAATAATAAAAAAACTAAAAATATGAAAACAGCTCAAACTTCGTTTTTAGGCGTTTTAGGGGTTCCTGATCATTTGTGAAAGAAAGACCTAGCGGCATAATTCACTTTTTTAGGTCCATTTAGGAACATTGCCTTACCGATTACAGAAACCAAGGGACAGATAATTTTCTGATGTTTACAAAATGCATACGGGTATTACTTTGGATCGTTCTGTATTGTGTACGTGGAAACTTTTGAATTGACTTTAATGACATTTTGACACAGATGTATTGCCGCAACAAGTATGGAAAGCGCGTATGGTTTTTAGAAATCGTTTTAGTGGCGGCGCGGCAATATAAAAAAACTTAAAATATAAAAAACGCCTCAAACTTCGTTTCAGACGTTTTAGGGATTCCTGATCATTTTAATTTTTTTTTTGGTTGGGGGTGAAATTAAATTGAAGTGGTTTGGGGGTGGGGGTTTGTGAAACTCAAAAATTTGTTGTATTCAGGATAGATTGTCCATTGACCTGTGAAAGAAGCACCTAGTAGAATAAAACACTTTTTTTGCGGTCGGGCGAGCGATGATTTGGTTGCAGGGGCATCTAGACTATAGTTTCATGCTGTGGGAAAATAATAAAACTGATTTCATCGGCATGTGTGGCAAGTACTGAGTCAATCAACTTGACTTCATTTTTTTATCTTTTCATTCCATCCATTTATAAAAAATTATCCTGAAAGCTCCACATTTATTTTGTTTGAGTATAAGAGCACCTTACAGAGAAATATATTGCTTCTATAATCGCTTCTGTAATCTTTATCTTTAGCAACATTATTTTTCTTTTCATCTTTTTTATAATGTTTTCTATAGACATCCCACTTTTCACTAAATCCACCTATTTTATTGAATGACTATTATTACATGCATCATTTCATGTTATTTGATTTCGATCCTTGACACTTTCGTCTGTTAAGGCCAGGGTCCTATTTTCCATCCTAAATATTTGACAAAAAATAGGACAAGAAATAGGATTCCTGCGCATTCGCTATTGGCACTTTTACATCCAATTTATTGGAATATTTAGGATGTGATCTAAATATTTGGGCAAATAGAATATAAACTGCTCGTTGAAGTACTGCGCATTAGAATCTTTTGCTGGTGACAGTTGAAAGCCGAGATTGTGAAAATTGAATATTTTTAGTTTGCATGTTATTGTCTTTTGTCGAACAACAACCATCTTAGCAAAAAAAACTTAACCACAATAACCACGAATCCTCGAAATAAGAAGACAACCACAAATATCAGGTTAGAATAAGATCACAAACTTGACAGATTAGAGATTATGTACAGAATGTTGAAATGAGAACCATGCGTTTGAGTCTCTTATTCTATTATTATTATCAGGACAATGATTTTGTCAGAAACGATAACTTTCAACGAACAAATGACATGAATGTGCTACTAATGCGCATGCCTTTGTCCTATATTTGTAACAAAATATTTGATCGTTGCATACAAGGAAAATGACTTATCATTCAGATTCTCACGATAATTATTTGTCAAATTTTTTGTCGAATATAGAATGGAAAATAGGATCGTGATACACAGCCTTCACACAGATTTTAATTGCGTCCTCCAATTTGCTTCAGTCAGATTATAACAGCTTCTCCCTAAGTTATAATGGGATTTGACCCCATAGATGAGAATATTCATATAAAAAACCCTGCCTAAGGTCTTTGACACAAGAGGAAGACACATTTTTTAGTTGTGTTATAATATATTGTTCTATGCTTTGTCCTTCTAATACTTACAGGATTGGAAAATGTACCTTTCATAGGTTAAATCCGTCTTATGGTTAAGATTGTTATTAAATCTTTTGATCAGAATTTCAATGTCTTCTTCATCTGCTTTGAAGTTAATTATTAAAAATACGCATAGCCTCATATACTGTCAGTGTTAGCAACTGGACTCACTGAGTGTTTTCTTATATTTTACAAATCTCCGTGACTAGGCATGTGTCAAGACATTGCCGCCATAACTATGTTAGAACTTCCAATTTTCCGTTATGTTGCCAAACGTTACCCCTAAAATTCATTTGGTCATGTCTGGTGGTAGAAACGGCTCAAACAAAGGCTGCAAAGCTAAAAGCTACGTGCGCTGGGCTGCTCACTGGATCGATGGGAACGTGCTACAGGCTGGATTGAGGTCAGGTACTGATTCACACCCTCAATCGACATAACTATAACAAAAATTCCACATGATTACCCGGATGATCGAAGATTCATTTATTTGGAATGTAAATTACTAGGCTCTGTGCCCTATTTTACTTGATTTTCGATGTTGTTTTTAGGACGGGTAAATGACGAGGTCATTGCAGAATGCTGATGTCACAGAACAATTCGATATTATCAGCTCAACGTCTATGATACCAATTCACAACACCCAGCTTCAACAGACTGACTGGCGACACCCTTCATCCATCCAACTCATTATTACATACCCAGTACAATAAACGAACTCTGTATTATTTTGCGCTAAACTATTTGGGTTTAATATAGACTTATTAAATGTATCTTAAGACAAATTGAAATTATAGGTATAATTAATTAACTTTGAGTTTTTTTTAGGACGCAAATATGACACACATTGCAATATGATAAATAGAATTCTGGCACTATTCAAGAAAATAACAAACGGCACTACGATAATGAGAAAATGTGGATTGATATGGAGGCTATATCTCCAGTTTGTGCACACGTACTCCTCCCCAAATGTCTGCAGAAATGTATATTATGCAGCCGTCGAAGAGTGCCCTTGGCTCAAGGTATGTATAATAATAATACTCTGCTCTAGGATATGCCCAGTATTTAAGAACAAGGGCGACAAAGCGGAGATATCTAACTATAGACCGATCACAATTTTTATTAGCAACTTTGACAAACTATTCGGGAGTTTGCTTTATTCGGTAATTTTCCCTCCCTCAGGTTTGAAACAGTCTTTCTATACAGCAGTAAAAGGGCGTTTCAACTATCACCAATCTAGTTCAAGCAACTTAAGGCTCCAGGATATAGCCGGCGAACTTGGCAATCAAATAAAATACGCGCTCTCGTGTTAGCGAGGAGGTGTGGCCGCCTGTTCCCTTTCTCTAGTGTGTGTAAATAAAATGATAATACTGACGCTGACGACCGAGCGTCGCCGCCGCGCCGCGAAGATGATTTCGCCGAAAGCGACCCACCGGTGGCTGGTGGCCGATAGCCCACGTGAATGCTTTTATCTCTGCCGCCGTCTGCCTGTGCACCAAAATATAATAAAATATTTTCCATTTACTTCACATGTAATTTGGCGAGATATGAGAATTACAAAACATTTCGAAGTTGAGATAGTAATTTTACTTCCCACAGCGATAGGTGAGGGCAGTACTGTGATCGCAAAAATATCACTTTTGAGATAATACGCTTTTCATGGTAACCACATAACAATCCACGTCACTGCTCAGCTATAAAAGAAACTCATTTCCATCGGTCTGTCTATTGACGTTCTTCTACCCGCATAATTTCACTAACCGCTGCATGGATTGTGATGAAATTTGAGTAGCGATATGTTGTGTGGTCGTAGTAAGCCAGTAGATGCATGGGCGGAGGAGTAATTAGCAAACCACAAAAACATTTCAAATATTCCCCAAAGTTCGGTTTTAGGCGATTTAGGGTTTTTTGATCATTATATACTTTTTTTAAGTGGGGGAGGAATTGGGGTGGTTGAGGGCTGGGGGATAGTGAAGCTGACACATTTGTTTTTTTTACAGTAATAAGCTATCCATTGACGTGTGAAAGAAAGACCTAGCGGCTTACTACACTTTTTTAGGTCAATCCGAACATTGCTGTGTCTATTACAGACATCATGCGACTTAGAATTTGCTCATGTATATATTAAAGAGTAGTAATTTCATTCATTGGTCCGAAAACCAATCACAGACGACGTCGTTTCGCTTTTATTTTAATAAGCTTTAGCTCGCCAGTGTAATTTAGGTCTCCGACGAAAAAATGAAATTTCCTGTCAGTTTCTAGCTGGCAAAACTCGTACTAGTAGTAGCAACATATAGATATTGGGAAGCAGTACTTTAAAAAAGTATTTGTTTGCCATCTATCTACCAAAGCCGGTACCTGAGCGTTTAATCTGAAGAACCGAGTACTGAGCGTTCGGACGAGCTTTAATAAAAGCAAAACGACGTCGTAGTGATTGGTTTTCGGATGAATGAATGAAATCACTACTCTTTAATTGAGTCAAGTTACTTTTTAGCATAAACCGAATTACGGGAGTGTTAAATGAGTATTCCACAAAAAAGAGTCGGTTGTCGTATCCCGCAGGTTCCTATACCTGATGCTTTTAAACGGGTCACATAAACAGTACTCGGTTCCTCAGATTAAACGCTCAGGTACCGGCTTTGGTAGATAGATGGCGAACCAATACTTTTTTAAAGTACTGCTTCCCAATATCTATATGTCGCTACTACATGTATATAGTATGAGTATCGCTTTAGACTGTTCCGTATTGTGAAACCTAGAAATTAATGAATTGATTGTGATGAAATTTTGACACAGCATTATTACCGTGGCGAAGATGGAAAACGGGTATGGCTTTTAGAAATCGTGTCATTGGCGGCAAAAAACTGAAAAAACTAAAAATATAAAAACGGATTAAACTTCGTTTTTAGGTGTTTTGGAGGTTTTGAGATAGTACGCTTTTTGGGTGTTTTATGATACCTACATAACGAATACCCACGTCATTCATTTCCGTCGGTCTGTTTTTTTTTTTTTGGCGGCGTTTGGCGTTTTTTCTAGCCCCGTTATCTCAGCAACCGCTACTTGCATTGTGATGAAATTTGGTGTGCTGTGGGATCGTAGCAGGTGCTGCTGCTATAATTTTGAAAACCGATGCATTGGGGGCGGAGAAACTGTAACTTAGAAACTACAAACTTATCGTGTTGAAACTGTAACACCGTAGACCGTATTACTACCGTGAAGGAAATGGTAATAGTGTATCGATCGTTGTTACAATTCTTGCCAATGGCGGAGAAGAAATCTACAAAAAACGAAAAATTTCAAAATCGCTCAAACGTCGTCTTTACATATTTCTAAGATTACTGTCTACTTTTTTGATGAGGTGTGAGAAACAAAATGCGTGTTCTTTCTATATCTATATACAGGGTTATTGACGTTATTCGACACGAAGCATTATGGCTAAAGTATTTGATAAAAAAGAAAATAATAATTTCGGTTAGATAGAGACCCATAAAGGCTACATTTTAAAAAAAAATTCATGTTATACAGGGTGTCCCAAAAACACGAAATGTATCGAAGTTATGTTTTTTTTTTAAATTTAACACCCCACATATTATTGCATATTCGGATTCCTTGGTGAATTCTAGTGTGACTGTATGTATCATACATGGGACTTGAAGCGAACCGTTTAGGTGTAAATCACCATTTTAGGTATAAGTAGATATCAGGAAAAAATTGAATATCGCAGAGATCATAAAATTTGGAAGGCTGTAACTTTGCCGTGTTACTAAGCATAAAACGCGTCAGCTTTGATGAGACTGTCAAGTTTAAATTACGTTTATGCTTGGGGAAATCGGTCGATTAGTTAAGGAAATGCCTAATTCTTTTTATATGGTTAACCGTAGAATTTGATAACCATTTTAATGATATAAGGTTGTGAATATCAATCTCCTGTAGTTTTCTTAATTTTAAATTCTCAAACAAATCGGTCTTTTTCAATTTTCCTACCCATAAGCAACGTAGCAGGCCATGAAATATAAACAAAAATCTGTTCAGGTAGAAGAAAACAACTAACTTAGCAGAAAAATCCACACGAACTAGACTAAAGGGACAAGATTATAAAAATTACCGGCATTTTGCGCAGTGCAGGGAGCAGCGTATCCCTCATACCACCTAGGGATCCAATGACCATTACTAGCAGACTCACAGTGTAGTCCGGCCAGAGCCTGCGAGGTTGTCCAACGAGCTCCTGATACTTGGTCCGCTTTTCCTCCTCCTTAGAGACGATGTTCCCCTCGGCAGGTGCCGAGAACTCGATAACGAACATCGTCTTTTGTTGGTAGTCGAGGAGAACTATGTCGGGCTTATTTGCATGTATAAGCTCGAGCGTGGAGAATGAGTAGTTTCAGTAAATTCGGCACCTCTCGTTCTCCACAACGGACTCAATGTCCCCTGGAGCGTATGGCAGCACCGGTGTCTCATCTATACCGTATGAGTACCTTATATGGTAGTATAGCACTCGTAGAGCCGCGTTGTGCCGATAGACGTAGGCTGTGCCAGCGTACACCTTACACGCCGACAAGAGGTGCGTAAGGGTCTCTGGCGCCTGCAGGCAAGCTCTACAGCGGATATCGGGCACATCCATACCCATAATCCGACTACGGTATACTAAGGTGTTGAAGACACCGTCTTGGCAATCCATTATAGAGCTCTCAGTCTCCGACTTCAACCCATTAGACCTTAGGAAGGAGAAGATCAACTGCTCAGATAAACCATGCTCTTCTAGATGTTTCTAGAAGGTTCCGTGCATTGGTTTATCTTTGTGAAGTCTTAAAAGCAATTGGACTTCAGCAGTTTTAATCCGGGTTTTTAATTCTGCGGGAGCAAGTTCCGTAATGAACTGCTGACACCTCCGCTTGAAGTCGAGTGTGAGGCTGAGCTCCTCGGCTGCTCGTTTCGCTGCGCTAAAAAGAAAGGCTCCTTTTCCCGCATTCTCGTGCTCTCGCACAAAGCGGATCAGGGGATCGGTGCTCGTCGTAACATAGCAGGCAGTCGCCAGTACTACTCTGTTATGCAGACGCTCCAAACTCAATAGTCCATGCCCTCCCAGGTGTCGCGGGAGGTATATTCGCGGGACAGAGGATCTAGAATTTAGACTTCCCTCCATATTCATCATTTTGCGGGTCTTTATGTCGATTTGTCGCGGCTCTTCCACTTTCCAGTGGATAGCACCAAAGCTGTATAACAACAATGGGACCGCAAGCATGTTTGTGGCAGCGACTTTGTTCTTGCCGGACAGTTCTGATGACCACATCTGCCGGAGTCGGTGCAAATACTTGCGGCGGAGACACTCTTTGACCAATTCTGCCTCTTGGATGTGACGCTGCGCTACTCCAAGGTAGGTATAAGTATCTCCGGCATGCAGTTGTCGCAATATGCTCCCATCAACGAGCTGCTCCTCATCTCCACTATCACTGCAACGTCCTCTTTTGAGATGAACCATGACACATTTGTCCGTCCCGAACTCCATACCAATAGCTTGACTGTAATCCTGCACTACCCTCAGCGACTGCTCTAAATCGCGTTGTCCGGAGGCATAGAGTTTCAGGTCATCCATGTGCCTCCGGTAATTGGGCGTGCCACAGCTGCATCCCTTAGTATTTTTCAGCGCTATGGACAAAGGCAGTAGCGAGATGCAAAAGAGCAAGGGACTCAAGGAGTCTCCTTGGAAGACGCCTCTTTTAAATGATAGAGAAAGAAAGGTGGCGATCGAAACGTCCGCACTCACAAATCGTCTCAACAAAATTAACAAAAATGATCTAATAGATATTTTAGTTTACCGTAAGTTACCGGAAAATCTTAGTGATTGTGTGAATCTACAATATGTTAAATCGAACTACTGCAGAAAGTGCCAGAATACCAACGAAAATGACGAGGAAAGATTTCTTGATGCCAGTGAGGTTATGTCGCCTTGCTCCTCGATGGAATGTAAACTACAAAACTGTGAGTTTAGTTTCATTAAGAAAGAACTTTTATCGAAGGACAGATTAATTGCTAACTTGGAAGCACGAATTTCAGATCAATGTGAACTAATCAATTTATATAAAGCCACAAAAGGCATTAATATCGAAAATCATTGTGATCGATCGAGTGACGCGCCATCTAAAAATTCGACGCAGAACCGTATTGCGAGCAGTTTAAATTCAAACAAAAATTCTGTTGTTCCCTGTGCGAATCCTCAAACTGGTCGTACAACTGTGAAATACAATACGAGGGTAAATCCAATCACTACACAACAGGTGGCGGCAGCTATAAACCAAGCCAGCGCAGAACAGACAGTGAAGCGCGTGCTCTCCTTAAACGATCAAAAAGATGGAACTAACCTTAAGGGGACAGGCACAATGGAATCCGCAGAATCCGAAGAATGGAAAACAGTCAACCGTAGGAGAAGGCAAAACTCTACCATCGTCGGCACCGGAGAGGTCTCTACCATGAAGTGTTCGATTAAAGCAGTCCCAACATTGACTTACTACCATGTTTTTAACTTGCACCCTACAACTTCTTGTGAAGATGTGATACAATTTTTGAAAACAGGGTTTCCTGAGGCCACTTGTTCACAACTTATCTCAAAACATCCTGAGAATTATGCATCATTCAAAGTAGGTATCTACAATTGTAATGTAAAAAATTTTTTGGATCCTACAAGGTGGGCTGCAGGAACTAAGATTAATAAATTTTTTCATTTGAAGAAAAAACACCACCATATACCATAGCTGACTCGAAACTTGTTTATGACAAAAGGCATAAGTTTGCCGTTTTTCATTTAAATATCCAAGGCTTACCAAATAAAATTGATGACGTATCGCTTTATGCAGATACAAATGAATTTGATGTTTTTTGTTTTAGTGAACATTTTATAACTGAGAAGAAAACTATGTCTTGTGTGAATATTTTTGGATATGTTTTAACTTCCTTTTATTGCAGGTCCGCGGTTGGCAGGGGCGGTGTCTGCATATTTGTCCGTGATGGTTTAAAGTACAAAATTGTTAATGTTAGTAAGTTTATCGTTGAAAGAACTGCTGAATTCTGTGCAGTTGAAATTTTACCTCACAAATATCTTATAATCTGTTTATATCACTCACCAAATACGAGTATTCAAGTATTTCTTGAGCAGTTTGACCTTCTGCTAATATTCATGAAAAAAAAGTATAACAAAATTATCATTTTAGGGGACTTTAACATACATTTTAATACTGAAGAAGTAAACAAATTGAATAACATAATTATTGGCCATGATATCAAAATCACAATAACAGACTTTACCCGAGTTACCAGTAGCTCCGAGTCATGTATTGATAATGTCCTCACAAATTTGGATGAAAACTCATATCCGTCTATAGTGCTAGATCCCTCGATGTCCGATCACTACGGTCAATGTATTTTAATTGATACTCATATGCGGAAATATAATTCAGACATGTCACTATTTAGACCAATTACAAAATCTGGTATTTTGGAAATCAACCGATCGTTAGAAATCCTTGACTGGAGGCAATTCTACTATTCTCATGATGTCAATTTCATGGCCTCCTTCCTGTTAGATCATCTTAAATCCTTAGTAGAGCATCATCTCCCTCTAAAAAATATGAACAAAAGTAATTCGCAATTTAACTGGTTTAACAAGGATCTGAAGATCTTAAGGAATAAAGTAAGCGCGGCAAAAACTATTGCAGATACCTCACAAAACCCGGATCTAAAAACTGCGTATAAAAAACTGCACAAGGAATATAGAAAGTATATTGAGAACACTAAAAAAAATAACTATGATGATTTCATAAATAATTCAAAAAACAAGCCTAAGGATATATGGAAAATAATCAACTTTGAAAGGAATGCTAGTGGGAAATCGAGAACTGAAGGCAATTGCACCTTATCAGCGGAAAATTTTAATTCTCATTTTACAACTATTGCAGAAAATATAATAAAAAGTTTGAATTTTAGCAAAGTCCAACAGGAGGAATGCCTGAACAACATTCCTCAATGCCCCCAATCATTTTTTCTAACTCCTATATCGGAAATCGAGGTATTATCTGCCATCGACAACCTAAAAAAGTCTGGTTCTTTAGATCATTATGAAATCAGTAGCGCGCTAATAAAAGAAATAGGACTTAGCATTGCTGAACCCTTAACTTTTCTTTTTAATAAGTGTATTGAAACATCCACCTTTCCGACGCCTTTTAAAATAACAAAAGTCGTCCCTCTCTTCAAGAAAGGGGATTTTAATTGTGCTAGCGATTATAGGCCCATTTCGTTAGTTCCGATTCTGGGCAAAATATTTGAGTATATCTTGAAGAACCGCCTTTCTAATTACTTTAACTGCATGGATGGCCTGGGTGAAAACCAATTCGGCTTTCGGAAGGGCTGCTCTACTACACAGGCTGTCTTTAAGGTCATAGCGGATATAGTTGAGTACCTTGAGGAGGGGGACCTTGTTGGGGTCACCCTGTGTGACCTCAGCAAGGCATTCGATTGTATCTCGCATGAACTGCTTTTTGAGAAACTATCTAAGTACGGGGTTAGAGGCCCTGCATTAGATCTGATTAAATCTTACCTGAATTATAGACAACAATATGTGCGATTTAAGAACTCTACTTCCTCTTTTGCTGCGATTACCAGTGGCGTACCTCAGGGGTCTATTTTGGGGCCTCTCCTATTTATTATATATATCAACGATTTATGCCATTTTATATGCCCCACGAAGTGCACCCTATACGCTGATGATACGTCATTTGTGACAGTTAGCAAAAGCATTGAAATATTGGAGGAAGAAATGTTAGATTTAGAGAGCAGAGCTGAAAGCTGGTTCTCCAGTAACAATCTTCAACTCAATCTTGATAAAACCCAAACAATAGTTTTTTCAACGAACTATACCATAACGTCTGGTAAAATAGCTTGGAATCACTCTGGACGATAGACTTAACTGGTCTGCCCATATCAGTACTTTAACTAAAAAGCTTTCCTCTTCAATTTTTGTTCTCCGTAGGCTAAAAAATCTTGTGCATTTAAATTCTCTTTTAACAGTCTACTTTTCATTGGTGCATTCTCATATAAGTTACGGAATTTTGCTATGGGGCGGCTCCTCGTATGCTGTTCATGCTTTTCGGATTCAAAAAAAAGCCATTCGAATTATTGCTGGTGCTGGATACTACGACCACTGTCAACCTTTATTTAAAAAATTCGGAGTGATGCCACTTCCAACTATGTATATACAGGGTGAGTCAAGCTCAACGCCTCGGACTCTTGTGACCAAACGATACCACTTTTCGAAAAATCGACTTTGCAGATGTATGTAGGTCGAGTTGGGCTACATTTCGAAAATAATGACTTATATGCAGGGATGTCGATAAAAGCGTGACATATCAAAGTTATGTTTTTTTAAATGGAACACCCTGTATATTATTGCATATGTAGACTCCCGGGTGCATTTTAGTGTGACTTTATGTATCACACATGGGACTTTAAGCGAACCGTTTAGGTGCAAATCACAATTTTGGGTATAGGTAGATGTCAGAAGAAAATTGAATATCGCAGCTATTATAAATCTTAGAGGGCTGCGACTTTGCCGTGTTACTAAGCATGAAACGTGTCAGCTTACGTTAGGCGGTCGAGTTCGAATTACATTTGTGCTTGGAGAAATAGATAGACCAATTAAGGAAGCATCAATCAAAGCTAACTTGATTTTTTCAAATGGGAATGCATAATTTTTTTTATACGATCAAATGTGCAATTTGATAGGCTTTCTAATTATATTAGGTTGTAAATATCAATCTATGGTAGTTTTTATTAAATTTCGAGATTTCAATCAAATCAGTGTTTTTCAATTTCCCTACCTATAAACAAACTAGCAGGCCATGAAATATAAACAAAATCGTATTCAGATGGAAAAAAACAACTAACTTAGCAAAAAGATCCAGCAAAACTAGAGTAAAAGAACAAGATTATAAAAATTCCCTGCAACAAATCAACTCTAACCAGAAACAACGACCATAACATGTTTAAGGTTAAAGAGAAGCTGGAATACGACAGAAATGGATAATTTTTACAGTCTACTAGCGCCTGCAATGTACTAGAGATTAAAAATTTCCAAAATCACTAAACACTTTGAAATGAAAGCAAAATTTTCAGCGATCGTTACCGTCAGTCTAATATCTTCAGAACGCAATCTCACATTTAACGGTATAAAACAGTAGTCAATTCCGTCAAAGTAAAAAGTAATAATACCTCTCACTGTGGTCCTTTAAATTTTTCAGTATCTATTAGCAAGGTCGCAAAACAAAGGAATATTGACAAATCATATTTTAATTTTCTGCCAGGTAAATTATGTTTAATAATTTGAGCAGATTTTTAATTTATTCTTCATTTTCGGCGATCTTGCTTATGAGTATTGAAGAATTTGCAGAACTCCAGTCAGAGGCATCGGTTACTATTTTTTTTAAATCATGAAATGTGAAATCTTATTCTGAAGCTATTAAACTGCCAGCAACATTACGTAGTAGATTTCCTTTCATTTCAAAATTCACAATGGTTTTGTGAATCGTCAATCTTTAGAATATTGTAGTAGCCGGTAGCATGGGAAAAATACCCATTTCTGTCGTACTCCAGCTGCTTTTTGACCTTAGATGTGTTATGTCTGCTATTTCTGGTTAGAATTGATTTGTTGTAAGTCATTTTTATAACTTTGTCCCTTTACTCTAGTTCATCCGTATCGATCTGCTAAGTTAGTTGTTTTGTTCCATCTGAACAGTTTTTTGTTTATATTTCATGGCCTGCTAAGTTGCTTATAGGTAGGAAAAGTGGAAAACACCGGTTTTACTGAAAATTTGAAATTAAATCAAAACTACCAGAGATGGATATTTACAACTGCATATCATTAGAAAGCTTATCAAATTGCACATTTGATCGTATAAAAAAAATTATGCATTCCCATTTGAAAAAATCAAGTTACCTTTGATTGAAGTTTCCTTAATTGATCTACCGATTTCTCCAAGTACAAATCTAATTCGAACTCGACCGTCCAAAGTAAGCTGACACATTTCACGCTTAGTAACAGGGCAAAGTCACAGCCCTCTAAGATTTATAATAGCTGCGATATTCAATTTTTTTCTGACATCTACCTATACCCAAAATTGTGATTTGCACCTAAACGGTTCGCTAAAAGTCCCATGTGTGATACATAAAGTCACACTGAACTGCACCCGGGAGTCTAAATATGCAATAATATACAGGGTATTCCATTTAAAAAAACATAACTTTGATATGTCACGCTTTTATTAGACACCCTGTATAAAAGTCATTATTTTTAAAATGTAGTCCAACCCGACCTACATACACTCGCAAAGTCGATTTTTCGAAAAGTGGTATCGTTTGGTCACAAGAGGCCGAGGCGTTGAGCTTGACTCACCCTGTATACTACCAGCTTCTTGAAATTCATAAATTGAAGGACGAGGATAAATTTGAACCGATGAACAGTAAATATAGAACTAGAAACTGTAATCTAATAAAAACCAAGAGATTTAAGTACGCTAAATGCGAAAAAAACTCATTAGATATATCTTTATATAACATTTTACCTGAACATCTCAAAGGCTTGAGCAATTCTAAGTTTAAATCTTTTATAAAACGAAATTTTCGTAAATTGTGTTACTATTCTAAGAATGAATATGTAGATGCCGTGGCTGCCAATCTGCTACTGTAAAAAGGGGAAGATGGGTAAAAAAGAAAAGAAAAAATCCATTATGATGTTATTGTGCTTTGTTGTGTAAGTGTATGTACTTGTCACTCCGCCTTTCAGCTGAGTTTTTAAATATAGATTATTTATTTATTGTGTATTGTACACTTGACGTCTACAATTGTGCTTATTGTACAAAATGTAGTTAATAAAGAATTGAATTGAATTGAACCAATTCTGTCCGAACCCTAGTTTCACCCGATGTTATAGCTAACCGGGTCCTCCAGAGCGGCATCAGTTGTTTGATGCATCCCACTATTTGATCATCTACCGAAAGACATTCCAACAGCCGCACAATCAGTTCATGAGACGTAGTGTCGAATGCCTTCCGATAGTCGATCCAGGCCATAGAAAGGTTTCGCAGGTACTGCACGGAGTCCCGTGTGACACAGCGGTCAATCAACAGGTTATCCCTGCAGCCAGCTACTCCTTTCTTGGACCCTCTCTGTTCATATGCGCTGAGAAATACGGGATTTACAGCTTGAACGATACGCATGTACCAGATTCTGGTGAAGAGCTTGTAACATGCGTTCAGACATGTTATTGGCCTGTAGTTTTTAGGATCAGACAAATCTCCGGTCTTCGCGCGAAGCACGGTTCGACCCTCGACAAACCAAGCCGGAATTGGCTGCTCCTGACTTAGCTACGAGTTAAAAGCTCTAGTTAAATGCCGGTGGCAACTGGGAAACTTATTCAACCGGCAGGTGTTTATGCCATCCGGGCCAGGAGCTGCGAAATTCTTTGCGCCTCGTAAGGCACCATGAATTTCTTCCGTGTTTATCGGGTGACGCAGTACATTCAAGTTTGGAGTCCTCCTACAAACCGACTCGAACTGCGCCAAGGCCGGAGTGTCTGCTTGGAGAGGTTTGGGCTGTTCGTAAATGCCCCTCCAGAAGGTCTCCACGCGATCAGCAGTTGGCGGCTGCTCTATGACTGGTGGTCGCTGTTGGAAGAGACGAGCAGGCTTTTCGGGAAACATTCTGTTTTCCTCCAAACCTCTCGCCCGCGTCACCAGCGATCGTTTAGCAGCGATTAGCATCCGTATCCTGTCAAGACAATGCTGCTTGACAACAACCAGCACCGCTTGACTGAGCGTGTGATGGTCGCGCCTTAGCTCTCGGGCTATCTGGCGCACGCGGCGCGTAAAAGGCCTTCCGGCCGCTCTATATTCCATCACGCACTGGATGCGGGATGCTTCTTGGCGAGCCAACTGGATTTTCGCTTCCATTTGGTGCACCCGCCTCTGTGCTCTCTCGACAGGAGAGTCTCTCACTCCACCCTGTCCAGCCAGCCTCAGAGCCGCAGCGTAAATTTCGCAATTGATGCTCCAAATGTCAGAGACCTCCGATAGACGTTCACTCACCGCCTCATCCTCTCTCTTTAAATCTGCCAGCTTGAAGGACCTCTTGTTGTTATGCAAGGCCCTTCGGTCACTGAAATCTCCAGGTGAGACGGCTTCGTTGATTTCCCTCTCAGCGGGCCTCATCGGCAACCTTTCAGCCTGGTTAACAGACCTTTCAGTCGCCGGAGGGGCAGGCTGAGCTGGAGCACGAACGTATTTCTGCCCCCGAAAGTAAAATACCTGGTTCCGCAAGCTCTGGAAGGTAATTGTGCTATGCGCTGGATGCATTTCACACCACCTCCCATGCATGCGGGACATGTATCCCCTGCGGCTCGGGCTACTGCTCTCGTAGCAGCTCATCAGGTCATCTTTCAGTTCCGTCGTCCACCTAAAACGGTCCATGTCGTTGCGTTGCGTGTAATAACTCTAAACTGAATAGACTGACAGTTCTCAAGTTGTTTATCAATTATTGCAATTGTTTTTCACAGCACACTTACTAAATAGATGAACATTTATTTATTTACAATAGCCTGCATCGATTCAATAATTTGCATTTTTCTTGAAAACGGTTAGCCCTATCGAGATGTACCAAGAGACCATTTTTACGTAGAAATCTCTGAGATACCATATTCTAAAATCAAAATGTCAAAAAATTACCATTTAGAAAATGGGGTTATTTTTACCCTTAACTCCTCCCGTATGATACGCCTCTGATTAAAATTATGAAATTCTGAATTCAGAATCAGTTTCAGCGTCAAAAGTTTACCCATCGTACCTACCTACATTCGTAATTTAGTTATGAATGGTTTCGAGAATATCGAGGGAAACCCGTCTTCAGGGTGCCCCATGCAAAGGAGCGTAGCTCCCTTGGGAAGCATTTCCGGTCCCATGTTCATATGACATTTTCTTTCTATTTTCTACTATTCGTGGTTAAAGTTTGTTAATATACTTAATTAACACCCTGTAGATTGTTACAAGTCTTTAGTCCGGTTGGGCAAAGAAACACTGGGTACGGATTTCACTATTTATGTTCACACCTATGTACACTACGCCTAGCCTAACACTTAACAGTCTAATTTATCTAAAGTCACTACACTAATTTATATTGGTCCTTAACTTCACTGATTTATGTCACAGTTCATTTATTTTGCGCGCGCCACTGGAACGTCGGCTGCACTGAACTGACGGTTGACTCTGTTTTCGTCTCTCGTGCGACGGCGCTTTTATGCTAAGCGGCGCCATGTCTGGAACGCTCGCGACAGCTCGCGATCATTACCGACAGAACGAGAAGGAATTTTTCTAGACTTCACGTATATGGCCGGACGTCCAGGGCCGAACTGGCACACTGCCCCCTCCTTAAGGCCGTTTCGTCCCCGAAACATTCATATCTGAATGGACACAGAATTTCGATTCCCGTAAATCTAAAGAGGACTTCCAGCATGTTTCGGATGATCCGCCAATCCAGGCCGTCCCGTCCGCAAGCTAGCCTAGATATCGCCAGCGTCAAAACATTTGCGGTCAGCAGCTTCTCTCTGAGGTCCAGGAGTGCCTCCTATACAGTCCGGTACGTCGGTTTCTCATAGAACTTCTCCTTCGAGATCAAGTAGTAGAGTCGCCTCTGGTCACTTCGTAACTCCAGCACTTATCCGACTCGTCCACCCTGTCTCTTCAGCTCGTCCACTTGGCCAAGCAGACGTTGGAATTCACTGGCAATCCCTCGGGACATCCGAAAATCTCTTGCGACACAATGTGCCAACGCGTACTCATCCGACACCGTGAACAAATCTCGATGTTCCTCACGAGTCACGCCAAACCTAGCCTTCGCTGTACCAGTGTGAGTGGCCATGAAATCCTCGAAGCTCAGATCTGGGTGGAGTTGCTGGAGTTCTCTAACTTGCGCTTCCGCATTATCTCCAGCAAACGGAGCCAACCTGTTGAAGTGTACTCTGGGTTTTCCACCGTTGGCCTTCTTGATGCGATAGATTACGTCGTTGATCTTCTTGACGACCTCATACGGACCTCCCAGGAACTCTGGAGCTTCGGTGACAAGCCACGGCGTTTCTGAGGGTTGTACTGCTAGACTAGGTCTCCAGGTTGGTACGCTGTTTCGCTGGAACCTACGTCGTACGTCATCTTCATGCGGTCGCTTGCGGTGCGAATATTATGGCGAACTTTCTCATGGGCCTCGTCCATTCTCCTGCGAAGGTTGGCAACGTAATCTTCGCCTGCCACATCGTCCCCTGGTTTGTAGCCAAACATGAGGTCACAGGGTAGCCGGAGTTCTCGCCCAAACACAATACTGGCCGGTGTCTCTCCCGTGGTTTCATGGACTGCCGAGCGGTACGCCAACAGGAACAGATGGAGCCAGCTGTCCCAGTCTCGTTGGTGGTCGGAGACAACCTTGGCCAAATAGCGGTTCGCCGTCCTGTTAATCCTCTCCACCATGCCGTCCGACTGAGGATGTAACGCCGTGGTCCGAGTCTTCCTAATTCCCAAAGTTTTGCACACGTTCTGGAAGAGCGCAGACTCGAAGTTCCTTCCCTGGTCCGAATGCAGCTCGAGCGGAACTCCAAAACGGCAAATCCAGTCCTCGACCAGAGCATCAGCAACGGTTGCGGCCTCCTGGTTTGTCAGAGCGTAAGTTTCGAGCCATTTGCTAAAGTAGTAGATCACCACGACGATGTACTTGTTCCCAGCTTCGCTCTCCGGAAAAGGTCCTGCTACGTCGATAGCGATCCTCTCGAAGGGGCATCCTACTTTGTATTGGCACATAGGAGCCTTCTTACGTCTCTGTGGACCATTGTGGCGCAAACTGTACACCTCATGCACCACTCCTTGAGGTCTTCCTTGCACCTAAACCAGTAGAACCGCTCCCGAACCTTCTACAAGGTCTAGGCCACGCCCAGATGACCTCCACTGGTTCCGCTGTAGATCTCCGCAAGTGCTTCGGTCACGCGATTCCTAGGCATCACGGTCTGTCTTCTTTCCTGGGTCCCTTCTTTGTTCTCCAGTATTCGTCTCAGGATGCCATCCTTCATCACCAGACTATTCCACTGAGCCCAGAAGGACTTGACGATAGGCGAGTAAGGTGAAACCTCCTGCCAACTCGGTCGTCGATCTTCCCTCTTCCACTCGATGATCAGTTTCAGGCTGGGATCCTCTTCTTGGTCTTTCTGGAGTTCGGTAGGCTGCCAGCGGTCATCCACAACGGTGGTTCTCCTGATCATGGCGACCTTCGTCTCGGATCGGTTGCAGTGAGCGCAGTCGTCGGGACATGGTCTCCTCGAAAGTGCATCCGCATTCCCATGAGACTTGCCAGCACGGTGTTCAATGTCGAAGTCGAATTCCTGCAGTCTCTCGATCCACCTGGCTACCTGTCCCTCTGGATTCTTGAACCGAAGTAGCCACGTCAGGGATGCATGGTCCGTTCTCAGCGGGAACTTCCTCCCGTACAAGTACTTGTAAAAGTCCTTCACGGACTTGACGATGGCCAGCAATTCTCTCCGAGTGACGCAATAGTTTCTCTTGGGCTTAGGTAGCGTCTTGATGAAATAGCCGATCACCACCTCTCGACCATCTTGTATCTGCGACAGAACTGAACCTATCCCCACGTTGCTCGCATCAGTGTCTAACACAAATTTGCCAGTAGGCAGGCGATAGCTTAGCACTGGAGCCATCGAGAGAGCCTTCTTCAGCAGGTCGAAAGCTTGCTGGCAGTCATTTCCCCACTGGAACCTGCGGCCTTCCTCCGTAAGCCTAGTCAGCGGCTTGGCGATGGTAGCAAATCCAGCCACGTATCGACGGTAGTAGGTACACAGACCTAGGAAGCTTCTTACGTCATGTTTGTTCTTAGGTACCGGCCATCCTTTTACTGCTTCGATCTTCTGAAGATCCACTGCTATGCCTTCTTGGGAAACCACATGTCCTAAATATTGCACCTTCTTCTGGAACAGGTAGCACTTTTTGGGGCTCGGCTTGAGGCCTGATTGGCGCAGCCTCCTAAATACTTGTTCCAAGTTCTTGAGGTGATCGTCGAAAGATTTCCCAGCCACGATGATGTCATCTAGGTAGACCAGGCAGGTTTCCCAAGACAACCCCTCCAAGACAGTCTCCATCAGCCTCTCAAACGTAGCTGGCGCGTTACACAATCCAAACAGCATAACCGTAAACTGCCATAACCCTGAGCCGACGGTGAACGCGGTCTTCTCCTTATCCCCTAGGTCCATCTCGACTTGCCAGTAGCCACTCTTCAGATCAAGCGTCGAACCCGCCAAAGTGTCTAGGGTGTCGTCGATTCTTGGCAGAGAGTAGCTGTCTTTCTTCGTGACGTTATTGAGCTGTCGATAGTCCACGCAGAATCGTGTCGACCCGTCCTTCTTCTTCACCAGTACAACCGGCGATGACCAAGGACTCGCTGATTGCTCGATCACCCCCTCTTCTGCCAATTCCTATCCGCTTCTTCTCGTTTGGCCAATAGTAGCTTCCTTGGTGGTTGCTGAATAGGTGGTACATCGCCCGTGTGGATCTTGTGTCGGACCACATTTGTCCTCCCCTTCTTTCCAAGCCCAACATCGAAGATATCCTGGTATTCCGTAATGAATATCCTTAGCCTCTTCTGTTTTTCCCTGTTCAAGCCTCTTGACGCATCAGCCCCAACTCAGTCAGCTTCTCATGCAACCGCTCATTCCGTTGGTCTGATGCGTTTACACTCCTCGCCACTGATGAGACTTGAGGTGTACTGGAAAGCCATTCGCGTTCAGCAACCTCACCGGAACTGCATCATTCGCTCGTACCAGGCATTTTCCAATGGCGATGCAACGGCCAATCAGCTCATCATCCGGTTTAGGTTCGAACAACATGACGCTCCCTGGATCAGCGTCATCAATCAGGAAGGCTTCCATCACCACCTCGCACCTTCCTGGGATGGCAGTTTCTGCTGAGAGCACCACCTGGACAGCCTCTTCTTGACGCCGGTGGAGGACTACCTCTTCCTCTTGGACTAGCAGGGTACCATGTCTCAGGTCCAGTTGGAATCCATAAGTGTCCATGCTATCTATTCCAACTATCACCTCGTTCTCGATGTCGGCTATCAAAACTCGATGTTTGATCTTGGTGTTCCCAAACTGGAGCTGTATGTCGTCTTCCCCATGGATGCTTGCGGGCTCTCCGGTAGCAGTGCGCAGCCGCCATCTTGTTGGTCTTACACCAGCACTCTTCTGGAGCACATCAGGTCGAATGATGGTCTTCGTCGCATCCGTATCCAGAAGCATCAGGTTCTGCTTGCCTTTCACGAAGCCATCCACATACAGACTGTTCGCCTGCTGCCCACCGTAGGCCACACGAGCAGTTCTTCCTGAGGCCTTCTGGATGCGGGTCGAGGATCGCCTCTTCTGTTCGACCCGACTTAGTTTTCCGGCGTCGACAGTGGCTTCTTCTCCTCTTTGCAGCGGCTTCTTACATGTCCCAGCTCGCCGCAATTCCAGCATCGGATCTCTCTCTTCTTCTTGGAACGGGCCTCGCTAATTACCCGCCGCAGTTCCTGAACTAGGGCCGGCACTTCTGTCTCAGCTTCACACTCCCGAACTCGGGCCTGGCACTGGTAGGTCTTTTTCACAGCCTCAAATTCTAAAGCTCTGGCTAGGGCATTCACCAGACGTTCCGAATGTGCGAGAGCCACAGCTTGACGCATTTCGGCATCACGAAGACCACCCACAAATGCCTCCACTGCTAATCGCTCCATTAGATCTTCCGGAGCCATCGGATACGTTAGTCGAACTAATCGGGCTATATCTGCTTCGAATTCTTGCATTCAAATTCTTGCATTCAAATTCTTGCAGCGTCTCGTTTGGTCGTTGGGAGCGATTCTTCAGCTGAGCGTGGAAGACGTGACCGAATCTGGCTTGACCAAACCTCATTTCCAGATGCCTGACTAGCTGTTAGTAGTCCCCCCGTTCTGCCGGTGATAGCGTTTGAAGAACATCTGCAGGTTCATCTCTCAGTGCTAACGTCAAAGCTGTCGCCTTCTCACCAGGTAACCAACCATTTGCGTTTGCGGCCGCTTCAAACTGGTGGAGGTAATTCTCCCAGGGCGTTTTCCTATCGTACTGAGGAGGTTTCAGTCTCGGCCTGCACGAATCTCCTGCCTTCAGGTCACTTGGTGTCGTTACGCTTGCAGCCTAAAGCTCCATTCGCAGCTTGTCCATCTCTGCGTCCAGGCGTCGGATGTTGTCTCGCAGATCTTCTTTCTGTTTCTCCAATCCCCTCTTGAGATCCTCTTTTTGTTTTTCCAACCCCCTCTCGAGATCTTTTTTTTGTTTTTCCAATCCCCTCTTGAGATCTTCGTTTTGTTTTTCTAATCCCCTCTTGAGATTCTCTCTTTGCTCTTCCATCTTCGATTCTAAGGTGTCAATTCTGGTGCCGATTCTCTCTTCGATGTCCTTTTTTAAAGCAATGATCTCGTGGAGAGACTGTTTAGAGCTTGCTTCGATTTTTGCTTCGAGCGACAGTCGAGCAGATTCCGACTGTTTAGAGCTTGCTTCATTTTTTGACTCGAGCGACAGTCGAGCAGATTCCGACTGTTTCGAGATTGCTTCGAGCTTCTTGGCCCACTCGAATTCAGGTGACTCGAATTCGAAGGTATCTGGATCCTCACCCTCTTCAATCATTATTTGTCGGAGTCGATCCTGTAGAACGGCCTTCAGCCCGCTGCTATCGGCACCGCGTTCATCGAGCTCTCTCCTTATATCCACAACCTTCAGTTCACTGAATCTCACCATCTTGACAGTTTATTCACTTAACTGTCCGTATCACGTTGCCCAATCAATCAGTCTACCCCACACCTGACACCACTATTACAAGTCTTTAGTCCGATTGGGCAAAGAAACACTGGGTACGGATTTCACTATTTATTTTCACTAACTATGTACACTACGCCTAGCCTAACACTCAATAGTCTAATTTATCTAAAGTCACTACACTAATTTATATTGGTCCTTAACTTCACTAATTTATGTTACAGTTCATTTATTTAGCGCGCGCCACTGGAACGTCGCGGACTACTGCCCTGCAATTTTTCTAGACTTCACGTATATAGCCGGACGTCCAGGGCCGAACTGGCACAATATATTAAAAAAAAGGAATTCTTTAGATGCATTATACGCCAATATTAGTATGAGAATGATAGCAGATATATATATATCCTATTTTGAAATTTTTAGCTTACATGCAATTGCCTCAAACCTAAAGAGTAAATTATTTGAATGACACGGTCTTGAAACAACTGTAAATATATTTGAAGTAATAGAACAACATCCAAATACTAACAATCAATTGAAAGCACAACAACATCTTTTTCTGTGTGCCTACGGATTTATGGCCCTGGTTGTTATAAATATCAGCTTTTGCTGCTAGTCTTGTTTAGTTATATTATTTATTTATATATTTATTTATTTATATCAAAAGATGTATATTAAAAACAAAAGAATGTTTTAAATGCATTATACGCTAATATTAGTATGGGAATGATAGTAGGTATCATTAGAATGAATATAACCCATTTTAAAATGTTTAGCTTACATGCAATTGCCTCAAGCCTAAAGAGTAAATTGTTTGAATGGCACGGTTTTGAAATAACTGCAAATATATTTGAAGTAATAGAAAAACATCCAAATGTTAACAACTAATTAAAACCACAACATTTTTTCCTGTGTGCCTACGGATTTATGGCCCTGGTTTGTTATGAATATCCACCTAAATATAAGATTTTGCTGTTAGTCTTGTTCAGTTATATTATTTATTTAGATATTTATTTATTTATACCGTCTTTACATTTATATTTTATTAATGAACTTGTAATTGGTATTGTTAATTCTTTGCACCTAAACTAATAAGAACTATGATTAATTTACTTATTACTGAATTCTTATTGATAATACTTAATTAATACAACACTATGATAAAATTAATAATCTTAGTCAGGGTGTGCTGTTTTGGCACAAAATTTTGATATGATTTCACCTTACCTGACTTACTCGAAACATTAGTTTAATATGCGGTTTCCAATAATACTACCCCAAATGCTTAGACTCCATGCTCGTTGTCAACAAACCTCTCCAAATTTGGATTTACGTCGGTATAAAAAAGTAAATTATGCCAGTTTACATGGCCGTTAATGATAACGCGGTAGCTACATTTCATAAAACAGAAAATGAAAGAATTTCATAATAAATGTAGCTTCATTCGTAAATAACACACTGTTGAAAAGGAGCGCATCTTCTTGGAACTCGAGCACGACTACAGTTACAGAAATTCATTCAGTTTTCAAAGTCTTGTCTTTCAATTGCTTGATTTAGCTGCATGTGATAAGGATGCTATATGTACTCCGTTAAGGTCATGTTCACAGATGTTTGACCAATGCCCAAATAGCGACTAATTTCTGCTGTAGCACTGCTATGCGGATCTTCAACTACAATTGCGCGAAGGTCAAACTCACTATCTTCATGTATACTATTACATGTTTCCTTCTCTCATATTTTACGCCCAGGTAAATGCAAATTTTGAGAAGTTTGTTGACAACCAGCAAGGAGTCTAAGCATTTGGGGTGGTATTATTGGAAACCGCATAATAAACTAATGTTTTCCAAAATTTTCTAAATTAAAATTTGGAAAACCTGTTGAAAAATTCACCACTGGAGTTTTTAAGAATAATGTGGTTACAGTAAGATGGAGCGAAAGCACATTTTAGTATTAGAGGTCGAAACACTTTGGATGAAAGGCTTCCTGCCAATTGTTTTGTCTGCGAGCGACGCCATCTACGATTTTTCCAATTCCTACGCAATAATTACAAAACCGTAAATATCTTAAAAACCATCAAAGATAGATCCACATGTGCCTAGATAAAAGTGAAAGAGAATTTAATTTCGCATCCACCGATGTGAAATTTGTCATACCATCCCATTTGAAAAAAAAAAGTTTTTAACGTTTTTAACTTTCCAAATTTGAATATTGCTAGTCTATTGATTTAATGTTCTTTTGAAACAACCATCTTACTGAAACACTAAAACGTTCCTTGCTTGTTTCAAAACCGAAAACCGCATCTTTCTATCGTGTTTAGTTTCCGAGATATTAACGTTTCTTGTAAAGTACTACAAACGTCAAATTTTGTAAAAATTGCTGAATAACTCCGAAAATAGGCCTCGTAGACATAAACAATGGTCAACAAACTGGACCTAAAAATCGATCCTGAATTCAAAAACGTAATAATATACAGGGTGTTCCATTTAAAATAAGGAAGTTGATACATACTTCCGGTATATCCGGAAGTCCGCCATCTTTGAAATTATTTTCTGAATGTAGGGCATTTGAGAAGAAACGTTTTTTATTTAAAACATTTTCGTCTAGTTTAAACGGTATGGCCGGCAGAGAGCACCGCGCGCTTATTGGACCACCCTGTATACGTTATGCTCTGTGTGAGGAATTTGGGAAACCTTTCAGGTTGGATTATGGCTTTATATTGATTTGGTTCGCAAGCATTTCATATGTTGCACTAAATTGCTTGTACCAGAAATTTTGCACATAATTATCCACGTCTGGGCACTTCCAATTGTGGGTATGTTTTATCGTCTCAGTTATTTCGTGTGGTGTAAGAATAATGTCTCCCTGCTCATCTATATGTTTTTCCTCTTCTTTTCTGATCCAAGGAGCGCCTTCATTATGTGTTCTGGGTTCTGACCATAGGCTTCCCCAAAACTCAGTTAACTCTTGTTTGCTACTATTGTTGCAATCTGTTTGTCGGGTGTTATCTTTTGGTAGAATTGTTTTTCACTTTTCTGAAAAAGATTATTAGCATCCTTTCTGGCATTGGACTCGTTGTATCTGCGGAGTCTAGCTGCATAGTCTGCAAGCTTCTGTTTAAGGGTATCAGCTATTACTGGTATTGTCTGTTGTGGTGACTTGGATTTGAGTATATTAACAGTTCTTTGTAGGCGCTTCGAAGGGTTGTTATTGTTGGTGTATTGCGCGAGGTGTGTCAGATCCTTTCTGATTGTGCAAATTTTATTCTCAACCCTTATTTGCTATTTAGGTCTAGATCTGGCGGTTGTGCTATAGACCGTTTTGGAAGTTTTTGGCCGTTAAGTATGAGTGTAGTTGCTGCGGCAGCATATATAACGGTATGGATGTCTTCTAGTAATCTAGTGTACTGTCGTTTGTTATAAATTGTGGTATTATGTTAGCATTTATGGAGTGTAATATTTGTTGGGTGTTGTTCTTAATAATTAGTCTGGGCACTGGATCTCGTAGTGTAGGGTTTTTTTTCCAGGAGCCGTCCGACCTTACTGTCCCCGTCAATACTTAAGCCTATTGTATTATTGCTCCTCTCATTTACAGTATCCACTCCAGCAATCTGGATCCCTGCATAAGTTTATGCAGTGTACCTACTGGTCCTGGTGCTGAGCTGTACTCCATCGATTCTAGCTTGGTCTTCCCAAAGAGCTGTTGTCTTTTGTGATCTAGCGCTTCGCACTCACAGAGCACATGTAGGGCTGACTCAGTTCCTCTTCCACACAATCTGCAGTTGAGGTCTCCATTGTAGAGTCCCATTTTATTCAGGTGTTCCTTCAGGCCACAATGTCCTGTTAGGAGACCCGTGGTTATTCGGAGGTGATTCCTACTCAAGGAGAGTAGTGCTTCAGCTGTTTTCTTGCATGGAGCTTTAATGAATGTTTTTCCATGAACACATCCTGGCAACAAGTTCCACTGCTCCTTGTGCTGATGTTTCATCCATTCTCCGACCTGGTGTCTGATTGTGCTTTTAGGGACCCCCAGGGCGGGTTCTGCTCCAATGTATAGAGCAGACGCGCCTAGTCTTGCTAGCTCGTCCGCCCTTTCTTTGCCTCTTATACCTGAGTGTCCTGGCAGCCACTCCAAATTTACTTTGTTGTGTTCAGCCAGTCTTCCCAGTTCTTGTAAATATTCCCAGACTAGAGCAGACGTAACTTTGGGCGCTTCTAGTGCCCTGAGTATAGCCTGACTATCTGTATGTATTGCGATCCTCTTGTTTCTGTAGGATCGTTCACTATTGATCCTTGCACATTGCAGGATGGCGTACACATCTGACTGAAATACCGAGGCGGATTTTCCTAGCGGAATGCTCTGTCTAGTTCCTCTTCCAAAGATTCCCGCTCCTGTGCCTTGCTCGGTCTTTGATCCATCTGTGTACGTGTCTATTTCCCGATGCAGGTTATTTACTTCACAGAGTTCTCCATCTCTAATTATAGTTTCGAATTTCTTGTTGAAGATATATTTCGGAGTTATATGGTCCTTTCTAGCATCCATTATGGTATGCCCCATACATTCTGCGATTTGGTTGAGTCCAAGATCCTTGTAAATTCCTCTTGGTAGGTTTTGTAGTCTAGAGTAGCCCATTCTCGCCTCGCCCATTATTACAATTTGCAACGGAGGGAGGTCCAGGATGATCTCTAAAGGCTCGGTCAAATAGAGGGCGTTCTAGAACGCGGCGTTGCGGCGTACTCTAACAACACAATGGAAAGATGTAACGCGGCGTTCTAGAACGCCTTCTGGTGAAGGCAATTATGGACGTTTTGGAGGGGCTGACGTTTAGTCTCTCCTTAAGTGTCCAGCTTGTAACAGCGTTTAGAGCCCTTTGCAGTTTGTCTCTAACCGTGCTGTTGAATTTTCCTTGCTCTAGAATTACCAGATCGTCCGCATATCCTAGAGTCCTGTGCCCATCCTTGTCTAGAAGACTGATTAGCTCGTCAACAACGAGGTTCCAGAGTAATTGCGATAATACGCCGCCTTGAGGGCATCCCCTCGTGACTCGAGCCTATTCTCCTCGAGGCTCTGGAGATGGAGTTTAGTGCCGTATTGCCAAAGGCTCCTTGTATGTCTAAGAAGGTGCAGAGTAGCACCTCTTTGTTTTCCAGTGCATATTCAGCCCTGTACTAGCTGATGTAGCGCTATTTCTGTTGATTTTCCTGCTATTTATGCATACTGGTCTGAATGTAGTGGTCTGTTAACCAGAAAATTATCTTGTGTCTGTCTAACAGTTTTTCTAAGGTCTTCAGTATGAAGGACATCAGACTTATTGGTCGAAGTGACTTTGCATCTCCCTGTCCAATTCTTCCAGGTTTGCGTACAAATATCACCTTTATGAGTCTCCATGGCTTCGGCACATATCCTAGCGCTAAGCTGGCTCTTAAAATTGCGCGGAGTCTTCTTACAAAGAGATCTGAGGCCTCCTGCAGAAGAACCGGATATATGCCGTCTGGTCCTGTAGATTTGTATGGGTCAAAAGAATTTATGGCCATTTTGTTTTCTCCAGATCAACCACGGATTTCGCTAGCCTCCAATCATCCCTCCCCGCCCTCCTTAGAGGGTCAAAGGGTTCTGTCATGTAGTCCCCAGGTTTTAAATCCGTTATTGTTGATTCTGGAAAGTGTACCTTGAGCAGCTCTTTGAGTGTTTCTTCTGCGGTTGTTGTAAATACACCAGTATCTGTTCTTAGCGTATTTATTAAGCTGTGCGGTTCCCTCGAGAGTATCTTTTGAAGCCTGGCACATTCTCAGGTGTTCTCTACATCTTCGCAGTACCTTCTCCATGAATCTCTTTTGGCCTTACGCAAAGCTTTGTTATATTTATCCTGGGCCTTCTTGTAGCCGTCCCAGCCACCTGTATTTCTTGCACGGTTGAGCTTTCGCCTTGCCTTGTCCCTCAGTTTTGCAAGGGTCTTGGTCCACCACGGAACGTTCCTGTTGGATCCCTTGCTCATTATAGGGTAGTTTTCGTGGAAGGCTGAAATTGCGGCGTCCTGCAATTGTGCTGCCGCAATTTCGAGTTCGACCGTGTTTTTAATAGTAGGGTTGGTGCCACACCATTTGTTGAATTGTGTGTTCATCACTTGTTCGGCAGATTGTGTGTTAGAAGGCGGTCGATTAATATTTCGGTTTTGTGTGGTTGTGGAAAGTGAGTTAGTGAATGTTGTGTTTGGTGTATCTGGTGTATGCTCATGTTCTGGATTGATTTCAATGGGTATGTTGGTCCTGTTAGTTGTGGTTGTGTCTGGAGTATGGTTATTTCGGGACTGAATGTTTTTTGTCTCCGTAATTGATTCAACCATATTTATTTCATTGGATACCGGATTTTTTTTGCTGGTTTTGTTGGGGATTGATTATTTCGGGTATGTGTTATGTCTCCGTGACTGATTCAGAAGCTAGCGAATCATTCGGTTGAACTGTGTTTGTTTCGTCTGCTACAAGATCCTTTATTGCTTGTAGTTCTAGAGGTGTAAGGCGGTTGTTTTTTGTGATGACTCGTTTTCGGTCAATCAATCCTTTTTCAGTTACACGTGTTGAGAGGTGTAGGTATTGTGCTGTAAACAGCCTGTAAAATTCACGTCTGTAGCCTGTGGAAATGGTTTCCAGTTTTGTGGCGGTATAGTAACAGTGCATTACAGATTTGTTCATTTCAGTGGTCCACTGTAAGCGCTCTCTTGGTTTATCAGCTTTGGTGGTTGCCGGCTGTACCGGCCAAACATCCGCAGCTTGGTTGGGTTGGGTATTGGTTGTTCTGGGGTTTGGATTTGAGGTTCAGGTGAGTTTAATCGACGTACCCTAGGCCGTCGTTGGTTCTTTGCAAAATTCACTTAATCATCGCGTTCCCACGAGTAGGGACGATCTAAAAGTCGTTCTCCCGGGTGACGCCCATTCCAGGAGAGAAGGGACTTATATTTACTCCGAAGTTGGCCCAAGGTGCTCCGGAGGATTTGCGACTTTACTGCCGGATTTTGTTGAGGCTTTCTCCTCGCGAGCCGGCCGGTTAAGGTAAGCCCCCGGTTGCGTAACCCTCACAGCGTTCTCCAACCACGGGTTGCCGAGGTCGTTGAAGTGTGGGGCGCAATAACGGTGTGTGACAGAAGGCCGGCGCTTAACCCTCTGTGGCATCTGTCCTCGGATTTGCCAAACCCCTATCTGAGCGAAGTCAGGATAGCCTAGGGGAAGGAGCGTTGTGCTAGGTAGGGTATGTAAAGTCTACTGAGCACCGAGCTTCCTGGGTGTGCTAGCCTTGGTTGAAGTGACCTTTTGACCACGGATCCCGCGGGCATCACAGCTCTGGGGTGATACTAAAACCCCCGCTGAGCCATCAACCTACGTAGCTCGCTTATCAAAAAGTCACTTGCTAAGCCCCCAAATGAACGACAACGTTCTAGCACCTGATGGGGGTTATTTGAAAAAACAAAAAAGTGCAGCCCGGGCTCTGACACACCGAGCTGCTGCTCCATTACCCAATGACTACTCCTCACACCGTGAGGTGAGCAATCACTGGGTCCGCGAATCGTGCGCCCTAAGTAGACGAAGGGACGCAAGGATGACTGCCTTCTGCATTCTGGCGGCTAAGATGTGCGCCGCCGCACGGCACACCGGTATTTTGTGCAGTGCAGAGATCAGTGTATTCCTCATTCCACCTAGAGATCCAATGACCATAACCAGCAGACTTACAGTGTAGTCTGGCCAGAGCCTGCGAAGTTGTCTGAGCAACTCCTGATATTTGGTCCACTTTTCCTCCTCCTTAGAGACAATGTTCACCTCGGCAGGTGCCGAAAACTCAATAACGAATATCGTCTTCTGTTGGTGGTCGAGAAGGGCTATATCGGGCTTGTTTGCCTGTACAAGCTCGTACAAGCAAATTTGGATAAAGTGATTTCATGTGTTCTCACTTTTAATTCCGGCCCTGTTCAGTTTTGGCGCGAATAGTAGCCATGTGAAAGCTGTATGCGTTTGATTATTTTTTTTTAATTTAACTCCCAATTGATTTGCTATCTGTAAAACTAGTCACAATGAGCAAATAGTTTGTTGCACTAACACTAACATGTAGGGAACAGTTCAGTAACTATTTCCTCTTACATCTTTGCACATACACAAAGTTTAGCACTGGGAACTACACACTACACATTCACTCAAATCTTTCTGGAAGATCACTTGGGATCCGCCTCTTTAACCTGCGGCTGCCCTGATGCTGCATAAGGTGTCTGGCTAATGGGTTGGGATGATCTTGGAGACGAGTTCTGTACCTCTCAGCGATGTTTGACACTTCTTCTTTCACTGATGGTATCTGCAAGTCGCGCCTGATAAATTCATTTGGAACATACCATGGAGCTTTGGTTAGGAGTCGTAAAGTTTTGGCTTGGAACCTCTCCAGTATTTCGATATTAGTATTCGAGGCCGATCCCCATAGTTGTATACCATAACACCAAATTGGTTTTATTATTTCCTTATATATCAAGACTTTGGTTGCTCGGCGATAGAGAGGATCTGTGACCTATCAACCAATATAGGTTTTGAAGTTTCAGCCCTAGCTGGTTCCGTTTAGTAAAGATGTGTTTTTCCATGTCAGTCTTCGATCAAGGTGCATGCCTAGATATTTTACATATTCTTGTTGTTGTAGATTCTGGCCATTTAGAGATACAGTCGAACAGTTGTTCCTTCTGTTAGTAAACGTTACATGGACGGATTTTGATTCGTTCGCTTTGATACGCCACCTCCTGAGCCAAGTTTCTGTGTCGTCAAGGCTTTTTTGTAGCTGATTTGATGCCTCCATGTGGTTAGGATGCACTGATAGTACTGCAGTATCATCAGCATAAGTAGCTATAGTGACGTTATCCTTTGTGGGTAGGTCAGCCGTGAAGAGAATATACAGTAAGGGTCCTAATACGCTACCCTGTGGAACTCCGGAACTGATTGGAAAAAGTGATGTTTGCGCTTCTCGATGTTGCACGAAGAAGTGTCGGTCATGTAGATATGACTTAAGGATAAGGAAGTAGTGGTAGGGAAGATTCATTCTAATTTTGTAGAGTAGACCAGTATGCCAAACTTTGTCAAATGCCTGAGATATGTCTAAAAAGGCGGCCGAGCAATACATTTTGTCTTCTAGAGCTCGATATATGGTTTTGCAAACACGGTGCACCTGTTCGGTGGTTGCATGTTGTGGTCTAAATCCAAATTGATGAGCTGGTATTAGTTGTTGTTCTATTAGTAGTGGTTAGAGTCTGGAAGATAATAGCTTTTCCAGGACTTTTGCCATTACTGGTAGTAGACTGATAGGTCTGTAGGACTCCACTTCTGTCAATGGTTTTCCTGGTTTAGGAATAAGAATGATCTTAGCTGTCTTCCAGAGGACAGGAAAATATCCTGTTCTCAAAACAGCATTGTATAATTGTGTCAAATATACAATGGCTTTCAAAGACAAATGCTTCATTACCTTTCCTGTAATCAGATCATAGCCTCCTGCTTTTCTAGGATTTAGATCAGTTTGGATCACTTTGTTAACTTCACTCACTTTAAATTTTTTTAACGGCAATTCCATCTGAAAAGGAGTTTCTAAGTACTTTACAATTTCGGGTTCTATGTTATAATTGGCATCGGCGGTGTAGGGATGGAAGACACTTGCAAGGTGTGATGCAAATGCTTCGGCTTTTTCTTTGTCATTTTTAGCCCATTCTCCGCTATATGCTCTTATAGGGGAATTTACTGTTGTGGTCGATCCAACTTCCGTGTTGCTTTCCAGAGTGAATAGTCCGTGGCCTCGGTTGGTGTCAAATTTTCGAGATAATTTTGGATGTACCTGTTCTTGTGGTTATTCAGTAGAGCTTTCAGCTTGTTTATTTTCTGATTTTATAGTCTTCTATCTTGAGGTGATCTGGTTATCTGCCAATTTTTCCTTATTTTCCGTTTTTCCAAAATTTCCTGCCTTATCGCATGGGGCAAATCATGGCTTGTATATGTTTGAGTTTTTACAGGTATCGATTGCCAGATTGCTTGCTGGATTATCAAAATAAATTAGTTAACTGCTTCGTCAATCTCAAAATTTGTTTTCAGTGGCACATGCAGGTCCAAAGTCTCATCTACGATGAGCTGAAAGTTATCCCAATCTGTGTGCTTGTTGCCCAGAGTTACAGGAGGTTCCCTTTCCATGAAGTCTGTGCCTATCATTATGAGAATCGGTGAATGATCAGATGACAGGTCGAAGCAGGATTCTGCTTTACAAGAGTCCTGTGCAATTCCCTTGGCAACACAAAAATCTAATAAGTCAGGGACTTTATTCATATCTGAGGGCCAACAAGTCGGCTCTCTAGTGGATATATGTCTATAATTTTTATTTCTCATTGCCGTAAATAGCTGTCTACCTTTCGGATTTATAAGTCTTGATCATGCTGCAACCGTAAGAGGACCAAGCCAGTCCTCAATCACTATACTAGTAGATTGTAAATAATCTGTCTTGAAACTGCCTCCATCGTGATGTTTTATTTTGGTCTTAATAATTATTGCAGTTCCGCCATGTGCTGATCCATCAGGATGTCTCGTACTGTAAATTTCATAAAATTCAATAAACATAAAATAATGTTTATTTGTGAAATGAGTTTCTGAAATCAGCATTATATCGATATCATGTGTAATGATGAAAGCTTTAACCTCCTGCGAATGCTGGTGCAAGCCGTTGGCGTTCCATAGTGCTATTTTTAGGGAATTGATCATTTAACTAATTTAGTAATGACTGTGGTTAAGAAGTTTGTCATAGTTCCCATTTGCTCCATCAGATTTTTCATCATGGATTTTAACTCTGATAGATCACTGGCATTTGGTGTCTCAGTTATTTGCACTACTTCAGGAATACCTTGAGAAGCCTGTTGTGTAGCCGCCATTTGAGCATAACTCACACCAGGCTGCACTGTTTGGGCAACAGATCTACTAGATGTGATAGTTTTAGGTCTTAGTGATGGATAGATTTTACTTTGCAGCTCTTTGTAGACGTTGCAACCCTTGTAGTTTGCTGGATGGTTACCTTCACATAGTATACATTTTACATCTGCAGATCTTTCTTTTCTCGGACAGTTTTCTGTAGCGTGGTCTCCAATGCATTTTACACACCTTGGTCGATGCTGACAGTATGCTTTTGTATGGCCATATCTCTGACATCTTGCACATTGTACGATTTCCCTTTTACCTCGGAGTGGCTCAAATTTGATTCTTTGGTTAAGCAAGTATTTAATATCGTAAATTTTTTTGTTCTGTTCGTCTGGTTTCAGGTCAATAAAGTACATCGAGAGTGGCTGTTTTGTCTTGTAATGTTTTGCGTTCCATATGTTTTCTACAATGTGACCTTCTTCTTCAATCGCTGCTTTCAGATCACTTACGCTTGTCGAGTAATGCATGTTTTTTAACACTACCCTAAAGTTCCGTTCGTCCTTGGGTCTAAATGTGTGAAATTCTGTATGTTTCTCGATTAACGCTTTCGTAATTGTTCTATAATTTTCAATATGTTTGCACTGAATTTTGACTTGGTCGTAACCTAAGACTTTGATTTCGAAATTGTCTTTAGCTATTTCATTCAGAAGACTTATGAGAGGGTTGATATTTTTCACACCATTAACAAAAATTGGTGGGGGTTTTGCAGATTTTGTCTGAGTTTGCTCTACGTTGGAATCTTCCTGACTTGTAGCTTCCAGTGCGTCATATTGATTTGATATAGGTATCGGAGGATTTAACCAATAATCGTTTATTTTAGTTTGTTTGGTGGCTCTTTTATCAGGACTATCCCTGGCTCTTTATTTATTTTCAACGACTTGCCAGTTGTCAGATTGATTTAAATTCAATGGGGATGGTTGGGACTGAGGATGAGTCATATCATTTTGATGACGCTGCTCGTCGCTCGCATGTAATGATGGAACGAACGGCACTGACTGACCTAGTGGTACGTTGGACGTAGTTGCTGACGATGCTGAAGTCAGTTGCGGCTGCTCCAATTTTCCAGCTGGCTTCGGATTGCTTGCTCTATTGTTTTGGTTAAACATACCTTTGATGTGAGTAGGCAAATTCTTGCCTGTACCCGACATATCACATGTCACTCACTTTATCGTTGCGAATGTTTGTCCTTGACCCACTTTTTCCGCGGAAATCGCTTGCTTACGCGTTATATTGGTAGTATCGAAACTATTGCAAAACACGACCGTACTCATCGGCTATCAAACAAGCACTGTTTGTTTATTTGAGATCTATTTCGGGCTTGAATATAAGAGTTTAACATAACACAGGTCTACGACAAAAATGCTGCCTGGATGTGTTCAACTGATTTCTATGTATTTAGCTCAAAAAAATCTAGAACGTCAGGTTATTTTTCAAAACGAAAAAATTTATTATAAAAAAGGTGTTTTGCGGGCTAACCTAGAATCTTAAAACTTATTATCTGTATTTTGTCTTGAAACTTGGCGATCAGGATAAAATTTGGGCAGCGTTTGGGCTAGTTTACGAGAATGATATGGTGCATAATCTAAAACGACAAAATTGTCTTCTAAGCGACGCAGAATGCCTGAAAACCACTTCTCAAAACCATCACCATTCATTTCTTCGTGGTAGTCGGTTGTTTCGTTTCAAGTTTCAAGAAATAACAACATCAACAAACAACAGCAACAAAACGAAAGAGTCAAAAAATTGAGATCTACGGTGTACGCAACAGTGAAGCCTGGTTGCGACTCTGGGAACATAGGTATTTCGACGAGACGCTGCCAGTCCAGTGCAGTTACAGAATGTTATATGCCTAATTCAATAGAGCTGCCCCAATGGCACATTGCGATTTAAATGTAGCCAGTTGGCAGTTTGAAATGATCCTCAGACCTTTTCAAGTGCAATGTGGCATATTTATTTCTGCTTTGCAGTCAGTGTTGGGGGTTTTGATTTGCCAGATTATAACACACAATTTGCACATAATGCACTGGACTATAAATGATCCTACCGATCAAGAGCTGATCACGCAAACGAGCTTGTTTACTTTAGGTCTAACTTGGTTGTGAATATAGTATAGCAACACAAATTTAGAAAATCATGAATCTATCTATAGTCTTCAGTAAAAAGGTTTATATCAATGCGGGAAAAGTACCAATAAAATCATACATTTTTTTCAGTGTATTTGTCAAACATAGATATATGTCAGTCATGCTACGTTTATCTGCTAGTGTGGTGATACAGGTTGCTTTGTAAATAAACTACGTTTAGCTTTTTTAGGTTCTTTTATCTAGTATAATAATACTTTTGATAATTTATTATACTTTTCTAGGCACTGTACGTGGATGCAGCTATTTACATTCCCGCAGAATTACATCAAATTCAAGATCTAATAATAGAAAAACAACTGAGGCTACATGTGACCCCAGAAGAATTGGATACATTGAGGAGCTAATCTTCTCAAGCAAAACACCGCACCATGAGAGCATATATTTCTTTGACTGGTAACAAACATTCGTTGAAATATCAAAGAATAATTTATATACATATATGCTTTAACATAATTTTGAATATACTGTTTTGACACGGGTGGTTATTTTTTCTTCTGTCGCTGTAACCTTTCTAGCACTATAAGAGTTGACGCCTCTAGTTGTCAGGAGAGGAGTTCGCCATGTGCATCACTTCACGTGAAACCACATAAAGACCGGAAGTCACGCGCGTTCTTCTCGCTTAACGCTTTTTTGATAGTTTTCACAAACATTTATATTTCTCGCCACTGGCGCGCCGCCACTAGTCTTGCGTCCGTTAAGAGGATGTGATATGTATATACATGTATAGTTATAATAGATTAAGGATTGTGTTGTAGGTCAGTAAAATGAAGGGAACTGGTAACACCCAGTATATTGTATTGCTCCACTTTATACGGAGGTTACCAGCTCGGTACGTGAGACATTGGAAAATAATTATGTATATGCTTAGGTAAGACTGTTTATAAACAGAGTGAGTGTGTTAAGTAGGTCAAAAGGATGTGGGTTAGATATAAGATACATCTGTAGTTTGGAACAAGTCAGATCAACATACATTACGTTTCAAGTATGAAGTGGTTTTACTCAGGGCTCCCGTAAGCCCCCAGTTTGGGGCAGTGTGTACCAGAGGAAGATATATTACATCAATTGATATTGATATATTACATGGCAACCCTGCCGAATGGGGACAGGGCAATCGAAGGAGGAGGTTATCATAGCCCAAGCAGGTAACAGTGGTGGCCAAACGACAGATAATTCCATGGGAGTAGCGAGAGAAGCCCTTACAGTTGGAGTGTTGCTTCTGGGTATGATATGCATAGTTGTGTTTTGCTCCCACATAGCACTGGATGATATGAGAATATTCTGTTCACATTCACTACAGATATTATGAATATTCTGAGAAAATTCCATGGATAATTAGAATATTTACAGAATATTCTGTAAACGTTCGAAATGGGAAAAACACGCTATATTACTAGAATATTCCGCCGAATATTCGGCACGGATATTACATGAACAATCGTGGTAGAATGTTTTTGAATATTCTAGGAACATTTTGTCTAAATTACCTCATATACGAAACATTTTTAGGGAATTATGGATACTGTTCCAAAAATAATGGCACCTACTAATGGCAGATGGTCACAAAAGTTAAGTGTTAGACATCTCAGTCTAGATGCCTAAATAGTGTAGAAATATAAACTTGTTGCATTTAACCTCAAAATTCTACTCACATTATACAGGGTTATTCACGTTATTCGACACGGAGCATTATGGCTAAAGTATTTGATAAAAAAGAAAATAATAATGTCGGATGGATAGAGACCCATAAAGGCTACATTTTAAAAATATTTTCATGTTATACAGGGTGTCCCAAAAACACGAAATGTATCAAAGTTATGTTTTTTAAATAGAACACCCCGTATATTATTGCATATTCAGATTCCTTGGTGAATTCTAGTGTTACTTTATGTATCATACATGGGACCTAAAGCAAACCGTTTAGGTGTAAATCACCACTTTCGGTATAAGTAGATATCAGGAAAAAATTGAATATCGCAGAGACTATAAAATATGGAAGACTGTGACTTTGCCGTATTACTAAGCCTAAAATGCGTCAGCTTTGACGAGACTGTCAAATTTAAATTACGTTTATGCTTGGAGAAATCGGGCGATTAATTAAGGAAACTTTGATCAGCGATAACTTGATTTTTTCAAATAGGAATGCCTATTTTTTTTATACGGTTGAACGTAGAATTTGATAACCTGTCTAATGATATAGGGTTGTGAATATTAATCTCTGGTAGTTTTCATTTGCTTTTAAATTTTCAAACAAATCGGCGTTTTTCAATTTTCCTACCTATAAGCAACGTAGCAGGCCATGAAATATAAACAAAAACCTATTCAGGTAGAAGAAAACAACGAACATAGCTGAAGAATACACACGAACTAGCCTAAAGTGACAAGATTATAAAAATTACTGACAACAAACAAAGTCTAACCAGAAACAACGGCGGTAACATATCTTTGGTCAAAGAGAAGCTGGAGTATGGCAGAAATGGATTTTTTCACGGCCTACTAGCTACTGCAATGTACTAGAGTTTGGCAATTTCGAAAACCATTAAAAATTTTGAAATAAAATAAAAACTACTAGAGAATGTTGTAAGCAGTTTATTATTTTCATAATAAAATTTCACATTTAATGATATAAAAAGGTATGCAATTCTGTCAAAAAACAAGTCAAAAGTACGTCTGACCGGAGTTCTGAAAATTCTTCAGTACCTATAAGAAAGATCGCAGAAAATGAAGAATGAATTAAAATTTGTTCAAATTATAAAACATAACTTAAATGGCAGAAAATTTAAATCTGATTTGTCAGTATTCCTTTTCGCAATATTGCTAATAGATATTGAAAAATAGAAGGGCTCCAGTCAGAGATATCGAATTCGACGCAAATTAGTACTTTTTTACACCATTACATATGATTGATAGTTGCGTGCTGGAGCAACAGTCGCTGGTTGTTTTTGTTTCGAATCAGGGTTTTTAATTGTCCTGGAAATTTTTAACCTCTAGTAAATTGCGGTACCAGTAGACTGTAAAAGATATCTATTACTGCCATACTCCAGCTTCTCTTTGACCTTAGAGATGTTATGGTTAGTGAGTATTTTTCAGCTAAGTTAGTTGTTTTCTCCTACCTGAACTGGCTTTGGTTTGTATTTCATGGCCTGCTACGTTGCTTATAGCTAGAAAAATTGAAAATCGCCGATTTGTTCGAAAATTTGAAATTAAATGAAAACTACCAGAGATTGATATTCACAACATATCATTAGAAAGGCTATCAAATTCTACGTTTAACCGTATAAAAAAAATTAGGTATTGCCATTTGAAAAAATCAAGTTATCGCTGATCGAAGTTTCCTTAATTAATCGACCGATTTTTCCAAACATAAACGTAATTTAGATTTGATAGTCTCATCAAAACTGGCGCATTTTATGCTTAGTAATACGGCAAAGTCACAGCCTTCCATATTTTATAATCTCTGCGATATTCAATTTTTTCCTGATATCTACTTATACGGAAAATGGTGATTTACACCTAAACGGTTCGCTCAAGGTCCCATGTATGATACATAAAGTTACACTAGAATTCACCAAGGAATCTGAATATGCAATAATATACGGGGTGTTCCATTTAAAAAAGCATAACTTTGATACATTTCGCGTTTTTGGGACACCCTGTATAACATGAAAAAATTTTTAAAATGTAGCCTTTGTGGGTCTCTATCCATCCGCAATTATTATTTTCTTTTTCATCAAATGCTTTAACCATAATGCTCCGTGTCGAAGAACGTGAATAACCCTGTATAATGAACCATACACCATAGTAGGTGACCATAATTTGGAACACACTCACACACTTTATAAAAAGCAGCAACTTTATTGTACAAAATTGGGTATAAATGCAGATTGCAGGCCTTTCAGGAATAAAACTCGTGAATTCGTGAATTGGTAAGATGCCGACATCCACATGTTGAAGCACAGAATGACAGAACACATGAAGCCAAGGACAGAGTGACAACCAGACAAGATTGACAACTGACGACATAAAAGTCACCATACATCAGCATAAGATGCTGTCACTTTATCGTCGGTAGATGCCGTATCTGTATTGCTGGCAATGGCTAATTACTAATAAACTTTTGAAAATTGCACGTAATACTTATTAATAAGTATATTTAGGATGAACGCAAAAGGAATGAAGGTTTTTTTAATTCACTGAGAAACGTGCAAATATAAATTAATAATACCTCATATTGAATATTTGCCTACATACAGATATTTCTATTACAAATATTACTAAATGTTCGTCCTAAAATAGCTACATCTTGTTCTTAGTAGATGATTAAAATAATATTCTATGAAGAATATTACTGGTATATTCTGGAATAATTCAAACATTAAACGAATAATCACTGATTATACTAAGTGGATAAAATAATGATATTCTATAAAGAATATTACTTTAATAATCCAGAATAATCAAGAGAAATAACGAATAATCTATGATTCTACTGAATATTCATGGAACATATAGGAGATTTAAAGAATATCCGTAGAATATCCAGTGCTATGTGGGCTTCTGTCGATGCAAGAAGATGTTGGAAAGGAAAATTACAGTAGAAATAGCCAGGAGTAGAGAACAAGTTCAACGAATGGTAGAGGAAACGGAGGCAAAAATGGGAGTATGTCAGTACCAGATGACTTCACATATTTATTGGAGGAAGCTCGAAAATTTTACAGACTTTTGGAGAAAGGCAGTATAGTGAGGAAGTAACAGTGACAGAAGTGTTAATAGTAAGGTAATTAGATTAGATAAGAAGTATATATGGAGAACTTTAATATTGAGGTCGACATGATCACAGGTTAGTATTTTTTTTTGAGAGACTATGTTCAGAAAATAGAGAGAATCTCAGGTTTAAATCAGAGTACATTAGAGATAGAAGTAAACATAGGTATTTTTTTATACGTGTTAATGATCTTGAAAATGTGGGTTACTCAAATCACGTTAGAATACACGGAATTTCAGGGTCAACAGTTTCGCAAGGTTGCTTTAGTATTAAGTTGCAAGTAAATAATAATGGTATAGAAGTATGACACGGGTTTTTGCTGATAGTGCCTTTCATCTTTCTTCCTGGTTAAATAATGGAAAAATATGCATGCCCATGATGTCAACATATGAAGAATTTACGTCTATAAGTGGGGTTATTCAATAAGAGTATGTTAGTAGCGTTTGGAATAATTGGCCGGAATTCAAAGATGCATGATTTGATGATTCAACATTCTACTAGTCTCACGTCAGAAATCGTTTTCCATGATACTTGGGACGGTGTGTTGACTTAAAAGTTTCTTCCAAATAGATAGTGGACATTTTATCTCAGGAGCGTGCATGATATTGCATTAATATTTTGTATTTTATTTGACTCGATGAAAAAAAATGTATTATTTATACAAACCACCACCCTTTATTTGTTCGGTATGAATAACAAAGTTTCGATTGCTTTTAGAGGAATACAATTTTGAAGTACGATATTTAAAAGGTAAAGCGAATCTGGCGGCCGACGTTTTGTCGCTTGTCACAATCTCATCAGATGAGTTTTTTTTTCCTCTGGGAGCCGTCAGCACTTAAGCCTTTAAGGCCTATTGTGCTATGACTTCCCAGAGGGGGGACGGTGGACGGCCAGCACCGTTGGAATCATCCCGGATGGTCCAGGCCCCGGACGGTCCGACGGGGGTCCCCCGTCCGGGCCATCCGGTCGATCATCCAAAGTGCCGGCCGCGTAGGATGCTCCGATCAGCGCTCGTGTGGGCGACATCGATCAGATGAGTTAAAAAATATGTCGAGCAGTGTAGATAGTGTGTTCGCCATTACAAGGCAACAAGCACAACTCGCTGACGAAAGCGTGGTAGAGTTATTAAAACCGCCTGGAAGGTGTGTTGAGGCTTATATGACATCAGTCGAAAATTTCATTAAAAATATAAAGAATAATAATTGCTGCTTAGAAAATGCAATTTATTTGAAAGATGAAAACGCAGTTATATTTAAGCAAACTCGATGGACGTTCGCATTTGGTGCATCGTTGAGAGACCTAAAAGAAATATGTGAAATGTTATATCTTCCGGAAGTAATTATATTGAAAAAGGATAACGGACATTGATTGAGAATATATTAAGGGATCCCAAAATGTTAAAACACATGAATTTGAAATTATCGATAATAAAAGAAAAAGTATATTGTAAGGAAATGCGACAAATAATTTTAAATGATTTTCACATTTTACCCAGTGGGGGACATGCTGATATGAATCGCATGTACAACAATATCAAAAAATTCTATTTTTGGAATGGCAAGCAAAAAGATGTGCAAGAATTTGTTAAACGTTGTGATGAATGTCAGAGGTACAAACATTCAAGGCCTTATGTGGAGCCAATGACAGTCACTAAAACAGCATCGACAACCTTCTAAAAAGTTTTTTTAGACCTTGTGGGTCCATTGCCGATAGACTCCGATAATAATCAGTATATACTCACTCTGCAGAGTGAGTTGCCGAAATTTGTAGAATGCCATCCTATTAACAATGAGGAAGCGGCGACAGTCGCAAAAGCCTTCGTCGAAAATTTTATTTTACGGCTTGGTGTTCCGCAAACAATTGTTTCAGACCAAGATACAGAGTTTATGTCGAGTATTTTGAAAGAAGTTTGTGAAATTATTAAGATTAGGCAAATCTCTTCAACGTCGTATCATCACCAAACTTTAGGAAGCCTAGAAAACACCCACAAAAGCTTAGGGGCATTTTTAAGAATTCAGTGCGGTAATTTTCCGGATTCCTGGACCTCGTGGGTCAGTTTTTGGAGTTTTGCTTTCAACACTACAGTACATACTGAAACGGAATATACCCGTATGAGTTAGTTTTTGGCAAAGTTTGTAATCTACCTTCACGTGTAAAGCGGCAAGTTGATCATTTGTACAACTTTGACAGCTATCCGCTAGAGTTAAAGTTTCGGTTAGAAGCTCAGGCAGATGCAAGAGGTAAGTTGATACGTTACGTACAAATTAGGGGATAAAATGTTACTAAAAAATGAGGTTGGAACAAAAATGGAAGCGTTCTACAACGGGCCGTATGTAGTTATTGAAGATAAGGCTCCAAATATTTTGATACTTATAGGGCGTAAGACTAAAGAAGTCCATAAAAATAGTCAAACCATATTTTGATTAATTTTCTTGTATATGTGTGAACAGACTTTTTTTAATATATATTTTTTGCGTAGAAGGTGTATGTATACAGGGCGAGTTTTTAGTACCGGCTCGGTCGATAACTCCACTACTGTAAAAGATAGCAAAAAGTTGCAAATAAAAGTTATAGCCACGGACATGCTCCTTGCTCAGAAAATATTCAGATTTATACAGGGTGATCCATAACTACGTGGTGATGCAAACATACATTTTTTTAAATGAGACACCCTATATATTGTCCCATTTTTAGATTCTACTAATAATTTCTCTTCTCACAATATAAGGTATTATAACATTATACAGGGTATTTTAAAAGTTATGACCATTTTTATATCCAAATCGCTGTCAAACGAACGTACGGTATATCAAAAATTAATGAATCAAAAATTACTTTTTTCACATGGAAAGATTAAAAATATACTCTAGTTTCAAAATCGGCTATAAAACGACGCATATTCATATATAGGGTGATGTAGAATGCAAAATTCTATTTTCTCTTTTTTCTTAAATATAACCCCCAATATTTTATTATACCAAAGAATTGCTTTTAATATGCTCTTTCATCTTTGTATAGCACTTATTGTACCTACGTCTATCAGTTTCCGAGATATTTCGATTTTTCGGTAAATTTAAAATACAGCTTCTATTTGTGTACTGAAATTTATTTATTTTGAGCAAGTATTATCGAATTTGTTTTTTATTTAACGAACAACTAAATTATAAGGTCATGATAGTATTTGATGAAGTCAAAACCCTGAATCATCGAGATAATAAAGTCAAGTATGCTGAGGAAACAGTTTTGTAGGCGTGATGCATAATTATCAAGCAGATTATTCAGGTAGGCTTTGACAAATTGACAGTTTTCATAACCTGCTCAATAATTCCGTACTGTGTTAAAAACGAGCTTCAAAAATTAATTTTTCCACTGAGGGTATTCAGGAGAATCTTTGAGAAATTGAATACTTGCCTCTAGAATGTATTAAGTATAAACAGCAATATCCTGAACGGACATACTCTAAAACTAGTGCGTTTGAAAGACTGAAGAAAGGTTTTATTTGGACTGTATCATTTAATATTTCATAGCCTACCTGATAGATCTTCTTGATAATTATGCATGACGTCTATAAAATTGTTTCCTCAGCACACTTGGCCTATATTATCTCGTTAGTTCAGTGTTTTGACTTGATCAAGTACTATTATTGCCTTATGTTTTTGTTGTTTGTTAAGCAAAAGTAGAATTTGATAGTATTTTCTCAAAATAAATAGATTTTAGTAAACAGATAGAAGATATATTTAAAATTTGTAGAAAAATCGAAATATCTCAGAAACTAATGGATACATCCATAATAAGTCGATACGAAGATGAAAGATCATATTAAAAGCAATTCTTTGGTATAATAAAATATTGGGGGTTACATTTGAAAAAAGAAAGAAAATCTAGATTTTGCATTCTGCATCACCCTGTATATGAATATGTGTCGCGGGATTTTTTTATGGCCGATGTTAAAAATAGAGGATATTTTTTATCCATCCGTGTAAAAAAATGATTTTTGGTTCATCACTTTTTGATATACAGTACGTTCAATTGTCAGCGATTTGAATATCGAAATGGTCATAACTTTTGAAATACCTTGTATAATAACAATACCCTATATTGGAAGAACGCAAATAATAATAATAATAATAATAATAATAATAATAATAATAATAATAATAGAATAGAATAGCCGCGAGGGGTTGCTAGATCCTCTCAGTGGCGCCTCCCCAGGGTGGCGGATAGGGGAATGCCTCCCAGATATGGGTGGTACCGGGGAAATGAAATACCCGGGGCGGACCAAAACTAGCACAGTGGAATAGCGTCTGCATCCAGAGGATCGGCTATTCCACAATTAATAGGACACGACGGATCTCCATGTGAGGAGCGGTACTCCGACAGCGTCTGTTCTTCATGTTAGAAGCGGCTGTTTTCATAAACCCCCAGGAAGCCGCCCAACATCAACAGGCTATTCGGTGCGTGGCGACACCGAGGGGTATACCGAAGCCAAAGGATGCAAGTCGGTCGGCAACCTTCACAGGTCCATCCTCTGGAGGCAATTTGGACGGCTGCCTCCGGAAATGTCGGCTGCGGGCCCTAAGGCTAACCACCTGACGGGCCCTATCTTCGGGTTCGACCACCTCGAAGGAAAAGCGCCCACACCGAGCCGGTTTCGGAAGCCGGCGTTGGGCAAGGTGGCGGTGCTTCGATTTGCCCTGATGACGACCCCCGCAATAACATGGACCGTTTTAGGTGGACGACGGAGCTCAAGGATGACTTGCTGAGCTGCTACGAGAGCAGTAGCCCGCGCCGTAGGGGATACATGTCCCGCATGTATGAGAGGTGGTGTGAAATGCACCCAGAGCATAGCACGCTTACCTCTCAGAATTTGCGAGATTATGTATCGTACCTCCGGAGGCAGGGATATGTTCGTGCTCCAGCTCAGCCTGCCCCTTCGACGGACGGAAGGCCTGTTAACCAGGCTGAAAGTTCGCCGGTAAGGCCCGCTGAGAGGGAAATCGACCAAGTCGTCTCACCTGGGGATTTCAGGGACCGAAGGGCCTTGCATAACAACGGAAGGTCCTTGAAGCTGGCAGATTTAAAGAGAGAGGATGAGGTTGTTGGTGAACGTCTATCGGAGGCCTCTGACATTTGGAGCATCAATTGCGAAATTTACGCTGCGGCTCTGAGGCTAGCTAGACAGGGGAGAGTGAGAGACTCTCCTGTTGAGAGAGCACAGAGACGGGTGCGCCAAATGGAAGCGAAAATCCAGTTGGCTCGCCAGGAAGCATCCCGTATCCAGTGTGTGATGGAATATAGAGCGGCTGGGAAGCCTTTTACGCGCCGAGTGCGCCAGATAGCCTACGGGTTGAGGCGCGACCATCATACACTCAGTCAAGCGGTACTAGTTGTTGTCAAGCAACACTGTCTTGACAGGATACGGATGCTAATCGCTGCTAAGCGATCGTTGGTGGCGCGGGCGAGAGGTCTGGAGCAGAACAGAATGTTCTACGAAAGACCTTCTCGCCTTTTCGAACAGCCGCCTCCAGCCATAGAGCAGCCGCCAACTGCTGATCGCGTGGAGGCCTTTTGGAGGGACGTTTACGAACAACCCAAACCTCTCTCAGCAGACACTCCGGCCTTGGCGCAGTTCGAGTCCGTTTGTAGGAGGACTCCTAACTTGAATGTACTGCGTCACCCGATAAACACGGAAGAAATTCTTGACGCCTTACGAGGCGCAAAGAATTTCGCAGCTCCTGGCCCGGATGGCATAAACACCTACTGGTGGAAAAAATTCCCCAGTTGCCACCGGCATTTAGCTAGAGTTTTTAACTCGTGGCTAAATCAGGAGCAGCCAATTCCGGCTTGGTTTGTCGAGGGTCGAACCGTGCTTCTCCCGAAGACCGGAGATTTGTCTGATCCCAAAAACTACAGGCCAATAACATGTCTGAACGCGTGTTACAAGCTCTTCACCAGAATCTTGTACATGCGTATCCTTCAAGCTGTGAATCCTGTATTTCTCGACGTGTATGAACAGAGAGGGTCAAAGAAAGGAGTAGCTGGCTGCAAGGAGAACCTGTTGATTGACCGATGTGTCACGCAGGACTCTGTGCAGTACAAGCGGAACCTTTCTATGGCCTGGATTGACTATCGCAAGGCATTCGACAGCACGTCTCATGACCTCATTGTGCGGCTGTTGGAATGTCTTTCGGTGGATAATCAGATAGTGGGATGCATCAAACAACTGATGCCGCTCTGGAAGACCCGGTTTACCATAACATCAGGTGAAACTCGGGTTCAGACAGAGTTGGTGTCATTGAAAAGAGGTGTCTTCCAAGGAGACTCCTTGAGTCCCTTGCTCTTTTGCATCTCACTTTTGCCTCTGTCCATAGCGCTGAGAAATACTAAAGGATACAGCTGTGGCACGCCCAATAACCGGAGGCACAAGGTCACCCATCTGTTTTATATGGATGACCTAAAACTTTATGCCTCCGGCCAACGCGAACTACAACAATCGCTGAGGGTGGTGCAGGAGTACAGTCATGCTATCGGAATGGAGTTCGGGACAGACAAATGTGCATTGGTTCATCTCAAGAAAGGACGAAGCGGAGATAGTGGAGATGAGGAGCAGCTCGTTGATGGGAGCATCTTGCGACAACTGCATGCCGGAGATACTTATACCTACCTTGGAGTGGCGCAGCGTCATGTCCAAGAGGCAGCATTGGTTAAAGAGTGTCTCCGCCGCAAGTATTTGCACCGACTCCGGCAGATCTGGTCGTCAGAACTGTCCGGCAAGAACAAAGTCGCTGCCACAAACATGCTTGCGGTCCCATTGTTATTATACACCTTTGGTGCTATACACTGGAAAGTGAACGAGCTGAAGGAAATCGACACGAAGACCCGCAAAAGGATGAATATGGAGAGAAGCCTGCATCCTAAGTCCTCTGTCCCGCGAATATACCTCCCGCGACACCTGGGAGGGCGTGGACTATTGAGTTTGGAGCGTCTGCACAACAGAGTAGTACTGGCCACTGCCTGCTATGTAACGAACAGCACCGATCCCCTGATCCGCTTTGTGCGAGAGCACGAGAATGCGGGAAAAGGAGCCTTTCTTTTTAGCGCAGCGAAACGAGCAGCCGAGGAGCTCAGCCTCACACTAGACTTCAAGCGGAGGTGTCAGCAGTCCATTACGGAACTTGCTCCCGCAGAATTAAAATCCCACCTTAAAACTGCCGAAGTCGACTTCCTTTTAAGACTTCATAAAGATAAGCCAATGCATGGAATCTTCTACAAACATCTGGAAGAGCATGGCTTGTCTGAGCAGTTGACCTTCTCTTTCCTAAGGTCTAGTGGGTTGAAGTCGGAGACTGAGGGCTTTATAATGGCTTGCCAAGACGGTGTCTTCAACACCTTGGTGTACCGTAAAAGGGTTATGGGTGTAGATGTACCCGACACCCTTTGTAGAGCTTGCCGACAGGCGCCAGAGACGCTTATGCATCTCTTGTCGGCGTGTAAGACGTACGCTGGGACGGCTTACGTCCATCGGCACAACGCGGCTCTACGAGTGCTCTACTATCATTTGAGGCACTCGTACGGTATCGATGAGACACCGGTGCTGCCATACGCTCCAGGGGATATAGAGTCCGTTGTGGAGAACGAGAGATGCCGGATTTACTGGAACTACTCGTTCCCCACGCTCGAGCTTGTACAGGCAAACAAGCCCGACATAGTCCTTCTCGACCACCAACAGAAGACGATGTTCGTTATTGAGTTTTCGGCGCCTGCCGAGGTGAACATCGTCTCTAAGGAGGAGGAAAAGCGGACCAAATATCAGGAGTTGCTCGGACAACTTCGCAGGCTCTGGCCAGACTACACTGTAAGTCTGCTGGTTATGGTCATTGGATCCCTAGGTGGAATGAGGAATACGCTGCTCTCTGCACTGCGCAAAATACCGGTGTGCCGTGCGGCGGCGCACATCTTAGCCGCCAGAATGCAGAAGGCAGTCATCCTTGGGTCCCTTCGTCTACTTAGGGCGCACGATTCGCGGACCCAGTGATTGCTCACCTCACGGTGTGAGGAGTAGTCATTGGGTAATGGAACAGCAGCCCGGTGTGTCGGAGCCCGGGCTGCACTTTTTTGTTTTAAACATAATATAATAATAGAGACGCTTATGCATCTCTTGTCGGCGTGTAAGACGTACGCTGGGACGGCTTACGTCCATCGGCACAACGCGGCTCTACGAGTGCTCTACTATCATTTGAGGCACTCTTACGGTATCGATGAGACACCGGTGCTGCCATACGCTCCAGGGGATATAGAGTCCGTTGTGGAGAACGAGAGATGCCGGATTTACTGGAACTACTCGTTCCCCACGCTCGAGCTTGTACAGGCAAACAAGCCCGACATAGTCCTTCTCGACCACCAACAGAAGACGATGTTCGTTATTGAGTTTTCGGCGCCTGCCGAGGTGAACATCGTCTCTAAGGAGGAGGAAAAGCGGACCAAATATCAGGAGTTGCTCGGACAACTTCGCAGGCTCTGGCCAGACTACACTGTAAGTCTGCTGGTTATGGTCATTGGATCCCTAGGTGGAATGAGGAATACGCTGCTCTCTGCACTGCGCAAAATACCGGTGTGCCGTGCGGCGGCGCACATCTTAGCCGCCAGAATGCAGAAGGCAGTCATCCTTGGGTCCCTTCGTCTACTTAGGGCGCACGATTCGCGGACCCAGTGATTGCTCACCTCACGGTGTGAGGAGTAGTCATTGGGTAATGGAACAGCAGCTCGGTGTGTCGGAGCCCGAGCTGCACTTTTTTGTTTTTCACATAATAAAAGGTCTTTATTTTCAACTCGGCGAATGTCAGCTGAGCTGTTTGCTTAACCGAGCATGTGTCAGCTAATTACAATAGAAGGTACAATACTTAAAATTACCACAGAAATTTTTTCATGTAACAATTTATAGTACAGCACTTTAAAACTCATATTTACATAAATCTACTAGAATTTACAATATCAAATAAGAATAAAGTCCAACGAATACAACAAATAAATACTAAATACTACTTACAATAGAAGGTACAATACTTAAAATTACCACAGACATTTTTTCATGTAACAATTTATAGTACAACACTTTAAAACTCATATTCACAGAAATCTACTAGAATTTACAATATCAAATAATAATAAAGTCCAGCGAATACAACAAATAAATACTATGGTTTTTGAACAGATCTTAATTATCTAGCACCTTAACAAGTACTCCCTGTATTTTTGTTTGAAAGCTGCGTATGGCAAAGATCTAAAACTAAAGGGAACTTCGTTATAAATTGCCGTCGCATTATAAGTAAAGGACCTTTTATATAACGTAGTTCTGTGGCTCGGAATGCCCAAAAGATGATTTGACCTGGTGCTCATGTCATGACCTGATTGATGAAAGTTTAGCTTCCTCCACAAATACCGTGGCTTTCCTGTTATAATTAATTTGTGTAATAAGCATGCTAGATGTAGTTTGAGACGGTTATGCATATTCAACCAATTGAGGTCCCTCAACTTGTGGCTAACATGATCACGCAACCTAAGACCGAAAATGTACCTAATGCAAGCATTTTGTATTTTTTGTATTTTATACTTACAACTAACGTCTAGACATGGCATATAAACGACGTTACAATAATTGCAGTGAGATAGGACTAATGATTCACATAAACTAATTTTTAATTCAGTACCCAGAGAGTGTCTACTTTTATATAAATTGCGAAGGGAACCAAATGCTGCCCCTTGAACTTTGTTTACCTGAGTTCTGAACCGAAGTTTGCTATCTAATAATAGACCCAGATTTTTTACTTCAGTTTTTACTGGTAACACTTCATCGTTAACAGAAATTCTCAAAGTTTCAGCTGCATGCAATTTATTTGAACCAAGATAAATAACAGCACATTTATTTGTATTTAACTTTAATCCATTCTGATTCGAATATCCCTGCAAAACCGAGAGCTCATTATTGATGATATCTTGTGCATCTGCTATTTGATCTTTTTTAAAGCTGTAGTACAGTTGGGTGTCGTCTGCATATTGATGGCAGCTACAGTTAGATATATTTTTACACATATTTAGCTATTTTCTGTTCTTTTCTTGTTGCATTCGGCTGAATTTAGTCGTTTTCTATTGTTTAGCGCTGTTATCTGCTCGCTTTCTGTTGTTATGCTATGCTTTCTGTTCTATTTAGTTGTATGCGGCCGTTTTCTACCGTTTACAGCCGTTATCTGCTTGCTTTCTGTTATTTTGAGAGCTGTTTTCTGTTATTTTAGGATGTATTCGGCTGTGTTTAGTCGTTTTCTGTTGTTTAGCGCTGTTATCTGCTTGCTTTCTGTCGTTTTGAGTCAGTTTTGGCTCTATTCGGTTGTATTTGGTCGTTTTCTACCGTTTACAGTTGTTATCTGCTCGATTTCTGTTGTTTTTAGCTGTTTTCTGTTCTTTTCTTGTTGTATTCGGCTGAATTTAGTCATTTTCTATTGTTTAGCGCTGTTATCTGCCTGCTTTCTGCTGTTATGCTCTGTTTTCTGTGCTATCTGGTTGTATTCGGTCATTTTCTACCGTTTACAGCCGTTATCTGCTTGCTTTCTGTTGTTTTGAGAGCTGTTCTCTGTTATTCTCTGATGTATTCGGCTGTGTTTAGTCGTTTTCTGTTGTTTAGCGCTGTTATCTGCCTGCTTTCTGTTGTTATGCTCTGTTTTCTGTTCTACTCGGTTGTATTTGGTCGTTTTGTATCGTTTATAGTTGTTATCTGCTTGATTTCTGTTGTGTTTAGCTGTTTTCTGTTCTTTTCTTGTTGTAATCGGCTGTGTATATCAAAAATAACAAAGGCCCAAGTATGGAGCCTTGGGGCACACCGGTGGTAACATTGATATACTGTGACATTTGACAGTTAACCACAACACACTGACTCCTCCCGGCGAGATAGTTTTCAAAGAATTTTACAGATGTAGTATCAAACCCATAGAATTGTAGTTTTGCGGTAAGGAGTTTGTGGTTGACCGTGTCAAATGCTTTAGTAAAATCCAGTAACACTAAAGCTGTAGTCTTCTCCCTGTCAGAAGCCTCCAGTATGTCATCTAGAACATTCAACATTGCGGTTGTGGTGCTGAAGCCTTTTCTAAAACCTGATTGATATTCTGTTATTAAATTATTTCGTTCCAAAAACTTGATGACCTGTTCATAGATAGCTTTTTCGAATATTTTTGACAACACACACAACAAGCTGATGGGTCTTAATTCAGATTCGTTTTGTGGGTTAGAAACTTTTGGTAAAGGGAGTACAAAAGCTCTCTTCCACTCTGACGGAAACCTAGATGATCTTATAGACTCGTTATAAATATGTGTCAAAAAAGGAACTATTACTGTACTACACAGTTTTACCATCTCCAAAGTTACGCCATCAGGCCCAGCAGCATTAGACTTCACTCGAGAAATAGCTGACAACACATCATTATCTGTTAAAGACTGAAATGCAAACACAGCATCGCAGCATCTGTTCCTCCTGTAGTTTTCTATGGTTCCAGTGTCAACTTGAGCCGCTATACTAGACACGGAATCAATGAAAAAATTATTAATCTTTTCTGGATCGCTTATACTAACGGGTAACTGAGATTTCGATTTTTTTCTTTTATAAACATTCATCTGTTCCAGAGTTTTCCACAATTCCTTTTTGTTTTTATTTTTTTGTACGTAATTAATGTAACCTTTCTTTTCAGCTCTAACAGCAGCCGTAAATAAATTTCTCATGGTTTTGTATTGTTCGAAATCTCTTGGACACTTTGATTTTTTGTATTTAGACCACAACCTGTTACGATGCTTCTTCATTATCTTCAAAACATCCGTAAACCAAGGTGCCTTTGGTTTGGTAACGCGGACCGTGCGCATTGGGGCATGCATATCGAAAAGCTGTAAGATAGTACTAACCAGAACATTCACTTTTTGGTCTATATGAACTACATCAAGAATTGTATTCCAATTTTGATTGCGTAAATCACTGTTGAACTTCATAGCATCAAATGAGCTAAAGTCTCGATAACTTATCAATTTAGGTGGAGTTCTCGGCAAGTTGATTTTCAAGGAACAGTAGGTCAGTTGGTGGTCTGTGACCTCATGCAGATCAACATGAGTCACTGGACCTACCAAATCATCAATATTTGTAAGAGCAATCACATCAAGCAAACTACTACTTTTGCCACAGCAGCGTGTAGGTTCTATAACAACCTGATTTAAATCAAAAGCCTCAAGAGTACTGTTGAATAGATCTGTATAGTTATTTATTTTACACAAATCAATGTTTAAGTCACCCATTATTACAACTTCATCTGACATAGGAATTATGTTTGACAAGGAGTTATTAAGGGCATCGAGAGCATCGGTAATACTGGAAGCTGGTGGCCTGTAGAGAATGCCACATGAGATATTAATTTGATTAATTTTCAACGAAAACCAGATTTGCTCGAGTTTTTCAGTAGCGTCTTCTATTTCTATAACCTTTACCTTTAAACCAGATCTGACATAAGCACCAACGCCACCTCCTCGAGAACCTCTGTCCGCCCTTAAAAAATTAAAACCACTGATTTCAACTTCACAGTTAAGTACAGAACTTCTAAGCCATGTCTCTGAAATTCCTAAAATATCTAGTTCCACTGTGGTCAGTAATTCTTCCACATGGTTCAAGCTTGGCAGAAGCGATCTTATATTAACGTGGCCTAATGTGAGGTTATTTGTTTTAGTATTCATAATTTATTTGTTTAAACTAAGCCTTACCTAGCAACTAGAAAAGAAAAAAGAAAACAAAAGAAAACAGAAAATATACCGAACACAGTTAGCAGGACTAGATTGACATTATTAACATTATTAACAATATGTTATTTCAGTTCAAGAGAGAATCTAATACAGTTTGATTTTTTACCCAGATAATATTTTCTCCATCAGCTTTTCTGGCAAGAATTCTGCCTTCCCTATGCCACACATATTTGTAACCTTTTTCCTTTAGTTGTTGCTTCGCCTTCTTGAAGAGTGTATAGGCTTCCTTCGTTAGCTCCTCGTCAACATATATTGGTGTAGTTGAATCGCCTAGCCCACAGTTTTTTGAAGTAATTTTGCCCTTAGCAGATCGTGCTTTCAATATCTCTCGCTTCTTTTCTAGGTTATTTAAACTGACAACAACCTTGATTCCTTTTAATGTTTTAATGTGTGATACCTCTAAGATGTCTTCTGGGGTAACAGCCACATTAAGACTATTGAAAATAGAGTTTAATTTTTCGTTCGTGGCACCTTTTTCTTCCTCTTTGTTAATTACACCCATAAAGGTGATATTATTTTTGATTTTATGGTTTTCTCTTACTTGCAAGGCGTCTTTTAATCTATTTACCTCCTGTTTCAGTCTTTCATTATCCTTAGCTATTTCTGATAGTAGATCTGACACGACTTTATTTCGTTTCTTTTCTTCTTCATATTTTTCACTTATAAATTCGACAGACCTTCTCAATTCTTTCATGTCTGACTGCAACTCCTTTATCATGCTCTTCAAATCATTGTTGGAATCGTTTTCAAATGACTGAGAATACCGTTTGGCCGCTATACCACGACGACATTCTTCACATTTCCATGGTGTTTTTTCAGCAATCATTAATCGTGCTTCTATTTCAGTAATATCTGCACATTCATAGTGATAAAAGCAGTTGCAGACTCCACAGTTCAACTTTATCTTAGTTTTGGGAATGTTTTTTTGACAAAATTGGCATGTTTTACTAGAGCCCATTGTCGCCTTCGTTTAGTCTGGTTAATAACTAATAAATACAATACGTGGCAACGTGGCCGGCTACGTAACTGGAATGTTGCAAAAACGTTTGTGCACTGTATGAAATCCAGGTGTATTACCGACGTAAAAACTCACCATAGATGAAGTATGCACATTATAAAACACCACAGACTAACTTCCCGAAATTTTAATTACTTATTTCCACTTTTAATTTACCATTTGATTGGAGCAAACACAACGCGTGTCTAACTCGAGAGGCGCAACGTTGCCAATCAATCATCAATAATCAATCAATAATAATCATTATTAGAATTCGAATATGGAATAATATATAGGGTGTCTCATTTAAAAAAATGCATGTTTGCATCACCACGTAGTTATGGATCACCCTGTATAAATATAAATATTTTCTGAGCATGGAGCATATCCGTGGCTACAACTTTTATATACAACTTATTTCGCTATCTTCTACAGTAGTGGAGTTATCGACCGAGCCGGTACTAAAAACTCACCCTGAGCCTTGTTCATTTTGAATGGAAAATACAATAGATTAGAATAAGTCAAAATAATACTTGCCTATTGCTTGCTGCGTAAATTCCTTTACGGTGTGACCACTATAAATAATATAATGGCATTACGAAATTACACACAAATTACAATGCCACACTCGGTAATAAAACTACGGACTGAAATACACGACTGACTGAAATGCAATTGTACAAATTTCAAAATGGCGGAACAGTAGTGGGGTAGCGTCGGAGACATGTGACAACTGTCACAGGATGTCATTGGTTATTTGTACGAGTTCGCTCAGAGTAAGAAATGTTACCTCGCAGATACATAACTTTAAGAGAAAAACGTAGAGGTACCTCTAAAGTCAAAGGTGTGCGTAATTAGTTACGTAACTCTGAGATAACAAAGTGGATGTACATTTTAAAGATGTCTGGTTACGCAAATATTACATTCAACTGATGCAGCACTGAGAACGTTGTTATATTACATAACAATGACGTGAAATATAAGGAATTTACTGAACGTAGAATCCGTTCTTTAAAAATTACCTATAGCTTATGTAAATTTAAGAGAACGTAACAAAATTGTTTACTGGGTAAGCGCAAGGTCAACAGTTGCGCCTTGTCTCAACATGCAATTGAAACATAAAATAAACTGGGACACCAAGGTTTTGGATACTGGAGCAATTTTTGACAAAAAACTTTTCTTAGAGATGGTTCATATCAATAATTGTGAAAACAGTTTAAGTAAAAGATCAGATATTAACAATCTTAGTAGCGTCTATTCTTATATTTTGAGATGGGATAATGGGGGACTCTAATGTTTCTATCTCCACCTTGTGACATTTGTAATAATAAATGCTGATTGGTGATGAGCCACCAACCAAGACATTGCCCATAGCAACCAGCTGCTCAATCGGATTGCATGAGACAAGGACCTGTGGGCGCATGCGTGCGTGTGTGAGTCTAGCTAGCCATCAAGAAATGAAAACAGGACAACAATGGTTTAATATTTATTTCATATATATGAATGCAGTACATCTGTATACAGGGTGGGCCAATAGTGCGTGGGCGGAGGATTGTGGACTTAATAAAAAATATTTCAAAAATCTGTCACTTGATCATGGTAGGGACCCTTAAGGGCTATAACGTAAAAATATTTTCACACAAATTTTGACGTTCGTACAGGGTGATTCATATCAAACTTACATTTTCTTAAACGGAACCCCCTATATATTATTGCATATTTGGATTCCTTGGTCAATTTTAGTGTGACTTTATGTATCACACACGGAACTTTAAACAAACCGTTTAGGCGCAAATCACCATTTTTGGTATAAGTAGGTACCAGAAAAAAATCGAATATCGCACCGATTATAAAACTTAGAAGGCCGTGACTTTGTGGTACAACTAAGCATGAAATGCGTCACCTTAGGTCAGACGGCTAAAATTGAATTCTTTTTGTACTTGGAGAAATCAGTAGATTAATTAAGGAAACTTCAATCACAGATAACTTGATTTTTTCAAATGGCAATGCCTATTCTGGTTTAAAAAATCGAATCTAAAATTTGATTACCTTTCTAATGATATAGCATTCTCGATATCAATCTTTTTTGGTTTTCATTTTATTTCAAATTTTCAGTCAAATCGGTGTTTTTCAACTTTCCTGCGTGTAAGCAACCTAGCAGGCCATGAAAAATAAACAGAAGCTCGTTAATATGGAAGAAACCAACTAACTTAGTAGAAAGATGCAAACCAACTGGAGCAACGAGGCAAGATTATGAAAATTCCTTGCAACATATTAGCTCTAACCGGATACAACAGCCCCAAGATATCTAATGTAAATGAGTAGCTGGGCTATGACAGAAGTGTTTGTTTTTCACAGCCTACTAGCTATTGAGCTCTACTAGAGGTTGACAACTTTCCAAAACGATTAAAAATTTTGAAACAAAAGGAAAACTACCAGCGATTTTTGCTTACAGTCTAACATGTTTAGAATTTCACATCTAATGGGATAAAAAGGTTAGTCACTTCCGTTTAATTAAGTCAAAAGTGAAATCTCCAACTGGAGCATTCTGAACATCTATTGAAATAATTGCTAGAATTTTTTAATTACGCTATGTTGTAATTGTGTTTATTTTATGTAGTTTTCTGCAAACTAAATTATGTTTTAGAATTCAAGCAGACTGCAATTCAAGTTTCATTTTCCGCGATTTTGCTAATAAGTAGAAGTACCTAGTGAAGAATTTGAAGGGTTCCAGTCAGAGGTATCATTACTTTTGACTTACGGAAATGGCTACTTTTTTATACCATTAAATGTGGAAATTTATTCAGAAGACATAGATATTATACTGCCAGCAACAAATACTAGTAGTTTTCCTTTGATTAAATATTTTTTTACTGACTTTGGAAATGGACTAATAGCTAGTAGGCTTTGAAAAATGAGCGTTCTTGTTACCGCTATTGTTTCTGGTTAGAGGTAATATGTTGTGAGAAATTTCCATAATCTTGCCTCATTGCTCTAGTTGGTTTGCATCTTTCTACTAAGTTAGTTGGCTTCTTCCATATTAACGAGCTTTTGTTTATTTTTCATGGCCTGCTAGGTTGCTTGCATGCAGGAAAATTGAAAAACACCTATTTGACTGAAAATTTGAAATAAAATGAAAACTAAAAAATATTGGTATCGAGTATGCTATATCGTTAGAAAGGTAATCAAATATTACATTCGATTCTTTAAACCAAAATAGGCATTGCCGTTTGAAAAAATCAAGTTATCTGTGGTTGAAGTTTCCTTAATTAATCTACTGGTTTCTCCAAGTACAAAAAGAATTCAATTTTAGCCGCCTGGCCTAAGGTGACGCATTTCATGCTTAGTTGTACCGCAAAGTCACGGCCTTCTAAGTTTTATAATCGCTGCGATATTCATTTTTTTTCGGATACCTACTTATACCAAAAATGGTGATTTGCGCCTAAACGGTTCGATTAAAGTTCCATGTCTGATACATAAAGTCACACTCAAATTGGTCAAGGAATCCAAATATGCAATAATATATAGGGGGTTCCATTTAAAAAAATGTAAGTTTGATATGAATCACCCTGTATAAACGTCAAAATTTAAGTGAAAATATTTTTACGTTATAGCCTTCAAGGGTCCCTACCATGATCAAGTGAGAGATTTTTGAAATATTTTTTAGTAAGCCCACAATCCTCCGCCCACGCACTATTGGCCCACCCTGTATACATATATTTTTTCTTTAAAAACAAGAAGTTAGCTTCGGTGGGAAGTCCATGGAGTAGTTGCCTTGGTGCCCTTCCAAAGAGAAGGTGGTGCCCCAATGAAGTTGTCACATCCACAGCATGGTGATGTTCAAAATAATAATAATAATAATTGCACTTTATTGCCCAACAGACATAGTCCCTTTACAGAGCAACATACTTAACCTAGTTCGAGCAGACAAAAGATAAGAAAAAAATAAAACAAAATTATACAATTCTAAGGTTTATAACAAATTCCTGGAACACTACACTACAAGTAAACAAATCAATATGGTTAGATATACTATTAAATTATTTACACATTACATTGATTGGCGATTTTGATAATAAATTTGTTCTCGGCATACTACAGTAAAATGTTACACTGCTACGAGAGTTGAATTGAGAACAATTAAATTAATACAGGCAACCAACTCAGGGCTATCAATAATATATTATGACATAACTTGTATCGAAAAGATAAAGATGACAGATTTCTTCTGGTTGCCAAACTATCCATATTAAATTGATTTAATAGCAACTGATACTCGCTCAGGATATACATTATACGTCTTGAATGCCAAATACTTTAAAAATTTTCTTTGAACTCTTTCCAACCTATCAATATGGGACATATAATACGGATTCCATATTATACAACAGTATTCAAGTTTCGTTCTTACATAAGCATAAAACAGAGATATTAATACTGAAACATTATCAAATTTTCGGCAATTCCTAACAATGAACCCATACATCTTGTAAGCTTCAGAAATTTTTTGATTGATGTGTTCGACAAAATTAATTTCACAATGAAACAGAACTCTCAAATCTACTACACTATTTTGCCGAACTAGCACTGTGCCTTGTATGTTGTAATCGAAAGACAGTATAGTTTTTTTTTCTAGAAAACGTCATCATTTTACACTTAGCAACATTCAGAGACAGTTTGTTGTTTTCGCACCATACTATTGTCAAGTGTTGACTGGAGTATAGTGCAGTCTGCCAGAGTATAAGTAACAGAAAATATCTTAAGATCATCAGCATATAATAATCTATTGGATTTAAGGATATAATCTAAATCATTAATAAATATTGTAAATAACAGTGGGCCAAGATTAGATCCTTGAGGAACTCCCGAAGTTGCCATGTAACTATTAGATACGAACTCATTATAATATACCCTTTGCAATCTGTTCCCCAGATATGATTGGAAAAACTGAATAAGAGTAGATGAAAAGCCATAATAATCGAGTTTATCAATTAGAGTACCATGGTCCAATCTGTCAAATTAATGCTCTAGCAAAATCTGTATATATAACAACCACTTGGCCACCAGAATCAAGGGTTTCAGATATGCGCTGTGTGAAAATAGCAAGGTTTGTTTCAGTAGACCTACCATTAAAAAAGCAATGTTGTGACGGGACAATAAGTTTTCGGAGTATAGGATTTATGCGATTATAAATAACAATTTCGAACAGCTTAGAGAAATTTGACAGAATGGATATAGCTCTATAATTGGAGATCTCAGATATGTCACCTGCCTTGAAGATTGGTACAATTTTTGCAATCTTCCAGTAATCAGCAAATGTAAAAGTATATATTGCAAGATTAAACAGTATGCACAAAGGCCTAGCCAGAACATATATAAAATCCTTGATCATGAAAGAAGGTATCTTATCAACGCCAGAAGTCATTTTATTTTTCAATTTTTTAGAAGCAAATATAATTTCGTTTTCTGTAATTTTATTTATATGTATCAACTTTGGAATACCATTCAAACCAAAAACCTTGGTAGTTTTTTCCATTAGGGTTAGACGAATTTACAAAAACACTACTGAAAAATTTTGAAAATGCATTGACAATATCTTGTGATTCGGTGATAACTGTATCATCATAACTCATGCGACCAGGGATTCTAGATGAGTTGTTTTTATTTCTTATGTAAGACCAGAGCTGTCCAGGATTACTAATTATTTTATCTTGTATACTTCTCACATATTTATCAAAAGATGTTCTTATACTTTTTCTTATCTGAGATCTCAAATTCTTGTATTCTCACGCAACAGATATTCGTTACCCTTACGACGATATTTTCGCAGAACTTTTTCTTTGCTTTTTATCTGTTTGATGATGTCTGAATCAAACCAAGGTGGGAAATTGCGTTTGAAGTTCTTGTATAAGGGCACATGCTCATCGAAAACAGAATGTATCATACCATAAAAGCAGCCAACGGCAGTATTTATATCACTGTAGTTGTTCAGACATGACCAGTCAAATATACAATAGGAGGCAGGTTATGTTCCACAAGACAGAATATGTTGCTGACAACGAGATCAAGTAATCTGCCATTTTGATTCAGAATAGTATTAAATTGGCTCATTGAAAGAAAATCCATAAACTGATTAATTGCTATAGTTTTTTTGTCGTTAATATTTGTATTAAAGTATTCTGGTATGTTTAAGTCACCTAATACAACAACTTTCTCACCATTGATAACTTCAAATAGTTCAAGTGATTCAAAGAACGATTCAAAAACTTCACTTCCTGTGCTAGGTGGAATATAAACGACTACCATAAAAAAGACAAAATGTTGGATACTAGCCTTACAAACTAGCAGATCAATTGTTGGAGAACTATCATTAAAATGACTAATATCTATGACAATACAACTGAAACTACTCCTACAGGCAAGTAGAACACTACCACCTGTCAACAGTCCAGTTTCACTTAAACTCTTGTCCTTCCTGTACACTTGATAGTCTTCTGTAAATATTTCCGAGCTGGATACATCTGGTTGCAGCCAGGTTTCAGTGAGACAAATTATATCACATTCACGGTCGCCAATATATGTAGATACACTGTCAATTTTTGTGTTCATACCTCTAACATTTTGGTATAAGCACACCAAACCATCTAGACTGCTGGGCGTTTTATGTTTAAATCTACAATTGTAGGTACTCCATTTCTGTATCTGATTGCGACATTTTCACCTTTCTTCTTTCTTTCTTTTAAATCTGCTCTTAAGTGTTTTAGTTTCTCCATCTGTGCAGCAGTCAAATCAGCTTCTAGGTAAACATTTTTACCCTTTGTCAGGTCCTTTTTATTCTTCAAAATCGATAAAGCATCATCTTGACATTTGAAAACTACTTTCAGTGGTCTATAACCATTTTTGTTTCTTTTGCCCATCCTAACTGCCTTCACTATTTGCGGTTCACCAGGTGAAGTTTTTAGTGATCTCTTTGATTTTGGTCAAGTGCGAGTCTTTAACTGCTTTGTTATCTGCATCTTCAGAGAGATTGAAGATCATAACATTATTAGCTGTGATATGTCTCTCATGAATTTCTTTTAGGCCCAGTTTCACAATCATTGGTAACCTCTGGTAGTCACTTAACCGACAGATGGAAGTTAACCAGTAGTTATCGGGGAGCTCCGTTTCACAAAGGAAACCAATGGTAAAGCTTATTTATCTTTATGTTGGCACCACGTATTGGTCTCAGAGCACTGCCATAATGGTGTTCCGTGAATACAACCTACCATTTGACAAAGAAACCTAACCTTTCTTGTCATATTTTTCATTTATGTCATTACAGAGTATAATCATAATCCATCGACGTCTCAGACGTCAGTGTCAAAATCCAAGCTTTTATAACCCCCAAAGCTGTCATCGGTTGACTACAACAAACGTAAAGATAACCCATACCTTGTCCTTAGGTTAACATAACTACTAGTTGACCAGAATTTTTGACGTAAACTGTCGAATATGAAATGGAATGTTTTCGTTAACCACTAGTTTTCTTTTGGCCACTAGTTAACTAACGATTGTGAAACTGGGCCTTAGAATTTCTTCCTCTGGGAGACTAGATCCACTAGAGACCTGAGCTTTAAGGGTGCTCAGTTCTGTCTCCAGTTTTTCAAGTTTGGCAATGAGTTTGGGAACAAGCTTTACACCCATCTGGCAGTCATCACAGTAGTATCTTAGCAGCCTTTTACCCTTGAGGTCCATAACTCTAAGTTCTGAGGCACTGAGGCTGGAGCAGTCCCTGTGAACCAACCTTGCACAGCTGTCACAGGTCAGCACCGAATCTTCCTCGGATTAATGTCAATTTGCATTGAGCACAGACCATCGTGGAAAATGTAGCACGCCACTAGTCGACCGATAACGTAAGCAGACTTTTCTAGCGAGGTGTAACAGTATTTTTCACTGCTTACGGTGAGAACTGTTTTTTACCGCCAGGATAATTCGCAATCAATATTGGTAATGCACTATTTCGGAGCGAATTTTACCGAAAAAAAAGTGTAGTATGAGAACTATAAAACACAGTTTAGTATTATTCACTTCTAGGCTGATAATTGAATAAAATGAGGGGTATAGTATTGTGCTAATCCGGCCCTGTCTTTTTCCAGAAAATCGGCCGAGAACGCGAAGAAGTCGCTCGAGCGCGACGGGAAGTGGACGGAATTGTCTGGACGTCGAGATCTTTCTAGAGCCGGGGTTCCGTACGATATATAGATAGGCGCATCGAACGGCCGGACAGTTACAGTCAGTTATAGTCAATAGAGCGCAGCAGTCGAATACGCGTTAGTCCAGTGGAGCGCGCGAAATAAATGATCTGTGACATAAATTAGTGAAGTGTAGGACCAATATAAATTAGTGTAGTGACTTTAGATAAATTAGACTGTTAAGTATTAGGCTAGGCGTAGTGTACATAGTTAGTGAAAATAAATAGTGAAATCCGTACCAAGTGTTTCCTTGCCCAATCGGACTATAGACTTGTAACAGTATTGTTAGAAAACACACTTTTTTCAATGACAGAAATAAACACGTCTGCTCGCTTGCTTATCTGTACTAAGTTCCAAAGAAGTAGTGTTGCCCTTGGAGAAGCGTTGATGGTGGCATCCCGGAGAAGGGTGGTGCTCCAGATAAGTCTACATGGTGGCACCCCAAAGAAGGGTGGTGCTGCGGAGAAGTCTTGGTGGTGGTACCCCAACGAAGGGTGGTGCTCCGAAGAAGTCTTGGTGGTGGCACCCCAAAGAACGGTAAGGTTTTCCTGTGAATGAGTTACGGCTGGTATTAGCAAGACTTCACGATCTGTTTCTGAAGTATGGATCTTCATGCGTTCTTACATTTTGATAAATTGCGTTCATATACTTCAGAAACAAATCTATGGTGTTATATGGGCATATTTAAAAGCCAAAAAGCAGACAACTTTCATATGTTTACATGGTAAGAATTAAAAAAACATATATTTACAAGAGCGAACAGATAGAACAATAGTTAAAAAATATGATTCATAAATGCTTTATATTTACAGTCCTACCGGATTTTTTCAGGTATATGGTGATAAATAAAAAAAAATATATATATATATATATATATATATATATATATATATATATATATATATATATATATATATATATATATATATAATCCCGTATATATACAGGGTGGCCAATCGGGTGACGATAATAATTTTTTTTTAGTTAGCCCGTACCGAGACCTATCCAAAACACCCCCATGTATGTGTACCGATTATTGATAGTTTTCGAGTTATCATTTTTTTTTTGAAAACTTAGATTTTCCAGTTTTTCCAAGAAATTGCCAAAAACAAAAACAAGAATGCTTTCTGGATTTTATTTTTTTCTGCAATTATACTCAGTATTAAGCCTATTTCAATATCCAATAAAAAGAACCTGTACATCCGAACAATAATTAAGTACATTTTGGGGCCAAAGTTTGAAATCTCTGTTTTTAGTTAGGAGACCAAAACCTTCAAAATAAGATTAAAAACACTTATGCCTGGTTCTGGAGCTTCAAACTAATCTTAAAAACTTTGCAAGACGTTGGACTTTCGAAATAATAATGAAAAAGTAGCACTTATGGGGACATTTTGCGCCGTACGTGAGTGTTAAAGGTAAAAAGGTGATAATTCACGAATTTCCAAAATGATTTAAAAAACTATTATTTTGCTTTATTATGACAAACTAAAGAAAAAAACTCGTAACAACTAATAAACCCGGATAATCATTGATGTTTTGATGACTTTGAATAAAAAAACGAATACCCAAATTGTGATTTTTGAAGTGTTTTTGCTATGTACTATTGAACTTCTGCTAAATTAAGTTGTATGGAAAGTTAACAAAGGAAAGGAATAATAAACAATAATCTGACTTCCAATTTCATGGCCTGGGACCTGAGAAGCGATGTCGTAGCATACGCCATCCCTTTCTTTCAGAGTAGCTTTTTGCGAGCTCATGTCAGCGAAGCGCAGTTGTGTTAATTAATTTTCGGCAATAGGCAAGGCAATGTTCGGGTGGACCGAAAAAGGTGATTTATATCGCTCGGTCTTCCTTGACAGGTCAGTAGACAGCCTATCATAAATACAATAAGTTTTTCAGTTTTTCAACCCCCCACCCCCCAAACACCCAAATTCCACCCCCACCCAAAAAAACGCAGAAAATGATCAAGAACCTCTAAAACGCCTAAAAACGAAGTTTGAGGAATATTTGAAATCTTTGTTTTAATTAATAGACCTCACCGCATATTGCTGCCCAAATTTCATCACAGTCCATGCAGCGGTTACTGAGATTACGAGGCTAGAAAAACGCGTACAGACAGACAGACCCACAGGCAGACCGACATAAAGAACGACGGAAATGAGTGACGCGGATTTTCGTTATGTAGACATTATAAAACGCCCAAAAAACGTATTATCTCAAAATCGAAAATTTTGACGATCACAATCCTCCCCTTACCTATCGGTGTGGGAAGTAAAAGGGAGGGTATATGCTACGATAACGCTTCCCAGGTAATTCCGCCATGGAATTAAAAGTCAGATTGTTGTTTTATTATTCTTTTCCTTTGTTAACTTTCCATACAACTTAATTTAGCAGAAGTTCAATAGTACATAGCAAAAAGCACAGGTATTAATTTTTTTTATAAAAAGTGATTAAAACATCAATGATTATCATGTTTGTTAGTTGTTCTGAGTTTTTTTTCTTTTATTTGTCATAATAAAGTAAAATAGTGGTTTTTTAAATCATTTTGGAAATTCGTGAATTATCACCTTTTTACCTTTAACACTCACGTACGGCGTAAAATGTCCCCATAAGTGCTATTTTTTCATTATAATTTTGAAAGTGCAATGTATTGCAGAGTTTTTAAGATTAGACTGGAGATCCAGAACCAGGCATAAGTATTTTTAATTTTATTTTGAAGGTTTTGGTCTCCTGACTAAAAACGGAGATTTCAAACTTTGGGCCCAAAATATACTTAATTATTGTTCGAATGTACAGATTCTCTTTATTGGATATTAAAACGGGCTTAATACTGAGTATAATTGCAGAAAAAAATATAAGCCAGAAAGCATTCTTGTTTTTGTTTTTGGCGATTTTTTGAAAACAGGAAAATCTCTAAATTTTCCAAAAATAAATCATAACTCGAAAACTATCAATAATCGGTACACATACATGGGGGTGTTTTGGATAGGTCTCGGTACGGGCTATCTAAAAAAAAATTATTATCGTCACCCGATTGGCCACCCTGTATATATATATATATATAGACAAAACAAAAACAAAAAAGGTGCAACCCGGGCTCCGACACACCGGGCCGCTGTTCCATTCCCCAGCGACTGCTCCTCACACCGTGAGGTGAGCAATCACTGGGTCCGCGTATCGTGCGTCCTAAGCAGACGAAGGGACCCATGGATGACTGCCTTCTGCATTCTGGCGGCTAAGATGTGCGCCGCCGCACGGCACACCGGCATTTTGCGCAGTGCAGAGAGCAGCGTATCCCTCATACCACCTAGGGATCCAATGACCATTACTAGCAGACTCACAGTGTAGTCCGGCCAGAGCCTGCGAAGTTGTCCGAGGAGCTCCTGATACTTGGTCCGCTTTTCCTCCTCCTTAGAGACGATGTTCCCCTCGGCAGGTGCCGAGAACTCGATAACGAACATCGTCTTTTGTTGGTAGTCGAGGAGGACTATGTCGGGCTTATTTGCATGTATAAGCTCGAGCGTGGAGAATGAGTAGTTCCAGTAAATTCGGCACCTCTCGTTCTCCACAACGGACTCAATGTCCCCTGGAGCGTATGGCAGCACCGGTGTCTCATCTATACCGTATGAGTGCCTTAAATGGTAGTATAGCACTCGTAGAGCCGCGTTGTGCCGATAGACGTAGGCTGTGCCAGCGTACACCTTACACGCCGACAAGAGGTGCGTAAGGGTCTCTGGCGCCTGCAGGCAGGCTCTACAGCGGATATCGGGCACATCCATACCCATAATCCGGCTACGGTATACTAAGGTGTTGAAGACACCGTCTTGGCAAGCCATTATAGAGCTCTCAGTCTCCGACTTCAACCCATTAGACCTTAGGAAGGAGAAGGTCAACTGCTCAGATAAACCATGCTCTTCTAGATGTTTGTAGAAGATTCCGTGCATTGGTTTATCTTTGTGAAGTCTTAAAAGCAATTGGACTTCAGCAGTTTTAATCCGGGTTTTTAATTGTGCGGGAGCAAGTTCCGTAACGGACTGCTGACACCTCCGCGTGAAGTCGAGCGTGAGACTAAGTTCTTCGGCTGCCCGTGTTGCTGCTTTAAAAAGGAAGGCTCCTTTACCCGCAATCTCGTGCTCTCGCACAAAGCGGATCAGGGGATCGGTGCTCGACGTAACATAGCAGGCAGTGGCCAGTACTACTCTGTTGTGCAGATGCTCCAAACTCAATAGTCCACGCCCTCCCAGGTGTCGCGGGAGGTATATTCGCGGGACAGAGGATCTAGGATGTAGACTTCCCTCCATATTCATCCTTTTGCGGGTCTTTATGTCGATTTGTCGCAGCTCTTCCACGTTCCAGTGGATAGCACCAAAGCTGTATAGCAACAATGGGACCGCAAGCATGTTTGTGGCAGCGACTTTGTTTTTGCCGGACAGTTCTGACGACCAGATCTGCCGGAGTCTGTGCAAATACTTGCGGCGGAGACACTCTTTGACCAATTCTGCCTCTTGGATGTGACGCTGCGCCACTCCAAGGTAGGTATAGGTATCTCCGGCATGCAGTTGTCGCAAGATGCTCCCATCAACGAGCTGCTCCTCATCTTCACTATCTCCGCAACGTCCTCTTTTGAGATGAACCATGGCACATTTGTCTATCCCGAACTCCATACCAATAGCTTGACTGTAATCCTGCACTACCCTAAGCGACTGCTCTAAATCGCGTTGTCCGGAGGCATAGAGTTTCAGGTCATCCATGTAAAATAAGTGGGTGACCTTGTGCCTCCGGTAATTGGGCTTGCCACAGCTGTATCCCTTAGTATTTTTCAGCGCTATGGACAAAGGCAGTAGCGAGATGCAAAAGAGCAAGGGACTCAAGGAGTCTCCTTGGAAGACCCCTCTTTTAAATGATACCAACTCTGTTCGAACCCTGGTTTCACCCGATGTTATAGTGAACTGAGTCTTCCAGAGCGGCATCAGTTGTTTGATGCATCCCACTATTTGATCATCTACCGAAAGACATTCCAACAGCCGCACAATCAGTTCATGAGACGTAGTGTCGAATGCCTTCCGATAGTCGATCCAGGCCATAGAAAGGTTTCGCAGGTAATGCACGGAGTCCTGTGTGACACAGCGGTCAATCAACAGGTTATCCCTGCAGCCAGCTACTCCTTTCTTAGACCCTCTTTGTTCATATACGCTGAGAAATACGGGATTTACAGCTTGAAGGATACGCATGTACAAGATTCTGGTGAAGAGCTTGTAACATGCGTTCAGACATGTTATTGGCCTGTAGTTTTTAGGATCAGACAAATCTCCGGTCTTCGGGAGAAGCACGGTTCGACCCTCGACAAACCAAGCCGGAATTGGCTGCTCCTGATTTAGCCACGAGTTAAAAACTCTAGCTAAATGCCGGTGGCAACTGGGAAACTTTTTCAACCAGTAGGTGTTTATGCCATCCGGGCCAGGAGCTGCGAAATTCTTTGCGCCTCGTAAGGCACCAAGAATTTCTTCCGTGTTTATCGGGTGACGCAGTACATTCAGGTTTGGAGTCCTCCTACAAACGGACTCGAACTGCGCCAAGGCCGGAGTGTCTGCTTGGAGAGGTTTGGGGTGTTCGTAAATGCCCCTCCAGAAAGTCTCCACGCGATCAGCAGTTGGCGGCTGCTCTATGACTGGTGGTCGCTGTTGGAAGAGACGAGCAGGCTTTTCGGAAAATAATCTGTTTTCCTCCAAACCTCTCGCCCGCGTCACCAGTGATCGTTTAGCAGCGATTAGCGTCCGTATCCTGTCAAGACAATGCTGCTTGACAACAACCAGTACCGCTTGACTGAGCGTGTGATGGTCGCGCCTTAGCTCTCGGGCTATCTGGCGCACGCGGCGCGTAAAAGGCCTACCGGCCGCTCTATATTCCATCACACACTGGATACGGGATGCTTCTTGGCGAGCCAACTGGATTTTCGCTTCCATCTGGCACACCCGCCTCTGTGCTCTCTCGACAGGAGAGTCTCTCACTCTCCCCTGTCCAGCCAGCCTCAGAGCCGCAGCGTAAATTTCGCAGTTGATGCTCCAAATGTCAGAGACCTCCGATAGACGTTCACTCAACGCCTCATCCTCTCTCTTTAAATCTGCCAGCTTGAAGGACCTCTTGTTGTTATGCAAGGCCCTTCGGTCACTGCAATCTCCAGGTGAGACGGCTTCGTCGATTTCCCTCTCAGCGGGCCTCATCGGCGACCTTCCAGCCTGGTTAACAGGCCTTTCAGTCGCCGGAGGGGCAGGCTGAGCTGGAGCACGAACGTATCCCTGCCCCCGAAGGTAAAATACCTGGTTCCGCAAGCTCTGGGAGGTAATTGTGCTATGCTCTGGATGCATTTCACACCACCTCCCATGCATGCGGGACATGTATCCCCTACGGCGCGGGCTACTGCTCTCGTAGCAGCTCAGCAGGTCATCCTTCAGTTCCGTCGTCCACCTAAAACGGTCCATGTCGATGCGTGTGTCGTCGTCAGGGCGATCCGAGGCACCGCCACCTTGCCCAGAGCCGGCTTCCGATACCGGCCTGGTGTGGGTGCTCTTCTTCTGGGGCGGTCGAACCAGAAGGTAGGGCCCATCCGGTGGTTAGCCTTAGGGCCCCCAGCCGACATTTCGGAGGCAGCCGACCACATTGCCTCCTAGGGATGACCTGTACAGGTTGCCGGCCGGCTTTCATCCCTGGCTTGGGTTATCCCCACAGTGTCGCCACGCACCGAATAGCCGTTTGATGTTGGTCGGCTTCCTGGGGGCGCATTTTATACCTACTGCCAGGTGCTATCAGCCGCCCCTAACCTGGGGTCAGACGCTGTCGGGAAGCCGTCCTTAACATAGGTGCAGCCGCTTCCTCACTATGGTGGTTCATACGCCTGCTTTCACAGCCGGTGACCACCATAGGCCCTTTTAAGGCAAGGACTACCAATCTTTTAGTCGCCTTTTACGACAGGCAGATTAAACCCTGGGAACATTCTAAACCCGGACCCAGACGGGACTATATATATATATATATATATATATATATATATATATAAGACAAAACAAAAACAAAAAGTGTGCAACCCGGGCTCCGACACACCGGGCTGCTGTTCCATTTCCCAGCGACTACTCCTCACACCGTGAGGTGAGCAATCACTGGGTCCGCGAATCGTGCGTCCTAAGCAGACGAAGGGACCCATGGATGACTGCCTTCTGCATTCTGGCGGCTAAGATGTGCGCCGCCGCACGGCACACCGGCATTTTGCGCAGTGCAGAGAGCAGCGTATCCCTCATACCACCTAGGGATCCAATGACCATTACTAGCAGACTCACAGTGTAGTCCGGCCAGAGCCTGCGAAGTTGTCCGAGGAGCTCCTGATACTTGGTCCGCTTTTCCTCCTCCTTAGAGACGATGTTCCCCTCGGCAGGCGCCGAGAACTCGATAACGAACATCGTCTTTTGTTGGTAGTCGAGGAGGACTATGTCGGGCTTATTTGCATGTATAAGCTCGAGCGTGGAGAATGAGTAGTTCCAGTAAATTCGGCACCTCTCGTTCTCCACAACGGACTCAATGTCCCCTGGAGCATACGGCAGCACCGGTGTCTCATCTATACCGTATGAGTGCCTTAAATGGTAGTATAGCACTCGTAGAGCCGCGTTGTGCCGATAGACGTAGGCTGTGCCAGCGTACACCTTACACGCCGACAAGAGGTGCGTAAGGGTCTCTGGCGCCTGCAGGCAGGCTCTACAGCGGATATCGGGCACATCCATACCCATAATCCGGCTACGGTATACTAAGGTGTTGAAGACACCGTCTTGGCAAGCCATTATAGAGCTCTCAGTCTCCGACTTCAACCCATTAGACCTTAGGAAGGAGAAGGTCAACTGCTCAGATAAACCATGCTCTTCTAGATGTTTGTAGAAGATTCCGTGCATTGGTTTATCTTTGTGAAGTCTTAAAAGCAATTGGACTTCAGCAGTTTTAATCCGGGTTTTTAATTGTGCGGGAGCAAGTTCCGTAACGGACTGCTGACACCTCCGCGTGAAGTCGAGCGTGAGACTAAGTTCTTCGGCTGCCCGTGTTGCTGCTCTAAAAAGGAAGGCTCCTTTACCCGCAATCTCGTGCTCTCGCACAAAGCGGATCAGGGGATCGGTGCTCGTCGTAACATAGCAGGCAGTGGCCAGTACTACTCTGTTGTGCAGACGCTCCAAACTCAATAGTCCACGCCCTCCCAGGTGTCGCGGGAGGTATATTCGCGGGACAGAGGATCTAGGATGTAGACTTCCCTCCATATTCATCCTTTTGCGGGTCTTTATGTCGATTTGTCGCAGCTCTTCCACTTTCCAGTGGATAGCACCAAAGCTGTATAACAACAATGGGACCGCAAGCATGTTTGTGGCAGCGACTTTGTTTTTGCCGGACAGTTCTGACGACCAGATCTGCCGGAGTCGGTGCAAATACTTGCGGCGGAGACACTCTTTGACCAATTCTGCCTCTTGGATGTGACGCTGCGCCACTCCAAGGTAGGTATAAGTATCTCCGGCATGCAGTTGTCGCAAGATGCTCCCATCAACGAGCTGCTCCTCATCTTCACTATCTCCGCAACGTCCTCTTTTGAGATGAACCATGGCACATTTGTCTATCCCGAACTCCATACCAATAGCTTGACTGTAATCCTGCACTACCCTCAGCGACTGCTCTAAATCGCGTTGTCCGGAGGCATAGAGTTTCAGGTCATCCATGTAAAATAAGTGGGTGACCTTGTGCCTCCGGTAATTGGGCTTGCCACAGCTGTATCCCTTAGTATTTTTCAGCGCTATGGACAAAGGCAGTAGCGAGATGCAGAAGAGCAAGGGACTCAAGGAGTCTCCTTGGAAGACCCCTCTTTTAAATGATACCAACTCTGTCCGAACCCTGGTTTCACCCGATGTTATAGTGAACCGAGTCTTCCAGAGCGGCATCAGTTGTTTGATGCATCCCACTATTTGATCATCTACCGAAAGACATTCCAACAGCCGCACAATCAGTTCATGAGACGTAGTGTCGAATGCCTTCCGATAGTCGATCCAGGCCATAGAAAGGTTTCGCAGGTACTGCACGGAGTCCTGTGTGACACAGCGGTCAATCAGCAGGTTATCCCTGCAGCCAGCTACTCCTTTCTTAGACCCTCTTTGTTCATATACGCTGAGAAATACGGGATTTACAGCTTGAAGGATACGCATGTACAAGATTCTGGTGAAGAGCTTGTAACATGCGTTCAGACATGTTATTGGCCTGTAGTTTTTAGGATCAGACAAATCTCCGGTCTTCGGGAGAAGCACGGTTCGACCCTCGACAAACCAAGCCGGAATTGGCTGCTCCTGATTTAGCCACGAGTTAAAAACTCTAGCTAAATGCCGGTGGCAACTGGGAAACTTTTTCAACCAGTAGGTGTTTATGCCATCCGGGCCAGGAGCTGCGAAATTTTTTGCGCCTCGTAAGGCACCAAGAATTTCTTCCGTGTTTATCGGGTGACGCAGTACATTCAAGTTTGGAGTCCTCCTACAAACGGACTCGAACTGCGTCAAGGCCGGAGTGTCTGCTTGGAGAGGTTTGGGCTGTTCGTAAATGCCCCTCCAGAAAGTCTCCACGCGATCAGCAGTTGGCGGCTGCTCTATAACTGGTATATATATATATATATATATATATATATATTGATGTCCGGTAAGCTGTGACTTCCGTTATGTAAACCGGTCGCTCTGACATCCACCCTTTCTAAGCAATAGATTTGTATGAATTTTTAAATCATGGTGGAGGGGGAAGAGCAGAACGGAAAAATCAAAACGAGAATGAATTATTTTCAAAAATAAATTTTATATAATTTTATATATATAGTACGATGTGACTTCCATAAAATACGGTTAACTCCAACGCTATATCTGAGCATTTGGCAACATCGTGATGAAAAGGCGCCGGTATTAACGGTAAAAGCGTAGTAATTCAAGACATATGGGGGATTTGTAACAAGAGTCCGCTAACTAATGGTAGATATCCATTATAGGTGCAAAAACTTGGGGTGAAAATATCGAGCTTAGAAGTTCAGAAATATTGATAATTATGAAGTTTTTCCCTAATAAATCATCCATCCTTCTCTAGTTTGGAAGCCACTTGTAGTCACATCTGTCAAATGATTTGTATGGATTTTCTTATAGGCCAATCGCTATGTCCCAAAGAAAAAGGCTCTTGTTCGCAAAAGATAAGAAAGAAACGAAATTTGATGGGATGGTAGACGTAGGTTCCCTAAAACTATACCTGCGATTTGACCTTTGTTCTCGAGGGGGGAGGGGGGTTAAAAACTCTGCTTCGTGGCCCTTTTGGGCAAATTGCGCCATTGTGGTAAGTGCTATCGGAAAACAGATCAAATGTCATATGGAGAGAACAATTTTCTTCACAACTTTGGTATTTATATTTTTCGTGTGTGGTCAATAGTTTCCATTCTACAAACTCCCAAAGTTAGAAGTTTATTTGTGATTTTTACTAAAACCAGAACTTCAAAGCGGATTAAGATCAATCTGTAACATTTTTTCCTGAAAGAATAATATTTTCTCATTTCTGTATTATCTGCAGCTGCCTAAACTCGCACGCATTCGGTATTATAAAAAAGAAAAGCATTTAGATTTACCTCTGTGGGTTACCGCATGAGGGTGGTGAGGGGAGAGGTGAAAACTGCTTCGCGGTGCTTTTCGAAAAATGTCACCGGTGTGACAAGAGCTACCAAAAACAAGTCCAAATGATAGGTATATGGCGGAAACACAATTTCTGCAGTATAAGTTGAGGGTTGGTTTATAATTTTGAAAAAATTCAGAATGGATACAGATGAACATCACTACCAAAAAATGATCGAGCCGTTTTTCTTTTCAAAAAATTATATTTTATGAGTCTGTAGATGCCCGATTTAATATGCATTTGGACTAATATAATGTTAAACGCATCGCTACCTACAAATTATCTACGACCAATAATTCTTTATTAGTCAAACTAGGTATCGCATTTAATTTTTAATCAAATACGTTACAAGAAAATATCAATTTTAACTTGTTTCTAAACCAGGAGGTACAGTTGGTCGGTGTGTTCTCATGTGGTAAGTATTTATTTTACTTTGACTCGCTATTGAAGTTGAAAATCTGATAGCCTAGGAGCCTGCTCTGATCGGCAGACTTACGGTATTTTAGCGAACTTCATGTTGATGCTAGATATCCTACTACATGCATGTGCAAATGGAAAAAATGCACGTGCAAATGAGAAAAATGCACGTGCAAATGGAAAAAATGCACGTGCAAATGGAAAAACTGCACCTGCAATTGGCAAAAAAACGCACGAGTAAATGGAAAAATACACGTATAAATGGAAAATGTGCACGTGGAAATGGAAAAATGCAAGTGCAAATTGAAAAAGTGCACGTGCAAATGGAAGGAATGCTACATGCCGTAGGTGAAATGGGGATTCACTATTCCCGGCGACCGGCGCCGGTCCCTTTGGACGTGGGCGAAAGTCCAAAAGCGCAAAAAAGTGGGTTCTAAAACATCATTTTAGCAGGTGTGCCTTTTTAATATATATTGTTCTATATGCCTTTTTTATTTAAAAGCACAATGATAGATACCTATTCTGGTTCCTAATGTGTTTTATGAAATTTCAAAAGCTGCAAATTTTATAAAAATTTACGTTAATTTAGCAAATATTAAAATGATATAATTATGTTAATCACATTATTATTATAAATGTAGTTTTTGAGTGAAACGCACCTAAGCGGGTTCAAACATACTGGCAGACGCTATAATGTCTCTCTGTCGTGCTAGTTCAACAGCATCAAACGTGGCTTCTAAAACGTGATCTTAGCAAGTCTGCCGTTTTAATATAGTATATACCTACCATTTTTATTCAAAAGTTCAGTGGCAGACACTCATTCCGATTCCTGGTGCGTTTCATAGAATCTCAAAAGTTAAAAGTCCTCTGAAAATACACGTTATTTTAGCAATGCTACTCCAGGTGTCCCAGAATTTCCTTGACACGTGATATTTTCGTAACGAAAAACGGTTCAAGCAAGAACTGAGTGGTACTTTTGAAGGTACTATAGGGTCTATCATACCATGCATTCAAATCATTTTTTTTTGTACGTCAACCCATAAAACTCACCCCCAACTTTTTGTTTCAAATACCACCACATAGGTTTTCCTACATAAATATATCCCCATTTTATTTAAAATCTTGTGGTACCTTTAATTTTATATGCAAACTTATTTTTTCCGTGAAATCATAAGCATAAGACAAATGAAATGATAATTTGTTTGACCCCTGATATTTTTGTAACAAAAACGGATAAAAAAGAGGGTTTTTCAAGGTTAGTGAATGACCTATCATTCCTTGCTTATGAACCATTTTTTTCTCACTTCGACCCCTGGAATCGACCCCTAGCTTGTTCTTTCAAATTTCAATCCACAATTTTGCCTGGAAAATGAATTCTTTACTTGAATTTAATTATCGCAGTACGTTACTTTTTATGCCCCTACTGCAATTCGTCGTTAATTTTTTCGTTTAATCCATGAAATCGTAAGCATAAATTAATTAAAACACATGTATGGAAAATATTTTTTTATCATGAATCAACTAATAAAAAAAATGTGACAACAAAACTAAGTGCAAAAACGTGAAAAAGTTTTATGGTTACATCGGGCCGCGCCAACCCCGTGTGCAGGGTGTGCCCCGCACACGGGCGTCAAATTTAATGATAAAATGCAGTAGGGGCATAAAAAGTAAGCCACTACGATAACTAAATTCAAGTAAAGAATTTATTTTTCCAGGCAAAATTGTGGATTGAAATTTGAAAGAACTAGCTATGGGTGGATTCCGGGGGTTTAAGTAAGAAAAAAATGATTCATAAGCAAGGAATGATAGGTCATTCACTACCCTTGAAAAACCCACTTACTTTTCTTTTTTATCCGTTTTTGTTACAAAAATATCAGGCGTCAAACAAATTATCATTTTATTTGTCTTATGCTTATGATTTTACGGAAAAAATAAGTTTGCATATAAAATTAAAGGTACCACAAGATTTCAAATAAAATGGGGATATCATTTATGTAGGAAAACCTATGAGGTGCTATTTGAAAAAAAAGTTGGGGGTGAGTTTTAGGGGTTGACGTACAAAAAAAATGTTTTGAATGAATGGTATGATAGACCCTATAGTACCTTCAAAAGTACCACTCAGTTTTTGCTTGAACCGTTTAAGAAAAGATCACGTGTCAAGGAAATTCTGGGACACCCGGTATAATAATTTTCACTGTCAGAATCAACTGATGCATTATATTTATAACTAAGAAACAGAACTTATATGCAGCAGTGCTCCAAAATATTTGAAACAACGGCATCCAGAAAATGTTATAAATCGGAAATGCTATCATCCAAGAGTGTAGTTAGCATGCGACGGAAAAGCGATGTCATAAAGGTGAATAGATTAAGAAAAGAGGGAATTCCATTCGTGTTCAAGATAAACAGCTCAACATCCGGTCGATATTATTTTGCCGTTATATTAAAAATAAAATATGAAATTGTGAATAATCTTTATTTTATACCTGCTTGAAATTACGTCCTTTCCTCCGGATTATTTTGCCAAAATCATTCTATACCGGATGTCCCTTAATTTCCTTGACACGTGATATTCTCGTAACAAAACAAAGATCAAACGAAAACTTGAGTAGAATTTCTGAAAGTACTATAGTGTCTATCACACCATGCTTACAACATATTTTTTGTACTTCAACCCTTGAAACTGACCCTCAACTTTTTTTCATATAGCATTCCATAGGTTTTCCTACGTAAATGATATCCCTATTTTATTTAAAATCTTGTGGTTCTTTTGTTGTTATACGCAAACTTAGTTTTTTCGTGAAATCATGAGCAGAATATAAATAAGACTTTTTTGACGCAAAAAAAGGAATAAAGGAAAAGCAAGTGGCTTTTTAAGGGTACTGAATACCTACATGCTTTCGAAAACAATTGTCTTTATCCTTTTTTATCACGGAAATATTGCGCCTCGAACAAATATTTATTTTATTTATGTTATGCTTATGAAAAAAATGGAGTCAAGTTGATTGACTCAGTATTTCCCACACATAATGATCATACCATTTTATTATTTCCCATTGCATGAAATCCATTTGCAACCATATCATCGCCCACCCGCCTGCAAAAAAACATCCAACAAACAAACTCTTTCAACCTGTGATGAGAATCAAGGGAACCCTTAAAACCGTTAAAAGTCGAGCAGACAGTGGGCGTGACCAAATCGAAATTGTGAGAACATAACACCTTCTCTTGAAAACCAAATACGTACCCATCTTCTTCTGTTCGCCGGTGTTTCCTCAAACGTGGAAGTCTACGACCTGACCGACGCCTAGGCACGGAGCGGAGCGGCAAGGCCGACAATTTTTTGGATGGCGTCATGCAGTAAGGTACTGCTATTCTTTTGATTGATTACTGTTGTATTTTGTGATATAGGTGAACACAAAGCAAACTGTTGCAAATTGGTGAGAACCAAGCTTAGACGACATCGCTCATCTCACTTGCCGATGCTGATCTCCTAGCACACGCCTGTACACCGAGCAATTTTAAGAACATGGCACCTTTCCCGAGAAATCAAATACACAGCTATTTGTCGGTACTTTCTCATAATATAAAGTTGCTCTATTTCTTCGCTGGATAAATACAGTAGTGATCGAATGCTCAGTAAGTTGGATACACCATTATTTGAAAACATATAGTGGTTCGTGTTCAGTTTTCATTGCAAATAACTCGGTGGCTATGCAGATAAAGGATAATATCAAAGGTATTCAAATAGATGAACAGCTTGAGGCATGGCCTCCAGAAAACGCACTTGTGAATGATGGGTGATTAAAAGTCATAGGAGTCGCAGTGGTATTAATGATCTGAAATGCTGGACTTTATAAGTGGGCATTTCCGAAGAGCGGCAGCTTTAAGGTTTTAATAAGTCTTCCATATACTGTATTTAGGTATACCTATACTCTTTTCACTGATGCGCCAAAGCGCCGATGAAGAACTGGAAGACTTATTAATGAACAAAGATTATGGTGCATTTGCTAAAATCAGCGTTCTTCAATTTCTTCTAAATAGATAGTCCATTTTTGCAAAACGATCCTTGTAACCCATGTTAACACAAAATGATCCGACATTTGATTGTAGTTATGTAATAAACATTAAAAAAGTCTTGGTCTTTGTGTTTATGCTTTCTATATTTTGATTGATTAAGGAATTGAGACAAAAGGTTTTCTCAACACGTGTAGGTCAGAAGGCAGCTATACAACACGTTAATTATCTAAAAACAGACGGCTAGCCTAAACCCTTATTGCTGAACACCGACCATTTGTCGTCGGTGGAATGGACCGTGTAACAGGTCTCCCAAATATCTAGAGCACGTAAACAGCAGGAATTTTTTGCACACCGTCTTTTCGCTGGATACAAATCGAAAATTTTCGCCATCACACCTACCGGTGTAGGAAGTAAACATTTATCGTATGTACAAGAACCAAAATATAATGGAAAATAAGGTAAGAGTATGAAAAATGTGCAAAAAGTATGAATAATAATATTATGCCGTGTGCGTATTATAGGAAAATCTGAGGAAGGCAGATGAATTCGGGGTGGTTCACACTGAACAGATTTTGGATATGCCGTTGATATCAACTGATATCCTTCACATGGCATGCCGATTTTCCGACGTTTAAAAACATTATACTATCAGTCACATTTTACGAGTTCACAACATGTCTGTTAAGACATTGTGACTACGATCATCATATTAGCAGTCAATGAAAAGCGTTCCGGGGTTTCCCAACAATCCTATCTGGGACTCCATCCGGTGATTGGTCACGAGCGCGCGCGGTTTGATTTGTACCTGTTCACAAAAAGGGTGTCTTCATCGGCACGGGTCACTTGCGCGCCGAAAGAAAATTAAGCTTGGTTATTCCTAATGACCACATCCCTTTTATTCTTGCGAACTTTCATCTCTTTTTACGACTTGCGGTAGCTTACAGTTATTTCTTACACACCGATAGGTGAGGGGAGTATTGTGATCGCCGAAATTTTCGATTTTGAGATAATATACTTTTTATGATGCCTACATAACGAAAATCCACGTCACTCAATTCCGTCGGACTGTCTGTCTGTCTATCTGTCTGTCTGTTGGCGTTTTTCGAGCCTCGTAATCTCAGCAACCGCTGCATGGATTTTGATGAAACTTGGGCAGCAATATGCTGTGTGGTCGTAGTAGGTAATTCTGCTATAATTTTGAAAATCGGTGCATGGGCGGCGGTGTAATAGGCAAAAAGCCAAAAAATTCAAATATTCCCCAAACTTCGTTTTTAGGCGTTTTAGGCGTTCCTGATCATTTTCTGTTTTTTTGTGGGGGTAAAATTTGGGGTGGTTGGGGGGTGGGGGGGTTGTAAAATTGAAAAATTTGTTGTATTCGTAATAGACTGTCCACTGACCTGTGAAGGAAGATCTAGCGTCATAAATAACATTTTTAGGACCTTCTCCGGACATTGCCTTGCTAATTATAGAAACCAGGGGAATTTGTGATGTATACATACGAGTATTGTTTTAGATCGTTCTATATCGCGTAACGTGAAAATTATCGAATTGATTTTAATAAAATTTTGGCACAGAATTACTACCGCGGCGAGGTTGGAAAACGCGTATGTTTTGGAAAAATCGTGTCAGTGGCGGCGCAGCAATAATAAAAAAACTAAAAATATAAAAACAGCTCAAACTTCGTTTTTAGGCTTTTTAGGGGTTCCTGATGATTTTCCATTCTTTTTTGGGTGGGGGTTAAATAGGGGCGGTTGGGGGTTGGGGGTTGTAAAACTGAAAAATTTCTTGTATTCATGCTATCCATTGACATTAGGAAGAAATAATTAGCGGCATATTACACTTCTTTAGGTCCATCTGAACATTGACTTGCCCATTATAGAATCCAATTTTGTGATGTATACAAACGCGTTTCCTGACCGCTTCGCATCGTGCAGTTGAAGCAAGCAGAAACAACTGTGGCTTCGTAGATCCTAAGGAGGGAGACGCAAGTAACTATTGGCGAGACAACAATAAAATGGTATCATTATTCTGTGTGGGAAGTAGTGAGTCAATCAACTTGACTCCACTTTTTTATTTAGTGTCACCGCCAGTGACACAATTTTTGAAAGCCATAAACTTTATCCATCTTTACCACAGCCCACGTTACAGGTTTGAAAATTTATTTTTTATCTGAGGTAGAGCAGCATTCGGATACAGCTGAAAGGTATTTATAGGGTGGGCCAATAGTGAGTAGACGGAGGATTGTGGGCTTATTAAGAAATATTTTAGAAATCTGGTACTTTACCATGGTAGGAACCCTTGAGAGCTATAACGTAAACATATTTTCACTTAAATTTAGAAGATTATACAGGGAGCTTCATATCAAAGTTACATTTTCTTAATGAAACCCCCTATATATTATTGCATATTTGGATTCCCTGATAAATTCTAGTGTGACTTTATGTATCATACATGGAACTTTAAATGAACCGTTTAGGCGCAAATCACCACCATTTTGGTATAAGTAGGTATCAGAAAAAAATTGAATATCGCAGCGATCATCAAACCTACCAAGCCGTAACTTTGCGGTACGACTAAGCGTGTAATGCGTCACCTAAGGTCCGACGGCTGAATTTAAATTATTTTTGTACTTGGAGAAATCGGTAGATTAATTGAGCAAACTTCAATCACAGATAACTTGATTTTTTCAAATGAGAATGCGTATTTTGGTTTATAGAACCAAATGTCAAATTTGACGATAAGGATATAGGATTCTCAATGTCAATCTATTTTGGTTTTCAATTTATTTCAAATTTTTAGAGAAATCGGTGTTTTCCACTTTTCCTGAGTGTAAGCAACCTAGCAAGCTATGAGCATGTATTGAAATGATTGCGAGACTTTTTTATTACTCCATGTTGTAATTGTATTTATTTCATATATTTTTCTACAAACTAAATTCTTCTTCTTCTTCCAGTGCCTATCCAGTCCGGATGTTGGCAACCATTCTGGCTATAACAATTTTGTTCGTCGCAGCTCGAAAAAGTCGAAAAACAAACTAAATTATATTTTATAATTCAAACAGACTGCAATTCAGGTTTCATCTTCCGCGATTTTGCTAATAAGTAGAAATACCTACTGAGGAATTTGAAGGGCTCCACTCAGAGGTATCATTACTTTTGACTTACGGAATAACTACTTTTTTATGGCATTAAATGTGAAATTCAGAAGACATAGATATTCTACTGCCAGCAGCAATCGCTGGTAGTTTTCCTTTGATTAACTATTTTTTACTGACCTTGGAAATTGGTTAATAGCTAGTAGGCTGTGAAAAATGAGCATTCTTGTTACCGGTATTGTTTCTGGTTATAGCTAATGTGTTGTAAGGAATTTTCATAATCTTGCCTCGTTACTCTAGTTAGTGTGCATCTTTCGGCCACAGGACACTAGCGCGCCGCGGTCAGATTGGGCCTAATCCCACCGGTAAGAAGCGCGCAAAATTTCGATCACCAGATGAGCCACGGGACAGTAGCGCACCGCGGTCAGATTCGAGTACTGATAATATTCATTTATAATTAAGTGAAAAAGTTAATTTAAGCCTATATTCCCTGAAACGTTGAAAATTTAATTAAACTCAATGTATTTAAATAAAACAGATGTTTTTAATCCAGCGAATTGATTCTTCTTATACATATTAAAGAATTTATTTCTTATAATAATTATAGCTTACACCTTTAACAAAATCAAATCGGGCATTAGCTCCATTTTTATACATCTCAATCAAATCGGCAACGTACTTCATGCGCTTGGATGACTCACAATTGGTAAATTTACGTTGAATATTTACGCTGTTGATCTTCATATATGTTCGCAATTGCACATCTGTCGCCGATCAAGGCACCCTTTTTGTAAACAGGTAAAAATCAAACCGAGCGCGCTCAAGACGGTGTCGTGCGATTTTCGGTCATTCCGAGATGCGGTCAGTGGGACATGCGATCACCTTTTTTTTATTACCTAGACCGAGTACGAGATCCGGTCAACGGATACGGGGGTATATTGTTTTAATTACACCTCAACGAGTTCATACCTGGGCAGATATATTAGTTGCTGTTGTTGTTTGACACAAGTGCACAGTTGCATTTGCTTTTGTGAATGCAATTATAATGTCGTGTTGTATAGATACCAAAGCAAAAGTCATGGAGAATGAAATTCAAGTTATTTCTACAAGTAAAGGAAAACGTTGTGCAATACATAATGGCTACATGTATCGCGAATATCGGAAAAGTAAAGATATCGTTACATGGGTTTGTCTCAAAGAAAGAAGTCTTTGTTGTCGTGGCAGAATGAAAACTAAAGATAGCTTTCCAATCAAACTTGGAAGCAGTAAAACGAAAAAAGAAAAATGTTCGTCTAGATCACAGAATCGACAGAAATATTACCAAGTAGGAGCGAGACAGAAATGTCATAAGTTAAAACATAGAAAATCTAGCATGTAGTACTTGTGCATTTTAGAAAACTAAAAAAATCTAACCCTGCAATAAATGCAGAGTGGGATTTCTTTATTCCTTGGTGAAATTGACATTAATTTCTCTTTCAATTCATCGATAAATAGTACAAGGATTACAATATGGATTTATACAATTTTTCGTCAACCGCATCTCCCACTGCCTCCGCTTATATAATAAAGACACCTGCACCCTACGACCGCAAGTCCCACTGATTTCAGTTTGACCGGATCTCCCACGACCGTAAGTCCCACAGCTTCCTCATGACCGATCACCCATCTTTCTACTAAGTTAGTTGGTTTCTTCCATCGTAACGAGCTTTTGTTTACTTTCATGGCCTACTAGGTTGCTTACATGTAGGAAAATTAAAAAACATCGATTTGACACAAAAACCGAAATAAAATGAAAACTAAAAAAGATTGATTTTGAGAATCCTATATCGTTAGAAAGATAATCAAACTTGACATTTGATTATATAAACAAAAATAGGCATTCCCGTTTGAAAAAATCAAGTTCTGTGAATGAAGTTTTCTTAATTAATCTACTGATTTCTCCAAGTACAAAAAGACTTCAAATTTAGCCGTCCGATCAAAGGTGACGTATTTCATGCTTAGTCGTACCGCACAGTTAATTCCTTCCAAGTTTTATAATCGCTACGATATTCAATTTTTTCCGATTCCTACTTATACCAAAAATGGTGATTTGCGACTGAACGGTTCGTTTAAAGTTGCATGTATGATACATAAAGTCACACTAGAATCACCAAGGAATCTAAATATGTAATAATATATAGGGAATTCCATTCAAAAATTTAAGGTTGATATGAATCACCCTGTATAAACGTCAAAATTTAAGTGAAAATATTTTTATGTTATAGCCCTTAAGGGTCCCAACCATGATCAAATGAGAAATTTCTGAAATATTTTTTAGTAAGCCCCTCAACCTTCCGTCCACTCACTATTGGCCCACCCTGTATTATGTCGTTCCTCCACAAGGTAATGATCAAATGAAGTCCCTTAGTTTCTGTAATAAGTAAGGCAATGTTTGGATGTTCAGCTTTACAACCCTCAACCCATCCCAAATTCACCCCCACCCAACAAAATTAAAAAATAATAAGAAACATCTAAAACGTCTAAAAACGAAGTTTGAGGAATTTTTGAAGTCCATTGTTTTTTGCTAATTAGGTACTCCGCCGCCCATGCACCCATTTTCAAAATTATTACCTACTACGACTTCACCGCATATATCTACCCAAATTTCATTACAATCCGCGCAGCGATTATTGAGATTACGAGGCTATAAAGACGCCTACAGGCAGACAGATGGACCGTCGAAAATGATAGACATGGATTTTCGTTATGTAGATATCATAAAACGCCCAAAAAGCGTATCATCTTGAAATTGAAAATATTCGGGTTCACAATACCTCCCTCACCTATCAGCGTGGGAAGTAAAAAAGAATAAAAAGTTGGTTGACAAACATATCTATACAAACCCTTAGAAATGATGTGAGTGGATTGCATTTTCATATTCAGCATTAAAATTGGTAAATTTTTCATAGTTTAGAAACTGAATCAGATTCATACATGGAAAAATTAATAGTCAAAAAATGGTTACAGCGGAACCATTGCAAACAGCACAGCTCTCATGTACGTACTATAACCCCCTCTTAAGATCCAGACGTTATGAATCATATGCGATCGTGCGTTGTTGTCGTTCAGAAACCGCGAAAATCCAAGCAAAATCATCAACAATTAGAAGGAGAAGAGATTACGCGTTAAACAGTAAGCTAAACAGAGACGGACAATGTAGAAGTCACATCGTACGGACCACTATACGTTCGATGTCGATGCTAGCGCCAGTGATATATAGCCTGCACTAAAACAAAATGTTGAAGACATAGAGGGGTTGTAGTGACTTCCAGAGCATTTTTTGATATAATGCGTCCTGTGACTTCCTAATCACGAATCTGGACAAAAAACACTAGATACGTTGTGACTTCCGAAAGTGGAAGTCGGAACGTTATATATGAAGTCACAGCGCTAAATAGATATCTGTTTTGGAAGTCACATAGTACGGTTTACATATATATATATATATATATATATATATATATATATATATATATATATATATATATATATATATATTATAAAATAGGTCCGAAAATTTACAACTTTTTCCTCACCCTCGTGAAACGAAGTCACACAGATGTTCAACAGATCTTTTCATTGCGTTCTTTATTAGCAAATCTGACTGCTAGGTATGTTTACGTAAGGAATATTATAAAAAAATATGAAACATAAAATACACACAAAATAAGGCATTTTAGCACAAAAATATATGGCTAGAAACAAAGAATGATGTCCAGCGACTCTTTTGTTAGATAATTAATAAATATACAGTGCATGATTGACTTGATATTTAAAGATAAGATGAGATATTCGCCATCACATGTTCATGAAAAAAAGTTTACAAATGGGGAAAAATGATATTCCTACACATAGCTGTAAAATAAAAAGCAGAAGCAATAAAAATATGCGAAACCATAGCAATCAAATCGTTATGATTTTGCATTGGGAATATAAATTCCTTACCTCGGTTACAACATAATTGCGCACACACAAATAATTGTCTTAGAGAGACATGGCTGTTTTAGGTATTAACTGCTCGAAGTTCAAAAATTGAAAGGAACGAACCATATACCTTCATCTAGAAGCTAACATCGGTAGAGAGAGAGGTAGCATACTCCCCACTCATTACTTCATTAGGTATGCGCACAATGACATTTTCGGCTGAAAGGAATAGAGATGGCAAAACGAAGAAGTGAACAGTGAATCGAACAATTATAAAAACCTAACTAGTATAATGAGGAAATAGTTGCTAAAAAATAGAAGTTATAAACTATTTGTGTATCGTAGCCAAGTAAATAATACAAAAATAATTTTGAAAACGGGTGAACCGTTACACTCGACCCCACTTAACGAAAAAAATTTGAGAAGTATTCGAGATTTTTTTTTAAACAAAAGGAAGAGAGAAGAAGTAAAGTTAAAGTTATCACTAAGAGAACAAAATCAATGATTTGTCCTGATAACAATGTCAGATTCTGTTTTCGTGCTTCCCCATGCAAATCTCAAGAAATTGTAGTAATCTACAACCTAAAAAGTCTATCAAAGTGCATAAAAGAGCAAGAAGACACAGGTAGAAAACAAAAATGTTGGAAGAGAAAAGGGAAGAAAAAGAGATAGCCTCAAGTCTGCCATACAAGAGGGATGGTTATAGCACCAACTCGCTTAAAAGTACAGTGAAGCTGCACTGGAAATGTACTACACAATGAAGATAATAAATTGTGAAGAAAAGAAAATTTATACAACCTACCAAACCTTAATATACTTAACACCTAAAGCAGAAAAAAAGTAGCTTGTCAAAACCTTGGCAAGGGACAAAGAGTTTCAAGTTTCACTAAAATTACTATAAGTTCGATGCCCATACAAATTCTAAATACCCTTAATAACCATGAGTAATTTCTCAAACAAAACTGGAATACCCTTAATATTCACAACAGAAGATTGTAAGCATAAGACCAAACTGTTGATATTTATACAATATGAAATGAAAAAAAATTATAACACCCTAAGTGTTTCTATCAAAACCCAAAAAAATTAAAAATTTTGATCAAAATATTTTCTAGGTACTAACTAAGTACTTCAGCAATGTTCTGATTCGATGAAGAGCATTATAATTCAGTGATTAACCAAAACAAAAAATGTTGGGAGCCAGCAGTCGAAATTAAGGCTACAAAGAAACAGTAATCAAACACAAGTGCTTGAGAGATATCATTTCAAAGTCAAATACATGAAATTTTTCAAATGATAAACAAAAAGGTAAATTCAGATAAGTTTTACTGTCCAAACATTTGGTTCACAGAAAAATCGGAAAAATGAAGGGTACCGGCTGGATTCGAACCAGCGTCTCCGGCATTCTAGGCCGACGCGTTACCAACTACGCTACGGTCGCCCGTACAGCAGCCGATATACCGCGGCGATGACTTGATATCGAATCCATCGACCCCCACCACTCCCCCGTATTTCTCTGCGAACCATGCATTTCAGTCATCCAGAGAGGTCTAGTCGGCTGTTGGGTGAGTGTGAATCTCTCACCGCTATTTTGCACGACAGCTCTCTTTCTTACTGAACAACGACTACTCAGTCGGCCAGGATTTCGTGGAATGAAGGTACTTGCTTACTCCGCAAGAGGGAGATAAATTCAAACATTTGGTTCACAGAAAAATCGGAAAAATGAAGGATACCAGCTGGATTCGAACCAGCGTCTCCGGCATTCTAGGCCGACGCGTTACCAACTACACTACGGTCGCCCGTACTGCAGCCGATATACCGCGTCGACGGCTTGATATCGAATCCATCGATCCCCACCACTCCCCCGTATTTCTCTGCGAACCATGCATTTCAGTCATCCAGAGAGGTCTAGTTGGCTGTTGGGTGAGTGTGAATCTCTCCGCTATTTTGCAGCCGGTACCCTTCATTTTTCCGATTTTTCTGTGAACCAAATGTTTGAATTTATCTCCCTCTTGCGGAGTAAGCAAGTACCTTCATTCCACGAAATCCTGGCCGACTGAGTAGTCGTTGTTCAGTCAGAAAGAGAGTTGTCGTGCAAAATTGCATTACCTCGGAGACTGTATTAATGAATCTACCCCTGACCACTATGCTCAAATCATCGGCATAGGCCTGCACGTAGACCCCTGTGTTACTTAGTCTCACGAGTAGGTCATTCACCACTAAGCACCATAGTAGAGGTGAAAGAACACCGCCTTGTGGGCAGCCTCGCGCCACTGCAACGCTATAGCTTATGTCATTAAGGCCCAGTTTCACAATCATTGGTAACCTCTGGTAGTCACTCAACCGACAGATGGAAGTTAACCAGTAGTTATCGGAGAGTTCTGTTTCACAAAGGAAACCAATGGTAAAACTTATTTATCTTTATGTTGGCACCACATATTGGTCTCAGAGCACTGCCATAATGGTGTTGCGGGAATACAATCTAACCCTTTGACAAAGAAACCTAGCCTTTCTTTTCATATTTTTCATTTATGCCATTACAGAGTATAATCAAGATTCATCGACGTCTTAGACGTCAGTGTCAAAATCCAAGCATTTATAACCCCCAAAGCTGTCATCGGTTGACTACAACAAACGTGAAGATAACCCATAACTTGTCCTTGGGCTAACATAACTACTGGTTGACCAGAGCTTTTGACGTAAACTGTCGAATATGAAATGGAATATTCTCGTTAACTACTAGTTTTCTTTTGACCACTAGTTAACTAACGATTGTGAAACTGGGCCTAAGCGTTGCAGAAGCCACTTGGCACTCTAGAGTGGTAAGAATCCACTCCACTAGGATTGGAGCAATTCCATGTCTCTCTAGGGCGCGTCTTATCGAAGTGGTAGTGGTACAGTTGAACGCACCCTCGATGTCAAGAAATGCTACCATAGCCACTTCCCGTTGATCTAACGTTTTCTCAAGCCTGCTGACCAAATGATGAAGTGCCAGCTCAGCTGATTTTCCCGCCTGGTATGCGAACTGATAGGCATGGATTTCAACCCTTTGTAAGGGCCCATCCCTGATATATCTATCAACCAACCTCTCCAGCACTGGCGTATATAAGGGGGGGCCCGAGGGGCCCGCCCCCCCCCCGAAACCAGCCACGCATTCAATTTTGACGTCTGGGAGAGGCTGAAGTTAGGATTATAATACACCAATATTATAACGTATGATAATTTTTCCAATGGGGCCCCCCCGAAATCGATTTCTATATACGCCACTGCTCTCCAGTGTTTTTAGTAAAAACGACGAAAGGGTAATCGGTCTAAAGTCCTTCGGACGAGTATAGCTACCTCTTCCCGGCTTAGGAATAAATACAACCCTTGAATGCAACCATCTCTTTGGTGTGAAGCCAGTAGCCACACAGGTGCGAAAGATCCTAACTAGGTATGGTAGTACCAGATCCTGTCCATGTTGTAGCATGGTTGGAATTATCTCCCTCTTGCGGAGTAAGCAAGTACCTTCATTCCACAAGTTTTACTGTGTCGTATTAGATTCAAAAAAATAAATTTACAAGGGCTTAGCAACACCCACCTTTTACCCAAACAGGTAAACATCGAGGTAGATACGTAGACATCGAGTTCCAGAAAACTACATCGTTTTTGGTATTAATATTGCATTTTAAATAGTGGTTTTTGTCAAGTGGTTTGCTGAAGTGACAAAGTGCTAAACTGTGAAAGGAAATTAGCGCGTATATGTCTTGTACAAATAATTAGTGCATAATTGTGCAGACAATACACCCGAATTCTGCTGCCGCCAGCATAAAAAGGTAAAGGCAAAAACGAGGTGCTGTTATCTGTGGTCGATCCATGGTCGTACGTGAAAAAACTTCAATGCTCAGGGAGAAGAGATGTCAACTAAAAATAAATCTTCTGACATAGGACATAAATGTGAAATATACGATGACTTCATCAGAAAAGGAAGTGCAAGAGTAAAATGTAACGGGCAGGACTGTAGTGTTGCATTACACCAGAAATACTTCTTAGCTATCGCTAAAGTTATTAAGATTGATAGAGATGAGTGGCAGTGCAAAGGATGCATCGAGGAAAGCAGTAGTCAGGCCGAAGGTGAAGCCATTTGTCAGGAATTAGCAAGGATGAAGGAAGAAGTTCGCCTACTGAATGAAATGTTAGCTGAAGTCAGATTATCTAACAAACTCTTAATTAAACGGCTTGAGAAACGTCCTCAGGTAGACAATCATGCACTGAATGACAAAAATAGTTCCTTAAGTTATAGTGAAGTTTTATCCAATATTCCACGTAAGCAGTCTACATCAGTGCTAATTATGAAATCAAAAACTGGTAACGATGACAATATTGACGTTATGAATACTATAAAGAGCCATGATACTACGACTCCAACAGATATGATCACTTGCCGGACAGTATGTATGTACAAAGCACATGGCGCCAAAGCATTGATTTTTGAAAGTTTTATTTCGTTTCTTGTTATTTCTGTCTTAGATACTTGATATTCATACAAAATGAAAATAGCTCATGCACAGTATAATATGAACAATACATATTGCTCTGTACTTGAATAAAAGATTGGTGAAATAGCTATACAGAGAATGGATACTACTCGACGTCCGACCCGTTTGCAGCAGTTCCGAGCGTACTGAATATCAGGTACAAAAATTTTGTACTCAAAAAATTTACAGTGTGGAAAAAGAACAGAGCCAGAGCGGTCTGGACGTATTTTTCTGAAATCTCATATAAGACATCGATTGGAATGCCCAGTGAAACCATCTTCATATGGAAAAATTTCTCGAATACTCATGGGGTGGAATTTTTATATAGCTACTCCATCCAGGAGCCTTTGATTACCGTTCTTATTTTTATATATAGATTATAATCATGCGTCACCAGCTCTTCAAGATAATTTGCATAATCTGTACTTACTGTATACCTAATTCTCTTGATAAAAGGTAGACAAGAAATACATAACATGATTTTGTCATTAGAGGTTTTAAAAAAATCATGAACAAGCATAATAGCAGGCAATAATTATGTTTATAGCGAAAAAATATTGACTTTTCTGCTAATGATTGGTAAAATTGGAATTTTTGAAATTAGTGGAAAAGAAAAATACATTCTCAATACTGTAAATTTCTAACCATCTTTTAGCGCATTTTCATTTTATGTAGCACATCGAAAAAACAAGCTCTTTGCATCATGATACTACGACTCCAACAGATATGATCACTTGCCGGACAGTTTTGGCACCGGTCTGCGCATGACGTCACCACGTGAAAAAAATGTACAAAGCACATGGCGCCAAAGCATTGATTTTTGAAAGTTTTATTTCGTTTCTTGTTATATCTGTCTTAGATACTTGATATTCATACAAAATGAAAATACTCATGCACAGTATAATATGAACAATACATATTGCTCTGTACTTGAATAAAGGATTGGTGAAATAGTTGAATGGATACTACTCGACGTCCGACCCGTTTGCAGCAGTTCCGAGCGTACTGAATATCAGGTACAAAAATTTTGTACTCAAAACATTTACAGTGTGGAAAAAGAACAGAGCCAGAGCGGTCTGGACGTATTTTTCTGAAATCTCATATAAGACATCGATTGGAATGCCCAGTGAAACCATCTTCATATGGAAAAATTTCTCGAATACTTATGGGGTGGAATTTTTATATAGCTACTCCATCCAGGAGCCTTTGATTACCGTTCTTATTTTTATATATAGATTATAATCATGCGTCACCAGCTCTTCAAGATAATTTGCATAATATGGATTTACTGTATAGTAATTCTACTACTAATTCTCTTGATAAAAGGTAGACAAGAAATACATAATATGATTTTGTCATTAGAGGTTTTAGAAAAATCATGAACAAGCATAATGGCAGGCAATAATTATGTTTATAGCGAAAAAATATTGTCTTTTTTCTGCTAATGATTGGTAAAATTGGAATTTTTGAAATTAGTGGAAAAGAAAAATACATTCTCAATACTGTAAATTTCTAACCATCTTTTAGCGCTTTTTCATTTTATGTAGCACATCGAAAAAAACAAGCTCTTTGCATCATAAGTCACATCTACATTCTCTGCTAATTTGTTTGAATTCGCAAGATAGTTTTTTCAAATTTTCAAAGCGTTTCCATTATAGTTGGAAAATATATGGTCGAGCTCATTACATTTTGCTAAGAACTCATCTGTCGGTTTTAGTAGTCCACCTTCTGTTAAATGGTTGACCCAAGTGAAAGAAGTATCTGTGCAATCTGGGATATAACCCAGATTCTCTTTATTTTTCAACTTAAATGCAATGAAACATGCCAAACTTTTCAAATCATCCCATCGTAATTCATCCAAATCAATATCTATAATGTCCAGTCTTTCGGACATTTCTTGCTCGTCCTCATTCTCAATGGGTAAATTTAGCACACTGAATATTTCTCCAGTAAGAACCTAGAAATTTAGATGAAACATAAGTATGAAAATATATTTATCCTAGAAAATATTCGGCTATAACCTGTAACTAAACAAGTAAACAAACTCCGTTTGTCACACGCTCACGTCACATGTGGAAGCAACACGGAAGATATCATGCGCGTGAGCATACCTTCTAAAGTCGTATTATCATGATAAAGAGCAATATCAATCCGTCTTCTGAGAATATAATGATAGAACGCACCAAGCTAGTTAAAAATGGCATGCTCGTTACTTGTTGCGATGGTGAATCTTTAGAAAAATTAAAAACTACAATAACTATTTACAAAGATAAGCAATTTTGCAATGAATTTGATTCGTTTGTCCCTAAGCGCTTCAAACCTCGTCTGCTTGTTTCTGATGTAGACAAATCCGTAGAAAGTAAAGAGGGGTTCTTGAATATGTTAGTGCAAAACAATCAGTACTTGTCTGACAAGGATATCAAAGTGGTTTCAATGATAAAACTAAAATTTAGTCTTAACGTTATTTTAGAAGTAGATCCTGAAGACATATATTATCAATAGGTTATATCCTCACGTCTTGGCAAAAATTCTATGTACGCGACTATGTTTTAGTTGCGAGATGTTTTAATTGCTGTTGTTTTGGGCATTTCAAAAAAGACTGTAAAAGTAAATCTGTTTGCTCTATCTGATCTGGTGATCACGATTTCAGGCAATGTCAGTCGAGGAGACACCTTTGTATAAATTGTTCGGCGTCCAACAATTATATGAAAAAAGAACTTTAAAAAAATTTACTATGCTAGATACAAACCACGCAGCATTTGATCTCAAATGTCCCAGTTTTCTCATTGAAATCAAGAATTGATTATGGCTAGTACTATAAGGAAGTTGAAGATGTATAACTCACAATTTCTATATTATAGGTATAACGCTGTAATTGTAACCTTATTTTTTTTATCGATTCTTGGCTTCAGCTTGCTTTTTTGTCATGTCTCTGCTTATTGTTATCGTTTATTCGCCTTGCTATAAATCGTCACTAACATATCTTTGTCTCTATCTGAATTTGACACTATTGACACTGAAAATCATAATCTATTGATAGCACATCTGAATTGCAGATCTATTGGAAATACTTTTGAAGACTTGAGGTCGTATATACTTATGCAAAATTTTGACATAATAGGTGTAACAGAAACTTGGCTTAAACCAGACATAATTTCTAGTGTTGTGGTGGAGATTCCAGGCTACAATTTTGTTAGACGAGACAGGCTAGAAAAGAGAGGTGGTGGTGTCGGTATTTTTTAAGGAAGGGTATGAAGTTTATAAATCTTATGGATAATCTACCTGATGTGGGTATGAAGTTTATAAATCTTATGGATAATCTACCTGATGTCGCAGGGAGCGGTATTGAGCAGGAATGGATACAAATTTCATTAAATTCACTGAAGTTTACTGTAGGTGTTTTATACAGGGTGCGTAACTCTTCAATATCTCGCAAGACTTCATAAATAGGGCATTCCATTCAAAATTATGACGTAAAACGTAAAATTGGTAAATCTGACAACGCCGATGTTAGCATTTTTTAATTCTGTATGTTCAAAAACCCCCAAGTATTGAATTTTACCTCTCCAGCTGTGGCAGTTTTGGAAATATTTAAGCGTTCCGGTACTGTTTGCTGAATAAGCGATGTTGCCGTATCTCAGAAATTAATAGAAACAAAATTTTGAAATTGTGAGACCTTACTGTTCGATATGCGCATTTCATTGCAATAAAAATAAGTAGAGGATTCTATTTAAAATAAATTAAAATCGGGGATATTTATTTAAACATTTGGAAAAATAATTTATAACTTGGCATCGTCGCAAACGCGAAAAATAATATTACAAGGCGAGATAGGGTACTAGTAGATATTTCAATTTAAAATAAAAAATACAGGGTGTTGCGATTAAAAAAAACCAAAGTAAAATGACCTTCAAGTTGCCGTAATTTAAAATTCTGCCAAAAACACCCTGTAGATACACATTGCTGGTAACATCCAAAATAAGATTCATTTAATATTCAAGTCACTCTTTGTATAATATTATTGAGAAAAGTTAAAGGAATATATCAATTTGGACGCATTACTTGCGACCTTGCAAATCCAGAAATTAATAGAAAATACATTATAACTTGGCAACGTCACAACCGATCCCAAAAATATTTTAAGGTTAAATAGAGATCAATGATAAAAACTAGAAGAATTTAAAAAAAAGTAAAGTTCCATATACAAAAAATCAAGTTGATCACTATCCAACTTTACCGCAACACCCTGTGTATTTCAAAATATTTTTAGAATATGCGTCTTAAGTCACCAAATAACTTTTGTATTTGACATTTTCTTCTGTCAGGTATACCTTGAGAGATATCGAAGAATTACACACTAAATAGACACCCTGTATAAGCCTCCCAATGTAAGTCATAGTTCCCTTGAGAAATTAGGTGATGCCTTATCGATAGTATACCCAATGGCATCTGAAACTATTGTGATGGAATATCTGACTATTAATCTGCTTAATGAAAACGCTGTTGATGTAAAGAGTTTCAATCGTTTGGCAGACAGTTTCAATCTGACACAGATAGTACAAGAAGCTACTAGAATCTCTGATAATTCTCACTCTTTCATAGACATTATACTAGACAGTAATGCTAATGCTGTATCCAAGACTGGGACTGTGCTACTTCCTGCCGTGAGTGATCATTTACTTACATTTTGTTGTTTGAAACTCCCTTCTTATTGCCACAGTCCCAAAACAGTTACATATGGAGACCTAAAAAACATGGATTTGGATCTGATGAATGATATCTGTAGTAATGTCAACTGGTCGTATATTGAACAACTCAAAGATATTGATACAAGGGTATTATGGCTAAATAATGTCATTAATTATGTGCTGGATATTTGCGCCCCTTATAAAACTACTATATACTATAAGACTCTTCAATAAAATCTCCTCCATGGATTACTTCGAATATTAAATTTATGATGAAATTGCGAAATCGGTCATATTCAGCTTATAAGTGTCTAATGAAAAAAAAAATAATGTTGATCCAGCTTTACTGACTAGCAAATGGATAGATTACAAACAGTTACGTAACTTGGTAACATTTCCCATCAGGATGGAGAAAAAAGCATATATTGAATCCAAGATGAAAAATATCAGGGATTCTAAGCGGTGGTAGAGAACTGTGAATGATCTTGGCATACACAAATAGAGTCAGCTATCCCTGCCTCTTGAACTAAACGATCAAAATGAATTTAATAACGTTTTTATCCGTTCCATACCCAGTTGTAAACCCTCATTTGACTATATTGGAAAATATAGAGAATCGCGATCAAGTCAAGCTCGTACAGAACTCGACTTATCAACGGTTACAGATAAGGATTACATTAAATGCAATTTCTTTAATTAAATCCAGTGCTGCGGGCGGTGATGGATTCTCACTTGATATAATTGAACTTTTTTTACCTCACTGCATTTGTTCCTTGAAACATTTGTTCAATTATTTCATTATTAACGGTGTTTTCCATCTTCTTGGAAAATAGCCATTGTGCTACGCTGACTGAAAAAATGGAGTCAAGTTGATTGACTCAGTACTTCCCGCACATAATGATGATACCATTTTAATATTTCCCATTGCACGAAGCTATAGTCTGAAATAACCTTGCAACTAAATTATCGCCCACCCGCCCGCAAAAGCAACATCCAACACCAAAACAACACAAGAGCTTCCACCCCGTCTAAAAACGAAGTTTGAGCTGATTTTACATTTTTGGTTTTTTGATTATTGCTGCGCCGCCACTGACACGGTTTTTCAAAAACACAGTCGTTTTCCATTCTCGTCGCGGTAACAAATTCTGTGTCAAAATTTTATTAAAATCAATTCAATAATTTTCGCTTTACGCAATATACATAGGGCGAAGTAAAGCAAAACTCGTATGTACAGATCACAAAATTGGTTTCTGTAATAGGCAAGCCAATGTTCGGATGGACCTGAAAAAGTGTAATATGTATACCGCTTAAGTATTTCTTTTACAAGTCAATGGACAGACGATGACGAATACAATGATGAATACAACAAATTTTTCAGTTTTACAACCTCCCACCCCACAACCGCCCCGGTTTCACCTCACCCAAAAAAATTGAAAATAATCAGGAACCCGTAAAACGCCTAAAAACAAAGTTTGAGCTGTTTTTATATTTTTAGTTTTTTTTATAATTACTGCGTCGCCACTGACACTATTTTTCCAAAACATACGCGTCTTCCATCCTCGCTGCGATAGTAATACTGTGTTAAAAATTCATAAAAATCAATGGGCTTGTTCACAAAATTTTTAAAATCAATTTTGACCTGCCTAAAATAAAGCTTAAATAGAAAAAACATGATTCTGAAAATTTCATACTTGTAGGATGCTCCGTTCGCCTAATATAATTATTTGAATTCGCGAAATTCAAGCGCGCGAACACCTAACTGAGACGTAAGCAGATATGTTCGCTGTTCGCATGTGATTTCAGATCATCACTCAGTATATATGTTTTGTGATCATCACGACTCGCCGCGTAGTTACGTTCGATGAATGTATTTGTGTTATTGTGACATCTATTGTCAGTGATTGTGACTGGCGGTAGTTTTTGTGTTCTAAAATGTGCGCAGAGCCGCGGTCAACGTATCAGATGACGTCACGACAGCGTATCGAAAATGCGCCCGGCATTCATGTTTATAATTTTTTTTGAGCGTCTTAGAAACTTCACAGAGGTCTAATTTTTGGCACGGTGACGAAAAAATATGTTTTCTTTCAGATACACAAATAAAAAAAGAAAGGTGAACGAGCCCATTGAATAATTTTTGCGTTACGCGATATCCGAGCGATCTAAAACAATACTCGTATGTATACATCACAAATTCTAAGTCTAAGTGGTTTGTATAATAAGCATGCAACGTTCGAACGGATCTAAAAAAGTGTATCATGCCGCTAGGTTTTCCATTCACATATCAATGGACAGCAATTTACGAATACAACAAATTTTTCAGTTTTACAACCTCCCACCCCCCAATCACCCCAAATTCACCCCCACCCAAAAAAAGTAGAAAATGATCAGGAACCCCTAAAACGCCTCAAAACGAAGTTTGAGGCATATTTCAATTTTTTTGTTTTTTGCTAATTACTCCGCCCCCCGTATAACGATTTCCAAATTATAGGAACATTATCTACTACGGCATATCGCTGCCCAAATTTCATCACAATCCATGCAGCGGTTACTGAGATTACGTGGCTAGAAAAAAGCGTACAGACAGACAGACAGACCGACAGACCGACAGACCGACAGACCAACAGACCGACAGACCGACAGACCGACAGACCGACAGACCGACAGACCGACAGACCGACAGACCGACAGACCGACAGACCGACAGACCGACAGACCGACAGACCGACAGACCGACAGACCGACAGACCGACAGACAGACCGACGGTAATGAGTGACGTGGATTTTCGTTATGTAGACATGATGAAACGCCCAAAAAGCGTATTATCACAAAATCGAAAATTTTCGCGATCACAATACTCCCCTCACCTATCGGTGTGGGAAGTAAAAACAGAATATTTCCTCATATGGTGATTGCCGACCAATGAGTCTTTTAAACGAAATGTTCAACATTTTAGCGCGTATCATTCAGAATCAGCTAGTCGAGCATATGAATAATAATCACTTGCTTCCGCATAATCAGTCCGGTTTCAGCGCAGTAACAACAGTCTTGGATGTAGCAGACGACATACTCAAAGGTTTTGAGGAGGGTAAAATAACAACAGCACTTTTCTTGGATTACACCAAGGCCTTTGGCTCGATAAATCACTAAATTATTAAATAAACTTTGGTATTTTGGAATATCAGAACGCTCTATAAAATGGTTTGAAAACTATCTCTATGGCCGTAAACAGAAGGTTAAATTGGTGATGGAAAATGGCAATACATAACCCACGCACAAGACTATGCTTTATGTGGGTACACTATATGTATTGATATATTTGTTTATACATACTGTATATTACATTATTATTATTATCAAAAAACAAAAAAGTGCAGCCTGGGCTCCGATACACCGAGCTGCTGTTCCATTACTCAATGACTACTCCTCCACCGTGAGGTGTGTAATCACTGGGTCCGCTAATCGTGCGCCCTAAGTAGACGAAGGGACCCAAGGATAACTGCCTTCTGCATTCTGGCGGCTAAAATGTGCGCCGCCGCACGGCACAGCGGTATTTTGCGCAGTGCAGACTGCAGCGTATTCCTCATTCCACCTAGGGATCCAATGACCATAACCAGCAGAGTTACAGTGTAGTCTGGCCAGAGCCTGCGAAGTTGTCCGAGCAACTCCTGATATTTGGTCCGCTTCTCCTCCTCCTTAGAGACGATGTTCACCTCGGCAGGCGCCGAAAACTCAATAACGAACATCTTCTTCTGTTGGTCGTCGAGCAGGACTATATCGGGCTTGTTTGCCTGTACAAGCTCGAGCGTGGGGAACGAGTAGTTCCAGTAAATGCGGCATCTCTCGTTCTCCACAACGGACTCTATGTCCCCTGGAGCGTATGGCAGCACCGGTGTCTCATCGATACCGTATGAGTGCCTTAAATGATAGTAGAGCACTCGTAGAGCCGCATTGTGCCAACGGACCTAAGGGAATACTACCAGTCCTTCCCCTGGAACGACGTCTGCTTCAAGTCAAGAGACCCATCAGCTTGCGCCCAAGAAATAACAGAGGTATTAATATCCGGCATGGAAGCCTATATTCCTCATGTCGTCAAGCATCCCTCCAAAAACAAGCCATGGTTCAATCAGCGTTGTAGAGACGCAGTAACCTCTAAAAACCAACATTACAAAGAATGGAAGAAAAATCCAAATGCCCAAAACCACCGCAGTTTTACCGACGCCAGAAATCACTGTAAACGTGTGATTGACAACAGCAAGGAGGAACACAACCAAAAATATAAGAACAAACTTATCTCATGTCCTAGTTCATCCAGAACTTTCTGGTCTGTAGCTAAGGCTGTTAGTCTGAACTTTTCCTATTCGTCAATACCACCCTTGACCAGAGAGGACAAGTCCATAGCTCTACTCCTAAAGAAAAACAGACATCTTGGGGAAGCTCTTCGCAGCCAATTCTACTGTAGACTTTCAAGGTAGTACTCCGACCACCACCATAAGCGTGAACTCGAGAATGGCAGAGGTCAAATTTCAATATCGAGATGTTAAAAACATCCTCCAAAAACTGAACACGAAGAAAACTACTGGTCCTGACCAAATTCCAGCCATTGTCCTTAAACGCTATCCCACCAATTATAGACCTGTGGCTCTTCTCAGCATAATGTCTAAGGTTATGAAGACTGTCATTAACACATAGCTCCTGAAATACCTGGACAACAATAACATCATAAACGATCGCCAGTATGGCTTCCGTAAGCACAGGTCTACAGGTGACCTCCTTGCCTACGTCACTCACTTGTGGAACAGAGCAATAGAAAATCATGGCGAATCCTGTGTTGTTGCACTTGACATATCGAAAGCTCTCGACAGAGTGTGGCATGAGGGACTTCTGGTCAAGCTTGCTGCTTATAGACTACCACCTGGCCTGCGCCAGTGGCTGAATAGCTTTTTGAACGACCGATCTCTGTTTGTTGTAGTCGAGGGCTGTTCATCGGACGTATTTTCAATAAACGCCGGTGTTCATCAAGGATCTGTCCTATCCCCTACACTGTTTCTGCTGTACATCAACGAGCTGCTGGAAATAGCATCCAATCCAATCTACAGCTTCGCAGATGGCAGTACATTAGTGTCGTGCATGGAAAGCCACCATCATCCCAGGAGACGGTACGTCGGCTACAGCAGCATGCCTCACAGATCAACGCAGATATCAAAACAATTGTGGAGTGGGGATTAGCAAATAAAGTACAGTTCAACGTACAAAAAACTCAGGCAACAACACTTACAAAGAAGTATCACGATGGCTTACCAACCGTCGAAATGGAGGGCCACCCCAGAGTCGAATCACCTTCCGTCAAACCTTTGGGGATCAACATCAACAATAACATGTCCTGGCACGACCGCGTCGTCAGTATTGCTGAAACGGCATCCCAGAAGCTTGGAGTTTTGTTCCGCTGTAGGAAGTTGTATACACCAGAGCAACTGCTGCTGCTCTACAAGGCACCGATCCGACCATCGCTGGAGTATTGCTCCCATGTGCGGGGATGGGCTCCTAAACACTCTCTAAAGCTTCTGGACACTATCCAAAAAAGAGCAATTAGATTAATTGATACGTCTAACCTCACAAAGGACCTCCACAGCCTGGAATCTATCCCTGTTTTACAGATTCTATCACGGAAGATGTTCGAGTGAGCTCTCTCAGATAATAACACCAAACGCCGCCCGAACCAGGAAAACTAGAGAAGCTCTGTGAGCTCATCCTTACCAGGTTGAGGTCCTTACTCCCCGAACCAGTCTCCTCCAGCATTCCTTCCTTTGGAGAACTGCGACGTTGTGGAATCAGCTGCCGAGGAATTTGTTTCCCAACGGCTACAACCTGCAGCGTTTCAAATGTAACGTGAACCGACACTTATCCTCTCACAGCGCTTCTACAGCGCCAGACGCTTTCAGCCTTTGCGGGAGGCTGGCCTTAAAAAAACTAGCACCCAAGGTGTATAATAACAATGGGACAGCAAGCATGTTTGTGGCAGCGACTTTGTTCTTGCCGGACAGTTCTGATGACCAGATCTGCCGGAGTGGGTGCAAATACTTGCGGCAGAGACACTCTTTGACCAATTCTGCCTCTTGAACGTGATGTTGCGCCACTCCAAGGTAGGTATAAGTATCTCCGGCATGCAGTTGTCGCAAGATGCTCCCATCAACGAGCTGTTCCTCATCTCCATTATCTCCGCTTCGTCCTTCCTTGAGATGAACCCAATGCACATTTGTCTGTTCCGAACTCCATTCCGATAGCATAACTGTAATCCTGCACCACCCTCGGCGATTGTTGTAGTTCGCGTTGGCCGGAGGCATAAAGTTTTAGGTCATCCATATAAACCAGATGGGTGACCTTGTGTCTCCGGTTATTAGGCGTGCCGCAGCTGTATTCTTAGTATTTCTCAGCGCTACGGACAGAGGCAAAAGTGAGATGCAAAAAAGCAAGGGACTCAAGGAGTCTCCTTGGAAGACACCTCTTTTCAATGACACCAACTCTATCTGAACCCGAGTTTCACCTGATGTTATAGTGAACCGGGTCTTCCAGAGTGGCATCAGTTGTTTGATGCATCCCACTATCTGATTATCCACCGAAAGACATTTCAACAGCCGCACAATGAGCTCATGAGACGTGGTGTCGAATGCCTTGCGATAGTCAATCCAGGCCATAGAAAGGTTTCGCTTGTACTGCACGGAATCCTGCGTGACACATCGGCCAATCAACAGGTTCCCCTTGCAGTAAGTTACTCCTTTCTTTGACCCTCTCTCGTCATACACGTCTAGAAATACAGGATACGCATGTACAAGGTTCTTGTGGAGAGCTTGCAATATGTGTTCAGACATGTTATTGGCCTGTACCTTTTGGGATCAGACAAATCTCCGATCTTCGGGAGAAGCACGGTTCGAACCTTGACAAGCCAAGCCGGAATTGGCTGCTCCTGATTTAGCCACGAGTTAAAAACTCTAGCTAAATGCCGGTGGTAACTGGGAAATTTTTTCCACCAGTAGGTGCTCATGCCATCCGGGCCAGGAGCTGCGAAATTCTTTGCGCCTCGTAAGGCGTCAAGAATTTCTTCCGCGTTTACCGGATGACGCAGTACATTCAAGTTAGGACTCCTCCTACAAACAGATTCGAACGACGCCAAGGCCGGAGTGTCTGCTGAGAGGTTTCGGCTGTTCGTAGATGTCCCTCCAAAAAGCCTCCACGCGATCAGCAGTTGGCGGCTGCTCTATGGCTGGTGGCGGCTGTTGGAAAAGGCGAGAAGGTCTTTCGTAGAACAACCTGTTCTGCTCCAGACTCCTCGCCCGCGCCACCAACGATCGTTTGGTAGCGATTAGCATCTGTATCGTGTCAAGACAGTGTTGCTTCACGACAACCAGTACCGCTTGATTGAGTGTATGATGGTCGCGCCTTAAGCCGTAGGCTATCTGGCGCACTCGGCGCGTAAAAGGCTTCCCAGCCACTCTATATTCCATCATACACTGGATACGGGATGCTTTCTGGCGAGCCAACTGGATCTTCACTTCTATTTGACGCACCCGTCTCTGTGCTCTCTCAACAGGAGAGTCTCTCACTCTCTCCTGTCTAGCCAGCCTCAGAGCCGCAGCGTAAATTTCGCAATTGATGCTCCAAATGTTAGAGGCCTCCGATAGACGTTCACCTTCAACCTCATCCTCTCTCTTCAAATCTGCCAGCTTCAAGGACCTTTCGTTGTTATGCAAGGCCCTTCGGTATCTGAAATCCCCAGGTGAGACGAGTTGGTCGATTTCCCTCTCAGAGGGCCTTATCGGCGAACTTTCAGCCTGATTAATAGGCCTTCCGTCCGCCGAAGGGGCAGGCTGAGCTGGAGCACGAACATATCCCAGCCTCCGAATGTGCGATACATAATGTCGCAAATCCTGGGACGTAAGCGTGCTATGCTCTGGGTGCATTTCACACCACCTCCCATACATGTGGGACATGTATCTCCTACGGCGCGGGCTAGTGCTCTCGTAGCAGCTCAGCAGGTCATCCCTAAGCTCCGTCGTCCACCTAAAACGGTCCATGTCATGGCGGGGGTCGTCAACAGGGCGATCCGAAGCACCGCCACCTTGCCCAACTCCGGCTTCCGTGGGTGCGTTTCCTTCGAGGGGGTCGAACCCGAAGATAAGGCCTGTCAGGTGGTTAGCCTTAGGGCCCCCAGCCGACATTTACGGAGGCAGGCGGCTGGCGTACATTCTTAGGCTTTGGTATACCCTGCGGTGTCGCCACGCACCGGGCAGCCTACTGATGTTGGGTGGCTTCCTGCGGGTGTCTGTTATCAGCCACCCCTAACCTGGAGTCAGACGCTGTCGGAGTTCCGCTCCCCACATGGAGATCCGTCGTGTCCTAGTTAATGAAGTATAGCCGATCCTCTGGATGCAGACGCTATTCCACCGTGCTGGTTTTGGTCCGCCCTGGGTACCACCCATATCTGGGAGGCATTAACCTATCCGCCACCTTGGGGAGGCGCCACTGAGGGGATCTAGCAACCCCTCGCGGTTATTTTTATATTATTTAAAAATCAAAAAAGTGCAGCCCGGGCTCCGACATACCGAGCTGCTGTTCCATTGCCCAATGACTACTCCTCACACCGTGAGGTGACCAATCAGGGACCCAACGATAACTGCCTTCTGCACTCTGGCAGCTAAGATGTGCGCCGCCGCACGGCACACCGGTATTTTGCGCAGTGCAGAGAGCAGCGTGTTCCTCATTCCACCTAGGGATCCAATGACCATAACCAGCAGACTTACAGTGTAGTCTGGCCAGAGATGTTCACCTCGGCAGGCGCCAAAAGCTCAATAACGAACATCGTCTTCTGTTAGGTGGTCGAGAAGGACTATGTCGGGCTTGTTTGCCTGTACAAGCTTGAACGTGGAGAACGAGTAGTTCCAGTAAATCCGGCATTTCTCGTTCTCCACAACGGACTCTATATCCCCTGGAGCGTATGGCAGCACCGGTGTCTCATCGATACCGTATGAGTACCTTATATGATAGTAGAGCACTCGTAGAGCCGCGTTGTGCCGATGGACGTAAGCCGTCCCAGCGTATGTCTTACAAGCCGACAAGAGATGCATAAGTGTCTCTGGCGCCTGTCGGCAGGCTCTACAACGGGTGTCGGGTACATCTACACCCTTAGCCCTTTTACGGTACACCAAGGTGTTAAAGATACCGTCTTGACAAGCCATTATAAAGCCCTTAGTCTACGACTTCAACCCACTAGACCTTAGGAAAGAGGTCAGCTGCTCAGACAAGCCATGTTCTTCCAGATGTTTGTAGAAGATTCCATGTATTGGCTTATCTTTATGAAGTCTTGAAAGGAAGTCGACTTCGGCGGTTTTAATGTTGGATTTTAATTGTACGGGAGCAAGTTCCGTAATGGACTTTGACACCTCCGCTTGAAGTTGAGTGTGAGGCTGAGCTCCTCGCCTGCTCGTTTCGCTGCGCCAGAAAGAGAGGCTCCTTTACCCGCATCTTCGTGCTCTCGCACAGAGTGGCTAAGATGTGCGCCACCGCACGGCACACCGGTATTTTCCGCAGTACAGAGAGCAACGTATTCCTTATTCCACCTAGGGATCCAATGACCATAACCAGCAGACTTACAGTGTAGTCTGGCCAGAGCCTGCGAAGTTGTCCGAGCAACTCCTGATATTTGGTCCGCGCTTTTCCTCCTCCTTAGAGGCGATGTTCACCTCGGCAGGCGCCGAAAACTCAATAACGAACATCGTCTTCTGTTGATGACATCATACGCTCAGATTTATAAATTAACGCATATGCGAAATGTCTTAAGACAGTACAAAAAATAGTGCATAAGGAAATAAAATCCCAGTCATATATGAAATATCCTTATAGACAAAAATCACTAGAAAAATGTAACAAACTTCAAATATACCTCAATAGGAAATTTTGGAAATAGAAAATTTGGAACAACAATCACCGCAAATATAAAAAATATAAGCTGATAATAGTAAAAAAATGGAGTCAAGTTCGCCGCGATAGTCAGCTCTGTGTCGAAATTTCATTAAAATCAATTTAATTATTTTTGCTTTACGCAATATACATAGAACGAAATTAAGCAATACCCGTATATGTATACATCACAAAACTCTAAGTCCTTTGGTTTCTGTAATAGGCAAGGAAATGTTCACATGGACTTAAAAAAACTACGCCGGTACGTATTTCTTCCATAGGTCAATGGACAAACTATTATGAATACAAAAAATCATTCATTTTGACAACCCACCACCCTCCAGCCACCCCAATTTTAGCCCCACAAAAAAAAAACGTAGGAAATGATCAGGAACCCCTAAAACACCTAAAACCAAGGTTTGAGCTGTTTTTATATATTTAGTTTATTTATTATTGCTGCGCCGCCACTGACACGATTTTTCCAAAACATACACGTTTTCCATCCTCGCCGCGGTAGTAATACTGTGTCGAAGTTTCATTAAAATCCATTCCATAACTTTTACGTTACTCAATACAGAACGATCTAAAGTAATATTACTATGTATTTATCAGAAAATTCTAAGTCCCTTGGTTTCTGGAATAGGCAAGGCAATGTTCGGATGGCCCTAAAAAGGGTATTATGCCGCTAGGTCTTTCTTTTACAGGTCAATGGATAGCCTTTTATGAGTGCAACACATTTTTGAGATTTACAACCCCCCACCCCCCAACCACCCTCATTACACCTCCACCCAAAAAAAAGTAGAAAATAATCAGGAACCTCTAAAAACCTAAAAACGAAGTTTGAGGAATATTCAATTTTTTTTTGTTTTTTTTTGCTAATTACTCCCCCGCCCTTGCACCGATTTTCAAAATTATAAGAACATTACCCCCCAGCATATCGCTGCCCAAATTTCATCACAAGCCATGTAGCGGTTACTGAGATTACGAGGTTAGAAAAACGCCCAAAAAGCGTGATACTTCAAAATCGAAAATTTTCGCGATCACAATACTCCCCTTACCTATCGGGTTGGGAAGTAAAAGTATGAAATAATAAAATATATATGCCAAATGAAAGTACTGCATCAAAAAAGATTATTAAATGGAATTTTGAGTTAATGGGCCGAAATGGAATTTTGAAAAAAGTTATCCATGTTTTCACTTCAAGACAGCTCCAAGACACACAACACACGACACCAGATAATAGCCAATATCTGGCCCCACGTTGGGCGCCAATTTGTAACAATAAATGCTGATTGGTGATGAGCCACCAACCAACATATTGCCCATAGCAACCGGCTGCTCAATCGGATTGCATGAGACAAGGGCCTGTGGGTGCATGCGTGCGTGTGTGAGTCTAGCTAGCCGTCAAGAAATGAAAACAGGACAACAATGGTTTAATAAAGATTTATTTCACATATATGAATGCAGTACATCTGTATATACATATATTTTTTCTTTAAAAACAAGAACTTAGCTTCGGTGGGAAGTCCATGAAGTAGTTGCTGTGGTGCCCTTCCAAAGAGAAGGTGGTGCCCCAATGAAGTTGTCACATCCACAGCATGATGATCTTCCAGAGAAGTAGTGTTGCTCTTGGAGAAGCGTTGATGGTGGCACCCCGGAGAAGGCTGGTGCTCCAGATAAGTCTACATGGTGGCACACCAAAGAAGGGTTGGTGCTCCGGAGAAGTCTTGGTGGTGGCACCCCAAAGAAGGGTGGTTTACCTGTGAGTGAGTTACGGCTGGTATTAGCACCTTGTAGAGAACTTCATAGGACTTCATGATCTGGTTGAAGTATGGATATTCATGCGTTCTTACATTTTGATAAATTGCGTTCATATACTTCAGAAACAAATCTATGGAGTAATATGGGCATATTTAAAAGCCAAAAAGCAGACAAGTTTCATATGTCCACATGGTAAGAGTTAAAAAAAACATATATTTACAAGAGCGAACAGATAGAACAGTAGTTAATAAATATGATTCATAAATGCTTATATTTACAGTCCTGCCGGATCTTTTCAGGTATATGGTGATAAATTAAAAATAAAATATATATATATATATATATATATATATATATATATATGTATACGAGGATCGTTGTTCCCTCCATTATAAAAGCAAGGCGGACCAACCTCCGGCCTTTTGGCTTAAGTAATACTGGCAGTATATGCATATATTGAAAGAGGGGAAGCTAACGATACCGTTTCTCAAGAGAGGGGTAAAGATTTCTCAAAAATAATTTATATATGTATGACAGGGGCAATTGCTTGTTACCTCCAATTTTTTATATTAGAGTATTAGAAAGACACAACTTAGTTACCTCCAATTGAAGGCAATGTGTTAATGTAATCCGTACAATATTAACTCAGGCAGTATATTCGCCAGAACTGAAATGTTGTAGGTGTTTGTCTAATTCAAACAATGTTTCCAGTTTTGGGCTTTTTTGTAACGCTGCAGTTAAACTGCTGTTTAACGGTAGCCTAATGAAATGGCGATGATAGATGATGTGACGTCATTGAGTGGCGCATTTGGCGGCTTTGTGTTCTGTGTACTCAAACTACCGTCGAAAGGCCCATTGGAATGCAGCTAATCTTTCCAACAGCTTAATTAGTATGATGGCTTTTCCCTTTAAAGATTCTGCTATTGTCATGTCGATTAAATCTAAAATTTGGTGTCTAGTCTCAGACTGTTGAAATCCACCTATACACCGGGAAATAAAATATGCTGTGGATAGTATTTATTCCCTCGAAAACCACACCTTCGATTTAGGCCACCTGGACAATCCTGCACAACGAATACATCTCCATAGAAAGCACCCATTGCAACAAAGTGGTATATTATTTTCCCTATCTCTTAAATAATACTTTCAACAGACTCCAATAATATCCAGATTCTCACCTTATTTGATACTGCATTCAGCAAAAACTGACAAAACTATGATGCAAACCCGTGGAAAACAATATAATAATAATAATAATAAACTATTGCGATTTCAACAAAAATCGAATCTGATAGGTATCAGCAGCACTTTGGTGGGCTACCGTTTTAGGGCAGTTTAAATACAGCGCAACTCAATAATTATTTCATAAATATTCCAGGTGACTTAATAAAAGATTTAGGAAAAACAGGTAATGACCCTTTGAATTATGTTAGACGCAACACTTCATCAATATTTACTTTGAAGGAAACAACATTCAATGACGTAAGATCCATCATTGATGGTTTAAAAGATACAACTAGTAAGGATCCATATAACATGAATGTCAAAATCATCAAACATATAAAGAACATAATTATTATACCATTCGCAAAATTAATTAACCAATGTTTAAAAGCTAAATTGTGCCCAAAAGTTTTTAAAGTAGCTAAAGGTATTCCACTTCATAAAGATGGGTCACGGAATGATATGTCCAACTATCGGCCAATTGCCTTATTACCTATTTTATCCAAAATTTTTGAAACTATTATAAAAATAAACAAATTGTTGAATTCCTTCAAGTGAACAATCTTTTTTAATCATGTCAACGTGGATTTCTTGCAAATAAAAGTACATCCTCTGCAATAATGGCTCTAACAGATTATGTTATTGAGGGCTTTGAAGAAGGCAGATTGTCACATGCTATTTTCTTGATTTAACAAAAGCGTTTGATTGCTTATCACATGATATCCTTTTACAAAAAATGGTTACTTATGGCTTTGATGAACATTTATGCAAACTTATTTGACCGACCGTTGTCAATATGTGTCAGTCAATGGATTCAGTTCCAACAGGGGCTATATAACGTATGGGGTGCCTCAGGGGTCTGTACTCGGCCCAACACTATTTCTGATTTATATCAACGATTTTCAGAACTGTGACACAGATTCCAAGTTTCTACTGTTTGCTGATGACACTACAAAATTAAATCAATTTAAGACTATTGACGAACTAAGCCAGCATATCAACGCACAACACTCAGAATTAGAAGTTTTGTGCCTGGCGAACTCACTAAAAATAAATTATCTGAAGACGCAACAATTGAATGTCAATATGAAACATCTGAAACAGGACACTACACCTCAAATATCTGGGAGTTCACTTAGACTGTACCTTGACTTGGGAGCAGCATATCAAGGAAGTATCAAAAAAACTGTCAAAGAGTGTTCATCTGTTCAGAAATATTTCTTTCATCACTAGTCAACCAACATTAAAAGCGGCATATTATGGGCATTTCCATTCTCACTTAAAATACTGCATCATAAACTGGGGCCACTCTTGCAATGTCAAAACACTATTTTCGCTGCAAAGACGTTGTATTAGAATTATATCTCATCTCCCTTACGATGCTTGTTGCAGAAATGCATTTATAGATCTCAGTATACTTACACTACCCTGCATTTATATTTTAGAATGCCTAAGACTCGAAAGATTTAAAAATGGAATTAATTGCCATGGTGTCAAGTTCTATAATGTTCTGCCAAACAGTGTTAAAGCTCTAAATGGTGCACAATTCAGGTGTAGTATCAAAAATAACCTTCTGTCAAAGGCATTTTAGTCTTTTGACGAATACCTTTCAGATAACTTCAAAGATATCTCTTTTTAAATGTTTTTGTTTCTAGCTGTTGTTTGTGATTACATATTATTGTTCGTTATTTTTATATTTGTATATTAGCTTTTTATGTAAAAACTATTATTTAATTTATTTAGTATGTACCTACCTTTTTGACGTGTGTAAGCATCTTCATGCAAAAACACAAATAAACTACTACTACTACTACTACTACTACTACTACTACTACTACTACTACAGAAGCGGAGAATACGGACAAAAACAACAGATTCCGTAGGGACTGAGGAAGAACGTTTGACTGACGAGGCTGGGAACATGGAGCAATAATGGTGAAGATACTGCAAGCCAACCTAAATAGATCGCGGGCTGCGCATGACATGGCTCATGCGCAGTTAAAAGAGGGCAACATAGACCTGCTCTTAGTATCTGAGCCCAACAGGAAGATCTGCTCACAATCAGATTGGTTTGCCGATCTGAATCTAGATGTTGCTGTATACGTTCGAAACAGGACTGTGGGAATAAACTCTGTTGAAAAGAAAAACGGCTACTTGTCCATGATCCTAGGCAAAATCAAAATCTACTGCTGCTACTGCTCTCCAAACTGCTCACTAGTCCAGTTCAGCGAGTATATGGAAACGCTGTGGGACGACGTGGCGACCGCAGGACGGGAGGTCATAGTACTGGGTGACTTGAACGCGAAGGCTGTTGACTGGGGGTCACCAGTCACGGATAAAAGAGGACGCATCCTGTGTGAGTGGCTTTCCGCACTTAACATGGTGGTACTCAACGACGGCCTACGACCTACGTTTCGCCGAAAAGAGTCCATTTCGTATATTGACGTCACCATTGCGTCTCAAGAGCTAGCCGGAAATATACGAGGCTGGGAGGTTTTAGAAACGGAAACGCTGAGTGACCACATGTTCATTTATTTCGAAGTGGCAACCAAGAAAAAGGCAAAGAACAACCTTGCGGAACACCGTACCCCATATGTGAATAGGAGTAAGTTCAGGGAGGAATTGTGCAGGCGTATAACATCATGGCCTTCCGCCAAAGATATCACTGTACAGGAATACACAGATCTGATGCAGGAGGTGCTTAAAGTTAGTACTGTAAGGAGGGGCGCAAAGATCGCGAAGGTACCCTACTGGTGGACTGACGAGATCGAAGCTGCTAGAGCAGAATGCATCTCAGCCCGGCGAAAAATGTCGAGAGCGCAGCGAAACCAGCATACTGCAGAAGAGCAAAAGATGTTATTGTATCTGGCATATACAACGAAGAAGAAACACCTGAAGACACTCATATACGCTGAAAAGAAAAGGCTGTGGAAGGAACTTTGCGATAGTGCAGAAAGTGATATTTGGGGCGAAGGATATAGAGTGGTCACTAAGAAACTGGCACCACACTCACAAACGTGTTTTCTAAATCCTGAGCGTAAGGTCGAAGTGATCAGGGAACTTTTTCCAACCGTATTGGACGTTTGGGAGAAGGAAGCTGCAGTAGACGAGGTGGAACCTTTCAGCCTGGAGGAATTAGAAGGAGCTGCTGGCAAACTGAAATCTGGAAAAGCCCCGGGACCTGATAGAATTCCTCCTGAGGTGGTCAAAGATTTAGTCCTTTCTGCGCGACACGTGCTGCTAGGCCTTTTCAACCAACTCTTGGCCCAGCAGAAGTTCCCAGAGCAATGGAAGAAGGCCAACGTGATTCTATTGAGTAAGAGCGGAAAACCTTCAGAGCTAGCATCATCATACAGACCCATTTGCCTACTGGATACGGTCGGGAAATTCTTCGAAATTATGATTCGCCAAAGACTAGCTTTAGAGATCGAAAAAGCGGGAGGGCTCTCGCCATACCAGTTCGGCTTCCGCAGCGGCATGTCTACCATCGACGCTCTGGAGGCGGTCACTGGAATGGTCTATGGGGCACAGCTGAAATGGTGCGCGTTGGTGACACTAGACGTGAGAAACGCGTTCAACTCGGCTTCGTGGAGCAAGATAATTTCGGAACTGAGAAGACGAGACGTGGCCAGGTACCTGAGGAACTTAGTCAGCAGCTACCTTGACTCTAGAGTGGTAAGCATTGCTGGAAACACCATAAGCATGACTACCGGTGTTCCACAGGGCTCGGCGCTGGGCCCCTTGCTGTGGAATATCCTCTACGATGGAGTCCTCAGGCTGAAATTACCAGTGAACTCCAAAACCGTAGGTTACGCAGATGACTTGGCTCTCGTAACGATAGCGCGTGACGAAGTAGGCCTTACACACGCGACAAATAAAGCCCTTCGTACCATAGACAGTTGGATGCAGGAACACGACCTGGAGCTGGCCCCAGAGAAATCGGAGGCGTTAATTCTACGCGGCTCAAGAGTAAAAAGAGACAGCATAACTTTCCAACTTAGGGGAGTGCAGCTTGTACCAAAAAAGTCCTTGGTGTACTTAGGAATTACGTTGGACAACGAAAATACTTTCGGAGAGCACCTAAAGAGAGTAGCAGCAAAGGCGGAAAAGAGGGTGGCAATCCTTTCCCGGCTTATGCCAAATGTCGGCGGGCCCAGCAGTAGGAAAAGGGAACTGCTGTGCGCAGTAGCACAGTCCGTGGTTCTGTACGGAGCCCCTGTATGGGAAAAGGCTACAACAAAGAAGAGACACCAGCAGACGCTGGATACACTTCAGAGGAAGGCGCTGCTAAGGGTGGCCAGCGCATACCGCACCGTGTCCACCAGAGCCTTGCAGGTCATCACCGCGATACCTCCTCTGTACCTCTTAGCAGAGGAAAGGACGCGCATACACAGAGGCAAGGAAGACCCTTCATCTGTGAGACTCGCCACATTGGACAAATGGCAGCAGATATGGACAAGCACGACGGAGGTGGCACAATGGACGAAAAAGCTGATACCGTCCATAAGAGAGTGGAGGGAGTGCAAGCATAGGACAACATGCTACTTCCTCACTCAAGCTCTATCAGGCCATGGCCCCTTTAGGGCATATAGACATCGAATCGGCAGAACAGCTGACGATTTGTGCTACCATTGTAATGTGCCGGACACACCCGAGCACACAATTTTCGACTGCCATAGATGGCATGCATATAGGATGGAGGTGAAGACAACAGTGGCGGAGGACCTTACCCCGTCGAACATGGTGCCGACAATGCTGCAAGGAGAAGACCAATGGAAGAGCATACACCATATGATTAGGAGAATACTCAGCGCTAAGGAAAGCGAGGAGCGCAGAACCTAAGAAGATGGCTCCAGATAAGGACTCCCAATTACAGTGCGAAGAATGTCGTACACGATGATGCCAGCTGTAGTACGGGGAGCGAGGGGGAAGGGTTTTAGTCCGTAGGCACGACATCAGTGAATCGGACACCTCTGGGTATTAGACGCAATTAGACGCAGTTATAGCCAACCGACAGAGAGTCTATGAAGATTACCTAATCCCCTCGTAGAAAAAAAAAACTACTACTACTACTACTACTACTACTACTACTACTACTACTACTCCGGGAGGGGAGTCTCAGCTTCCCCGGGGATGGCCTCTGAACCCCTTGTGTTACTAGGAGGCCTATCATACCCTGGGCAAGACAGACAAACCTAGGAGAGCCTAACTCCAACCCGGTGCGTCCCTATGGCTGATGGGGGGCTATGTGCGCATGCGCGCGCATAGTTGTGCTTCGGCACTCGTGGACCAAGTAGGCAAGACATAGAAGGGATGCGGCTATGTCTTCACTGGGTCGTTGTTTTATGGTATCGTACACCATTCTACAATGACCCAGATAGTCACCTAGGTGACTACTGCGTCTAGGGGGGGGGCAGGACGGAGTACGATGACAACCTGGCTATGGACACGGAATCGAATATAGAACAAGGAACTGACCGCGACCTGGACTGACTCGGTGGCGACACGGCTATTCTATGGACATGAACCCAACTCAAGGTGTCAGGCGACCCGTGCCGAGGAGTGCGTGGCGGTAGGGGAGTACCGTCTCTAACGGAGCCTCTGAGATACCGGGCGACCTCTCAGAGAAATGAGCCTTGCATCTGTACGGGGGGCACTGCAGGTGTTGACTGTTTATTTCCCCCACACTCGTGGGAACTAGTATGGAAGATTCAAATAAAATAGGAAAAGCTGAAGGTGACGAGAGAGTATCTCTAGGGCATGGAAGTGGTATGAGGAAGGAAGTAGACTGGGAAAGCATCGAGGATCCTTTCAAGAGAAGAGAGTCGTTGAGCAGGAGTCCACCAAGAAATACAGTCGCGGGACTGAAAGGATTGCCAAGAGCGAGGTCATACTCCTGGACAAAGGAGGTAGCAGCGGAGACCGAAGGGTCTATGGTGCAGCCAACGGAGCCTTATAAGAGGAAGAGAGAGGAGGAGGAGGCTTCTGTCGCTAAGCTCGGTAAAGATGAGCTTGGAGAGCTAATACAGGAGATCTTGAAGAAGGCGAAACGGTTGGACGAGTTCTTAAAAGGAACTGTCAACACTAAAACGGAGATCAAGAGAACAGGAAATGAAATCCTAATGACGGCAATTCGTTTACAAAGGGTAAATCGAGACAGACAGAGGTCTAGCATGACATCGGACAAAGGGGTACAAACGGAAACGGTATCCACAGCAAGTATAGAGGTCCAGGTAGACATACCACTACCGACGGAAAAGGCGGCGAAAGAAAAGGAGGAAGAAGAGACGCGGAAAATACAAGCGGAAATAGAGAAGGGAGTTAGCTACGCAGACTTTACTCAGGTGGCGCAGAAAAGATGGCCCAAGGCGGTGTTTCAAAGAGTGAGAGATGCCACAGGAGACCCCATGCAAGCAGAGTGGGAGCAAGATCTGGTTAATATAACCACAAGTGAGCTGGAGATGTCAAGGGGTATCGCCAGACGGTTTAAGGAAAGATACGGTGGATTAGAAGACCTTAAAGCCCAAAGACAGGCCTTGGGAGGGGTGGCGTACATGCTTAATACCATTACAACACCACGAGAGGAATCGCTAGAGGTCAAAGAAAGATATGTCTTTCATATGCTGGCTGAAGAAGAACCACTGCAGTTAGCCGATATGGAGATTGTTTACAACAGCGCTTGTAAACTTAAAGAACTTGTGTTAAGGCATAATAGGAAGAAGTTAGCGTTCCCCCACGTCCCTACGTACAACTGGGAACAATTAGAAAAACTTCTGGAGTATGCGTTTCGCGGGACAGAAGTACAGTTATATATATACAGACCAGCGGATAAGCGGGATGGCAATAAGGGTAAATCGAAGGACGAAGGTACAGCTATCAAGAAGAATAAGCGCCATGCCAGGGATGCGGTGATAATAAAAGGAGAGGGCAAATCATATGCCGAACTTGTCAGAGGCATCAGAAAAGATGTCAATCTCGATAATATCAAGGTAGAGGTCTCTAAGATAAGACAAACAAAACAGGGGGACGTTCTCTTAGAGCTAAAAAGAGGAAAGGCGGTGGAACTGCAGTCAGAAATTAATAGTAAGCTACAAGGGGTCAAGGTTACTACCACAACGAAGGAATCGGTTCTCCACATAAGGGAATTGGATGGGGTAACAACTAAGGAGGAGATCCTAGAAGCAGTTACCAAAGCCGTGAGAGACATTCGCAGTTGCAGGGTGACTTCACTCCGTCCAGGATATGGTAGTAGCCAGATTGCCACGGTGATCGTAGATGTACGTGCCGCAGAGCAAATATTAAAACTTGGGCGGTTGAAGATTGGGCTGGTACAATGTGATGTACGGTTGCGGAAGCCGCTGGGCAGATGTCGCAGGTGCTGGAATGTGGGCCACGTAGAGCGGGAATGCACTGGTCCTGACAGGACAGGACTCTGCCTTAGGTGTGCGCAGCCCGGGCATAGGGCTAGCGAGTGCACGGGGAAGCCATCCTGCCCAGTGTGTGCACAAGATGGTCATCAGATAGGTCGTAGGGGTTGTAGAGCAATTCCTGGAACAAGTTTGAGTGATCTCGGGCGGCAGCAGGCTGAAGGAACAGGGGGCGGAGGAGGACCGCTACACTAAACCTGAATGCCGAATTTAACTGTACTGCAGATCAACATAGATAGGGGAAGGGCAGCTTATAACTTGTTACTGGAGACAGCAGTCGAAACACATTCTGATATATTGATAGTGGCAGAACCCAGTAGGGACATAGTAAACAGCTCTGTTTGGTTGACTGACCTCAGAAATAATGCTGCAGTTAGAATACTGAACTCCAAGATACCCATGTACGGCACTGGCGGAGGAAACGGGTATGTCTGGATAGATACTGGAGATAGTGTGATATACAGCTGCTATTTTTCCCCAAACGCAGATGTTGCAGCTTTTGAAGCAGATCTCGACCATCTAAAGGAGGATATCATTCGTAGCGGTAAACAAGCTATCATAGCCGGGGATTTTAACGCAAAAGCTCCGGAATGGGGAATGCCACACAACGATAGGAGAGGCGACATCCTGACGGCCTGGATAGCGGAGCTAGGCTTGATTATTGCAAATGAGGGAAATCAACCAACTTTCACTAGGGGAGCATCAAAGTCCATCATAGACATTACATTGGTGACGGAGAGGCTGTCCTCAAGGGTTGGAGGCTGGAAAGTACTGGAACAAGAGAGCCTAAGCTGCCACAGCTACATAACGTTCACCATTGCCAAAAGCGGAAATCCGACAGCAAAACTCGGCCAGGAAAGATTTGGTTGGAATCTCAAAAAACTAAATGAGAGACACTTTACAGCACAACTGAAAAGAGGCTTGGAGGATTCTGACACTACCACTGCGGAGGAGTTGACCACGGTGCTGTCTTCCGCGTGCGACAGGTCAATGCCGAGGAGACGCTCATGCAATAGAAGGTCCACATATTGGTGGAACAAGGAAATTGCAGATTTTAGGAAGGCATGCACAAGCGCTAGGAGGCTGGCGTCGAGGAGCAATATCTCGGAGGAGGTCCGTTTTCAAAGGAGGCAGCAATACAAGGAAATGAAGAAAACTTTTCGTAAAATGATTCTTTCTGCAAAGAAAACCTGCTGGAAACGACTCCTGGCGGATGTTGATCAAGATATTTGGGGCAAGGGATACCAAATTGTAGTTAAGAGGCTAAACGCGAGCCCATCAGGTGTAGGTATACCATCCGAGAAGAAACTAGAGATCTTAAGGGCCCTGTTTCCAATCTGTGACAACTTGAAATATGAAGTACATATGTCAGGGGTCATAAGGCACTTCGATGAAGAGGAACTTTTTACTGCAGCAGACAGATTGAAAGATCATAAAGCACCTGGACCGGATGGTATACCGGCCGAGATAATTAAGTTAGCTGTAAGAGAACTACCACAGGTATTTTTAAACTTAGTTAATAGGATTTTAGAGAACGGCACATTCCCAGAAGTATGGAAATTGGCGGATGTCGTCCTACTACAAAAGAAGGACAGGCAGACAGGAACTCCATCGTCTTACAGGAATATATCCCTATTGGACGCATGTGGCAAACTGCTGGAGCATATGATCTGCGGACGGCTTCTAGAGGAAATTGAGGCAAATGGAGGCTTAAGCGATCGGCAGTTTGGATTCCGCAAGGGAAGATCGACCATAGATGCTATTGGTATGGTCATGAGAATAGCCCATGAAGCATCTATGGTTATAAACAGAAAAAGGCAATTATGTGCACTGATAACAGTAGATGTCAGAAATGCTTTCAATGTAGCGCCACGAGACGTTATTGTTCGCAAGCTAGATAGGATTGTATCAGACAGATATGTGTTTCGATTGCTTGTCAGTTACCTACAAAATCGGAGGGTGAGGGTTGAACCCCACGGGCAGGAGATGGCCATGAACAGCGGGGTCCCGCAGGGATCCATCCTCGGTCCAGTGTTGTGGAACGTCCTTTATGACGACGTTCTAAACTTAGATATGCCACAAGGAGTCACTACGCTTGCGTATGCTGATGACTTGGCGGTTGTTGTCGTTGATAGAGACGAAGAGAGCATCATGAACAAGACTGATTGGGCCCTTGAGGAGATCAGTCAGTGGCTGAAGAGGAACTGTTTAGCACTCGCTCCGGAGAAAACGGAAGCGGTGCTACTCACAAAGCGGAGAAAGATCGAGGAGGTGATTTTTAGGGTAGAGGGCCAAACCATCGTTCCACAGCAAGCTTTGAAGTACCTGGGAGTCTGGTTAGATAAGGGGATGAACTTTGGGGTTCATATTACCAAGATAGTAGAAAAGACGGCCAAATTGGTGGCGGCTCTTGCTAGACTCATGCCCAATGTAGGTGGTCCAAGAGCAAGTAAGAGGGAGGTGTTGAGTTCTGTCGCACACTCCACCATTCTCTATGCTGCCCCCATATGGGAGCCAGCCATGGAGGTGAAGCGGCATAGAATGAAGCTGCAGGCGTTGAACAGGAAAATCGCAATCAGAGTATGCAGCGCGTATCGCACAGTATCTCTTGATGCCGCCGAAGTAATTGCCAGGATCCCCCCGATTGACCTGAAGGTGTCCATGAGGAGTGATCTGCAAAAGCGAGATAGAGCTGAAGCAGAGAGTCTGCTGATTGAAAGGTGGCAGCAGCGTTGGCTAACGGCAGAAAAAGGTATATGGACAAGGAGGCTTATACCAAATCTGGAGGCATGGCTTAGGAGAGGACACGGGGAGGTAGACTTCTACCTCTCGCAGATGATCTCGGGGCACGGGTGCTTCCAGCAGTACCTCGCAAGATTCGCGCTACGTGAGAGCGCTGCTTGCCTGTATTGTGGGGATATAGACGACGCCGAGCACGTATTCTTTCAATGCCGGAGATGGGAGGATATCAGAAATGAGTGCTGTAACCATCTAGATGTGACTATAAATCCGGACAATATAGTCCAGCAAATGCTCGAAACGCCGGCTAAGTGGGAAGCCATCAGGACCATGGCTAGGAAAATCCTAGATACCAAAAGGAATGAGCAACGACGGCTAGAGACTCCTACGCCAGACAGAAGTAGAATAGATGAGGACAGCGTACCAGGTATTCAAATCCCGAACTCCTAATCTCCATTCTAATGGAGGAGGGGAGATGTAGGGTGGAAGATAACAAGATCGAAGGAAGAAAAGACAGCCCCTGACCTGAAGTTATGTCGCACGACGGTCCCGGGAAAGGGGTGGTTCACATGACCCACTCGTTCTGGGCTGCGGCCCAGCGACGGTCCATGGAAAAAAAAAAAAAAAAAAAAAACTACTACTACTACTACTACTACTACTACTACTGCATACAAACCGTCAAATATGTCACTTAAATGACGTTATATTTGGTAACGGCGTTCCATTACAGTTGAACGGCAGTTTAAGTACAGCGTTTTTATAACTAAGCAGTGCATGAAGGCAAAGCGTAAATACCAGAGCACGGCGGCTGCTAGGCAAAGGTTATGTTAGGGGAAATTTGGACGTGGGAGTTGAATCGGCCAACACTAGTAGGCTCAATAAAAGCTTATCTTGGCAGTCAATTCCAAGCCCTGGACATTCTGGTAACAAAGGTACGATCGTACCGCTCGGCTCTTGATGGACGATGAACGGCTGCCTTGGTGTGAGATACAGAGCGGTCCAGCGGGTGCCTCTAATGGTGTTACTCTAATAGGCTTGATGAACTTATGGATGATAGCTCAGGGGAGCAGATTTTGTTTGAATACCGATAGAAAAGTGGGAAGTGGGATTAATCGAATTGCCCCTCTCTGGACTGCATCAAGTATAACCAAGGTAGTAAGGGCAGCAGTACCCCAGGTATGAGAGTAATACTCCAGGCCAGGTTTTATCTTTAGCTTTATACAGCATGAAAAGGTTGGATGGTTAGAAGTACTTTCTAGCTCTGAAGAGTAGGTGTCCGCAGATCTTGCAGTTGACAAAACGTGTTCATGTTTTCTGTAACGCTTGAATGAGTGACCCCTTGGTGTAGCCTGATTATTCTCTACAATAGGGTGTTCGCTTGGACACTTTTTGATTGAAAGTGTATAGTACAGGGTCTTGGAAGCATTGAATTCTACCATGTTCTTGAGACCCAAAGCGGCATTGGTCTTCAGGTCCTTTCGCAGCGAAGCAGGCGCTGCCAGCCTTTGAAGTATTGGAAGCAGCGACGTGAGATCAGCTTTGGGTCCTTTTCTTGGCACCGGATGGATACAAGCCGACTTCCGTTCTTTTGAGAAAATACCGGAGTTGTAAGACATCCGAAAGAGGTGGGTTAGTATGGGAGCAAGCTCCGCTGCACACTTCTTCAACACAACAGCGGGGATAATGCCGGCACCGTCGCCTTATTAATGTCAACCAACTATAGCACCTTTTGGACTGTTTTGGTTTTGAACGTTATCTCGCTCATAACTTGAGGAACTCTCGGTATCCATGATATCCGAACATTGGTAGAGACATTTATAATAGAACTTGTTGCAAATGCCTTGGCTACTACTTCACCTTTGTCCTTAGAAGCTGTGGCCACTGTTTCATCTGCACATGTGATAGGAAAAAGTTAGTCTTCCAGAAGTTTTCCTCTATTTGTTTGGCCAGAATCCAGAAAGATCGCCTACCATTGAGATGCGATATATGTAACTTTCTGTTTTATTTTGGCATCATGTTGGCTTTTTAGATGTTAAGGGATTTTGTTTTATCTGTTTCTGGACTAATCATTATCTTGTCTGTTCTCGATGGTGGGGTTCTGTAAGTAGGTTCGATGAGCCAGTACTTTTTGCCGACGAGCTAAATCATTGTATCACAGGACTTTCCAAACGAGCCGTTGGATTCTCGCTTGGATTTTTTTATTGTATGCAGGATATACGCTTCCATATCTAAATGAATAACCCCTTTGATTTCCTTTTGATTTCCGAGCAGACAGTTGGTACATCGTGTTTCGCAAAGTAAACCTCCCTCAAGGGAAAGCTATAGAAGAGTCTCTAAGACCACCCCAGTCAGCATGGCCGTAATGTCAGATTTTGAGGCTTGGGCGAGCTTCCGCTGACACACCTATCACAGGAAGGAACTTAACGTTGACCAAATCATGATCTGAGTTGCTCAAAGCATTATGCATTTGGATTTCGTAAGGGACAGGATTTGTTGTCAGAAAAGGATCCAGCAGACTGGTGGAGTGTGAGAAGACACGCGGAAAGAAAGTGAGGTTTCTCACTAGCTATGTCATTCCATGGCTTATGGTAAATGTTTCGAATATCAGCTTAAACCATAAGATGATGCCCCGACCTTTCTACACGATTCTACAGTGGAAACTTTTCGAGCAGGATAGATTGCTACGTACAAAGGCCTGTATTCCTCCATTTTTCCTCATGCAACAGTGACACTATTAGCTTGGAAATTTTAGATGATTTGATGGCACCGACTCGGAGATCTCTGTTTCCACCAGAAATACGGTAGCGGGCCTATTAGACTGCAAATAGCGATGAGCAGCATTGATATTGCTGTTGATTCCGCAGAGGTTCGTGAGAGATAGCTTGCCGTTGAAAATGTTCCCCTGAGGACACTCTCCTCTCGGATATTTCGAATGAGAAGGCGCCTTACGTCCGGACAAAAATGTTTGCACTCGAAGGGTTCATCATTATTGTTGCTACTAAATCTGAAGATAAAGAGTGGGGAAATGATAAATGGGGAATCTATCCCACAACCTACGTGAGGAAACATGCGGACATTTCACCTCACTAATGTAGGCGAGGTGATATTACCCGGTGCGACGAGAATCAACGGATGACAGCATCCAACCGTCTACCACTATCAAAGCTGTAGTCAGAAAAATCATTTATTCACACATAACTGAAATCTATACAAGAAAAACTCAGCCGAGATCGTCACATGAAATGGAGGGAACTATGCGCATTCTATTTATGCAGCTGGAGGTATCTACGTATCTACAGTCATTATATATGAATCCGGAGGGAACAATGCGCATTATATATAGCATGGAGGGAACTCTGTATGGGATTTACCGTCTTAACAAAACTACAGCAACGCCTGCGGTAAATCGTTGAACTAAATGAGCAAATCCGAGGTTATATATGGGACGAAGGGGCCTCCTAGCAAATTTTCGTGTATGGGTAGGGATGGCCTTGGACAGGCTGATGGCAATGGATTTTATGGGTGTTCGTAGTTACCTCCGAAATCGGAGGTAAGTAGGTTATATATGAGGGAAGTACGTTCGGTATATATATACTTTGGAGGTAGCACCGTTAAGCGTCTACATATATATATATATATATATACGCACCTCTTGTCGGCGTGTAAGGTGTACGCTGGCACAGCCTACGTCTATCGGCACAACGCGGCTCTACGAGTGCTATACTACCATTTAAGGCACTCATACGGTATAGATGAGACACCGGTGCTGCCATACGCTCCAGGGGACATTGAGTCCGTTGTGGAGAACGAGAGGTGCCGAATTTACTGGAACTACTCATTCTCCACGCTCGAGCTTATACATGCAAATAAGCCCGACATAGTCCTCCTCGACTACCAACAAAAGACGATGTTCGTTATCGAGTTCTCGGCACCCGCCGAGGGGAACATCGTCTCTAAGGAGGAGGAAAAGCGGACCAAGTATCAGGAGCTCCTCGGACAACTTCGCAGGCTCTGGCCGGACTACACTGTGAGTCTGCTAGTAATGGTCATTGGATCCCTAGGTGGTATGAGGGATACGCTGCTCTCTGCACTGCGCAAAATGCCGGTGTGCCGTGCGGCGGCGCACATCTTAGCCGCCAGAATGCAGAAGGCAGTCATCCATGGGTCCCTTCGTCTGCTTAGGACGCACGATACGCGGACCCAGTGATTGCTCACCTCACGGTGTGAGGAGTAGTCGCTGGGGAATGGAACAGCAGCCCGGTGTGTCGGAGCCCGGGTTGCACCTTTTTTGTTTTTGTTTTGTTTATATATATATATATATATATATACTTGGCTGGCGCACCAAGTGAGGACAGTACATACTAGTGACCAAGTGAGGACAACGAGATAATGGCATCATTTTATGATAGATATTACGAAGATGTGCCATTTGATAAGAAACATTCAAATATACACATGAAAGCTATTTTACCGATGAGAAAATTGATACGTGTATATCGAGACAAGTGAGGACCTTTCAATGAAAGAATTAAGTGAGCCACGATATACCCGCTTTTTATCCCAGAGAACAACGGAGGTCCGAAATCGGTATACAACGCACCAAGCGAGGTCATAGCTGTGTTGCCAAAATGACACCGCAATATAAGCCGTCCTACGACTTTTACTGAATAGGTGTTTTTTAAATTACACTTTACAACAACTACCGTGTTGTTGTAACGTGTAACCTGATAAACTTCAATGATGTGTGAATTCGCAAATGCTTTGACATCATGTTCTGCTCCCATAGACATATGAATCCTCCAAATAATTGATTTAGAATCAGTGTTATATAGATCTTTGTAACTACATTGTTTTTCCATTTATAGGCGAATAGACTTTGCTTTTGTTATTTTTGTGTGAATTTTAAGAATATCTGATTAATATTTTTCCTTTTAGTAAGGAGCTTTACGCTGCTTGCGTCAAAATCCGTGCCTCTAGTGGCAAAAAGCGAACGAGCCTTGTCGTTCCACCAAGGAGAGTTTACTGCTGCTAGTAGCGTTCCTCTTTGGTTGCCGTTACCTTCGGGTACTAGATGGCGCACAGGCAGAATTCCTTCTGTCTACTCGCACATCTTTCACATGTTTGTTAAACATGGAAAAATTGATGCTCTCTATTTCCGTCAATCGACCTATGGCGCACTGATGATCGCTAATAAGCGTGAAACAGCTGTCTGCGTACTGGTGGATTGACGGAGGTATAGAGCAACCCTCGTATATCGGCTTTACGCTGCTTGCGTCAAAATCCGTGCCTCTAGTGGCAAAAAGCGAACGAGCCTTGTCGTTCCACCAAGGAGAGTTTACTGCTGCTAGTAGCGTTCCTCTTTGGTTGCCGTCACCTTCGGGTACTAGATGGCGCACAGGCAGAATTCCTTCTGTCTACTCGCACGGTGTCGAGATTTCATCAAAATCAGTTCAATATTTTCCACGCTACAGAACAATCTAGAGCAATGCCATTATTACGTATACATCAGGAAATTCGTGGTTTCTGCAATAGGCTAGACAGTGTTCGGATGGATCTAAAAAAGTGTCACAGGTCAATGGACAGCCTATTATGAATACAATAAGCTTTTCAGTTTTACAACCCATCACCCCCTAACGATCCCAATTTCTCCCTTACCAAAAAAGTAGAAAATGATCAGTCACGTCTCAAACGCCTAAAAACGATGTTTGAGATGTTTTTATATTTTTAGTTTTTTTCATTATTGCTGCGCCGCCACTGATACGATTTCTAAAAACCATACGCATTTCCATTCTCGACACAGTAATAATACTATGTCAAAATTTCATTAAAATCGAACAAAAGTTTCCACCAAATACAGAACGACCTAAAGCAAAACTCGTATTCGAAATCCCTTGTTTTCTGCAATACGCAAGGCACTGTTAGGATGGACCTAAAAAAGTGTATTATGCCGCTGGGTCTTTCTCTCACAGGTCAGTGTGTTTGCGTGTAGTCTGTATGTGTGTGTGTAATGGCTTTACTTTTAGCATTTAGATTTTACATTACATTATTAAATGTTACATCATTATGCGGAATTAACCCAAGATTGACAAGTTTCATATATTTGGCCATTTTTTGATAAGCTTTAGACAGCCTATTATGAATACAACAATTTTTTCATTTTCATAGCTAGAGATGTGTAGAACGGTTCTGATCCGGTTCATTGATCCGGATCTTTAAGGTGACCTAACTGAACCGAATCCTAAATTTAATCTCAACGGGTCAGTCGGGTCACAAATTCGGCGGCTTGTTCATCAGAATCACAAAGCAGGATGGTGCGTGCCACGGCGATATATGTCGGTCAGTCGATCTGACGATTGGCGATGTTCAGTTTTCGGTTCAGTGTTCTGCTTAAGCTACAGGATAGCCATAATGCTCAATGTTCTGGGATCTGAATTTAAAAGAATATTTAGATAGATATTTTAGGGCGAATAATAAATGAATATTTTTCTTGTATGATGAGTTGTGGCTGTTTATAGTAGAGACAAAAAATTCCTTTTACGTGCTAGGAGTGTATTTTAACAAATACGAGAAACTCAAAACTGAATAATTATTTACTCAAATCGAAATTTATAAAGAATAGTATTAATACATATACATCTTCTAGGTACATATTTATAAAAAAATAAATATCATCTGATATAAAGATAAAACAAATTAATAAATTATACATGAAGTGTACTGTACTGTACTGGCTCATTTCTGTCTGCACCGAGTACCCAGATTGGGCGGTTCCTTCGTGCTTCGGTTGACCAATCGTTCACCTTCGATCTTGAGATCTTGAGATCGAAGGTGAACGATTGCATTCGCTAGTCGGGATCCGACTGACCCGTGAACCGGATCACTGTTCCGGATCTTTGAGGTGTTCTAGATCCGGTGATCCGCATCTTAAAAATGACCCGATATGCCCATCTCTATTCATAGCCCTCCACCATCCATCCTGTAGTACAAAATGATTAGGAACCCCCAAAAATCCTAAAAACGAAGTTTGAGGAATATTTGACTTTTTTTGTTTTTGCTAATTCCTTCATCGCCCATGCACGGATTTTCAAAATTATAGCAGTATACTACCTATTACGACCCCACAGTATATCGCTCCGTGCAAAGGTTACTGAGATTTTGAGGATAGAAAAACGCCAACAGGCAGATAAACCGACAGACCGATAGCCTACATGTCCGATAATGCCATATAAATATTACGGGCCTATCTGACAGATACGCTATCTGAAACTTATCAGAGACCGGTGAAACCGGTTCTAAGTGTAACAGACAGACAAACCGACAGACCGAAAGCCTATCTGTCATATAAATGATATGGGCCTATGTGACAGATACGCTATCCGAAACTTATCAGAGACGAGTGAAACTGGCCCTAAGTGTAATGAATGGGTATCAAAAAAGAATGTAGGTAAGTCTTCAAGGACAGTTTTCGTGTAGGTCTAAAAAGCATAGAATTTAATATTTTTTAGGGCAATGGAGGGTACTTTATGTTAACAACAATTTTTCGAGATTTCATCTCCCTCTCTCCCCACCTTCCCTATTTCATCCCCTCCTAAAAAATAACAGATAATTGAAAACTCATAAAAAGCTTGAAACAAAGGCCGAGGGGTTTTACCTTTCACTACGCCTTCGCCCAGCTTTTCATAAAGTGCAGCTTTACCTACTACTACCCAGCAACATACTGCTATCCAAATTTCATCCATTTAAAAAATGCAAAATGCAACGTAGGTGCACCTAAGCTATACGACCAGCTCTGTCTAATTAAAATTTTCACTATTCCTTTAGATCGAGAACTCATTTCGTTTTTACATTATTTCCAACGTTCAGCATGCGCACAGGTCATTTTAAGGTTATACAGGGTGACTCAAGCTCAACGCCTCGGACTCTTGTCACCAAATGATACTACTTTTCGGAAAATCGACTTTGCAAGTGTATGTAGGTCGAGTTGGGCTACATTTTAAAAATAATGACTTTCATACAGGGTGTCTAATATAAGCGTGACATATCAAACTTATGTTTTTTTCAAATGGAACACCCTGTATATTATTGCATATTTAGATTCCTGGGTGAATATTAGTGGGACTTTATGTATCACACATGGGACTTTAAGCGAACCGTTTAGTATATAGGGTATAGGTGGATGTCAGAAAAAAATTGAATATCGCAGCTATTATAAATCTTAGAGGGCTGTGACGTTGCCATGTTACTAAGCATGAAATGTATCAGCTTACGTTAGACGGTCGAGTTCGAATTACATTTGTACTTGGACAAATCGGTAGATCAATTAAGGAAACTTCAATCAAAGGTAACTTGACTTTTTCAAAGGGAATGCATAATTTTTTTTATACGATCAAATGTGCAATTTGATAGGCTTTCTAATTATGTCAGGTTGTGAATATCAATCTGTGGTAGTTTTTATTAAATTTCGAGATTTCAATCAAATCAGTGTCTTTCAATTTCCCTACCTATAAACAAACTAGCAGGCCATGAAATATAAACAAAATCGTGTTCAGATGGAAGAAAACAACTAACTTCGCAAAAAGATCCAGCAGAACTAGAGTAAAAGAACAAGATTATAAAAATTCTCTACAACAAATAAACTCTAACCAGAAACAACGGCGGTAACATGTCTAAGGTTAAAGAGAAGCTGAAGTATGACAGAAATGGATAATTTTTACAGCCTACTAGCGACTGCAATGTACTACAGATTAAAAATTTCCAAAATCACTAAACACTTTGAAATGAAAGCAAAACTTTCAGCGATCGTTGCCGTCGGTCTAATATCTTCAGAGCGCAATTTCACATTTAATGGCATAAATCAGTAGCCATTTCTGTCAAAGGCAAAAGTAATGATACCTCTCACTGTCGTCCTTTGAACTTTTCAGTATCTATTAGCAAGATCACAAAAAAGGAATACTGACAAATCATATTTTAATTTTCTGTCAGATAAATTATGTTTAATAATTAGAGCAGATTTTTAATTTATTCTTCATTTTCGGCGATCTTGCTTATGAGTATTGAAAAATTTGCAGAACTCCAGTCAGAGGTATCGGTTACTATTTTTTTAAATCATGAAATGTGAGATTGTATTCTGAAGCTATTAAGCTGCCAGCAACATTTCAAAATTCACAATGGTTTTGTGACTCTTCAATCTTTAGAATATTGTAGTAGCCGGTATGCTGTAAAAAATACCTATTTCTGTCATACTCCAGCTGCTTTTTGACCTTAGATGTATTATGTCTGCTATTTCTGGTTAGAATTGATTTGTTGTAAGTCATGTTTATAATTTTGTCCTTTTACTTTAGTTCGTCCATAACTATCTGCTAAGTTAGTTGTTTTGTTCCATCTGAACAGTTTTTTGCTCATATTTCATGGCCTGCTAACTTGCTTATAGGTAGGAGAATTGAAAAACACCGGTTTTACTGAAAGTTTGAAATTAAATCAAAACTGCCAGAGATTTATATTCACAACCGCATATCATTAGAAAGCTTATCAAATTGCACATTCGATGGTATAAAAAAAATTATGCATTTCCATTTGAAAAAATCAAGTTACCTTTGATTGGAGTTTACTTAATTGATCTACCGATTTCTCCAAGTACAAATGTAATTCGAACTCGATCGTCTAACGTAAGCTGACACATTTCATGCTTAGTAACACGGCAAAGTCACAGCCCTCTAAGATTTATAATAGCTGCGATATTCAATTTTCTTCTGACATCTACCTATACCCAAAATTGTGATTTGTACCTAAACGGTTCGCTTAAAGTCCCATGTGTGATACATAAAGTCACACTAAAATGCACTGGAGTCTAAATATGCAATAATGTACAGGGTATTCCATTTAAAAAAACAGCTTTGATATGTCACGCTTTTATTAGACGCCCTGTAGAAAGGTCATTATTTTTTAAATGTAGTCCAACTCGACCTACATACACTCGCAAAGTCGATTTTTCGAAAAGTGGTATCGTTTGGTCACAAGAGTCCGAAGCGTTGAGCTTGACTCACCCTGTATATGCGTTGTGCGGCCGATTCGGGTTCAGTACGGTTGACGGTTACATGAATTTCAGATCGATCCGAAAATATACCTACTTGAAGATCAATAATAGTAAAAGGGCAAGAAGGACGCTTACAAAAAATACTCAGGTGGTCCTCTGTCGTCTATATCACCCGGTCCTCGTCTATCACTTCTAATAGTATAAACACGTAAACACTGTATATTATACATAACAGGTAGAAAATGCGAAATTTGCTTAACAATCCTAATATCTTCGAGAGATTCACCACCGCCTACCGGTCCTCACTTATTCCACCTATTCGTATAGAGGTATACTAATTCAACGTTCATGCAGTAAAATAACATTCATTAATATGTGCTAGTACGGATTTCAGTTGAGTGAAAATAAATACAACTTAATGTAAAATTAACCTTTGCAGGGATGTAGGTAATTTGGTAGCTTAGATAAGAACTCTGTTAAAATTTGACCATTATAGGGAAAAAAATCAAATTATCTGTGACCGAGGTTTCTTTAATTAATCTACTGATTTTTCCAAGTTCAAAAAGATTTCAAATTTAACCGTCTGACGCACCTTATGCTCAGCCGTACCGAAAAGTCGTGGCCCTTATGCTCAGCCGTACCGAAAAGTCGTGGCCTTCTAAGATTAGTAGTCACTGTGATACTCAATTTTTTTCTGATACCTACTTATACCAAGAATGGTGATTTGCACCTAAACAGTTCGTTTAAGGTTCCATATAAAATACATGGGGTCAAACTAGAATTTACCAAGCAATCTAAGTACGCAATAATATATTCCACTCCATTCATTTAAAAATGTAATTTTATTATGAATCACCCTGTATAAACTTAAAAATTCAAGTGAAAATATTTTAACGTTATAGCAGTCAAGGGTTCCCACCCCCCACCAAGTGACAGACTTTTTAAATATGTGTTAGTAAGTCAACAATCCTCCGTCCGCCCAGTGTTGGCCCACCCTGTATAGGTAAATAAAGGTATCAAATGTCTCCTAGGTCAGTATTCGGATAAGTCTGAAAAGTCTAGAATTTCATATTTTTTAGGGAAATCGAGGGTATTTTATGTTTACAAGAAATTTTCGGGATTTCGACTCCCCCATCCCCACCTTCCCAATTTCATCCCCTCCCAAAAACGGTAGATGATTGGTAACCTATAAAAATAATTCTGAGGGGTTTTGTCTCTCACTACACCAACGCGAAGCTTTTTATAAAATGAATTTTTACTTCCCACACGATAGGTGAGGGGAGTATTGCGATCGCGAAAATTTTCGATTTTGAGATAATACGCTTCTTGGGCGTTTTATGATGTGTACATAACGAAAATCCACGTCACTCATTTCCGTCGATCTGTCTGTCGGTCTGTCGGTCTGTCTGTCTGTCGGTCTGTCGGTCTGTCGGTCTGTCGGTCTGTCGGTCTGTCGGTCTGTCGGTCTGTCGGTCTGTCGGTCTGTCGGTCTGTCGGTCTGTCGGTCTGTCGGTCTGTCGGTCTGTCGGTCTGTCGGTCTGTCGGTCTGTCGGTCTGTCGGTCTGTCGGTCTGTCGGTCTGTCGGTCTGTCGGTCTGTCGGTCTGTCGGTCTGTCGGTCTGTCGGTCTGTCGGTCTGTCGGTCTGTCGGTCTGTCGGTCTGTCGGTCTGTCGGTCTGTCGGTCTGTCGGTCTGTCGGTCTGTCGGTCTGTCGGTCTGTCGGTCTGTCGGTCTGTCGGTCTGTCGGTCTGTCGGTCTGTCGGTCTGTCGGTCTGTCGGTCTGTCGGTCTGTCGGTCTGTCGGTCTGTCGGTCTGTCGGTCTGTCGGTCTGTCGGTCTGTCGGTCTGTCGGTCTGTCGGTCTGTCGGTCTGTCGGTCTGTCGGTCTGTCGGTCTGTCGGTCTGTCGGTCTGTCGGTCTGTCGGTCTGTCGGTCTGTCGGTCTGTCGGTCTGTCGGTCTGTCGGTCTGTCGGTCTGTCGGTCTGTCGGTCTGTCGGTCTGTCGGTCTGTCGGTCTGTCGGTCTGTCGGTCTGTCGGTCTGTCGGTCTGTCGGTCTGTCGGTCTGTCGGTCTGTCGGTCTGTCGGTCTGTCGGTCTGTCGGTCTGTCGGTCTGTCGGTCTGTCGGTCTGTCGGTCTGTCGGTCTGTCGGTCTGTCGGTCTGTCGGTCTGTCGGTCTGTCGGTCTGTCGGTCTGTCGGTCTGTCGGTCTGTCGGTCTGTCGGTCTGTCGGTCTGTCGGTCTGTCGGTCTGTCGGTCTGTCGGTCTGTCGGTCGTCTGTCGGTCTGCGGTCTGTCGGTCTGTCGGTCTGTCGGTCTGTCCGGTCTGTCGGTCTCTGTCGGTCTGTCGGTCCTGTCGGTCTGTCGGTCTGTCGGTCTGTCGGTCTGTCGGTCTGTCGGTCTTGTCGGTCTGTCCGGTCTGTCCGGTCTGTCGGTCTGTCGGTCTGTCGGTCTGTCGGTCTGTCGGTCTGTCGGTCTGTCGGTCTGTCGGGTCTGTCCGGTCTGTCTGTCTGTCTGTCTGTCGCGTTTTTCTACCCTCGTAATCTCAATAACCGCTGCATGGATTGTGATGAAATTTGGACAGCGTTATGCTGTGGGGTCGTAGGTAGGTAATGTTCCTATAATTTTGAAAATCGTTTATACGGGGGGCGGAGTAATTAGGCAAAAAACGAAAAATGTCAAATATGCCTCAAACTTCGTTTTTAAGCGTTTTAGGGGTTCCTGATCATTTTCCACTTTTTCTTGGGTGGGGGTGAATTTGGGGATGGTTGGGGGGGTGGGGGGTTGTAATACTGATTTTCAGTTTTTTTCAATTTGTTTTATTCGCAATGGGCTGTCCATTAGTATGTGAATGAATAGCCTAGCGGCATGCTACACTTTTTTAGGTTCATCCGAACGTTGCATGCTTATTATAGAAACCACGGGACTTTGAGAATTTTCCGATGTATACATATTAGATAGTTTTGTATTTTATAATGTTGAAATTACTGAATTGATGTTCATCAGAATTTATGATGTACACATACGGGTATTGTTTTAGATCGTTCGATATCGCGTAACGCGAAAATTGTTCAATTGATTTTAATGAAATTTTGACATAGTATTACTCCCAAGCCGAGGATGAAAAACGCGTATGTTTTGGAAAAATAGTGTCAGTGGCGGCGCTGCAATAATAAAAAAACTAAAAATATAAAAACAGCTCAAACATTGTTTTTAGGCGTTTTACGGGTTCCTGATCATTTTCAATTTTTTTTTGGGTGGGGTGAAATCGGGGCGGTTGGGGGGGTGGGGGGTAGTAAAACTGAAAAATTTGTTGTATTCATAATAGTCCGTCTATTGACCTGAAGAAGAAATACCTAGCGGCATATTGCACTTTTTTATGTCCGTCCGAACTTTGGCTTGCCTATTACAGAAACCAATTTTGTGATCTGCACATACGAGTTTTGCTTTATTTCGTTCTATGTATATTGCGTAAAGCGAAAATTATTGAATTGATTTTAATAAAATTTTGACACAGAATTACCGCTGCGAGAATGGAAAACGACTCTGTTTTTGAAAAACCATGTCAGAGGCGGCGCAGCAATAATCAAAAAACCAAAAACTTAAAATCACCTCAAACTTCGTTTTTAGACGGGTTGGAGGCTCTTGATCGTTTCGCATTGTCCAGTTCAAGCATGTAGAAAAAAACTATGGCGCCCTAGTTCCTAAGAAGGGAGACGCAAGAAACTATTTACGAGGGTTTTTGTGTTGGATGTTGTTTTTGGAGGCGGATGGGCGATAATTCAGTTGCAAGGGAATTTTAGGCTATAGCTTCATGCAATGGGAAATAATAAAATGGTATCATCATTATGTGTGGGAAGTACTGAGTCAATCAACTTGACTCCATTTTTACCTATTACTACCCAGCACCATGCTGCTATGTATAAAAATATCGTCCTCTTAGAAACGCAACTTTCGGCATGCACACAGGAGACTTTCATGTGATGTATTCGTTGTGCGGCCGATTTGGTTTTAATGCAGTTGTCGTTTACATGAGAAGAGCAGGAAAGACGTTTACAAAAAATACTCAGGTGGTTCTCAGTTTGTCGTGCATGTCAGCCGGTCCTCGTTTATCAGTTCTAATAGCATAATCACGTAAACACTGGAAACATGACATGCAGAAAAGTCGAAATTAGCTTAACAATACTAATATCTACGAGTGAGTCACCACCGCCAGCTGTCCTCACTTATTCCTCCTATTCGTAAAGAGATATACTAATTCAGCTTTCATGGAGTAAAATAACATTCATTAACATGTGCTACTACGGATTTCAACTAAGTGAAAATAAATGCAACTAAATGTAAAATTAACCTTTTCCTTTGTTAAAATTCGACTACAGGGATGTAGATACCGCGTGGCACATATAGCGAAAAATTCGACCCCTCTAATTACCAAAATTTTGCTAATAATCTGAACATGTCAATAACGGCGAATTCAGGTAACTTAGTTCAACGGATCTATTTTGAACGTTTATTGACTAGTCTAGGCACTGCGACTACAGGAGCAAGACTTTTTCAATCAGACCAACTGAAATAGGACATGACTCACTTGCTAAATCGCTGATGTTGAAAATGGTATCGCCCTTCGTTATTAAAAACAAGTATTCCTGAGAAGAACTGAATCAATAAACTTGACTTCTATTTTTTTAATATCTGACCATGTTTTGGGAATTATTCAACATTTGTAGACGCGTAATTCGAAAATTGATTTAATCTAACGCGTGAATCAGTTGACTGCACTTTCGGTTGGCATTTGGCGTCATAAAACGTGTCTATGCCTGTGATACAATAAAGTTAGCTAGAAAGGCAACAAATCTGTAACGAGAATATACTGTTAGATAAGGGTAGATATGCTTGACAGGGGTACAACATTTATGAATTCAGAAATTTGTACTGTACAGTTATACATGAGGTTCAATCAATATGAACGATAATTGACTAACTTAGTACTTCCCACACATTAAAGTGATATCAGTTTATTATTTTCCCTTTGCATTAAGCTATAGTCTGAGATCCCCTTGCAACCAAATCATCACCCTCCTGCCCTCAAAAAACATCCAACACAAAAACTCTAGTAAATAGTTTCTTGATACTCCTCTCCATAGGAACTAGATCGACACTGGTTTTATTCTGCGAGCTTTAATTGGATGAAACGAAACGACCAGGAACACCCAAATCGCCTAAAAACGAAGTTTGAGTTATTTTTATATTTTTAGTTCTGACACGATTTTTAAAGACCATACGCATTTTCCATCATCGTCACGGTAATACTACTGTGTCTAAATGTAATTAAAATCAATTTCAGGTTACATAATACAGAACTATGTAAAGCAATAGTCGTATACAACATACGTCAGAGAAAATCCCTCAGTTTCTGTAACAATCAAGGCAACGTTCTGATAAACCTAAAAAGTGTATTATGTCGCTAGGTCCTTTTTTTGTAGGTCAATGGAGAGCGTGTAATGCATACAAAACCTTTATTAGTTTTGCAACCCTCCAACCCAACCACCTCAATTTCACCCTCACTCAAAAAACAGAAAATGATCAGGAACCCCCAAAAGGCCTAAAAACTGGTTTGAGTTGTTTTTATATTTTTAGCTTTTTTATTGTCGCTGCGCCGTAGTGACGGCACGATTTCTAAAAAGCATACCCATTTTCCATGCTTGGCATGGTAATAATACTGTGGCAAAGTTTCATTAACGATCTAAAACAATTTTCGTATGTATGCATATATCCGAAAATTCCAAGGCCATTGGTTTCTGTAGTAGGCAAGGTAATGATCGGATGGACCTATAGGGCCGCCGCGCCGCTAGCACTCTTTCACAGGTCAATGGACGAATGGAAAATACTTTAGGAGAAGTCTTATTTCCAACAAAAAAGTCATATAGAGTCCGATTTTCAACTGTTTCAGAGATACCTAAATTTGATTTTCATTGAAATGCAGACCTCCAAACGAAAACCATAATCAAACAAAATTTTATCGTCGGATTTTGGAATTTTTAGTATTAGTGATTAGAAAAGACGATGTCACGTCATTGTTTACTAAAAGAAAGTGATCATGTATCAAACACTCAAACTCGAGATAGTATCAAAATCAGCATGTTTTGAAAAGTGACATCAAGAAACATTACAAAAAAGGAATTTATCTTAAAAGATCGCCAAATAGTTAACCACGTACTTTACGGTAAATACATGCCCATCTTTCTAGTTATCCATTGGTACCACAAACTTCTTATAAATGTGGTAAACATAGGCAACAAAATTGCATTTAACCTCTAGAGGTGTATTGGATCTCGGGGACCGCAAAATTTCAACAACCGTATGCAAAAACGTGTCATCGGATTTCTAATTTTTATGTACTTTAATAATGTTCTATTACATCATAAAAAAGAGATCTATCAACTAAAACTTCAGTATAGGGTCTACAAATTGTATGATATTAGAAGAAAACTTCAAGTTTTAACTTAAAATCGAATCGTCTTAAAAAGTCGCTAGGTAATTTCTTAAAAGATGGTAGATAATCAAGCAGAACATGCAAGCCACTTTATAAAGTATCGTGTATCCATAGATTTTCACTGGTGTATAAATGAGAGGTTGTAAATAATCCAGAACGAAGTAGTAGAAAATTAAGCATGATATCTTTAGGGAACAACCTCGTATTATGGATCAGTCATGAACATACATACGCTAAAGCTGAAACTGTAGATTTTGTGCTGTGGATCAACAGTAACGAACGCACGCCTGCGCAAATTAAGATACAGTGGGTTGTGACAGCTGCGTCTCTACTTTTAGAGCGGGCAACGGCGTTGGTGTTCACGCATACACGGAAATCATCCTACAGCTCCACCTACGCTGTTCCTGGTATTTCTTAGCGGAAGATGTGGTTCACTGCGAAAACAACTGGTATGTATCCGTACATCCGTACCATTACATGCCAGTACACATTTTGGAGGAAGGCGATCCTGTCAGAAGAATGGATTTTTGTCGACTTATGCTTCATGTGGATGCCGGAGATGCAACTTTTTTAAGTAGGATTCTTTGGACGGATGAATTCATACATAACTAAAAATCTACGGTTACAAGACACTTTATAACGTGGTCTGCATGTTCTGTTTGCTTGCCTAACTTCTTAAGACGAATCTATTTTAAATCGCAACTTGAAGTTATCTAAAATTATAGTTTTGAGACCATATACCGAAGTTTTGGTCAACTGATCACTTTTTATGACTAATCGTGATGTGATAGCACATTATTCAAGTAACCATAACAAAAATTAAAAATCTGATGACAAGCTTTTGCCAAACCGTCTGTTGAAATTTTGCACTCTTAGCGATCCAATATGCCTTTAGAGTTTAAATCTCTTACTGCATATGTACACATTTACAACAAGCTTATGGTACCAATGAACAACTAGAAAGGCATGTGTTTACCGTAAAGTGCACGGTTAATTATTTGGTGATATTTTAAAGATTCCTCTTTTTGTAACGTTTTTGAAGTCACTTTTCAAAGCATGCTAATCTTGACACTATCAAGAGTGTTATACCTGATCCCTTTTTTTAGTTGGTAATGACGTGATAGCATATTTTCTAAGGACTAATACCAAAAATTTCGAAATCCGACAATACAATTTTGTTTTATTAGGGTTTTAGTTTGGAGGCCTGCATTTTAATGAAAATCTCTATAATGAATACAACAAATTTTTGAGTTTTACAAACCTCCGCCCCCCCAACGACCCCAATCACACTCACCCAAAAAAGTAGAAAATTATCATCAAATCCTAAAACGCCCAAAAACGAGGTTTTTGTTTTTTGCAAATTACTCCGCTGCCAATGCACCGATTTTTAAAATTATAGGAGCAATACCTACTAGGACCCCATAGGATACCGGTACCCAAATTTTATCACAATCCACGGTTACTGATGTGACTAGCCTAGAAAAACACGCAAAGACAGACAGACCGACGTTATATAGACATCATAAAACGCCCAAAAAAGCGTATTATCTCAAAATCGAAAATTTTCGCGATCACAATACCTATCACAATTTCCTATCGGTGTGGGAAATAAAATTAACTAAAAAGAAGCAGAGGTCATAAAAAGGCGCGAAAGGCATTTCAGATGGTAGGGTGGTATCGATTAATTAATATGCATGTGGACCTCGGTTATTGCCTTATACATTACCGGTCCTCTCATATTTGTTCTAATCGTAGAGATATTCAGAGAATGTGGAAAAAGTGCAACTATTTTTTAAATACTAAGACTGTCAGATCGTTTTGTACCGGTGATCACTTGTTCTCTCCTATTAGTACAGAGATATACTCAGGGCCGTAGCTAGGCGTTGACCATGGAGGGGGTTCATGGTGACCTTAGGAGGGGTTCATGTATAAAAGAATATGTAATGTCTTAATTTGTTAAACATCTGTATAGATTGTATCGCCGCTTATGTGTCATGAGCACCGAGGGATTGGTTGGTAGTAGAATAAATCACTAAGCTTGGAGAAAGCATCCTTGATTATTTTTATTTTGTATTATTTTAGTAGTTATTTCATTCATGGGAATACTCATGCGGGGGTTTGAACCGGCCCTGGATATGCTTGCTGATTGCTTATTCCGTCTAAGCTACCATTCATTGGTCCTCCTGTTCGATTAGTTTAGATGAAATACTACCGTTGCGGTCAATGAACTTTGTTATTTATCTGCACAGCGTCCTAAAACGTGTCTCCAGGTAAATCGATCCATAAGGTCGATTATAGACTTCTATTTACTATAAGATTTTCAAGTACCATGATGTGTCGATTGATTCGTTGTCTTCAATTATCTTCTTGAAATGTATAGGCAATGACATCTGAAACAGATATTACGAAACATCTGCCGACACGTTCCAAATAAATCTGTTACTTTGAGACCTTTTCTGTGCCTACCTATTCCTTGACAAATAAAATCAAATGAAAATTTGTCCTCAGTAACGTAATCTGAAGGCTTGACACCTCGGTGACTACACATCTGCTGCTCACGTAGAACTGCCGTTTCTACTAGCAAAATCGATGTAACAGCTAAATACTACTGGAGTTCAGCTTTAAAGGTGGACAGAGAATGTTTTTTAAACTGTGGAACAGCAGCGGTTCCTGAATTTTTGAAAGGGGGCGCACAAAAGTTTAAATAAAAAAATACACAAAAATCCTACCAGAGATTATTTAGGCCGCAGCTGCACTCTGCACATAAGTATACATAAGTATCTTTATACAAGTAGGAGGAATAAGCGAGGGCAAGTGGCGGCCGTAAAGGACTCAAACATCAGTATTGTTATGCTAGTTTCGACTTTTTCACGTCATGTGTGCAGTGTATACCTGTTCATACTATTAGAACTGATAAACGAGGACCGGGTGATATACGCGGCAAACTGAGGACCACCCGATTATTTTTTTATCGATCTAAAAGAATAGTTCATTTTAATTAAACAGAGTTGGTCATATGGTTTAGGTGTACCTAAGTGGCGTTTTTTAAGTGGATGAAATTTGAAAAGCGGCATGCTGCTGGGTGGTAATAGGTAAAGCTTCATTTCATGAAAGCTGTGCGTTGGCGTAGTAAAAGGCAAAACCCCTCAGACTTCTGTTTGAGCGTTTTATGAGTTAATCATCTACCATTTCTGGGAGGGGCTGAAATTGTTAAGGTGGGGAGGGGGGAAACCTTGAAAATTTGTTGTAAACATAAAATACCCTCCATTGGCCTAAAAATATGAAATTATATACTTTTTCAACTTATTCGGTTACTGACCCAGGAGACATTTGATACGTTCATTCACATATACAGGGTGGACCAATAGTGAGCAGATGGAGCATTGTTGACTTACTAAAACATATTTCAGAAATCTGTCACTTGGTCATGGTAGGGACCTTTGAGTGATATAACGTTGAATATTTTCACTTAAATTTTGATGTCTATATAGGGTGGTTCATATCAAACTTACATTTTTTTGAAGGCGACTCCCTATACACTATTGCATATTTGAATTCCTTGGTGAATTCTAGTGTGACTCAATGTATCTTATATTGAACTTTAACGAACCGTTTAGGCACAAATCAGCATTCTTGATATAAGTAGGTATCAGAAAAAATTTAAATATCGCAGTGATTATAAATCTTAGAAGGCCGTGACATTGCGGTACGACTAAGCATGAGATGCGTCACCTTAGGTCGGACGGTTAAATTTAATTTTTTTTTGTACTTGAAATCAGTAGATTAATTAAGGAAACTTCAGTCACAGAGAACTTGATTTGTTTACAGAATCAAATGCAGGATTTGATTACCTCGATCTCAATCTTTTTAGTTTCCATTTTATTTAAAATTTTCAGTCAAATCAGTGTTTCTCAGTTTTCCTACTTATAAGAAATCTAGCAAGTCATGAAAAACAAACAAAAGCCCGTTAAGATGGAAGAAACCAACTAACTTAGTAGAAAGACACAAACAAACTAAACAACACAACAAACGGAAATTCCTTACAACACATAATCTCTAACAACAGCGGTAAGAAATCTAATGACAATGACCAGCTGGCGTATGACAGAAATGTTATTTTTCCACAGCCTACCAGCTATTGAGATCTACTAGAGCTTGATAACAAAAAACGATTAAAAATATTGAAACAAAAAAAAAACTACCAATGATTGCTGCTGACAGTTTAGCATCGTCAGAATGAAATTTCACATTTAATGGGATAGAAAAGTAGTCATCTCTGTTAAGTCAAAAGTAAAGATACCTCTAACTGGAGCACTCTGAGCATCTATTGATGTGATTGTTAGATTTTTTTATTACTCCATGTTGTAACTGTGTTTATTTCATGTATGTTCCTACCAAGTAAATAATGTTTTATCATATAACATACTGCAATTCAGTTTTCATTTTTTGCGATTTTGCTAATAAGTAGAAGTACCAGTGAAGAATTTGAAGGGCTCCAGGCTTTTGACTTACGGCGATTTTATGGAACCAAATGTGAAAATTTATGCTGAAAATATAGATACTCCCCTGCCAGTAACGATCGCTGGTATTTTGTCTTTTATTTAATTTTTTTTGTACTGATTTTGGATATCTGCGTATAGCTAATAGGCTGTGAAAAGTAAGCCTTCTTGTTGCCGCTGTCGTTTCTGGTTAGAGCTGATATCTTGTAAGACATTTTTATAATCTTACCTCACTAATCTAGTTTGTTTGCGTTTTTATGCCAAGTTAGTTGGTTTCTTCCATCTGAACAGGTTTTTGTTTATTTTTCATGGACTGCTAGATTACTTAGAAGCTGGGAAAGTGTAAAACACCGATTTGACTTAAAATTTGGAATAAAATGAAAATTAAAAAAGATTGATTCCAACAATCCTACATTGTTGGAAAGGTTATCAAGTTTTAGATTCGATGGTATAAGAAAAATTAGGCATTCCCATTTGAAATAATCAAGGTACATGTGATTGAAATTTCCTTAATTATTCTACTGATTTCTCCAAGTATGACACGTTTTATGCTTAGTCACACCGTAAAGTCACGGCCTTCTAAGTTTTATGATCGCTGCGATATTCAATTTTTCTCTTATACCCACTTATATCAAAAAAAAGTGATTTGCGCCTAAACGGTCCGTTTAAAGTTCCATATAAGATACATGAAGTCACACTAGAATTCACTAAGCAATTCAAATATGCAATAATATATAGGCGGTTCTATTAAAAAAATGTTAGTTTGATAATCAGCCTATATAAACGTTAAAGTTTGAGTGAAAGTATTTTAACGTTATAACCTTCAGGGGCCCTACCATGATCAAGTAACAGATTTTTGAAATATCCTTCTAAGTCAACAATCCTCCGTCTACTCGCTATTGGCCCACCCTGTATTGCATCTATCACATAATACTCTGAGAGGAATTCACATATTTTGTTGGAATGTTTGAAAAGAAAAGTATTTTATAACTTATCGAATTTTTAAAGCTGAAGCTGGATTGACATGAAACGAGTGAAATCGGGTCAAGCCAGACCAAAAACTCTTAAGATGCTTATCGGAGCAGCTAAAATCTGACGAACTTGGAACGATTTGACTCGGATAGCACTCTACTCTCTCAGACACTCTCTCCCATTTTTTACCTAAGTCTAAAATATGCTTCTCAGTTGTACAAAAATGAGCATTAACAATTTCAAAAGGCATATCACACGGTATCTAAAACGTCAGTTGAATTGACCATCTTAGATTCCAAACGAAAATTGTATCACTCGATATTAAACTAATTGAAACACCTGCTGGTTCTCACGCATAAGGGCATGGTTCATGATTTCAGAACTGTCTAGTAATCGCTATACCGAAGATCCTACTCCTAAACCCTTCATGCATAGAGCGATGACCTGCAATCTAAAACTTTTCTGCCATAAAAGCCGCTTAGATCTCATTCCAAAAGTTCCTCATGATGGGGCACTTGTGAACAAAATTATGACTCGCAACACCTAATTTTCTTCTCAAAGACAGCAAGGTGTAATATGGGAAGCTAAACAATCAAGTACACAAAGAAAAGGCGAAATATCGTGAGAGGCATTAGTCTGCCGGTATTTCATCGTTGCCGAATTTCAGGACCTCACTTGTCGCATGCACTGGTATGTAACGTATATGGGGTGGCGGTATACAAACTCGAGAAACCATCTGGTGCCAAAGCGGTGAACTAAAATGTATACATTTACCATAAAACGAAAAAAATGAGGACCAGCTGAAATTTTCAAATTTGACTCAAGACCATATCCGCAACTCACCACAAAAATTTCAAGCGAAGTCCTTGTGAGGTCCGTATATTGGTCCTCACTTGGTCGCGGTCCTCACTTGTTATGCAGATTTTGCACGGGCTAGCCTCACTTGTACCACGGGCCAAAAATATATATATATATATGTATATAAAGTGCGTCCGAAAATTTACAACTTTGTCCTCACCCCTCGTAAAACGAAAGCACACAGATGTTTTCATTGCGTTCTTTATTAGCAAATCTGACTGCTAGGTATGTTTACGTAAAGAATGTTATAAAAAAAAAATGAAACAAAAATACACACAAAATAAGGCATTTTAGCACAAAAATATATGGCTAGAAACAAAGAATGATGTCCAGCGACTCTTGTGTTAGATAATTAATAAATATGCAGTGCATGATTGACTTGACATTTAAAGATTAAAATGTTCGCCATCACATGTTCATGAAAAAAAAGTTTATAAATCAGGATAAATCACATTTCTACACATAGCTGTAAAATAAAAAGCAGAAGCAATAGAAATATGCGAAACCATAGTAATCAAATTTTGCATTGGGAATATAAATTCCTTACCTCGGTTACAACATAATTGCACACACACAAAAAATTGTCTTAGAGGTAGAGACAGAGGTAGCATACTGACCACTCATTAGGTATGCGCACAATGGCATTTCCGGCTGAAAGGAATAGAGATGGGAAAACGAAGAAGTGAACAGTGGTAGAATCGAACAATTATAGAAACCTTACTAGTATAATGAGGAAATAGCTGCTAAAAAATGGAAGTCATAAACTATTTGTGTATGGTAGCCAAGTAAATAATACAAAAATAATTTTGAAAACGGGTGAACCATTACACATTGTGCTAAGAGTAACCCTTGAAAAGTTTTTCTGTTGGTTTCATCAGCCCTGTCCCGCTCTCATTAGCTGTTTTTTTTTTCCTTTTTTACCAAAACGGTACTGATGGATCTAAGGAAATTTCTCCACTTAGGGTGGCTTAACACATTTTTCTATAAATCCCTCGCTGTGATCCTTTCCACTTGGCCTTAAGCCAACTTGTCCAATTGCCGTAAAATTTTACGACGTTTTTCACATTAATCATGAGTTTATACATCAATTTGGGTTTTTTCGCTCCATTGTTATTATTGCAGTAGTTTTTCTCCACTATACCGGAAAATTTGCATTAGCTTCCATAGAGAACGTCTTTAGGTAAATTATGCTATGAAGATATTTTCCTCCACTAGGCTCATTAGTCATGTCTCGCATATATTAAGGTCAACCCTCTCTACCTATTTTGCACCATTGTGCGATTGTTTTTCCTCATTATTTCCCCATTGTCATTGCCATTTTCTATGTAAATAATCAAACCGCTAATTGTTTCACAATTACGCAAATAATCAATAATCAAAACCCTTAATGTTTCTCAATTTTCCCAAACACTTACTGGTGATCCTCTATTACCTTGTTTTTATTAATTAACGAGCCACCTATGTTTCTCCCTCTCAAAAATATGTTACGCCACTGCAGTGACATTGTTCCAATAATTTATTAATGTTGGCATTGTTTCTAGATTGTCAATTGTCCTTTGATATAGCTATCTTTCTTCGTCATTGGACCTGTTGCCGCGTTTTATATCACAGGTTACCTTAGAAGCGGGCATGCTACAATTTTCACGTTGCTCCTCTAATTTTCCTACATAATGTGTTTTAATATAAGTTTTCATGATTTTAATTATTAATCATACCTTACACTGATCAATTTTTAACTTTGTGACCCATTTTTGTACGTTACTTGCTGTTTTTTTTTTGGTGCTTCATGTTGTTTGAGGTTGTGACTCCTGAAGACGAAATCTTCCGTTTTAAGTTATTTTTTTTAATTTTTTTTCATCTTGCTGTATTGTTGCCTTTAGTACACTTTTATATCGTAGCAAGCTCGGAAGCAAGCTCTATATACAGGGTGTCCAGTTAGTCGATATCTCGCAAGGTATACCTGATAGAAGAAAATGTCAAATACAAAAGTTATTTGGTTACTTAATACGCATATTCTAAAAATATTTTGGAATATGCAGGGTGTTGCGGGAAAGTAGGATAGTGATCAACTTGATTTTTTTAAATGGATCTATAACTTTTTCTTAGATTCTTCTAGTTTCGCAAGTAATACGTCCAAATCGATATATTCCTTTAACTTTTCTCAATAGTATTATACAGCGGTCCAGGTATTTTACCTTCGGGGACAGGGATATGTTCGTGCTCCAGTTCAGCCTGCCCCTTCGGCGACTGAAAGGCCTGTTGACCAGGCTGAAATGCCGCCGATAAGGCCCGCTGAGAGGGAAATCGACAAAGCCGTCTCACCTGGCGATTTTAGTGATCGAAGAGCCTTGCATAACAACCAAAGGTCCTTCAAGCTGGCAGATTTAAAGAGAGAGGATGAGGCGGTGAGTGAACGTCTATCGGAGGTCTCTGACATTTGGAGCATCAGTTGCTAAATTTACGCTGCAGCTCTAAGGCTGACTGGACAGGGGAGAGTGAGACACTCTCCTGTTGAGAGGGCACAGAGGCGGGTGCGCCAAATGGAAGCGAAAATCCAGTTGGCTCGCCAAGAAGCATCCCGTATCCAGTATGTGATGGAATGTAGAGCGGCTGGGAGGCCTTTTACGCGCCGCGTGTGCCAATTAGCTCCAGAACTAAGGCTCAGTCAAGGGGTACTGGTTGTTGTCAAGCAGCATTGTCTTGCAGGATGCGGATGCGAATCGCTGCTAAACGATCACTGGTGACGCGGTCGAGAGGTTTGGAGGAAAACAGAATGTTTTCCGAAAAGCCTGCTCGTCTCTTCCAACAGCGACCACCAGCCATAGAGCAGCCGCCAACTGGTGATCGCGTGGAGGCTTCCTGGAGGGGTATTTACGAACAGCCCAGACCTCTCCAAGCAGACACTCCGGTCTCGGCGCAGTTCGAGTCCGTTTGTTGACTCCAAACTTGAATCTACTGCGTCACCCGATAAACACGGAAGAAATTGTTAGTGCCTTACGAGGCGTAAATAATTTCGCAGCTCCTGGCCCGGATGCCATAAATACCTACTGGTTGAAAAAGTTTCCAAGTTGCCACCGGCATTTAGCTAGAGTTTTAAACTCGTGGCTATATCAGGAGCTGCCGATTCCGGCTTGGTTTATCGAGGGTCGAACCGTGCTTCTCCCGAAGACCGGATATTTGTCTGATCCCAAAAAATACAGGCCAATAACGTGTCTGAAGGCACGCTACAAGTCCATTATACTTGCTGGCCGAAAAGATACCGTCGCCGTCGATAAAAGAATGGGCGGAATGCAGTCATCCACAGAAGTCGTATATCCTAACTCAGGCATTGTCTGTGCATGCGCATTTTCGGAAAATGGATATGATTTTTTGAACCACGTTTAGATAAATTACGTAACATAATAAAATTTGAGTTTTTGCATTGATCTGATAATGATTAGTTGTTTCAAATTTGGATAAAATAGTTTCATGTGTTTTCACTTTTAATTCCGACCCTGTTTCAGTGAAAGCTGCATGTTTTGCCACATATTTCACGCAGCAAGGAGTGAATCTGCTCATAGTAAAATCAGCGCTGATACAGATGTATTCGCCTTGACCGTTTATTTCTGGTACTACTTAGCAAATATTAGGTGTGTCGGTCTCTAGTTTGACGGCTGTCACACAGGAATATTTTCTATGGTGTCATGTGGCTGCTGAATCTCTGGGTCAAAGCATATGCGATATTTTGCCGGCATTGCATGCGCTAAGTGGTTGGGATACTACTTACAGATTTAGTAGCAAAAGCTGTATCTGAAGATTTTGTACCAACAGCTCTCATGCCTTTGGATAATGAGCAATTTAAACAGTTTGAAATAGTCTGCACATATTTATTTCCAAAAAGAAGTGTCTGCCGATGAACTCAGATATAAACTGACATTTTAAAATATAGGTTTCGATTTCAATTAGATGAAAGTGATATCCACATCAGATGCTTTGCGTTTGCATTTAACGTGGTTCGTCACTTTGTCTAGAAAGTTAAATCCGCGAGAGGGCAGCATCTGTACACAGCTCAGTCTTATAAGGAAGCTCCTCCTATTTCTACCTAGAGACCGGCAAAATCAGTATGGCCGTCGCAACAACATTGCCTAATTCCAAATGTTTGATAGAAGAAATGTACTGTACTTTGGCTGTTTCATGGATCATTCGCTGGGCTGTGTCGGCTGCCGAAAAAGGTCGGCATTACGCACAAAGCAACCGGTGGCCGGTGGCCGACATACATATACTTTTTTCCTTCAATTTGGCTAGGTATATTATATCTTATAAGGAGGGTTTGTGTAGTGTGTGTTTTGGATAAATGATTTCTTTTATAGTTTTATACTATTGATGAATGCAAAATTATGCGAGTTATTCCATGGTTTCTACTAGGGTATGGCTTCAGTGTACTGTTCTTTCTAGAGGTTTGGAATTTGATATAATGTTAACGGCTATTTATTGGTTATGTACGATTACCATTTGAAAATATTTTACAATTTGAAAAGGACTAGTATTGTAACAATAAAAATGTGGCCTGGTCATGAACCACCAGCCAAACTTTTATTACTCATAGCAACCAGCAGTTCAGTAGGTTTGCATGAGACTAGGGTATGTAGGTGCGTGCGTGAATGCGTGAGTTTAGTTAGCCGCCAAGAAATGAAAAATAGGACAACAATGATTTAATAAAGATTTATTTCAGAATATATATGACTGCAGTACATTCTATTTTTTTTTAAACAAGTACTCATCTTTGGAGGGAAGTCCAGGTAGTGCCCTCCCGAAAAAAAGGTGGCGCTCTAAAGGGCTGGCTTCTTCAAAGGAGTTCAGGTGGTGCTCCAAAGGTGTCTTGATGTTGGCACCCCAAGAAAAGGTGGTCTTGACGGTGGCACCCCGAGAAAGAGTGGTTTCGATGTTGGCACCCCGGAAAAAAAAAGGTTTTCCTGTGAAAGAGTTATGGCTGGTATTAGCACCTTGTGGAGAACTTCACAGGACTTCACGATCTGTTTCTGAAGTATGGATCTTCATGCGTTCTTACATTTTGATAAATTGCATTCATATACTTCAGAAACAAATCTATGAAGTAGCATGGGGGAATTAAAAAGCCAAAAAGCAGATAGCTTTCAAATGTTCACATGGTAAAGATAAAAAAAAATATATAGATATATACAAGAGCGAATAGATAGAACAATAGTTAAAAAAAAGACTCTTAAATGCTTTGTATTTTCAGTCCTACCGGATCTTTTCAGATATAAAGTGATAAATAAAATAAATGTACAAAGTATGTTCAAAAAACAAACTTTTTCCTCACGCCTTGTAAAACAAAATTACAAAAATGTCCAACAGATCTTTTCATTGCGTTCTCAGTTAGCAAATGTGAGTGCTAGGTATTTTTACGTAAGGAATGTCATAAAAAAAATGTGAAACATTAAATACACACAAGATAAGGCATCGTAACCCAAAAATATATGGCTAGAAAGAAAGAATAATGTTCAGCGACTCTTTTGTTAGATAATTGATAAACATACAGTGTATGATTGACTTGATATTTAAAGATTAAAATGTTCGCCATCACATGTGCCTCCAGGCGACTCAGTGAATGGGTTAGCATTTCAATAATGCTGCTGGTGCTCTGCCGCATACGACCTGAAGAAGGAGCTCAGATACATTGCAGTAGTGACATCAGGTGTGTGTCAAGTCTCCTCAGAGAATTTTGACTACCCTTTGTCACCCCCCACAACTATCCTTCCAGGTCCAGGATCAATGAAGATTGTCGTATTGACACTCGCCAACACGTACCATTGAAACGGCCTCTAAAATAATAACAAGGTTGTTGCCTATAAAAAAAAATCTAAATACCCTATGTAACCGTAAGTACTACTCAAAAGAAACTGGGATACCCTTAATATTCTCAATAAAAGATTGTAAAATATTCCACTGAACAGACTTAAGAGAAAATTCAGATCTCTAAAGCATAAGTATAAGACCAAACTATTTCCATTTATGAAATATTAAATAAAAAATTGTAACACCATACGTGCTTCTATGAAAACCCAAAATAAAATTTAAATTTTGATCAAAATATTTTCTAAGTACTAACTATAATTCAGTAATGTTCTGATCTAATAAAAAAAATTCGGAATCCAGTGATGTTCTGATTCGATAAAATATCTTGTAATAATCCTGCAATGTTCTGATTCGATAAAGAGCATTATAGTTCAGTGATCAACCAAAAAAAAAAAATGTTGGGCGCCAGCAGTCTAAAATAAGACTACAAAGAAAAAGGTAACCAAACAGCGTAAATGCATGAGTGATATCATTTCAGTCAAATACATGAAGTTTTTCAAGTGACAAACAACGATGTAAATTCAGAGAAGTGTTGTGTCATAATAGATTCAAAAAAATAAATTCACAAAGGATTAACAAGATTAAATTCCGAAATCATTTCAGGGAAAATTTATACATCATATTAAACTTGAAAAGAAAAATCAGGGAAAATTTGTTCCTCAAATTGAATTCAAAAATAAATTTAGGGAAAATTATACATCATGTGACAATTTAAAGTGGGCAAAATTGCTTAAGTGAAATAACTAGCACAAATCTAATGTTCATTAATAAATTGATTCCCAAAAAAATTCAAACATCAGTGTAAGATCAGGAAAATCTATTAAAAATTGCATAAGCAAATACAATAAAAATCAAAAGCTTGAACTATTTGTGAGCATGTAAGCACAAGGATCTTAATCGTCTAAAAAGTATAAGATACGAATAAACAAAAAGCGAAGATTAAATGCAAAATGGCAAGAAATGTTAAGCATAATTTCAGTCTATCAAATATCAGATTACTAAAATTGTAACAACCTCATTTCAAGTTATGAGTGCAAAGCGAAAATCGTAAAGTTATAAATTCAAAGTGATTTAAAAAAAAAAACTAAACTGTGATAAGCAGATCACATGAAAAAAAAATTAAACATGAAAATCTCACACCTACAAAAGCTGCTCCAAGTACGCTGCAAATTTATAGGACCGCATACCAGTATGCACTCAAGAGGATAGAGACAATCAGGGATAATTCAATTCATGAGAGCAAAGTGAACTTTTTTTTAAAGTCGTAAATTTTAAAGTGATTTTAAAGTCATAAGGAATCTACTATAATGAAAAGGTACTATGAATATAAATCAAACATGAAAATCGCAAACCTACAAAAGCTGCACCAGATACGCTGCAGATTTATAGGAACGCATACCACGATACAGTCAAGAGGATAGCAACAATCAGGGGTGATTTTATTCATGAGTGAAAATTCAAAAGTCAAAAAAATTGAAGAAGTGTTTCATAAACTCACACAAAGTTGAAATGACATGACATGGCATAAATGATCATAGGATTTCAGAAATCTACCAACAACAATGTACAATGCAATGTACCATATCAAAAGTGTTTCTTATACGCCAGAGGCTTCAAGATCTATCCGAAATACGCCAAATTTATAGGAATGCATATTACGACAGACAGGTGAACAGAAAGTGCATATAAAGAAAATGCTTTCGATCCAAGAAACTTTAACACAAAATATGGAGAAATTCCATCTCAAATAATATTTCTGAAAATATGTTACAATGTACTACGAAATGTAATCAATTTATACTACAAATTAAATCGATTAATCAACGTTTTTTAAAAACTATCACAAATATCAGTAAAAATTCAAAAGAGTGTGCTCACAAAAGTTCAGTAAGGTTAAATTTAAATTTGCTCAGATTTTGGAAATCGATGTTAAACTATAATTGTCACAATAGCACGTATATCAAAAATTTTGGACTATAACTTTTCAGAAGGTCGCAAGCAAAGGTCTTAAATGTCCTAAGGGGATCTATTGGCAGACTCTTACTGCCGCCTAGAATTTCAAGAGGCGCTGGCTAATTCTTTCTGTGACAGTGACGCTTGAAGGGAGAATAACAGCGCATTTTCCTTTCAGACGTCTCGCATCTTCGCTCAGTACAGCAGAGCGTATGAATTTTTGGGACTGTGATATACATAAGGTTGATAAACAACGGTTTTAAGTGTCCTAAGGAGATCTATTAGCAGACTCTTACTGCTACCTAGAATTTTTGAGAGGCGCTGGCTAATTCTTTTTGGACACTAATGCTTGAGGAGAGAATTAAATTTTCCCTTCAAACATTAAGCATCCGCGCCCAGTACAGCAGGGCGTTTGATTTTGGTAACAGGGACTTATAAGCAGAATTGTCAATCATTATATAACAACAACAAAGAACAATGCTGATCACTTTCTGAGTCAGTCTTCATCACTATCTGATTCAGAACCATCACTTGGATTATTACCCATATAAGTATCATTATTGTCTAAACTATTGTCAGGTTTAAGATCTTTGACATGAAAATCTCCTATAATATTACCATCCAAATCTTTCAATGTATAAACTAAGGGTGACTTTACTCTATAAACAATGCACAGAAATTATCAGCAGCTTCTGAAAGAATGAAATTGCGTTTCAAAACTCTATCACCAACTTTGAATCTGAGATCTCTCCTTCGCAAGTTATAACGATTTTTGTTGGCTTCGTAAGAACGTCGCATTCGGTCTTGAACTTTAGAATAAATCTCAGGTATCTTTTGTACTAAATTTGGATCTAAAACATTTTGGCTGATATTAACGTCATTCTTAGCATCATCGGCAATGATTCCATAAAATGATCCATCAACTGGCACATTCGATAAAAGTTTAAATAGCTAGGTGAATATCCTGTAACTTCATGCTTTGCTAATCTAATTGCCTGGGCTATTTGATGAATAGACTGATCCCAGGTATTGTGAGAACTTTTTATGTACGATCTAATTGCAGTGACAATAGTCCTATTCACTCTTTCACAAGGGTTAACTTGAGGAGTGTACCTTGCATTATACCAGATTTTCTGTACATTAGTTAAAAAAAGACTCTTAAATGCTTTGTATTTTCAGTCCTACCGGATCTTTTCAGATATAAAGTGATAAACAAAATAAATTTACAAAGTATGTTCAAAAATTTACAAACTTTTTCCTCACGCCTTTTAAAACAAAATTACAAAAATGTCCAACAGATCTTTTCATTGTGTTCTCAGTTAGCAAATGTGAGTGCTAGGTATTTTTACCTAAGGAATGTCATAAAAAAAATGTGAAACATTAAATACACACAAGATAATGATATAATGTTTCAGCTGACTGTAACATATACGTGACTCGTTTGTAAGTGCTCCGTCTGAAAGTCGGCTTTTTTATCGATAAAAGTGCATCAAAAATTTTGGGACCTTCGTACGATAATGGTACAATCTAAGGCAAACATGGATCACACAGAGTAAGCAAGGTATGCAACATCTACTACTAGAAATTTGAAATTTAACGCAGAAAAGCATACTGGAAAAACGTTAACTATTCCAACGGAATGCAAAAAGTGGTAGATAAAAACACATCTGTGAGAAAACAAGAAAATCGAAAATAATAGGCCAGGAAATTTAGCTATGACTGATGCCGTGCCAGATGTTACAAACAAGGATCTTTATGCTCTTATACAACAGGTATTGAACAAAAATATTGAAATCGAGCAACAGCTCAAACATAACCAGGAGGTGATATACGCCGAAATACAGAAAATAAAAGATGAATTTGAGAAGATAAGTAGTGATTTGAAATCCGAAAATGTTAACCTTAAAAAAAGTTGTAGAACTAAGAAACAAAATAAATGTGGTAGAACGGAGAACCAAAAAATATAACATTGTTACTTATGGACTTAAAGAAGAGAATAATTTGAAAGATATAGAATATTTGTTGCACGTCTTCAATGAAAAATTGGAAGTCAAATGCGGTTTTGATGATTTTAGAGATTTCTTTCGCATTGGCGTTAACAAGGGGGCAACACCGAGACCCTTTGTTGTTGAAACTTTGAACTATCCATTAAAAGCAGCCATATTGGAAAATTCTAAAAAGCTGAAAGGCACTGGTATTTTCATTACTCAGGATTACACAAAAAGTGACTACGAAGATCAAAAAGTACTTGTATCCCACTTGAAGCAAGCAAGAAGTTTTGGAATACCGGCAAGTTTGAAAAAACAGAAATTACATATAGAGAATAAAATTCTGACGGCAGAAGACCTGAGAAAAGGAGCCATAGTGGAGATAGTGGAAAAACGGAAAAATGAAGAAGATCAGAAAGAAAACAGCGACCCAAGACCAGATGTAGGAACAAAAAGGAAAGTTAACGACAATGACCTAGAACATACTCCCCCGCATAAGCGAATTACAAGACTTAACAGTAAGGGTAAATAAAGTAAGCAATTTTTTTTTCATTGTTTTATAAAAGTAGTTTAGCTATAGCAATCATGGACACATACATAAGAGACTTTGAGCCTCAGGTAATCGACACAAAACGCTTAGGTGATATACCAACAACCAAAAACTACTTTTTCAAAAATTCTGAGGTAAATGTCAAACTGTTTCATATGAATATAAGAAGCATATTTAAAAATTTAGATCAACTCAATATTCTGTTGCATAGCTTAGATAATGTGTTTGATGTTATAGTGCTTACAGAAACGCATAAAGTTTATGATACAAGTTTAATCCAAATTCCAAACTTCTGTTTGTATTACAATGAGGGTGACGTCAATAAAAACGATGGGGTAATAATATATGTTAGAGATTGCTTAGCAAGTGACTGTATAATTATAGACTTAGCGGTCACTAAGGCACTAAAGGTTGTGATGCAATTCAATAATGAAAAAATACAAATTATTGGCATTTATAGGTCTCCATCCATTCTAGTGCAGTCATTTAACAATAATCTGCAACAATTTTTAGAGACAAACAAAAGTGATAAAATTAATATTCTTGTTGGGGACATAAACACTGACATTTTAGAAAAGAACAGTAATCAACATTGTCAGGAATATTTGAACATTATGGCAGAATACGGGTACTTGTCAGTAATTAATGAGCACACCAGGGTGGATGGAGTATCGAAATCTTGTATAGATCACATTTTTGTAAAATCGGCATTGTGTTGTGATAATATACATTCGGCTGTTTTAGAATATGACCTAACTGATCATTTTCCTACTTTATTAAACATATCTCTCCCAGGAATATTCCTTCAAAATGAAGGTGCAAACAGTATAAGTAAAACAAAAGCTTACATAGACTATAAAGAACTAAACCACAAATTGCAGTCTGAAACCTGGGTGGATGTGCTTGGTGGAGTAGATGCGGAGAAAGCTTTCAATCTCTTCATTGACCGTCTTTGTGGCCATATTAGTAATTGTAGTAAAAAAATAAAAATAAGACATAATCAAATTAAAAGACATCCGTGGATCACAAATGGACTCATGAACTCTATTAATAAACGAAATGATATGTATCAACAAATGAAAAGGTTTCCAAATGATTTAGAACTACGCAACGATTATAAAAAATACCGCAATAGACTAACTGGGATTGTAAAACAAGCAAAGCAAGATTATTATAAAAAGGAGATCAGTAAGATTCAGGGTCATTCTTCAGATGTATGGAAGCTCGTTAACAAAATACGACAGAAAAAACAAGATGACAATATACATTTCATAGAAAAGGAGGAAGGAGGGAAAACGACCAACAATCTTGAAACAGCTAATGAGTTCTGCAGATATTTCTCAGGGATAGGGGAGGCACTAGCCAAATTAGTTTGTAAAGGTAACATTCATTATCGCAAGCAGAAATTGTCAAATTCAATATATCTCAGACCAACAGATGAAGACGAAGTGCTAAAAGCAATAAAGAACTAAAACCCAAGAAATCGCCTGGTTTAGATAATATAAGTCCATACACAATCAAAAAAATCGCACATAACGTTTGCAACACATTGGCCTATCTAATAAGTATGTGTTTGGATCAAGGTGTTTTCTCATCATGTTTAAAAGCAGCTGTTATTAAGCCCCTCTACAAAAATGGAGAAAGAGCAAAACTATGTAACTATAGACCAATAGTTCTTTTGTCGTGTGTCTCCAAAGTCTTTGAAAAAATACTAAAAAAACAATTTAGTGATTTTGTTAATAAATATAACATCTTAGCTACTCAACAATATGGCTTCCAACAAGGCAAGTCAACTCAAGATGCTATTGTTGATCTAACAACAAAAATATACGAAAGTTTAGATTCAAATAAACCATCAGCTTGTGTTTTCATAGATTTGGCCAAAGCTTTTGACACGGTTGATCATACGGAACTATTACTAACTTTAGAAAATTTGGGTTTTCGAGGAATGGCATATGAACTAATAAAGAGTTATTTGAGTGGAAGGAGGCAATGTGTAAACTTAAATAATAGCCGAAGCGAATATAAAGACGTAAAATATGGTATACCGCAGGGGACAGTCTTAGGGCCCATGCTGTTTAATTTGTATATTAACGACCTTTTTACACTGAATACAACTGGAAAAGTAATTGGTTTTGTGGACGACACGGCTGTTTTTTATAGTGCAAATACGTGGGGGGACTTGAAAAATATAATGGAAAAGGACTTCAAGACCATACTAAATTATTTCTCTAGCAAAATTTTAACTGTCAACTATCAGAAAACAAACGTTATGATGTATTCCTGTGATAAAAGATGCTCCCCTAGCTTTGATCAGATAGAAATTCAAATGCCAACAGAAAAAATGGAAATTAAAACAGTTGAAAAAACTAAATATCTAGGCATCATTATTGACAGGCACATGAAGTGGAATTATCACGTGGAGGATTTAGTGAAGAGATTGAGAAGTTTGATCAGCAAATTTAAATTTTGTAAGGACATCTTGGATAAAAAACAATTAATAATAATGTATTTTCACTAGTTCAGTCCATACTCAGCTATGGAATTCTGGCATGGGGAGCAGTGTTGAACTGCTATTATAAAAAAATAGAAATTGCCCAAAAGTGGATATTGAAGTTAATTCTAAATAAACACATGTCATATTCAACCGAAAACTTATACAAAGAGTCGAAGCTACTTGACTGTAGGCAGTTATATTTCAGCAGTGTAGTGATATATCAAATTAAACATAAACAACATATCAATCCAATAGAACATAATTATCACACCAGAGCCAAGGCTTCTTCAGTCAGTGTACCAAAAACATCAAAGACAGTGGGACAACGTTGCATTTCATATTTGGGCCCCAAAATCTACAATGTCATCCCGGATATCCTCAAACAAATAAATTCCGCGGCAAAACTTAAAAAAGACCTCAGAATTGGATTTTTCAACAACCAAGGCAAAAAATACACAAGATAATTGGTATAAAAAACGAGTATATACTGAACTAATAAACTGATATTTTCTCACTAATTACGACCAGCTACCGATTATGGAATATCTTACCTATTATTGTCTATTCACCTACTAAGACTTGTCAGATAAATTTGTGTAATATGTCTGTATGTATAATTGTATTTCTGTGCGAGTATGTAACATTTGATAGTTAGATATACATAATTATATAGAGGCGTATGATGCACTGTCATTTTTTTTATTAAGTATGATGTTTATTTGTATTTTAATTAGTATAAGCCCAAGCACAAGTATTTTACTTTTTTGGGCATTCTCTCTGTTTATTGTTTTTTATTGTTAATGTTCTTTTGTACTGGAAAGCAATAAACATTATTATTATTATTATTCATCTTTCTAAGTTCCTCTCGCATAATTGCGGTAGCAACAAGTGTTGACGGGCTGAGCCAAGTCAACACCCGGACTATTATTGATCGGAATTTAGGAAGGATCGTACGATGTTACAGGTCTTCAGAATTACAGACTTTTGGAATGTTTTGTGTAACTTTTCGTCCAGGCCTAACTGTTGTAGGTGTGGTGTAAATGTGTTTGGTGTAAGGCCTGAGACTGACATAATGAGGGGAACAATAGTAACTTTGTCCTGCTTCCAAAGGCGTTTTATTTCCATGGCAAGGTCCGTGTACTTAGATATTTTCCCAGCGTAGGTGTTTTGTATATTCACATCATTGGGAATAGCAATGTCTATCAGGTATGTAACTTTGTCGAGCTTTGACTGGAAAACTATATCTGGTCTATTGGCTGGGATAGTCTTGTCTGTATGTATTATTATGTTTTTTTATTATTATAGTTCAAAACACAAAAAGTGCAGCCCGGGCTCCGACACACCGAGCTGCTGTTCCATTACCCAATGACTACTCCTCACACCGTGAGGTGAGCAATCACTGGGTCCGCGAATCGTGCGCCCTAAGTAGACGAAGGGACCCAAGGATGACTGCCTTCTGCATTCTGGCGGCTAAGATGTGCGCCGCCGCACGGCACACCGGTATTTTGCGCAGTGCAGAGAGCAGCGTATTCCTCATTCCACCTAGGGATCCAATGACCATAACCAGCAGACTTACAGTGTAGTCTGGCCAGAGCCTGCGAAGTTGTCCGAGCAACTCCTGATATTTGGTCCGCTTTTCCTCCTCCTTAGAGACGATGTTCACCTCGGCAGGCGCCGAAAACTCAATAACGAACATCGTCTTCTGTTGGTGGTCGAGAAGGACTATGTCGGGCTTGTTTGCCTGTACAAGCTCGAGCGTGGGGAACGAGTAGTTCCAGTAAAGCCGGCATCTCTCGTTCTCCACAACGGACTCTATATCCCCTGGAGCGTATGGCAGCACCGGTGTCTCATCGATACCGTATGAGTGCCTCAAATGATAGTAGAGCACTCGTAGAGCCGCGTTGTGCCGATGGACGTAAGCCGTCCCAGCGTACGTCTTACACGCCGACAAGAGATGCATAAGCGTCTCTGGCGCCTGTCGGCAAGCTCTACAAAGGGTGTCGGGTACATCTACACCCATAACCCTTTTACGGTACACCAAGGTGTTGAAGACACCGTCTTGGCAAGCCATTATAAAGCCCTCAGTCTTCGACTTCAACCCACTAGACCTTAGGAAAGAGAAGGTCAACTGCTCAGACAAGCCATGCTCTTCCAGATGTTTGTAGAAGATTCCATGCATTGGCTTATCTTTATGAAGTCTTAAAAGGAAGTCGACTTCGGCAGTTTTAAGGTGGGATTTTAATTCTGCGGGAGCAAGTTCCGTAATGGACTGCTGACACCTCCGCTTGAAGTCGAGTGTGAGGCTGAACTCCTCGGCTGCTCGTTTCGCTGCGCTAAAAAGAAAGGCTCCTTTTCCCGCATTCTCGTGCTCTCGCACAAAGCGGATCAGGGGATCGGTGCTGTTCGTTACATAGCAGGCAGTGGCCAGCACTACTCTGTTGTGCAGACGCTCAAAACTCAATAGTCCACGCCCTCCCAGGTGTCGCGGGAGGTATATTCGCGGGACAGAGGACTTAGGGTGCAGGCTTCTCTCCATATTCATCCTTTTGCGGGTCTTCGTGTCGATTTCCTTCAGCTCGTTCACTTTCCAGTGTATAGCACCAAAGGTGTATAATAACAATGGGACCGCAAGCATGTTTGTGGCAGCGACTTTGTTCTTGCCGGACAGTTCTGACGACCAGATCTGCCGGAGTCGGTGCAAATACTTGCGGCGGAGACACTCTTTAACCAATGCTGCCTCTTGGACATGACGCTGCGCCACTCCAAGGTAGGTATAAGTATCTCCGGCATGCAGTTGTCGCAAGATGCTCCCATCAACGAGCTGTTCCTCATCTCCACTATCTCCGCTTCGTCCTTTCTTGAGATGAACCAATGCACATTTGTCTGTCCCGAACTCCATTCCGATAGCATGACTGTACTCCTGCACCACCCTCAGCGATTGTTGTAGTTCGCGTTGGCCGGAGGCATAAAGTTTTAGGTCATCCATATAAAACAGATGGGTGACCTTGTGCCTCCGGTTATTGGGCGTGCCACAGCTGTATCCTTTAGTATTTCTCAGCGCTATGGACAGAGGCAAAAGTGAGATGCAAAAGAGCAAGGGACTCAAGGAGTCTCCTTGGAAGACACCTCTTTTCAATGACACCAACTCTGTCTGTACCCGAGTTTCACCTGATGTTATGGTAAACCGGGTCTTCCAGAGTGGCATCAGTTGTTTGATGCATCCCACTATCTGATTATCCACCGAAAGACATTCCAACAGCCGCACAATGAGGTCATGAGACGTGCTGTCGAATGCCTTGCGATAGTCAATCCAGGCCATAGAAAGGGTTCGCTTGTACTGCACAGAGTCCTGCGTGACACATCGGTCAATCAACAGGTTCTCCTTGCAGCCAGCTACTCCTTTCTTTGACCCTCTCTGTTCATACACGTCGAGAAATACAGGATTCTCAGCTTGAAGGATACGCATGTACAAGATTCTGGTGAAGAGCTTGTAACACGCGTTTAGACATGTTATTGGCCTGTAGTTTTTGAGATCAGACAAATCTCCGGTCTTCGGGAGAAGCACGGTTCGACCCTCGACAAACCAAGCCGGAATTGGCTGCTCCTGATTTAGCCACGAGTTAAAAACTCTAGCTAAATGCCGGTGGCAACTGGGGAATTTTTTCCACCAGTAGGTGTTTATGCCATCCGGGCCAGGAGCTGCGAAATTCTTTGCGCCTCGTAAGGCGTCAAGAATTTCTTCCGTGTTTATCGGGTGACGCAGTACATTCAAGTTAGGAGTCCTCCTACAAACGGACTCAAACTGCGCCAAGGCCGGAGTGTCTGCTGAGAGAGGTTTGGGTTGTTCGTAAACGTCCCTCCAAAAGGCCTCCACGCGATCAGCAGTTGGCGGCTGCTCTATGGCTGGAGGCGGCTGTTGGAAAAGGCGAGAAGGTCTTTCGTAGAACATTCTGTTCTGCTCCAGACCTCTCGCCCGCGCCACCAACGATCGCTTAGCAGCGATTAGCATCCGTATCCTGTCAAGACAGTGTTGCTTGACAACAACCAGTACCGCTTGACTGAGTGTATGATGGTCGCGCCTCAACCCGTAGGCTATCTGGCGCACTCGGCGCGTAAATGGCTTCCCAGCCGCTCTATATTCCATCACACACTGGATACGGGATGCTTCCTGGCGAGCCAACTGGATTTTCGCTTCCATTTGGCGCACCCGTCTCTGTGCTCTCTCAACAGGAGAGTCTCTCACTCTCCCCTGTCTAGCTAGCCTCAGAGCCGCAGCGTAAATTTCGCAATTGATGCTCCAAATGTCAGAGGCCTCCGATAGACGTTCACCAACAACCTCATCCTCTCTCTTCAAATCTGCCAGCTTCAAGGACCTTCCGTTGTTATGCAAGGCCCTTCGGTCCCTGAAATCCCCAGGTGAGACGACTTGGTCGATTTCCCTCTCAGCGGGCCTTACCGGCGAACTTTCAGCCTGGTTAACAGGCCTTCCGTCCGCCGAAGGGGCAGGCTGAGCTGGAGCACGAACATATCCCTGCCTCCGGAGGTACGATACATAATCTCGCAAATTCTGAGAGGTAAGCGTGCTATGCTCTGGGTGCATTTCACACCACCTCTCATACATGCGGGACATGTATCCCCTACGGCGCGGGCTACTGCTCTCGTAGCAGTTCAGCAGGTCATCCCTGAGCTCCGTCGTCCACCTAAAACGGTCCATATCATTGCGGGGGTCGTCATCAGGGCGATTCGAAGCACCGCCACCTTGCCCAACGCCGGCTTCCGAAACCGGCTCGGTGTGGGTGCTTTTCCTTCGAGGTGGTCGAACCCGAAGATAGGGCCCGTCAGGTGGTTAGCCTTAGGGCCCGCAGCCGATATTTCCGGAGGCAGCCGTCCAAATTGCCTCCAGAGGATGGACCTGTGAAGGTTGCCGACCGACTTACATCCTTTGGCTTCGGTATACCCCTCGGTGTCGCCACGCACCGAATAGCCTCTTGATGTTGGGCGGCTTCCTGGGGGTTTATGAAAACAGCCGCTTCTAACATGAAGAACAGACGCTGTCGGAGTACCGCTCCTCACATGGAGATCCGTCGTGTCCTATTAATTGTGGAATAGCCGATCCTCTGGATGCAGACGCTATTCCACTGAGCTAGTTTTGGTCCGCCCCGGGTATTTGATTTCCCCGGTACCACCCATATCTGGGAGGCGTTCCCCTATCCGCCACCTTGGGGAGGCGCCACTGAGGGGATCTAGCAACCCCTCGCGGTTATTATTATTATTATTTTCAAATAACAAAAAGTGCAGCCCGGGCTCCGACACACCGAGCTGCTGTTCCATTACCCAATGACTACTCCTCACACCGTGAGGTGAGCAATCATTGGGTCCGCGAATCGTGCGCCCTAAGTAGACGAAGGGACCCAAGGATGACTGCCTTCTGCATTCTGGCGGCTAAGATGTGCGCCGCCGCACGGCACACCGGTATTTTGCGCAGTGCAGAGAGCAGCGTATTCCTCATTCCACCTAGGGATCCAATGACCATAACCAGCAGACTTACAGTGTAGTCTGGCCAGAGCCTGCGAAGTTGTCCGAGCAACTCCTGATATTTGGTCCGCTTTTCCTCCTCCTTAGAGACGATGTTCACTTCGGCAGGCGCCGAAAACTCAATAACGAACATCGTCTTCTGTTGGTGGTCGAGAAGGACTATGTCGGGCTTGTTTGCCTGTACAAGCTCGAGCGTGGGGAACGAGTAGTTCCAGTAAATCCGGCATCTCTCGTTCTCCACAACGGACTCTATATCCCCTGGAGCGTATGGCAGCACCGGTGTCTCATCGATACCGTATGAGTGCCTTAAATGATAGTAGAGCACTCGTAGAGACGCGTTGTGCCGATGGACGTAAGCCGTCCCAGCGTACGTCTTACACGCCGACAAGAGATGCATAAGCGTCTCTGGCGCCTGTCGGCAAGCTCTACAATGGGTGTCGGGTACATCTACACCCATAACCCTTCTACGGAGATTCATGGATGCAAAAAACTGCGGTGACAAAGGCATCACCAAACAGATGATGGAAAGGTACCCAGAGATGATGGAAATTACCAACGATGGACTAATGGAAGGACAAATTGAATTCCTAGAGCTAACCACCAGGGTAGCCACCAGCAGGGGCGAAAAAGAGGGGAAAAGCAAGTACCTATATTTACTACCCACCACGTGCGATGAAACAGGCGTGAATGACATGGAAATAGTCTACAATCTGATGAAAAAGCTTAAAGAACAGATACAACAACATCACAGGGTGAAGCTAAACGTAGTTATACCAGAGGGGCTCAGCATGGACTACGTAAGAAAGCTAGCGGAATTCACTTTTAATGATACAAGCACTGAAATCATCATAGTGGTACCAAAAAACATTAAAGGCATCGACTCAACAAAGTTGGAACCCAAGAAGGAAGCAACACAAGAAATAGTCGTCAGAAGTGAAGGGAAGACATACTGCGAATTACTCAAATCTATAAAGCAAAACGTCGATATAGAAAAGGTAGGTGTTAAAGTTAGGTCGATGAGGCAAACAAGCAATGGATCAGTGTTATTCAGGGTTGAAGGTCAAGGAAACCAGGCGAATATCCTTAAGGACGAAATAAAATCTACTTTAAAAGAGGCTGACGTACGTGTAATGAGACACGAGAACGTATTACATATAACAGACATCCCTGCCACAGAAAACGAAAACAATGTGCTGACAGATATAATGGATGATATGAGAATTTCAGATCCAGAAGCTTTAAGAGTAAAGTCTTTGAGGCCATTACGCGATGGAAACCAAGCCGCAACAGTTATAATTCGAAGAGACCTGGCTAGCAAAATGATCCGTAGAGGGGTTGTCAAAATAGGGTGGGTACACTGCAGAGTCTGGGAAAGAAATTACGTACAGAGATGCTACAAGTGCCTGGAATACGGACACAGTAGAAACGACTGCAGCGGGCCAGATCGCTCCGAGGAATGTATAAACTGCGGAGCTACCGGGCACAAGGCAAAAGAATGCCAGAACTCGGCATACTGCCCGAAATGTAAGCAGGATGGCCATCGAGCAGACACAACAAAATGTACTTACTTTAGGAAAATAATAAGAGAGAAAGGCACCGCTTCGAGGCCGTTTCTAGGTATAAGCAGGACTCGAACATGAAATTAAAAATATTACAAGCGAACCTAAATAGATCCCGAGCGGCACACGATATGGCATATGCGGCAGCTGCGGAACTCTCAATAGATATTATCGTTGCTAGTGAACCTAATATTAAGTTAGTTAATAAGTCTAAATGGATAACAGACTTGAATTTAGATGTAGCTATATACTTTAGAAATAGAAATATAGAAGTGAGGAGCATACAATCAGAAAAGGGGTTTTTAGTCATACAGTTTAAGAACATGGAAATGTACTGCTGCTATATCTCACCTAATATACCTTTGGCAGATTTTACGATGTTCATAGATAAGATAATGAATAGAATGGACAATAACAATAAAGTCATAATCCTAGGTGACTTCAATGCGAAATCTAGGGAATGGGGCTCACCAGTAGAGGATCGAAGAGGAACGTATTTGGCGGAATATATGGCAGCGATGGACATAGTCGCGCATAACACTGATGGTACACCCACGTTTCAGAGAGGTAACAGCGAATCATTCATCGATATAACACTTTCCACACAAAGTGTTGCCAAGAAAATCGCCAACTGGAAGGTTATGGAAAACGAAACTCTTAGTGACCATAAACATATATATTTTGAAATCATAGGAGCAGGAGTTAAACAAAACATAGAGAGAAAAAGACCATCAATAGACAAAAAGAAACTAGAAGATCTGTTAAAGCAAAAAGCTCACGAACTTCAAACAAACGGTTTGAGCTCCGTACAAGAACTTGGCGATGCGTTAGGTAGTATTTACAAAAAAAGCTGCATAAGAAAAGGAAGAGCAGTAGAATGGTTGCCTTTCTGGTGGAATGAAGAAATAGAGAGTAAGAGAAGAGAATGCGTGAGCCTTCGGCGGGAAAAAACGAGAAAGAACAGAGGGAATTGCAGCCTAACAACGATTGCTGAACTACAAGAGCAATACAAAAAGTCAAAGAAAGAACTACGCCTAATGATAATACGATCGAAAGAACAGCTATGGAAAAACATATGCACTGAAATAAATGAGGACGTATGGGGAAACGGTTACAAAATAGCAACAAGACATCTAAAGAATCAGAGTTTGCCATATAACATGACCAGAGATACGAAACTAGAGATAGCAGCAAGGCTTTTCCCATCCCATCAAGACGCGTTGCTACCAGTAGAGCCCGTACTCAACGTGAAATCGATTTCTGTAGACGAAGTGAAACGTTCAGCAGATAAGATGAAGAACGGAAAGGCACCAGGGCCAGATGGAATACCTCCAGAAATAATTAAAAAGACGGTGGAAGTGGCCCCATCCCTCATTGTGGATGTTATGAACAAACTGTTGGAGAGACAAGAATTCCCTACTGCGTGGAAACTAGCCAAGCTAGTACTACTACCCAAGCCTAACAAATTGGCCGTGAACTCGCTCGCATATAGACCACTATGCCTTCTAAACACTGCGGCTAAACTATTTGAAGGAGTTATAACGGCGAGGCTGGAAGCAGAATTAGAAGAAGGCGGCGGTCTATCACATAATCAGTACGGATTTAGGAAAGGACGCTCTGCAATTCAAGCAGCAGATAGAGTTAAAACGTTAATGGAGACAACACAGGAAAAATGGTGTATTATGGTAGCACTGGATGTCAAAAACGCTTTTAACAGTGCAACTTGGAGTATTATTATCAGCAACTTGGAAAGATACGGAGTTTCTCAATACCTGATAAATATTGTTACTAACTATTTTACAGACAGGAAGTTGCTAATATCACGCGATACCATGGATATCACAGCAGGGGTGCCCCAGGGATCCGTGCTGGGGCCACTTCTGTGGAATGTGCTGTATGACGGGGTACTGCAGCTGCCGCTAACACAGGGTTCCCAACTTATAGCCTATGCAGACGATTTAGCCCTCCTCACAACGGCCAATGACCGGGAACAACTTATGTATAGGACCAACGAGTCTCTGCGAAGGATCAACGTCTGGATGGTACACCACAATCTACAACTTGCACCGGAAAAGACTGAAGCAATAGTGCTTAAGGGCCCACGGAAGAGGTCAGATATCGCAGTGCAAATAGCTAATTCTACTATAACACCTAGCAAAACGCTTCTATACCTAGGTATCGTATTCGATGACAGGGCAACATTCGGAAGTCATGTGAAATATGCTGTTGATAAAGCAGAAAAACGAATAGCTTCACTCACACGATTGATGCCTAACCTGGGGGGCGCGTTAAGTAATAAGCGAGAGGTGCTAAATGGAGTCGTCGAATCTGTCCTTCTCTATGGAGCGCCAGTCTGGCATAAGGTTCTGGAAATCAAGAAATACCTAACCATGATGAAGCGGTCACAAAGAAAAATGCTGTTACGGGTGACATCAGCATATCGTACAGTGTCTATGGAAGCACTGCAAGTGGTGAGCGGAATTCCACCGATAGAACTGCTAGCGGATGAGAGACGATACTTATACACAATATGCAACGGAAAGAGTGAGGAATGCAAAATAAGGGCGAGAAACAATACCATAAATACGTGGCAAGACAAATGGTCCCAAAATAACGAAAAAGGGCAGTGGACGAAGAGACTGATTCCTGACTTAAGACCCTGGGTGGCCTGTAGCCACCGGCGGGTTGACTATCAACTGACGCAGTTTCTAACGGGCCACGGATCTTTTAGGTCATACACAAACAGGTGGGGTAAAACTGACGACATGTGCCGATACTGCGGATCCATAGACACGGCAGAACATACAGTGTTTGAATGCCCTAGATGGACCCAGACTAGAGCAAATACCTACGCCGACTTAGAGATAGAGCTAACAGCGGAAAACATTATCTCCCAGATGCTGACCAACGAAAGAAACTGGGCAAAGGTATCAAAAATGATCAAACACATCATTAAGGCAAAGGAGAATGACGAAAAGCGACAAAGTGATACGGAAAGAGGTAACAACAGCCAACATCCGAACTCCTAATCCCCGTAATAGCGGGGGAGGGGAGATGTAGGAAGAAGCGAAAGGAAGCAAGAGACAGCCCGCCACCCTGATGTATGTCTGAACGAGACGGTCCCGGTGTGGCAATGGGTGATTCGCCGGGAGCCTCTTGTCTGGTGCGTGCACCAGCTACGTTCCCAAAAAAAAAAAAAAAAACCCTTCTACGGTATACCAAGGTGTTGAAGACACCGTCTTGGCAAGCCATTATAAAGCCCTCAGTCTCCGACTTCAACCCACTAGACCTTAGGAAAGAGAAGGTCAACTGCTCAGACAAGCCATGCTCTTCTAGATGTTTGTAGAAGATTCCATGCATTGGCTTATCTTTATGAAGTCTTAAGAGGAAGTCGACTTCGGCAGTTTTAATGTGGGCTTTTAATTCTGCGGGAGCAAGTTCCGCAATGGACTGCTGACACCTCCGCTTGAAGTCGAGTGTGAGGCTGAGTTCCTCGGCTGCTCGTTTCGCTGCGCTAAAAAGAAAGGCTCCTTTTCCCGCATTCTCGTGCTCTCGCACGAAGCGGATCAGGGGATCGGTGCTGTTCGTTACATAGCAGGCAGTGGCCAGTACTACTCTGTTGTGCAGACGCTCCAAACTCAATAGTCCACGCCCTCCCAGGTGTCGCGGGAGGTATATTCGCGGGACAAAGGACTTAGGATGCAGGCTTCTCTCCATATTCATCCTTTTGCGGGTCTTCGTGTCGACTTCCTTCAGCTCGTTCACTTTCCACTGTATAGCACCAAAGGTGTATAATAACAGTGGGACCGCAAGCATGTTTGTGGCAGCGACTTTGTTCTTGCCGGACAGTTCTGACGACCAGATCTGCCGGAGTCGGTGCAAATACTTGCGGCGGAGACACTCTTTAACCAATGTTGCCTCTTGGACATGACGCTGCGCCACTCCAAGGTAGGTATAGGTATCTCCGGCATGCAGTTGTCGCAAGATGCTCCCATCAACGAGCTGTTCCTCATCTCCACTATCTCCGCTTCGTCCTTTCTTGAGATGAACCAATGCACATTTGTCTGTCCCAAACTCCATTCCGATAGCATGACTGTACTCCTGCACCACCCTCAGCGATTGTTGTAGTTCGCGTTGGCCGGAGGCATAAAGTTTTAGGTCATCCATATAAAACAAATGGGTGACCTTGTGCCTCCGGTTATTGGGCGTGCCACAGCTGTATCCTTTAGTATTTCTCAGCGCTATGGACAGAGGCAAAAGTGAGATGCAAAAGAGCAAGGGACTCAAGGAGTCTCCTTGGAAGACACCTCTTTTCAATGACACCAACTCTGTCTGAACCCGAGTTTCACCTGATGTTATAGTGAACCGGGTCTTCCAGAGTGGCATCAGTTGTTTGATGCATCCCACTATCTGATTATCCACCGAAAGGCATTCCAACAGCCGCACAATGAGCTCATGAGACGTGCTGTCGAATGCCTTGCGATAGTCAATCCAGGCCATAGAAAGGTTTCGCTTGTACTGCACGGAGTCCTGCGTGACACATCGGTCAATCAACAAGTTCTCCTTGCAGCCAGCTACTCCTTTCTTTGACCCTCTCTGTTCATACACGTCGAGAAATACAGGATTCACAGCTTGAAGGAGACGCATGTACAAGATTCTGGTGAAGAGCTTGTAACATGCGTTCAGACATGTTATTGGCCTGTAGTTTTTGGGATCAGACAAATCTCCGGTCTTCGGGAGAAGCACGGTTCGACCCTCGACAAACCAAGCCGGAATTGGCTGCTCCTGATTTAGCCACGAGTTAAAAACTCTAGCTAAATGCCGGTGGCAACTGGGGAATTTTTTCCACCAGTAGGTGTTTATGCCATCCGGGCCAGGAGCTGCGAAATTCGTTGCGCCTCGTAAGGCGTCAAGAATTTCTTCCGTGTTTATCGGGTGACGCAGTACATTCAAGTTAGGAGTCCTCCTACAAACGGACTCGAACTGCGCCAAGGCCGGAGTGTCTGCTGAGAGAGGTTTGGGCTGTTCGTAAATGTCCCTCCAAAAGGCCTCCACGCGATCAGCAGTTGGCGGCTGCTCTATGGCTGGAGGCGGCTGTTGGAAAAGGCGAGAAGGTCTTTCGTAGAACATTCTGTTCTGCTCCAGACCTCTCGCCCGCGCCACCAACGATCGCTTAGCAGCGATTAGCATCCGTATCCTGTCAAGACAGTGTTGCTTGACAACAACCAGTACCGCTTGACTGAGTGTATGATGGTCGCGCCTCAACCCGTAGGCTATCTGGCGCACTCGGCGCGTAAATGGCTTCCCAGCCGCTCTATATTCCATCACACACTGGATACGGGATGCTTCCTGGCGGGCCAACTGGCTTTTCGCTTCCATTTGGCGCACCCGTCTCTGTGCTCTCTCAACAGGAGAGTCTCTCACTCTCCCCTGTCTAGCTAGCCTCAGAGCCGCAGCGTAAATTTCGCAATTGATGCTCCAAATGTCAGAGGCCTCCGATAGACGTTCACCAACAACCTCATCCTCTCTCTTTAAATCTGCCAGCTTCAAGGACCTTCCGTTGTTATGCAAGGCCCTTCGGTCTCTGAAATCCCCAGGTGAGACGACTTGGTCGATTTCCCTCTCAGCGGGCCTTACCGGCGAACTTCCAGCCTGGTTAACAGGCCTTCCGTCCGCCGAAGGGGCAGGCTGAGCTGGAGCACGAACATATCCCTGCCTCCGGAGGTACGATACATAATCTCGCAAATTCTGAGAGGTAAGCGTGCTATGCTCTGGGTGCATTTCACACCACCTCTCATACATGCGGGACATGTATCCCCTACGGCGCGGGCTACTGCTCTCGTAGCAGCTCAGCAGGTCATCCTTGAGCTCCGTCGTCCACCTAAAACGGTCCATGTCATTGCGGAGGTCGTCATCAGGGCAACTCGAAGCACCGCCACCTTGCCCAACGCCGGCTTCCGAAACCGGCTCGATGTGGGTGCTTTTCCTTCGAGGTGGTCGAACCCGAAGATAGGGCCCGTCAGGAGGTTAGCCTTAGGGCCCGCAGCCGACATTTCCGGAGGCAGCCGTCCAAATTGCCTCCAGAGGATGGACCTGTGAAGGTTGCCGACCGACTTACATCCTTTGGCTTCGGTATACCCCTCGGTGTCGCCACGCACCGAATAGCCTGTTGATGTTGGGCGGCTTCCTGGGGGTTTATGAAAACAGCCGCTTCTAACATGAAGAACAGACGCTGTCGGAGTACCGCTCCTCACATGGAGATCCGTCGTGTCCTATTAATTGTGGAATAGCCGATCCTCTGGATGCAGACGCTATTCCACTGTGCTAGTTTTGGTCCGCCCCGGGTATTTGATTTCCCCGGTACCACCCATATCTGGGAGGCGTTCCCCTATCCGCCACCTTGGGGAGGCGCCACTGAGGGGATCTAGCAACCCCTCGCGCGCCTATTATTATTATTATTATTATTATTATTATTATAAGGCATCGTAACCCAAAAATATATGGCTAGAAACAAAGAATAATGTTCAGCGACTCTTTTGTTAGATAATTGATAAATATACAGTGTATGATTGACTTGATATTTAAAGATTAAAATGTTCGCCATCACATGTTCATGGAAAAAATGTATGAATCGGAAAAATCACACTCCTACACATAGCTGTAAAATAAAGAGTAAGAGCACTAAAAATATGGCAAACCATAGCTATCAAATCGTTATGATTACCTTGATCAACACATGTTGCACACACACAAAAGATTGTCTTAGAGAGACATAATTATATTAGGTGTTAACTCTTTGAGTTCAGAAAGCAAAAAGGAATAAACCATTACATTTTATCTAGAAGCTTACTTCGGTAGACAGAGGGAGCATACCCCCCACTCATTAGATTTTCCCAAAATTTGGCGCACTTGCGCAGTGTGTATTTATATTTGCAGCTCAAGGAAGTAGAGATGGGAAAAAGGTAGAGGTGAGAAGCAAAATAGTTATAAAAATGTACTAGTATAATGAGGAAGCAGTTGCTAAAAATGGAAGTTGTAAGCTATTTGTATATGGTAGCCAAGTAAATAATATAAAAATAATTTTGAAAACGGGTGAACGGTTACAGTATCAGAGTATGTATAAAAGTATGTATATAGGGTGTTATTAAAAATTAGTAAATAATCTCGTCGAAAAAGCGATCGTTATAATTATAGGACGTCAGCAATATATCAAACTCTCCGGTGTAACGAATGGTTTCTGTATAAGAATGCTATTATCATCAGAAAACATGTTCAAATATCTTCCTGTTCCTGTCATTTCAGAATCGAGAGGGGAGGGGGAGAGGGGAGGGGGAGGGGGAGAGGGGAGGGGGAGGGGGAGAGGGAAGGGAGGAGGAGGGGGAGGAAAACTTTTAAAGATTGTATATATGTAAGTATACATTATAACAACAACAATAGTATTTTCAGAAATTTACAAAATTCAAATTCTAGTTATCCAAAATGTATGTAGCCAGATAAAAAAGTAGATGGGCTGAATTGAGGTTCTTAGTGATGCACGTCGTGGCTCCGCCGTTCATCATTATAACACACATTCAATAATTATTATTATTCGAAGTGCAAATTCAAAGCGAAAGAAATATTACAAAAAATATGTTTCACTCGGGGCGTATTAAATAATAATACTGTTTCATCATTCGAAACAATATACAGTACCTACATTACCTTACTATAGTGTTGTTTTACATAAATAACCCAAAAACATTACACGATCAAAATAAGCTTACTTTTCACAGGGGAGTAAGTATTTTACTCGCGAAAATTTTCAATTTTGGGATGTGTTTTTTGCTGTCTGTCGCCATTTTTGTACCTTCGTAGTGTCAGTACTGAGATTGTTGTGGGGTACGCTATGGGGCCTATGGGGTCGGAGATAAGTATCGCTTTTCTTAACAATTATTGGCGTAGTTGCGTCGGAGAAATTCTCAAAAACATAAAATGTTCAGAATGATATGTTATAGCCAGCCACTCCTTGTGAAATATCCGTCAATAATAACTGAAACTATATTTTTCGGTATATTATAGATAAAGTCTATAGTCAACCGCTGATGGATACATACGCGTTTCTCTCGCAAATCGCAAATCGATAGCTAATAAAGTAACAACGGAACGGAGTGAGTTAAACATCGTTCATGAAACTGTTGATGTGATTTTATTCACAATCATTGAAACTATGTGCTGAAGTGTATTTTGCATGTTTGATAAGTGATGGTAAAACCTATGTAACGTAAATATAAATATCCATAAAAACAGAAGTGAAGAATTTCTATATATATATATATATATATATATAGACCAGTCATTTTGGAGACAGAACGATGAGCAAAAATCAGGTTTCAAATAATGAACTCTTAGAAGCCATCCAGGTAATGGGAAACAATATCATGAAGGAGTTAACTTCAAAAATTGAAAAAGAAAACCAGAAAATCATAGAAAAGTTTGAGAGTTGTGCTGATAAAATTAAAAAACTTGAAGTAGAGTGTAACCATCTGCAAAAACAGTGTGCAGATTTAGATAGATACACAAGGAAAAACAACGTTATGTTATTTGGGCTTACAGTACCAACTGATTATGACCAACTCTTGCCACAAATCCTAGAACAGCTCAACAAATCATTGGAACTTACGCTTGTAGAAAGTGACATAAATAACATCACAAAATTTAAGGTGAACGATAAATGGGCCCTCAAGCTTGAATTTGTATCTTATCTGAAGAAGAAAAATCTTTTGAAGAATGTGAGCAAATTGAAGGGTACCACTATTTACATTAGTGAAGATTTGAGCTTCAATGACCGCCAGGTACGCAAACAGCTGTACTCTCATTTGAAGGCCGCAAGAGCAAAAAAAATGTATGCTAAAATAGTAGGTCATCGTTTACAAATAAACAATGATTTTTACACTCTAGAAGATCTGGAAAATGAAGCTCAGTCAGCAAATCAATCTTTAAATGAACCTAACCAGTTACACCGGCATCATAGTGCTCCTGCTACCCCTACCCCTACTGTAAATCAAACATTTTTTGAGGACAGTATTAGTAACTTTGCAATAAAAACACCAAAGAAACCTGAATATGCAAGTGAAGAAATTGATGATACAGACAATTCGACGGAAGAGAAAAACATGGAAACTCCTAAACATATGGAACTAAAAATATCTAGTGCTGTCAAAGGAACTGAAACCATCAAAGAAAAATGTGAAGAAAAAGAAAAGCCAATCAAGAAGAAAATAACAGAGGATACACGAAGCAAGGAAAAAATGAAGATCACACGATGCAACTTGACCTCTAGTGATAAAGGTGTGAACAGGGTGACGCGGCAGACGTGTAATTAGGTATTTATGTTGAGTAAATTATATATTTTTCTTTTTTTATCTGTTATGTTCTACTTCACTTCTTCTCTTATGGAATATGTAGTGTCTATTTTATTGGCCAAATGCCGGATTGGAAAGGTCTACTTAAATATATTTTTTTTTCTCATTTGTATATATTTTCTTTGTTTAGCTTTTATCATCAGTTATCACTGAATATTTTTGAGTGTAAAATTTTAGATTATTTTCTTTGTGCTGAAAACTCTCTACTGTAGTGTTGTGTAGTCTTTGTCTTTTGTTGATAAGTATTTATTGTATTCTTAATCTAAGCACAATGGAAAGCTATGTCACAAATTTTAACCTACTGGAAATCGACACTGAAACAGTATATAATTTTGAACAATGTAACGAAGTATTCAAAATAAATAGTCAAAATAGCAACTTTACAATAGTACATAGTAACATTAGAAGCGCACAAAGAAATTTTGATGAATTCAAGATAAATTTAAGTCAATTCGAACGCTTACCAGATTGTGTTGTTTTGACTGAAACCCACAAAATTGAAAATATTGACCTATTTTGTTTGGAAAACTACAATAGCATTTATAGTGGATCTAACCTAAATTAAAACGACGGAACTCTCGTATTTATCCAAAGTAATATAACATATACGTATAATATAATAACATTAAATGGCACTACACTTATAATTGTTGAATTCGACTATAATAATGAAAAGTTTGTTCTTTATGCAACCTACAGGTCACCTTCCTTGAAAGCCGAACAATTCATAACTGATCTACAATATATTCTCACCAAACATAAAAAAGATAAAAAATATGAATTGTTCTTAGGATACATAAACATAGACATCACTAAAAGAAATGAAACCAGTGCTGATTATTTGAACACTTTGTACAGCTTTGGATTTGTCTCAATGATAAATTGTCCTACCAGAGTGCAAGGAACATCAAAATCCTGTCTAGACCACATATTCATGAAAGCGGCAGATGACAAGCTCTCATTGCCCACAGTAATAGAATCAAATATCACAGATCATTATACGACATGCTTGCAAATAAATTTTCAAGAAAAATATAACAATACTAATCAAAATAAAAAGCCAAATAACAAATATTTCTCATATATTAATTATAAAATGCTGAAACATGAATTGCAACATGAAAGCTGGGACTTCATATTTAATAACGGTGAAAGACCAAATATCGAAAATTTGACATCCACGTTTGTCAATGTCGTTCATTACGACATTACAAAATTAGGTCGTGCACTAGATACAGGAAAATCCCTCACCATAAGATAAAAAGGAAAAGATGGATCACAGATGCCATAATAAACTCAGTGAATAAAAAAATGACTTATATCTCCAAACCAGAGCACAGCCCCTCAACTTAGAACTAAAAATGGAATATGAAACATATAAAAAAAGATTAAAAGAAATTATTGAAGTAAGGAAAAGGGATTACTACAAAGACATCATTGCGTGTAACAGTCAAGATGGCAGAAACTTATGGAAGCTTATAAAAGAAATAAAGAGTCCAGATTGTAACAAAGATTTAATAAGTAAGATTAGGCTGGATGATGACAAAATTATAACGGATAATGAGGAAATGGCAAGTACATCCAATCAACACTTTGTAAATTTTGGACAACAACTAGCAGATAAAATTAAACCACATCCTCAGCACAGAGTAAACAAAAAAGTACAAGTGAACTCTCTCTATATGATGGAAACTAATGAGGAAGAAGTAGAGAAAATTATTTGTGACTTAAAAAACAAAAAGGCAACGGGATTTGATAATATTAAAGCAGAAACCATAAAATATATGTCTAAATTCATAAGTGCTCCCTTAGCTTGCATTATAAATCTTTGCTTCAGAACAGGTACAGTCCCATCTCAATTCAAAACATTAATAGTGAAACCTATTTTTAAAAAAGGCAACAACCACAACACGTCAAATTACAGACCAATATCTCTAATAACCAACTTTACAAAAATTTTTGAAAAAATAATCAAGAACAGACTGGATAGCTTTATTAGAAAATATGAAATAATAAATGAGGCGCAGTATGGCTTCCAAGAAAATCGATCAACAGAAGAGGCCATTGCAAATTTAATAACTTGCATCTATAGAAACATGGACCAGAAATTACCATCCCTAGCTATTTTTCTCGACTTAGCAAAAGCTTTCGATACGGTTTCCTTTCCCATATTACTGAAGTCACTAGAAGATATTGGTGTAAGAGGCACATCTCTTACTCTGTTTAGTAATTATCTTTATGGAAGAGTACAACGTGTTGAGGTAAATGGCGCTGTTAGCACATCACTTACGCCAAAATATGGAGTCCCTCAGGGAACGATTTTAGGCCCTATACTATTCTTGGTATATGTCAATGGTTTGCTCTGTACAGATTCAACAGCGAAGATAATATCGTTCGCTGACGATACAGTCCTATATTATGCAGATACTGATTGGGAGAGTCTTAAGATAAAAGTAGAAAATGATTTTTCAGTTTAAAAAAAACATATAGATAATAAATTACTGTCTATAAATTTTGATAAGACAGTATTTGTGCCTTTCCACATATATAAAAATAGTGGACCAATTTACAACACTTTAAATATAAATGATAATGATAGTATAATATCTATCAAATCTTCCCAATCAGTAAAGTACCTGGGAATCTACATTGACAGCCAACTACGATGGGATTTGCATTTAGATTTCATAATGAAGAAATTGCGTTCAATTATTTACATATTTTATACTATCAAAAAAGTATTGGATTACCGCCATTTAAGGATATTATATCAAGCTGTTGTAGAGCCTCATATTTCATATGGTATTGTCAGCTGGGGAGGTGTTCTAAAAACTCATGTTAACCCTCTACAAATACTGCAAAAACGGTTTTTTAAAATTATACTCAATAAACCGCCGTTGTATCCGACCGACATGCTCTACAAGGAATGCTGTCTTATGAATGTAAGGAAACTTTATTTCTATAAATGCTGCATCTACCTGTACAGAAATAAACTGCTTCTTACATATTTGAACCATGATTATGCCACTAGAAATTCTCAATGTAACTACATTACCAGTTTTATGTGCAGATCCATAGGTCAAAGAAGTTTGACATTTTTAGGGATAAAACTTTATAATTATTACCAAACAGCATAAAGCTTTTAAACTCGCAGGCACTTTTCAAAAATAGGTTAAAAAATTATGTGATGAATTTTGACTACAACACATTACTCCAAATTGTAGAGTGACAAATGATATAGGTTTCTCCATGGTGTATATTTTAAAACTTTCTTTTTGGTGTTGTACTGGATGGATAAGTGTATGTGAAAATTATGTGTATAGATTTGTGTTAGAGTATTTAAATAACTTGGATGCGATCTTTTAGTGGTTCTTATATATATTTTTTTAATACTTATTTTTTGTAGGACCCATAATCCAAAAGCGTATGTATTCATTACTTTATTTGATTACTTTATTTTTTTATATTTATTTATTTATACATTCATATAACCACGTACAGTGTTATGCACTGTGTGGATTTTTCCCATTTATTTGCAGCAAAGATGTCTTTTGTCTTTTTTCTGCTTCTGTAGACTATTTCTGTAACTTTCTATGTCTTTGCCTAATAAACATTATTATTATTATTATTATTATTAAACCATCGTCAGGTGGTGCGATGACAGATACTTTTTTTTTGAGGTAGCCTATTCGGGGTGACGGGTGAGAGGGCTGATATAATATGATATGTGAAGATGTGAAATGCTTATGAGACCTGATGGGACTACCATTTTTTGTGGTATGGACGTCACAAGCAACTTCGGTAATACCCACGTTGTTGATACTAAAAATGATAAAATGTGTTGTTCCAAAATGATAATCAACTTGAGAAACGTAGGAAAAGGAAAGCTGCTCAATTTGCAATAATGTTGGGATATTTTTATATTCGACATCAGTTTTTTACTCAAATCCGTTGGCAAAATTCTGTGTTCACATTCTGCATACTCACTTAACTGTAGCGGCCGGTCTAAAGTACGATAAAACAAAAGACGACATGGCAACCATGCACGATCTCGCTAACAGACATCGCGTTGCGCCACGACGCCGTCTGCGGTGGCGGCTACTGACGTCTCTTCAGTATCAGCATCGCGGCGGTGGTGTTAGCAGCTTGACGCCGGCGGGATGCTGCCCACGACAGACCCTGCTGATCCCAGGGATGGATTCTGCCAGCAGAAGGTTGCTGCAGGCAGCCACTCTAAAGCAGAAACAGGCGCAGCAAGAGCCCCAATTTGTCCAACTGCCCGCCGCAACCAGTTATCAGGTAAGTCTTTATTGGAAGCGGCATGAGGGCACTAAATGCTGCTGCTATTACTACTGCATTACCACTGCTGGATCAAATAATTGACTCACAATTACACTTACTCCTACTGCTATTTTATAACAAATGTTTTGTCCTATAGAAGAAGGGGGCATACGTAATTTTCATTTGGTCATTATTAAAATGTTTTCTCTCCTTTAAGGGTGTCCCTGCAGCCAATGCATATAAAAAAGGCGAACAAGTAAAAACTTAATTCAAAGAATAAGATTAAGTGTACTTGTTTTCCAATGAAGATTGAAAAATCACTTTACATTACATAACTCTTTTTACTTACAAGATTAGGTTCAATTTGTTGAAAAATATAAATTGGCTAGGATAATACATATTTATACTTTCAGAAGAAAACGCAAATTTTTGTTGTCCTAATAATAATTATTTATTACTATAACTTCTAAAACTGATCCTTTCGTATTTTGTCTTTTTATTGCGTTTTACTGACTTCGTGGGCCTAAAAGCCTCATATGCTGGAAGATAAACTTTGAATCAGGCTACTAATTTTATTCTGTATCTCAGCCCTTCAGGGATTTAGGTTTTTTCTTTTCACATATTTTTTCTAGCCGTTCTATTAAAAAGTCAGACTCCTCACATTTTATTTCTACCCCAGCTATTCAAAGATTCAAGTTTTTTCCTTCTCACATATTTTTCCAGCCCATCCGCTCGGAAATCTCCGATAATGCTTTGTTTCCACCCTAGCCCTAGAAAACCAGACTATTCAGGTTTTTCCTTTTCACAAAGCCCAGCTCTTCAGTTAGTAAATCAAAGTACGTGTTTCTGACGTGTGATGCTTCTGATCTTGATTTATACGTGGTGATCCATGACTACGTGATGATGCAAACATACGTTTTTTAAAATAGGTAACCTATATTATATTATTCCCTATTTAGATTCTACTAATGATTCCCGTTCTTACAATATAAGGCATTGTAACATTATATAAGGTATTTCAAAGGTTATGACCTTTTTACTTCCCACACCGATAGGTGAGGGGAGTATTGTGAGCGCAAAAATTTTCGATTTTGAGATAATATACTTCTTGGGCGTTTTATGATGCCTACATAACTAAAATCCACGTCACTCATTTCCGTCGGTCTGTCTGTCTGTCGATCTGTCTGTCAGTCGTCTGTCGGTCTGTCGGTCTGTCGGTCTGTCGGTCTGTCGGTCTGTCGGTCTGTCGGTCTGTCGGTCTGTCGGTCTGTCGGTCTGTCGGTCTGTCGGTCTGTCGGTCTGTCGGTCTGTCGGTCTGTCGGTCTGTCGGTCTGTCGGTCTGTCGGTCTGTCGGTCTGTCGGTCTGTCGGTCTGTCGGTCTGTCGGTCTGTCGGTCTGTCGGTCTGTCGGTCTGTCGGTCTGTCGGTCTGTCGGTCTGTCGGTCTGTCGGTCTGTCGGTCTGTCGGTCTGTCGGTCTGTCGGTCTGTCGGTCTGTCGGTCTGTCGGTCTGTCTGTCGGTCTGTTTGTCTGTCGGTTGACTGTGCTTCTAGACCTGCTATTTAGGGTTACTGTTCCAAAGCTTAAATGAACAAAAATAACAAATTTCTAGGTGTTTGTTAAATGCCTATAATTTTCAAACTGCATGGGATAGATTTTTTTTCTTATTTTTCTCATGATAGTTTTAACCAATCCTGTCACCCCGTTGCGGCTTGACGTTGACTTCTGGGACACCCTGTATAGACACAAGGCAGTGATTATGTACCTGATTCCCTAAATGAATCACGACAGCTGGTCCTCCTGCTAATACCTGCTATGAGACGTACCACACGTTTTTACATAATAAAAACCCTATGTGCGCATGTGGATCTTCCCCAAGTGATGATTCCATAGGAAATTGAAGAGTGTATGTAGACAAAATAGTACGATATTAACAAAGATCTATCAACCACAAAATGCAGTTGACTAATGCAGTGAATCTGCGAGGCAACCCTTTTTAAAATATAATAGGTGTGAGGGTGCCACACAAGAGAGCTGTTCAAACTGATGCCCAGGAATTTAGCAACAGTGACTTATTCAACTGAGGCTTCAAAAATGAAATTTGTTTTGTGTTAATCCAAATTAAACCTTAGGGTAACAGATAACAATCTTCAATAGCACTGAATACCAGTTACCTGCGACAAGCCCATTGGCTGATATTTTCCAACAACGAAATTTAAACCACTTCTACATTTAGCCAATTACTAAGCTTTTGCAATTACTTTGCGTGATTTTAGGTGAATTTTCTTTGTTTATATTAATCAGGATTTCGCGGCTCGTCCGATCTCAGCACGTACTCGCTTCACTCGAGTCGGTTCTTTCGCCCATCGATCCGTCCACATGCAGCACAGACCGATAGAAGACTATTCCAGACATTTATGTATCTGTGTTTGATGTGATACATGGTATCACATCAGATGTTTAAGAGTGGTACAATTATGTCATTTAAAGCAATAAAAGTATGCTGGTATCGCAATCTCGAAATAAAAAATATAAATTAAAAAAAACGTTTTCGTAACATTAGCTTAGCATTCCTCAAAAATGTATCACGGATTTGAGCTATTTTGAGATTTTTCGCTTAAAATTTGACTTATCCATGTGACTTTTGAGCTCCATGCGAGCCAAGACCTACCTTAGGAAACAATTAGCTGGCAACTCCGATGGACTAGTATCATGAATTTTTTGGCTAAAAATGAAATTTTGGGCACAGGAAAGCCGTGAAAATAAGGAAAATATTTGAATTCTCCTAGACCAGTGACGTCACTGCCCTAAAGGCAAACAGCCAATCAAAAGACAGATATGTGTGCTGTGTTGCCGCATTCTGATAGCGCGCGAAATGCTGGAGCTGTACGCGGGCTAGCTCATCTATCTTGTCTTCTGTTCCCGTCTGCGAGTCGGAGCTGTTTTTGGCAACAATGCACTGCTGATGCTTCGCGCGGTTGGCACTGATTAGCTGAATTTGAATTCCTTTCTTTAAACTTTAGAATGAAATTACTAAAAAACAAAATGATGTAGAAAGTAACGAAATGCAGCAGTACGTTTATTTTTGTATGCACTAAGCGGTTATAACAATTAAATCATTGTTCTTAACCACGTGATACTAGTACATTGTTACTTCCTACTCTAATCATTATATATTTCCTTACGTCCAGCACAATTCTCATACATTTTTTTAAATATAATACCGGTTTACCCCTTTTTCATGTGCATTAATTTACGGCGAATATTTTATTAAGACATAATCAATCATTATTCTTTATTAAGTTTGCCGAATACGTAATATGTGCGTTGTTGATTCTCCGCCCATACAATGTTACTTTGAATCACTTATTATGTTTTTTTACTTCCCACACCGATAGGTGAGGGGAGTATTGGATCGCGAAAATTTTCGATTTTGAGATAATACGCTTTTTGGGCATTTTATGATGTGTACATAACGAAAATCCACGTCACTCATTTCCGTCGGTCTGTCTGTCGATCTGACTGTCTGTCTGTCTGTCGCGGTTTTCTACCCTCGTAATCTCAGGGTTGTGATGAAATTCGGGCAGCGTTATGCTGTGGGGTCGTAGTAGGTAATGTTCCTATAATTTTGAAAATCGTTATACGGGGGGCGGAGTAATTAGTAGAAAACGAAAAATTTCAAATATGCCTCAAACTTCGTTTTTAGGCGTTTTAGGGGTTCCTGATCATTTTATACTTTTTCTTGGGTGAGAGTGAATTTGGGGTGGTTGGGGGGTGGGGGGTAGTAAAACTGAAAAGTTTGTTGTATTCATAATAGTCCGTCTATGGACCTGTAGAAGAAATACCTAGCGGCATATTACACTTTTTTAGGTCCATCCGAACATTGGCTTGCCTATTACAGAAACCAATTTTGTAATCTGTACATATGAGTTTTGCTTTATTTCGTTCTATGTATATTGCGTAAAGCGAAAATTATTGAATTGATGTTAATAAAATTTTGACACAGAATTTATTACCGCTGCAAGAATGGGAAACGACTCTGTTTTTGAAAAATTGTGTCAGTGGCGGCGCAGCAATAATCAAAAAACCAAAAACATAAAATCAGCTCAAACTTCGTTTTTAGACGGGTTGGAGGCTCTTGATCGTTTCGCATCGTCCAGTTCAAGCATGCAGAAAAAACTGTGGCGCCCTAGTTCCTAAGGAGGGGGACGCAAGAAACTATGTCGAGGGTTTTTGTGTTGGATGTTGTTTTTGCGGGCGGATGGGCGATAATTTAGTTGCTAGGGGATTTTAGACTATAGCTTCATGCAATGGGAAATAATAAAATGGTATCATCATTATGTGTAGGAAGGACTGAGTCCATCAACTTGACTCCATTCTTTTATATTAATTTACAGCCAAGCCGTAAACGTGAGGAGGCTCGGACGCTCCAAAATTTGAGAAGAACACTGCAGGCCGTCAGGGTGCTCAAGGAAAATCGAGCTGAGCCAATCGAGGCCTCCCAGCATGGTGCCAACAATAATCTTAGTCCTGAAGAAATCGACAATCGGCCTTATCTTCTGCAAAAGGTGAGCTATCGTATTATTATGGTAATGACGGAGCGATAGAGAGCGCAACACTACGTATAATATAATGTACCTATGCGCTATGATGGTTAAGGCGAAAGGTTCCCTAAGAACAGCGGTCTCATCGAAAGTTATAAATTTGAATATATTTTAAATGTTGTACATTTAATTTTAAAAAATCATAGTTTCAGCTTACTAGCTTTCAAAATGTTACCGGATCAGGATTCAGGTGCTGGCTAAAAACAAAAATGGAGATCTTTGGCTTTCCACGTCGAGTATGACATGTCATAGCCAGCTTTTATCACAATAGACTCGTAGTCGTTAACGACAGTCAAATAATAAAAAAGGTTCACGCCAGGTTTGTATCGGACTACCACAGGGTGCTGTTCTTAGTTTAGTTAAGATGGGTACAAATCTGGGCGCCGCGAACCCGTGCCGTGCGTGCGCCGCGCGTTTATTGCACGTTAGGTGTTCGTTGAAATTTTTCAGTTTGACGAACCTTATGCGATCCACACAGAATGCTTATGTCCAAAAACCACAAACATATTACGCTCCCCTCCAAATATGTACGGCGAACATACAAAGCATTCGTTGAAAAACCGAAAGTCGGGCCGCGCGGTGTGTGAGGGGTGCGCGCGCCACACGGGAACCCAGTACTAATCGTCATAGCTTGGATACATCAAATCATGTCATATTGATTTGCGTTTATATCTAGTCCAATGTATCGATGTCTCCAGTGACTCGTTTATTATATACAGGGTGGGCCAATAGTGCGTGGACGGAAGATTGTGGGCTTATTAAGAAATATTCCAAAAATCTGTCACTTGGCCATGGTAGGGAGCCTTGAGGGCTATAACGTCAAAATATTTTCACTTAAACTTTGACGTTTATACAGGGTGATTGATATCAAACTTACATTTTTTTGAATGGAACCCCCTAAACATTATTGCATATTTCGATTCCCTGGTGAATTCTAGTGTGACTTTATGTATGGAACTTTAAATGAACCGTTTAGGCGCAAATCACCATTTTTGGTATAAGTAGCTATCAGAAAAAAATTGAATATCGGAGCGATTATAAAACTTAGAAGGCTTTGACTGTGCGGTACAACCAAGCATGCAGTACGTCACCTTAGGTCAGACAGCCAAATACGAATTCTTTTTGTACTTGGAGAAATCAGTGGATTAATTGAGGAAACTTCAATCGCAGATAACTTGATTTTGTCAAATGGAAATGCCTATTTTGGCTTGAAGAATCAAATGTAAAATTTGATTACCTTTCTAACGATATAGCATTCTCGATATCAATCTTTTTTGGTTTTCATTTTATTTCAAATTTTCAGTCAAATCGGTGTTCAATTTCCTGCGCGCAAGCAACCTAGTAGGCCATGAATAGTGGAGGAACGATATAGCTTCTCCTACGCATCGCTTCAATCGCAAATTTACGGTGGTGTTTCCGTCAAGGGAAGAGTGGGAGTCTAGGGAAAGACAGCTCATCGAAGGAGGAGGACAGGTCTGGTACACAGACGGTTCACTCGCTAGAAAGGGCTCGGGCTCGGGAGTCTACGGACCCCATACAAGACTTTCACTCCCTCTTGGGGGGCACACCACAGTATTTCAGGCTGAGGTCTATGCGATACTTGCTTGTGTAAATCGTATTCGGGAAATTGACGGGTCTAGGAGGCGGATTACTATCTGCTCTGACAGTCAGGCAGCCATCAAAGTACTGAATGCTTGGAAAATAACGTCGGGACTGGTCCTGGAGTGCAGGAGGGCCCTTGACGACATCTCAGCTAAACACAAGGTATCACTGATGTGGGTGCCTGGGCACGCTGGGGTAAAGGGTAACGAAATGGCGGATCATCTGGTTAGGATGGGATCCGGCAACAGTTTTGTGGGCCCGGAACCAGCCTTAGGACTATCTGCAAACTTGATTAGGAAAACAACTGGAGAGTGGATCCAGAATCAACACCCTCTGAGATGGAACAACATCTCTGGTCATCTCCGTCAGGCTCGGGAACTATTAGCAGGGCCTGCAGAGAGAATAGGACGATTTTGTTTCTCTCTGGATAGGAGTAACTTGAGATTGCTAGTAGGCCTATTAATGGGTCACAACACCTTCAGGTGTCACTTGTTCGTGATGAGGGTGGTCAACGACCCAACGTGCACGTGGTGTGGTGAAGAGGAAGAATGCTTGGCACACATTTTGTGTCGCTGTGAAACCCTGGGTTATCACAGGCAGACTATGCTGGGCTGAAGAACCTTGGAACCAGTAGAGATAAAACGGATATGACCTAAGAATGTACTTGCCTTTGCCAAAAGGGCAGGTCTTAGGAACTAACGTGGATAGAGGCGCAAAAGGGCCCATCGTGTGGTCTATGCACCAACCACATTCCGTGCTGGATAGCCTCTGGTCCTTATTCAAGGCCATGAAAAACAAACAAAAGTCCGTTAATATGGAAGAAACCAACTATCTTAGTAGAAAAATGCAAGCTAATTAGAGTAACGAGGCAAGATTATACAAATTCCTTACAACATATTAGCTCTAACCAGAAACAATAGCGGTAACAAGAACGCTCATTTTCACAACTACTAACTATTAGCCAATTTCCAAAGTCAGTAAAAAAATATTTAATCAAAAGATAAACTACTAGTGATTGTTGCTGGCAATAGAATATCTATGTCTTCTGAATAAATTTTCACATTTAATGTCATAAAGAAGTAGCCATTTCTGTAAGTCAAAAGTCTGACTCTTCTAATTCTTCAGTAGGTACTTCTACTTATTAGCAAAATCGCGCAGAATGAAATGTGATTTGCAGTCTGTTTGAATTTTAAAACATAATTTATCTAGTTTGTAGAAAATTGCATGAAATAAACGCAACTACAACATAGCGTAACTAAAAAATCCTAGCAGTCATTTCAATAGATATTCAGAATGCTCCAGTTAGAGATATCTTCACTTTTGACTTAACTAAACGGAAATGACTAATCTTTTATCCCTTCAAATGTGAAATTTCATTTTTAAGGTGTTAGACTGTAAGCAAAAATCGCTGGTAGTTTTCCTTTTGTTTCAAAATTTTTAATCGTTTTGGAAAGTTGTCAAGCTCTAGTAGACCTCAATAGCTAGTAGGCTGTGAAAAACAAACACTTCTGTCATATCCCAGCTTCTCATTGACATTAGATATCTTGCCGCTGTTGTGGTTAGAGCTGATGTATTGTAAGGAATTTTCATGATCTTGCCTCGCTACTCTAGTTCGTTTGCATATTTCTCATAAGTTAGTTGGTTTTTTCCATATTAACGGGCTTTTGTTTATTTTTCATGGCCTGGTAGGTTGCTTGCACGCATAAAAATTGAAAAACACCGATTTGACTGGAAATTTTAAATAAAATGAAAACCAGAATGAGAATCTGATATCGTTAGAAAGGTAATCAAATTTTACATTTGATTCTATAAACCAAAGTAGCCATTCCCATTTGAAAAAATCAAGTTATCTGTGATTGAAGTTTCATTATTTCCTGATTTATCCAACTATAAAAAGAATTCAAGTTTATCCGTCTAATCCAAGATGAAGCGTTTCATGCTTGATCATACCGCAAAGTCACTGCCTTCTAGGTTTTACAATCCCTGCGATATTCAATTTTTTTTCTGATACCTACTTATACCATGGTGATTTGCGCCTAAATAAGTCATTTAAAGTTTCATGTATGATATAAAGTCACATTCGAATTGACCACGGAATCCAAATATGCAATAATATATAGGGAGTTCCATTCTAAAAAATGTAAGTTTGATATGAATCACCCTGTATAAACGTCAAAATTTAAGTGAAATTATTTTTATGTTATAGCCCTCATACTATGATCAAGTTACAGGTGTCTAAAATATATTTTAGTAAGCTCACAATCTTCCGTCCACGCACTATTGGCCCACCCTGTATAAGTGATGGCTTATAGATAATGGTTTTGAGATCTCTAATGCCAAATCTGCAGTGTGCCTCTTCTCACGGCATGACATACCTCAGCAGGATACTATTATTCGTGGTGGCACAACTTTCCAAGTTGTATCTGATATCAAATACCTTGGCATGTTTTTGGATAGAAAGCTAACGTATAAATTTCATATCAACTATCTGGTTGACAAAGGCAACAAAGGTTTTGATTTAATCAAAATGGTATCCAAAGTCTGATGTGGAGCCGATCAGAAGATCGCACTTATTCTTTAGCGTTCCTTTATTGGGTCAGTTTTGGATTGTGGTTGTGTTTTTTATGGATCGGCAAGCAACATGCTTTTCAAAAAGCTAGAAATCATACAAAACAGGTTTTTTAAGCCTTTGCTTAGGAGCCATGAAATCGTCGCCAGTGGAAGCATTGAGAGTTGGAGCACTTGAGCCTCCATTACACCTTCATAGAGAAATATTGGCGAATAAATTCCTTCTAAAACTGATTCACAGGGAGTCTAAGATTGTTGACTGACTAAGGCCTGTATTCACCTCTTTTGGATAACCGTCTGTTTACTAACAGTCAGTTAGAGATAACGTAAATTTTTATTTTTCTAATATTGTACTCACTGTGAAGTTTTATGTTCTCGCAGTTTAAAGCGTTTTGTGCTGCCACGCCTTGATCCACTATCGCTGAGCTGGCCATTCTCTTCGCATAATTATTAACATGAAAAAGGGAGGACGCAAAAGATCTGCCAATTACTCTCTCTGGTAGCTAAATATAAGCATATAAAACCAAAGAAGAGAAAGATAGCTGGCTATGCACGCAAAGGGAAACAACGATGGCTGCCGACAGGTGTTTCGGACTAATTGGACCTCATCAGGGCAACGTAATCTAAGTCAAGGATGGGAGGACTCAGAAGATGACAAACACCAAGATGTCGTAGCAGGCAATCAGTGATGCATTTGCGGCTTCGGCTGGACACACCCTCTACTTTGGAGAGCCAGAGTACCCGTGTCGCCACGGAGATCACTATAATTCACCTGTATGGCGTATCCTAACCCAGAACGTAGCGACATACTACAAGAAAAGAAAAAAATCTTTATTGCGTGAAACGGTAATAAAACCAAAGAAGAAAAAGATAGCTGACTATGCACGCAAAGGGAAACAACGGTAGCTGCCGACACGTGTTTCGGACTAATTGGACCTCATCAAGGCAGCGTAATCTAAATCAAGGATGGGAGGACTCAGAAGATGACTGGTACTCTGGGTCTCCAAAGTAGAGGGTGTGGACACACTGCCGAAGCTGCAAATGCATCATTGATTCCCTGCTACGACATCCTGGTGTTTGTCATCTTCTGAATCATCCCATCCTTGACTTCGATTACGCTGCCCTAATGAGGTCTAATTAGTCCGAAACACGTGTCGGCAGCTATCGTTGTTTCCCTTTGCGTGCATAGCCAGCTATCTTTCTCGTCTTTCATTTTATAATCGTTTCACGCAATAAAGGTTTTTTCTTTTTTTGTAGTTTGTCGCTACGTTCTGGCTCAGGATACGCCGTACAGGTGAATTATAGTGATCTCCGTGGCGACACTGATACTCTGGCTCTCCAAAGTAGAGGATGTATCTAGCCGAAGCCGCAAATGCATCATTGATTCCCTGCTACGACATCCTGGTGTTTGTCATCTTCTGAGTCCTCCCATCCTTGACTTCGATTACGCCGCCCTAATGAGATCCAATTAGTCCCAAACACGTGTCGGCAGCCAGTTCTCTTTGCGTGCATAGTCAGCCATCTTTCTCTTCTTTGGTTTGATAACCCTTTCAAGCAATAAAGATCCTTTCTTTTTTGTAGTTTGTCGCTACGTTCTGGCTTTAGGATACGCCGTACAGGTGAATTATAGTGATCTCGGTGGCGACACTGGTACTCTGGCTCTTCAAAGTAGAATGTGTGTCCACCCGAAGCCGCAAATGCATCATTGATATTCTGCTACGACATCCTGGTGTTTGTCATCTTCTGAGTCCTCCCATCCTTGACTTGGATTACGCTGCCCTGATGAGGTCCAATTAGTCCGAAACCTGTGTCGGCAGCTATCGTTGTTTCCCTTTGCGTGTATAGCCAGCTATCTTACTCTTCGTTGGTTTTATAACCGTTTCACGCAATACAGATTTTTTCTTTTTTTTTTTGTAGTTTATAAGCATACAGTGTGGGCCAATAGTGCGTGGACGGAAGATTGTGGGCTTACTAAAATATATTTTAGAAGCCTGTCACTTAATCATGGTAGGGAACCTTGAAGGCTATAACGTAAAAATAATTTCACTTAAAGTTTGACGTTTATACAGGGTGATTCATAACAAACTTACATTTTTTATAATAGAACTCCCTATATATTATTGCATATTTGGATTCCTTGGTCAATTCTAGTGTGACTTTCTGTGTCATACATTAAACTTTAAACGAACCGTTTAGGTGCAAATCACCATTTTTGGTGGTATCAGAAAAAAATTGAATATCGCGGGGATTATAAAACCTAGAAGGCCGTGACTTTGAGGTATGATCAAGCATGAAACGCGTCACCTTAGATTAGACGGATAAACGTGAATTCTTTTTATCGTTGGAGAAATCAGTAGATTAATTAAGAAAACTTCAATCGCAGATAACTTCATTTTTCCAAATGGAAATGCCTATTTTAGTTTATAGAATCAAATGTTAAATTCTTTCCTAACGATATAGGATTCTCAATATCAATCTTTTTTTATTTTCATTTAATTTCAAATCGGTGTTTTTAAATTTTCCTGCGTGCAAGCAAACTAGCAGGCCATGAAAGAGAAACAAAAGCCCGTTAATATGGAGAAACCACATGAAAATTCCTTACAATACATCAGCTCTAACCGGAGACAAAATCGGTAAGATATCTAATGTCAATGAGAAGCTGGGGTATGACACAAATGTTTGTTTTTCACAGCCTACTAGCTATTGAGGTCTACTAGAGCTTGACAACTTTCTGAAACGATTAAAAATGTTTGAAAGAAAAGGAAAACTACCAGCGATTTTTGCTTACAGTCTAACATCTTTAGAATGAAATTTCACATTTAATGGGATAAAAAAATTAGCCATTTCAGTTTAGTTAAGTCAAAAGTGAAGATATCTCTAACTGGAGCATTCTGAACATCTATTGAAATAATTGTTAGAATTGTTTATACACGATAAGCTGTAATTGTGTTTATTTCATGTAGTTTTCTACAAACTAAATTATGTTTTACAATTCAAATAGACTGCAATTCAACTTCCATTTTCCGCGATTTTGCTAATAAGTAGAAGTACCTGCTGAAGAATTTGAAGGGTTCCAGTCAGAGGTATCATTACTTTTGAGTTACGCAAATGGCTACTTTTTTATGGCATTAAATGTGAAAATTTATTCAACAAGCACTAGCAGTTTTCCTTTGGTTAAATAGTTTTTACTGACTTTAGAAATTCGCTAATAGCTAGTAGGCTGTGAAAAATGAGCGTTCTTGTTACCGCTATTGTTTTTGGTTAGAGCTAATATGCTGTCAGGCATTTCATAATCTTGCCTCGTTACTCTAGTTAGTTTGCATCTTTCTACAAAGTTAGTTGATTTCTTCCATATTGACGGGCTTTTGTTTATTTTATGACCTGCTAGGTTGCTGCCAGGCAGGGAAATAGAAAAACACCGATTTGACTGAAAATTGAAATAAAATGAAAACCAAAAAAGATTGATATCGAGAACGTCATATCGTTAGAAAGGTAATCAAATTTTACATTTCATTCTTTAAACCAAAATAGGCATTCCTATTTGAAAAAATCAAGTTATCTGTGATTGAAGTTTCCATAATTATTCTACAGACTTCTCCACGTACAAAAAGAATTCAAATTTAGCCGTCTGATCTTTCATGCTTGATCATGCCGCAAAGTCACGGTTTTATAATCCCCGCGATATTGATTTTTTTTCGAATACCTAGTTATACCAAAAATGGTGACTTGCGCCTAAACGGTTCGTTTAAAGTTCCATGTATGATACATAAAGTCACACTAGAATTGACCAAGGAATCCAAATATGCAATACTATACAGGGTTATTCACGTTATTCGACACGGAGCATTATGGCTAAAGTATTTGATAAAAAAGAAAATAATTATTTCGGATGGATGATGAGACATTTAAATTACGTTTATGCTTGGAGAAATCGGTCGATTAATTAAGGAAACTTCGATCAGCGATAACTTGATTTTTTCAAATGGGAATGCCTAATTTTTTTTATACGGTAGAATTTTATAACCTTTCTAATGATATAAGGTTGTGCATATCAATCTCTGGTAGTTTTCATTTAATTTTAAATTTTCAAACAAATCGGCGATTTTTAATTTTCCTACTTATAAGCAACGTACCAGGCCATGAAATAGAAACAAAAACCTGTTCAGGTAGAAGAAAACAGCTAACTTAGTTGAAAAATACACACTAACTAGACTAAAGGGACAAGACTATAAAAATTCCTTACAACAAATCAATTCTCCCAGAAACAACTGCGATAACATCTAAGGTCAAAGAGAAGCTGGAGTATGGCAGTAATAGATATTTTTTACAGTCTACTGGCTACCGCAATTTACTAGAGGTTAAAAATTTCCAAGACAATTGAAAACTCTGATATGAAACAGAAACAACCAGCGACTGTTGCTCCAGCACGCAACCAGCAATCATATGTAATAGTGTAAAAAAGTATTAATTTGCGTCGAAGTCGATACCTCTGACTGGAGCTCTTCTACTGTTCAATATTTATTAGCTCTCTATCCATCCGAAGTTATTATTTTCTCCTTTATCAAGTACTTTAGCCATAATGCTCCGTGTCGAAGAACGTGAATAACCCTGTATAGGGGGTTCCATTCTAAGAAATGCAAGTTTGATATGAATAACCCCGTATAAACGTTAACATTTAAATGAAAATATTTTTACGTTATATCCCTCAAGGGTCCTTACCGTGATCAAGTGACAGATTTTTGAAACATTTTTTAGTAAGCCCACAATCTTCCGTCCACGCACTATTGGCCCACCCTGTATAGTTGAATAATTGAAAATTAGAAAACTATCGCGGTTTTCAATAAACCGAAAGCTGAGCGGGGAAAATTGCGGATTTTCGCTGAAAGAGTGCCAGCGAAACACGCCATTTTCATCGATCAATGTAAACGTAATATTTTTTGTTGACAAATTACTACATATTTGATATTATTTTCGTTTATGAGTCCTGTATTTTATTACCTGGCGAAAATCGAGTTGTTAAAATTAACAGAGCAGTTACCAGCTGGTTAGCGTTACCTTAATTGGTGAATGTCAAAAATATGGTTAACAAGCTGATAGCTAGTTTAATAGTCAGATAGGGATTTAACTATGTTTGGTGAATACGGCCCTAACTCTTTTTGACAAAAAAAGAATTCTCCTCCGCTGTGTATTGCTATTCAGAAAATTAATTCGGATATTCTCCTTCCTACGGACGACCCGTTGCTTGTGAAATGTGACTATTCTGAACTTATACGACCAACTAAGATCATTATCCCCTCTTATTCTGAAATCCTGTTGATTAACGAGAAAGTCATTGACGATGTCAGTGATTCATCCCTAGCCATTTACACTGATGCTTCGATAACCAAATAGGTACTGGTTGTGCTTTTCTCATTCCAGATAACAGTGTGCTTTAAGCTTCCCCATCATACATCCATATTTTCTACCGAAGCCATTGCTATCATTAAAGCTTTAGAGTATGCCTCTTAACTCAGGTAAAGAGAATTTCATAACCATTTCAGGTGCTCTTTCAGTCCTTTTAGAACCGAAAAATTTTAACTATAGTTGTCCATATTCGGACTTATTTATCACAAGCATAATAGACGCTATTCAACACATGACATCAAGTAGCAGTCGCATAAGGCTCGTCTGGGTAAAAGGTCACTATAGTATCTTCTCCAATCAAAGGGTAGACCAACTTGCCAAATCAAGTATTACATCAAGTAGAGAAATTTCAATAGAGAGGCCTTCAAATCTTGTCGCAATAAAAAGAGTGCTTAACGAATGGAAAGTAGAGTGGCATTTATATTGTCTCATAAATCCTATCAAATAATTAAGATTTAGCCGTACATACCACAGACATGTTGGCACAATAACTTCAGGATACCCAGAAAATATATTTCCATCTACTTATGAACTTCGTTTTGTGTAGATGAAGTGCGAAAGGATGAATATAAGTTTAAGGAAGATTTTCCATGCTAAGATAGCTTCTTCAACTCTAAGGTAATTATTATTTCTTCTCCTTGAAAGTTAATAAAATTGTTTTGGTCCAGCTTCGTAACGAAATTGTATTAATGTTGTACAAACTGTTTACAGGTAAATATATTAGATTTCTCGGTTGTATATCAATAGCGTAACCCACGTCTTCTAAAATGCTAAATTCAAAAATCGTTATAATAGGCTCCAGATGTGATATTACAATCAGTGTGGACAGTACTCACTTTTACTATGTTAACGGGTTGATCTGACAAATGCAGAATATTTGGTTCCAATAACTTGTTGGAGAATCCTAGTATGTGGGCTATGCTATCTTTAGGTTGGAGATCTACGATATAGTGTTTACTATAAATTTCAGTTTTAATAGTGTTGTTATTTGGTTTTACAGAGATAGGCGTTTCGTCATTTTTGTCTGCGAATTTCTTATTCACAACCGCTTTAATATCACTAATCTCATACGCTCCCGTTGGGATTGTTATGACTTGTAGATTATCTTCGTTGGTTTGCTTAAGGTAAAATTTATTTGCACCTTCTGCTATGTTTGGAATGCTGTTATAAGAGTGAAACCCAATTAAGGCTAATCCATAAACCGAACTCTCATCCAATACGATTGGGTTATAAAAATCGATGGGGAGCAATGATGAACGACCTTTAAGTGTGAACAACTGAGACATAATGACAGTTTTTTACTGATCACTGATTTTTATAAAGAAACTCTAAACATAAATGTCCACAGTTTGTTTCATGGAATTCTTGGTAACGACCATTATTGTAGAGAATTGTGATATTTTTCCCAAGATACTTCACCAATTCTCTGAGTGGTTTCAAATTATTAAAACTGTCAAAGTACTTAAAGGTGTCACCGTTTTTCATAAGTGCTACCTAATGACTACCTTCACCGGCATTTGTGTCTAGATTAATAATGGCACTCTCATTCCTTTTTGGCCTAGTAATGTGTCACGTATAAATACGCGTCGCTATCACTGTCAAGTAAGGCCCGGTTGGGTAGCTTTACTGGTAGATTTTTGGAATTTGCTTTCTCAGATATAAACCTTTGCCACATCTTTGTTTGACAGTATTTTTGTTCAAGTACAGTGCCATACCACCATGCCTAGTCTTCTTCAAATATAGACTAGAACCGTGTTTTCCTAAAGCAATAGCTTCTTTTCGTTTATTATGCCTTTCGGCTTCTTCAAGTCATTTTGTGCATTTTTTCCGCAACGGCTGTTTGCTGCGGCACCACCCGTAAGAGATCCGATTGCTGATAATCCTGCCAAAGTGGGTATTAGGGGCAGAATACCTCCAATTTTTGGAAGAGGAATTATTCTTGGGGTTCAGACGTTTTCACGGCCTCCAACTTTTTTTAATGCTGCTCGTGCAGAATTAAGAGCACTGAGAGCAGACTGCTTAAAATTTGTATCTTTGGGATAAACAATCTTCTTAATTATATCGCAGTTAAATGAAACTGGTTGTTGCCGACGACGACGCCGTTTCAAGCCCATACCAATTTTTCTTTTGAGTTTCATAGCGTTAGCTACAATCCAAGCGGCTAATTTTTCACCAAAAGATGCGCTTTTTGATTTTAGGCTATCCCACGCTTTATTTTCTAATATTTTGTCAGCTTTGTGCCTATCTTCCAATGAGGTATTACTTGAATAGAATATATGGTGCTCCCTGCAAGCTTCATCCAACAGATTGATACCACTATCACCATGAGCTGAATGCTCTTCTAAGCGTGTATTAGGTCCACAGTAATGGAAGGATGGGAGGTGTAATTCAAATGGTAGTTTGCTAAGAAGAGTATTTAGAACACCACTGTCACTGTGATGCTTAGCGGTGTGCATAACAATAACTAACCAGCAGTCTGTAATTTCCTTATATATATAAACAAAACAAAAACAAAAAAGGTGCAACCCTGGCTCCGACACACCGGGCTGCTGTTCCATTTCCCAGCGACTACTCATCACACCGTGAGGTGAGGAATCACTGGGTCCGCGAATCGGACGTCCTAAGCAGACGAAGGGACCCATGGATGACTGCCTTCTGCATTCTGGCGGCTAAGATGTGCGCCGCCGCACGGCACACCGGCATTTTGCGCAGTGCAGAGAGCAGCGTATCCCTCATACCACCTAGGGATCCAATGACCATTACTAGCAGACTCACAGTGTAGTACGGCCAGAGCCTGTGAAGCTGTCCGAGGAGCTCCTGAAACTTGGTCCGCTTTTCCTCCTCCTTAGAGACGATGTTCCCCTCGGCAGGTGCCGAGAACTCGATAACGAACATCGTCTTTTGTTGGTAGTCGAGGAGGACTATGTCGGGCTTATTTGCATGTATAAGCTCGAGAGTGGAGAACGAGTAGTTCCAGTAAATTCGGCACCTCTCGTTCTCTACAACGGACTCAATGTCCTCTGGAGTGTATGGCAGCACCGGTATCTCATCTATACCTTATGAGTGCCTTAAATGGTAGCATAGCACTCGTAGAGCCGCGTTGTGCCGATAGACATAGGCTGTGCCAGCGTACACCTTACATGCCGACAAGAGGTGCGTAAGGGTCTCTGGCGCCTGCAGGCAAGCTCTACAGCGGATATCGGGCACATCCATGCCCATAATCCGGCTACGGTATACTAAGGTGTCTCCGACTTCAACCCATTATACCTTAGGAAGGAGAAGGTCAACTGCTCAGATAAACCATGCTCTTCTAGATGTTTTTAGAAGGTTCCGTGCATTGGTTTATCTTTGTGAAGTCTTAAAAGCAATTGGACTACAGCAGTTTTAATCCGGGTTTTTAATTGTGCGGGAGCAAGTTCCGTAACGGACTGCTGACACCTCCGCGTGAAGTCGAGCGTGAGACTAAGTTCTTCGGCTGCCCGTGTTGCTGCTCTAAAAAGAAAGGCTCCTTTACCCGCAATCTCGTGCTCTCGCACAAAGCGGATCAGGGGATCGGTGCTCGTCGTAACATAGCAGGCAGTGGACAGTACTACTCTGTTGTGCAGACGCTCCAAACTCAATAGTCCCTGCCCTCCCAGGTGTCGCGGGAGGTATATTCGCGGGACAGAGGATCTAGGATGTAGACTTCCCTCCATATTCATCCTTTTGCGGGTCTTGTATGTATATCGTTCGGAAATTGAGAACTCATTCTCTGAACGTCCTTGTTTCGAGCACTCCAATGACATGATAGTCTTCCTTTCAAATACTATCAGCAACGCAGCAAATAAGTCATGCAGAATCTTGACTCCCTTTTCCATACGAAATAAATCTCCCCCTTGGTGGGACGAAGAGTGCTCCTTGGCTGTTGCCATTAGAAAAGAAGCATTCATAAACTACAAATCCAATCTTACCCTAGCCAACTTCTTGGAATACAAAAGACTAGATGCCCTTTGCAAACGAACCTTCAGAAGAAAAGCAAAAAATGGATGGGCCCAGTTTTGTAGCAACCTTAATAGACAGACATCTGCTTCAAGCATTTGGAGACGCGTCAACAAAATTCAAAATACCAAATCCTTCTCAAGAAATGACGAAACCATAGTCAAAGAGCTATTCAGTAAGCTAGCACCACCTTATGCGCCTCCTCCTCTACTGCATTGCACTGAAGATAGCGAGCAACACTTTTTACTGAAGCCAATTGGCACTCATAAAATGGTAGCTAACATTAAAGTCTTTAAAAATTACAATTGTAGTTAGTGAATTGTATAAGAGTATGTGGGGGGGGGGGGTTGCAATTCAAAGAATTGTTAGAAGTTTCGAGAAATAAAGCGAAGATTGTACGCAATGAGTGAAATTATTTTATAATAATTGCCGTCACCCTAAAGGAGGCACAATTTTGTGATTGTAATTATATTGGGGAGGGAAAGAAGTAGCAAGGTTTGGAAAAGCTATTAATCAAAAGAATTATCAGAAGAATTAGATATGTGATGTTTCTCACATGTAAGCAAGTAGGAATAGATGACACTCAATTGGTTTATATCAGTTTTTTTGTTCATACTATTATCACAGTGAAAAATGTGTGCCATTTCTAGAAAACATCGTTTGGTCAAGTTAGATTCACTCTCCAAAAGTTTAACGGAGTCGTAGTCAATAACATGATCTAACTGGCTTGCATGAGAGGCCAAAGCACACCTATGAGGGTGTAATCTGGCATCACTTTTATGTAATGTCAAACGTCCTTTAAGGGATCTAGAAGTTTGACCAATATAAATTGAACCACAATCTCTACAAGGAATGCTATAAACAACATTGGTTAGGCTCAGCAAAGGGACTTTATCTTTTAATTTTGAAAAAAAGGTTATTAATTGTAACAACTGATTTTGAGGCATTTTACAGTTCAAATCCCTGAAAATTCTTATTAGTTTTGGGATATTGTTAACCAAGTGCTTAGGGTATCCTTCGTTGATAAATAATTTGGAAAGTAACTGTAGGTTTGGATTATGGAAAGACTGGTCAGCTATTTTTAAGACCCTAGTTTTCATTTGTTTTATAAGGTTTAGCTTAATTTCAGTTCTGTGGTAAGATTTAAAATTTGGCATCTACCAGAGCTGCTGGATTCCCTGTACCAATCTACCATCAGAACGTTGTTTGTAGAACATATAAACCTGGTGTCTAAAAAGGGGACAGATTGATTCGAGTCCTCCTTTTCAATCGTAAACTGTATGTATGTGTCATAACTGTTAAACATCTCCACAATTTCATCCAGACCTTCAGATGGTAGACACAAAATGATATCGTCTACATATTTTTTTTATGAAAAATAAGTTAAATGGCAAAACTTGGATAATTATATCTAGAAGATCGTCCATCACATGTTCTGCCAGAATGGGTGAAATTTTGGCCCCCATGGGGGTACCAAAAGTTTGTTTAAACATTTTTTCATTAAAGGAGAAGTAATTATTGTTAAAGAGAAAAGTGATAATATCTAAAAAAGAATCCAATCTGTCCCCTTTTTAGACACCAGGTTTATACAATGTTCTGATGGTAGATTGGTACAGGAAACCCAGCAGCTCTGGTAGATTCCTCAATTTTAAATCTTACCACAGAACTGAAGTTAAGTTAAACCTTATAAAACAAATCAAAAATAGCTGACCAGTCTTTTCATAATCCAAACCTACAGTTGCCTCCCAAATTATTTATCAACAATGGATAGCCTAAGCACTTGGTTAACAATATCCTGTTTAGCTCTAACACCACTTATTTGCCCCCTTCTAATTCAACTAATACAGATTTAAATAATGCCTTTATAGCTAATACATACGGTGAAAGTTCCCAACCTGACTCATTACTTCCAATGAAGTATGCAAAACGTCCTTATAATAAAGAACTTACTCCAAAACTAATAAGAATTTTCAGGGATTTGAACTGTAAAATTTCCTCAAAATCAGTTGTTACAATTATTAATATTTTTTTCAAAATTAAAAGATAAAGTCCCTTTGCTGAGCCTAACCAATGTTGTTTATAGCATTCCTTGCGGAGATTGTGGTTCAATTTATATTGGTCAAACTTCTAGATCCCTTAAAGGACGTTTGACATTACATAAAAGTGATGCCAGATTACACCCTCATAGGTGTGCTTTGGCCTCTCATGCAAGCCAGTTAGACCATGTTATTGACTACGATTCCGTTAAAGTTTTGGAGAGTGAATCTAACTTGACCAAACGATGTTTTCCAGGAATGGCACACATTTTTCAGTGTGATAATAGTATGAACAAAAAAACTGATATAAACCAATTGAGTGTCATCTATTCCTACTTGCTTACATGTGAGAAACATCACATATCTAATTCTTCTGATAATTCTTTTGATTAATAACTTTTCCAACCCTTGCTACTTCTTTCCCTCCCCAATATAATGACAATCACAAAATTTTGCCTCCTTTAGTGTGACAACAATTATTATAAAATAAATTCACTCATTGCGTACAATTTCTCTTTATTTCTCGAAACTTCTAACAATTGTTTGAATTGCAACCCCCCCCCCACTTTCTCTTATACAATTCACTAACTACAATTGTAGCAATTAATAAATAACATTGAATATTAAAAAAGTACAAATATTCGCCTATTTATTGCAATTTCTCATCATTGCCCTAAACTTCTAATAACTTCTCTTAATTGTCCTCCCCCCTCTCATTCTCTCATATACATCACCAACTTTAATCTCAAGATTAGTCATTGCTAATAAAAATTTCAATCAAACTAGTTTACTATTAAATAAATGTAAATAACATTTTACTTCACTTTTTGCGTATAATTTCGCATTTCATCTCCTAACTTCTAATAGCCTCTCTCAATTCTCCCCTTATTCTGATATAACTATTAATGTAAAGGTTAATTTGATTAATTCGATATTGTCATATTAACAAAATCTCTCTTGTGAGTCCATCCACCCGATATAATAAAATTCAACAATTTTTCACTATTATCACCCTGTACCCTTTCCTGCACTTTTCTGCTCAATGATTAGACAGATGTCACTAACCTTCAATTTTTGACTTTGACATTCAATATTCCACAACTTGCTTCTGGGTCAGTGTTGCCAAAAAGCGTGTAATTACACCATTTGTGTGTATTTTGATTGCCTTGTGTGTATTTTTTGAACATTGCAAAAAGCGTGTATTTTGTGTGTAATTTTGTAATTTGGCATTTATTCAATAAAAGTGATGTTATTTTGTAGGTTCTCATAAAATAACCATTGTTTTCCGTTTTAAATGATTTATAATGGTGTTTATAATAGATAATGAATGTTGATTTTGTTGTGATTTGAGTTAGAATATAAATATATTTTTCCACTTCCAGGACTTTTTTTTTTAATTTTAACTACTTGTGACGTAGGACGCACCGATTACGACAATTGACGGCCGATACAAGTCTTAACACAGAACGTGATAAAGCCATGGATAAAGTCATCCTCCGACTAGGTAGTACTCACATTTGATCATCGAGGTAGAATGGGATTCTACCTCGATGCATTTGATTGACCAAAGGCCTTTACGGAAACACTGATCTGGATCCGGATAGATCAGTTATACGTCAAACAGCTGTTGAGGGCTGTTCCAAATTACGGTTCTATCACCGTCCCAGAACCGATTTCATCATGCCCCGCTCATTTTACAGTTCTAAAAACACACAAAATGGGCGGAGGATGATGGAAACAGTTCTGGGACGGTGATAGTACCGTAATTTGGAACAGCCCTCAACAGCTGTTTGACGTATAACTGATCTATCCGGATCCAGATCAGTGTTTCCGTAAAGGCCTCAAGTGTCCAGGAGTCCGTGGTTCAGTTTTGATTTGGTTTTGACTTGAGTCTAGTTTTGAGTATTGACCCATTTCCAACATTACATGCCAAAAATAAGGTCTCCTTTTGCCTTATTTCAATGAAAATATCAAAGTGTGTAAAAATCGTGTATTTTTGAAATCATGTGAAACTAAAAGCGTGTAATTTGAACAGTTCACCGTGTAATTTCACAAATTAAGATTGGCAACACTGTTCTGGGTTTTTTTCAGCCATATGCAGGTCGAACTTCGTGATGCACGTGTCGTAAAGACGGCAGCATGAAGTTTTTTCAGGAATATTTTTAACAATTTAAATGTTTTAAAAATATCTCCTTTTTATGTACATGACTTTAAGTACGTTGTGATATGTTATTTCGATGGAATTCCTATTGTGACATCGTTCAGCATCAATCTCGTCTGACTTGTTGTAAGTACACAAAATTTTCTATCTTTAACCACTTGTTGCTGAACTTTTCTTTTCATTTTTTGTAGCCCTGAAGAAGGAGTCAAAGAACTCCGAAAGCTAGGAAATATAAAAGTTTAAAGAGTACACCTCGCTGTTTACTTGCCGCTACACAGCTATTAGCTTTAGTTTTGTTTCTTAACTAATCGGCAACGATTACCCGTTTTTAAAACTATACATATAAATATACAGGGTGAGTTTTTAGTACCGGCTCGGTCGATAACACCACTACTATAGAAGATATCGAAAAAAGTTGTATATAAAAGTTGTAGCCACGGATATGCTCCTTGCTCAGAAAATATTTTGATTTATACAGGGTGATCCATAACTACGTGGTGATGCAAACATGCATTTTTTTGAATGAGACACCCTATATATTATTCCATATTCAAATTTTACTAATGATTTCCGTTCTTCCAATATAGGGTATTGTTACATTATACAGGGTATTTCAAAAGTTATGAACATTTTTATATCCAAATCGCTGTCCAATGGACGTACTGTATATTAAAAAGAGATGAATCAAAAATTATATTTCTTATACATATGGATAAGAAATATCATCTGGTTTTAAAATCGGCTATAAAAAAAGCCCGCAAAGCATATTCCTGTACAGGGTGATGTAGAGTGCAAAATCCAGTTTTTCTCTTTTTTTCAAATGTAACCCCCAATATTTTATTATACCAAACAATTGCTTTTAATATGCTCTTTCATCTTTGTATAGCACTTATTATGGCTAAATTAATTCCTTTCTGAGATATTTCGATTTTTCTACAAATTTTAAATATACCTTCTATTTGTTTATTAAAATTTATTTATTTTGAGAAAATACTATCAAATTTTATTTTTGCTTAACAAACAACTAAAATATAAGGCCATAATAGTACTCGATCAAGTCAAAACACTGGATTAACGAGATAATATAGGTCAAGTGTGCTGAGGAAACAATTTCATAGTCGTCATGCATAATTATCAAGCAGATCTATCAAGTAGGCTATGGAACATTAAACGACATGGTCCAAATAAAACGATTCTTCATTCTTTCAAACGCATTAGTTTTAGAGTGCCTGCGGTCTGGATATTGCTGTTCATAGTTGATATATGAGGCAAGTAGGCAATTTCTCAAAGATTCTCCTAAATACCCTCAATGGAAAAATTAATTTTTAAAGCTCATTTTTTACACAGTACGGAATTATTGAGCAGGTTATGAAAACCGTCAATTTTTCAAAGCAAACCTGATAAATCTGCTTGATAATTATGCATCACGCCTACAAAATTGTTTCCTCAGCATACTTGACTCTATTATCTCGATGATTCAGGGTTTTGACTTCATCAAATACTATCATGATCTTATAATTTAGTTGTTCGTTAAATAAAAAACAAATTGGATAGTACTTTCTCAAAATAAACAAATTTCAGTACACAAATAGAAGCTATATTTTAAATTTACCGAAAAATCGAAATATCCTGGAAATTGATGGACGTAGGTACAATAAGTGTTATACAAAGATGAAAGAGCATATTAAAAGCAAGTCTTTGGTATGATAAAATATTGGGAGTTACATTTGAAAAAAAGGAGAAAATCTGGATTTTGCATTCTACATCACCCTGTATACGAATATGCGTCGCGGGCTTTTTTTATAGCCGATTTTAAAACTAGATGACATTTTTTATCCATCTGTGTAAAAAATATGATTTTTGATTTATGACTTTTTGATATACAGTACGTTCATTTGACAGCGATTTGGAGATAAAAATGGTCATAACCTTCGAAATACCCTATACAATGTAACAATGCCCTATATTGGGAGAACGGAAATCATTAGTAGAATTTGAATATGGAATAATATATAGGGTGTCTCATTTAAAAAAATGCATGTTTGCATCACCACGTAGTTATGGATCACCCTGTATAAATCAAAATATTTTCTGAGCAAAGAGCATATCTGTGGGTACAACTTTTTTATACAACTGTTTTCGCTATCTTCTACAGTAGTAGAGTTATAGACCGAGCCGGTACTAAAAACTCACCCTGTATATACACATATACAGTTCATCTACTAGACATATTTACCTGTTTTTATAATTCTTTATAGACACCAGACGATGGTTTAAATATAATAAACCGAAACGTCGTGGGAAGTGTTTCATTTAATTGACCGCAATACCACTAGAAAAAATCAAGTTTGAAGTCTACGGTCACGAAAATATAAAATCATTTGACTGGAAAACTATATCTCGTCTATTTGCTGGGGTGGTTTTGTCTGTATGTATTTCAACGTCCCAGTATAGTTTGAATTGATTGTTCTCGAGTACTGAGGTCGGTGTGTAGTTGTAATATGGATCTGTGTTTTCGATTAGCTTGTTTGTCGTGGCTAGTGCTTGGTGTATGACTTTGGCTGCAGAGTCTGTCTGGCTGTATACTCAGTTCCAGCGAGAGTTTTGCATGCACTTCTTATGTGTTCCGTTGTTTTCTTCTGTTGGTGGCATTACCATCAGTGATGGATGGATCTTTAATTAGGTACTTCTTGTAATTTCGTATCACAATCAGTTGGTCTTGGATAGCAACCATGAAACCTTCCGTTTCCAGAAAGAGCTGGCCATCCTGCAGTCAGGTGTATGACTGCTTTTCATTAATGTGGTCTTGTGTCACACGGTATCTAGGTTTGCCATGGAGTGCCTTCTGCGACCAGGTGTTTATTTTTTCTTGTTGTGCTTGTATGTGGTTGTGTACGTCTGCTGCGTGGTCTGGACAAGAAAGGGCGAGTGGTATGTAGTTTTTGTCTGCTTATACTTGCCACAACGATATTTGAAGGGTCTACATAATGAAAATCCACGTTATTAATTTCCGTCGGTCTGTCTGTCGGTCTGTCGGTCTGTCGGTCTGTCGGTCTGTCGGTCTGTCGGTCTGTCGGTCTGTCGGTCTGTCGGTCTGTCGGTCTGTCGGTCTGTCGGTCTGTCGGTCTGTCGGTCTGTCGGTCTGTCGGTCTGTCGGTCTGTCGGTCTGTCGGTCTGTCGGTCTGTCGGTCTGTCGGTCTGTCGGTCTGTCGGTCTGTCGGTCTGTCGGTCTGTCGGTCTGTCGGTCTGTCGGTCTGTCGGTCTGTCGGTCTGTCGGTCTGTCGGTCTGTCGGTCTGTCGGTCTGTCGGTCTGTCGGTCTGTCGGTCTGTCGGTCTGTCGGTCTGTCGGTCTGTCGGTCTGTCGGTCTGTCGGTCTGTCGGTCTGTCGGTCTGTCGGTCTGTCGGTCTGTCGGTCTGTCGGTCTGTCGGTCTGTCGGTCTGTCGGTCTGTCGGTCTGTCGGTCTGTCGGTCTGTCGGTCTGTCGGTCTGTCGGTCTGTCGGTCTGTCGGTCTGTCGGTCTGTCGGTCTGTCGGTCTGTCGGTCTGTCGGTCTGTCGGTCTGTCGGTCTGTCGGTCTGTCGGTCTGTCGGTCTGTCGGTCTGTCGGTCTGTCGGTCTGTCGGTCTGTCGGTCTGTCGGTCTGTCGGTCTGTCGGTCTGTCGGTCTGTCGGTCTGTCGGTCTGTCGGTCTGTCGGTCTGTCGGTCTGTCGGTCTGTCGGTCTGTCGGTCTGTCGGTCTGTCGGTCTGTCGGTCTGTCGGTCTGTCGGTCTGTCGGTCTGTCGGTCTGTCGGTCTGTCGGTCTGTCGGTCTGTCGGTCTGTCGGTCTGTCGGTCTGTCGGTCTGTCGGTCTGTCGGTCTGTCGGTCTGTCGGTCTGTCGGTCTGTCGGTCTGTCGGTCTGTCGGTCTGTCGGTCTGTCGGTCTGTCGGTCTGTCGGTCTGTCGGTCTGTCGGTCTGTCGGTCTGTCGGTCTGTCGGTCTGTCGGTCTGTCGGTCTGTCGGTCTGTCGGTCTGTCGGTCTGTCGGTCTGTCGGTCTGTCGGTCTGTCGGTCTGTCGGTCTGTCGGTCTGTCGGTCTGTCGGTCTGTCGGTCTGTCGGTCTGTCGGTCTGTCGGTCTGTCGGTCTGTCGGTCTGTCGGTCTGTCGGTCTGTCGGTCTGTCGGTCTGTCGGTCTGTCGGTCTGTCGGTCTGTCGGTCTGTCGGTCTGTCGGTCTGTCGGTCTGTCGGTCTGTCGGTCTGTCGGTCTGTCGGTCTGTCGGTCTGTCGGTCTGTCGGTCTGTCGGTCTGTCGGTCTGTCGGTCTGTCGGTCTGTCGGTCTGTCGGTCTGTCGGTCTGTCGGTCTGTCGGTCTGTCGGTCTGTCGGTCTGTCGGTCTGTCGGTCTGTCGGTCTGTCGGTCTGTCGGTCTGTCGGTCTGTCGGTCTGTCGGTCTGTCGGTCTGTCGGTCTGTCGGTCTGTCGGTCTGTCGGTCTGTCGGTCTGTCGGTCTGTCGGTCTGTCGGTCTGTCGGTCTGTCGGTCTGTCGGTCTGTCGGTCTGTCGGTCTGTCGGTCTGTCGGTCTGTCGGTCTGTCGGTCTGTCGGTCTGTCGGTCTGTCGGTCTGTCGGTCTGTCGGTCTGTCGGTCTGTCGGTCTGTCGGTCTGTCGGTCTGTCGGTCTGTCGGTCTGTCGGTCTGTCGGTCTGTCGGTCTGTCGGTCTGTCGGTCTGTCGGTCTGTCGGTCTGTCGGTCTGTCGGTCTGTCGGTCTGTCGGTCTGTCGGTCTGTCGGTCTGTCGGTCTGTCGGTCTGTCGGTCTGTCGGTCTGTCGGTCTGTCGGTCTGTCGGTCTGTCGGTCTGTCGGTCTGTCGGTCTGTCGGTCTGTCGGTCTGTCGGTCTGTCGGTCTGTCGGTCTGTCGGTCTGTCGGTCTGTCGGTCTGTCGGTCTGTCGGTCTGTCGGTCTGTCGGTCTGTCGGTCTGTCGGTCTGCCGGTCTGTCGGTCTGTCGGTCTGCCGGTCTGCCGGTCTGCCGGTCTGTCGGTCTGCCGGTCTGCCGGTCTGCCGGTCTGCCGGTCTGGCGGTCTGTCGGTCTGTCGGTCTGTCGGTCTGTCGGTCTGTCGGTCTGTCGGTCTGTCGGTCTGTCGGTCTGTCGGTCTGTCGGTCTGTCGGTCTGTCGGTCTGTCGGTCTGTCGGTCTGTCGGTCTGTCGGTCTGTCGGTCTGTCGGTCTGTCGGTCTGTCGGTCTGTCGGTCGGTCTGTCAGTCTGTCTGTTGGCGACCTTCTAACGTCGTAATATCAGTAACCGATACATGGATTGTGATGAAATTTGGGCAGCGATATGCTGTGGAGTCGTAGTAGGTGATGTTCCTATAATTTTGGAAATCGTTGTACAGGGGGCGGAGTAATTAGCAAAAAACCAAATATTGGGGGGGGGGGGGGTGAATTTGGGGTGGTTGAGGGGTGGGGGGTTGTAAAACTGAAAAATTTGTTTTATTCATAATGGGCTGTCCATTGACCTGCGAATGAAAAACCTAGCGGCATAGTATACTTTTTTAGGTCCATACGAACATTGCCTTGCTTATTATAGAAACCCAGGGACATTGTGATGTAGGTATACATACGAGTATTGTTTTAGATCGTTATATATTGCGTAACCCGAAAGTGGTTGAATTGATTTTAATGAGATTTTGACACAGCATTACTGTCTCAGCGAGGATGGAAGGCGCGTATGTTTTAGAAAAATCATGTCAGTGGCGGTGCAGCAATAATACAAAAATTAAAACATAAAAACACCTCAAACTTTGTATTTTAGGCGTTTTGGGGGTTCCTGATCATTTTCTACCTTTTTTAGGTGGGGGTGGAATTTGGGTGGTTGGGGGGTGGGGGGTTGTAAAACTGGTGTAAAACTGAAAAATTTGTTGTATTCATAATAGTGTGTCCATTGACCTGTGGCAGAAATACCTAGTGGCATATTACACTTTTGTAAGTCCATCTGAACACTAGCTTGCCTATTACAGAAACAAATTTTGTGTACATACGATTTTTGCTTTATTTTGTTCTATGTATACATATTGCGTAAAGCGAAAATTATTGAATTGATTTTAATGAAATCTTGACACGAACTTTACTGCCGCGGCGAGAATGGAAAACGCGTCTGTTTCTGAAAAATCATATTAGTGGCGGCGCAGCAATAATAAAAAAAGCTAAAAATATAAAAACAGCTCAAACTTCGTTTTTAGACGTTTTGGAGGCTCCTGATCGTTTCGCATCGCCCAGTCGAAGCATGCAGAAGAAACTGTGGCGTCCTAGATCCTAAAGAGGGAGACGCAAGAAACTATTTACGAAAGTTTTTGCGTTCGATGTTTTTTTGCGGGCGGGTGAGCGATGTTTTGATTGTAAGGGAATTTCAAACTATAGCTTCAGGCAATGGAGAAATAATAAAATGTTATCTAGTCAATCAGCTTGACTCTATTTTTACTATTGCTTTATGCAAGATTGTTTGTTTACTGTGGAAAAAATTAATTCATTCATTTGCAAGAAAACTACAAGTAATGCCACCTCTAGAAGGGTGAGCCTTGTGGCGGGGTATAAGGCATACACAGTAAGATAATTATAATACGTCACAAAATATTTTACAGTATCATTCTCTAAAGCCAGTGATTATCCAACAGAATTTTATATCAGAACTGGATCGTGATGTCTAATAGCCTATCATCATCATCATCATCATCATCACAAAGCTCTACAACCCCGGGTGGGTCTTGGCTGACTGCACAACTTGCATCCATGTCCTTCGGTCTTCTATCAGGCTGTGATCGAGTGGTATATTCATTGTTGAGAGGTCCGCCCTGATATTATCCTTCCAGCGCATTCGCGGGCGTCCTGGTGGTCTCTTTCCAGCTGGTACCTCCTCCCATACGAGTTTCACCAGTCTTTCGTTGTTCATTCTGTGGACATGTCCGAACCATCTCAGGCGTTGGGACTTGATTTCCTGGACGATGTCTCCCTCGCCATACAGTGCTTTAATCTCGGCATTATTTCTAATGCGGTATTGGTTGGTGTCGGGGTGGTAACGCGGGCCGAAAATTTTTCTAAGCACCTTCCTTTCAAAACATCTGAGCTTACCCTCGTTTGCTTTTGTCATGGTCCAGGTTTCGCATCCATAGATGATTATGGGTCGAATGACAGCCTTGTAGATTTTAATTTTTGATGTTCTTGATATGACCTTCGACCTAAATATATTGCCCAGTGAAAAAAGGCATCGGTTTGCGGCTTGAATCCTTCCTTTAATTTCTTCTGTTATGTCATTATCCGAGGTGATTATGGCGCCCAGGTATTTGAAGCGTTCTACCCTTTCGAAGTTGTATGTGTTTATTGACACATTCGGTCCTATTCTATCTCGGCCCCCTCGTCTGTTGATGCACATATATTTAGTTTTTTCCTCATTGATCTTGAGTCCCAGTTCTTTCGTTGTTTTTTCGATGTTGTTGAAAATGTCTTTCACTGTCAGGACAGAGTTTCCTACTAGGTCAATATCATCCGCATATGCTAACAGAAGCTTCGGCCCATTGATTGTCAGAAGTTCTATATCGATTTCCGCTGCTCTCATGGCTTTCTCTAAAGCGATGTTGAAGAGCAGGGGTGATAGGGCATCTCCTTGTTTAAGGCCGCTCTTGATGTCGAAATTGTCTGAGGTATTCTTTCCCACTCGGACACTTGACCTTCCACCCTCCATGCATATCTTTGTCATTCGGATAAGTTTTCTGGGAAACGAGAATTCTGCCATTGCGTTCCAGACTTGGCTTCTTTCGATGCTGTCATATGCCTGTCGGAAGTCAATGAATAAGTTGTGGATATCTCTATCGAATTCTCTTCCCTTTTCCAGAAGTTGTCGCAGCGTGAAAAGTTGGTCGATGGTGGCTCTGTGCTTCCTAAAGCCCGCCTGGTATTCCCCTATGATGTTCTCCGCATGAGGTGACAGCCTGTTAAGTAGTACGTTGGCTAGGACCTTATATGCCGTGTTTATGAGCGAAATGCCTCTGTAATTAGCACATTTCGACTTGTCTCCCTTTTTATGGATGGGTATAATAGCGCTTTCCTGCAATTCCGTTGGGATTTGTTCGTCTTTCCATATCTGAGTGATCAGGTGGTGGAGCTGCTTGACTAGCGCATGGCCACCGTATTTTAGAAATTCCGATGGAATATTATCAGGCCGTGGTGCTTTCAAGTTCTTTAACTGTCCTATTGCTTTCCGTACTTCGTCCAATGTGGGTTCTTCTACGGGTAGGTCGGCAGTTTGATATATATGTTCGGTGTGTTTGACATCTGGATTTACATTTAAGAGGTTTTCGAAATGATTCTTCCATATTTCAAGTTGTTCTTTTTCGCTGGCTGTGACGTTTCCGTTATTGTTTTTCAGCAGCGGTATTGTTCTTGGCTTGAAACCTTTTCTTTCATTCGAGATGGCGTTGAAGAATTCTCGAGAGCTCGGTTTGGGCCTATTTCTTTCGATGGTCTCGTATTTCTTTATTTCATGGTCCCGTTTTTTTCTTTTGATTACTTTTCTAGTTTCTTTTCTGCATCTTTCGTACCTCTCTCTGTTCTCCGGTGTGTCGCATTGTAACTTGATCTTTCTTAGCCTTTCTCTTTGCTCCAGGTGTTTCTGACATTCTTCGTCAAACCATGTTTTGGAAGGGTTTCTTCTGGTTGTGAGCTTTCCGACCATCTCTTCGGCTGTCTCCGTTATTGTTTGCTTTATCTGTTCCCAGAGGTTTTCGGCGTCTACTTCCTGATTTTGGCATGCGTTGAGTTTTTGTCCTAGCCTTTGTTTGTATTTCTGTTGTTCTTCTTCCTTTTGCATTTTGTCCAAGTTCCATTTCGCGATTCCCTCAGTTCTAAGATTTTTTTGTGTTGATATTTTAATGTTCACTTTCGCTTTCACTAGGTAATGGTCTGTATCCCCATCTACACCTCTGAGGCTTCTTACGTCCTCAATATTTGACCCATGCCTGCCATCTATAATAAAGTGGTCGATTTGGTTGCGCGTAACATGGTCATTGGAGACCCACGTTTGTTTGTGTATGTCTTTGTGGGGGAACATTGTGGATTTTACTATCATTCCGTTGGATGCTGTCAGTTCTATCAGCCTCTGTCCATTATTGTTTGATATATCGTGAAGGCTATGGGCGCCTATGGTTGGTCTTAGGTTGGGTTCTTTGCCTATTTTCGCGTTAAAGTCCCCGCATAGTATTCTCATATCGTGTTTTGGTAGGCTTTCTACAGTCCGTTCTAGTGTGTCGTAGAAAGCATCTTTGGTGGTTTCATCTTTCTCTTCTGTTGGAGCATGCACTGATAATAGTGAAATATTATACCACTTTGCCTTCAGCCGTATATAGCATATCCTTTGGTCTATAGGTTTAAAACCTATGACATTATTTGCGAGTTGTTCGTTGATGACGAAACCTGTCCCGAACTCGTGTTGGCCGTTTTGATTTCCGCTGTAGAAAACCACAGATTTGCTGATCTTCACATTTCCGCTGTTAGGCCATCGTATCTCCTGTATTGCGACCAAGTCCATTCCTATTTTTTCCAGTTGCTGTACGGCATGTATGGCGGCCCCAGGTCTGTACCAACTCTGTACGTTCCATGTTCCTAAATTCATGATCCTTTTTCGTTGCGGTTTTCGGTTTCCGGGTATTCCAATCTTGTTCCGAGGCGAGTTTGCAGTTTTCATAACTGGTCTTTTTTTATAAGGGTAGGTAGTTGGCCTTCCGCTTAACCCTCCTCCTTTATCCGGGCTTGGGACCGGCAACGACCCTCGGTAGGTTACTCAGTTCACCCACCAGGGGTAGCTAGCTGTATTCCGTATGCTTCATTGGACTTTCTGCGAACTGGTTTACTTGAGGTAACCAAAGATTGGTAGCAGATAATACCAATAATGTTTTCATAAGTACTCGTGTTGTTAAAACTAAAAATTTCGGAAATGTAATAAAATGACAAGCAATTTGAAGGCTGAGTGATTTTATTTGTTTTGTACGAAATGACTGTATATCTATGATTCCTCTGCCCTTTTGTTTTCTGTCTATGGTGAGCCTTTCCTTGCATGCGGCGGGATGTGACATTCTGTGTTTTGTGAGTTCCGTTCGGATGAGTATATGGATGTTTTCTATGTTAGTGTGCGACCACTTGATGCCAAATGAATACGTGAGGATTGGTATAGCAAATAACAGTCTAATGAGGCGGTCTTGAAACTCTTGTGTTAGTTGTGCTTTGATTTTTGTGTGGTCTATCTTAACGTTTTGATCGATACCCAGGTGCTTGTACGTTTCGTCCTTGTCCATGTTGTCCAGCGCTTGGCCAGTTACTACTTCCTGTTCGGGGTGGTTTTTCCATTGGCTTTTATTGATGTGGAGCACCTTGCATTTACTCAAGCCAAATTCCATCTTGATATCTGACGTACAAATTTCGGTCATTCTGAGTAATTCTCTCAGTTGCGCTTCTGTGGCGGCATACAGTTTTATATCATCCATGAGGAGGAGATGATTGATTTTGTGTTGATTTGATTTCTGGTGCCTGATGGTGAATCCACAGTTTGTGCTGTTAAGTGTGTTGGAGAGCGGATTGAGACAGAGGCAGGACCATAGTGAACTGAGAGAGTCACCCTGACAGATACCGTGACGTATATGTAGCTCATCCGTTTGGATATGGCCGTCCTGAGTTTGAAGGTGTATATTTGTTCGCCATGTCTCCATCGTTCTTGTAAGAAACTTACGAAGCCCTGGGTCGATTTTATATATTTGAAGAGTTTTCGTTAGCCAGCTATAGGGTACAGAGTCGAAAGCTTTTTTATAGTCGATGAAACAGGTATAAAGGTTCCTGTGTTCTTTTCTTGTTTGTTCCATGATCGCACTATCAAAAAGTTGTTCCTTGCACCCTTGGCTTTTGTACTTCAGTCAGAATGTTGTTTTCCGTGAGGTGTTGTTCAATACTTCTGCATATTGTTGCGGTGATGATCTTGTACAAGGTGGAAAGACAAGTGATTGGGCGATAGTTGGCAGGGTTCTTGGTGCCTGCGTTTATTCGGTTGGAGTATGGCTTTATTGATTTGGTCTGTGAGCACTTCGTATACTGAACTGAATTGCTTATACCAAAAATTTTGTATATTGTCCAGGCCTCGACACTTCCAGTTGTGAGGAGTATGTTTTATTGTTTCAGCTTTTTCCTCTGGCGTAAGAATAACTTTTCCCTGTTCCACTATATGTTGATGTTTTTTGACTCTTTCTGTCTGATCCATGAAGCGTCTTTATTATATATTTTGGGTTCTGACTATAAGTTACTCCAAAACTCAGTTAACTCTTGTCTACTTGGATGTTCTATGGTTGTTATCTGGTTGTTTGAAGTAATTTTCTGGTAGAAGTTTTTCACTTGTCTGAAAAAGATTATTAGCATCCTTTCTGTCGTTGGATTTATTGTATTTGGGTAGTCGAGCTGCGCAAACTGCAAGTTTTTGTTTAAGTGTATTTCTGGTATTGATTTTTGGGGCGACTTGGATTTGAGTATATCTATTGCTGTCTGTATGCGTTTTGAACGGTTGTTGTTGTTGGTGCATTGTGCGAGGTGTGCCAGTTCCTTTCTGATTGTGGTAATTTTGTTTTCGATTCGTATTTGCCACTTAGGTTTCGACCCTTTGCTTGTGTGGTCTTTAGACCGTTTCGGAAGTTTTTGGCCGTTAACTATAAATGCGAGGGGTAAACCGCTGGGTCAAAGTGGTGTACAGAACCCGGGCATTGCGGAGATTGTGATGGGCATTGCGGGACATTACGGTGGATTGCATAAGATTTTTGGGCATTGCTAAGGAATACAGACATTTAAACGGGCATTGCGGTCATTTATGTGGGCATTGCAAGAATTTAAATCTTAAAAGTATATGTAAACCGAGCGGCAGTTCGGCTCCTTCCGCGTCTCCAGATTTTACTCGTGACAGGCGCCGGTTGACTCCAGACCGACCGTACGCAAACCAAAAATGGGTCATGTTTGCATATTTTTTAGTTGTCTGTACCCTACTGGCCTACTGTGGCCTGTCGTGTCTGTCGTCAGTAGGTACTTAGGCAGTCAGGTGCAGTGCTTGTATTTGCTGGTGCATAACGGAAGATTTTTGAGGAAACAGTAAGTATTAAAGTTTAATTAAATTGACATGCATAGCTCAGGGATCCATTTATTTTAAGTGGTAGTGGTACCATCCTGTAAGTACCTGTAGCTCTTGAATTAATCACTTGAGACCCCAAGTGTGCTAGTTTGTTGGAATTGTTTTATCGGGAGGAACACAAAAAGTTACAAATATATAGGGTGTTCCATTAAGATTTTTGAATCAGACGTCACGTGATCAAAAACAAATACCTCATTGGGTAACACAATAATAGGAACAGATACTACATTTGCTCTAATTTACACCTCCAAAATTATAGTTCGCTACGAATGCTCAGTTCCGATATATTGCTTGTCCTAATCGTAGTGGGGTATATACTTGAATAGAGATAGGTATACAAAAAATGTTAGAAAACTTCGTGCATTGCTTCATTCTATCACTCGAGTAACTTTACAGAGTTTTCATCTAAGCTATTTTTTTTTGATAAATGGTAAGGTCATATATAAATTTTATAACAAAACTATTCCTTTTCGCAATAATTCAAAAGTTATATCAGACAAAAATTGGAAAAAATGGGTTTTGAATTCAATACCGAAAACACTTCTAGAACTACCGAACGCGTGTGAGGACAAAATGCTATTTTTTCACCAACGACGTCCTATTCCGATACCTATTACCATTATCTTTTCTAGATTCTCAGCTAATCTTGAAAATAGTTACTTGTGTAACTAGTGTTGCACCATAGACGATGACCGAAGAATTAGATTACAAATTCCAGCAATAAAGTACGTAATCAAATATGTTTTGTTGAGGCAACTTTTTCGGCAGCACCGTGGTGGCGCACCGTGTAAGCGCGACGTGTTCGAGCCCAGGCCATAACAACCCTTTTTTTTCTTTTTTTTACCAACAAATTTATCGTTATACTTTTTGCACATATTACACAATTTTTTTTCTCTATGATCGAAACAAATGTGTTCTTGAATCAAATTTTATTAGACAGTTTACAAGTATAACAGAAATCACTAATCATTTTGCTTTTCCGGATTAAGTTCAAATTTGATATCGCAATCGGCAATTCGAGCAATTGGTGACTGATATTGACGGACAAACCTCATTTCTACTGATTTTTGGAATTTTCCTCTGCCTCCGGTACTTACTTTTTGTACTAGTCTAATCAAATTTTATTCAGAAACACATCTATGTTTATCGTAGCAAAAAAAATTAACATGTGTAAGAATCATATCAATACATTATTTGGTAAAGGAAAATTAGAAAAAGCTCTCAAGACCTGGGCTCGAACCAATACCGCTTGAAAACTGACATTGTCGGGTCAGAAGGCTGACGCGCTTAGACGTAGCGCAACCACGGTCTGCCGAAAACGTTGCATCAACAAAACATATTTGATTAGGTACTTTATTATTGGAATTTGTATTTCAAACATTCAAAAAGATATATTGTCTATTGTGCAACAAATACACATTAGTTACATAAGTAACTATTTTCACGATCAACTGGGAATCTATAACAAATAATGGTAAAAGGTATCGAACTAGGACGTCGTTGGTGAACAGAGAAAAGATAACATTCTGAAGTCACACGCGTTCAGGAGCTATCGGCGTGTCTTCGGTACTGGATTCAAATCAATTTTTATTTTGATATAACTTTTGAATTATTGCAAAAAATAAAAAAAAAAGTTTCGTAAAAAAATTTTAAGGTATCATCCCGTTTATCACAAAAAAAATTGTATCCAAAACGCTCGTCAAAATCCCAATTGAACTTCTCTTATATAAAGGATTGTAGGAGTTACTGGGCATTTCAGGCATTGAACCCGAAAATGTTGGGCATTTACGAAAAATGCTGGTGCATTGCGGGCATTGCAAGTGCATTGCTGGTACATTGCGGGCATTAGGCCTCAAAATTAGAGAGTAATGCCCAAAATGGCAGCATATATGGCGGTGTGAATGTCCTCTAGGTTACTGTCGCGTATTAAGAATTGTGGTATTACGTTGGTATTTATTGTATGTAGTATTTTTTGGGTGTTGCTATTGAAAATTAGTCTGGGTTGAGGATCTCGTAGCGCAGGATTACTGCCACACCATTTGTTAAATTGTGCGTTCATCACTTGATCGGCAGATTGTGTGAAGGAAGATGTTTGAGTAACGTTTTGGTTTCGTGTGGTTGTGGGAGGCAGGCTACTGCATTCTGTGTCTGGGGCATCGGGTATAAACTCATGTTCTGGGTTTACTTCTAAGTGTGTGCTGGTAGTGTTGGTTGTGTTTGTGTTTGGGGTCTTATTGTTTAGGGTATGATTGTGTTGTGTTTCCGTGATTGATTCATTGACTAGATAATCATTCCTTTCAACTGTATTTATTTCGTCCGCTACAAGATTCGCTATAACTTGTAGTTGTTGAGGTTATTATTATTATTATTCTAATTTGCTAAGTTCATCTCGCATGATAGCGGTAGCACATGTGGTGACGGGCTGTGCCAAGTCAGCACCTAAACTACTACTATTATATACTGTACTATTATACTGTTATTATTTAAAAAACAAAAAGTGCAGCCCAGGCTCCGACACACCGAGCTTCTGTTCCATTACCCAATGACTTCTCCTCACACCGTGAGGTGAGCAATCACTGGGTCCGCGAATCGTGCGCCCTAAGTAGACGAAGGGACCCAAGGATGACTGCCTTCTGCATTCTGGCGGCTAAGATATCCGCCGCCGCACAGCACACCAGTATTTTGCGCAGTGCAGAAAGCAGCGTATTCCTCATTCCACCTAGGGATCCAATGACCATAACCAACAGACTTACAGTGTAATCTGGCCAGAGCCTGCGAAGCTGTCCGAGCAACTCCTGATATTTGTTCCGCTTTTCCTCCTCCTCATAGACGCTGTTCACCCCGGCAGGCGCCGAAAACTCAACAAACTGTTGTCGGATCCCATCCTAGCCAGATGATCCGCCATGTCGTTACCCTTTACCCCAGCGTGCCCAGGTACCCATATCAGTGATACCTTGTGTTTAGCTGAGATGTCGTCAAGAGCCCTTCTGCACTCCAGGACCAGTCCTGACGTTATTTTCCAAGCACTCAGTGCTTTGATGGCTGCCTGACTGTCAGAACAGATAGTAATCCGCCTCCTAGACTCGTCAATTTCCCGAATACGATTTACACAGGCAAGTATCGCATAGACCTCAGCCTGGAATACTGTGGTGTGCCCCCAAGATAGATTGAAAGTCTCTAGCGAGTGAACCGTTTGTGTACCAAACCCGTCCTCCTCCTTCGATGAGCTGTCTTTCCCTAGACTCCCACTCTTCCCTTGACGGAAACACCACCGTAAATTGGCGATAGAAGCGATACGTAGGAGAAACTATATCGCTCCTCGCCAACAAAATAGGACTATCCTCATACAACTCAGCTAGAATCGTCGAATGCGCTTTGCCTGGATTCATAAAAGTCCAGCTACCCTGACTCCAGAGACGGAACCCAGTTTTTCTAGCTTCCCCTTGAATTACCAGATCCAAAGGAGGAAGATTCAATAGTGTTTCAAGGTTTCAATGTGTTGTGCGCAATGCACTGGTTATACTAAGACATGCCAAACGTTGCACCTTATTAAGTTTGGCTCTTATTGCCTCCGTCTTTATATACAGGTCCACCACACTATGGAGCCATATAATTATGTCGGTCTGACTATTTTAGTACAGAGCCAGTGCACCACTTTTGGGCTCAAGCCCCAACTACTACCGACAGCTCTTCTTCTTCTGCAGGCCCATAATGAGTTTCGAGCCTTGCTTACCTTATAATCCACATGCTGCCTCCAAGTCAGCTTGAAATCCAGTATGACTCCTAAATACTTTACTGACTGAGACAATTCAAGTGTCGTTCTGAAGAAGGTAGGCCTCACGAGGCCTTCCATCTTCCTTCTCCTAGTGAAAAATAACGAGCTCCGTCTTCTCAGCGTTCACTGACAGATCTAACTCATTACACCAGGTTTCCACAACGCGCAGCGCGCCTTGCATTACCTCGGAGACTGTATTTATGAATCTACCCCTGACCACTATGCTTAAATCATCGGCATAAGCCTGCACGTAGATCCCTGTGTTACTTAGTCTCACGAGTAGGTCATTCACCACTAAGCACCATAGTAGAGCTGAAAGAACACCGCCTTGTGGGCAGCCTCGCGCCACTGCAACGCTATAGTTTATGTCGTTAAGCGTTGCAGAAGCCACTCGGCACTCTGGAGTGGTAAGAATCCACTCCCCTAGAATTGGAGCAATTCCATGTCTCTCTAGGGCGCGTCTTATCGAATTGGTGGTAGTACAGTTGAACGCACCCTCGATGTCAAGAAATGCTACCATAGCCACTTCCCGTTGATCTAACGTTTTCTCAAGCCTGCTGACCAAATGATGAAGTGCCAGCTCAGCTGATTTTCCCGCCTGGTATGCGAACTGATAGGCATGGATTTCAACCCTTTGTAAGGGCCTATCCCTGATATATCTATCAACCAATCTCTCCAATGTTTCTAGTAAAAACGACGAAAGGGTAATCGGTCTAAAGTCCTTCGGACGAGTATAGCTACCTCTGCCCGGCTTAGGAATAAAAACGACCCTTGAATGCAACCAGCTCTTTGGTGTGAAGCCAGTAGCCACACAGGCGCGAAATATCCTAACTAGGTATGGTAGTACCAGATCCTGTCCACGTTGTAGCATGACTGGAATGACGCCATCCTTGCCTGGACTTTTGTATGGAGCAAAAATATTTATTGTCCATCTTGTGCGGTCATAAGTGACGACTTCTCCTGCCATCTGCCATTCCTCTCTATGAGGACGGCAGAGTGGCCTATGTGCACCTGTCTGTTGAGCAGCGACCGATCCCGGAAAGTGCACACTCATCAGTAGTTTAAGCGTTTCATCCTCGTTATTGGTTCTATGACCATTGGAGTCCGTTAAGATCCCCAACTTGGACTTGGTGTCCTTGCTAAGGATCCTATGGATCCTTGCCATCGCAGGAATATCATTGATGGACCTACAGAAGTTCCTCCAAGATTCCCTGAAGGCCCTCCTGACTTCCCTCTTATACTCCTGTAGCTTTATCCTATACTCCTCCCATTCAGGAGTACCCTTCCTGTACCTAACTCTTGTGAGTAGTTTGTGTAGGGACTTTTTCCTGGTTCCTAATTTCTTAGTCCGGAAGGTGGAATTGCCAGCCACGCCCACTTCGCGTAGGGGACAGTTATCCTCAAAGGAGGCTCCCCTTTACTGAGATCCTGATCTATAGGACGGAGCCTCCTAGCTAGGTCCTCTTTAAAAGAAGCCCAATTTGCTTGCTTAGGATTTCTAACGAAGATTCCCTCTTTTTCCGTCAATCCTAAACGTTATATGTCTATGGTCGGACAGTGACGGTTCCAAGGATACGGTCCAGTCCTTGACCTCATTATAAATACCGACCGTGCTCAGTGTTATGTCTAGGACCTCGTCCCTCACATTGTTTGAGAAGGTAGGAGTGTCGCAAACATTCAGAACCTCTCGAAGTCCCTAGAAATTCCATCAGCTCTTCACCACGTCTATTAGTGTTAGAGCTACCACATAGGGTGTGATGGGCATTGCTATCACACCCCACGATAAGCTCGAGATTATTGTCTCGACAATGAGACACAAGGTCCTCCATCTATTTTGAAGGAGGAGGATCTCCTGAGTCATACGATAATTACGCTGAGCATACCATTAAACTTCTTTCGATGCTTTGTTCTCTAAGGCGAATCATTACCGCAACCATGTCCCTAGTTGTAAAGTCCATTAGTTGCCATGCATTCATATTATTACATGATACACACACTCTAGGCTTTGTCTTCGGAGCGCTACTAAAAATGGAATGGAATGGAATGTTAGCCCGCTAATAATGCCATTCCTTATCCAGGGTTCCTGAATAAGAGCTATGTTATAGCGACCCCTAGTGATCGTCTGAGTAAGAACCCTAGAAGCTGCTATGCAGTGCTGCAAATTAATTTGAATAAATGAAATGTAACTCACCATTTTCTTTTTTGGCAGTCCATTCCCGTCCGTCTGTAGCGAACCAACGTCTAGTGCCCCACGGTGGGGCTCCGTTCGTTGTCGCTACCCTCGCTCTGACTGTGGCGTTCATCTGACTGCCACAGCATCCTGACTCCCTCCAGTGTTGAGTCGGAGTCACTATCCAGTAGTTGCCCGTCGCTCACTGGTGTGCTGATCTGCCCACTGGTTCCTGGTGTGGGCGCATCCTTGTCCGACTCCAGAGACTCCTGAGGAGTCTGTTCCTGCCGCTCGGTCCCCCTTGGAGGAGCCCGAGCGGCAACAACAGCCTCCCCAGGTGCCAGCTGCCCTTGGTTCCTAGGCTCCTGGCTCTTGCCTGGGCCCTGATCACCGCCGGCAGCAGCAGTCCCGCGTTGATCTCTATTCTTGTTCAGCAGAGTAAATACTGCTGAGCTCGCTCCGCAGTAGAGCCGCAGCCCCATGCCCTCGATTACACCCCATCTAATGGAGTCAACGCTGAGAACCAGACGCACGCCTTTCAGCTCCATCTTAACCTCCATCACCTTCCACGAGTTGGGATGTAACCCAAGATTTTGCCTACCTAACCTCCTCAGGTGGATGTCCTCTTTCACGTGAGGGCCCGGGAACCAGGCCATCACCCTCCTGAAGACGGGCAGGTCCTCAAATCGCATCGCCCTGAGTCGTGCTCCTTCCCAGGGCCTCAGGTTACCAACCTGAGCCTCCAGCCACGTCTGCGAGAACTCATTCTCGCAAACAAAGATGGCCGCCCCCCTCGAGAAGTGGCAGTCAGCAAACCTTGGAAAAGCCCCTTCAAGTGGGAGCCCGTCCCTCAGTCAGCTCACTGACTCCTGAATACTGAAGACTTGCGTCTCCACCAACTGAGCACTAGGGTAGTCCTCGGGAACGAATACCACCCTGTGCCCGGTTTGCGAGCTCTCTTCCGCGATGAGGCACACTCCGGTGTCATACCCGACGACCTCGGACGCTTCCCAGCAATGCTAGGCCCCGCCGCGCCGCAGCTACAACACTCGAAGGCGCCATAGCCCGCACAGAAGCTGCAGCGCCGCCCGAAGCAGATGCTCCCGAAGAGGCATCTCGACCTCCGGAGCCCTGCCCCTCCTGCGCCAGCCTTAGCCTCCGGGCTCGCTGCTTCTGCGCTCCCGTCCTACCCTTTCTCTTCAAATTCAAGGTCTTCACCCTCTTGCCCTTAAAATGTCTCTCACTTGCTCTTCGCCAGTGAGGGTTCTATCGGAGTCCCCTGGTGAGAGGCCACCCGGCTGCTGTTCGGGGTCCCCTGATGGGGAGCCCCCGGATTTGGGTTTATTATTTGCTTTAGCACTCATAATAAGTCCCACGAGTAAGGGGGAACTACATGGTCCGCACCCGCGGCGCCCACTGCACGGCTGTAAGGCTCGCTACTCTGGGAGGTCGCCTGGTGTCCCAGAGGCTCCGTTAGCGACGGTGCACCCCCACCGCCACGCACCCTTTAGCACGGATCGCATGACACATTGGGTTGGGTTCTTCAGTTATCCTAGAGCAGTGTTTCTCAACCGGATTTACTCCAAGGACCGGTAAAATATTTCGGCACGTTCTCGCGGACCGGTAATTTTAATAAGGCGACCCATTGGCACAATTTTCCCCAAAGATAAATATTGAAGACAAACATAATTTTGAAAGCATTTTATTTGCTATTTTACATTTGTATATTCAACTAACTTGAAACATTAGATCGAGAATACAACTACCAAAACTTAACTAAAACTCCAAGAAAATTCTAATATGAATGATGTATTTTTTAATTAATATATTAGCAAAAACAACAATGAATCGAAACGTGAACAGCGTAAGTAAATACAAAATAAGCAAGAAATAGAATTAAAGGATATATAATAACTAAAATTAATGAGATTGCTGCTGGTCCTTTTTGCTGATTAAAGTGTCAATCCTAGGCATTAAACCAGTTACAGCAATACGTAAAGCAGGCGCAAGAGCAAGTCGATTTCTATGTTTCGTCTTTATAACAGTCATAGCCGAAAATGTAGTTTCACACAAATAAGTTGAGGAAAAAGGCAATAAAATTTTCAACGCCTTTGCATGAAGATGGGTGTATTCTGTTGCAGTCTTTATCCAGAACTGATGTATATTTACTGAATTGAACTGTGACTTAAGTCATGGATCTGAAGCCAGTTCAATAAGTTCTGTTTCCTCAGCTGTAGTTAGATCGTTATTGGGATTATCAATAAATGGATTAATTATCCACAGATTGCCTGAACGCACATCTTCTTCTGGGGGATAATACGGATCGAAAAATCGAAAGAAGCAAACATATCAAAAGTGTTTTCTTCCGTACGTTTGTACCAGAGTTTAAGTTTCCTCTCGAAAGCATCAATCTTACTGTAGAAGTTCCAAATGGTATTAGTTTTACCTTGAAGACTTAAATTTAGTTCACTTATCAGTGAAAATATGTCTGATAGGCATGAAAGCAAGACTACCCATTCTTTGTTTTGAAAATGTCTGCTCAATAATGATCCCTTTTGATTTAAAAACAATTGTACCTCATTTCTCAATTCGTACAACCGTTTAAGGACTTTTCCTCTGGATAGCCAGCATATTTCGCATGCAACAATAGTTGTACATGATCCGGTCCCATTTCTTGACATAAAATTTGTAAACAATCTTGAATTAAGGTCGTTACTTTTGATAAAATTTAGAATTTTAACCGATTCCTGAAGAATGTCATTCAGCCATAGCAGCAGCAGTACACAAACTGATGCATTTTTTCCAGGCAATTTATAAAAGGCGATTAGGTTCATAGTTGCCAGTTTGTTATATTTTTCGTTAGATCGTATTATTTTCTAAACTAGTAAACTATTATTATTGTAATATAGATACTGTTGCAATATCGGTGGTCGGTCGATAACACTTTGGATTTTGACAGATAGTTGGATATTTCGCGGATCGGCGACCTATACAAAATCTGGTGATCTCGAGTCTCCGCACCCCCTTAACCCCCAAACTCAATAGTCCACGCTGTCCCAGGTGTCGCGGGAGGTATATTCGCGGGACAAAGGACTTAGCATGCAGACTTCTCTCCACATTCATCTTTTTGCGGGTCTTCGTGTCGATTTCCTTCGGATCGTTCACTTTCCAGTGTATAGCACCAAAGGTGTATAATAACAATGGGACCGCAAGCATGTTTGTGGCAGCGACTTTGTTCTTGCCGGACAGTTCTGATGACCAGATCTGCCAGAGTCGGTGCAAATACTTGCGGCGGAGACACTCTTTGACCAATTGAGGTTTTGAATTAAGAAAAAAAGTACTTTTTTATGATAAGTGGAAAGATCATATATAAGTTTTATAAAAAAACTGTTTTTGTTCTCTTTTTTTTTCGCAATAATTCAAAAGTTATATCAAAATAAAAATTGGTTTTTGAATCGAGTACCGAAAACACGCCGACGGCTCCCGAACCCGTACGACGTCACCATGGCGGTAAGGATGCTCCTTTGACCAACGACGTCCTACTCCGATACTAGGTTCTAGATTCCGAGCCAATCGCGAAAATACGTACTGCTAAACTGGTAACTAGTGTATATTTGTTGCAACACAGTCGATGAATGAAAGTTGCAGCTCGAGACTAAGTCTACGATCGAAATAAATATGTATTTGAATCTTTGAAGTTGAAGTCAGCTTACAGATTCCAGTTAGTAAGTACCCAATCAAATATGTTTCGTTGAAAAGATCTGCTCAATCGAAGGATGGCCCAGTAGTTAGAGACACCGCTAGTGGATCTCAGGGTTTTTGGATCGAAACCCAGGCCTTCCAGCTTTTTTTATTTTTTTTTTTATTAAAAATTTTATTGATGTGCTTTTTGCACTTGTTACGCACATTTTTTTTACGACCAACATAAATATGTGTTTGAATCAAATTTTGTTAGACATATTACTTGCACTGCACCCTCGACAAACCAAGCTGGAATTGGCTGCTCCTGATTTAGCTACGAGTTAACAACTCTAGGTAAATGCCGGTGGCAACCGGGAAATTTTTTCCACCAGTAGGTTTTTATGCCACCCGGGCCAGAAGCTGCGAAATTCTTTGCGCCCCGTAAGGCGTCAAGAATTTCTTCCGCGTTTATCGGATGACGCAGTACATTCATGTTAGGAGTCCTCCTACAAACGGACTCGAACTGCGCCAAGGCCGGAGTGTCTGCTGAGAGAGGTTTGGGTTGTTCGTAAATGTCCCTCCAAAAGACCTCCACGCGATCAGCAGTTGGCGGCTGCTCTATGGCTGGTGGCGACTGTTGGAATAGGCGAGAAGGTCTTTCTGTTCTGCTCCAGACCCCTCGCCCACGCCACCAACGATCACTTAGCAGCGATTAGCATCCGTATCCTGTCAAGACAGTGTTGCTTGACAACAACCAGTACCGCTTGACTGAGTGTATGATGGTCGCGCCTCAACCCGTAGGCTATCTGGCGCACTCGGCGCGTAAAAGGCTTCCCAACCGCTCTATATTCCATCACACACTGGATACGGGATGCTTCCTGGCGAGCCAACTGGATTTTCGCTTCCATTTGGCGCACCCGTCTCTGTGCTCTCTCAACAGGAGAGTCTCTCACTCTCCCCTGTCTAGCTAGCCTCAGAGCCGCAGCGTAAATTTCGCAATTAATGCTCCAAATGTTTTTTTTTTGTTTTTTTTTTTTTTGTTTTGAAGGTGGAAATCCATTTACAGACATCATGCGCTATGCACGCTGGCTCTATCGCGTCATGATAGTGTGGGGGTCCTATCCTATTCCGAGGAATCGAATACCCACTAAAACCACCTCCATTTCTGGCTATTATATTCAACTCCGGCACCTCAGGAATCCACCGTAAAGCATTGCATCCAAGGAGTCTGCGAGTCTTAAGCTTTCTCTGCGCTGACCATGCTATCTATCTTGTAATCTTTCGTCCTTGGTCTTGGTTTCCATTACTTTTTCCATAAATTTAGTTATGGCATTCCACTTTGCCTGGCTTTCCAATAGCAGCTGGGCTGCATTATTTGTGGTTACTTTGGTGCCGCAGTCTCTGTACATTTGTGTCCTATAACTTTGCCACCTTGTGCAATGGAAAAGAGTGTGTTCTGCGGAGTCCTCCTCCTCACAGTAAAAGCACGTTGGCTCTTGTTTTTTGCCCATTTTATGGAGATATCTCATAAAAACGCCATGACCCGTTATGGCTTGCGTTATGTAGTAGTTTACCTCTCCCCATTCTCGGTTTATCCACTTTTTAACATCTCTGATAAACGTTTTTGCCCAACCGCTGTACTGGTCCCATCTGTTTTGCCATTTATTCATTAATTCTTCCCTCGCATTTCTCCTGTAGTTTTTCCCATTTCTATGTATGTTACATCTCTCCTCTACGCTAAGCTTTATAGGTGGTATTCCTGCTATGACTAGTGCTGCTTCGGCTGATACGGTTTTATAGCCTGATATAATTCGAATAGCCATACTTCTATTTACACTTTCTAGCAAGTTTACATAATATTTGAACCTCAAAGCCTCATCCCATATTGGAGCTGCATACAGTATGGTCGACGTAATGACTGTGGCTAATACTTTACGCGTGCTGGCCCTAGGTCCTCCTATATTGGGCATTATCCTCGCCAGGCTCATATAAGTTTTTTTCGCTTTGTTAGCAGTTTCTCTAATATGGACCGTCATTTTTAATCCTGCATCCAGATAAACCCCCAGATACTTTATTTTGTTTATGTTGTTAACTGTAACATTGCATAGAGTCAGTTCGATGTTTCTGATCCTCTTAGCTCCAGTGAGCGTTAAGATTTCGGTCTTTTTTGGTGCAAGTTTTATGCCCAGCTCAAGCGTTTTGTTTTCTATAACTGAGCATGAATACTGAGCCACCTCCCTTGATTTGGCTGTGACGAGTACTGCCAAGTCATCTGCGTATGCGACTAATGTTACGCCTTGATGTATATTAGACTGCAGTATATAGTCGTAGAACATATTCCAAAGGATAGGCCCTAGCACTGACCCTTGAGGGACTCCACACGTGGTTCTTATTTTTGTATTACGGTCTGTCAAGATGAAGCGATCCATGAGGTATGACTGTATCACACGAATCAAGTATTTGCTTATATTGTGCCTGTGCAGACTCTCTATGATCTTATCCCACGGAGCAGTATTGAAAGCATTTTCTATATCCAACGTGATCATAATACAGTTCTCTCTTTTCCTTTTGCTTTCTGCTTGTACCTCTTTAATTTTGGCAAGTGCGTCGAGTGTACTTCTTCCTGTGCGAAAGCCATATTGATGCTCATATAATCCATTATTTAGTTCAAGCTCTTCTTCTATTCGCAACTTGATAAGCATTTCCAGCATCTTGGCTTCACTGTTTAAGAGACATATGGGTCTGTATTTGTTCTTCTCTGCCTTTTCTATCAGCACTAACCTCGCCACCTTCCATTCTGTGGGAAAAATGCCGCTTTTGATCACCGCGTTTGCTGACTTTACTATAGCCTGAGGGTTTTTGTTTGCTAGTATTTTCAGGGCTTCGGGTGGAATGCCATTTGGTCCTGGGGCCTTTTTGCTTTTTATTCTTTCGGCTGCCTTCATTATATCCCCCTGATCGAATTCTCTTATTTCATTTTCTGGTACAGCAAACGTGGGCCATGTGACAGTTGGCTTTCTCGGGAAGAGCATTTCTACCTCTTTAAGGATAGCCTCTTCGGTCAGCGTCACCCTAGGTCGGAGTCTCAATTTTCCAGTAACTATTTGATAGCCCTTGCCCCATACATCGTGATCGATTTCTTCACAAAGTTTTCTGAAGCACACTCTCTTCGAGGACTTGATGGCCTTTTTTAATGCTGTTTTAGCTTTCTTGTACTCTGCATAGACCTGTTCATTAACGCTCGATGAAATAGTTTTCCTATTATTGCGTATTACTTTCCTTCTTAGATCGTTGCATTCCTTCCTTTTCTGTGCAATGTCTTGATTCCACCAATAAACTGGCCTGTGCTTGTGTTTGAGTTGTTGTTTGTGTCGGAAGCATTCATCACAGAGGTCCTTCAGTGTTTCCGAGAGTTCTATGGGGCTACTGCATTTATTATTAGCATCCACATTTTCGCATAAGCGTGAAAATTTGGTCCAGCCTCCAGCTGTCGTATACCAGCCTTCAGCCCTCTTATCGGTGCTTATGTTTTGTATGGGGGTATGCACCAGCTCGTATCTAATATTTCTATGATCGCTCATATTTTCTGTTTTCTCATCTACTCGCCAATTCTGTATACGTCTACTAAGTTGCGGCGTGGATAAGGTGATGTCTATTACCGAACTACCAATAGAACTACTAAATGTCGGGGTGCTTCCACTATTCAGCACAAACAGGTCCATAGAGGCTATCCATTCTTCCAAGATTTTTCCCTTTGTATTTTCTACTGGAGACCCGAAGATTGTTGACTTGGCATTTAGGTCCCCGGCTATGATCATCTCCTTATAATTTCTTTTCAGTTGTCTACCAAGCTCGTGCAGGAAGTCCTCGAATTCATCGCAGCTTCTGCTTGGGGGAAAGTAACATGAATATATTATCAAGTCCGGTGTTTCAATACCAACTATACCAGTCATAGAAGTATGGCTTAATACTGAGATGTCCGGCTTTGTCTGAATGAAGACGTCTTTGTTCTCGTCACAAAACAAGCGGTGTATTCTATTCTTGTTTGGTTCCTGGCCTATGATTATGTCGATGTCTTCGTCTTTTGCTATCTTTGTTAATATATCATGTGCTGCGTGACATCTGTTCAGATTTACTTGTACGATCTTGAGGGTCCTATGTCTATGCCTCGTTGTTGATCTTGAGGTTCTTTGCATGGGTATTTATATGTCTGAGCGATCTGCGTATCTTCTCCTTCTCTCTTGAACCAGTGCCTTCTTAAAGGCCTTACATTTTCGGCTTCCTGGCGTGTGTCCGGTATTGTTGCATACCAGGCATGCCTCCTCATTTTGGCAGTCTTTTATCATATGACCTTCTTTTCCACATTTGTAGCATAAGCCTGTTCTGTCCGGTCCAGTGCATGCTTCAGCCCTATGTTCATATGACCAACATTTTCTACATCTCTTTATGGCTACTCTTTTTTCAACCGAACAGTTAACCATTCCTATTCTTATGATTCTATTCCTTAACAGTACGTTCGCAGCTTGTGTACTAACTGTGGCGGTAATCGCTTGTGTATTATTAAGGTTTGGTCTTAATTCACTGTATGTTGCAGTATTATCTTTTATGCATGCATGTATAGCTTCAACTACCTCTTCTTTTTTCATGGTAGCGTCTATACCTCGTATATGTAGAGTTTCCTGTTTTTCTCTTAGGCCAGCTTGTGCCACTTTTATGGTAGTTGATGCGTTCCGTAAAGTGTTTTGTATTCCGTTCATTGCGGTCTCCTCTTTATCCAGAGTGATGAGTAATTTGCCTTGTCGGGTACTCCTCATACTCTTTATGCCTTTAATGATCTCATCTTTACCGCATATATTAGCTTTAACCATTTCTAGAGTGGCGGCATAGTCCTTGTCTTTTTCCTCCACTACTATTGCGTAAGTATCTCTTTCTTTGGGCTTGACTTTCCTTTCTGCCCCAGACTCTCTCGCTTGCCTTGTGGTAAAGATTACCGCGATGGTTCCACTTCCATGAAAAATGCATTCCACCATTTTTCTGAACTTCGTTAGCGTCATAGTGCTAATGTGATGCAGGGCAATACGCTCAGTTCCTTCCGATTCTTCTTTCAATCTACTTATCTTCTGCCAGAGATCCTGATCGGTGCCGTCGTGACTTATTTTGACTATCTTTCTGTTGTTGTGTGAGTCTCCTCCTATTGATCTTACCTTTGTAGTTTCTTCTAGAACGTCGAAGTCCTGGTCTCCTTCTGTTATGTCTGGATACCTATCCCTGTACATCTTCTGGATGCTCCTGTCCATGTTTTTGTCCGTTGGTTCTACCAGTACTGCTTTTAATTGAAACACCTCTGTTAGTGGGTTTCCAACTTTGATTTGAGTGTTAGTATACACTTCCTCCTCCCAGCTTTTTTGCTCGAATTCTCTCCATTTCTCAAGTGTGTCTATTCCTTGTATGCTTTGCACATCCTTGTGTTTACCCCATGGTACCGTTTGTATTCCCACCTCTTTACTGTCTATTATGTCCGTTTGTGTGCCAAATTCGTGTGTTCTCGGATTGTCAGTTTGGCGAGTTGATCTTATCCAATTCATAACCCGCGGTTGGTTGAGGGTATCAATCGTACGTTTGAACTTAATACTTAAGTCCTTGATTTCCTTTTTCGTATTTGGTGTGCCCTCTAGCAGTTTCTCAAGGGTTTTTATGTGTCTGTTCATCGTATCTATACTTTCAATTACGATTTTTGCAATTTTACCCTCGTCTGGCTTGCTCTTCTCTTCTGTGAAGGAAGTATCTGCAATCTTCCTCTTTTTTTCTGTGCTGGGTGTATCTCTCGCGCTGTGCCCAAAAAAGCCACCACCTTCCCTCTTTTGAATTTTACAGTCAGTGATAGACTGAGACCTCTCCCTTGGTGGCGTTCTTTTTATCGAGTCCCTTCTTTTGAAAGGATCTGGTAGTCCCTGTCCACCAATACTGGGGTCACTATCTTTACCTAGTTCGTGTTTATTCATGTTTATTTCTACATTTCTCTCAGGTTCCAAAAACGCGCCATGTCCGTCAACAAAAGATCCGTCCAATTCCGAGGCTTTATTTTGTTTGTCGCTCATTTTTTTTGCGTTTTATAGCTACCGCCAGCTTGCAGGGTGGTTACCATCTCCACAGCAGAGCCCTGCCGGGCCACTACTAGCTTCATGGCCTACCATGGAGAGGTGTAATCGCAGACTTTCGTCACTCCTGTATCGTTAGCGGCACCAGCATTTACCCACCCTGGTGTCATGCAGCTCTCGGCACGATACACACCTTAGCTTGAGTGTGGTTTCCTTATTCACAGCCATGGTCCATCATCCGTCGCAAAGGGTTTAGGAAAGGGGGGAGGTATTTGGTAGGAGGGTTGAGGAAACACTGCAAACCTGTCCGTCATGGTTGAACCTGCCGGAGATCTCTTCATGTGTGATCTCCTACGGCATAGCCTTACAGGGGAAGGGTAGGATCTCGGGACAGCAGGATAACCGGGATCGTTACACTGCTGGGTGTTGGTTGCCGATAGTGGAAATGACCAGCCCTTTTTTCTTTTCTTGTGCAGGGTCCATCATTCCCACCCTCAGTTCACCATCGTTGGAGTGCCATTTGGACGCAAGATAAAGGAAACATTTTTCTTTTATTGTGCTGGATCCTATATCTCGCGCACAGCGGTGCCGCATATACCCCCCCTGTATATGACGCGAGTAGGCAGACACTCGACGACTCTTATTCGCCACCCAAAGGAAGTAAACTTCCGAAGGGTGGCCAACGCGATTCGACCCCGCCATGCTCCAAATGTCAGAGGCCTCCGATAGACGTTCACCCACAGCCTCATCCTCTCTCTTCAAATCTGCCAGCTTAAAGAACCTCTTGTTATTATGCAAGGCCCTTCGGTCCCTGAAATCCCCAGGTGAGACGACTTCGTCGGTTTCCCTCTCAGCGGTCCTTATCGGCGAGCTTTCAGCCTGGTTAACAGGCCTTCCGTCCGCCGAAAAGGGAGGCTAAGCTGGAGCACGAACATATCCCTGCCTTCGGAGGTACGATACATAATCTCGCAAATTCTGAGAGGTAAGAGTGCTATGCTCAGGGTGTATTTCACACCACCTCTCAAACATACGGGACATGTATCCCCTACGGTGCGGGCTACTGCTCCCGTAGCAGCTCAGCAGGTCATCTCTAAGCTCCGTCGTCCACCTAAAAGTGGTCCATGTCATAACCGGGGTCGTCTACAGGGCGATCCGAAGCACCGCCACCTTGCCCAACGCCGGCTTCCGAAACCGGCTCGGTGTGGGTGCCTTTCTTCCGGGGTGGTCGAACCCGAAGATGATAGGGCCCGTCAGGTGGTTAGCCTTAGGGCCCCAGATGACATTTCCGGAGGCAGCCGTCCAAATTGCCTCCTGAGGATGGACCTGTGAAGGTTGCCGGCTGGCTCACCTCCTTTGGCTTCGGTATACCCTGCGGTGTCGCCACGCACCGGATAGCTTACTGATGTTGGGTGGCTTCCTGCTGGTGTCTAGTATCAGCCACCCCTAACGAGGAGTCAGACGCTGTCGGAATATCGCTCCTAACAGGGAGATCCATCGTGTCCTAGTTAACGAAGAACAGCTGATCCTCTGGATGCAGACGCTATTCCTCCGTGCCAGTTTTGGCCCGCCCCGGGTATTTCATTTCCCCGGTACCACCCATATCTGGGAGGCATTCCCCTATCCGCTACCTTGGGGAGGCGCCACTGAGGGGACCTAGCAACCCCTCGCGGCGGTATTATTATTTAAAACAAAAAGGTGCAGCCCGGGCTCCGACACACCGAGCTGCTGTTCCATTACCCAATGACTGCTCCTCACACAGTGAGATGAGCAATCACTGGGTCCGCGAATCGTGCGCCCGAAGTAGACGAAGGGACCCAAGGATGACTGCCTTCTGCATTCTGGCGGCTAAGATGTGCGCCGCCGCACGGCACACCGGTATTTTGCGCAGTGCAGAGAGCAGCGTATTCCTCATTCCACCTAGGGATCCAATGACCATAACCAGCAGACTTACAGCGTAGTCTGGCCAGAGCCTGTGAAGTTGTCCGAGCAACTCCTGATATTTGGTCCGCTTTTCCTCCTCCTTAGAGACGATGTTCACCTCGGCAGGCGCCGAAAACTCAGTAACGAACATCGTCTTCTGCTGTTGGTCCTGAAGGACTATGTCGGGCTTGTTTGCGTGTACAAGCTCGAACGTGGGGAACGAGTAGTTCCAGTAAATCCGGCATCTCTCGTTCTCCACAACGGACTCTATATCCCCTGGAGCGTATGGCAGCACCGGTGTCTCATCGATACCGTATGAGTGCCTTAAATGATAGTAGAGCACTCGTAGAGCCGCGTTGTGCCGATGGACGTAAGCCGTCAAGCGTCAAGCGTACGTCTGACGCCGACAAGAGATGCATAAGCGTCTATGGCGCCTGTCGGCAAGCTCTACAAAGAGTGTCGGGTACGTCTACACCCATAACCCTTTTACGGTACACCAAGGTGTTGAAGACACCGTCCTGGCAAGCCATTATGAACCCCTCAGTCTCGGACTTCAACCCACTTTATTATTATTACTGTGTGACCTTCTAAGTTCCTCTCGCATAATTGAGGTTTTGAATCAATTTTTTTAGTCACAAATCGAAAGATCATATATAAGTTTTATAATAAAACTGTTTTTGTTTTATTTTTTTTCGCAATAATTCAAAAGTTATATCAAAATAGAAATGGGTTTTTGAATCGAGTACCGAAAACATGCCGACGGCTCCCGAACCTGTGTGACGTAACGATGGCGGTTAAGATGCTCCTTTGACCAATGGCGTCCTACATCGATACTAGATTCTAGATTCCCAGCCAATCGTGAAAATACTTGCTGGTAACTAGTGTATGTTTGTTGCGATATAGCCGACGAATGAAGTTTGCAGCTCGAGACGACCTCTACGATCGAAATAAATATCTTTTTGAATGTTTGAAGTCAGATTACAGATTCCAGTAAGTACCTAATCAAATATGTTTCGTTGATCTCCTCAATCGAAGGATGGCCCAGTGGCTAGAAAGTCTGCTAGTGGATCTCAGGGTCTTTGGATCAAAACCCAGACCTTCCAACTTTTTTTATTTTTTTTATCAACAGATTTATGGTGTGCTTTTAGCTCTCACTGACTCACTGAAGACAGCTTATGCAGAACCTCTGTCTATCCGTCCGTTCGTCTGTCCTTCAAAAGAATCCTACAAAAGATAGCCAAAACTACAGGCGCTAGAGAAAAACTAAATATAGATTCGGATAGAGCCACAACCACAGGTGCTACAGAAAAACTAAATACAGATTCGGATTGAGCCAGAACCACAGGTGTTACAGAAAAACTAAATACAGATTCGGAGTCAGCATGAAAAAGCTAGTCCGGGAAAAATTCGGTTTTGTCAATATTGCCATTTTACTTCCAACGCAGATAGGTGAGGGGAGTATTGTGATCGCGAAAATTTTCGATTTTGAGATAATACGCTTTTTGGGCGTTCCATGATGTCTACATAACGAAAATCCACGTCACTAATTTCCGTCGGTCTGTCTGTCGGTCTGTCTGTCGGTCTGTCTGTCGGTCTGTCTGTCGGTCTGTCTGTCGGTCTGTCTGTCGGTCTGTCTGTCGGTCTGTCTGTCGGTCTGTCTGTCGGTCAGTCTGTCGGTCTCTCTGTCGGTCTGTCTGTCGGTCTGTCTGTCGGTCTGTCTGTCGGTCTGTCTGTCGGTCTGTCTGTCGGTCTGTCTGTCGGTCTGTCTGTCGGTCTGTCTGTCGGTCTGTCTGTCGGTCTGTCTGTCGGTCTGTCTGTCGGTCTGTCTGTCGGTCTGTCTGTCGGTCTGTCTGTCGGTCTGTCTGTCGGTCTGTCTGTCGGTCTGTCTGTCGGTCTGTCTGTCGGTCTGTCTGTCGGTCTGTCTGTCGGTCTGTCTGTCGGTCTGTCTGTCGGTCTGTCTGTCGGTCTGTCTGTCGGTCTGTCTGTCGGTCTGTCTGTCGGTCTGTCTGTCGGTCTGTCTGTCGGTCTGTCTGTCGGTCTGTCTGTCGGTCTGTCTGTCGGTCTGTCTGTCGGTCTGTCTGTCGGTCTGTCTGTCGGTCTGTCTGTCGGTCTGTCTGTCGGTCTGTCTGTCGGTCTGTCTGTCGGTCTGTCTGTCGGTCTGTCTGTCGGTCTGTCTGTCGGTCTGTCTGTCGGTCTGTCTGTCGGTCTGTCTGTCGGTCTGTCTGTCGGTCTGTCTGTCGGTCTGTCTGTCGGTCTGTCTGTCGGTCTGTCTGTCGGTCTGTCTGTCGGTCTGTCTGTCGGTCTGTCTGTCGGTCTGTCTGTCGGTCTGTCTGTCGGTCTGTCTGTCGGTCTGTCTGTCGGTCTGTCTGTCGGTCTGTCTGTCGGTCTGTCTGTCGGTCTGTCTGTCGGTCTGTCTGTCGGTCTGTCTGTCGGTCTGTCTGTCGGTCTGTTCGCGTTTTTCTACCCTCGTAATCTCAGTAACCGCTGCATGGATTGTGATGAAATTTGGGCAGCGTTATGCTGTGGGTTATGTTCCTATAATTTTGACAATCGTTATACGGGGAGAGGAGTAATTAGAAAAAAACAAAAAAAAATAAATATTGCTTAAACTTCGTTTGTAGGCGTTTTAGGGGTTCCTTTTTTGGGTGGGGGTAAATTTGGGGTGGTTGGGGGGTGGGGGGCTGGAAAACTACAAAATTTGTTGTATTCATGATAGATTGTCCATTGACAATATTGGCGATTGATATTGACGGACAAACACCATTTGCACTGATTTTTTGAATTGTCCACCGCGTCCTGTACTTAGTTTTTGCACTAGGCAGTGCAAAAAAAAGCTAGACAGGCTGAGCTTTGAACCATAGACCAACGGATCCATTACCCAACACTCTAACCACTAGGCCAGCCGAACATGCACCAGATAGTTTCAACAAGACATATTTGATTAGGTACTTACTTACTTACTGGAATCTGTAATCTGATTTCAAACATTCAAAAAGATATTTATTTCGATCGTAGAGGTCGTCTCGAGCTGCAAACTTCATTCATCGGCTATATTGCAACAAATATACACTAGTTACTAGCAAGTATTTTCACGATTGGCTGGGAATCTAGAATCTAGTATCGATGTAGGACGTCGCTGGTCAAAGGAGCATCTTAACCGCCATCGTTACGTCACACGGGTTCGGGAGCCGTCGGCGTGTTTTCGGTACTCGATTCAAAGACCTATTTTTATTTTGATATAACTTTTGAATTATTGCGAAAAAAAGAAAACAAAAACAGTTTTGTTATAAAACTTATATATGATCTTTCGATTTGTCACAAAAAAAAATATTTTTTTCTTAATTCAAAACCTCAGTTGCGGTAGCAACAAGTGCTGACGGGCTGTGCCAAGTCAACACCCGGACTATTGATCGGAATTGAGGAACGATCGCACAATATTACAGGTCTTCAGGATTATAGACTTTTGGAATGCTTTGTGTATCTTTTCGTCCAGACCCAACTGTTGAAGGTGTTGTGTAAACGTGTTCGGTGTAAGGCCTGATACAGACATAATGAGGGGGACAATTGTGACTTTGTTTTGTTTCCCAAGTCGTTTTATTTCCATGGCAAGGTCCGTGTATTTAGATATCTTCCCAGCGTAGGTGTTTTGGATTTTTACCTCATTGCGAATGTCAATATCTATCAAATAGGTAATGTTGTCGGCCTTTGACTGGAAAACTATATCTGGACTATTGGCTCGGATAGTCTTGTCTGTATGTACTTCAACGTCTCAGTATAGTTTGTATCGATCGTTCTCGAGTACTGATGTCATAGTGTAATTGTAATATGGATCTGTGTTTTCTGTTAGTTTGTTTGTTGTGGCTAGTGCTTGGTGTATGACCTTGGCCGCAGTTATGTCTGGCTCAGTATTCGGTGCCGGCAAGAGATTTGCTTCCGCTTGTTATGTGATCTATTGTTTCTTTTTGATGGTGACATTTTCTGCAATTATCGTTTGTTATGGATGGATGTTTAATTACGTATTTTTTGTAGTTTCGTGTTGCAATCACTTGGTCCTGGATGGCAAGCATAAAACCCTCCGTTTCTAGGAACAGCTGGCCATCCTGCAACCAGGTGTATGACTGTTTTTCGTTAATGTGGTCTTGTGTGACACAGTATCTATGTTTGCCGAGCGACCAGGTGTTTATTTTTTCTTGTTGTGATTGGCTGTGATTGTATGTGTGTGCTACGTGATCTGGACAAGAGAGGTTAAGTGGTGTATAGTTTTTGTCTGCTTTTACTATTGCTTTATGTAAGTTAGTTTGATTGGTGTGGAAGAAATGTCTGGGTGTTTGTATTTGTGTTGTGCGAAGTGGTTGTATGTCTACAATTCGTCTGCCCCCTAGTTTTCTGTCTATGGTAAGCCTCTCCTTGCACGCGTTCGGATGTGACATTTTGTGAGCTCTGTTCGTATAAGTATATGGATATTTTCTATGTCCGTGTGTGACCACTTGATGATGCCAAAGGAGTATGTGAGTGCCGGTATCGCAAATGTATTAATGGCTTTTGTGAGATTCTTTGAATTCAATTTTGTGTTTAATAATTTAATGAGGCGGTCTTTAAACTCTTGTGTTAGTTGTGCCTTGACTTGTATATGGTGTATCTTAACGTTCTGATTGAAGCCCAGGTACTTGTACGTTTCGTCCTTATCCATGTTGTCCAGCGGTTGGCCAGTTGCTACTTCCTTTTCGGGTTGGTTTTTCCATTGGCCTTAATTGATGTGGAGCACCTTGCATTTACTCATTCCAAATTCCATCCTGATGTCTGATGAATAAACTTCTGTTATTTTAAGTAATTCTCTCAGTAGCACTTCTGTGGCGGCGTATAGTTTTATATCATCCATGTACAGGAGACGATTGATTTTGTGTTGATCTGCTTTATGGTGTCTGATGTTGAAGCCATGGTTTGTGCTGTTAAGTATGTTGGAGAGCGGATTTAGACAGAGGCAGAACCATAGTGAACTAAGAGAGTCACCCTGGAAGATGCCGCGTCGTATGTGTAGCTCATCCGTTTGAATATGGCCATCGTGAGTTTGAAGGTGTAGGTTTGTTCGCCATGGTTTCATGGTGCTCTTAAAAAACTGATGAAGTCCTGGGTTGATTTTATATATTTGAAGTGTTCTTATTAGCCAGCTATGGGGTACAGAGTCGAATGCTTTTTTGTAATCTATGAAACAGGTATGGAAATTCCTATGCACTTTTCTAGATTGCTCCATGGTCACACTATCAATTATAAGTTGTTCCTTGCAACCCTGGCTTGTTCTTCAGTCAGGATGTTGTTTTGCATCAGGTGTTGTTCAATCCTTCTGCATATTGTTGCAGTGATAATTTTGTACAAGGTGGGGAGACAAGTGATTGGGCGGTAGTTTGCCGGATTCTTGGTGTCTTCATTTTTGGGTTTTATATACGATATTCCTTGTTTGAGGAATTTGGGAAACCTATTAGGTTGGAGTAGGGCTTTATTGATTTGGTCTGTGAGCATTTCGTATGTTAAACTGAACTGTTTGTAACAATAAAAATTCTGCACATTATCCACGCCTGGACACTTCCAATTGTGGGTATGTTTTATCGTTTCAGCTATTTCCTCAGTTGTAAGAATAACGTTTCCCTGCTCCATTATGTGTTGATGTTTTGTCTCTTCTTGTCTGATCCATGGAGCATTTTCATTATGGGTTTTGGGTCCTGACCATAGGCTTCTCCAAAATGCATTTAATTCTTTGCTGCTTGGAGGTACTATTGTTGTTATCTGGTTGCTTGATGTTATTTTTTGGTAGAACTGCTTTTCACTTTTCTGTAATAGACTGTTGGCATCCTTTCATTCTATTATTATGATTTTCCAAGTTTCTCTCGCATGACTGCGGTAGCAACAAATGTTGACGGGCTGTGCCAAGTCAACACCTGAACTATTACTGAGCTGAATTTAGGAAGGATCGTACGATGTTACAGGTCTTCAGAATTACAGACTTTTGGAATGTTTTGTGTAACCTTTCGTCCAGGCTTACCTGTTGTCCGTGTGGTGTAAATGTGTTTGGTGTAAGGCCTGAGACTGACATAATGAGGGGAACAATAGTGACTTTGTCCTGCTTCCAAAGGCGTTTTATTTCCATGGCAAGGTCCGTTTACTTAGATATTTTCCCAGCGTAGGTGTTTTGTATATTCACATCATTGGGAATAGCAATGTCTATTAGGTATGTAACTTTATCGAGCTTTGACTGGAAAACTATATCTGGTCTATTGGCTGGGATAGTCTTGTCTGTATGTATTTCAACGTCCCAGTATAGTTTGTATTGATTGTTTTCAAGTACTGATGTCGGAGTGTAATTATAATATGGATCTGTGTTTTCTATCAGTTTGTTCGTTGTGGCTAGCGCTTGGTGTATGACCTTGGCTGCAGAGTTATGTCTGGCTGTGTACTCGGTACCGGCAAGAGTTTTGCACCCGCTTGTTATGTGATCTATTGTTTCCTTTTGTTGGTGACATTTCCTGCAGTTATCGTCTGTTATGGATGGATCTTTAATTACGTATTTTTTGTAGTTTTGTGTCGCAATCACTTGGTTTTGAATGGCAAGCATGAAGCCCTCCGTTTCTGGGAACAGCTGGCTATCATGCAGCCAGGTGTATGACTGTTTTTCGTTAATATGGTCTTGCCTGACACGGTAGCTATGTTTGCCGTGAAGTGCTTTCTGCGACCAGGTGTTTATTTTTCCTTGTTGTGATGGGATGTGATTGTATGTGTCTGCTGCGTGATCTGAACAAGAGAGGTTAAGTGGTGTATAGTTTTTGTCTGCTTTGACTATTGATCTATGTAGGTTTGTCTGTTTGCTTTGGAAAAAATGTCTGAGTGTTTTTATTTGTCTTGAGTGAAGTGACTGTATGTCTATAATTCCTCTGCCCCCCTGTTTTCTGTCTATGGTGAGCCTTTCCTTGCACGCGTTTGGGTGTGACATTCTGTGTTTCGTAAGTTCTGTTCGTATGAGTATATGGATGTTTTCTATGTCAGTGTGCGACCACTTGATGATGCCAAATGAATACGTGAGGATTGGTATTGGAAATGTATTAATAGCTTTTGTAAGGTTTCTAGAATTCAGTTTTGTTTTCAGAAGCTTAATGAGGCGGTCTCTAAACACTTGTCTAAGTTGTGCTTTGATTTGTGCGTGGTCTATCTTAACACTCTGATTGAAACCCAGGTACTTGTACGTTTCTTCCTTGTCCATGTTATCCAACGTCTGGCCGGTTACTATTTCCTGTTCGGGATGGTTCTTCCATTGGCCTTTGTTTATGTGTAGCACCTTGCATTTGCTCATCCCGAACTCCATCCTGACATCTGACGTACAAACCTCTGTTATTCTGAGTAATTCTCTCAGTTGCACGTCAGTGGCAGCATATAGTTTTATATCGTCCATGTAGAGGAGATGATTGATCCTGTGTTGATTTGCTTTTTAGTGGCTGATGTTGAAACCATAGTTTGTGCTGTTAAGTGCATTGGAAAGCGGATTTAGACAGAGGCAGAACCACAGTGAACTGAGAGAGTCACCCTGGAAGATACGGCGTCGTATGTTTAGCTCCTCCGTTTGGATATGGCCGTCCTGAGTTTTGAGGTGTATGTTGGTTCGCCATGTCTCCATGGTTCTTGTAAGAAACCGACGAATGCCTGGGTTTACTACATATATTTGCAGAATTTTAGTTAGCCAGCTATGTCAAAGTCAAAGGCTTTTTTGTAATCTATGAAACAGGTATGAAGACTCCTATGTTCTTTTCTAGTTTGCTCCATGATCAAACTATCAATTATCAGTTGTACTTTGCAACCTTGGCTATGTTTTCTGCATCCTTTTTTTTCTTCAGTAAGGATGCTGTTTTGCGTAAGGTGTTGTTCAATTCTTCTGCATATTGTTGCGTTGACGATCTTGTATAAGGTAAGGAGACATGTGATTGGACGGTAGTTGGCAGGGTTCTTGTTATCTGCGTTTTTCGGTTTTATATAGGTTATGCCCCTGTGTTAGGAACTTTTCGAAACCTTTCGGGTTGGATTATGGCCTTATTGATTTGGTTCGCAAGCATTTCATATGTTGCCCTGAATTGCTTGTACCAGAAATTTTGTATATTATCCACGCCTGGGCACTTCCAATTGTGGGTATGTTTTATCGTCTCAGCTATTTCCTCTGGTGTAAGAATAATGTCTCCCTGCTCCTCTATATGTTGATGTTTTTGCTCTTCTTGTTTGATCCATGGAGCGTCTTCATTATGTGTTTTGGGTTCTGACCATAGGCTTTCCCAAAACTCAGTTAGCTCTTGTTTACTAGGAGGATCTATTGTTGTTATCTGGTTGTCGGGTGTTATCTTTTGGTAGAACTGTTTTTCACTTCTCTGAAAAAGATTGTTAGCATCCTTTCTGCCGTTGGACTCGTTGTACCTGCGGAGTCTAGCTGCATAGACTGCAAGCTTCTGTTTAAGGGTATCAGCTATTTCTGGTACTGTCTGTTGTGGTGACTTGGATTTGAGTATATTAACAGTTCTTTGTACGCGCTTCGAAGGGTTGTTATTGTTGGTGTATTGCGCGAGGTGTGCCAGATCCTTTCTGATTGTGCTAATTTTATTTTCAATTCTTATTTGCCATTTAGGTTGAGATCTTTCGGTTGTGCGGTCTGTAGACCGTTTTGGAAGTTTTTGGCCGTTAAGTATGAGTGTAGTTGCTGCGGCAGCATATATAACAGTATGGATGTCTTCTAGTGTACTGTCGTTTGTTATAAATTGTGGTATTACGTTAGCATTTATTGAGTGTAGTATTTGTTGGGTGTTGTTCTTAAAGATTCGTCTGGGCAGTGGATCTTGTAGTGTAGGGTTGGTGCCACACCATTTGTTGAATTGTATGTTCATCACTTCTTCGGCAGATTGTGTGATAGAAGGCGGTCGATTAATGTTTCGGTTTTGTGTGGTTGTGGAAGGTGGGTTAGTGAATGTTGTGCTTGGTGTATCTGGTGTATGCTCATGTTCGGGATTAATCTCAAAGTGTATGTTGGTCTTGTTGAATGTGGTTGTGTCTGGAGTATGGTTATTTGGGGACTGAATGTTTTGTGTCTCCGTAATTGATCCAACCATATTTATTTCGTTGGACACTGGAGTTTTTTTGCTGGTTTTGTCGGTCGTATCGGTGTTTGGGGACTGGTTATTTCGGGTATGTATGTGTTGTGTCTCCGTGACTGATTCAGAAGCTAGCGAATCATTCGGTGAACTGTATTTGTTTCGTCTGCTACAAGATTCTTTATTATTATTACAATTCTATCATGAGTAGAGTAAGCAATGCTATATACAGGATGTTACAATATAAAAACAGCTAAAACTTCGTTCTTAAGCGTTTAAGAGGTTCCTGATCATTTTCGGCGTTTTTTTGGGTGGGGGTGAAATTGGGGTGGTTGGGGGTGGGGGGGTTGGAAAACTGAAAAAATTGTTGTATTCATAATAGGCTGTCCAATGACCTGTGAAGGAAGACCCAGAGACACAAATTACCTTTTTAGGTCCATCCGAACGTTACCTAGCATATTACCGAAACTAAGGGACTTTTTTTGTTTGGTTAGTGGCACTAGGAACTAGTCCCACTAGCCAGAAACAGTATGTCTATATTTTGTTTTTCCTGTTAAAAAACCGTGGCCTATATGTTGTTTGTACGAATCGAAATGCCTTAAAGAGTCCTTAGGCGAGAAGAACTTGTGACCCTGTTTAATCCTATCCCACATCCCTCCTATTTAGGGGTATGGTTGTCCTCTATAGGTTACCCACTACTCGATAGGTATTATGAATGAGGACGGTTCTATTAGCTGCAGGAATATTTTTGCGTGTGCGTAGATGTATACAAATTTAGCATTAAAAAAAATGCAGAGCCTGTTGTCTGTGTAGGGGAGGTGAATTTTCGCCTTGAAACTAAGTGACTTAGAATTTTCTGTATACATACGAATATTTACTGCCCTATTTGCTGATCATTTCCTACCTTTTTTTTTGGGTGGGGGTGAAATTGGGATGGTTGGGGGGTGGAGCGTTGTAAAACTGATAAGTTTGTAGTATTGATAACAGGCTGTCCATTGACCTGTGAAGGAAAGACCTAGCGGCATAAGACAATTTTGAGAGAGGGGCCTGGCGATTATTTGGTTGCAAGGGATCTCAGACTAAAGCTGCATACTATGGGAAAATAATAAACTGGTATCGGGATTAGTTTCAACGTGTATGTTGGTGTTGTTGAATGTGGTTGTGTCTGGAGTATGGTTATTTGGAGACTGAATGTTTTGTGTCTCCGTAATTGATCCAACAATATTTATTTCGTTGGACACCGGATTTTTTTTGCTGGTTTTGTCGGTCGCATCGGTGTTTGGGGGCTGGTTATTTCGGGTATGTATGTGTTGTGTCTCCGCGACTGATTCAGAAGCTAGCGAATCATTCGGTTGAACTGTATTTGTTCCGTCTGCTATATGATTCTTTATTGTTTGTAGTTCTAGAGGTGTAAGGCGGTTGCTTTTTGTGATGACTCGTTTTTGGTCAATCAACCTTTGTTTAGTTACACGTGTTGAGATGTGTGGGTATTGTGCTGTAAACAGCCTGTGAAATTCATGTCTGTAACCTGTGGAATTCGTTTCCAGTTTTGTGGCGGTATAGTAACAGTGCATTACAGATTTGTTCATTTCAGTGGTCCACTGTAAGCGCTGTCTTGGTTTACCAGCTTTGGTGGTTGCCGGCTGTACCGGAACACTTGCGCAGCTGGGTTGGGTGCTATTGGTTGTTCTGGGGTTTGGATTTGAGGTTCAGGAGTAATCGACGTACCCTAGGCCGTCGTTGGTTCTTTGCAAAGGTTACTTTATCCATCGCGTTCCCACGAGTCGGGACGATCTAAAAGTCGCTCTCCCGGGTGACGCCCATTCCAGGAGAGAAGGGACTTATATTTACTCCAAAGTTGGCTCAAGGTGCTCCGGAGGATTTGCGACTTTATTGTCGGGTTTTGTTGAGGCTTTCTCCTCGCGAGCCGGCCGGTTAAGGCAAGCCCCCCGGTTGCGTATTCCTCACAACGTTCCCCAGCCACGCCCTGCCGAGGTCGTTGAAGTGCGGGGCGCAATAACGGTGTGTGAGAGAAGGACCGGCGCGTAGCCCTCTGTGGCATCTGTCTCCGGATTTGCCAAACCCCTATCTGAGCGAAGTCAGGATAGCCTGGGAGAAGGAGCTTTGTGCTAGGTAGGGTATGTAAAGTCTACCGAGCACCCAACTTCCTGGGGCTATTATTATTTATTCACAAAACACAAAAAGCGCAGCCCGGGCTCCGACACACCGAGCTGCTGTTCCATTACCCAATGACTACTCCTCCCACCGTGAGGTGGGCAATCACTGGGTCCGCGAATCGTGCGCCCTAAGTAGACGAAGGGACCCAAGGATGACTGCCTTCTGCATTCTGGCGGCTAAGATGTGCACCGCCGCACGGCACACCGGTATTTTGCGCAGTGCAGAGAGCAGCGTATTCCTCATTCCACCTAGGGATCCAATGACCATAACCAGCAGACTTACAGTGTAGTCTGGCCAGAGCCTGCGAAGTTGTCCGAGCAACTCCTGATATTTGGTCCGCTTTTCCTCCTCCTTAGAGACGATGTTCACCTCGGCAGGCGCCGAAAACTCAATAACGAACATCGTCTTCTGTTGGTGGTCGAGAAGGACTATGTCGGGCTTGTTTGCCTGTACAAGCTCGAGCGTGGGGAACGAGTAGTTCCAGTAAATCCGGCATCTCTCGTTCTCCACAACGGACTCTATATCCCCTGGAGCGTATGGCAGCACCGGTGTCTCATCGATACCGTATGAGTGCCTTAAATGATAGTAGAGCACTCGTAGAGCCGCGTCGTGCCGATGGACGTAAGCCGTCCCAGCGTAAGTCTTATACGCCGACAAGAGATGCATAAGCGTCTCTGGCGCCTGTCGGCAAGCTCTACAATGGGTGTCGGGTACATCTACACCCATAACCCTTTTACGGTACACCAAGGTGTTGAAGACACCGTCTTGGCAAGCCATTATAAGGCCCTCAGTCTCCGACTTCAACCCACTAGACCTTAGGAAAGAGAAGGTCAACTGCTCAGACAAGCCATGCTCTTCTAGATGTTTGTAGAAGGTTCCATGCATTGGCTTATCTTTATGAAGTCTTAAGAGGAAGTCGACTTCGGCAGTTTTAATGTGGGATTTCAATTCTGCGGGAGCAAGTTCCATAATGGACTGCTGACACCTCCGCTTGAAGTCGAGTGTGAGGCTGAGCTCCTCGGCTGCTCGTTTCGCTGCGCTAAAAAGAAAGGCTCCCTTTCCCGCATTCTCGTGCTCTCGCACAAAGCGGATCAGGGGATCGGTGCTGTTCGTAACATAGCAGGCAGTGGCCAGTAGTACTCTGTTTTGCAGACGCTCCAAACTCAATAGTTCACGCCCTCCCAGGTGTCGCGGGAGGTATATTCGCGGGACAGAGAACTTAGGATGCAGGCTTCCCTTCATATTCATCCTTTTGCGGGTCTTCGTGTCGATTTCCTTCAGCTCGTTCACTTTCCGGTGTATAGCACCAAAGGTGTATAATAACAATGGGACCGCAAGCATGTTTGTGTCAGCGACTTTGTTCTTGACGGACAGTTCTGACGACCAGGTCTGCCGGAGTCGGTGCAAATACTTGCGGCGGAGACACTCTTTAACCAATTCTGCCTCTTGGACATGACGCTGCGCCACTCCAAGGTAGGTATAGGTATCTCCGGCATCAACGAGCTGTTCCTCATCTCCACCACCTCCGCTTCGTCCTTTCTTGAGATGAACCAATGCACATTTGTCTGTCCCGAACTCCGTTCCGATAGCATGACTGTACTCCTGCACCACCCTCAGCGATTGTTGTAGTTCGCGTTGGCCGGAGGCATAAAGTTTTAGGTCATCCATATAAAACAGATGGGTGTCCTTGTGCCTCCGGTTATTGGGCGTGCCACAGCTGTATCCTTTAGTATTTCTCAGCGCTATGGACAGAGGCAAAAGTGAGATGCAAAAAAGCAAGGCACTCAAGGAGTCTTCTTGGAAGACACCTCTTTTCAATGACACCAACTCTGTCTGAACCCGAGTTTCACCTAATGTTATAGTGAACCGGGTCTTCCAGAGTGGCATCAGTTGTTTGATGCATCCCACTGTTTGATTATCCACCGAAAGACAATCCAACAGCCGCACAATGAGCTCATGAGACGTGCTGTCGAATACCTTGCGGTAGTCAATCCAGGCCATAGACAGGTTTCGCTTGTACTGCACGGAGTCCTGCGTGACACATCGGTCAATCAGCAAGTTCTCCTTGCAGCCAGCTACTCCTTTCTTTGACCCTCTCTGTTCATACACGTCGAAAAATACAGACTTCACAGCTTGAAGGATGCGCATGTACAAGGTTCTGGTGAAGAGCTTGTAACACGCGTTCAGACATGTTATTGGCCTGTAGTTTTTGGGATCAGACAAAACTCCGGTCTTCGGGAGAAACACGGTTCGACCCTCGACAAACCAAGCCGGAATTGGCTGCTCCTGATTTAGCCACGAGTTAAAAACTCTAGCTAAATGCCGATGGCAACTGGGGAATTTTTTCCACCAGTAGGTGTTTGTGCCATCCGGGCCAGGGGCCGCGAAATTCTTTGCGCCTCATAAGGCGCCAAGAATTTCTTCCGTGTTTATCGGATGACGCATTTCATTTAAGTTAGGAGTCCTCCTACAAACGGACTCGAACTGCGCCAAGGCCGGAGTGTCTGCTGAGAGAGGTTTGGGTTGTTCGTAAATGTTCCTCCAAAAGGCCTCCACGCGATCAGCAGTTGGTGGCTGCTCTATGGCTGGTGGCGGCTGTTAGCAGCGATCAGCATCCGCATCCTGTGAAGACAATGTTGCTTGACAACAACCAGTACCGCTTGACTGAGTGTATTCTTCCTGGCGAGCCAACTGCATTTTCGCTTCCATTTGGCGCACCCGTCTCTGTGCTCTCTCAACAGGAGAGTCTCTCACTCTCCCCTGTCTGGCTAGCCTCAGAGCCGCAAGGTAAATTTCGCAATTGACGCTCCAAATGTCAGAGGCCTCCGACAGATGTTCACCCACAACCTCATCCTCTCTCTTCAAATCTGCCAGCTTCAAGGACCTTCCGTTGTTATGCTAGGCCCTTCGGTCTCTGAAATCCCCGGGTGAGACGACTTGGTCAATTTCCCTCTCAGCGGGCCTTACCGGCGAACTTTCAGCCTGGTTAACAGGCCTTCCGTCCGCCGAAGGGGCAGGCTGAGCTGGAGCACGAACATATCCCTGCCTCCGGAGGTACGATACATAATCTCGCAAATTCTGAGAGGTAAGCATGCTATGCTCTGGGTGCATTTCACACCACCTCTCATACATGCGGGACATGTATCCCCTACGGCGCGGGCTACTGCTCTCGGAGCAGCTCGGCAGGTCATCCCTGAGCTCCGTCGTCCACCTAAAACGGTCCATGTCATTGCGGGGGTCGTCAACAGGGTTATTCGAGTTTTTCTTTTGTATATATAACTGGCCTTAGCAGTATGCTATTCGGCCAAACCGTAACTTATTTATCTGAAAGAAAAGATGCGACCCAGCAAATTTGGCTCATCTCAACGTAAAGTCTTTGTTAAACCTATATCGACCACGGAATATGAAAAAAGAAGTTATAGCAACAAAACGGGGACACACACTTCACGCCAAGGGGTCTGTCATGGCGACTTTATTCACACACAAACACATAGAGGACCATGGTAAGGGAATATAAGGGAGCCAACAAAGGAACGAGAGCTAAATTTGACTTCACATGTGAGATAGTCCAAACTAAATGACCCGCATCAAATCTTTTTCTTCCATAAACTAATTGACTGTATGATCACATTCATAGTATCGCTGTTTGTAATAGCATGATGCATCAGGCTTTTAATATTTATTGGTAATATACCGAGTTTTCCTAATTGTGAAAAAAGTAACGTCGTTGCATTTTTGTTGAAGAGACATGCTAACACCTGGTGGTTTAGATCATCTATTGACGTTCCGTCACAGCTGCAGTACGGCGAGTCAGCCAAATTCATCTTATGCATGAGACTTTTACAATTGCCTACATCAAATATTAATCTAATTAAGGAAACATAGGTTTTGCGAGGCAAAGTGAGTTTTTGAAAGATTGGTTTCGGCATAGCGGATCCACAAACCTGGACGAAGTGACAATCGGGGTGGTTAATCACGAAATCGCTATATTTGGCCTCCCATTCTTTCCTACAGTAGTTTTTGATGTGAGTGAGCATATCTTCCGGGTATACGTGTCTGATGTACTCCGCATTTTCTGATGTGACTGCTTCTTTAGCCAGTTGGTCTGCTGCGATATTTCCGGTTATGCCACAATGCCCCTTAGCCCAGATAAAGATCACATTTACATTATTTTGTTTTAGTTGCCACATTTTGTTAATAATCATACATATTATGTTGCTTTGAAATATATTTGTATTTTTATTGTTAATGGCACTTAGAACCGAGAGAGAATCGGAAATTATTATATAACGCTGACACATACATGTAGGGGAAAGGATGAAATCCAATGCACTACCTATTGCGATAGCTTCTGCTGTGTAGATTGAAGATCTATCGTTGCACCTAATTATTTTCTGGAGTTTGAGAGACGGTATCCAGCAGGAACAGCCTACACCGTCAGTACTTTTGGAACCATCAGTGTATATTTCACATGCTGGATTATAGCGATCTATGATACTCCGGAATAACGCATTATTATGTTGAGGCGACTCTGTATACTCTGGTATAATGACTTTGATATTAGTCAGAAGGAGAAAATAATCTTCCTTGAAAAATGGGCACTTATCAGTTTTAATCAGTTCATCACTCCAATTAGCAGTTTCGACAAAGGCATCAGCTAAGGGGGGAGAATTTTTATGAATCCAGTACTGATTAGTTAAGTTGTGAGTAACTAAGGCACTAGCCTTATTCAATAGGAGTACATTGTTTTGAACTCTATTTTTTAATATGAATTTTTGAGCGAGAAAATTCCTTGTTATATCTAACGGCAGTTGATTGCATTCGGCTATTAAGGCATATGTTGTAGTCGGTCTCATTGCGCCGGTTACTAGCCTCAATGCTCTAAAAAGAAGTCTGTCCAGTTTCTGAAGTCTAGTTTTGGTTGCTGAACCATAAAAAATCGAACCAAAATCCAGAATTGATCTTGTATATGCATTTAAAAAACGCAATGCCACACTAACGTCAGCTCCCCAGAAACGGTTGGTAGTTACTTTCAATATATTCAAGCTTTTCTCAGCCTTTCTTAAGATGGAATTGATGTGTTCTTCCCACGTCAGCTTTTGATCTAGATATACCCCTAAATATTTATGATTGTTATACCAGCGTATCTCTTTTCCCGCGACTTTTATGGAATTCTCCATTATAATTCTGTGACGAGTAAATATAACGAAGGCTGATTTACTCTCACTGATTTCGAAACCTCTAGCGGAAAATTCATTAGCGTATTCCCGTAAGGCCAAATTTAATTTATTTGTAGATTGTGTAAAACTTCTATCTGACGTGTAGACGCAGAAGTCGTCAGCATATTGCAGGATAGTTGTCTCTGTGGTAACATTATGGATGTCTATAGTATAAACATTGAAAAGAATTGGGCTAAGCACCGATCCCTGGGGCAAGCCTGTACTAGATCTACGTGGGTCCGAGATATAGTTTGGAAGATAAACATATAGACAGCGGTTGCGAAAGATCTTCACCAGGTTATTAGCAAAACTCAAAGGTATATTAAATGAAGTCAATTTTTGTGCAAGGATGGACAGATTGACATGATCGTAGGCAGATGAAATGACTAGAAAGATAGTAGCATGGTACTTGTTTTCCGATAAGGAATTTTGAATGTCTGTAATTAAATGGGCCAAACAATCTACTACTCCTTTTCCTCGACGAAAACCAAACTGAGTACAAGGAAGGAAATTTTGGGATTCGAGCCACCATTCCAGTCTATTTTTAACTATCCTTTCGAACGTTTTGAGAATGCATGACGTGAGGGATATTGGTCGAAATTCCCCACAAGTATTAGGTTTGCTTATTGGTATAATTACCACATCTTTCAGCTCACTACAATCTTCCCCATGTCTCAAAATCCTGGTAAAAGCAGAGCAGAGAAGGGCTTTGGCTCGATGGGGCAAATGCCTGATCATAGAGTAAGTGATACCATCTCTGCCGGGTGCCGAATCTTGCGGCTTGATATTTACATCAAGTTCTTCCACAGATATACTACTTGTTAGAAAATGCTCACCTTCTGCGTTGATTTCAGTTACACACTCATCTGTTGAATCTGGGGCTAACTGTTTACAAAATATTTCAGCGTCATTGGCAGACATGGTATTAGACAACTTAGGGGTGATTCCTCTAGAGATAGCATTAACTTTTCTCCAGATATTGGAGGGATTGGAATGTGCATTTAAAGAGCTACAAAAATTTGACCAACTTTGCTTGGCTTTTCTTTTAAATATAACCTTGGATTTAGCAACGACGTTCTGACAGGTGATGAAATTGACAAGGTTTTTATGTTTCTTGAACTCTTCGAAGACTTGCTTTCTTTCATTCGCGACTTGCGTACATTCGCTATCCCACCATGGTGGAGAAGGTTTTTGGTGTAAATTTTTTGTCTTCTTTTTTAAAGCCACATCTGCAGCATTTGTTATGCTATCGGTAACGGTTTTTATAATTTGATTTGCAGTGCTATGGTTGTTGATCATTGACATTCCCGATTCAGTAAGTGCTGCAAATAGGTCCCAATCTACATTCGAATTTATTCTCCATTTATATGTTGTATTCCTCTCAGAGTCAAAGGATGAATTACCGTCAATGATGAGGCTTATTGGAAAATGGCCTGACCCATATGAATCACCTAAAACAGACCATTTTGATTTACCCAGAAGGTTATTTGAAATGATGGTAACATCAACGACAGAAATATTTGCTCCGGGGCGAGTTGATCGTGTAGCTTGACCTTCATTCCTGATAACTAAATGCGAAAAAAATTCAATTGCATCCCTCAAGTTATTTCCGGCAACGTTGTTTACTGACGAGCCCCACGCAATGTGGTGCCCATTGAAATCCCCACCAACAATACATGTGGGTTGTAGTCTGCTAAATACTTCAATATACTCATTGGCTGATATTTTAACATTAGGAGGTTTGTACGCAGATACTACGGATATATCGGTATTGTCACATGTAATGTCAACACCGCATATCTCCAGGCCGCTGCTCAAATTCACAAAGGATCTGTGTTTAAATGGGATGTTATTGCGAAGGAGGATGGCAGCACCACCCTTACCATCACCTCGATCCCTTCGAATGACGTTATAACCTTGTAAGGTAATATTGTGTATAGGTTTATACCATGTTTCGCTTAATAAAACAATATCAGCTTTTGTATCCATTATCAAGTTTTTAAGAAGATTGTGGTTAGCAAATGCAGAACGAGCGTTCCACTGAACTATACTAAGATGTCGGTTGAATGCACTTTGTAAAGACTTCAGACCCTAAAGCTGTAATCACTTGTTCAAAATTCACAATCTTCAGTATATTTTCTATATTTTCTATATCTGGAGTTGCTGAAGTACGAAGTACCTGAAATATGTTATTTTGAATATCTCTGACAAGTCTACTCTTAATATCTTCGAAAGACTGTGCATGAGAGTTTTCATTAATGACAGGGCTGCCGCCAAATGACCATTCATATTCTCGCCGTATTGGAGGAAAGTGCGATTCCGTGTCTGTTTTTTTGCGTTTACGGGGTGTAGATCTAGTAAATGACGTGCTCGGTCCTGGTTGACTAGTATGGACGAACTGCTAGCAGAATTTTTTTGAGCACTACCTGTATTTGGCTTTGGTAATGGCGGAAAATCTGTATTACACGACAATAGAGGTTCAAAGACACAAGGCTGGCATAACTAGGGTTATCTACTATCTTCTGGGCCTCATAAAATGATATGTTTAAATTGGCCATCGCTTCCTTTATTCTTTTTTGTTTAAGAAAAACTGGACACTTTTTATCGGTAGAGGAATGTGAATTTGATTCACAATGTGTACAGCAAACATTACAATTGTTACATATTGTGTTCTGATCATTATCTGCGCCGCAACTTCTACACCTCCATTTGCTCCTACACTGCGTAGAGGTGTGACCAAACCTCAGACAGTGATAGCACATTAGGACAGGTGAATAATACTGGTCAACTGAAAAACGAATTTTGTTCACATATACATGTTGGGGAATTATCAGACTATCAAAAGATATTATTGCCATCTGTCTCGCTACTCGAACTGTAGAATCTCCATCTTTATTTACCTTATACATCCTTTTAATCGATTTTATAGGCACGTCAGATTGTATGCTGTCGATTAACTCAGATTCTGAGTATGTGGTATCAACTCCTCTAATAATGCCTTTCTTTTCCGTAAGGTGTACTGGAATATATGCAATTAAATTGTTATTTTCAAATACCTGATTTGTAACCAACCTGTTCGCGACTATTGCCGAGTCAACTTGGATTTTCAATCTATTTTTACCTATCGCATTGATTTCGATGATATGTTTTTCATCGCCCCCAATTTGTAATAGTTTTTCGCCTACCCTCATTGGATGAAGTCTACCTACGTTCAAATATTTATGTTCTACGAAAATAAAGAATGGTCCTGTACTATTAGGACGAAAACGGTTATCGGTATTTATGTTTTTTATACGCTGGGAAGAAGTAAATTCCATTTGACTGTTAGATTCAACATCAATAGGGTTCAATAGATTCTGATCGACGACTAATGGCAATGATTCACCTGAGTGTCCTACGTTTATGTTGCTTAATACTTGCCCAGTATCTAACACCTGGCCAATTCCGGTGTCAGGCTCGTCAGCGGGGCCCGGCATGGCCGGAGCACCCGCGCCTCTCTTAGTAAAAATAAAGGAATGTACTTACAGTAAGCAAGCAAATAAAACCAACAAAATAATAAATATTAGATCGGTAAATTATATGTGTACGCTGTTAGGACCTGCCGAATACACACCGATCCGAACGGTACGATGGTTAGACCGAGACTGGTTATTCGAGTTATTATTATTATTATTATTCATCTGACTTTCTAAGTTCCTCTCGCATAATGGCGGTAGCAACGGGCCGTGCCAAGTCAACACCCGGACTATCGGAATTTAGGAAGGATCGCACAATATTACAGATCTTCAGGATTACAGCCTTTTGGAATACTTTGTGTAACTTTTCGTCCAGGCCCAACTGTTGAAGGTGTTGTGTAAACGTGTTTGGTGTAAGGCCTGAGACAGACATAATGAGGGGGACAATTGTGACTTTGTTTTGTTTCCAAAGTCGTTTTATTTCCATCGCAAGGTCCGTGTACTTGGATACTTTTTTTTCCTCTGGGAGCCGTCAGCACTTAAGCCTTTAAGGCCTATTGTACTATGACTTCCCAGAGGGGGGACGGTGCACGGCCAGCACCGTTGGGATCATCCCGGACGGTCCCGGTCCCGGACGGTCCGACGGGGGTCCCCCGTCCGGGCCTTCCGGTCGATCATCCAAAGTGCCGGCCGCGTAAGACGCTCCACTCAGCGCTCGTGTGGGCAACACCAACACGGTCGAAACTGAATGCCCTGTGTATATATTCAGTCACCCACCCAAGCGCTAACCGCGCACAAGGCTGCTGCCCCACTATCGAAGGCAGACGCTGTTCATCGCGCAGCCACGAGGGTCCCCGTTTGGATATCTTCCCAGCGTAGGTGTTTTGGATATTCACATCATTGGGAATGGCAATATCTATCAAATAGGTAATTTTGTCGGCCTTTGACTGAAAAACTATATCTGGCCTATTGGCTGGGATAGTCTTGTCTGTATGTATTTCAACGTCCCACTATAGTTTGTATCATCGATCGTTTTCGAGTACTGATTATTCAAGTTTCTCTCGCATGACTGCGGTAGCAACAGATGTTGACGGGCTATGCCAAGTCAACACCTGCTACATTACGGATCGGAATTTAGGAAGGATCGTACAATATTGCAGGTCTTCAGGATTACAGACTTTTGAAATATTTTGTGTAACCTTTCGTTCAGGCCCAACTGTTTTAGGTGTGGTGTAAATGTGTTTGGTGTGAGGCCTGAGACAGACATAATTAGGGGGACAATAGTAACTTTGTTTTGCTTCCAAAGTCGTTTTATTTCTATCGCAAGGTCAGTGTATTTAGATATCTTCCCAGCGTAGGCGTTTTGGAGATTCGTATCGTTGGGAATAGCAATATCTATCAAATAGGTAACTCTGTTTGCCTTCGACTGGAAAACTATATCTGGCCGATTTGCCGGGATAGTCTTATCTGTACGTATCTCAACGTCCCAGTATAGTTTGTATTCATTGTTTTCGAGTACTGATGTCGGTGTGTAATTGTAATATGGATCTGTGTTTTCTATTAGCTTGTTTGCTGTGGCTAGTGCTTGGTGTATGACTTTGGCTGCAGAGTTATGTCTAGCTGTGTACTCGGTTCCAGCGAGAGTTTTGCATGAGCTTGTTGTATGGTCTATCGTTTCTTTCTGTTGGTGGCACATTCTGCAATTGTCGTCGGTTATGGATGTATCTTTCATAATGTATTTCATGTAATTCCTTGTCGCAATTACTTGGTCCTGGATAGCAAGCATAAAACCCTCAGTTTCTGAAAAGAATTGGTCATCCTGCAGCCAGGTGTATGATTGTTTTTCATTAATGTGCTCTTGTGTAACGCGGTATCTGTGCTTGCCATGGGGTGCTTTCTGTGACCAGGTGTTTATTTTTTGTTGTTGTGATGCCATGTGATTGTGTGTGTCTGCTGAGTGATCTGGGGATGATAGGGCGAGTGGAGTATAGTTTTTATCTGCTTTTACTATTGGCCTATGTAAGTTTGTCTGTTTGCTTTGGAAAAAGTCTCCGAGCGTTTTTATTTGTCTTGTGTGAGGTGACTGTATGTCTATAATTCCTCTACGCCCTTGTTTTCTGTCAATGGTAAGCCTTTTCTTGCACGCTTTCGGATGTGCCATTCGGTGCTTTGTCAGTTCCGTTCGTATGAGGACGTTAATGTTTTCAATACCAGTGTGCGACCACTTGACGATACGAAAGGAGTATGTGAGGACCGGTATCGCAAATGCGTTAATTGCTTTTGTAAGATTTTTGGAATTGAATTTTGTTTTTAGTAGTCTAACGAGGCGGTCTCTAAACTCTTGTGCTAGTTGAGCCTTGACTTGTGTGTGGTCGATCTTAATGTTCTGATTGAAGCCTTGTACGTTTCGTCCTTGTCCATGTTATCCAGCGTTTGGCCAGTTAATATTTCCTGTTCTGATTGGTTCTTCCATTGGCCTTTATTGATGTGGAGCACCTTGCATTTGCTCATACCGAATTCCATCCGGACGTCTGACGTACAAACTTCTGTTATTCTGAGTAATTATTTTAGTTGCACTTCAGTGGCTGCATATAGTTTTATATCATCCATGTAGAGAAGATGATTTATTCTGTGCTGATTGACTTTCTGGTGTCTGATGTTGAAACCATAATTTGTGTTGTTAAGTGCATTAGATAGTGGATTTAAACAAAGACAGAACCACAGTGAACTAAGCGAATCACCCTGGAAGATACCGCGTCGTATGTGTAGCTCCTCTGTTTGGATATGGCCGTCCTGAGTTTTATGATGTGTGTTTGTTCGCCATGTCTCCATGGTTCTTGTAAGGAACTGACGAAGGACTGGGTTAATTTTGTATATTTGGAGAGTTTTCGTTATCCAGCTATGGGCTACAGAGTCAAAAGCTTTTTTATAATCGATGAAGCAGGTATGAAAATTTCTGTGTTATTTTCTGGTTTGCTCCATGATCACACTATCAATTATAAGTTGTTCCTTGCAACCTTGGCTTTGCTATTATTATTATTATTATTATTATCCTGATTTTCAAGTTTCTCTCGCATGACTGCGATGGCAACAGGTGTTGACGGGCTATGCCAAGTCAACACCTGAACTATTACGGATCGGAATTTAGGAAGGATCGTACAATATTGCAGGTCTTCAGGATTACAGACTTTTTGAAATATTTTGTGTAACCTCTCGTCCAGGCCTAACTGTTGTAGGTGTGGTGTAAAGGTATTTGGTGTAAGGCCTGAGATAGACATAATTAGGGGGACAATAGTAACTTTGTTTTGCTTCCAGAGTCGTTTTATATCTATCTATCAATAGTAACTTTGTTTTGCTTCCAGAGTCGTTTTATCTCTATAGCAAGGTCAGTGTATTTAGACATATTCCCAGCGTAGGCGTTTTGGATATTCGTATCGTTGGGAATAGCAATATCTATCAAATAGGTAACTTTGTCTGCCTTCGACTGGAAAACTATATCTGGCCGATTTGCCGGGATAGTCTTATGTGTATGTATTTCAACGTCCCAGTATAGTTTGTATTGATCGATTTCGAGTACTGATGTCGGAGTGTAATTGTAATTCGGATCTGTGTTTTCTATTAGTTTGGTTGTTGTGGCTAATGCTTGGTATATGACCTTGGCCGCAGAGTTATATCTGGCTGTGTATTCGGTACCGGCAAGAGTTTTGCACCCGCTTGTTATGTGATCTATTGTTTCTTTTTGCTGTTGACATTTTCTGCAATTATCGTCTGTTATGGATGGATCTTTAATTATATATTTTTTATAGTTTCGTGTTGCAATTACTTGGTCCTGGATAGCAAGCATGAAACCCTCCGTTTCTGGGAACAGCTGGCCATCGTGCAACCAGGTGTATGACGGTTTTTTGTTAATGTGGTCTTGGGTGACACGGTATCTATGTTTGCCGTGCAGTGCTTTCTGCGACCAGGTGTCTATTTTTTCTTGTTGTGATTGTATATGATTGTATGTGTCTGCTACGTGATCTGGACTGGAGAGGTTAAGTGGTGTATGGTTTTTGTCTGCTTTTACTATGGCCCTATGTAAGTTAGTTTTTTTGGTGTGCAAGAAATGCCTGAGGGTTTGTATTTGTGTTGTGCGAAGTGACTGTATGTCTATAATTCCTCTGCCCCCTAGTTTTCTGTCTATGGTAAGCCTCTCCTTGCACGCGTTCGGATGTGACATTCTGTGTTTTATGAGTTCTGTTCGTATAAGTATATGGATGTTTTCTGTGTCCGTGTGTGACCACTTGATGACGCCAAAGGAGTATATGAGTACCGGTATCGCAAATGTATTAATGGCTTTTGTGAGATTCTTATAATCCAATTTTGTTTTTAATAGTTTAATGAGGCGGTCTTCAAACTCTTGTGTTAGTTGTGCCTTGACTTGTGTATGGTCTATCTTAACGTTCTGATTGAAGCCCAGGTACTTGTACGTTTCGTCTTTATTCATGTTGTCCAGCGGTTGGACAGTTACTATTTCCTTTTCGGGTTGGTACTTCCATTGGCTTTTATTGATGTGGAGCACCTTGCATTTACTCTTTCCGGATTCCATCCTGATGTCTGATGTATAAACTTCTGTTATTTTGAGCAATTCTCTCAGTTGCACTTCTATGGCGCCATATAGTTTTATATCATCCATGTACAGGAGATGATTGATTTTGTGTTGATCTGCTTTATGGTGTCTGATGTTGAAACCATGAAGCCATGGTTTGTGCTGTTAAGTATATTGGAGAGCGGATTTAGACAGAGGCAGAACCATAGTGAACTAAGAGAGTCACCCTGGATGATGCCGCGTCGTATAAGTAGCTCATCCGTTTGAATATGGCCATCGAGAGTTTGAAGGTGTATGTTTGTTCGCCATGTTTTCATGGTGCTCTTAAGAAACTGACAAAGTCCTGGGTTGATTTTGTATAATTTGAAGTGTTCTCATTAGCCATCTATGGGGTACAGAGTCGAATGCTTTTCTGCAATCTATGAAACAGGTATGGAGATTCCTATGCTCTTTTCTAGTTTGCTCCATGATCACACTATCAATTATAAGTTGTTCCTTGCAGCACTGGCTGTGTTTTCTACATCCTTTTTGTTGCGTCAGGATATTGTTTTGCATCAGGTGTTGTTCAATCCTTCTGCATATTGTTGCAGTGATAATTTTGTACAAGGTGGGGAGACAAGTGATCGGGCGGTAGTTAGCAGGGTTCTTGGTATCTGCATTTTTGGGTTTTATATACGTTATTCCTTGTGTGAGGAATTTGGGAAGCCTATTAGGTTGGAGTATGGCTTTATTGATTTGCTCTGTGGGCATTTCGTATGTTGAACTGTATTGTTTATACCAAAAATTTTGCACATTATCCACGCCTGGACACTTCCAATTGTGGGTACTATGCTTTATCGTTTCAGCTATTTCCTCAGTTGTAAGAATAACGTTTGCCTGCTCCGTTATGTGCTGATGTTTTGTCTCTTCTTGTCTGATCCATGGAGCATTTTCATTATGGCATATGGGTTCTGACCATAGGCTTCTCCAAAATGCAGTTAATTCTTTTCTGCTTGGAGGTTCTGTTGTTGTTATCTGGTTGTTTGATGTTATTTTTTGGTAGAACTGCTTTTCACTTTTCTGAAATAGATTGTTAGCATCCTTTCTGTCGTTGGATTCGTTGTATCTGCGGAGTCTAGCAGCATAAACTGCGAGTTTTTGCTTAAGTCAGTATCAGCTATTTCTGGTATTGTTTTTTGTGGTGACTTTGATTTCAGTATATTTATTGTTCTTTGTATGTGTTTTGAAGGGTGGTTGTTATTGTTGGAGTATTGCGCGACGCGTGCCAGATCCTTTCTGAGTGTGATGATTTAGTTTTCGATTCTTATTTGCCATTTAGATTCAGGTCTATTGCTTCGCTGGTCTTTAGAACGTTTTTGAAGTTTTTGGCCGTTAACTATGAGTGTTGTTGCTGCGGCAGCATATATAACGGTATGGATGTCCTCTAGGTTACTGTTGTTTGTTATGAATTGTGGTATTAGGTTAGTATTTATTATGTGTAGTATTTGATGAGTGTTGTTTTTGAAAATTAGTCTGGGCAGGTGATCTCGCAGTGCAGGATTGGTGCCACACCATTTGTTCAATTGTGTGTTCAGCACGTGTTCCGCAGTTTGTGTGATGGAAGGTGACCGAGCAATGTTATGGTTTTGTCCCTGTGTGGTTGTGTGGCACCGTTTGTTAAATTGAGTTGTTCGTGAGTTCGTCATTTGTTCCGTTTCGCCGGAGATGGAAGGCGGTTGAGCTGTGTTCGCTGCTTCAGTAGATTGTGTGACTGAAGGTGGTTGAGAAATTTGCTGGCTTTGTGTGGTCGTGGCGGATAAGTTAGTTAATGTTATGTCAGGTGTATTTGGTGTATGTTCATGCTCTGAATCTATTTCTGACTGTATGCTAATGTTGTTGGTTGTGGCTGTGTTTGCAGTCTGGTTATTTCGGGTATGGGTGTTTTGTGCCCCTGTGATTGATTCAATAACAAGCGAATCATTCGGATGGACAGTATTTATTTCGTTGGCTACAAGTTTTTTTATAGCTTGTAGTTCTTGGGGTGTAAGGCGGTTATTTTTTGTTATGACTCGTTTTTGGTCAATGAGTCCTTGTTCAGTTACACATTCTGCGAGGTGTGGGTATTGTGCTATAAATAGCCTGTGCAGCTCATGTCTGTAGCCTGTAGAGATGGTTTCTAGTTTCGTAGCGGTATAGTAACAGCGCATTACAGATTTGTTCATTTCAGTAGTCCACAGTAAGCGCTGTCGGGGTTTGCCAGCTTTGGTGGTTGCCGACTGCGCCGGCAAAACATCCGCAGCTGTGTTCCCACTAGTAGGGACGATCTCAATGTCGCTCTCCCAGGTGACGCCCATTCCAGGAGAGAAGGGACTTATATTTTAGTGAACTCCGCCATTTGAAGTGTATCTATACTTCAATAAAGTCTATATTATTATTATTATTATTATTATTATTATTATATTTACTCCGAAGTTGGTCCAAGGTGCTCCGGAGGATTTGCGACTTTACTGTCGGGTTTTATTGAGGCTTTCTTCTCGCGGGCCAGCCGGTTAAGGCAAGCCCCCCGGTTGCGTACCCCTCACAACGTTCCCCAGCCACGCCTTGCTAAAGTCGATGAAATGTGGGGCGCAATAACGGTGTATGACAGGGGGACCGGCGCTCAATCCTCTGTGGCATCTGTCCCCGGATTTGCCAAACCCCTATCTGAACGAAGTCAGGATAGCCTGGGGGAAGGAGCTTTGTGCTAGGTAGAATATGTAAGGTCTACCGAGCACCCAGCATCCTGGGTGTGCTAGCCTGGGTTGATGTCTCTAGACCACAAACCTGCAGGCCTCATAGCTCTGTGGTATCACTAAATCCACCGATGAGCCATCCACCTGCATAGCTCGCTTATCGAAAAGTCACTTTCTAAGCCCCCAAACGAACGTCAACGTTGTAGCACCTGATGGGGGATTATTATTATTATATTACAGTATTGAGTAGAGTACAAGTATTATAAACTCAAATATCCTAGAATAAGAGTATATGGACAAGACAAACAGAATGAAAGACTGAATTACAAGGAAAATAATCACAAGGCGCTGCACCACCTGTCATAATTGTTTTTAAAATTATTGATAGAAGCTGAGTTCAACACATAGGAAGGCAGGTTGTTCCATGCGTCGAAAATTCGGTTGGACAGGAAACACTGGCGACTTCTGTTACTTGAAGTTGTGGCCTCTGAGGTTTCTTTGCGACAGGCGGTATAGATATGATAGGTCTACAGTGAGAATGTTATTTATGACTTCATGTGTTATAATGAGGTCGCCCCGCTGTCATCTGGCAGCAAAAGTTGATAGGTCAAATAGCACACGACGTTCATCATAGCTTGGACTTTGGATACACGGCGTTGTACAGCTTCTAACAAGTTCTTGTCGCGCATGAGAACTGGATCGCAACTAGGACCAGCAAATTCCAAAATGGGTCGTAAGTAAGTTTTATATAACAAAGAACAGGTACTAACGTCACATTCATGGAAAGATATCTCCATCCTGTAAAGCAGCCTCTTGGCTTTGGACGTAACGTTATGAATGTTTTCAGACTAAGAGAGCCTATCTGTGACTATTACTCCTAGAGCGGTGTAACTGGAAACTGTTTCGATGGTCTGGTTGCCGATTTTACATGGCAATCTTGGCAATCTCTATCTTATATGGCCTTTTGGCAGTGAGCCTTATTGTATTTATTTCAAGCAATGAATATGAGCCTTATTGTATTTATTTCAAGCAACGAATATATTGTAGGGAACCTTGTTGCAAGGTTACCTCCAAAGAAGATAAACAACTGCTAACAGTTCCTGTGAAAACAAGTCGTAAAAAGCATCATTGTTCGATGCCACGTATATGCAAATACTTCTGTCAGCAGTACATAAGTACATAAGTATAAATTGGTGGTACTGCGTACCACAGTTGTTCAATACTAGGCTAGACTCCGTAATGTGAAGTATTAATAAGTAACTTTTGTTAATTGTAAACTTGAAACAGCGACACAAGCTTGTATCGTGAATGAAAGTTTTCAAAAAGTTATTCATTGTCTCAATGATATAACATTTATATTCACTAGGATGTGCTGATGCCAAGTATATCGAAGATGTATAAGGTAACGTGTCGCGGTCGTGGCTTTTGTTAGCGTAAAATATATTTAGTAAAATTGCGACCGGGTATGTTCAAAAAACTAATGATTATGCATAACAAGGGCACACCCTAGAGCAAATAAACCCCCGTCAACTCAGTTATAAAAGGCATGTCACGTAAAATAATATCTTAAAGAGCAAGAACGTCACAATTTTGTATGTTATTTATTTCACTCATGCTACTCGATTAGTGATAAAATTTTAGCAGGTCTGCGGCTTACATCGCAGTTAACTGATTGATCCAGAAGAAGTAGGTTAAAATTTGCATTGAAACAGCTGATATCACAGGAATAACGTCCCTGAACGATTTAGTAGGTTTTACTGAAAACGCCTCTCTTGCATGTTTCTCCGAGGTAATTAAATTTCAGATTTTCAGCCGATTAGTAGAAGGTAGATTCTTCAGGCCGTGTAATTTATGTCTCTGTGGCAACATTTACCTTAAGGAATTATTTATTTTAGTATGCCACCCTACAGCTAGAGCTAGCTACAGGGTGGGAAAATCACCCAGAAAAATACCACATGATCAATTAACAATATATGTAGGTTTACATCTGAGGCTGATGCAGGATCATAAACAACTATATACATACATACACTAATTCTGAAATATGAGAAAATCCTGGCGTTATGGCCAAAATTTTGAAAAGAAACTGTGGGTCACTGCATAAAGGAGACTCTGCTGTTAACTGCCAAGCTTTAGGCAATGTTTATTGCGTAATAATAATACCTTAAATGTCACTGTAACAAACTGAATAAGTGTTGCTAAATACTTTTTATTCTAGAATTTAACATATTTGATTAAAAACTAAATAGAAAATTATTGACCATACATAGCAGCGTGTATGTTCAAAAACCCCCAAGAATTGAATTTCACCTCTCCAGCTGTGGCGGTTTTGAAAATATTTAAGCGTTCCGGTACCGTTTACTGAAAAAGTGGTGTTGCCGTATCTCAGTAATTATTAGAAACAAAATTTTGAAATTTTGAGATCTTACTAAGTTTGACATGTGCAATTCATTGCAATAAAAATAAGTACAGGATTCTATTTAAAATAAAATAGAATCGGAGATATTTGTTTAAAAGTTTGGAAAAATAATTTATAACTTGGCAACGCCGCAAACGCGAAAAAAAATTACAGGGCGAGATAGGGTATTAGTAGATATTTCGATTTGAAATAAAACATACAGGGTGTTACATTTAAAAAAACATAGTAAAATGACCTTGAAATTGCCGTAATTTAAAATTCTGCCAAGAACACCCTGTAGATACAAATTGCTGGTAACATCCAAAATAATATCCACTTAATATTCAAGTAACCCGCTGTATAATATTATTGAGAAAAGTTAAAGGAATATATCAATTTGGACGTATTACTTGCGACCTTGCAAATCCGGAAATTAATAGAAAATAAATTATAACTTGGCAACGTCGCAACCGATCCCAAAAATATTTTAGGGTTGAATAGAGATCAATGATAGAAACTAGAACAATTTAAGAAAAAGTTATAGTTCCATATAAAAAAATCAAGTTGATGACTATTCTACTTTCCTGCAACACCCTGTGTATTTTAAAATATTTTCAGAATATGCGTCTTAAATAACCAAATAACTTGACATTTTCTTCTATCAGGTATACCTTGCGAGATATCGAAGAATTACACACTAACTGGACACCCTGTATAAACAACGTAGCAGGCCATGAAATATAAACAAAAATCTGTTCAGGTAGAAGAAAACAGCTAACTTAGCAGAAAAATACACACGAACTAGACTAAGGGGACAAAATTATAAAAATTACTCACAACTGACAAAGTCTAACCAGAAAAAACGGCGGTGACATCTCTAAGGTTAAAGAGAAGCTGGAGTATGGCGGTAATAGATATTTTTTACAGTCTATTGGCTACCGCAATTTACTAGAGGTTAAAATTTCCAAGACAATTAAAAACCCTGATATGAAACAAGAACAACCAGCGACTGTTGCTCCAGCGCGCAATTATCAATCATATGTAATGTTATAAAAAAGTAGTAATTTGCGTAGAAGTCAATACCTCTGAATGGAGCCCTTCTATTTTTCAATATCTATTAGCAATATTGCAAAAAAGGAATACTGACAAATCAGATTTAAATTGTCTGCCATTTAAGTTATGTTTTATAGTTTGAACAAATTTTAATTCATTCTTCATTTTCTGCGACTTTGCTAATAGGTACTGAAGAATTTTCAGAACTCGAGTCAGAGGTACTTTTGACTTGAGCTTTGACAGAATTGCATACTTTTTTATATCATTAAATGTGAAATTTTATTATGAAAATAATGAACTGCCTACAACATTGTCTAGTAGTTTTCGTTCCATTTCAAAATTTTTAATGGTTTTGGAAATTGTCAATCTCTAGTACATTGCAGTAGCTAGTAGGCCGTGAAAAAATCCATTTCTGCCATACTCCAGCTTCTCTTTGACCAAAGATATGTTACCGCCGTTGTTTCTGGTCAGACTTTGTTTGTTGTGAGTAATTCTTATAATCTTGCCCCTTAAGTTTAGTTCGTGTGTATTTTGCTGCTAAGTTAGTTGTTTTCTTCTACCTGAATAGGTTTTTGTTTATATTTCATTGCCTGCTACGTTGCTTATAGGTAGGAAAATTGAAAAACGCCGATTTGTTTGAAAATTTGAAATTAAATGAAAACTACAAGAGATTGATATTCACAACCTTATATCATTAGAAAGGTTATCAAATTCTAAGTTTAACCTAATAAAAAGAATTAGGCAGTCCTATTTGAAAAAATCAAGTTATCGCTGATCGAAGTTTCCTTAATTCATCGACCGATTTCTCCAAGCACAAACGTAATTTAAATTTGGTAGTCTCATCAAAGCTGACGCATTTTATGCTTAGTAATAAGACAAAGTCACAGCCTTCCATATTTTGTAATCTCTGCGATATTCAATTTCTTCCTGATATCTGCTTATACCGAAAATGGTGATTTACACCGAAACGGTTCGCTTTAAGTCCCATGTATGATACATAAAGTCAAACTAGAATTCACCAAGGAATCTGAATATGCAATAATATATGGGGTGTTCCATTTAAAAAAAACATAGCTTTGATACATTTCTTGTTTTTGGAAACCCTGTATAACATGAAAATATTTTTAAAATGTAGCCATTATGAGTCTCTATAAATCCAAAATTATTATTTTCTTTTTTACCAAATACTTTAGCCATAATACTCCGTGTCGAATAAAGTGAATAACCCTGTATAGTTAGTGCAAATAAATAGTTAAATCCATACCAAGTGTTTTCTTGCCCAATCGAACTAAAGACTTGTAACAATGTTATTATCATTTAGAGGTAATACAATATTGTAGTAAGGTTTTTGTAACAAGAAAGGTTTTAGGTTTTTACGAAAACATTTTTAATAGTTTTTAGTTTTGAATGAGGAAGACTAAATTTTTGTTGTTTAGGTGTTATTAATGTGAAATAATGTTTTGTCTAATAATGTAATATTATAAAAATACCTTCACTTTTGTGAGATATCTGACTGTTCATGCAATGGCAGTCATTTGTGTAATAAATAACATATGCATACATGTTTTTTTTATTCATATAAACCCATTTAACAGATGTCCTTACAGTGTCCAAAATGTATCCAAATGTATGTCTTATAACCACTTCTGCCCGATAGTTGGCACCTTTGTTAAATAAAATTACTTTATGCATTATGTGCAAGGTTTATGCATACAATTTTTTCAGATATACGTATAATTGTTGAAAAGGGGCCTGTCGATAATTAGTTATGTTTTGTTTCTAATAATTTCATCGTACCACTCGATTTTGCGCATGCGCAGTTGAGTTTCCATCTGATCGACAACGTGGTTTTGCTTTTTGGGGCTTCCGTTTCCGTACCCCGTACCCGGCGGTGGTACGAGTGGGACGGGCCATAAGTCCGTCCTAAATCTGGTTTGAGGCTATAGCGACCACCATGCCCCGTTAAAAAACGGAGTCAAGTTGATGGACTAAGTACTTCCCACACATAACGGTGATATAATTTTGTTTTCCCATTGTATGAAGCTATAATCTGAGATCCACTTGCAACCAAATTATCTCCCTAAAAGACATCCAACACAGAAACTCTCGAAAATATCTTTCTGCATCTCTGTAGGAACTAGAGCCACACAGTTTTCATCCTGCAAGCTTCAACTGGACGATGACATAACCCCAGGAACCCCCAAATCGCATAAAAAAAGAAGGTTGAGCTACTTTTATATTTTTAGTTTTTTCATTATGGCTTCGCCCCCACTGACACGATTTTTAAAAACTATGCGCATTTTTTATCCTCGCCAGGGTAATAATACTGTTTCGAAATTTCATAAAAATCAATTCCAGGTTACACAATACAGAACCATCTAAAGCAATACTAGTATGTATGTACCTATGGGCGTTAATTAAGTATGTTAACAAACTTTAACCACGAATATTACTCCGAAAAATAGAAGGAAAATGTCATATGAACATGGGTCCGGAAATGCTTCCTAAGGGAGCTACGCTCCTTTGCATGGGGCACCCTGAAAATGGTTTTCCCTCGATATTCTCGAAACCATTCATAACAAAATTACAAAATTAGGTACGATGGGTAAACTTTTGACGCTGAATCTGATTCTGAATTCAGTATTTCATCATTTTTAACGGAGGGGTATCATACGGGAGGAGTTAAGGGTAAAAATAACCCCATTTTCTAAATGGTAATTTTTTTGACATTTTGATTTTAGAATATGATATTTCAGAGATTTCTACGTAGAAATGGTCTCTTGGTACATCTCGATAGGGCTAACCGTTTTCGAGAAAAATGCAAATTATTGAATCGATACAGACTATTGTAAATAAATAAATGCATTTTTCTCGAAAACGGTTAGTCCTATAGAGCTGTACCAAGAGACCATTTTTACGTAGAAATCTCTGAAACACCATATTCTAAAATCAAAATGTCAAAAAAATTACCATTTAGAAAATGGGGTTATTTTCACCCTTTACTCCTCCCGTATGATATGCCTCTAAATAAAATTATGAAATTCTGAATTCAGAATCAGATTCAGCGTCAAAAGTTTACCCATCGTACCTAATTTAGTAATTTTGTTATGAATGGTTTGGAGAATATCGAGGGAAAACCATTTTCAGGGTGCCCCATGCAAAGGAGCGTAGCTCCCTTAGGAAGCATTTTCGGACCCATGTTCATATGACATTGTCTTTTTATTTTTCGGAGTACTATTCGTGGTTATAGTTGTTAACATGCTTAATTAACACCCTGTATCTCAGAAAATTCTAAGTCCCTAAAGTTTTGTCACAGCATAATAAACAACCAGCATAATATTTTTTTTAATGGCACTAGGATTACGTCCCATCAGCCAGAAACGTAATTTAAATGTTGTATGTACTGAAAGTCTATATAAGTTGCCTGAATCTACACGAATGCAAGGAAGACCTACCAGACGAAAACTGATTTAACAAATCTAAGGGGGTAAAAAAGGATGATATAGGAGGGTTTAATAGACAAGGGATACACGCTTCTCGCCCAGGGACCCGCCAGGGCATTTAATAAAAAAACAAACAAACAAGACTAGGTCACGGATAGTAGGAAGATAACAACAAAGGATGAGTACACAGGATTTGTTCCCTATAGTACAACTTTACTAAATACGAATTCCAGAATGTTTAATGAATTTTACCAATTTGTCGATGATCTCCGGTTTATGCACAGATAGTACACTCTCCATATTGAGAGGGGCAGATATACCACAACGTATAAAATCAGTATAGAGGATGTCGCAATGCGTCCTTACTTTCTCACATCCTAGAAATACATGATTAAGGTCACCTTCTGTACTACAGAACTCACATAAGTCTGACTGAATCAAGTGCAACCTAGCTAAGTGCGAAGGGAATGATCCATGGCCAATCTTTGCACGGATTATAATGGGAATATATTTTCTTGGTATCCTGAAGTTGTTGTGCCAGAGAGATTTTGGGATGTAGGGTTGAGCTCTGGTGTACCTTGTGGGATTTGTAAAGCAATATATTTGCCATTCTGCTTCCCATTCCTTGAACATATCTCTCTTCAGTGCTGCAAGATTTTCTTGGAAGCTCCTATCTGCTGGGGTTTCTCTTCCTGATATAATGCTTGATTTAGCTAATTGATCTACCTTTTCATTGGCGTGAATACCACAATGGCCTTTCACCCACACTAGCTTTATGTGAGTGCCTCTTGATCTCATATGTTGTATGGTGTACATTATACGTGTAATGTGTAGGTCTGTGTATATATTATTACAATTAAAATTTTTTAGAGCCAAAGTCACTGAGAGGGCATCCGAAATAATTGTTACGTGGACCGTACCAGAATTAGAGACATATTCTAGAGCTTTAATGATGGCAATGGCTTCGGCAGAAAAAATTGACGTACGTTGAGGAAGCTGGAACGTCGCTGCATAGTTGGTTTCTGGAACAAGAAAAGCACAGCCAGTGCCCATTTGATTTTTCGAAGCATCTGTGTAAATCGCTAAGGATGAGTTACTCACATCAGCTAAGATTTTTTCGTTCATCAACTGGATTTCAGAATAAGAGGGGATAATAATCTCAATTGGGCGTATAAGTTCAAGAAATCCACATTGAGGAAGGGTTGTCTCACTTCTAGAAAGGAGGATGTTAGCCTCAGTCTTCTGAATGGCAGCACACAACGGAGGGGAGTTCTTCTTTTGCCAAAATGGGTTGGTCAGATCTTGTGAGTTTAGTTGAATTATACTGTCAACAAAGCTGGACTTCCTGTGCAGAAGTTTTAGGAGGAATTTTTTTGCCAACATTTCTCGACGAAGGTGTAATGGAGGTTCTAGTGCTTCGACTCTCAATGCTTCAACAGGCGATGATTTCAAGGCTCCCAAGCACGACCTTAAAAACTTGTTTTGTACTATGTCTAGCTTCTTAAGAAGCGAGTTGTTAGCAGATCCGTAAAAAACGCAGCCATAATCCAGGATGGACCTTATGTAGGAGCGATAGAAAATGAGTGCTATCTTCTGATCGACTCCCCACCAAACTTTGGAAATCATCTTGAAAAAGTTAAAACCTTTGTTGACTTTGTCAACTAGATAGTTGATATGAGGTTTCCAGGTGAGCTTCCTATCCAGAAATACACCGAGATATTTTATATCAAGTACAACTTGGAAAGATGTGCCACCAAGAATAATAGTATTCTGATGAGGAATGTTATGCCGTGAGAAAAAAACATACTGCAGATTTAGCACTAGATGTCTCAAAACCATTATCTTTAAACCATGAATTATATCCAGTAAGTGCGGCACTAGAGGCATCGATGCCTTTGGCTAGAGAAGGACTTTCCACATATAAACACAAATCATCGGCATACTGTATAACCTTATTTGATGTGTTCAAACTATGAAGATCAGCTGTATAAATATTGAAGATAATGGGACTAAGAACAGCACCCTGTGGAAGGCCCGTCCATACTTGGCGCGGCCCTATTTTATTGTTTAACTTATCTCTAACAAATACAGACCTATTATGATACAAAGTGGCTATGACATGTGACGCTTGGGGTGGTAAACCAAAGTCCTTCATTTTTATTTCCAACAAACTAAGATCTATATTATCATAAGCAACTGTAATATCCAAGAAAATTGTAGTTAGATAGTTATTGCGAGAGAAACAGTTCTGTATACCTGTAACTATGTTACCAATAGCATCCATGGTACCTACACCACGTCGGAAAGCATACTGATTTACAGGAAGAGGGTTTTGTTTCAGCCACCATTCTAATCTGCTTTTAATTAACCGCTCAAAAGTTTTCAGAATGCATGAAAGGAGAGAAATGGGTCGATATGATTCAGAAGAATTGGGATCTTTGTTAGGTTTTAATATAGGGACAACAACAACCTTTTTCCACTCATCGATATTTTCGCCTTTGAGCCAGATATCATTAAATGTATCCAGCAGAAACTGTTTTGCATTATTTGGCAAATGCACCAGCATCGGGTATTGAATTTCGTCATATCCCGGAGAAGTATTCAGAGAATTCTTAAGTGCATGGTTCAACTCAAACAAACTGAAAGGATAGTTAAAAATATTTCCGGTAACTGTAGGATGGCTTTCATGAGTGTAATGAAAATCGTTGCTGACAGAAGGAGGTGAGTATTTTTGATGAAAATCATTTAGCCAGTCAAAATTTCCAGATATTGTTGATGCTGACTGTATCGAAATCCGTCTAGCTATTTTCGCCTGATTTCAGAGCTCTTTGATCGGTACGTTTTTATTTAAATTAGAACACCACTTTACCCAGCTATTTTTAGACTTATATTTGAACATTTTTTTGTTTCTGCGAATATTTTTTTGCATTCTATAAAGTTTAAATTCGAACTGTTTGTTTTATAGGCTAACAATGCATTTTTTCTTTTTCTAATTGCATCTGTGCATTCCTCGTCCCACCAAGGAGGGGGAGCGGAGTTTTTCAATTTAAAGGGCTTATTGATAGGAATGCAAATCTCGCTAACTTGTTTAATCTTTTCTAAAAAAAATGCATATTTATCTTCAGTAGAATATGTTTGAGGAATACTGGTCGAAAAACTATCTTGGAGTAGTGCTTCGTAAAGAGGCCAATTCGCTTTTTTTAAATTTCATTTGTATCTTGGATGTATAGTGTCGGTAAGGCTCATTGTCGTGTTAACATTTAGTTGTATAGCATAGTGGTCTGATCCTAGAGTGTCATTGGTCACAAACCAATTTGCTTCTTGGGCTATATCGGGAGAACATATCGTTAAATCAGGAGCAGAGGACTGACAGTTAGGGGATGAGAGCTTCGTTGGTGATCCGTCATTCATAACAATCAAATCGGATGAATCACAAACTTCCAAGGTCTGTTTGCCAGCAGAATTTTCACGCATAGGGCTCCATACGCGAGAATGCGCATTAAAATCCCCTCCTATGATTGCTGACTTTTCGGCTTGTGAGAAAATACGTTCCCAATCACTAAGCGTGGGCGCTACATTTGGTGGCTTATAAACCGACAAGATAGACAATAGTTGACCATTCCGATTACGAATATTCACACCACATACCAAGATTTGATCATTAAAAGTGTTATTGAAGTTGATTATAGTGAAATGGATATTTTTTTTAAGTAAGATGGCTGCGCCTGCTTTTCCATCATTACGGTCTTTTCGTACAATGTCGTAGCCACGAATTTTGAAAGGCTGCCCTGGCTTAAACCAGGTTTCACTGATAAGGCAAACATCTATTTCTTTAGCGGCAAGAAAGCTAACTAAGCTGTTTCTATTTGATACGGCAGATCTAGCATTCCATATCATAACCTTCAACATGTTACTAGGGTGGGGAGAGAAGATGGATTATGTAATACTATTAATACTGTCTAGTAGAGAGGACAATTCCTTTCTCAATGAGTCTCTCGAAATTTCTTTAAGTTTTTCTAAGTTTGAAACATTATTGATCATATGCGAAAAGATTTTCGCAAAATTTTCTACAATTACTTCTTTATCAGGAATATTCGACTGGTACACTTGAGAACTAGTAACTGGGGTGGAAGGACCAGCGGAGAACGTAAACATTGGCTCCGGTACCGTTGCTGGTGGAGATATAACTTTACGTTTTTTATTTGCAGCAGAATTGCTTGATTGGTAGTTTCTTTGACTGAGCTGTGAGGAGTTGTTTCGTACCCTTGGTTGAGAATTGTTCACTAAAGGAGGAAAACTTGACTCATCCATATTTTGTAGTATCTGATATCTATTAGTGTTTATTACAGCACCGGCATATGACGATTCCATACTATTTTTAGCCTCATAAAATGAGATGTTACTTGTTGCCATAGTTTTTTTTAATCGTTTTTTGTATCATGAAATGAGGACAATCTTTAGATGTGCTACGATGGGTTGCGTTTTTACAGTATATACAAAAAATATCCTTACAAGCATGATTTTCCACTTTGGTCTGACCATAATTAATGCATCTAGAGTAAGTGTTACGACATTGAACAGAGACGTGGCCGTACCGCAGGCAGTTGTAGCACTGCACTACTCTGGGTACATAAGGCTCTACAGGGAAAACTACGCTATTTATAATTATTTCAGAAGGAAGAACATTACCTTCAAATGATATAATAACCATCTGCCTTGGAACATACTGTATATTATCGTTAGCAGATATTTTCCTCCGCAAACGTTTGACTTCTGTTACTTTGAAATTTGACTCAGTATTATTTTTAATATATTCATCATCAAAATAGGTGTCTACCCCTCTAATTAGACCTTTGCGAAAGAGTAAATTATTCGGAACATAGGCCTTGAGATTTTCATTTTTTAAATCAGGATTCAATACCAGATCATTAGCATCTTTCGTCGTTTTGACTCCTACCTTAATACGGTTTTTACCTACGCGGCTAACAGTTGTTATCCTGTCTCCGATTCCAATTTTCTTATGTAATATGTGACCTACATACAGAGGATGTAGATTACCAATGTTTTCTGTGTTGGTTTTTTCAATGAAAACATAGATATCGTTTGTATACTTATCATTATTCAGGTTGAAGAGCGTTGGTTGCTTTTCATCTGCATTGTCTGGCTGGGCTGGAGTATTACAATCCTTCGCTGCATTTGACTGCACATCCATATCTTCAACCAAACTATCACCGGTCAGGTCAAAAACATGCACATTATTTGAGTTTGTAGCACCCCCCATACCGGTGGGAGGTGGAGGCATTTTTTAATTGATGAACATTGTACTTTCTCACTTTCACGGCGATTTGTAAACGAAAAACAGTAGACAGGCGTAAGGCAACAAAAACAAAGCAAAATACGCGTTCGTAAAAGACGTCCACTCGCTGTAACGATCTCTACCAAACTGTGAACCAGCATAATATCTCTGAGGATTTCCTATATACAAATGGTTTCCAAAAAATTTGACCTTGGGAGGGTCTATGGATGATTTTACGGCTATGGAGATGCGAACTCGATATTTTCTAGCCAAAATGGGCACGTTTGGTTCGTACAGAGCATTTTGTGCAACTGATTACACCCCTCAATAATTATATAATTATTTTCGATACCGATACAAAAGTATCAATACCAGCTTGGAATGCCTCAAAAAAGTATCGATGACAAAAATACTCGATATTAGTGCAGAAGTATCGAAGTATCGTTAGCATCCCTAAAAAAACCCTCCAAAAGTGGGGATGCGCGTGTAATTTCCGCCATTTTGAGTTATTGTGCTGGTTGTTTACTATGCTGTGGTTCTGTTTTAGGCAAGGCAATGTTCGGATGCACCTACAAAAGGGTAGAGGTGTGCCAAACTGCGATTTCTTGAGAGCAGTGACACGTTGCGACTGCTCCGGCCGCGGAGCAATGACAAAGAGCAGTGATTTTTCGGAGCAGCGTGGTAAGTCGCAACAGCGGAAATCGGAACTCTGAACAGATAAATATCGCCGCCGCCACCGACTGCTCCAAGCGTATGCTGATGCTGCTCGGATTAAAACAATAAACACCGAAAAATGCGACGAATGCCGAAGCCGAATGCGCCTATTTCCCTTTTCACACTTCACGACTTTACTATAGTTAACAGTCTGTTTTGATTTCTGATTTTTTAGGCCTTTTCACTTGAAATACAAAGGTGAGTTTTAGTTTTAAAAAGAAAAACGTTAACTATTAACCTAAATTAAATAAATATGTAGAATTGTAGTAATCCTCACTTAATTCTAAGACGAAAATGCAGATTAGTTTATTTTTCTTCAAGCGCATAATAATCTATAACTCTCTCTAACAAAGTTTTTCGGGTCCTAGGGTAGGGGTGTAGTTTTTTCGGTTTTTAAAAGGGTTAGACGTTACGGAAGAGGGCGATTTTCGACGCGTGCATTAAGAGTTGAGAGGAATATTGGGGCGACATTTCAAAGTGCGAATCGTGGAAATCGGTTTAGATCAAGGGAAGGTTTTGAAGTTTGTGAGCGAAAAAAGCCATAAACGGACGCGTCGAATCAACTGTTCTTTGAACTTCTCCCAGAGGACTAGACAGATAATCCTTGGGACTTTTTTCAAAGTACTATATCATATTCTCCATGAGTTTTTACGAGATGGTCCACATTTACCTTTTCCATCGTGAGAAAAATATTGTTGAAAACTTCAGCGTTAACGCATAACGCCTGCGGTGTTTAATTTTTTACTCAAACTTTAGGACAGATAACGAGCAAAAAAAATTGCACGATATTTTACCTAAAGGCTGGTTCAATAATGCCTATAATTTCACTTTGAGGAATCTACACTAGTATCATCGTTTTGGGACAATATTATCTCGAAAAAAGTGATTTTTCAGCATATCTCCTCAATTGCATTGCGATGCGACCATATCACAACCACTTTTACAATCAAAATCGGATTTTTTTCGTTGGGTATACATACATTATACATTATGAAATTCATATTGTTTACAAGTTGTTTCGCCCAGCCAGAGAATAACCCCCGCCCTCCGTTGTTTGTCAGTTCGCATCTTGGCTGTTAAGGCCATTCACTACGAGTCGTTAATGCCTGTCCACACGACGATACCTACCAAAAAAATATATATTCATGTTGATATACTTTTAAAGATTTTTTGAAAATGGGAAGATATATAGTAATGAAAGTGTCAAAGTTGTATTGCTACACGATTAGAGTATGCCTTTCCAATTATACAAGGTAAAAAAAAGTTTCCGTCGATACGTACAATGATTTTCTTTTGTCAGATGTCAGCTAAAACCGCTCGATTTGTCTCTTGAAATTGATTCAATATGGTCATATAATGAAACAGGTTACGCGAAATTGTAAAAATCGCTTTTCCAACATAGCAGGATTATATACTGAGTTGAAAAGAGATCAAGTAGATCAACTCGCACACGTCAAGTAGGTCTACTCGGTATTTTCCACACATTTTTAGATTCCTTAAACGATAAAAGTTGAAACAATATTTCACATATTTCGTTTTGTAACGAAATTTTTGTTAATTTCGTTACACGTCGTTTGTGACTCCTTTTATAGATCAATTCTTCCAGAATAATGTCCGATTGACAGGTGAATATGTGTTCCTCCCTTATGCTTTGCCGTTACGCTATTGCAAGAACCACTTTTCCGCGCCTATTTGTTCTCTAGCCTGACTGGAATTTATTTGGTTCTAATGCGCAGACGCGACCAGGAGGCGTCACCTTGTCGTCTGCCTCCCTTGCGGATTGTGAGACGTACCTATGTGGTATAGGCAACCAGACTCGCATGTAGCGCAATGAAATTTCAACGTGTTACTATATTGTTGTCTATAGAATTTAACCTTGCATAGTTGTTAGTTTCATTCTGTTGGTGCATTTTTCGTTCCCTATTATGAGTTTAGTTCATTAATAATAGTAATTCTGTCCCGAGTTGCAACTAAGACTATAGTTACTTTGAGGTTGGGTCGGTAGTGAGCCGTTGGCGGCGCTGCCTAACCAGGGGCCTGCTGTGATTGGTCAGTTGGCTATTAAAATTCGTGAACTCTCGAGAAGCCTCCGTGGTTTCCGACGAAAAATCATAAATAGGAGTGTTCCTCTCTTTGGGGCCTCTCTTTCTTTACGGCTTCTCTTCTGCGTTAGCTTCTGCGGCTGCTTCTGGTCTCTCAACATCACAGGTTGGTTCTGTCCTTTTTGGCCTTCCGCCATCTTTAATCCATGAGTTACTTGCCAGTTTCAATTTGTCGTGTGGGTCAACTTTGAAGTTTATTCACTCTCTTTTCGCGAGATTTTATTTGAAGTACCTAACACGGCAATTATTTGTGGAATTCCGCTATTTCGACATTTTGTTTGACTGCCATTGTTTCGCAGTGATTTCGTATGTTTTGCTAGCATACCGTTGATATCGAACCTTTAGTATCTAAAATCGATATTGTTGATTTGATTTTATTTCATTTTCGAGTTAGGTTGTGAACGCCATACTGTGTTATACCTATGTGTTTTCAGCTCAAGTATGTGCATCTGCTACCTGAAGGAACCAACCTGGTATTGATGTCGATCTAAGGGAATACAAGCCCCTTTTTCCACCTGCTTCTGAGACCTTGGAAGGACACACAGAGCGTGACTGCAAGCTGTTCCCGCTACTTTGGATATAGAGGGTACGTAAATATTGCTTATTTCAATTTGAACGCCATTTAGGCAGTTGTCGAGCTATTTTACGTACTTTCGTATCTAGAGTTTGTAGTCACCTCCAAGTGTGACCTTCAGTCCGCTTTTTCTTTGTTTTTTTATTTTGTTGCTCATTTGTACTTTTTGAGAGAGAGAGAGTGAGAGCACACCTTTTTCTTTTATTTGGTAGAGTCTGTGTAAAAATTGCTTAGCTATTGTTTCCGCCATTTTGGGCAGCTAATGAGCACTTTTGCATAGGTGTCTAACCTTGTTCAGTATTGCCCCTTTCGTACATTTTTTTTTTTTAGAGAGAGAGAAGCACCTTTCTTTATTTTGGTATAATTTTGATAGTTTTTGAGTGTGCTGACACACACATTTTGCAAATTTTGAGCTGTAATTTTGCTGTACGATTTTGACAATTTTCCATATTTACAACCGATACAGCCTACCGAAGTACATCTATGTGAGACTGAATGTACTCATAGATTTTTGTTTCCTTTGGAGCTATAGTTTTAAAATTGAGAGTATTTATTGAGGTATAGTTGCTCGCACCTTGCAACTACTGTGCATATAGTTTCAATTTTCTGGATTATTTGTGATATTTGATTTGTGGGCTTGATAATTTTTTTTGCGGTTGTATTACCTTTCAAGATTCTAACTTTCTGGAACACTAGAGCCAGCAGTAACTTAGTAGAATCATAGCCTTGATTTTCTCTTAAATCAATTAAACTGCTTTGAACTTAAGTGAACTATAGCCTTGCTCACTCCAAGACTCATATTTTTTAAGTTTTATTTTAAGTGTTAGACTTGAAAGGCCTATCAAGTATCTAGGTTAGGTGATACTTTGTGATTACGATATTGGTCCTTTATTTTAAGATTATATTTTAATTATATGCAGATTCAATTGTGAACCATTGTGGGGAGATATCTGCTACAACTTTGTGCTGAACTTTTAAAAAAGTTTAGTATAGAATTTAAGCAATTTGTAAGGGATCCTTGTTAAATTTAAGCAGATATTGTTTCAACTAAGTTGTTAAATTTAAGCAGATATAGTTTCAGCTAAATTGTTAAATTTAAGCAGATATTGTTTCAACTAAATTGTTGAGGAGGGGGCTTTTAATTGTTCGATTCAAAGCCAAGTAGTACGCCTGAGCTTGCATAACCTCCTACATCCTGGGGTTTTGCCATAGAGGGTCCAGACTCTAATCCTTCTTTTTTCTATACTTTGCATGACGGCGGCTGGAAGTGGTAGCCGAGCCAGACCCAGATACCCCTCAGCCTTAAAGGGGGAAGTCAAAGAGTAGGGGTCAGGGCCTAAGGAACCTGAAGAGGCTGCCAGTCATCAGAGGGGACCCTCTGAAGGAGCGGTTAGAAGGAGCCCACAAGCCGACCCAGGAGGAGAAGACAACCTCGTTGAGCAAGCCAGGTTGTATCGCTCACTTACAGCAGTCCCCTTTTACCACTGTAAATTAGTCCCCTTTTACCACTGTAAATTAGCTCGCTGTTGTTTACTTGCACAGAAATATACCCACTTATTAGTATTTCTAATCACAACAGAACACTGATCTATTCTGGGTACTATTTTTCAGCTGCCCCTTAGCAAACTCACTTATGACTTGTTCTTTCACTGCCACAACTTAATTGATTTCCTTTTATTCTACTGTTTGTTTTCAATTCGCTGTTAACCAGGTTGCATTGAAGCATATCAGTAATAAATGACAGACGATCTCCGATCTCTTTACATTGGTTTATTTACATTGGTGTATTTACAATTAATATATTTACAATTATGAAAAGCCTTCATCGCTACAATAAGCCGAATCGTTGCTTTCCTCCTGCAGGTCTCCGATCTCCTCATCTGTTTCCGTTTCCGCGTCAGTGTCCCCTTCCTGGTCCGTATCAGCTGCCTCTCCCTCACTCTCCTCCAAGTCGGCTAGATCTTCCTCCAGTTCGTGCAGGAGGGCATTTCCGTTCACAATCCATATAGTTTATATTTTAACAACCAATATACTTGTTATTGTTTAATTCTCTTTTGAATTTTTTTTTTCTGCACCCATCCCTTCAGTGTTTCTGGAGAGGTTGGGCAATTTCACTAACTTCCTTGGAGTTTGGAGGTGAAAACTCCTGGCGCCCTTTTTCTTGAGTTTTTGTTGAACCTTAGAGTAATCTCGCGATAAAAGTTAGTGATTTTGCCTGACATCTCTTATAAGAGGAAAAGAATAAGTTGCCAAGGATCCACAACCCACCGTAAGTAAACTGAGCAGCCCAAAGGTACCCCAGTTTAGCTAGATTGGAGGTCTTAACTTAGTTGAACTTTCAATCTAGCTTTACACAATTTGGCGCCCAACGTGGGGCCACGATTTGGCGATTTGTTCTTTTCTTTCTTCGAAGCCTGAAGAGAGGTGTAGAGTGAACTTTTGAAGTGAGTTGACTAGAGTCAGTTTTTATAGTTTGCCTTTATTCAAAATTTTATTGAATTTTGCTGCAGTTATTTTGCCAATATTTCGAATAACTATTAATCTTTTGAATTTATTTTGATATTTTGACATTTAGATTTTCTCCTGATAGTATCACCTTTGAGAACTATTTATTGCGTTCAAGACTTTATCTTGCCTACATTTTTGAATATATCTTGATTATTGATTCTGATTGATTGCCTACATCTTTGAGTATATAGCTAATGATTATTGATTTTTATTGATTGCCTACATTTTGAGTATTTTTGACTTATTGAATATTCTCTGATTATTACCCATTTATCTCGCTGATTTTGAGTATTTGTGAGTTATTGAATATTTTTAATTATTGACCATTTATCTTATTGATTGCTGTGAGCAGTATATCTTTTGTCGACTTTTGATTACTGATTGATTTAGATTTTGATTCCCAAAATGGACGCAGGTCATTTATTGAGTGCAGAACTAGAACCATCTGGTAGTATGGATGACAAACGAAAGGTACTGAGAGGGTTGTTCAGTCAAGAACGAGCTCACAGATCTTTCATTGAGTCATTTATAGTTCAGCCTCATGATGACGATGTTGATGCAATCAAAACGTCATTGACCGATTTAGAGCAAAAGATAGCAGCCTTTGTCAGTGCTACTGGTAGTTCTGAACACAAGAGGCTTGTATCTCGTTTGACCCATGTTTCTGGTAGGATCAATCGCTTAAGAACTGATGATGAAAGTCAGGAAGCCATGAAGCAACGTTTGCTTCTGCTTCTTTTAAAATTGGAAGCTGAGCTAGATGAAAAGGTTGCACCTGCAACTAGCACTCCAGTGGAGAGAATGCCTCCAGCTCCAATTTTCTCAAACCCCAAGCCTGTGTTACCATATAAGTGGAATTTGTGTTTTAAAGGGACTTCAAATGAGTCCGTTGTCTCCTTTTTAGAAAAGGTTGAGTCCATGAGACTATCCCGCTGTGTACAGAAAAATGAACTATTCCTTTCAGCTGGTGATCTATTCAAGGATAAAGCTTGGATTTGGTTTAATGTTAATAGATCTAGGTTTTCAGACTGGGACAGTTTGGTTGCTAAGTTGAAGGAAGATTTCTTGCCTTATCAGTATCAGGAGGACCTGATGCAGGAGATCAATAATAGAACTCAAGGTTCTGATGAACGAGTCTCTTTATATATTTGTGCTATGGAGGGGTTATTTAACCGTCTCCCTGAAAAACCTGATGAGAAGACCATAGTCAACAAAATCAGGCGCAATCTCTTGCCATTTTACGTAGCCCAACTAGCCCTTCATGACATCAATACAGTGTCAGAGCTGACAACTCTGTGCAAAAAGCTAGAGGAGTCTAGAAGTTGGTCCAATAGGTGTAAACCTCCTATTCCTAGTAACTCTAGTTTCTTAGAACCAGACTTAGCCTGCCCTTCAACATCTAGGAGTTATCCCAGAGAAAACAGAAGGATATTTAACAGTAAGTCCTTGGGTGTTTCTTCTATATCTAAGGACGAGTGTTGGAATTGTCATCAAACTGGACATAGGTATTCCAAATGTTCAAGTCCTAGAACAAGATTTTGTTTTGGTTGTGGATCACAAGGCGTGATTAAGACCAAGTGTCAAAAGTGTTCGGGAAACGGGCAGGGTGGTTCCGCAAGACTGGACAATGCAACCACCCCAATTCAAGGTCCAGTGCAGACCGAAGCTCCGACTCAGTCGCCTTCAAACAGACGAAAAAAGTCCCAGAAAGGAGAGCCACAACAGAAGTAGAGTTTGTTTCTCCTGTAGAGAATCCGAACCCTTGTACCTTATTGGAGGACCCATGTAAGAAGGTCTGTCCCATGTTTGTGTCCAAACCTGGTGATGAAAGACCATATCTAGAAGTCCAAATCTTAGGTGAGACTTTTATAGCTGTTGCTGATTCTGGCAGCAGTGTTTCAATTTTGGGAAACTCTGGTTTTGCCTTTCTTGAAAAGTGGAATGTGAATCTTTCTTTAGATTATTCTTTGCAAGTGACAACTGCAGATGGTGTTCCACAGGCTACTATTGGAAAATTTACTGTACCCATCACTCTTGGTAACATGACAAGGGATGTACAAATTTGGGTAATTCCATCTATTAATTATAGTCTTGTTTTGGGTATTGATTTCTTAAAAGCTTTCAGAGTTCATGCCAATTTCCCAGATAATCAGTATCAGATGTCAGTTTGTGTGGTGAACACTATTTGTCCTGCTGAAAATCTGAATTCCCAACAGAAGGCCAAACTTTCAAAAGTGATTGACCTATTTAAGTCAATTGGCCCTACTGACAGAATAGGAAGAACTCACCTTCTGACCCATCACATTGATACTGGTCAAGCCAAACCAATTAGGCAAAGACAATACCCTTTGTCACCAGCAATGCAGAAACATCTTGACAAGGAAATCGATCAGATGTTAAAGCAGGGTCTTATTCAGAGATCAAATTCCGAGTGGTGTAGTCCACTTTGGCTTGTGAAAAAAGCTTCTGGAGAGTATAGAATCTGTTTTGACGGACGCAAGCTTAACTCTGTGACTTGTAAAGATGCATATCCTATGCCCCTCATTGACTCAGTGATTAATAAGTTGAGAGATGCTAGATTCTTGTCATCAATTGACTTAAAATCTGCATTCTTTCAAATTCCTTTAGATGAGAAATCAAGACCGAAAACTGCTTTTGCTGTTAGAGGACGAGGACTTTTTGAATTTTGTGTCATGCCCTTTGGTTTATCATGTTCCGCTCAGAGCATGTGTCGTTTGATGGACATGGTTATTGGTCCAGCATTAGAACCTTATGTTTTCTATTACCTTGATGACATTGTAATTGCTACACCAGATTTTGATTTGCATTTAGACATTTTGAGAAAACTTTTTGAAAGATTGAAACAGGCTGGTCTTACAGTTAACTTTGAAAAATGTGAATTTTGCAGACCCTCATTGAAATTTCTTGGTTTTGTTGTTGATGAGAAAGGTCTTCGTACAGATGAATCTAAAGTATCTGCTATTGTTGATTATCCAGTCCCTAACACCACCACCCAAGTTAGACGTTTGATCGGTTTAGTTGGCTACTACCGACGCTTTCTAAAAAATTTTGCCTCAATCTGTAGTCCCATTTCTGACCTTTTGAAAGGACGAAAAAAGGGTCAAAGCATTGAATGGACAGAGGAAGCTGATCGTGCGTTTGCTCAGATCAAGGAGAGCCTAACAACTGCTCCAGTCCTAGCTTCACCTGACTTTTCAAAGCCTTTTATTTTATATTGTGATGCTTCAGATACCGGAGTTGGTTCTGTATTATATCAGGAAACTGATGGCATAGAGCATCCTATAGCCTGTGCTAGTAAAACCCTGAATAAGTGTCAGAGGAAGTATACCGTTACCGAAAAAGAGCTGTACAGCATTATTGTTGCCATTGAAAAGTTTAGGGGATACATTGAGGGCACACATTTTACTGTAATAACTGATCATGCTTCACTGATTTGGTTAAACAATATGAATAACCCTAGTGGCAGACTAGCCCGTTGGGCAGTTAAACTTTCTCAGTTTGATTTTGCAATAGTCCATAGAAAGGGATCCCAGAATGTAGTAGCTGATGCCTTATCTCGATCAGTAGCAGTTCTTAACTTAGATACAGTAAAACTTGATGGGTGGTACACAAAAATGATTCAGAACGTCCAAGAAAAGCCTGATGATTATCCTTCTTATAAGGTAGAAAATGGCATTTTGTATAAACATATATTTAGTAGAGATCCTTTAGTGAGTAATTTAACAGACTGGAAGATTGTGGTGCCTCGAGCACATCGTAAAGAAGTAATTAAAATGTATCATGATAATGAGACCGCTGCTCATTTAGGTGTTTCTAAGACCATTTCTCGTATATCAGAACTGTATTATTGGCCATTTCTTCATAAAGATGTATATAGATATATTAGGAATTGTAAGACTTGTGCTAGTTGTAAAGTTTCAAATCTGCCTAAAGCAGGTTTAATGGGCTCATATAAAAACATTAATTTTCCGTTTCAATTGGTCAGTTGTGATCTTTTAGGTCCTTATCCTAGATCTAGAAGTGGGAATCAATATCTTTTTGTGGTCATAGATTGGTTTACCAAATTCACTTTTGTTCAGCCCCTTCGTAAAGCTACAGTCCAGCACATTAATAGGTTTTTAGAGAATAATGTTTTCCTTATATTTGGTGTGCCTCAGATTATAGTATGTGACAATGGACCTCAGTTTAGGAGTAAAGATTTCAAAAACCTTATGGAGGAATATAAAGTTCAAAAAATATGGTATAATGCCAGGTATCATGCACAAATTAACCATACAGAGCGTCAAAATAGAGTTATTATCACAGCCATTAGGTCATATATTAAGGAAGATCAGAAAACTTGGGATCAGTCTATTTTCAAAATTGCTCAGGGTTTGCGTTTAGCAAAACATGATGTGACTGGGTATTCCCCAGCTTTCTTAACTTTCGCTAGAAATGTTCCTGTTTCAGGAGACTACTTTGGAAAGATTTCTGATAATGCCAGGAACATTGTTGAAATTTCTGACAAGAATGCCAGGTTAGATGATGTTCAGGGGATGACGGAAATTTTTTCGAAGGTTCGAGAACGAATCAAAAAGGCTTACCTTCGCAATGCTGAAACTTATAACCTAAGGCGTAGGCCCGCCCAATTTTCTGAGGGTGAAAAGGTTTGGAAGGTTAATTATGTGTTATCTAAGGCCGCTGATCATTTTAACGCTAAATTGTCCCCCAAATATGTTCCTTGTATTGTTAATAAGGTTTTGTCCCCTTTGGTATATAATTTGGTGGACAAGTATGGTAACGACTTGGGCAACTGGCATGTCAAGGATCTTAAAAAGGATGATACAGGACTGGATTCTGATGATGATCCAGATCCAGTTCCAGACTTGGAACCAGCCTCTGAACTAGAGTCTGAAGCCAGTGATGATGCGGGTTAATTGCCACGTCTTTAAGGACATTGCCCTGCTGATAGGGGCTGGCATGGTATGTTTGTGGGGTAAGAAATACTTCTTTCTGCTCAAGCATCAGTGCCTGAGGAATGCTACAGCACCGGAAAATTACCGGGTGGGAGTACAAGTCTTCCGACAGGCTACTTCTGGACGAAACAACATCTTTGTCTAATCACCTTAGGTGATTTACGTCCAAACAGCATTGCTTATAACATCAGTATGCAAGAGTGTCGTTAGGGATTGTTATTGTCTGGTACTTATGGTTATCTTTCCTTTTATATGATGTATAGATTTGGTTTAGGTTCTTTTGTTGCAGATATGATTGGTCATAGCGTGAAATGTGACTTATCATTTTGGTGTGACAACTCATGTTTGATATTGTTCATTATTATTTGGTTCCATTTTCCCTGATGACTCATTTGCTTATTAGAGTGCAATCACCGATTTTGTCGTTTGTATATTAGTTCCCGGATTTGACATTTTAGTTATTAGGTATAGTGTCCTGAATGTGAATAGGCACTTTGTATATTAGTTCCCGGATTTGACAGTTTAGTATAGTGACCTGAAGTGAATAGGCACTTTTGTTTTTTTTTTGGCCATTTTTGCAGTGGGTGCTGGTGAGTTCCGAAGCAACAGCTTTCAGTAGCGATGGGCTCTGGAAGGATAAGTGTTGGGGGGTGACAGTCGGTAGTCAATGTTCTCACTGGAGACTTGGCGCATGCTTGCTGTCACTACTGCATTCTATCTCAGCTCCTTTGTCCAGGTTGTAGCGGAAGATTGCCAGCAACATTGTTGGACTGAGACCACGTCATTGTCTGTGGAGACAGGTTTTGGTTAGTACCCTACAGACTCTCTTTAAACCTGTTCTCTTTTTAGTCTGGTGGATACTATAATTCACTTACTTGTAGTCAAACTACAAGAGTTTTTTTTTGTTTTTTTTTGCTGTCATGATCTTGAAACCAAAGAACCCTTGGCTGGTGCGTTGTTCCCGTCGAGTCCCTGCGCCAATAGACGACTGGTGGCAAGGTGGAACCAAGCCTACGGCGCTGATTTAAGACCTTTCAGCGAAATGGTTTGTTCCAATTGGGTAGTGACTCGAGGGTGGCGACTCTCCTCCCCTGGTCTATTTGACTGGAGAGATCCGCTGTGGTATTTAGGTTAGGATATTTTAGGTTATTTTGGGTTAATATTATTGACATTCTCACCTTAGTTGTACTTGGGTTAGTGTCGGTTGTCATAATGCTTATGTCTTTGCAAGGTTTGTCAGTCATTTTCTTCGCACTTGTACTCTGGTATTCTCCAATTTCCGGTTGATTAGTACCTTCATCTGTAGTTTAGCATCAGTTAGTTTGAAAATTCTCGAATCGCTTCTCGAATTTTTCCTGGTGGGAGAGATGTGTAACGAAATTTTTGTTAATTTCGTTACACGTCGTTTGTGACTCCTTTTATAGATCAATTCTTCCAGAATAATGTCCGATTGACAGGTGAATATGTGTTCCTCCCTTATGCTTTGCCGTTACGCTATTGCAAGAACCACTTTTCCGCGCCTATTTGTTCTCTAGTCTGACTGGACTATATTTGGTTCTAATGCGCAGACGCGACCAGGAGGCGTCACCTTGTCGTCTGCCTCCCTTGCGGATTGTGAGACGTACCTATGTGGTATAGGCAACCAGACTCGCATGTAGCGCAATGAAATTTCAACGTGTTACTATATTGTTGTCTATAGAATTTAACCTTGCAAAGTTGTTAGTTTCATTCTGTTAGTGCATTTTTCGTTCCCTATTATGAGTTTAGTTCATTATTAATAGTAATTCTGTCCCGAGTTGCAACTAAGACTATAGTTACTTTGAGGTTGGGTCGGTAGTGAGCCGTTGGCGGCGCTGCCTAACCAGGGGCCTGCTGTGATTGGTCAGTTGGCTATTAAAATTCGTGAACTCTCGAGAAGCCTCCGTGGTTTCCGACGAAAAATCATAAATAGGAGTGTTCCTCTCTTTGGGGCCTCTCTTTCTTTACGGCTTCTCTTCTGCGTTAGCTTCTGCGGCTGCTTCTGGTCTCTCAACATCACAGGTTGGTTCTGTCCTTTTTGGCCTTCCGCCATCTTTAATCCATGAGTTACTTGCCAGTTTCAATTTGTCGTGTGGGTCAACTTTGAAGTTTATTCACTCTCTTTTCGCGAGATTTTATTTGAAGTACCTAACACGGCAATTATTTGTGGAATTCCGCTATTTCGACATTTTGTTTGACTGCCATTGTTTCGCAGTGATTTCGTATGTTTTGCTAGCATACCGTTGATATCGAACCTTTAGTATCTAAAATCGATATTGTTGATTTGATTTTGTTTCATTTTCGAGTTAGGTTGTGAACGCCATACTGTGTTATACCTATGTGTTTTCAGCTCAAGTATGTGCATCTGCTACCTGAAGGAACCAACCTGGTATTGATGTCGATCTAAGGGAATACAAGCCCCTTTTTCCACCTGCTTCTGAGACCTTGGAAGGACACACAGAGCGTGACTGCAAGCTGTTCCCGCTACTTTGGATATAGAGGGTACGTAAATATTGCTTATTTCAATTTGAACGCCATTTAGGCAGTTGTCGAGCTATTTTACGTACTTTCGTATCTAGAGTTTGTAGTCACCTCCAAGTGTGACCTTCAGTCCGCTTTTTCTTTGTTTTTTTATTTTGTTGCTCATTTGTACTTTTTGAGAGAGAGAGTGAGAGCACACCTTTTTCTTTTATTTGGTAGAGTCTGTGTAAAAATTGCTTAGCTATTGTTTCCGCCATTTTGGGCAGCTAATGAGCACTTTTGCATAGGTGTCTAACCTTGTTCAGTATTGCCCCTTTCGTACATTTTTTTTTTAGAGAGAGAGAGAAGCACCTTTCTTTATTTTGGTATAATTTTGATAGTTTTTGAGTGTGCTGACACACACATTTTGCAAATTTTGAGCTGTAATTTTGCTGTACGATATTGACAATTTTCCATATTTACAACCGATACAGCCTACCGAAGTACATCTATGTGAGACTGAATGTACTCATAGATTTTTGTTTCCTTTGGAGCTATAGTTTTAAAATTGAGAGTATTTATTGAGGTATAGTTGCTCGCACCTTGCAACTGCTGTGCATATAGTTTCAATTTTCTGGATTATTTGTGACATTTGATTTTGAGACATTTTAGTAAACATTTGTGGGCTTGATAATTTTTTTTGCGGTTGTATTACCTTTCAAGATTCTAACTTTCTGGAACACTAGAGCCAGCAGTAACTTAGTAGAATCATAGCCTTGATTTTCTCTTAAATCAATTAAACTGCTTTGAACTTAAGTGAACTATAGCCTTGCTCACTCCAAGACTCATATTTTTTAAGTTTTATTTTAAGTGTTAGACTTGAAAGGCCTATCAAGTATCTAGGTTAGGTGATACTTTGTGATTACGATATTGGTCCTTTATTTTAAGATTATATTTTAATTATATGCAGATTCAATTGTGAACCATTGTGGGGAGATATCTGCTACAACTTTGTGCTGAACTTTTAAAAAATTTTAGTATAGAATTTAAGCAATTTGTAAGGGATCCTTGTTAAATTTAAGCAGATATTGTTTCAACTAAGTTGTTAAATTTAAGCAGATATAGTTTCAGCTAAATTGTTAAATTTAAGCAGATATTGTTTCAACTAAATTGTTGAGGAGGGGGCTTTTAATTGTTCGATTCAAAGCCAAGTAGTACGCCTGAGCTTGCATAACCTCCTACATCCTGGGGTTTTGCCATAGAGGGTCCAGACTCTAATCCTTCTTTTTTCTATACTTTGCATGACGGCGGCCGGAAGTGGTAGCCGAGCCAGACCCAGATACCCCTCAGCCTTAAAGGGGGAAGTCAAAGAGTAGGGGTCAGGGCCTAAGGAACCTGAAGAGGCTGCCAGTCATCAGAGGGGACCCTCTGAAGGAGCGGTTAGAAGGAGCCCACAAGCCGACCCAGGAGGAGAAGACAACCTCGTTGAGCAAGCCAGGTTGTATCGCTCACTTACGGCAGTCCCCTTTTACCACTGTAAATTAGTCCCCTTTTACCACTGTAAATTAGTCACTATTCACAATCCATATAGTTTATATTTTAACAACCAATATACTTGTTATTGTTTAATTCTCTTTTGAATTTTTTTTTCTGTACCCATCCCTTCAGTGTTTCTGGAGAGGTTGGGCAATTTCACTAACTTCCTTGGAGTTTGGAGGTGAAAACTCCTGGCGCCCTTTTTCTTGAGTTTTTGTTGAACCTTAGAGTAATCTCGCGATAAAAGTTAGTGATTTTGCCTGACATCTCTTATAAGAGGAAAAGAATAAGTTGCCAAGGATCCACAACCCACCGTAAATAAACTGAGCAGCCCAAAGGTACCCCAGTTTAGCTAGATTGGAGGTCTTAACTTAGTTGAACTTTCAATCTAGCTTTACAGTTTTTTCAGTAAAATATCTATATAGGGAGTTGGAAAGGCATCAAGTAGTGCGAGTCGGTCCAAAGAAAAAACGTAAAAGTGATTTGTCATTTTTCACTTTGTTATTATTACTTATTGCTTCTCCATAATAGAAAAACTATATGCTGAGATAAAAAACACATTGTATATACTGAGGTAAAAATAGCTGTCAAGTAAATTGAAAAAATTGAAATTAGATGTTTTCGTTTATTTCAAGTAGACAGACACAGGCCTTGTAATATAATGTACTATTTTTCGTGAGTCACTTAGTTTTAACGATAAATGTAATTAAATGGGCTTGTGTGGTTTAAGGTTTAAGGACATGTATTAAAGACATATAAATATTAATTGAATAATGCGTTAGATGGGCATATTAATTTTTATCTCAGTAGGTGAATGTTAAGGCGAAATGTAACCTGTGTAAACAAGTCATAAGTTACAAAACATCTACCACTAACTTAAAAAGGCACTTTGAAAGAAAACACACATTAGTTAATTTAACTCCCGACACAATTACAAAAAGAAAAATGTCAACCATACCATCATCAAAAAGGCAAGAGCTCAATGTAGTAGAACGAGAACTCCAACCCAGTACCTCAGATTAAATTCCTATTGGTGGAGAACATAATATCTTAGATAATGTTCCAACACAAAAAATTCAATCCAAGCTACCATTTGTTACCAAAAAAATTGGCATTCATGCAAAAACAAAGCTCGACAATGCTCTTATGGAGATTTTTACCAAAGACCCCATTAGCATAGTTGAAGATACATGTTTTGAAAATTTTATCAAAAGTCTCAATCCTTCTTACCAACTGCCTTGTAGAAAATATATTTCCATTACACTTTTACCAGCACTTTATGAAGAAAAATATGAAGCGATAAAAGAAGTTATCAAAACTGTATTAGCTGTAATGCAAACTACTGACTGTTGTTAATAAATACCGAGAGTTTTAAGGCGGTTACTATTCATTTTATTGACGAAAAATTTGACCCAAAATCTATTTTGCTTGAATGCAGTTCATTTCCAGAGTCACATACTAGCATTAATTTGGCTACAGAATTAAAACGAATTATTATTAAATGGGGATTGGAGGAAAAGGTCTTTTTAGCTGTATTTGATAACGCAGCAAACATTCAGAAAGCTATCAAAGATGTATTGCAGTGGAAACATTTTGGCTGTTGTGCCCATACTATCTCCGGATTCTTTTCGGTGCTGTCCGCCTCCCAAGCTTCTGAAGTACGTGGGAAGAGCTCTTTCACTATCTCTACCCTTCTTTGACGACGATTGCTTGATCATCCTTTTGGTGACCAACTTGTACCCTTCACCCCAGATGTCCTGTTCTAAGTCTTCGCATAGTTCTTTCCAGTGTTTGGATTTTGAGGTACAGATCAGACCTTTAATCAGCTTTTTCTTGGCGGCGTATTCTTCCTGTAGTGCATTTATGGCTGCTTGAGGCTGGTGGTTTCCACGTCGTGTGCGTGACAGCTTACGCCGTACTTGAAGGCAGTCCGCCCTAGCAGATTCGATTTCTGAGTTCCACCAGTACGGTACCTTAGCGGTCTTTGCACCCCTTTTTATGGTACTTTCTTTCAGAACGGCTTGTATCAACCTCGTGTACCGCTGTTCAGTGATGCTTTCCATGGTATGCAAGGACTCAAGTCTACGGGTAAGTGCCTCTTGGAATTTGCTGACATCGTTGATCTCCTTTTAACTTTGAGTTTCATGTCCATCTCAACATAGATGTACCTATGGTCACTCAAAGTTTCGTCTTCCAAGACCTTCCACCTTTGAATGCACTTAGCTACCTCCTGCGATGCTAGAGTGACGTCGATGAACGAACACCAATCTCTTCTGCAGAAGGTAGGCAGCAAGCCATCATTCAACACTACCATATCCATCGCCGCTATCCACTCGCATAGGACTCTCCCCCTTTTATCTGTGATTGGTGACCCCCAATCTGCAGCTTTAGCATGTAAACCGCCAAGAACAAGAACGTCTCGGCCCGCCGTAGCTTCATCGTCCCAGAGCGTCTGCATATACTTTTCGTATGTCTCCATGCTTATATTTGGAGAGCAGTAACAACAGAAGATCGTCAGTTTATCGAGGTTTAGGCGTATATAGCCATCTCCACTAACCCCCGAAGTTACGGCGATATTCCTATTTCGAATATACGCCGCTACGTCGTTGTTGTTGTCGGTGTACCACCTGGATTGACTGCAGATTTTCCGATTTGGCTCCGATACCAATATTAGGTCAATGTTCTTCTCCATGGCCAGCGCATGAGCCATGTCATGCGCTGCACGTGACCTGTTTAAGTTAGCTTGAAGTATCGTCACCATTTACTGTTCCATAGTTTCTGCCTCGCAGTCCGAGAGATCGCCTTCGGTCGCTACGGACTCCAAAGGGTTCGTCCGCGGTTTTCTCTTTTGTTTGGCTTTTAATGCCTTTTTGTATGCAGGGCAGGCAAAAGAACCTGCTCTGTGTCCTTCGACAGCACATATTGGGCAGAATGCCGGGCTTTTGCATTCGGCCTTCTTGTGCCCCGTCTTGCCGCAATTTAGGCATAAATTCTGCCTATTTTCTCCCCTGCATGCGCTGGCTTTGTGCCCGACGCCCCAGCACTTTCTGCACTTTTCTATAGAGACTCTTTCCTGGACCGTGCACATCACGATCCCCAGCTTGAAACGACCCTTACTGGTCAATTCATCAGCCAGTTTCCTTGAAGCGAGGACAGTGGCTACCTGATTGCCATTTCTTGTAGGCCTCAAGGCTTTTACCTGTAAGTCGTCGCTTCCGCCGTTAACTATCTCGCGAAGCGCGCTTTCTACTTCTGCTCCGTAGGTAGCACCATCTATGCCTCGCACATGCAGGGCAACCCTCCCGGAATGCCTGGTGTGGATTCCTTCTATTGGAAGTTTTCCAATAGCGTCTCTTAGTTTCTCAGCTCCCCCACCCATCTTCGGAACCGTGAGCAATAGTTCTCCATTTTTTGTTTGCCTGATGGTTTGAACAGTCATCTGGAGGTCGCTTTTCTTCGCCTCCTTCTTTGACTTTCCTCAGCAGTTGCAAGTAATCCATGTCTTTCGCAGAGACTATTACAGCCTCTGTATTGCTTCTCTGCCTGTTCCTATCGTTCGTTTGCGATGATTCCTTGGCTTCATTGGCCCGTCTTCTTGGGGGTGAATATATTCCTATATTCACGTTCGTTCCCGCAAAAACAAACTCAACGAGCTTTCGGAATCTGCTCGCCGTTGGGAGGTCGGGGGCTGGAATTGCAATATCTAGCCGCTGCCCTTTAGTGGCGAAATCCCTCAATTCCATAAAGTTATGGAACGTTTTACGCTCATCGTCGTCCAGAAGTACTTTATAAACGTGCTTCTTGTTTATCTGCTGCGGCCCTTTACTTTTGGCGACACATGTTTCGTACTCCAGGTACGAAAACCCGTCAACCCCACCTTCCTCTTCTCCGAGGGTCACGACTGCTGGGTATCTGGACCTAAAGTGCCAGTTTATCCCTTTGTCGTAGCTGTGTTCTGGCTTGGTACCTAGTACGAGGTCACTTTGGCACGTTTGGCCCCATACCGGGTTACCTATTACCTCTTTGGTATTTAGGTAGGTTTTTTCTGCCCATTGCTTCTTTACAACTTCTACAAAAACGTTGTAGTCGTCGTGACCTCTAGTTATGGTCGAACGTAGCTGCCTTGCCAGTTCGTCTTCCCCGCTTTTTCTGCTGTGCCACACACCCTCCGTCTGTGTGGCCACACGTGCCGTTGCACGAGCTGCAGTCTGAGTTCCCTGCATCGCTTTCTCTACAGGGAGCTTTATACAGCCAGCCATCGGGTCTATACCCTTCAACCTTTCAACTAGCCTTCCGATTTCGTCAACACCTCTCCTAATTGAGGTTTTGGTATTGACGTTAACCTTTAGGATCGATTTTAATGCTTCGATCTTCTCGGTCAGCTTCCGTATAATGGGTGAAGAGCTGTCGCGTTCTTCAGCTACTGCCTGGTCCTGTCTTTTTCGCTTTGCTGGATTGTCCAAAGACTCCTCCGTGCGTCTAAGGTCCAGCTCTGAGACAGATGTTGATCTTCCTCTCGGAAGAAGACTTCTTGGAACAAGGTCCTTCCTCCTAAAGGGATTAACACCCTCTTTACCGCCTAGCGGGTCTTTTCTTCCAGTGAAAGCGGCCTGGTCGCCTACCGCAGAACTCCGAACGTTTTGTTCGTTGGTCATAGTGTCAGTAGCAGCATCCTGCACCTCGGCCTGACATCCCGCCGAGAGTGCTGAGCAGTCGCTGGATAACGGTCGGGCGGGGCCTGCTCGCTCACCCGCGATTCCGACCGGAACTGGGGATCCGACCCCCTGCTCCGTAAATAATGTTCCTTTACGTGAACCTTCCATAGTTAATAAAATTGAGTCCGTGCGTAATTTAATAGTAAAAGACGGACTAAAAATTGTTGAGCCAATAACATCAAAACTACGGACGTTAGTAGCCCATTTTAAGCGAAGTAGTACAGCCACGTTTGAGTTAGGGGAAATACAAAAACAAATGGGTAAACCTCCTTTAAAATTATTGCACGATGTGGCGACCAGGTGGAATTCCACCTTCTATATGATTCAAAGAATTTTAGAATTGGAGGAAGCTCTTCGGTCAACAATAACTCTGTTAGATAGTTCCAATCTGCCAATTCTATCTGTCGAAGAATGACAATTACTATCCGAAATAAAAAAAACCTTACAATCCATGCAAGAAGTCACAAAAATTATTTGTGGCCAGACATGTCTCCTTATCCTCAGTAATGATATTAACTAAAGGTCTTGAAAATATTCACTTAACAATGAAACAGAATGATAACCATCCTATAATTCAAAACATGATAGAACGAATCTTAGATGGCATTTCTAAGCGACTCGGTGATTCGGAAAATTACAGAACATTGTTAATATCTACATTTTAAGACCCCCGGTTCAAAAATGTAGGATTTTCAAATACTACGATAGCTGATTGGGCTAAAAAACTAGTTACAAATTTGGCAACCTCTAAAGTAAACCAGGTGTATGCACAAGATAAATCAGTTGAAAATAACAACGAAGATAAAGAGCAAGCCGAATCCCCATTACAGAAATCATCAGTTTGGGGATTTTTTGATACCAAAGCAGCGTCAACGTCAACCTTTACTAAAAACCAGAGTTTTGCTAACTCAAGGGCAATTATAGAAGTGGAAAGGTATCTAGAAGGAAATTTGCTGGAGAGAGACAAAGACCCACTTCAGTGGTGGAAACAACATTCGTACAACTATCCCTACTTATCTAAAGTGGTTCAAGAAAAGTTCGGCGTAGTTGCTACATCCGTACCTTGTGAGCGCATATTCTCCAAATCTGGCCAACTATTATCGGAAAGAAGATCAAGGCTCAGTTCAGATAAAGTTAAAAAGATCATGTTCTTAAACGTAAATTTCAATATTTAAATTTTTAAATTGTTTTTGAAGTGTATTTTATTACTTACTTATTTATCCATTTTTGTTTTGTTTTTATGCCAAAGAATTGACAAAGTTTAGTTTTTTGTTGATTTATGTTATAAATTACTTTTAATGATATTCATTTTATTACTTGTTATGTACTTACTCATTTTTGTTTTGTTTTTATGCCAAAGAATTGCCAATGTTTAGTTTCTTTATTTATGTTTTAAACTATTTTAGTAATACATTATTTATTTTAAAAAATCTAACCCAGCAACTGTCATTTCAATCATTAATTCTAAATGAAATATCAAAGTAAAACTGAAATTGCTTAGTCAAGTCTCAGGTAAAAACCTATTTATCCTTCTAACCTTCAACTTTATTGGTATATTAGATTTGTTTCCGATATACTTATGTATATGATTTTAGGAAGCGGGTAATCGTCGCCGATTTGTTAGGAAACAAAACTCAAGCTAGATGGCTGGGTAGCGGCAAATAAACAGCGAAGTGTACTCTTAAAACTCTATTTCCAAGCTTTCGGGATCATTTGATCCCTTCTTCAGGGCTACAAAGACAATTTAGCAATCAGCAACATTAGAAAAATTAACATTGAAAAGTTTTTACTTACAAAAGTTTGTGAGGATGTTGCTGGAAGATGTTATAAAACAAGCCAAAAGAGCAAGTAACAACACATATCTTGCATGAAGCACGTTATACAGACACAGAAATTTACACAACTACAAGTGAAAAATCGTGTCAAGGAAATGGTCAGGGAGGATGTGCAAGAACTTACTGCAGGTGAGCGTGGTATAACAGCTGCAGCACCCGATTTACTTGATAGAAGTAGTTCCGTAGTGGCAAAACCTTACCCATACAATGGCCAGATATCATGAGACGTTTATTATATTCAATTTGAGAATATCGCACGAATAAATAATTGGTCGAATGAAGAGAAGGCGTGTGTGTTGACATCGAGTTCAGAGACTCTGCAGCAGCTATTTAGGAAAATCTCTGCTCGTCAGATCTACATGCCTATGACAAGGTAACGTCTGCATTAAAGTTACGCTTTGGAAATGCACACTTAAAGAGAGGAGTCGTATGGCCAACTGCACAACCGGGCCCAGAAGGCCAAGGAGGATTTAACGGCGTTTGCATACGAAGTCCAAATGTTAGCCAAACGAGTATATGTTAACAGTCCTATCAATACACAGGAATACGTCGTTGTTCGCCAGTTTATTGAAAGCATAGCGGATCTGGACGTTCAACTAATGATAATACTATCCAGCCCCAGAACCTTACAAGACGCTTTGGTCAAGCCTCTCTAAATTGAAGCTGCCACAAAAGCCACGCGAATGACACGGAGGGTGCGCTCTGTGGAACAAGATGATGAACTAGAAGTCAGGGCCACCTCGTTTGTTCCAAGAAGAAGAGATGGTAACTACCGAAGAAACTCAGTTCGCTGACATCTGGAAGGAGCTGAGAAGTTCACGTGTTGGAGATGTGGGCAGAAGGGGGACCTTAGAGTAGGCTGCCGCATACAGGTTGATAAGATGCAGGTAGATGTAGAGAAAGCAGATGAATATGCAAGCAAAATAAAATCTATGCAAGGCACAATAAACTCAATGAAGGAGCAGTTTGACAGAGACACGAAGAATTTGCTGAAGAAGAACGAGGAAACTATATCTAAGCTTCAAGGACAACACAGAGTAGCCATGAGGGAACTTACAGCAGACCGAGATAGGTTAAAGCAGTTGCTTGACTCTCAGAAACGGGAATGTATGGGCATTAAGAGTAAGTTTGAAAGGGACAAAAAGAATCTGTTGGAGAAGAACGAGCATCACGAGACAGCTTTGAGAGAGCTGAACGAAAAACACGACAGAGAAGTTTCTGCTTTGAAAAATGAAATCAAGCGATTGAAGGCTTTGGATCAGCCAAAAAAAGCAGAGGATAGATGTGACCAAGTTAAAGATGAAAACGCAATGCTCAAACAGAAGATTACCCAGCTGGAGGCTGAGCACGCATCCTTTAAGAAATACCTGGACCACGCGATTGTGCAAGCCAAAGAGACCGGTGTCAAGGAAGACGAGTCAAGGTTGATAGGGTGCATCATGAAGCAGAAATCAAAAAGATGAAATCAGATACGACATATGCGCTTGATAGTGTGAGAAAGGTCATGGAAGACTTGTATAAAGCAAGAGACGTTGACAATAAGATGAAAGAGCAACTAGCGAATTTGGAAGATGAGAACTTTCGACTGACAAAAGAGCTGGAAGGCGCTTTGGCTGCAGCACAGGCTGATAGTTCTAAGATGAAACAATTGAAGTACGGGCATAATAAGATAAAGCAGAAGATTGCGCAGATGTAAAGCGAGGTCGATAGCGATAGGTTAAAGAAGAATTCGAACAAAGTCAATGAAAATGCAAACAAAGGTGTGTACGAAACATCAGCGATGCAAAATGACTATGTAGATTTAAGGCAAGTATTGGCGCAGCTGGAGAGAGAAAACGCGAAGATAGGAACAGAGCTTAACGTTGCGCTCAAGGACGTGTCATGGGAATCTGATCAACCCGCGCAACTAAGGAGCGAGAGTGGTAAGCAGACGAACAGGATTGCGCAACAGCAAGACAAACTGAGCAGACTCGCAGAGGAACTGGAGAGCAACCTGAGTGACGAGAAGGGAGTGTCGAGAGTTGACAGCCGACAAGACGAAAAAGCGCAACTGAAGAGGATGATAGCAGAGTTAGGAAAAGAGAACGCTGCTGGAGCTGAAAATGAGAATCACAAGTTGAGCAAAGGATGTCGCAGTTACAAGGTGATCTGGTATGGTCTTACAACACACGACAGAAAGAAGGGATGTCCGAAGCTTCAACATGATTTGGAGGGACCCTACTTGGAGACGAACCGCCTCAATGACTTGGTCTACAGGTTATGTACGGTAAGTAGAAAACCGAAGGTCGATTATACTGATGTCTGTGGTGATAGAAGAATCGAAGTTGTTCGTCGAGGACGCCGAACGCTAAGGGGGGAATAATGTAACATACTGTACAGGGTGAGTCAAGCTCAACGCCTCGGACTCTTGTGACCAAACGATACCACTTTTCAAAAAATCGACTTTTCTAGTGTATGTAGGTTGAGTTGGACTACATTTTAAAAATGATGACTTTTATACAGGGTGTCTAATAAAAGCGTGACATATCAAAGTTATGTTTTTTTAAACAGAACACCCTATATATTATTGCATATATAGATTCCTGGGTGCATTTTAGTGTGACTTTAGGTATCACACATGGGACTTTAAGCGAACCGTTTAGGTGCAAATCACAATTTTGGGTATAGGTAGATGTCAGGAAAAAAATGAATATCGCAGCTATTATAAATCTTAGAGGGCTGTGACCTTTTCGTCTCTCTAAGCATGAAATGAGTCAGCTTACGTTAGACGGTCGAGTTCGAATTACATTTGTGCTTGGAGAAATCGGTAGATCAATTAAGGAAACTTCAATCAAAGATAACTTGATTTTTTCAAATGGGAATGCATAATTTTTTTTATAGAATCGTATGTGCAATTTGATAGGTTTTCTAATTATATCAGGTTGTGAATATCAATCTATGGCAGATTTTAGTAAATTTCGAGATTTCAATGAAATCAGTGTTTTTCAATTTCCCTACCGATAAACAAACGAGAATGCCATGAAATATAAACAAAATCGTATTCAGATGGAAGAAAGCAACTAACTTAGCAAAAAGATCCAGCAGAACTAGAGTAAAAGAACAAGATTATAAACATTCCCTACAACAAATCAACTCTAACCAGAAACAACGGCGGTAACATGTCTAAGGTTAAAGAGAAGCTGGAGTATGACAGAAATGGATAATTTGTACAGCCTACTAGCGACTGCAATGTACTAGAGATTAAACATTTCCAAAATCACTAAACACTTTGAAATGAAAGCAAAACTTTCAGCGATCGTTGCCGTCAGTCTAATATCTTCAGAGCGCAATTTCACATTAATTTAATGGCATAAAGCAGTGTAGTCATTTCCGTCAAAGTCAAAAGTAATGATACCTCTCACTGTCGTCCTTTAGATTTTTCAATATCTATTAGCAATATCGCAAAAAAGAATAGTGACAAATCATATTTTAGTTTTCTGCCAGTAAATTATGTTTAACAATTTGCCCAGATTTTTCATTTATTCTTCATTTTCGGCGATCTTGCTTATGAATATTGAAGAGTTTGCAGAACTCCAGTCAGAGGTATCGGTTACTATTTTTTTAAATCATGAAATGTGAAATTTTATTCTGAAGCTATTAAACTGCCAGCAACATTACATGGTAGATTTCCTTTCATTCCAAAATTCACAATGGTTTTGTGAATCGTCAATCTTTAGAATATTGTAGTAGCCAGTATGCTGTAAAAAATACCCATTTCTGTCGTACTCCACTTATGGCCTTAGATGTGTTATGTCTGCTATTTCTGGTTAGAATTTATTTGTTCTAAGTCATTTTTATAACTTAGTGCTTTTACTCTAGTTCGTCCGTAACTATGTGCTAAGTTAGTTGTTTTCTTCCATCTGAACAATTTTTTGTTTATATTTCATGGCCTGCTAAGTTGCTTATAGGTAGGAGAATTGAAAAACACCGGTTTTACTGAAAATTTGAAATTAAATCAAAACTGCCAGAGATTGGTATTTACAACCGCATATCATTAGAAAGCTCATCAAATTGCACATTTGATCCAATAAAAAAAATTATGCATTCCCATTTGAAAAAATCAAGTTACATTTGATTGAGGTTTCCTTAATTGATCTACCGATCTCTCCAAGCACAAATGTAATTCGAACCCGACCGTCTAACGTAAGCTGACACATTTCATGCTTAGTAACACGGCAAAGTCACAGCCCTCTAAGATTTATAATAGCTGCGATATTCAATTTTTTTCTGACATCTACCTATACCCAAAATTGTGATTTGCACCTAAACGGTGCACCTAAAGTCCCAGGTGTGATATATACAGTCACACTAAAATGCACGCGGGAATCTAATTATGCCATAATATACAGGGTATTCCATTTAAAAAACATAACTTTGATATGTCACGCTTTTATTAGACACCCTGTATAAAAGTGATTATTTTTAAAATATAGTCCAACTCGACCTACATACACTCGCAAAGTCGATTTTTTGAAAAGTGGTATCGTTTGGTCACAAGAGTCCGAGGCGTTGAGCTTGACTCACCCTGTATATTATGGTATTCGTGTATTGTGTATGTATTAGTTGTCATGCATGATGTAAAGTCAAATTGTTCAGTTAGATCTTTGAAGTGTAAACGTCATCGAATCGTCTAGAGTTTTCGGGAATGACGGATGGGCATTCTCGAATGTCATCGAATCCTCTAGGTGGTTCGATGAAGTGTATATAAGGCGCCACTGGTAGCGTGGAGTGGTGTAGTTCAGTTGAATTGAGTTCTAGCTGAGATAATGTTAAGAGATTTATTTATTTATTTATTTATTTTTATTTATTTTGTAAATATGGTCACCTAACAGACCTACATAAACTGCAGGTCCAATAACAAGATGACACAAAATGACTAATATTTAAAGAATTCAAACAATAACCTACAAACTAAGTCTTAAAACCTAAGAGAAAGAAACACTTGAACAAGTAGAAATTGATCAGCAAATCTTTTAGCAGCTACACTTAACTAAAACGGAAACATAAAACTTACTAATTATGCTAGTAGCAAAGAAATGGCAATTTACCCGTATCTATAGAAACTTGTTAATATTTTCAATAAATTTCTTTTGAACACGGTTAAACTGGAGGAAAAAATGTCAACATCAGAGCGACGGATTATGTTATAAGCATTCATACACCGGATCAAGGGGGAATTACCATAATAGTTGGTAGAATAAACAGGAACATAAAAAAGCAACCTTGATCTAGTGTATGGACAGCTTATAAAATGATAAATTATTGTTATAGCCGTAACAACAACTAGATCTGAAGAAACGATAGTTTAATGTCCTTACTAGTTTACGCTGTACAGATTCAATTTTATTTACATATTTATCGTACTACAGTATTCTAGTGTTGGTCTCACCAATGTCGCGTATAGTCTGATTATTGACGTATGTTGTTAAAGTCCTTAGTATTCCTCAATACAAATCCCAGTGATTTTAACGCTTTCCTTGTGATATGCTCTATGTGTGGTTCAAAGGTTAGCTGACTATCCAAAATGACGCCTAAATCTTTTACTTGTTGACATACAGGAACTATATCATTGTTAATTTGCAATTGCTCAAATGGAGGTTCCTTAAGTTGGGAGAAAAGAATCTGGTGACATTTTGTTACATTTATTATAAGCCTATTCACAGTACAGTAATTGTAAAACCTATCCAAATCTTGTTGGAAGCTGATGTAATCATTTAAATAAGAGATTCTACAATATATCTTTAAGTCATCGGCGTACAGTAGAAAATTTGAATTTGAAAAACAGTTTCCAATATCTGATATGAAGATGCTGAACAATAGGGGACCCAAATGTGAGCCCTGAGGAACACCAGAAGTTACTTTTGTTGTAACAGATTTCATAGAATTCAAGACCACAAATTGTTGCCTATTGGAAACATACGAGTTAAGGAGCTTCAACAGCTTGCCTTGCACACCAAACAACTCCAACTTTGCGATTAAAGTGGGATAATGCACTTTATCGAAAGCTTTGGAGAAATCAGTGTACACTGCACATACAGACGTATGTGCCTCCATTGAAGCTAATATATATTGCACAAAAGGAAACAGGTTACTAACAACTGATCTGTTCTTAAAAAAAGATATTGTATTGAGTTGTGAAGTAAAACGGTGAAAGTTACGTCCAGTTTGATTCTTTGGTGAAGAAAAAGAGGCCGTCGTGACATGCTGTGATCGCACTAGTTATGTATGTAGTGGCTACAATATCTGACACAACATAAAAAATGGAGTCAAGTTGATTGACTCAGTACTTCCCACTCATTACGGTGATATGTCAGTTTATTATTTTCACATAGCATGAAGCTATAGTCTGAGATCCCCTTGCAGCCAAATCATTACCAGCCCCCTCCCCACCCTATTGTCAATACAACAATTCTTTCACTTTTAAAACTCACCACCCCCAATGTAACCCTCACCCAAAAAAGGTAGAAAATGATCAGGAATCCCTAAAATATCTGAAAACGAAGTTTGACCTGTTTTCATATTTTTAATTTGATTATTGCTACGCTTCCACTGACTTGATTTCTAACAGCCATACGCGTTTTATCCTCACCACGGTAATAATATGCTGTGGCAAAATTTCATTAGAATCAATTTAATAATTTCCACGTTATAAAATACAAACCGATCCAAAGCAATAAATACTCGTATATACACAGAAAATTCCTTAGTTTCGGTAATAGGTATAGCAATGTTCGGATGGGCCTAAAAAGGTGATTCATGTCGCTAGGTTTTCCTGCACATGTCAGTGGACAGCCTATTATGAATACAACAAATTTTTCAGTTTTTCAACCCCCCACCCCCAAACCACCCCAATTTCACCCCCAACCGAAGAAACGTAGAAAACGATCAAGAACCTCTAACACCCGTATGCACCGTTTGGCGATTCTAATCCTAGTTCCCTAATCGCGTTTTGCTAATCTTTGGCATCTTGCCATGCACCGTCAAGAGATTAACTAATCCAAATTAGAGATACGGCAAGGCTGTCTTCGCAAGATTGTTTTGACAGTGACATTGTCAAAATTGTCTGTTTGCGGTGCATAGTAAACAAGTAATCTAATCCAGGTTTACGTAACTAATCGCGCAATTGACTTACGGTGCATACGGGTGTAAAACGCTTAGAAACGAAGTATGAGCTGTTTTCATATGTTTAGTATTTTTTATTATTTCTGTGCCGCCACTGGCATGATTTATAAAAACCATACGAATTTTCTATCCTCGCCATGGTAGTAATACTGTGTCAAAATTTCATTATAATCAATTTAACAGTTTCCTCGCTACACAATACAGAACGATCTGAAGCAATACTCAATGTTTACACCAGAAAAAATTCTAAGTTTTTTGATTTCTGCAATAGGCAAATGTTCGGGTGGACCTAAAAGAGTTATTTATGTTGCTAGGTCTTCCTTCACAGGTCAGTGGATAGTATTATACATGCAACACATTTTTCAGTTTTACAACCCCCCACCCCCCAACCACCCCAAATTTCACCCCACCCAAAAAAAAGTAGAAAATGATCAGGAACACCTAAAACGCCTAAAAACGAAGTTTCGGGAATATTTCAAATTTTTCATTTTTTGCTAATTGCTCCGCCGCCAATGCACCGTTTTTCAAAATTGTAGCAGCATTACCTACTATGACCCCACAGCATATTGCTGCCCAAATTTCATCAAAGTCCATGCAGCGGTTACTGAGATTACGAGGCTAGAAAAACGCGCACAGACAGATGGACCGACAGACCGACAGACCGACAGACCGACAGACCGACAGACCGACAGACCGACAGACCGACAGACCGACAGACCGACAGACCGACAGACCGACAGACCGACAGACCGACAGACCGACAGACCGACAGACCGACAGACCGACAGACCGACAGACCGACAGACCGACAGACCGACAGACCGACAGACCGACAGACCGACAGACCGACAGACCGACAGACCGACAGATCGACAGACCGACAGACAGACAGACCGACGGAAATGAGTGACGTGGATTTTCGTTATGTAGACATCACAAAACGCCCAAAAACCATGTTATCTCAAAATCGAAAATTTTCGCGATTACATTACTCCCCTCACCTAAAAACGAAGTTTGACGAGTATTTGAAATTTTTTGTTTTTTGCTAATTACTCCGCCGCCAATGCACCGATTTTCAAAATTATAGCAGCATTATCTACTACGACCACACATCATATTGAGGCACAAATTTCATCACAATCCACGCAGCGGTTACTGAGACTACGAGGACAGAAAAACGTGTACAGACAGACCGACAGACAGACAGACAGACCGACAGACAGACCGATAGACAGACCGACAGACAGACCGACAGACAGGACCGACAGACAGACCGACAGACAGACCGACAGACAGACCGACAGACAGACCGACAGACAGACCGACAGACAGACCGACAGACAGACCGACAGACAGACCGACAGACAGACCGACAGACAGACCGACAGACAGACCGACAGACAGACCGACAGACAGACCGACAGACAGACCGACAGACAGACCGACAGACAGACCGACAGACAGACCGACAGACAGACCGACAGACAGACCGACAGACAGACCGACAGACAGACCGACAGACAGACCGACAGACAGACCGACAGACAGACCGACAGACAGACCGACAGACAGACCGACAGACAGACCGACAGACAGACCGACAGACAGACCGACAGACAGACCGACAGACAGACCGACAGACAGACCGACAGACAGACCGACAGACAGACCGACAGACAGACCGACAGACAGACCGACAGACAGACAGACCGACAGACAGACCGACAGACAGACAGACCGACAGACAGACCGACAGACAGACAGACCGACAGACAGACCGACAGACAGACAGACCGACAGACAGACCGACAGACAGACAGACCGACAGACAGACCGACAGACAGACAGACCGACAGACAGACCGACAGACAGACAGACCGACAGACAGACCGACAGACAGACCGACAGACAGACCGACAGACAGACCGACAGACAGACCGACAGACAGACCGACAGACAGACCGACAGACAGACCGACAGACCGACAGACAGACCGACAGACAGACAGACCGACAGACAGACCGACAGACAGACCGACAGACAGACCGACAGACAGACCGACAGACAGACCGACAGACAGACCGACAGACAGACCGACAGACAGACCGACAGACAGACCGACAGACAGACCGACAGACAGACCGACAGACAGACCGACAGACAGACCGACAGACAGACCGACAGACAGACCGACAGACAGACCGACAGACAGACCGACAGACAGACCGACAGACAGACCGACAGACAGACCGACAGACAGACCGACAGACAGACCGACAGACAGACCGACAGACAGACCGACAGACAGACCGACAGACAGACCGACAGACAGACCGACAGACAGACCGACAGACAGACCGACAGACAGACCGACAGACAGACCGACAGACAGACCGACAGACAGACCGACAGACAGACCGACAGACAGACCGACAGACAGACCGACAGACAGACCGACAGACAGACCGACAGACAGACCGACAGACAGACCGACAGACAGACCGACAGACAGACCGACAGACAGACCGACAGACAGACCGACAGACAGGCCGACAGACAGACCGGCAGACAGACCGACATACAGGCCGACAGACAGGCCGACAGACAGACCGACAGACAGACCGACAGACAGACCGACAGACAGACCGACAGACAGACCGACAGACAGACCGACAGACAGACCGACAGACAGACCGACAGACAGACAGACCGACAGACAGACCGACAGACAGACCGACAGACAGACCGACAGACAGACCGACAGACAGACCGACAGACAGACCGACAGACAGACCGACAGACAGACCGACAGACAGACCGACAGACAGACCGACAGACAGACCGACAGACAGACCGACAGACAGACCGACAGACAGACCGACAGACAGGCCGACAGACAGACCGACAGACAGACCGACAGACAGACCGACAGACAGACCGACAGACAGACCGACAGACAGACCGACAGACAGACCGACAGACAGACCAACAGACAGACCGACAGACAGACCGACAGACAGACCGACAGACAGACCGACAGACAGGCCGACAGACAGGCCGACAGACAGACAGACCGACAGACCGACAGACCGACAGACCGACAGACCGACAGACCGACAGACCGACAGACCGACAGACCGACAGACCGACAGACCGACAGACCGACAGACCGACAGACCGACAGACCGACAGACCGACAGACCGACAGACCGACAGACCGACAGACCGACAGACCGACAGACCGACAGACCGACAGACCGACAGACCGACAGACCGACAGACCGACAGACCGACAGACCGACAGACCGACAGACCGACAGACCGACAGACCGACAGACCGACAGACCGACAGACCGACAGACCGACAGACCGACAGACCGACAGACCGACAGACCGACAGACCGACAGACCGACAGACCGACAGACCGACAGACCGACAGACCGACAGACCGACAGACCGACAGACCGACAGACCGACAGACCGACAGACCGACAGACCGACAGACCGACAGACCGACAGACCGACAGACCGACAGACCGACAGACCGACAGACAGACAGACAGACAGACAGACAGACCGACAGACAGACAGACCGACAGACAGACAGACAGACAGACCGACAGACAGACAGACCGACAGACAGACAGACCGACAGACAGACAGACCGACAGACAGACAGACCGACAGACAGACAGACCGACAGACAGACCGACAGACAGACCGACAGACAGACCGACAGACAGACCGACAGACAGACAGACCGACAGACAGACCGACGACAGACCGACAGACAGACCGACAGACAGACCGACAGACAGACCGACAGACAGACCGACAGACAGACCGACAGACAGACCGACAGACAGACCGACAGACAGACCGACAGACAGACCGACAGACAGACCGACAGACAGACCGACAGACAGACCGACAGACAGACCGACAGACAGACCGACAGACAGACCGACAGACAGACCGACAGACAGACCGACAGACAGACCGACAGACAGACCGACAGACCGACAGACAGACAGACCGACAGACAGACATACCGACAGACAGACCGACAGACAGACCGACAGACAGACCGACAGACAGACCGACAGACAGACCGACAGACAGACCGACAGACAGACCGACAGACAGACCGACAGACAGACCGACAGACAGACCGACAGACAGACAGACCGACAGACAGACCGACAGACAGACCGACAGACAGACCGCCAGACAGACCGACAGACAGACCGACAGACAGACCGACAGACAGACCGACAGACAGACAGACCGACAGACAGACCGACAGACAGACCGACAGACAGACCGACAGACAGACCGACAGACAGACCGACAGACAGACCGACAGACAGACCGACAGAGAGTCCGACAGACAGACCGACAGACAGACAGACCGACAGACAGACCGACAGACAGACCGACAGACAGACCGACAGACAGACCGACAGACAGACCGACAGACAGACCGACAGACAGACCGACAGACAGACCGACAGACAGACCGACAGACAGACCGACAGACAGACCGACAGACAGACCGACAGACAGACCGACAGACAGACCGACAGACAGACCGACAGACAGACCGACAGACAGACCGACAGACAGACCGACAGACCGACAGACAGACCGACAGACAGACCGACAGACAGACCGACAGACAGACCGACAGACAGACCGACAGACCGACAGACAGACCGACAGACAGACCGACAGACCGACAGACAGACCGACAGACAGACCGAGCAGACCGACAGGACAGACCGACAGACAGACCGACAGACAGACCGACAGACAGACCGACAGACAGACCGACAGACAGACCGACAGACAGACCGACAGACAGACCGACAGACAGACCGACAGACAGACCGACAGACAGACCGACAGACAGACCGACAGACAGACCGACAGACCGACAGGCAGACCGACAGACAGACCGACAGACAGACCGACAGACAGACCGACAGACAGACCGACAGACAGACCGACAGACAGACCGACAGACAGACCGACAGACAGCCCGACAGACAGACCGACAGACAGACCGACAGACAGACCGACAGACAGACCGACAGACAGACCGACAGACAGACCGACAGACAGACCGACAGACAGACCGACAGACAGACCGACAGACAGACCGACAGACAGACCGACAGACAGACCGACAGACAGACCGACAGACAGACCGACAGACAGACCGACAGACAGACCGACAGACAGAGCGACAGACAGACCGACAGACAGACCGACAGACAGACCGACAGACAGACCGACAGACAGACCGACAGACAGACCGACAGACAGACCGACAGACAGACAGACCGACAGACAGACAGACCGACAGACAGACAGACCGACAGACAGACAGACCGACAGACAGACAGACCGACAGACAGACAGACCGACAGACAGACAGACCGACAGACAGACAGACCGACAGACAGACAGACCGACAGACAGACCGACAGACCGGCAGACAGACCGACAGACCGACAGACAGACCGATAGACAGACCGACAGACAGACAGACAGACCGACAGACAGACAGACAGACCGACAGACAGACAGACAGACCGACAGACAGACAGACCGACAGACAGACAGACCGACAGACAGACAGACCGACAGACAGACAGACCGACAGACAGACAGACCGACAGACAGACAGACCGACAGACAGACAGACCGACAGACAGACAGACAGACCGACAGACAGACAGACCGACAGACAGACAGACCGACAGACAGACAGACCGACAGACCGACAGACCGACAGACAGACAGACCGACAGACAGACAGACCGACAGACAGACAGACCGACAGACAGACAGACCGACAGACAGACAGACCGACAGACAGACAGACCGACAGACAGACAGACCGACAGACAGACAGACCGACAGACAGACAGACCGACAGACAGACAGACCGACAGACAGACAGACCGACAGACAGACAGACCGACAGACAGACAGACCGACAGACAGACAGACAGACAGACCGACAGACAGACAGACAGACAGACCGACAGACAGACAGACCGACAGACAGACAGACCGACAGACAGACAGACAGACCGACAGACAGACAGACCGACAGACAGACCGACAAACAGACCGACAGACAGACCGACAGACAGACCGACAGACAGACCGACAGACAGACCGACAGACAGACCGACAGACAGACCGACAGACAGACCGACAGACAGACCGACAGACCGACAGACCGACAGACAGACCGACAGACAGACCGACAGACAGACCGACAGACAGACCGACAGACAGACCGACAGACAGACCGACAGACAGACCGACAGACAGACCGACAGACAGACCGACAGACAGACCGACAGACAGGAAATGTAGTGAATTGTTGTCCAAATACCACACAAAATGTATAGCTACAAAAAAGAGTAAACCATACAAAAAACTGTAGGGATATGTTTATGACCTGTGAATAATATCCAAACGCCAGATATCTTAGAGAAGCACTTACAACATACGCTCAGATTTATAAATTGACGCATACGCGAAATGTTTCAAGACAGTACAAAAAATAATGCATTAGGAAATAAAATCTCAGTCATAAATGAAATACACTAATAGACAAAAATTACTAGAAAAATTTAAATAATTTCAAATATCCCTCAATAGGAAAAAAATTTTGAAAATAGAAGGTTTGGACCAACAATCACCCTGAAAACTATAAAAAAAAGCTGATAATGGTTAAAGAAAATTAAATAATAAAATATATTTGCCAAATGAAGGTACTGCATCAAAAAAAATTATTAAACGGAATTTTGAGTCAATGAGCTAAAATTGAATTTTGAAAAAGTTATTCAATTTTCACTTCAAGACAGCTCCAAGACTCACAACGCACAACACCAGACATAGTCCATATCTGGCCACACGTTGGCAGCGCCAATTTGTAACAATAAAAGCGTTGCTTGGTGATGAGCCACCAACCAACATATTGTTCATAGCAGCCAGCAGCTCAATTGGTTCGCATGAGACAAGGGTATGTGGGTGCGTGCGTGTGTGCGTGAGTCTAGCTAGCCGCCAAGAAATGAAAAATAGGACAACAATGGTTTAATAAAGATTTATTTCAGTATATATGAATGCAGTACATTTGTATTCTATCTAATTTTTTTTAAAACAATAACTTAGCTTCGGAGGGAAGTCCAGGGAGTAGTCCTCGTGGTGCCCTTCCGAAGAGAAGGTGGTGCTCCAAAGAAGGCTGTTACATGCTGCTGGTGGCACCCCAAAGAAGGCTGGCTTCTTCAGAAGGAGTTCTGGTGGTGCCACCCCGAAAAAGTGTTCATGATGGTAGCATGGAAGAGGTGTGGTGCCCTTCCAAAGAAGTGTGGTTTTCCTTGGTGGCACCCCGAAACAAAGGTGGTTTTTCTTGGTGGCACCCCGAACGGTCGGTGTGTCGGTCTGTCGGTATGTTGGTATGTCAGTATGTCGGTATGTCGGTATGTCGGTCTGTCGGTCTGTCGGTATGTCGGTCTGTCGGTCTGTCGGTATGTCGGTATGTCGGTATGTCGGTATGTCGGTATGTCGGTATGTCGGTATGTCGGTATGTCGGTATGTCGGTATGTCGGTCTGTCGGTCTGTCGGTCTGTCGGTCGGTCGGTCTAGGTCAAATATAGGCCTATTTCTGAATACGGCAAAAATACTTATCATCAGCTATTATCAGATGTAGACTGGTCGTTTATAAATGATAACTCCCAAAATGTAAATAAAAAATTTTATAGATTCATGACAATTTTAAATGAAAACTTTGAAATTGCTTTCCCAGAAAAAACTAAAAAAGTAACTGCTAACAAAGCTAAAAGTAAAATTAAATGGTTTACTCCTGAATTAAAACGAATACGGGAAAATGTAAAATTTATGTCTGGACTGTATACTTAATCTGGCAACGAGGTTATCCGCACCTACAGAAATAGATGCCGTCTTTACTACAGAAATCAACTGAAAAGAGCGAAAAAGACATCTTATAGAAATAAAATAAATACTGCTGAAAATAAAGCAAAGGCAAGTTGGGAGATCATAAACGATCATCGTAAAAAAAGACAAGAAGCAGCGACACAATTATGCGCCAGCGAACTAAATCATCATTTTAACAATATCGCTAACAACATAGTAAGGGATCTGCCAGAACCAAAACACCACTTCACAAAATACCTTAACAAAAATCAAAATATCCCATCATTTAGTTTCAATTTAGTTACTTTTAATCAAGTTCGCGATGCCATAGACTCCTTAAAAAACAAAAAATCTACAGATCATTATGGTATGAATGTGGCCCTTATAAAATCTATTAAAAATAAAATCTTGTCACCATTAACAAAGCTAATCAATTTATCTATCGCAAATAATACGTTCCCAGATTGCCTAAAAATTGCAAAAGTCATACCAATTCATAAGGGTGGGGATCAAAACTTGCCACAAAATTACAGGCCCATCTCACTTCTGCCGATACTGTCGAAAGTTTTTGAAACACTCCTAAGAAATCAAATAAATGACCATTTCGAAATGAACAACTTATACTACAACAACCAGTTTGGTTTTAGAAAAGGCAAGAGTACAAATGAAGCAATTGCTCATGTATGCAGAAATGTAGTCAAAGGTATGGAGGCTGGTAGGTATTCAGAAATTATTTGCTGTGACCTTCAGAAAGCCTTTGACTGCATATCACACGACATTTTGATGGTTAAACTGAACTATTACAATTTTACATCTGCAAGCAGTAGCCTTATGCACTCTTATCTATCAAATAGGAAACAGTACACCTCAAGTAATGGTCAATGCTCAGGTCTGGATGATTTGCTATATGGCGTCCCACAAGGATCGGTGCTCGGACCTGCCCTCTTCTTGATTTATATAAATGATCTTGTGAAGGGGGGTGCCGGGCGCTGACCTTGTATTGTTCGCTGATGATTCAAACTTGTATGCTACGCATGAAGATTTAGAAACCTTACAACTCTTAGTAGAAAAAATGCACAATCAAGCGACTGATTGGTATATCAGTAATAAACTGTGTTTGAACGTAACAAAAACCAAACAAATGACTTTCAGCCACCGAAATATTCCTGAGGGGAAAGCTGAATGTGTGAAATTTTTAGGCGTTCAGTTGGATCCCACACTGTCTTGGAAAGAACACACCAATACTTTGGCAAAAAAATTGTCTACAAATATTTTTGTCATAAGAAATCTAGCAAGAGTAATTGACCTTAACCTCTTACTTACTGCATATCATGCTTTATTTGTTTCTCATTGTGCATATGGGATTTTGAGCTGGGGTGATTCAAGTCACATGTCCAGAATTTTCGCGTTGCAACGTAGGGTTGTCAGAGTAATGTTAGGCTGAGGATATCGCGATGAGGTCAGGAAAAAGTTCGTCGAGCTTCGACTACTTACAATTCCATCCTTGTATGTATTAAAATCTCTGATATATGTTAAAAGCCATTTAAGTGAGTACGCTACGAAATCAGAAAAACAAAAATATAACTTAAGAGAAGGACAAAATATCCGAATAGAGTACCTACGTTTAGAAAGCTCGAGAAATGCATATAATTACTATGGACCGAACTACTTCAATAAACTTCCAGATAGTATCAAAACACTTCCTGAAAAAAAAATTCTGTCAAACTATCAAAAATATGCTGATTAGAAAAAACTATGAAACTATATATGACATTTTAAATGATAATTTGACAGAAAGAGATTTTGTATAGTTGACATTTTTGAATTATGTGTGTGCTATTTTTTGTGATATACTATGTGATTGTAACTTGTGACAATATCTAATAAGTGTTATTTTATTTAATGTTCGTTATATGGAATTTTGAGACAATATGTGAAGTAAATATTTTTTTTGACATATGTAAAACATTCATGTAATGTTCAAACATGAAATATATATATTCTATTCTATTATTCTATTCGGTCTGTCGGTCTGTCGGTGTGTCGGTCTGTCGGTCTGTCGGTCTGTCGGTCTGTCGGTCTGTCGGTCTGTCGGTCTGTCGGTCTGTCGGTCTGTCGGTCTGTCGGTCTGTCGGTCTGTCGGTCTGTCGGTCTGTCGGTCTGTCGGTCTGTCGGTCTGTCGGTCTGTCGGTCTGTCGGTCTGTCGGTCTGTCGGTCTGTCGGTCTGTCGGTCTGTCGGTCTGTCGGTCTGTCGGTCTGTCGGTCTGTCGGTCTGTCGGTCTGTCGGTCTGTCGGTCTGTCGGTCTGTCGGTCTGTCGGTCTGTCGGTCTGTCGGTCTGTCGGTCTGTCGGTCTGTCGGTCTGTCGGTCTGTCGGTCTGTCGGTCTGTCGGTCTGTCGGTCTGTCGGTCTGTCGGTCTGTCGGTCTGTCGGTCTGTCGGTCTGTCGGTCTGTCGGTCTGTCGGACTGTCGGTCTGTCGGTCTGTCGGTCTGTCGGTCTGTCGGTCTGTCGGTCTGTCGGTCTGTCGGTCTGTCGGTCGGTCCGTCGGTCCGTCGGTCTGTCGGTCTGTCGGTCCGACGGAGCGACGGAGCGACGGAGCGACGGAGCGACAGACCGACAGACCGACAGACCGACAGACCGACAGACCGACAGACCGACAGACCGACAGACCGACAGACCGACAGACCGACAGACCGACAGACCGACAGACCGACAGACCGACAGACCGACAGACCGACAGTCCGACAGACCGACAGACCGACAGACCGACAGACCGACAGACCGACAGACCGGCAGACCGACAGACCGACAGACCGACAGTCCGACAGACCGACAGACCGACAGACCGACAGACCGACAGACCGACAACCGACACACCGACAGACCGACAGACCGACAGACCGACAGACCGACAGACCGAATAGAATAATAGAATAGAATATATATATTTCATGTTTGAACGTTACATGAATGTTTTACATATGTCAAAAAAAATATTTACTTCACATATTGTCTCAAAATTCCATATAACGAACATTAAATAAAATAACACTTATTAGATATTGTCACAAGTTACAATCACATAGTATATCACAAAAAATAGCACACACATAATTCAAAAATGTCAACTATACAAAATCTCTTTCTGTCAAATTATCATTTAAAATGTCATATATAGTTTCATAGTTTTTTCTAATCAGCATATTTTTGATAGTTTGACAGAATTTTTTTTTCAGGAAGTGTTTTGATACTATCTGGAAGTTTATTGAAGTAGTTCGGTCCATAGTGATTATATGCATTGTGAGGGTTGAAAGCCAGTTTGGTGGCCTGTGGTGATAGTTGGTCAGGGAGTGGGTTATGTTGTGTTGTAGAGAGGGGGTTTCAAAAACAACAATGATTTATTTAACTAAACAATTCAATAAGTAAGAAAAATCAACCAAAAATGGCTCAGAATACTATCACTTACCACCTATCTCCGGGGGTATGCATACCTTCGGGTTACAGATCAACTTCTAGTTATTTGAAAAGTATAAAAAGGGGGAGTAGTTCAATGGTTTATATCTACGACGGGATACGTCCTTCGATAGTCCTTCAGCAGTCCTTTGGTAGTTACGTTGAGGTACTCAGCGGTCTCAGAATATCCCAAACAGGTTCAAACAGCAGAGTGTTGACGAAATCGGTAGGTACCAAAAATGGCTAAACCTTAGCTCCAAGTGAAATTTAGGTTAGGGTACATAACCACAACCCTTAACGTAGACAAAGTTTAAGGTGATATCTATTAGATGCAATTAAAGGTTACGCAAAAGGGGGTCTAAAAAAGAAGGCCTGAAACAAAGGGACACACGATGAGCAATGGTTCCCAAGATGGCGGAGCAAGCCAACATACCTGTGTTCGAGGGCGGCCTAAAAGTGAATATACCATAGACGGTATCTGATATCTGATGCTATTGCCAAACTCAAAATCCTCAATATGAGTGAGTAGCAAACTCCTGAATTTGGTGGCTTCTTCTTTCGGTGAAAATCCGTCACAACGACGTATTCCCTTCAAGGGTAGCAACCGGAAAGAAACAAGACTAGCAGCTATCTGGGGGAAGGAACCTTGCAAGTCACCGTGTTCTAGAAAAATGACAGTCACCGGTTCATGAGGAACTGGTTCGAGAGGGGATTTGATGGCGGCGTACCTGACAGAACAGCTGATGAATACTGAGGTTAAGAAACCCAAAACAAAACAGTCAAACTCTCGATGTTGGGAGCTGTAATGATCAGGAGGGCCTAAGCAACGTTGACAAGGATTGGTAAGTCGACTATTGCATATTCTTGCCTTAGGTGAAGTAATATATTTTTCATTTCAGCCTCAAAATTTGATTACTGTGGTGCTAATAGAGATCTCTGAACCCAAGATCTACTAGCAGGCTCAAAATAGGTACTTGAAACTCGATTTAACAGATGAACGGCTAATTCTAAGGTTTATCTAGAAGTGAATTGTAAATAGACCCGTTGTAAGTAACAAATTGGCAATAAATTGCAGTTAAAAAGGTAAGGTACTTTCCTATTTTTCATTACGATTTTTAAACCTGTAACACACCCCTCTTTCCCCGGAAAAGTTTGAACGGCAAGTGAAAACTTTTAACAGAAACATCATTATTCTTGAAGGGTCGGATCATCGGGAGGGTGAGCCTTTAAATCGTGGGCAGACCAAACACCTTTAGATCTTCCGCTATCGTCCCCCAATTCATAGGTCCAAGGAGACACGATTCTAATTATGCTATAAGGGCCATCGAAACGGGGAGCTAGCTTTGAGGTACTACCTCTTGTGGCATCAGACAAAGTGAACTGTCGCTTCCAAACCTTTTGATGTAGACGGAACGTGTCAGGTCGGTGTCGAAGATTATATCGACGACTACTACGCTCAAAGGCTTGAGACAACCGAGATTGGATATCTCGAAAGACATCTTGCAAGGCTTGGTGGCGCTTCCGTGGTTCGAAATTAGGACGCTCGGCGGAACTATGCTCCTTTCCTGAAAGAACTACTTCCCTACCGAACATGACAAAATTGGGAGTGAACTCAGTTGCTTCGTGTTTGGCTGATCTCATTGCAGCAGCAACTTGGGGCAAAAACTTATCCCACTGGTTATGCTTATCGCGTACATAACCTGAAAGAGCAGTCTTAAGAACCCGGTGAGTTCTTTCCACCGCATTCGCTTGAGGATGATAATTAGCCGTAAAACGATGCTCCATTTCATATTTGGCACAAAGGCCAGCTACCGTTTTGTTTTTAAACTCGGTGCCATTGTCTGTAATTATTCTAGCAGGTACTCCAAAAACTAACAAAACTTGTTCCTCAAGAACCTTACAAATGCTTGGACCGGTACCATTCCGAAGAGGAAAGAACAGTACAAATTTAGAAAAGGGGTCTAATACTGAAAGTATGTATTTGTATCCATGGGTGGAACGGGGAAGCGGACCGGTGAGGTCTAAACTTAGTAATTGCCAGGGTCGACTGAGAGTGGGGGTAGTACTCAACATAAATCCAGCCGACCTCTTCTGCTCCGGTTTCGTTTGTAGACAAACCGTACATCTACTCACATACCTTGAGATGTCGGCTCGCATTTTTGGCCAATAATACCTTGAAGAGATTCGAGCATGGGTTTTATAAACACCTAAATGACCACACGTCGGAGGATCATGATTATTCTTGATTATGCTCTCCCTTTCGTGTTTTGGAACCACACGCAGCCAGCTGTCTTGTTTGTCCATAAGGTCCGGGTAACGCAAATTGATCCTTTTATAGAGCCTTTGATTTTCAATCCTCCATAACGGATAATTTGTGGGATTGTTACTCACCCTGTCCAACATTTTGCCATACCAGGGATCATCAGTTTTCGTCTCCTGCACAGAGTCTATCTGATCCACTGCCTCAACAACAGGCACAGATCGAGATAGAGCATCAGGGACTAGATTATGTTTCCCTTGGCGATGAATGATGTCAAAGTCATACATCTGAAGTCGAACTGCCCATCGCGCAATTCTCCCAACCGGATCTTTGATGTTGTTCAGCCATTTCAAGCTGAAATGGTCAGTAATAACTGTAAACCGGGTACCTTCTACATAAGGTCGAAACTTTTCTATCGCGTGAATCACCGATAGGGCTTCTTTCTCCGTAGTCGAGTATTTTCTTTCATTCTTATTGAGTGATCGGCTCAAGTAAGCTATGACGGTCTCTTCTCCCATATCATTCACCTGGGTGAGCACCGCACCTAAACCATAGTCACTCGCATCACATTGGATGACAAAGGGCCGACTAAAATCTGGACAGCTAAGGACTGGGGACGAAACTAGACATTCTTTTAAAGCTCGGAATGCCCTGTCGCACTCAGTTGTCCAGTTGAAGGGATGATTCTTTCGCAAAAGATTACATAGTGGCGCAGTGAGAGAAGAAAAGTTAGGCACAAAGCGCCGGTACCAGGATGTAAGCCCAATAAACTGTCTAACTTCTCTCACTGTCGAAGGGACCTTTATTTGTAATATGGCCTCTACTTTGGCCGGATCTACCATAAGTCCAGATGGACCTACCATATAACCAAGGTATTTAAGTTCTGATTTGCAGAAATGGCACTTCTCCTTATTAAGAGTGAGGCCTGCCTCAAGTAGTTTATCTAGCACTCTGGATAACACTTCAACGTGTTTCTCAAAAGTACTGGTACATATGATCACATCATCTAGGTACACGAAACAATGATGTTCTAGATCAGCTCCGATGATATTATCAATGAAACGTTGCCAAGTGGCGGGTGCGTTATGCAAACCCATGGGCATTCTTTTAAAGTGAAATAATCCTCTACCGGGAATTACAAAAGCAGTATACTGCTTGGAATCCTCTGATAAAGGGATCTGGAAATACGCAGACTTAATGTCAAGGGTTGATAAATAGCGGGCATCTCGAAGCCTGTCCAGAATCGAAGTTACCAGAGGTAATGGATAAGCGTCTCTAGAGGTCACCTGGTTCAGTTTTCGGAAGTCAACTACAAATCTGTATTTTTGGTCTTGCTTAATCAACAGAATTGGAGAACACCATGATGAGTTAGACGGCTCTATGACGTCATCAGCGAGCATTTTATCCAGCTCCTCATTAACTTGCTTCTGCAAAGCAGGAGAAATGGGGTAATATCGTTGACGAATAGGGGGGGACTCTGTTTTAATAACATGTTGTACCTTGGTCGTACAACCTAACTTGGTGCCCATTTTGGCAAAAGCCCTTTCTACTATGGAATGCAAAACAGCTTTCTGATTCTCGGGGAGAGTGTCTAAATCGGTGATCGCCGATACCACAGGAACTTCCTCTGAGGCGCGGAAAGACCACACCTCCGAAAATAGATCAGGAATGATCCCCATACATTTCCAAAAATCTATTCCCAAAATTAAGCGATGGGGTAGAGAAGGGATTACCAAAATTTCGAGAACCCTAACTCTGTCTTCGAGTTGTACAGGTACAAGTATGGAACCCAGAGTTTCACATGGTTGTCCATTAGCCACTGTAACAGATTTAACACTACAACTACCTAACTTACACACACCTTTCAAAATTTCCCAACCTGGGCCACCTAGAATAGTCCTAGTAGCTCCAGAATCTAGTAAACCTAAAATACTTAATCCATAAATTTTTACATTGACATAGGGACGTTGATCTCCCTTCGCATGGGACACAATAAAATCTAGTAAGACATCAGCCGCTTTCAAGGAGGAATCCAAAGCGCGGCTTACTGTTGGCTCCTCGGGAGGTTTTTTCGACAGCTTGGACAATGGGTAAATGTAACATTGGGGTGACCACACTTAAAGCAGAACTTCTTTCGAGAATCGGGACAAGACCTAAATTTGTGTTGGGTCGAACCGCAGTTCCAACACCTGCACGCCGCGTCTACGGTTGCGACTATAGTGGTTTTGGGATCTTGATTGTCACATAAATTAGACGATACAGCAGAATGAGAGATAGGGGTGGTAGAGATTGGACCAACTGACAGAGGACTAGCATACGAAGGAGGGCCGTCACTCCGGCGATACCTGAGTTCAGGTTCCAGAAGGCCTCGCGCACTGGTCGGCGGGGGTTGATACTTTTGTGCTCTTTGAGCAGCTTCCTCAATGGAGCGAGCTAAGGTCATCAATTGAGACACGCTTCTTACGGGATGTAAGGCTAGTTGCGTCTGGAAGGATGGCAAGAGATTTCGCATGATCAAGTTAAGTTTGGTTGACTCCGGCACGGGAGTGGGGAGCTTCCGAAATAAGTTTTCCATTATCACTATATAGGTTCCCACACGTTCTTGAGCTCCTTGGGTTCTTCGCCGGATTTCATCCCAAAGACTATGCTCGTAGTCATAGGGTTGAAACATATGCTTCAATTGCGAACATAATTCATCCCAAGAGGACGCATGAGTCGTTCGATACCATAACAAGGCATCATGGGGTGAACAATTCTGCAGCAGACTGAAACAAACGCTCCTTTGAGACACCTCGAGAAATCCTCAATTCCTCGATACGTTCCAAGAAGTCCGTAACACTACTACGTCCATTGAACTTCACGTTCCATCTCCCAATGTCTATCGGGGAGCAACGGGGAGCGAAATAGTCAGAATGCACCGGTGCATAATGGTTTGCATTGGGATTCAAGGATGTCCCTTGAAAAGTACTATTGGCGGGGATTACGTCCACCATACCAACCCCAATGGAATCTTTTGCCGGAGGCTGTAGGACACGACATTGGATAGAAGGAGGATGAGCTGTCCGATTTCGGTCTGCCTCAGATGAAGCTGGACATTCATTAAAACGTACCTTTCCAGACGACTTGGTAACTGACAGGGCCTTGGCTTCCTGGAAGAGAACCTCTGGATACTTCGGAGAAAGGGATGCTCTTTCCAACTGATTGACCAATTCCGGGAGGTCATCTAACGGGGCATCTATCAAAGACATATTCATGGGTCGGTCTCCTTTGTCTAAAGTCGGCACATCTACCAACGCTACACTCTCAAGGTGGGAGTGGATCGCTTCTCTTTCAGCCTGAGTTGTCGGCTTTTGCACGCAGGCGGTGTATCGACGATTCACGTCTCCCAGCAGTTGCATAGACATCTCCATAAGGACTTTTCTTTCCTCGACCTCATCTCCCTCACAATCTAACCTCGAAAGCCTACCTGATACATGTAATAATCGTGTATATATTCTTTTAAATTCGTTTTCTCGATTTTCTACATCAAAATGGGCTATCGCCTCTTTTAGCTCTTGGAGTTTGGCAGAACATTTGGGAAGCTCTTCCTGAGCTATACCACAACCATGTTGCGGAGGTGCCGATAAATTTTCTTTTTCCAACCTAAGGGCATCACGCAATAGTGCACGCTTTTCGGCTACTGTATTCCCAATTGGGAGTCCTCTTAGAAGCAGCTCATAAGTCAGTTCATCTCCAAGCAATCTATTAACCTCCATTTTCACTCGTCTAACTATCTACAACTATGAAACTCCAGAAAAATTGAAAATATCTAAACTATCCGTTCTATATTCAGAAAAATTTTACAATCCCCTCCCCTTCTTCGGATGAGGAAAAAAAATAAAAACCTAACCCCGCAATAAAGGACCTACACCACCAACACGACCACACAAGTCGTTTCTCGATTCGCTTAAGTATTGTAACACTAAACGGCCACAACCTGAAAAATTTCTCTAAAAATACGACAAGTCGTCAGTCACTATTACATCTATACATAATTACTACCATAAACTTTCAGGTTACCAGTCCTACTATCTAAAAATCAACAGGCAATCGATCAAAAACTTTCTGATTAACCCTATAGATACTTTTTGACCAACCTTATACGCAAGGTTTAGCGGATGAGCACAAAACTCCAAAATGTCATGTGGTATCACACGATACTACAAAACATACGATAGCGGTAACATGGTACCACCAACTATTGAACCTGTGATCATACCGGTGATTATTATGTCTAAATTCGGGTTCGACCAAAATAATGTTTCAAAAGTGTCAAAAATCTGATTACAGCGCTACAGTGCTGCTTCGACGTACCACCCAAAGGACGTACCTAAATCTCATCTATAAGGGGGACCTGTATAAAGGTATAAACAATATAATATAGAGAAAGGAAATTTTACACTGCACAATTAAAATTGAGATTCTAGAACACAACATCCACTAAGTTGGGCGCCATTTTGTGAGGGTTGAAAGCCAGTTTGGTGGCCTGTGGTGATAGTTGGTCAGGGAGTGGGTTATGTTGTGTTGTAGAGAGGGGGTTTCAAAAACAACAATGATTTATTTAACTAAACAATTCAATAAGTAAGAAAAATCAACCAAAAATGGCTCAGAATACTATCACTTACCACCTATCTCCGGGGGTATGCATACCTTCGGGTTACAGATCAACTTCTAGTTATTTGAAAAGTATAAAAAGGGGGAGTAGTTCAATGGTTTATATCTACGACGGGATACGTCCTTCGATAGTCCTTCAGCAGTCCTTTGGTAGTTACGTTGAGGTACTCAGCGGTCTCAGAATATCCCAAACAGGTTCAAACAGCAGAGTGTTGACGAAATCGGTAGGTACCAAAAATGGCTAAACCTTAGCTCCAAGTGAAATTTAGGTTAGGGTACATAACCACAACCCTTAACGTAGACAAAGTTTAAGGTGATATCTATTAGATGCAATTAAAGGTTACGCAAAAGGGGGTCTAAAAAAGAAGGCCTGAAACAAAGGGACACACGATGAGCAATGGTTCCCAAGATGGCGGAGCAAGCCAACATACCTGTGTTCGAGGGCGGCCTAAAAGTGAATATACCATAGACGGTATCTGATATCTGATGCTATTGCCAAACTCAAAATCCTCAATATGAGTGAGTAGCAAACTCCTGAATTTGGTGGCTTCTTCTTTCGGTGAAAATCCGTCACAACGACGTATTCCCTTCAAGGGTAGCAACCGGAAAGAAACAAGACTAGCAGCTATCTGGGGGAAGGAACCTTGCAAGTCACCGTGTTCTAGAAAAATGACAGTCACCGGTTCATGAGGAACTGGTTCGAGAGGGGATTTGATGGCGGCGTACCTGACAGAACAGCTGATGAATACTGAGGTTAAGAAACCCAAAACAAAACAGTCAAACTCTCGATGTTGGGAGCTGTAATGATCAGGAGGGCCTAAGCAACGTTGACAAGGATTGGTAAGTCGACTATTGCATATTCTTGCCTTAGGTGAAGTAATATATTTTTCATTTCAGCCTCAAAATTTGATTACTGTGGTGCTAATAGAGATCTCTGAACCCAAGATCTACTAGCAGGCTCAAAATAGGTACTTGAAACTCGATTTAACAGATGAACGGCTAATTCTAAGGTTTATCTAGAAGTGAATTGTAAATAGACCCGTTGTAAGTAACAAATTGGCAATAAATTGCAGTTAAAAAGGTAAGGTACTTTCCTATTTTTCATTACGATTTTTAAACCTGTAACAGCATTTCTCGAGCTTTCTAAACGTAGGTACTCTATTCGGATATTTTGTCCTTCTCTTAAGTTATATTTTTGTTTTTCTGATTTCGTAGCGTACTCACTTAAATGGCTTTTAACATATATCAGAGATTTTAATACATACAAGGATGGAATTGTAAGTAGTCGAAGCTCGACGAACTTTTTCCTGACCTCATCGCGATATCCTCAGCCTAACATTACTCTGACAACCCTACGTTGCAACGCGAAAATTCTGGACATGTGACTTGAATCACCCCAGCTCAAAATCCCATATGCACAATGAGAAACAAATAAAGCATGATATGACCATTACTCGAGGTGTACTGTTTCCTATTTGATAGATAAGAGTGCATAAGGCTACTGCTTGCAGATGTAAAATTGTAATAGTTCAGTTTAACCATCAAAATGTCGTGTGATATGCAGTCAAAGGCCTTCTGAAGGTCACAGCAAATAATTTCTGAATACCTACCAGCCTCCATACCCTTGACTACATTTCTGCATACATGAGCAATTGCTTCATTTGTACTCTTGCCTTTTCTAAAACCAAACTGGTTGTTGTAGTATAAGTTGTTCATTTCGAAATGGTCATTTATTTGATTTCTTAGGAGTGTTTCAAAAACTTTCGACAGTATCGGTAGAAGTGAGATGGGCCTGTAATTTTGTGGCAAGTTTTGATCCCCACCCTTATGAATTGGTATGACTTTTGCAATTTTTAGGCAATCTGGGAACGTATTATTTGCGATAGATAAATTGATTAGCTTTGTTAATGGTGACAAGATTTTATTTTTAATAGATTTTATAAGGGCCACATTCATACCATAATGATCTGTAGATTTTTTGTTTTTTAAGGAGTCTATGGCATCGCGAACTTGATTAAAAGTAACTAAATTGAAACTAAATGATGGGATATTTTGATTTTTGTTAAGGTATTTTGTGAAGTGGTGTTTTGGTTCTGGCAGATCCCTTACTATGTTGTTAGCGATATTGTTAAAATGACGATTTAGTTCGCTGGCGCATAATTGTGTCGCTGCTTCTTGTCTTTTTTTACGATGATCGTTTATGATCTCCCAACTTGCCTTTGCTTTATTTTCAGCAGTATTTATTTTATTTCTATAAGATGTCTTTTTTCGCTCTTTTCAGTTGATTTCTGTAGTAAAGACGGCACTTATTTCTGTAGGTGCGGATAACCTCGTTGCCAGATTGAGTATACAGTCCAGACATAAATTTTACATTTTCCCGTATTCGTTTTAATTCAGGAGTAAACCATTTAATTTTACTTTTAGCTTTGTTAGCAGTTACTTTTTTAGTTTTTTTCTGGGAAAGCAATTTCAAAGTTTTCATTTAAAATTGTCATGAATCTATAAAATTTTTTATTTACATTTTGGGAGTTATCATTTATAAACGACCAGTCTACATCTGATAATAGCTGATGATAAGTATTTTTGCCGTATTCAGAAATAGGCCTATAGACGACAGACCGACAGACCGACAGACCGACAGACCGACAGACCGACAGACCGACAGACCGACAGACCGACAGACCGACAGACCGACAGACCGACAGACCGACAGACCGACAGACCGACAGACCGACAGACCGACAGACCGACAGACCGACAGACCGACAGACCGACAGACCGACAGACCGACAGACCGACAGACCGACAGACCGACAGACCGACAGACCGACAGACCGACAGACCGACAGACCGACAGACCGACAGAACGACAGACCGACAGACCGACAGACCGACAGACCGACAGACCGACAGACCGACAGACCGACAGACCGACAGACCGACAGACCGACAGACCGACAGACCGACAGACCGACAGACCGACAGACCGACAGACCGACAGACCGACAGACCGACAGACCGACAGACCGACAGACCGACAGACGACAGACCGACAGCGACCGACAGACCGACAGACCGACAGGCCGACAGCCCGACAGACCGACAGGACCGACAGACCGACAGACCGACAGAACGACAGACCGACAGACCGACAGAACCGACAGACCGACAGACCGACAGACCGACAGACCGACAGACCGACAGACCGACAGACCGACCGACAGACCGACAGACCGACAGACCGGACAGACCGCGACAGACCGACAGACCGACAGACCGACAGACCGACAGACCGACAGACCGACAGGACCGACAGACCGACAGACCGACCAGACCGACAGACCCGACAGACCGACAGACCGACAGACCGACAGACCGACAGACCGACAGACCGACAGACCGACAGACCGACAGACCGAGGCCGACAGCCCGACAGACCGACAGACCGACAGACCGACAGACCGACAGACCGACAGACCGACAGAACCGACAGACCGACAGACCGACAGACCGACAGGACCGACAGACCGACAGACCGCCAGAACCGCCAGACGACAGACCGACAGACCGACAGACCGACAGACCGACAGACCGACAGACCGACAGACCGACAGACCGACAGACCGAGACAGACCGACAGACCGACAGACCGACAGACCGACAGACCGACAGACCGACAGACCGACAGACCGACAGCCCGACAGGCCGACAGACCGACAGCCCGACAGACCGACAGACCGACAGACCGACAGACCGACAGACCGACAGACCGACAGACCGACAGACCGCCAGACCGACCAGACCGACAGACCGACAGACCGACAGACCGACAGACCGACAGACCGACAGACCGACAGACCGACAGACCGACAGACCGACAGACCGACAGACCGACAGACCGACAGACCGACAGACCGACAGACCGACAGACCGACAGACAGACCGACAGACCGACAGACCGACAGACCGACAGACCGACAGACCGACAGACCGACAGACCGACAGACCGACAGACTCGACAGACCGACAGACCGACAGACCGACAGACCGACAGACCGACAGACCGACAGACCGACAGACCGACAGACCGCCAGACGACAGACCGACAGACCGCCAGGACCGACAGACCGACAGACCGACAGACCGACAGACCGACAGACCGACACGACCGACAGACCGACAGACCGACAGACCGACAGACCGACAGACCGACAGACCGACAGACCGACAGACCGACAGACCGACAGACCGACAACCGACAGACCGACAGACCGACAGACCGACAGACCGACCAGACCGACAGACCGACAGACCGACAGACCGACAGACCGACAGACGACAGACCGACAGACCGACAGACCGACAGACCGACAGACCGACACAGACCGACAGACCGACAGACCGACAGACCGACAGACCGACAGACCGACAGTCGACAGGCCGACAGGCCGACAGGAGCCCGACAGCCCGACAGACCGACAGACCGACAGACCGAACAGACCGACAGACCGACAGACCGACAGACCGACAGACCGACAGACCGACAGACCGACAGACCGACAGACCGACAGACCGACAGACGACAGACCGACAGACCGACAGACCGACAGACCGACAGTCCGACAGGCCGACAGGCCGACAGCCCGCCGACAGACCGACAGACCGACAGACCCGACAGGACCGACAGACCGACAGACCGACAGACCGACAGACCGCGACAGACCGACAGACCGACAGACCGACAGACCGACAGACCGACAGACCGACAGACCCGACAGACCGACAGACCGACAGACCGACAGACCGACAGACCGACAGACCGACAGACCGACGACAGACCGACAGTCCGACAGGCCGGACAGGCCGACAGGCCGACAGACCGACAGACCGACAGACCGACAGACCGACAGACCGACAGACCGACAGACCGACAGACCGACAGACCGACAGACCGACAGACCAGACAGACCGACAGACCGACAGACCGACAGACCGACCGACAGACCGACAGACCGACAGGCGACAGGCCCGACAGGCCGACAGGCCGACAGGCCGGACAGGCCGACAGGCCGACAGACCGACAGACCGACAGACCGACAGACCGACAGACCGACAGACCGACAGACCGACAGACCGACAGACCGACAGGCCGACAGGCCCGACAGGCCGACAGGCCGACAGGCCGACAGGCCGACAGGCCGACAGACCGACAGACCGACAGACCGACAGACCGACAGACCGACAGACCGACAGACCGACAGGCCGACAGGCCGACAGGCCGACAGGCCGACAGGCCGACAGGCCGACAGGCCGACAGGCCGACAGGCCGACAGGCCGACAGACCGACAGACCCGACAGACCGACAGACGACAGACCGACAGACCGACAGACCGACAGACCGACAGACCGACAGACCGACAGACCGACAGACCGACAGACCGACAGACCGACAGACCGACAGACCGACAGACCGACAGACCGACAGACGACAGACCCGACAGACCGACAGACCGACAGACCGACCAGACCGACAGACCGACAGACCGACAGACCGACAGACCGACAGACCGACAGACCGACAGACCGACAGACCCGACAGACCGACAGGACCGACAGACCGACAGACCGGCAGACCGGCAGACCGGCAGACCGGCAGACCGGCAGACCGGCAGACCGGCAGACCGGCAGACCGGCAGACCGGCAGACCGGCAGACCGGCAGACCGGCAGACCGACAGACCGGCAGACCGCAGACCGACAGACCGACAGACCGACAGACCGACAGACCGACAGACCGACCGACAGACCGACAGACCGACAGACCGACAGACCGACAGACCGACAGACCGACAGACCGACAAGACCGACAGACCGACAGACCGACAGACCGACAGACCGACAGACCGACAGACCGACAGACCGACAGACCGACAGACCGACAGACGCGACAGACCGACAGACCCGACAGACCGACAGAACCGACAGACCGACAGACCGACAGACCGACAGACCGAGACAGACCGACAGACCGACAGACCGACAGACCGACAGACCCGACAGACCGACAGACCGACAGACCGACAGACCGACAGACCGACAGACCGACAGACCGACAGACCGACAGACCGACAGACCGACAGACCGACAGACCGACAGACCGACAGACCGACAGACCGACAGACCGACAGACCGACAGACCGACAGACCGACAGACCGACAGAGCGACAGACCGACAGACCGACAGACCGACAGACCGACAAGACCGACAGACCGACAGACCGACAGACCGACAGACCGACAGACCGACAGACCGACAGACCGACAGACCGACAGACCGACAGACCGACAGACCGACAGACCGACAGACCGACAGACCGACAGACCGACAGACCGACAGACCGACAGACCGACAGACCGACAGACCGACAGGACCGACAGACCGACAGACCGACAGACCGACAGACCGACAGACCCGACAGACCGACAGACCGACAGACCGACAGACCGACAGACCGACAGACCGAACAGACCGACAGACCGACAGACCGACAGACCGACAGACCGACAGACCGACAGACCGACAGACCGACAGACCGACAGACCGACAGACCGACAGACCGACAGACCGACAGACCGACAGACCGACAGACGACAGACCGACAGACCGACAGACCGACAGACCGACAGACCGACAGACCGACAGACCGACAGACCGACAGACCGACAGACCCGACAGACCGACAGACCGACAGACCGACAGACCGACAGACCGACAGACCGACAGACCGACAGACCGACAGACCGACAGACCGACAGACCGACAGACCGACAGACCGACAGACCGACAGACGACAGACCGACAGACCGACAGACCGACAGACCGACAGACCGACAGACCGACAGACCGACAGACCGACAGACCGACAGACCGACAGACCGACAGACCGACAGACCGACAGACCGACAGACCGACAGACCGACAGACCGACAGACCGACAGGACCGACAGACCGACAGACCGACAGACCGACAGACCGACAGACCGACAGACCGACAGACCGACAGACCGACGACCGACAGACCGACAGACGACAGACCGACAGACCGACAGACCGACAGACGACAGACCGACAGACCGACAGACCGACAGACCGACAGACCGACAGACCGACAGACCGACAGACCGACAGACCGACAGACCGACAGACCGACAGACCGACAGACCGACAGACCGACAGACCGACAGACCGACAGACCGACAGACCGACAGACCGACAGACCGACAGACCGACAGACCGACAGACCGACAGACCGACAGACCGGACAGACCGACAGACCGACAGACCGACAGACCGACAGACCGACAGACCGACAGACCGACAGGACCGACAGACCGACAGACCGACAGACCGACAGACCGACAGACCGACAGACCGACAGACCGACAGACCGACAGACCGACAGACCGACAGACCGACAGAGCCGACAGACCGACAGACCGACAGACCGACAGACCGACAGACCGACAGACCGACAGACCGACAGACCGACAGACCGACAGACCGACAGACCGACAGACCGACAGACCGACAGACCAGACCGACAGACCCGACAGACCGACAGACCGACAGACCGACAGACCGACAGACCGACAGACCGACAGACCGACAGACCGACAGACCGACAGAGACCGACAGACCGACAGACCGACAGACCGACAGACCGACAGACCGACAGACACGACAGACCGACAGACCGACAGACCGACAGACCGACAGACCGACAGACCGACAGACCGACAGACCGACAGACCGACAGACCGACAGACCGACAGACCGACAGACCGACAGACCGACAGACCGACAGACCGACAGACCGACAGACCGCGACAGACCGACAGACCGACAGACGACAGACCCGACAGACCGACAGACCTCGACAAGACCGACAGACCGACAGACCCGCCGACAGACCGACAGACCGACAGACCGACAGACCGACAGACCGACAGACCGACAGACCGACAGACCGACAGACCGACAGACCGACAGACCGACAGACCGACAGACCGACAGACCGACAGACCGACAGACCGACAGACCGACAGACCGACAGACCGACAGACCGACAGACCGACAGACCGACAGACCGACAGACCGACAGACCGACAGACCGACAGACCGACAGACCGACAGACCGACAGACCGACAGACCGACAGACCGACAGACCGACAGACCGACAGACCGACAGACCGACAGACCGACAGACCGACAGACCGACAGACCGACAGACCGACAGACCGACAGACCGACAGACCGACAGACCGACAGACCGACAGACCGACAGACCGACAGACCGACAGACCGACCGACCGACCGACCGACCGACCGACCGACCGACCGACCGACCGACCGACCGACCGACCGACCGACCGACCGACCGACCGACCGACCGACCGACCGACCGACCGACCGACCGACCGACCGACCGACCGACCGACCGACCGACCGACCGACCGACCGACCGACCGACCGACCGACCGACCGACCGACCGACCGACCGACCGACCGACCGACCGACCGACCGACCGACCGACCGACCGACCGACCGACCGACCGACCGACCGACCGACCGACCGACCGACCGACCGACCGACCGACCGACCGACCGACCGACCGACCGACCGACCGACCGACCGACCGACCGACCGACCGACCGACCGACCGACCGACCGACCGACCGACCGACCGACCGACCGACCGACCGACCGACCGACCGACCGACCGACCGACCGACCGACCGACCGACCGACCGACCGACCGACCGACCGACCGACCGACCGACCGACCGACCGACCGACCGACCGACCGACCGACCGACCGACCGACCGACCGACCGACCGACCGACCGACCGACCGACCGACCGACCGACCGACCGACCGACCGACCGACCGACCGACCGACCGACCGACCGACCGACCGACCGACCGACCGACCGACCGACCGACCGACCGACCGACCGACCGACCGACCGACCGACCGACCGACCGACCGACCGACCGACCGACCGCCGACCGACCGACCGACCGACCGACCGACCGACCGACATACCGACATACCGACATACCGACATACCGACAGACCGACAGACCGACACACCGGCCGTTCGGGGTGCCACCAAGGAAAACCACCTTTTTTTCGGGGTGCCACCAAGGAGAACCACACTTCTTTGGAAGGGCACCACACCTCTTCCATGCTACCATCATGAACACTTTTTCGGGGTGACACCACCAGAACTCCTTCTGAAGAAGCCAGCCTTCTTTGGGGTGCCACCAGCAGCATGTAACAGCCTTCTTTGTAGCACCACCTTCTCTTCGGAAGGGCACCACGAGGACTACTCCCTGGACTTCCCTCCGAAGCTAAGTTATTGTTTTAAAAAAATTAGATAGAATACAAATGTACTGCATTCATATATACTGAAATAAATCTTTATTAAACCATTGTTGTCCTATTTTTCATTTCTTGGCGGCTAGCTAGACTCACGCACACACGCACGCACCCACATACCCTTGTCTCATGCGAACCAATTGAGCTGGTGGTTGCTATGAGCAATATGTTGGTTGGTGGCTCATCACCAAGCAACGCTTTTATTGTTACAAATTGGCGCTGCCAACGTGTGGCCAGATATGGACTATGTCTGGTGTTGTGCGTTGTGAGTCTTGGAGCTGTCTTGAAGTGAAAATTGAATAACTTTTTCAAAATTCCATTTTAGCTCATTGACTCAAAATTCCGTTTAATATTTTTTTTGATGCAGTACTTTCATTTGGCAAATATATTTTATTATTTAATTTTCTTTAACCATTATCAGCTTTTTTTTATAGTTTTCAGGGTGATTGTTGGTCCAAACCTTCTATTTTCAAAATTTTTTTCCTATTGAGGGATATTTGAAATTATTTAAATTTTTCTAGTAATTTTTGTCTATTAGTGTATTTCATTTATGACCGAGATTTTATTTCCTAATGCATTATTTTTTGTACTGTCTTGAAACATTTCGCGTATGCGTCAATTTATAAATCTGAGCGTATGTTGTAAATGCTTCTCTAAGATATCTGGCGTTTGGATATTATTCACAGGTCATAAACATATACCTACAGTTTTTTGTATGGTTTACTCTTTTTTGTAGCTATACATTTTGTGTGGTATTTGGACAACAATTCACTACATTTTCCTTCGGTAATTTCCTATTTAGGTACATTCATTTAGTAACTCATTTATATGTTGAAATTTTCATAAGCTGACTTTTTTGTTATTTATAGAAGGGTGGTTATATATGTGCAATTATATACTTGCATATATATTTAATTTCCTAGGTTAACACATAAATTGAGGCACACACACATATAAAATATATTGATATTTCAAAAAATAAAGAAAAAGTATGTTCTGATCTTTCATTAAGCAAACACTAGTCTTTGTTTTTTTTACGATTGTTTTATTCTGGAGTTTTATCGATATGTGTAGTTGATTTATCTGGCAAATATTTTGATATTAGAGCATTCTAGTCTCTATTTTGTTTTGTTTGAAGGGCTGATAAGGGCAGTCATATTCGTTGAGGCCAGATAAATAATTTTAATTCTTTAGTGTCACTCCAGAATATTAGTTTCCTTTTCGAGAATATACATGCTCAAGTAGTTTTTTTTTTTTTGGTGAACTGTTTAATATCTTTTTTTATCTTGTCGGGTTTTGACTTGTCCTTTTCCTACTTAATCTCACTTAAACGCAACAATGCCTCTCACTAAACTAAATTTTAATGACCTGATGTCAAGTGAGTTGGCATATGAAATAAAAATTAGAGGCTTGAAGTTCCTAGTACTATGGATGATAAGCGAAAAATTTTGCGTGGTCTGCTATCACAAGAGCAGCACGGTAGAAGTTTTTCTGAAACTTCAGTTGTAATTTCCTTTGATGAGGATAAAGACGACATAATTATCTCTTTCAATAAACTTGAAGATATGATATCACGATTTTCTAGTGGCTATGATTCAAGTGAACATCATAGAATTTGTACTCGATTGTTGCACTTGGCAAATAGGATTGATCGTCTTGCTCCTTCTTCTGAGGAGGAAGTGACACAGAAATCTAGATTCAAAACACAACTTGTGATTGCTGAATCAAATCTTTTGGACAAGCTCGAACCTCCCACGGGACATTCATCACCAGTTCCCATGCCTGTGACTGTTAATCCAACACAGCCTATGCAAACGCAACCTGTTACTACTGTAGCAGCTTCTTTGTCTCCCTTGGCAATGAATCCTCAGCCTTACTCCCCTATTAGTTTTTCTCAACAGAAGAAGATTCCTATTTTCAAATGGGGGATTAGGAAGTTCAATGGCAAAACATCTGTCATTGAGTTTCTTGAACTGATTCAGTCTCTTATGGCTTCTCGAGGTTGCAATGGTTGCACTTGGTGGCATAATGGTTCTGTTAGGGGAGCTTTTCATGATTTGGTGCGTCAATTAAAGGATGCTTTCCTTAGAGACAATTACGACATCAACTTGATTGATGAAATTCGTAGACGCAAACAAGGTCAACGTGACCCTGTCATAACTTTTATTGCTTTTATGGAGTCTCAGTTCAATAGACTCACCAGCAACCCATTCACTGAAAAGGACATGGTTAACATCATTCGCATTAAGTCAATAGCACTTCTTGATATCTTGTCGTTTGGACAATTAACTTCATATTGTAGGAAGTTAGAGGATTCCTTTCTGACATCTCAACCTGTCAGTAGATCCGATTATAATTCTAACAATGATACATCTTCCTCTAAACACTAAAATTGTGGACGGTGTAGTGGGCATTCTGCTAATGCTGCTATCGTTGTTAGTTGTTGTTACACTGTCTGGAACATTGACACGGTATCAATTCAACCCGTTATTTATAATAGAACGGTATCTCCGTCTAAAAGTACAATTAATGCACAATTAATTATTGACTCGTTATAGACGATAAAGGTTTTCAAATATATGCATAATGCAATTAACATGCAACAAAGTTGACAATAACGAGAGTGACCGTCAATGCATTACCACGCGCTCATTAGTGGAACAAAATATTATAAAATACAGCACGTGGCGATTTACATGCACTTGCAACAAAGTCGAAAATAAGGCGGATGGCCATGAAGCTTAGAAGTTAGACGCCACGCGCTCATTAATGGAAATAAATAAAATAACAATGCTATAAATTGCGCTGTTCGTGTGTAATTATATATCATTATTATTCCACTTGTTGATAATGAATTCATTGTAAATTAGAAAATAGAATGTGAATGTCACCACGTGTTCATGAATATACAGGAAAATGAGGTGAATTGTGTTCTGACGTCAATCCATATTGTGTGGAATTGAATGTATTTAAGAGACGCGTAACAAGTTGGAAGCGAGTTCCTTCTACAGTTCAAAATAAAACAACCCCAGAGTACCAGAACCAACCAAGTAAGATGTCTTCCGATAAAGTGATTGATGGGTTTGCCGACAACGCAGTGAGGAAAATTGTAATGGTGACCGAATTAATAAAAACAAGAAACGAATTAAGCCAGTACATCACTTATTTGAAACAAATTATTTTACTTTTAAAAAAATGTATAACTAATAGATTACAATATGTGGGAAACTTTTCAGAAATTGAATCTGACTTGGCAGTGTTCAAGGTCAAATTCAAAATAATAAAATTGAACAAACCAAAATTATCGCATCGTTATGTACAATGGGAGGATGTAGAGTCATGTTTTAACAAGATAATCAAATCGGGTATTATAACCAATATAAATGTAAAAGGTCCAATTGTATTTTTGGAGAAGGCATTTAGAAGCTTTTTTGTTCACATACGGAAACAACTTAAAAAAATCTTTGATCAAAGCAAATGTTGTTTTTGCTGGAGTATTTATTAAACCTCAAAATGCTGAAACGTCCATTAAACATCTTGTTACAAAAAATGAAATAATTGATATTGATACCAATTTAAAGGACTGCTACAAGAAGTATGTGAATGACAAAATGCGTGTGAAATTTGAAGAGTTCCAAGAGAGGGATAGTGATTGGGCATTATTGGAAATTGTACATTTAAAGGCGTTGGTATATCTACATTTGCAGATTTACCATCGTTTCTAAGGAATTACAAAAGTGTTATAAACATAAAAAATCATGATCCTTACTGTTTTACTTACTGCCTTAGATACAGCCCCAAAAGACAAAAATGTCTCAAGAGTTTCCTCATACCCTCATTTCAGCTAAGTGCCTAAACTTGGCAATATTAAATTTTCTATGACACTAAGGGACATTCCAAATTTTGAACAATTGAACAGTCTTGCAATAAACGTTTTCACTGTAGTTGACAAGGAGGTTTTACCTCTGGTGCTTAGCAAAAGTAATCATTCACCGCGTATAAATCTATTGAAGCTTTCAAGTAATAACTTTGATGTTGATGATTCGGGTGACTGTAGTGATGACAATATTACCACTCACTACCACTTTGCCTACATACACAATTTATCACGTCTCATTAACATGGGGACAAGCAAACATAAGGAATGGTTTTGTGATAGATATTTAAATTATTTTAGTACACAATCAAATTTACAAAATCATTTAGAGGATTGTAAAAACATTAATGACAATAGAATTGTTCTTCCATCTGTTAATAATAATATTATTAAATTTAAAAACTTTTAATATAAGCAAATATTTCCCTTTGTCATATATGCAGATCTTGAAAGTATACTTATTGGTTTCAATGAGTAAAAACAGTAATACCTAAAGATATCAAAAACATGAGGCGTTCAGTATTGCATACTATTTGAAATGCTCGTACGATGATGGCTTATCCAGGTTTAGAATATACACGGGGTGGGATTATCTGGATCGGTTTGCTAATGAATTACATCAAATCGCTCTAGAACTCAATCGTATTTTCAACAATCCGAAACCTATGACACACTTAAGTTCTGATGAAAGACAGAGCTTTAGGCCATCGCTGACTTGTCATATCTGCGAAAGACCATCCGATAATGAGTCCGACAAGGTTATGGATCATGACCATTTCACAGGCAAATTT